>CM053787.1:40316607-42716607 GCA_028749045.1 Cupressus sempervirens
TAAAAGGAAATGCATATTAAAAATATATATGTGTTCAAGAAAAAGTTTTATGTATGCAATGAATATTCATGAATGACAATGCAATGCATATATGTAAAGATAATTCATGAGTGAGGAATGACATTAATTGTGTTTTGATGATGAAAATTACTTTTGTATACAAAACATTCTATGAAATAACTCATTTTAAAGCAATAAGGGAGGATATTTATGAGGGCCAATTATGTTGGGCATATATATCTAAGAAAATAACTTCATTTATCAATATTGGATTTCATAGTGTCTACAAAGACATGTTCTAGAAGAGTGAATGTCCAACTACAACATATTTGAAAGTTGTACCATCTTAAAATGTATGCACTTCATTTTGAGATCTTTTAGCCCTCCTCAACATGATTTTGGTATCTCTCTCTCTTCTTCCAAGTCTTTCTCACATTTATAGATAATCTCCCATCTTTCAACATGGTCATTGGGTGCTATTTTATCATCATTTTGGTCATATCTTCTGGTTGCTTAATTTTTTCACTTATTTTTGCTCATTTCTCTAAGGCCTCTGAAACTCCTTTTTGGGACCTGCTCAGGAATAGGTCAAATTAGGTCAACTTGTTCTAGAATAGGTCAACATAGGTTAACCTATTTCAAGAAGAGGTCAACCTCCTTTCGGAAATTTGATTGTGGGGTCCAATGCACCTTAGATTTTCTAGTTATTTACTCTTGTTCCTAGGTTGGCCTTCTTTGTTTTAGATCCCAAAAATTATTATATAAGGAGGATTGGGCATTTGAATTTCACACACATCCATTCTATAAGAAACCAAGAGAAAGCCTACACATGTTCATGAGACATTTTCAAGTGTCTTCAAACATTCATCAAGTTCAAGCATTTCCTTCTAGCATCAAGCTTCTTCCTTCAAAGTGGTAGTGCACTTTCGGCTTCTAAGGAGGAGATTTATCATTCCAATGCATTCAAGTTCTTCTATCCTTCATTGTGGCATTGTATATGCATTCTTATTCATGAATTTTTGGCTTCTTTGATTTCCTAATGGTTTCTTTGCATCAAGGCTATCACATTTGCATGCTTGATCACATATCAAATTCAATTACATCTATAATGATAATTGTATCTCAAATTTAACATATTCAATCCTAGTACATGTTAGTATTTCATTTATCAATATGTTTACATCTCAATTTCAAGGTTAATTCTTTAATTAGGGATTGACCAAGGCAAGCTCTCATCCAACAAAAACAAAAACCAATTTTTACTATGTGTAGGAATAGGATAACTGAATTATGACCAAAAATCTAAAAATCATTCATCAAACTAGTTTTAAAGAAGTTTGGTTAACTTTTCTACTCTATCTATCGAAAACGGTCACATTATAGTGTATCTCAAGTTTTCATTTTGTACCATGGCCATATTTTGACTTGAGAGCTATCTCATGTTACTCATGTTTAGGTCTATTTGAGATGCTTCAATGATTTGACATTATTTTAATTGTTATTATCATAGCTAATAGAGGTTAGATGCTACACTGTTTACTTTGATCATATTTGCATGATGATGCTAGTGATGTGACATCATCTTTTATGATGATACCTAGTTATTTTTTATTGTAATATAAACTTTGTTTATGGATATATGTTGGACCTTATTGGATTATGGTTCATATGTTTGAGCTACAAATATTTATTTCATTCTTATAGAAATTTTTTATTATGGTGCAAATAAAAATAATTAAATGACTATTTAGGCAAGTTTGCATATTTTTGTTGAAAATAATTGGTTAATTGTGATTGTCTTTGATGTTACACAAAATGTCATATCATTGCCAGTCAATGTATTTCAAGCTCACTCAGGTGATGAAGATAGTTTCTTGTGTCTATTGTCCATTCTAGAGTTTTCCATGTTCAAAAGACAATGTCTACCAAGTTCACTTAGGTGACAAAGAGAAGATCATAGAAGTTGAGTGTTAATTGAGCTCACTTAGTTAATGCAAGAAAATTTGGATGGAAAAAGTGTTAACCAAGCTCACTCAATTACCAAAAGAACTTTGTAAATATGTAGTGTTAACTGAGCTCACTTGGTTAACATAGGAAAATCATTTCTATGTTATTGTCTACCAAGCAAGGTCAGCAAACAAAGGATTTTCTTGTTTTGGAAAATTGAGTTCAATTGACTTGTTTGTTGTTTCTAGCCAATTGAGGAGATGAGTATTAAGTATTCTAAGTTGTATTCAAGCTGTCTTGATAATGTGTAAGATATAAATATAAGGTCAAGTTGAGGATTGAATGTGTGCAAGTGATGGAAGATTTGAAGATTCTTAGAGGAATAAAATTAAGGATAAGCACAATATCCTTGGTGAGCTACAAAGATAGATTTGATTAGAAAGGATCAAGTATACAAGCTAGAATTGAGATCTATAGTCAACAATTCAGTTGCATTGGAAATCTGGTTATCTCACTATTACTCTCTAACCATTGTAGCAGCAATCTAAATCTCTTAACAGAGTTGGCTTAACAACTACTTGTAAATCCTCTAACAAAGTGGCATTTCTAGATTGAAGTGGCTAAAGTCCTCTAACAAGGCCACCCCTAATAGGGTGACTAAATCCTCTAAAAATATCACACCTAATAATGTGTTTTGTAGCCTTTAACAAGGTTGGCTCCTAACAATGCTCACTTCAAAAGATTGAAAATAATAACTAGTTACAATTGGTGGTTTTTTCCAAATTGGGTTTCCATGTTAAATCTTGGTGTCACTTGTTACTATTTCAGTGTTTGCCTAGTTATAGCAATTACTAGTCTAAATCGAGTGCATGTGTATTTGCCAAGCATCAATATTTTCAATGAAGTTTATAATTGAATTTGACATCTAAGGGATATAGGATTAATTTTAGTAGCAACTGATTCACCCCTCCCCTATGAGTTACTCATCTTATATTTCCAACAATTAGTATCAGAGATTCTTGGTGCTTACAGAGAAGGTTTCAAGGACCTAAGATAAAGATTAGGATGTCTTACAAAAGAGAGATTACCATGTTGAATATAGATAACTCTAAGGCATGGCAAGAACTTATGAAGTTGTAACTAGAAACCATTAGTGATTTAGGTTTGAAATATCTAGAAAATGCTTGCAAGGCTCCTATTGGAACATTGACTATGGAACAGATTGTTGAAAAGAAAAATCATAACATCATGATGATTGGCATTGCATCAGCTCTTAACTATGTTAAATTGGATGAGGTCAAAGGATGTGCTACTTCTCATGGCATGTGGACCGAACTAAAGGATATCTATGGAGGTGATGATAACATAAAAAGAGCCAAGGCTAAAAGCTTGAGAGGTCAGTTTGATCGGATGAAAATGAGAGAGGATAAAAACTATTGGAAATATAGATGGAGTAATTGAGAGGGGGGGTGAATCAATTACCACAAAAACAAATCGACAAATCCCTTAGATGTCTTAAATAACTAGTTATTATTATTATTTGGTAGCCAAATAGAAAAATGTTGTAACTCAATAGATGAATTGTGTATTAACTTATTATTGATCTTTAACCATTCACAATTATTAACATGCATGTAAAAGGAAATAACATGAACACAAGAGACACCAAATTTAACGTGGAAACCCAATATGGGAAAAACCACCAAGTAACTAGCTACCAATTTTCACTCTTCTGAAGTGAGCCCTGTTAGGATCCAACCCTATTAAAGGTTACAAGACACAATGTTAGGTGTGACCTTGTTAGAGGATTTAATCACCCTATTAGGAGTGGCCTTGTTAGAGGACTTTAGAAAAAATCAGTAGAACTATCCACCTTGTTAGAGGATTTACAAAATGGCTACTAAACCAACTCTATTTAGAGATTTACAAATCACTGCTACAATGATGAAAAAGTAACAATGAAGTGACTTGAATTAGATGCAACAGAACTTTGTTGTTACAGATCTCTATTCTGCTTCAATAGATCCTCACTGATTGAATACACCATTGTTTCTCCTCAAGGATATCTGATCCTTCATCAAAATTTTCTCACACTTCCTCTTTGCATAATCAACTCACTTGCATGCTCACTCATTCATACATCCATTCATACTTTAGAATTCACAACTTGATCTTTTATTTATACTTTATAGATTGTCAAGTCAGCTCATTTACAAGTTACATTTACCAATAAACAATACATTAGTCAGCTATAGTCATTACATGAAACAATTAACCTTTATTTTCCAAAACAATGAAATCCTTCATTGGCCAACACTACTTGGTAAACACTACTCTAAAAATGATTTATAGTGTTAACCAAGTAAAGCTCAATAAACACTACAAACTCTGCAAAATCCTTTAGAGATTGAGTGAACTCAGTAAGAACTGATTTTCCTTCACTAACCTTGTGAGCTTGGTAGAAACTATCTTCATAGTGTAACTTCTAAAAATGCTTGGTAGACTCTGTAAATCACTTTGCTAACCATCTGAGCTCAGTAGACTCTATCTTTTGCTTTGCTGACCAACTGAGCTCGATAGACTCTATCTTTTTCTTTGTTGACCAACTAAGCTCAATAGACTCTATCTAATAATTGATATGGCATTTGTGTAACATCAAAGACAACACACAATTGAGGAATTGTATCCAACAATATCCCTCTTTGGCATTGATGGCAACACAACATGTCATAGTAGAATGAAACTTGAAAACAAGTCTTTTTCTGACAAAATGTTTCTCCCTCTTAGATTTCATTTCACAAATTTCTCAAATATAGTAATCTCCCTATATGAAGGAATTAGATAGCTTCTTTTCAAAAAAAAATTCTTCAAAAAAAAATTCAAATTTTAGAAAGATATGAAAGTATACTCTCTCCCTCTTTGACAACACATGCCAAAGACAACACAAACCAAATGAATAGCAATGTACCTTATGTACCAATTCATATGTAATGTTTCCATGATTATTCTACATCAACTAAAAGATCTTCAACTTGATACCTTTTGATGCATCACTAAAACTTTAGTTTAGTGAGCTTCAGATAAGGGAATGACCCCTAACTTACCTCTTAGATACAAGAATGCATCCTTAGGTAAAGGCTTGGTGAATATGTTATCAATTTGTTCCTTTGTATGGACATATTCCAATTTGATCTCCTTTTCTTGCACCAATTCTCTGACAAAGTGATATTTTATTGCAATGTGCTTGGTTTTTGAGTGCATCACTAGATTTTTAGATATGTTAATTGCACTTGTATTGTCACAAAACATAAAAATAGGCTCTTTGATTTCATCCTTCATGCCTTCCAATAATTGTTTGAACCAAACAATATTAGAACGATTTACTACTGTTGCACCATACTCTGCTTCTACTATAGATTGGGATGTACAATTCTATTTTTTTCTTGTCCAAAAAACCAACCTCTTTCCAAGAAAGAAAGCTCCTCCACTTGTACTCTTTCTTTCATCAATGTTTTCTTCCCAATCTACATCAATAAACACTTTCAAATCCATTTTACCTCCAACTATGTACCATAATCCATAATCTTTAGTGCCTTTCAAATATCTCATGATCCTTTTGATTGCCATCATATGATTTTCTCTTGGTTTTTCTGAAAATCTTGCTACAATACCAATTGTAAGAGTAATATCTAACCTTGTATGAACTACATACTACAACTTTCCAATAACAGATCTATACAATGCCTAATCTACCTCATTTGATTCATCATCCTTGGTAAGATTTAGATCAATACACATAGGAGTCCCAACTGGTTTATAGTCTTCCATACCAAAATTTTTTAGTATCTCCTTGATGTATTTAGATTGAGTGATGTAGATGCCATTATTACTCTCCTAAATTTGAAGACCAAAAAAAAAATTGATCTCTCCAAACATAGGCATCTCAAATTCCTTGTTCATTTGCTTTGAAAATTCTTTGCAAAGATCATCATTCCCTATGAACAAAGTATCATCCATAAATATTTCTGCCAAAACAATATTATTATCTAGTCCTTCCTTGATATACAAGCTACTATTATCATTAGTTCTCTAAAAACCAATCTGAATAAGATAGTTATGCAGTCTTTCATGCCATGCTCTAGGGGCTTGTTTCAAACCATACAATTCTTTGTGTAATTTGTAGACCATGTCCTTCTTCTCTAGATCAAAAAAACCTTAAGGCTACTCAATGTAGACTTCTTCATCCAATATACCATTGAGAAATGTTGACTTGACATCCATCTGATAAACCTTAAATTGTATGCAGCATATGCAAGTAGGGTCATGACACCTTCTAATCTTGCAATAGGAGCAAAAGTCTCTCCATAGTCTATTCCTTCTTCTTGACAATACCCTTTTTATACCAATCTAGCTTTGTTCCTTAACACCTTACCATCTTCATTCAACTTATTTCTAAATACCCACTTAGTTCATTTCATATTTTTATCTTTAGGCCTAGGTACAAGGGTCCATGCTTTTTTTTTTCTCTATCTCCTCTATCTCTTCATTCATAGCCTCAATCCAATTTTCATTTCCTAATGCATCTTTGACACTTCTAGGTTCAAAATCAGTAAGTAAACAAGTACCTTCCAGCTTACTTCTTGCCATAGTTCCTTCATATTTGTCTCTAATGATCTAATCTAGTGCATGATGTCTCCTAACATATTTAGCTAAAATAGGTTCCTTGCCTTTTCAATGAATTGCATTGTCATCCTCTTGCACTTCAACTTTAGGTTCTAGCTATTATGTTTATTGCTTGGGTCCTTTAGACTTTGTAGGCATTGGCTTAGTAGCATCAGAATGCGACTCAGGTTCCTATAGCTCGATTCAAACTTCCTACAACTCGGTTACTTAAGACTCGGGAGTAGAAGATTCTTGATTAATAGATGTATCTGGCACTATATCAGGTTCAATGAAAACAAATCTTCTATAATCTTCCAGTTCCTTTTTGCTTTCTTCTTCTGTCCTTTCTACAAACTCATCAACTTTCACATGTCCACTTTCTATGACTTTGTGAGTAGACAAATTCAAACATCTATATGCTTTACTTTTGCAAGAATATCCCAAAAATATTCCTTCATCACCCTTCACATCAAATTTACCTTTTCTGGATTCTTTCAAAATGTAACATTTACTTCCAAATACTTTTAGGTAACTTACATTAGGTTTATAGCCATACCATAACTCATAGGGGATTTTGAATGAGTCCTTCTTCAACTGTACTCGGTTCAGTATGAATTATAATGCTGATAGCTTCCTTCTAGTATTTGATAGCAGTGTTCTTTTCAATCATTATAGTTCTTGCATAGTCCATGATAGATTTATTCCTCCTTTCAACTATTCCATTTTTCTCAGGAGTGTCAGGGGCTGATACTTTTCTTTTGATTCCCCTTTCAATACAAATGTTAGTGAACTCATGGGAGATGAATTCACCACCTTTCTCTAACCTCAAAAATTTTAGTCTTTTTCTTGTTTCCTTTTCAACTCTGACCAAATACCATTTGAACTTTTCAAATGCTTCTGATTTCTCTCTCAAGTACATGATAGTCATCCTTCTAGAGTAATCATCAACAAAATGAATGAAGAACTTTTCTCCAGTATACCTTTAAATTCCAATAGGTCCACACAAATTAGTATACACAATTTCAAAAACTTCCTTAGACTAATAGTTCTTACTTTTAAAGCTAGTCCTTCCCATCTTATCAATTTGACAATTCTTACATAGACCAACCTCTAGTTTCTTTATACTAAGAATGCCTCTTACTTTCCTAAATTTACTTATTTTCACCAAGCTATCAAAGTTCACATGACACAACCTTCTGTTCCATAACCAAATTTCTTCAACTTGAGCAATAAAGCATGAACATTCACCAAGTTCAAGATAGAACAAGTTATCTTTTGTCTGTATGCCTAATCCAATCAGCTTTCCTTTGTCATCTAGTAGTCTTTCTTTTCCATGCATGAATTCCACTTTGAATCCAATATTTACTTGTTGTGCCACACTCAATAGATTTTGTCTTAGACCTACAACCCAATATTCATTATCACATACAAGCTCTTTGGTTAGTGAGATTCTTCCTCTTCCTTTTATACAACAAGGTTCATTATTACCAAACTTGATGGGGACACAACCCAAGCAAAAAATGGACACAATAAGATAGGGAAAATTTTATTAACTATGAAAATATGCTAGTACACCTAGTGTAGAGAAATAGACTCCAAAACATGCTTTATGGGCTTACAATGGCATAAATCTGGAGATAATTTCTTCTCCCAGTACCTTCTCTCAAACTCCACTTCGAACTGCCTTTTACAATGCCAGAAATGTCCTTAAATAGACCCCAAAGGGTTAAGGATTAGGATCACATTCTAGAAAGTTCTAGTTGGCATCCAACGAACAAATAGAAAGCTCCATAAGTCGCATTAGAAGTTAGTACAAAATTAGAATAATCCAAAAATGGTAACCGAACTTCCAAGAGGCATAACTTTTGAACTGTAGCTCCGATTAATGAACCATTTACATTTCCAGAAAGCTCTCAAAGTGCTCTATAGCCCTATGGATTAGCTTCACATGTCTCCCATTTTTTGGCCCTATACAAGGTCATTTAATGCCCTAAACCTGACTTTGAAGCATTCCTAGGAGGTCTCCAAAAATTGAAAAACTGCGATAACTTTCAAACCATGCAGCCTTTTGACCTGATTCTTTTTTTTGAATATTCTAAATTACAATTTTAATCCTCCCTCCAATTTACACCTTCTAATCCACCATAATTATGGCTCAATTACATAGTCCTATTTTTGGCATTTACACGTATCCCAAGGTGCTCAAATACATTAACTTAGAACACTAATAGTGGAACTATGAGAGTTGGAACCTTTATTTGACCCAAATGGGTATCCAAAAATGAAAATACATGAAACAAAAACTATGTCTAGGTACATTTTTTTTGGTAACACAGGATTGCCCTTATACCTCTGGATGCTCCTGCATCAGACACCCAGGGTAGATTGAAAAATGATCCTGTCACTTTAGGGATGGTAGAGGAAATCTCAAATGGGAAACCTCAGCCGCTGATATCCAAGTTGAGTCCTCGATCGGTCAACCTTTCCACTTAACCAAATACTCTTCATACTGCCTATTTATGGTACTCCTACCCACACGATGATCTAGAATGTTTTCTGTCTCCTTCTTCTTACAAGCAGGAATTGGACATGGCTTTAACATAAACTCCTCATCTACACCATCATCATGATACGAGAAATGTGAATTCCATCTGGCAACTCCACCTCATATGCATTTTTTGAGTCATGTTTCTTCAGAAGTTTGTAGGGGCCAAATTTCTTCATCTTCAGCTCGTTGTAAGTACCTACTAGAAATCTCTCCTTTCTTAAGTGTACCATGACTAGATCCCCTACTTGGAACTCCTTATGTCTTCTCCTTTGATTAGCCCTAGCTTTATACTATTGATTCATCTTGATAATGTGTGCCTAGACCTCCTCATGTTGGCACTTAATATGTTTAGCAAACTCGTTTACTTCAGCACTTGTCCTCTCCCCTTGCTCCATCTTCCTCAATTCTAGTGCAATCCTTGGGCTACTTCCATATACAATTTGGAATGGTGATTTATCAGTACTCCTATTTATAGAGTTATTGTAAGCAAATTCTACTTGTGATAGAATCAAATCCCATCCCTTGGGCTTATCCCCAACTAAACATCTCAGCAAATTCTCCAAACTTCTGTTTACCACTTTTGTCTGGCTGTCGGTCTATGGATGATGTGTGGAACTGAATTTCAAGTCCGTTCTCAACTTCTTCCACAATGTTCTCCAGAAATACCCCACAAATTTAGTGTCTCTATTAGAAACTATACTCTTTGGGAGGCCATGTATTCTTACCACCTCTCTGAAAAACAAGTCTGCAATATGGACAACATCATGAGTTTTATGGCATGAAATGAAATGTTCCATTTTGGAGAACCTATCAACCACCACCAATATTGACTCATTACCTCTTTGTGTCCTCAGCAATCCAAGAAAAAAATCCATACTTATGTCCTCCCATGGCTTTGTTGGAATAGGAAATGGTTAATAAAGTCCAGTATTGAAACTAAATCCCTTGGCCACTTGACAAATCTAACAAATCTGTATAAACTTCTTCACATCCTGTAAAATCTTAGGCCAAAAATAATGTTCTCTAAGAATGGCAATGGTCTTATCTTGACCAAAATGTCCTGCCATACCTCCACTGTGTTTCTCCTTACTCAAAGTTTTCCTCATGGAACTCCTTGGAATACACAAATGACTGCCCTTGAACAACATACCATCCTCAATCAGATAGTCTAACCACTTAGTTCTATCTACAGCAACAAGTTCTTTACAAGCTTTCCATGCTTCAGCAAAATTAGGATCCTTAGAGTATAGATTCTTGAGTTTAGCAAACCCAACTACTTCAACCTGCATTACCATAAGTAACAACTGTCTCCTACTTAATGCATTTGCAACCCTATTAGATTTTCCACTTCTATGGTTGAACACAAATATATAGCTCTGCAAGAACTCTACCCACTTCATATGCCTCTAATTCAATTTACCTTGGCTCTTTATGTACTGTAATGCCTGGTGATTAGTATATTAAAAAAATTCCTTTGGCAATAAATAATAATTCCATTTCTTTAAGGCTTGAACTATTGCATAGAACTCTTGATCATAAACAGAATACTTCTTTTTCACATCATTCAATTTTTCACTAAAATATGCAATAGGCTTACCTTCTTGGCTCAATACAGCTCCAATAGCACTGCCACTAGCATCACAATCCACCTAGAACACCTTTCTAAAATCTGGAAGTGCCAACACAGGTTGTTTTGTCACCTTTTTTTTAGCAATTCAAAACTTCTCGCAGCTGCCACAATTCACTTGAACTCTTTTCTATCCCCTCTTATTGTGTTAGTTAGGGGTACACATATACCACTGAAATTCTTAATGAACTTCCTGTAAAAACTAACCAGACCATGAAATGATCTCACCTCAGTAGCAGACCTTGGATTAGGCCATTCCAAGATGGCTTTTACCCACTCTAGATCCATTTTAAGACCTTTAGGTGATATAACAAACCCCAAGTAGACTAACTCCCTTTTTGCAAAGATACACGTCTTCAAATTAATTAATAGTTTCTTTTCCCTTAACCTTTCAAGGACACTAAGAATATGCAATAAATGTTCTCCCAAAGTCTTGCATAAAATTAAAATATCATCCAAATAGACAATAACAAATTTTCCCAAGAACTTCTTAAGTACCTCATTCATAAGCCGCATGAAGGTGCTTGGGGCATTCATCAATCCAAAGAGCATGAATAGCCTCTCATAAAGACCATCCTTGGTCTTGAAGGCTATTTTCCACTCATCTCTTTCTCAAATCTATATCTAATGATAGCCACTCTTGATATTAATCTTTGTGAAGTACTAAGCTCCACTCAAGCAGTCCATAAGATCATCCATTCTTGGCAAAGGAAACCAATATTTGATGGTTATCCTATTTATAGCTCGAGAGCCCATACACATTCTCCACTCTCCATCTTTTTTTGGTGCCAGTACTATAGGTACTACACATGGACTCAAGGTCTCTCAAATCAAACCTTTCTTCAATAGCTCCTGAACCTATCTATTTAGCTCCTCAGTTTCAGTAGGAGTCATCCTATGAGTTGCCTTGTTAGGAAAACTAGCTCCAAGGATTAAATCTATCTAATGACTAATTTGCCTTACTAGTGGTAGTCCTTCTGCAATATTATCAAAAATGATATCTCCAAATTCACTTAATAAATCAAAAACTTCAAGTGGTATTTCACTACTACCTTCCTTATCTTTTCTAAGAATCAAAGCATAACACATACACTGATGTTTCATGCCATCTAAAAATTTTCTTCCATCAACAAGACAAATCCTAGCACTGTTGCATACCTTTTCACCTTCCTTTACCATGGGCTTTAGTTTGTGGCAAACTCCATCCTTTGCTAGAGAGTATGTGTTTGCATGACCATCACGTACTGCATGCCTATCAAACTACCATGGTCTTCCCAACAATATATGGTAGACATCCATTGGAATAATTTCACAGAGAACTTCATCATGGTAACTCCCAATTTTGAACTTCACTAAACATTGTTCACTTACTAGGACCTTATGATCATCCTTCGCCCAAGCGATCCGATAGGGCTGGGGGTGTTTTTCCCTCTTGAGCTTCAGCTTAGATACCATCTCTTCTGACACCAAATTGTTAGTGCTACCACCATCAATGATCACATCACAACATTTATTCTCACATTTGCACCTGGTACAAAATAGACTCCTCCTTTGTCCTAGTTCAATCTCCCCACTTAGTAGAACCCTTTAATTTACTAAAGTCTCTCCTCTTTCTACATCCTCTGAATGTGATGACTGTGCATCCTCATCCACATGAGAAACCCTAGCTTGGCCCTCAACTCTCCTATTTTTTCTTTCTTGTTGTTGAGGGCTTTCAAAGGCATGATGGCCTTGTTCATTGCAATGGAAATAGGTACCATGAAAACCTCCTCTTCCTGAACCTTTTCCACATCCTTTACCTCTTCCTCTTTGATCTCCAAATTTTTGATCATCGGAGTGGTTGAAATCCTTGTTCCTTTGGTTCGTGTTAGTACCCACATCATCATTTTTCCTTTGGGTCTCATTTTGCTCTCTAGATGACCTACCACTACCCCTTCCTCCTTGACTGCACCCTCTTTGTCTCCCTTCAAATTTTTTATTTAGCTTCTCTTCAACTCGTAGGGAAAATCAGTATGCCTCTTCAATGTTAGTCATTCTTACCAGACTTAATTCCTCTTGGATGCTAGGTCGTAACCCACTGATATAATGAGAAACCTTCTCCTTATTTTCTTCTACATGCCCTGCTCTAATTAGAAGTCAATAAAACTCCTCCGTATATTCTTGGACTAATTTTCTTTCTTGCTTTAACAAATCAAGCTCGTAGTCAATAGGAATGAACTGCTTCTTTAGTTTGTCCACCATGAGATCCCACCTTGTGATCTTCTCCTTTCCTATTTTATTTCTATCCAATTGAACATCTTGCCACCAAATTTTGGCATGGCCTTTTAGTTTGGCCTTTTCAAACTTAACCCTATCTAGATCCTGGATATCCTCATACTCAAAGTACTCTTCTAGTTCATTAATCCAATCAATCAACTTATCTTGTTTTAGATTTTTTAAAAATACACCCACATCAATTGTAGGTCTTTTCCCAAACTTAGTAATGGCCCTAAAAATCCTCTCCTCTACCTAATTCAAAACTTCCCCTTCAACTTCCCCTTTTGGTCCAATTTCTTCTTCGTCATTGTCATCCTCACTTTCGTCACCTGTAGTAACATTTGTTCCTCTACGGAGCTCCTCCTGCAATGCTTGAACTTGCCTTTGGAGGGCTCTAACCTCCTTAGGATTAATAGCTTTGGCCCTTCCACCACACTCTCTTCATGGAGGCATCTTCTTAATTCAAACCCACAACCACATAGTCCTAGTGCAAACTGCCTCACAGTTGGCACTCTGGCTGCACACTCAGGAAAACCCGCTCTGATACCACTTTTTGTGGACACAACCCAAGTACACAATGGATACAACAAGAAAAGAAAAATTTTGTTAACCATAAAAATCTACTAGTACACTTAGTGTAGAGAAATAGACTCCAAAACATGCCCTATGGGCTTACAATAGCATAAATTTGGAGATAATTTCTTCTCCTAGTACCTTCTCTCAAACTCCACTCCAAACTACTTTTTACAATGCTAGAAATTTCTTAAATAGACCCCAAAGGGTTAAGGATTAGGAATACATTCTAGAAAGTGCTAGTCGGCATCCACTGACCAAATAGAAGGCTATAAAAGTCGCATTAGAAGTTAGTACAAAATTAGAAGAATCTAGAAATGGTAACCGAACTTTCGGGAGGCATAACTTTTGAACCATAGCTCCGATTGACGAACTATTTACATTTCCAGAAAGCTCTCGAAGTGATCTATAGCCTATGGAAAAGCCTTGCTCATCCCCCATTTTTTGGTCATGTATGAGGTCATTTACTGCCCTAAACCTGACTTTGAAGTATTCTTAGGAGGTCTCCAAATTTTGAAAAATTGCGATAACATTCAAATTGTGCAGCCTTTTGACCTAATTCTTTGTCTGGAATATTCTAAATTACAATTTTAATCCTCCCTCCAATTTACACCTTCTAATCCACCATAATTATGTCTTAATTACATAGTCCTATTTTTTTGGCATTTACACATAAGGGGCTCAAATACTCTAACCCAAAACACTAATAGTGGAATGTGAGAGTTGGAACCTTTATTTGACCCAAATGAGTATCCAAAAATGAAAACACATGAAACAAAAACTATGTCTAGGTACATTTTTTTTGGTGACATAGGATTGCCCTTATACCTCCGGATGCTCCTCCATCAAAACCTTACACTACCACCATCATAGTCTTCAAATTGTTCAAACTTAGTTTTATCACTAGTCATATGATGAGAGCAACCACTATCTATGATCCATGTATCATTTTTTCTCACATGAGAGATAAGTGTCATTTTATCTTCCTCATCATTGTTAGATTCATCTTTCATGGCAATGTAAACAATCTCATCTTCTTCTTCATCAGAATCATTAGAATCCTCAGCCATGAAACATGTTTTCTTACCTTTTTCCTTGAATCATTTGAAGTCTTTCTTGCCAATGCACTTGTGACCTTTCTTCTCATCCTTATTTTGTTTATTTGGGCACCTAGTAGCAATGTGTCTAATTTCCTCACACGAAGAAAAAATTAGAGGAATTTTACCTTTGTGTTTCCCTCTACCTCTAGAATATTTCCAAGCTAGTAAAGCTTCAACCACCTCAAGATCACTATCAAAACTCTATTCTAGTTCTTCTTCACTTTCTGACTGAGATTCCTTTATCTTCTTTCCTTTCTCTTTGAGTGAAAGCTTGGCCTCAAATGCTGATTCAATGTTTTTGGAAGCTGGAACATAGTTATCATAGTTATCTAGCTCAAATGCAGTCAATCTTCGTACTATGGCCTCTAAATTTATCTTATGATTTGCTTCACATCTTCTTTCTTGAATTTCAAAAACTCTAATTGCATAAATAGCAAGTAATGTTCTAAGAACTTTACTTACAACTATTTCCTCCTCAATATCTCCTCTAGAAGCCTTGATAGCACTGACAACTACTTTGACTCTTTCAACATATTTGGCAATGTTTTCATCCTCTCTCATCCTCATCTAATCAAATTGTCCTCTTAGACTTTCTACTTTGGCTCTTCTTACATTATCATCACCTCCATAGATTTCTTTTAGCATGTTCCATATTTCAAAGATAGTTTTGCAATTCTTGACATCATCAAATTCCACATAGCTTAGGGCAGATGCAATGTCTATCATCATGGTGTTATGAGTCTTTTTTTCAGCAATTTCATTAGCAAATAATGTACCAAAAGAATTCACATATGCTTCATCCAGATATTTCAGTCATGTATCTCCAATGGAAGCCAGATGGAGTCTTGTGAGACCTTGCCATGCTAAAACGTTATCCTTGTTAAGCCTTGGAATTTCCCTCTTGTAAGACATCCTGATCTTTAGCTTAGATCCTTGAAATCCTTCCTGCAAGCACCAAAAGCTCTGATACCAATTGTTGGAAATATAGATGGAGTAACTGAGAGGGGGGGTGAATCAGTTACCACAAAAAAAAATCCACAAATCCCTTAGATGTCTTAAATAACTAGTTGCTATTGTTATTTGATAGCCACATAGAAAAATGTTGTAACTCGGTAGATGAACTGTGTATTAACTTATTACTGATCTTTAAGTATTCATAGTTATTAAAATGTATGTAAAAGGAAATAACATAAACACAAGAGACACCAAATTTAACATGGAAACCCAATATGGGAAAAATCATCAAGTAACTAGCTACCAATTTTCACTCTTTTGAAGTGAGCCCTGTTAGGAGCCAACCCTGTTAAAGGTTACAAAACACACTATTAGGTGTGACCTTGTTAGAATATTTAATCACCTTGCTAGGAGTGGCCTTGTTAGAGGACTTTAGAATAATTCAATAGAACTTTCCACCTTGTTAGAGGATTTACAAAATGGTTGTTAAACCAACTCTATTAAGAGATTTACAAATCACTACCACAATGATGAAAAAGTAACAATGAAGTGACCTGAATGAGATGCAACTAAACTTTTTTATTATAGATCACTATTCTGCTTCAATAGATCCTTACTAATCAAATACACCTTTGCTGCTCCTCAAGGATATCTGATACTTCATCAAAAATTTCTCACACTTCCTCTTCACACAATCAACTCACTTTCTTGCTTGCTCATTCATACATCCATTGATACTTTAGAATTCACAACTTGACCTTTTATTTATACCTTAAAAATTGTCAAGTTGGATCATTTACAAGTTACATTTACCAATAAATAATACATCAATCAGCTACAGTAATTATATCAAAAAATTAATATTTATTTCCCAAAATAATGAAATCCTTCATTGGCTAACCCTGCTCGGTAAACACAACTCTAGAAATGATTTTCAGTGTTAACCATGTGAAGCTCAGTAAACACTACAAACTCTGCAAAATCTTTTAGAGACTGAGTGAAGTCAGTAAGAATTGAATTTCCTTTGCTAACCTTGTGAGCTTGATAGAAACTATCTTCATAGTGTAACTTCTAGAAACACTCAGTAGACTTTGTAAATCACTTTGCTCACCATCTAAGCTTAGTAGACTCTATCTTTCTCTTTGTTGACCAATTGAGCTTGATAGACTCAATCTTTAGCTTTGTTGACCAATTGAGCTTGGTAGACTCTATTTGATAACTGATATGACATTTGTGTAACATCAATGACAACACACAATTGAACAACTATATCCAATAGAAAATATTGTTAAATATGTTGAAAGAATCAAAGCTCATGTAAGTCTTATCAAAGCCTCTAGAGGAACAATTGAAGATGTAATAGTGATAAGCAAGGTACTTAGAACCCTTCTTCCTATCTATGTAATCAGAGTGTTTTCTATTCAAGAGATGAGATGTGATTCAAATAACAAGATAACTTTGGATGCTCTAGTTGGAAGATTTACTACATTTAAACTAGATAACTATGATAATTATACTCCTAGTTCTAAAGAAATCTTAAGTTTGCATGAGGCCAAGGTATCACTCAAGAAGAAAGATAAAAGATCTAAAAGTAAATAATCTAAAAGTGAAGAGGAAGATAGTTATGATAGTGATCTTAAAGTCATTGAAGCATTACTTATAAGAAGGTATCCCAAAGGCAAAGGAAAGTATAAAGGTAAAATCCCTTTAATCTATTTCTCTTGTGAAGAAGTTTGACACATTATTGGAATACATCCAAATAGAGAAGACAAAGATGCAAAGAAGCACAACAAGTACAAAGACAAGAAGGATTTCAATAACTTCAAGGACTACAAGGAAAAAGGTAACAAATCTTGTTTTATGGCTAAAGATTCAGATAGTAGTCAAGATGATGAAATGTTATATATTGTTGTAAAAGATGAATCTGATGATGAAGAAGATAAAATGGCTCTTATATCTCATGTTAGTGAAAACGATACATAGAATATTGATAGCAGCTACTCACATCATATGACTAGTGACAAAAAAAAATTTGAACATATGGAACATTATGATGGTGGAAGTGTGAGATTTGGAAACAATGAATCATGTTGCATAATATAAGGAAACTCAGGTGCGAAAATAGCTTCTTACACTAATCTCATAAGGAAATTATGGTGCAAATCCTTTTAAAATCTTCTACAATTATAGATTCAATATCATGTAAACAAAAATATAGTAGCCAACCATGCATACAAAAAATAGATAGAGAAAGAAACACATAACACAAAGATTTTCTAGTGGGGAAAAACCTTTCGGTAAAACAACCCCACCCATCCAGAACCTGCACAATGTATTATCTTCAACACAAGATTACAATATACTTGTAATGCAATTTCAACATCAACAATAGAAGACTCCAGCAGCACCTCAGTACCTGCAAACTTTCATCTATCACACTATTGCATTACAACATGCAATACTCATTTTATGAACATTTTAAGACCCAACAAAATGCCCACAAAAGAGTTGGGCATTTTTCATGGCTCAACCACCAAGAAACATGCACAATGCCACATGTACATCCAATACCAAGAAAAGGGCATCCATCCCTTAAATAGACAATGAATACTTGTCATAGAATCCGCCAAAAATAGCGGTCACAAGAGAAGTGTAAGGGAATCCATCATACCAACATATTTTTGGCATATTCTCTTACACACACCAACCACTTATTCTTGGGTGCCCAAATAGGCCTCATGTCATAAGATTCTCTTAGACTTGTCATAGCTTATTCCTTAAATAGCTCTTATGCGTCATAGGAATCCGTCATAACCATTTCAGCCATGATCTCCTTCACACACTTCAAGATGCCGACACATGTAAGTGATCAACATGCCAACTAGACATGTACACTCACATTTACATATTATTTGTAAAAATATATTTTATAGAACAAAAAATAATAAGAATAGGAATTATACAAGGTTGAGACACCTTATTCCTAACATTCTCCCACTTGTCGAACACCTTGTAAGAGCAATCAGGAACATAACAGGAACTAACTGCTATAGACCAAAAGGCCCATAGACTCCGAACACAATTTGAACTTCTCAGTACCCACTGGTTTCATTAATGCATCTGCAAAATTCTTCACAGTATCTACCTTCTCCAAATTTACCTTTCCATCTTCCACCATATCTCTCACAAAGTGAAACTGCACATCAATGTGCTTCGTTCTAGCATGGAAAGTTGGATTCTTCGCAAGGCAAATAGCACTTTGACTATCACACCAAATAGTAATTTGTTCTGCATCAACACCAACATCAAAACACAATCTCTTAAGCCAAATGGCTTCCTTACAAGCATGACTAGCAGCCATGCACTCAACTTCTATAGTGGATAAAGCAACCACAAGTTGTCACTTACTCATCCAACTGATGGCACCACAAAACATAGTGAACACATAGCCACTGGTGGATCTCTTGCGATCAATATCACCTGCCCAATCTGAATCCACAAACCCATAAATATAAACTAAATGTGGAGATCTAGAAGAGTTACCATGATAACATATGGAGTAATCTGATGTACCCCTCAAATATCTGAATACTCGCTTAACTGCATCCCAATGTATTCATCTAGGATTAGCCATAAATCAACTCAGGACTCCCACTGCTTGGGCAATGTCTGTACTAGTACAGACCATAGCATACATAAGACTACCAACTAAACTAGCATAAGGTACTCTACTCATGTCCTCCACCTCACTAGGATATTTTGGACAATCATCTACAGATAGCTTTATTCCCACAAAAATAGGAACACATAGTGGTCTACAATCTTCCATGTTGAACCTATTCAACATAACTTACTCTGACTCAACCAAAGTTTTCTGTTAGACCTGTCTCTACTAATTTCCATACCCAAGATGTACCTAGCTGCCCCAAGATCTTTCATCTCAAACTGTGCTAACAACTAAGATTTAAAATTAGAAATCATACCCTTACCCTTCCCAAACAGCAACATATCATCAACATATAATGCAATAATAAGAAGGTGGTCATTTTCAACTCTGAAATAAACACAATGATCTAATTTCGATCTTACAAATCCAATTGACAACACAAAGGCATCAAACTTAAGGTACCACATCCTAGGAGATTGCTTCAAACCATATAGAGATTTCTTCAATATGCAAACAAAGGATTCTTTACCTTTAACAATGTAGTGCTCAGGCTATGACATATAAATCTCTTCCTCCAAATCACCATGCAGGAAAGTTGTCTTCACATCCATCTATTCTATCTCTAAATCATATGATGCAGCAACAGATAACAGAAATCTAATGGATGTCAACTTTGCAATAGGAGAGAATATTTCACCATAATCTATTCCCTCTACCTGTGAATACCCCTTTGTAACCAATCTAGCTTTGTACCTTTCAACACTGCCATCTAAACAAAATTTCTTCTTGAACACCCATTTACAGCCAATAGGTTTTCTCCCTTTAGAAAAAGGTAGAAGGTCCCATGTTCTATTTTTCTCTAATGACGCCATCTCATCATCCATAGCCTCAATCCAGGAACCTGCATCTTCCATGCCCAAAGCCTCTTTCACAGATCTAGGCTCATCAGTGTTAGTAATCAAAGTAAAAGCACAATTGAAATATAACATAGAATAACCAAACCTTTCTGGTTGCTTTCTTTCTCTCGTGGATCTCCTCAAGGGCTAAGGTTGAGGTTGTTCTTCCTCTTCTTCTGAACTGTCAGAGCTGCTAGAGCTCTCCTCATCATTAGACCCAACATGGTCTCTCTGTTTAGTCTTCTCAGGGGTAGGAGGCAACTAAACAACATCTTTTTCCTTTTCTTTTTCATTTGGTTGTAGCACAATAGGAGAAGATGTTAGCTCTCTAAAAATAACATTTCTGCTATACAACACCTTACTAGTCACAGGATCCCAAAGCTTGTATCCTTTCACACCAGCACTGTACCCAATGAAAATACATTTAACAGCTTTGTTTTCCAACTTAGATCTTTTCTTGTTTGGAACATATGCATAAGCTTCATAGCCAAAAACACGAAGATATCTAATTGAAGGCTTCTTACCAGACCACACCTCCATGGGTGTCTTACCAAAAAGGGCTGATGTAGGAGATCTGTTAGCCAGATAGCAAGCAGTGGACATAGCTTCAGCCCAAAACCTTTGTTCTAAACCAGCTCCACTAAGCATACTCCTAGCCTTCTCCATTAGTGTCTTGTTCATTCTCTCTGCAACTCCATTTTGCTCTGGGGTATATGGAGTTTTCTTATGCCTCTCGATACCTTGTTCTTTACAGAACTATTCAAACTCTACTAAGAAAAACTCACCACCATTGTCAGTTCTCACACACTTAATCTTCTTACTAGTATGATTCTCTATAAGGGCTTTAAATTCCTTGAATCGACTAAAGACTTGTGTCTTAGTTTTAAGGAAATAAATCCATGTCCTTCTACTATAATCATCTATGAAAGATACAAAAAATAAAAACTTGGAGATCAAAGGAACTTTTACAGGACCAAATACATCAGAATCAATAAGATTCAAAACATCAGAAGATTTGTGAGAACCAGAGTAAAACTGAACACAATTTTGTTTACCATATACACAATGTTGACAGAAGTCAAATTCGAGATTGCAATCATTTAACCCCTCAATGAGATTTTTGTTTTTCAGGGTTCTGAGACCCTTCTCACCAATGCGGCCAAATCTCATATGCCACAACACTGTCTTTTTTGCATGAAGCTTTCCTTCCAAAGTGTTTGCATTTCCATTGGAACCAATAACCACAGAATTCTTCATTGCTCATTTAGATGGTGAGGATGAAGAACTGTTACATAGAGGAATACATGCATCTAGCTGAAACAAAGTACCTCTCCTAGTACCCTTAGCAAGCACCATCGATCCTCTAATCATCTTACATCCTTCTTTTGAAAAAAAAACTCTCAAACCTACATCATTCAGCATACTTATAGATAATAGGTTTCATGCTAGACTTGGAATGTGCATAACTCCATCGATTCCCTTTACTTGTCCATTAGGAAATTTGATAGTGACCCTTCCGTGTCGAACTATCTTCAAGTGAGAATCATCACCCAAGTACACCTTTCCACCATTGAACTCTTCATATCTTAAGAACCAGTTTCGATGAGAGGTCATGTGAAAAGATGCACCTGAGTCAACCAACCACACATCATCAGATGCATGGGCTATCAAAGCTATGATTAATGCATCGCCATCTTCTTGAGATTTTTCAAAACTAGAATCTGAGGCTTTCTTCTTCTTCTTAGGCTCTTTACAGTCTTTATGGAAGTGCCCAGTCTTTTCACAGTTCCAACATTTTGCCTTGGACTTATTGGAAGTCTTTGACTTCCCACGGGATTTGGATCTACCCTTATTGTCAGACTTATTGTCATTTTTCTTTCCTCTTTTCGTGGATCTCCCACGAACAGCAAGGGCTTCTTTTTCCAAAACAGAAGCCTTTCTCTGCATCTCCTCTAATAGCAGCAAAGACACCACATCATCCATTTTGAAGGTGACTAATTTGCTTCCGAGAGCAATCACAAGATGGTCCCATGAATCTAGTAAAGAACACAAAAGTGTGTAGCAAAAATCCTCCTCCTCTAACTTGACATTAGCTGATGTCAACTGTGCAGCCAGCAAATTAAATGCATTTAAATGATCTGTTAAGGATCCACCTTCCTCCATTCATAGAGAATAAAAATTCTTCCTTAGGAACAACTTGTTCACCAGAGATTTGGCCTAATACACAGCCCCAAGTCTTTCCCACAAACTATATGTGGTTTTCTCATCTAGAACATTTAGAAGGACTAAATCAATTAAACAGAGTCTTATGAGACCCTTAGCTTTATGGTCTTTGATATCCCAATCTGCTTAAGTTATAGGGTCTGGTCTTGTAGTGCTTGTAGCCACTTCCCATAGGTCACGATCCTCCAACATGTCTTCCATCTTGAGTTTCCACAACTCAAAATTAGTGCCATTAAATTTCTCCACCTCCATTCCTCCATATGATGAACTCGCCATCTCAATCTGCAATAAGATTCAAGATGCTCTACACAAGACTCCCACTCAACTTGAGATTAGCTCAAAAAACCCTACCCAACAACTAGGATCAAAAGTTGATCAAGCTCTGATACCACTTGTAAGGAAACTCAGATGCGGAAACAGCTTCCTACACAAATCTCATAAGGAAAGTATGGTGCAAATCCTTTTAAAATTTTCTACACTTACAGATTCAATATCATGTAAACAAAAATATAGTAGCCAAACATGCATACAGAAAATAGATAGAGAAAAAAACACATAACACAAAGATTTTCTGGTGGGGAAAAACCTTTCGGTAAAACAACCCCACCCCTCCAGAACCTGCACAATGTATTATCTTCAACACAAGATTACAATACACTTGCAATGAAAGTTCAACATCAACAATAGAAGACTCCAGTAGCACTTCAGTACCTGCAAACTTTCATATATCATACTATTGCATTACAACATGCAGTACTCATTTTATGAACATCTTAAGACCCAACAAAATGCCCACAAAAGAGTTGGGCATTTTTCATGGCTCAATCACCAAGAAACATGCACAATGCCACATGTTCATCCAATACCAAGAAAAGGGCATCCATCCCTTGAATAGACAATGATAGCTTGTCATAGAATCCACCAAAAATAGCGGTCACAAGAGAAGTGTAAGGGAATCCATCATACCAACCTATTTTTGGCATATTCTCTTACACACACCAACCACTTATTCTTGGGCACCCAAATAGGCCTCATGTCATAAGATGCTCTTACACCTGTCATAGCTTATTCCTTAAATAGCTCTTATGCATCATAGGAATCTATCATAACCATTTCAGCCATGATCTCCTTCACACACTTCAAGATGCCGACACATGTAAGTGATCAACATGCCAACTAGACATGTACACTCACATTTACATATTATTTGCAAAAATACATTTTACAGAACAAATAATAATAAGAATAGGAATTATACAAGGTTGAGACACCTTATTCCTAACACATAAAAGGAAATGGTTGTATCTCACTACCTAATGAACTTAGATGTGATCATGCTTATTGGGTTGAAGGACTAAAGCATAATCTACTGAGTGTGACATAGTTATATAACATTGGATTCAAGGTAAAATTCATGAATGGGAAGGTCAAGCTATTGGATGTAAAAGGAAATCTAGTTGGGTCTTGCAAATAGATAAAAGGTAACCTATTCTACCTAGATCTCAGTGAAAGTTCATGTTTTATTGCTCAAGTAGAAGAAATGTGGTTATGGCATAAAAGGTCATGTCATGTGAACTTTGATAATATAATCAAGATAAGCAAGAAGAAAATAGTTAGAGGTATTCCTAGTCTGAGGAAATCTGATATGGGTCGATGCAAAAATTCTCAAAATTGGTAAGATGGGAAAGAGAAGTTTCAAAAGCAAGGACTATCATTCTAAAGATGTCTTGGAGCTAGTTCATACAGGCTAATGTGGACCTATTGGAATAGAGATCTATAATGGAGATAAGTGTTTTCTTCTTTTCATTGATGATTATTCTAGAATGATGACTATAATGTATTTAAAAGAAAATCTAAAGCATTTCAAAAATTTAAGTGGTATCTAGCAAGAGTAGAGAAACAAACTAGAAAGAATTTGAAGTGTTTAAGATCAAACATAGGTGGTGAATTCATTCCCAATGAGTTCAATGAATTCTACATTGAAAGAGGAATTAAGAGACAAGTATCAGCCCCTAGTACACCATAGCAGAATGGTATAGCTAAAAGAAGGAACAGATCCATCATGGATTGTGCAAGAACTTTAATGATAGAAAAGAGTGATGCAATCAAATACTGGAAGAAAGAAATTAATACTACAATGCATACCTTGAATAGAGTATAGTTGAAGAAAGACTTGAATCAAACTCCTTATGAACTATGGTATGGCTACAAACCTAATGTAAGTTACTTAAAAGTATTTGGTAGCAAATGTTATATCTTGAAGGAATCTAGGAAAGTTAAATTTGATTTCAAAGGTGGTGAAGGCATATTCCTAGGATACTCCTACAGAATGAAAGCATATAAATTTTTGAATTTAACAACTCTTAAGATCATAGAAATTACACATGTAAGAATTGATGATTTTGTAGTAAAGAGTGAAGAAGAAGCAACAAAGAACCTAAGGATTACAAAAAGTTTGTTTACTATAAACTTGATACATTACCAAATTGAACTAGAAGTAAGTAGACTTCACCTCCCAAGTCCCCAGAATCTCCAAAAGCTACCAAGTTGCAACTAGTACAATCAAAGTCACAGTTTAAAGGACCCAAGTCATATTTAGAAGCTACTGAGTTGTTGCTAGAGAAAACTGAGTCTAATGGACCTGAGTCATAGACAGTAGGACCCAAACTTAATACAAAAGATCATGGTGAGGTTAGTGGAAAAAATTCCAAATCCAAGGTACCTGTGTTAGCAAGATATCTCAAAAAGCACCATGCACCTCATCAAATCATTGGTGATAAGTTAGATGGAACAATGGTTAGAAACAAATTGAAAGGTACATGTTTGCTAGCTAAATTTGAACCTAGATCAGTGAAAGATTCTTTGGATAAAGAAAATTGAATGAAGATGGAATAGTTTCCAAAAACAAAGCAAGGTTATTATGCAAAAGTTATTCTCAAGAAGAAGGTATTGATTATGGTAAACCTTTTGCTCCTATTGCTAGAATAGAAAGTGTTAGAACTTTATTTTCTTATGTCACACATAATGGATTTAAATTTTATCAAATGGATGTAAAATCCACATTCTTGAAGGGGAAGTTTACATAGAACAACCTAAAGGGTTTGTGGATCCTAGATAAAAGGATATGGTCTATAAATTACACAAAGTATTGTATGGTCTCAAGCAAGCTCCTAGAGTTTGTTATGAAAGACTTTATAACTACTTGATAAAGATTTCTTTTCAAAGAATAAAAGATAATAGCAACCTGCACATCAAAGAAGGACCAGACGAGAAAATTGTATAGGCTGAAATCTTTGTGGATAACACTTTATGTACGGGGAAATGATTATTTATGCAAGGTATTTTCAGATGATATTAGTAAAGAATTTGAGATGTCCATGTTTGGAGAGATAAAATTCTTTATTGGATTGTAGATTTAGTAGAAGAAATATGGTATCTATATTACTCAATTCAAATATATCAAGGAGAAACTAAAGAAGTTTGGAATGGAAGATTCAAGACTAGTTGGAACACCTATGTCTACTATACATAAGATTTACAAAAATGATGATTAAAAAGAGGTAGATCAAACCACATACTAGTCAATGAATTAAAAATTACAATATGAGGTGCACAAAAGGCCAGATATTGCATTAGCAGTTGGTATGGTGGCAAGATTCACACCAAATCCCAAAGAAAAACACATTATGGAAATAAAGAGAATCATGAGGTATCTGAAGGGTACTAAAGTCTATGAATTATCATACAAGAAAGGAGGTAATTTAGATTTGAATGCATTCATAGATGTTGATTGGGCAAGAAGTGTTGATGACAGATAGAGCATCGATGGTAGAGCTTTCTTTCTTGGTAAAAGACTAATGTCTTGGACAAGCAAGAAGCATAATTGTATTTCTCAGTCTACGATAGGGGTAGAATATGTGGTAGTAGTAGTTAATTTTTCTAATTTTGTTTGGTTCAAGCAACTATTGGTAGGTATGAAGATAGAAATCAAGGATCCAATAGTTATATATGTGATAACACTGGTGCAATTAATATATCAAAGAATCATGTGATGCATACCAAAACCAAGCACATTTCTATAAAATATAATTTTTTTGAGAGAGTTGGTATAGGATAAAGAGGTAAGATTGGAATATGTGATGAATAAAGAACAAATTGTAGACACAATCACTAAGACATTACCTAAGGATTCATTTTTGTATCTAAGAGGTAAGTTAGGGTTTATTCCCCTATCTAAAGCTCACTTAATGAAGTTTAGTGATGCATCAACTATAGCATATTGAAGATCAGCCAATTGATGTAGTATTGAAAAGGGCATGTTGCATATGAATTAGTACATAAGGTACACTAATATTCTTTGAAAAAAAAATTTGGCATGAGATTTCAAAGAGGGAGAGTTTTTTGTCATATCTTATAAATTTTGTTTTAATTTTGTTTGAAGATATCAAAGAGGGAGAACTTGGTCTAATATTATAAAGGGAGAGTTTGCTATCAAAAGAAGATGTTGAAGATAGAGTTTTGCTGATAGAGGGAGAAACTGGAGGCAAAGAAATTTCATACTAATTAAGGGAGTTCTCATGGATGAGAATTAAAATGAAAATAAGGATATGTTCCTTACTTTATTCTTTCTCTAAAATTTTATTATATTATGATATGTTGTGTTGCTTTCAATGTCACAGAGGGAGATTGTAGAAAATAATTAGTTAATTGTGTATTGTCTTTGATGTTACAAAAAATTTCATATCATTGCTAGTCAGTGTATGTAAAACTCACTCAAGCAATGAAGATAGTTTCTTGTGTCTACTGAGCCTTCCAGAGTTTTCCAATCTCAAAAGATAGTGTCTACTGAGCCTTCCAAAGTTTTCCAATCTCAAAAGATAGTGTTCACTGAGTTCACTCGGGAAACAAAGAGAAGATCATAGAAGTTGAGTGTTAACCAAGCTCACTAGGCTAATGAATGAAAATTTGGATGGAACCAATGTTAACCAAGCTCACTTAGTTAGCAAAGGAACTTTGTCAATATAAAGTGTTAACTAAGTTCACTTGGTTAACATAGTAAAATTATTTATGTGTTTGTTTCTACCGAGCAAGGTTGGCTCACAAAGCATTTTCTTGTTTTGGCATATTGAGTAAAATTGATTTGCTTGTTTGTTCTAGCCGACTAAGGAGATGAATATTAAGTATAATAAGATTTATTCAAGTGGACTTGATAATGTGTAAGATATAAATATAAGGTCAAGTTGAGGATTGAATGTGTGCAAGTGATAGAAGATTTGAAGATGCTTAGAGGAAGTAAATTAGAAGGATAAGTAGAATATCCTTGTTGAGCTGCAAAGATACATTCAACCAGAAAGGATCAATTATACAAGCCAAAACTAAGATCTATAATCAGCAATTTAGTTGCATCAAAAATTAGGTCATCTCATTGTTACTCTCTAACCATTGTAGTAGTGGTCTAAATCTCTTAATAGAGTTGGCTTAACACCTATTTGTAAATCCTCTAACAAGGTGGTATTTCTAGATTGAAGTGTCTAAAGACCTTTAACAAGTCTACTCCTAATAGGGTTATTAAATCATCTAATAGGATCACACTTAACAGTGTGTTTTGTAACCTTTAATAGAGTTGGTTCCTAACAAGGCTTACTTCAAAAGAGTAAAAATTAGTAACTAGTTGCAATTGGTGGTTTTCCCAAATTGGGTTTCCATGTTAAATCTTGGTGTCACTTATGTTCATGCTATTTCTTTTATGTGTATGCAAATAAGTTAAGTAAGGTTAATTACAAATAATATCTTAAGAATTACATTTTCTAAGTTACTGTTTCTATTCTAGTGTTTGCCAAGTTACACCATTTACTAGTGTAAATAGAGCGCCTATGTGTTTGTCAAGCATGAGTATTTTCAATGAAGGTTATAATTTGTGCTGACATCTAAGAGATCTAGTACTTATTTTAGTGGTAACTAATTCACCCCTCCCCTCTCAATTACTCCTCTTATATTTCCAACAATTTTTTCTTCCACAATATTATTATCATTCATCTACACTTGATCACATTGTTTATTATGCATGACTTATATCACTAACAGTGGCACATGGAGTTAGTGATTTGACTATTCATACTAAGCCAATGTCATCCTTGTATGGATGGCATATCAGTGTTAGTTAAAATAATAAACCCTTTAGATAATTGGTAATACATATTCATTATGTATTTGTGATCAAATCAATGAGTGTGTCTATGCATATAGGAATCTGTTGCAGTCACATAAGCTATTAAATATTGTAATTTAAATTTTTAATGTAATTTTATATTTGATTTAAATTAATTTTTGTTACCAACTAACTTTCCATAGTTAAATCTCAAGCAATTGGGGTTGCCATATTTTTTTGGGTTAAGGGGGCTAATTTGATTATTTAATTTAAATAATCAAATTTAAATGTAACTTTGTAAAAGTGCATATATTGGCTAAAAGGGAGTTTATTCTCACTTCACACTTTAGAAATTGAGAAAATCCTTCAAACCCTTTTGTGAGTTGTTCATAATTTTGTTCATTGGGTGAATGTTTCTCATGGCATTGTTGTGCGAATAGGCCCATTGGGTTAAGAACGGAAAACTAACTCTTCCTTTGTCAAACTTTTTTTTATGTTGGTTACTCTATTATTCTTTGCCATCCATTTATATTTCTACCCTTTTGCCTGTGAGGTAGGGTTTTTCCATTTTGATAGTTTTGGCCCATTTTAGCTTCATTTTTTTATTGTTTTAGGGTTGGAGGTTGAGAACTTGTGTTCCCCTCTATTTTTCTACGTTTATATGGCCAAGTTGGGCATCTGTGAGAATCTAGAGGTTTTTAAACTTCAATTTTGGAAGTTGTAGGCTATTATGTTGGTTTTTATATGAGCTTGGAACTCAAATTTATTTGATTTTTGGGATTTTGGCACCCATTTGGATAGTCATTTTTAATTCCATTTATTGTTTTATAACCTTCATTTTTTAGCAAATTTTGTATCACCTTATTTTTTGTGCCACCTAGTTTTCTTGGGTATTTTTTAGTACTAATTTTGGTCATGGATTTAGAATGTATGTTAGGTTTCCATTCTAACCATTTTTTCACTTTCTCTTCATTCGAATTCATGTCAAATCTATACTCCTAACACTATGCTCGATTGAGTGCATTTTTACACTCGATGTTTCTTGTTTTCTCATCCAACCCTTGTTTAGCATTGATTTGATATGGATGTTTATGCCCTTACATGAGCATGTGTGAATGCATATGAATGGATCTTGTGATATCTAAACTCCTAGATTTAGGCTGGTTGAGAGATTGTTCATTTGGGTTTGTGTTGGAAAAATGCCTTTCCTATGGAAACTCATATTTGGATGACCATGGGTATGTAGGGTAGATATGTTTAATAGCTTCTTTCATCTATCTTGGCTCAAAATTGGATCACAAGGTAACATGATGAGGTTTTAATATATGAAATCCAAATTAACTAACGTGTAAATAAACTTAAGAAGATAAGAAAATACATGTACATTCATCAAATATCTCGAGCGATTTGGTACAAGAGTATGGTGCCTATATGGTTACTAGTCTTCTTCTGAAGTCACTATGAGGCAATGGTGTGATAGTATTCAAGGGGAGAGTTTATGCACTAGATATAGCTTGGAAATTTGGATGCCAAGTGACCTACACTCCACTAGAATCACTACATAGTTATCCAATAAAGTATTTGACTCAAACATATTGTAAAAAGGTAACCTACACTCCACTAGAATCATTGCATAGTTATCCCATAAAGTATTTGACTCAAACATAAATTGTCTAATGATCTTGGTTTCAGTCCCTTCTTGTTTTTGACATGAGTGTTAGACTTAGATGATTGTTCTTTTTGCTTAGGGTTAGGTTACTATCTCCATTAGCATAGCTGGAGTGGACTTATAGGTTCCACATGGTTGTGAGTTGTAGCTATCTATACACTATTGGGAACTGATGTATAGAGTCATCCTTCTTCTAATTAGGTCCAAAGCTTGATGCTTCATTGGAATCCTTTGTAGTTTTCTAAAGTATGTTTCCTTGTTATTTATGTTCTTTGATATCATGTTTGTTGGAAACTTAAAATTGGAACAATTTTGGTTTTGTCATTGATGTCAAATCTATTGATGAGACATATTTCTACCTAATCTAAATTTCATATCTATTTTATTGATGAAGAGGATTTGAAAAATTTCACATAACAATAGCATCTAGAGGAAAGGTTGAGTTATGAAAAGAAAGCTATAATGGATTTATGATTAGATAGACTTTCATTAAGCAAAGTAATTTTTTATGTCAAGAAAGTTAAGCCAAGCTGAGAAAAAAAGTAAAGGCAAAGCAATGTTGAGTGATGCTAGTGTCAATTGAACCATAGTCAGTGATGACAAAATCTAGTATTGACAAAGCATCAGTATCGACTGAGCAAGTTGGTCAATGTTAAGCCAAGAAGTTTTATAGCTCTTGAGTATTAAGTGATGATTGAGTGTCAGAACTTAGTTATTTCTAAGTAACACTTTTCAAGATAAATTTAAGGAAATCATGATTCCCACCTGAATCAATTGATTTCTTGGGAGATGTAAACCATGTTGAAAATAAGATTGATGATTTGGACCATCAAATTCAAGGCAAGGATTAGGTAAAGACCTAATAGGAGGATTCTAGAGAAGTTTCTAGAAGAAGATCAAGAAGATGGACAAATGCAATAAATCATGTTGAACATAATTGTAAACCCTAAGATCTACGATAATCATGGAAAATGGAAAACCAAGAATTTCCTATTTAAAGAGGTACAGAGCTGAAAAAATTATTGAGGAGTGCAAGTATATGTGAGAGGTACATACAGATAGAGGTGGGTCAAAAACACACAAGTGTGTGAGTGAATGTAAAGCTAAACAAAAAAGCTTATAGAAATGTTGCTCATAGTTATAAGTGAAATTTATGTAAGAAGGCTTAAGTGTTGTTGAAGGGGGAAGACTAATTGCTTGAAGGGTTGTCGAGAGAATCAAGAATAGAGATGACAGTGGAGAGCTTATCAATTAATCAAAACCTAAACTAAACAAAGATATGAACTTGCAAAGTGAGTTATAATCGCACAAATGGAAACCCTATTATTTCTATTCTAATCATTGTAAATAGTTTGTATTGAAATCCTTTTAATAGAGGTTGACCTAATAGTCATTTTTGGAATACTTAACAGTTTGTCTAAATCCTTTCACAAGGTGACATTCTAAGTGGAATGATCAAAGTCCTTTGAAAAGGCCACTCCTAATAAGTTGATTAAATCCTCCAACTAGGGCACATTTAACAATGTGTATTTTAACCTTTGATAGGGTTGGCTCCTAAAAGAGATCACTTTGAAAGAGAGAAAAATTGGTGACATGTTGCTAGTGGTTTTTCCCAAATCGGGTTTCCACATAAAAATCTTAGTGTCAAAATTATTTTGAATGCTTTATATGTTTTACATTTTATATTCAGCAAAGCATGTTATATTTGGAATAGTACATTTTGTTTATAGTAGAGACTGAATAATAGTAGAGATTGAGCAATAGCAAGATAAGTAGAATAGTAAGAGTTTTATTGTTTGATTGTTCAAATGGTACTTAAGGACCTTGAGTAACTAATTCACCACCCTCCAATTATTCTAAACATTTCTAACAATTGGTGTCAGAGCTCAATGCTTATAGAGAGAAGTAATTTGAAGTTACTTAATGATAAATTTCATGAATCACAAGAGAGATATACCCAATGTTGAATAAGGAGAACTTTCCTACATGGTAAACCCTGATGAGGTGTAGCATAATCTAGTATCAGTGATGCTACTATCAACTTCATGGATAATGAGTATGTGAAGGTGACCACTAGTCCTCTAATAGCTGATCAACTAAAGAAGAATCAAGAAAAAAACCAATAAATTTTGGAGATGGCCTTGGCCCTAAGATTTGTCGAGTTTGATGACCTAAAAGACTATGACAGTATAAAGAAAATGTGGGACAAACTAAAGATTATATATGAAGGTGATGAAAACATCTTGAGAGCCAAATCAGAAAGCCTAAGAGGTAAATTTTATGACATGAGAATGATTGAAGGTGAGAATATAGTTCAATATTACACAAGAGTTAAATAAGTTGTTAATGCTATTCATGGTGTAAATGGAGAAATCAAAGATAAAATTGTGATAAGCAAGGTATTAAGGACTCTACTCCCTATTTATGTCAATAGAGCCTATGCAACCCAAGAATTGAGATGTACACTAAGTAACACTTTTACCTTGGAAGATGTAATTGGTAGACTTACTACTTTTAAAATGTCTAACTTTGATAACTATGCAACTACTACTATTGAATTTCCCTTTAAGTCACAATTGGTCCTTAGCAAAAAGAAAGAAAAATATGTAAAGAGTGACAGTGATAGTTATGATGACAATATTGAAGAACTCAAAACCCTTATTACAAAATGATTTGGAATAAGAAAAGGTAAATACAAAGGTAAACTAACTATTATCTATTTTTCATGCAACAAAGTAGGTCATTTTACTGCTAGGTGTCCTGACAAAGAGGATAATAATGAAAGGTAGGAAAGCAAGTAAAAGGGAAGAGAGATGACTAAGACTTCAAGAGAAGCAAGGATGACAAAGGTAAGAAATCTTATTATACTGTTGAAGAAACTCATTATAAATCTGAAAGTAATGATAATGAAGTAGTCTATGATGCTATGAAAAAAGACTCTGATGAAGATGAGAAAATTGCATTGATTTCATATGTAAACAAAAGTGATAGATAGATAATTAACAATGGATGTTCAAATCATATTAGTAGTGATAAAGAAAACTTTGAGGACATTGTTCTATACAATGGTGGATGTGTAAAATTTGGTAATGATATTTCATGTGTTGTGAAAGGTAAAGGGACTATTCAACTAACTAACAAGATAAAATATGACAATGTTTACTAGGTTGAAGTACTTAAGTATAATTTGTTGAGTGTTTTATAGCTAAACAAATTAGGTTGCAGAGTTCAATTTCACAATAGGAAGGCCAAGATACATGATTCTAATGGTAAGCTAGTTGGAAGTGGTGAATAGATAAGAAGTAACTTGTTCTATCTAGATTTATCAAATGAGACAGGTTTGTTTTCATAACAAAAAGATGTTTTGATGCAGGAGCATCCTAAGTTGCCTTGTTATCCTACTCATTTTTTTTCATTTTGCAATTTGTCACCAAGTTACTGTAGCACTCAGTTCGTGTCGAGTTATTGTAGCACTCAATTGGTGTCAAGTTACTATAGCACTTAGTTGGTGCCAAATTACTATAGCACTTAGTTGATGCAGAGTTACTGTAGCACTTAGTTGGTGTCGAGTTATTGTAGCACTTAGTTGGTACCAAGTTACTATAGCACTTAATGGATGCGAAGTTACCTAGTGTATGTCAACTGACTCTTAATGTGTTGAGTTACCCAATGTATGTCAAGTGACCCTTCATGTATCAAGTTTTCCTATTTATGCTGAGTGTCAATATTTGGATGTGATTTCTACAAGCCAACTTGTGGAATTTATTTTGATCACAACATTTATGTTAAGATCTTTTCTTGGTATTTTTCCAAACCATTGTTGGGTCATCCTTCCTCTTATGTAATGTTCTTTAATGATCTGTAAGCCATTTTGGCAAGTATATAAAGGGTGTTTAGGCTTAGATTTAGGCAAGTTTTTGAGAAGAGGAATTATGGAGAGTAGAACTGAAAGTGCAAATTTGCAATTGGATCTTTGAATGTGAATGTATTTGTAATTAGTTGTAACCCAGAAGGCCTTACAGTTGGGCATGTATGAAGATTTTTTAATGAATCAATAAAAGTATTTCACTTTTCTTCCTCCTTTAGTTGATGTTCTTTGTGTTTGCTTCCATTATGTTAACTCTTTCAAGCTGGTTTGGATAGTTGGGTGAGCCTTTGACCCTAGTTATTCATCCTTTACCTATTTCAATTAGTATTAGAGCTTGAGGTTCATCCTTGTAGACATTGGATCATGTAGAAACCTAATTTGAATTTGGTTGTAGGGTTACAGATATGCAGATTTGACCTATAACTTGTTGAGGGTTACGATCTTGCAGGAACCTGATTTGTAAATATGGTCCATGGTAGATGAAATAATGTTGATAATATATTGGATCAGTTGAGACAAATTGCGGCCAGATTAGATGTTGCGAAGACATCCTAGAGGAGAGGAGCATATCTTGATGATGAAACTGATGATGAAGCAACAACACCAAACCATAATCTAGAACTTGAAGAAGATCAAGATGAGGAAAGATTGTTGTGAGTGTTGTCTAGGGAAAATTTGAAGCATGTTGTAGAAGTTGTTCCTTATGATGGAAAATTGGATACCAATGTTATGTTGGATTGGATCTCTGATATGGAGAAGTTCTTTGAGTATGAAAACACTCGTGATAATAGAAAGGTGAAGATTGTAGTCACTAGGTTGAAAGGTCATGCATCACTATGGTGGGAGCACTTGTAAACTGATAGACAAAGGAGAGGAAAGGAGAAGATTAGAACTTGGCCAAAGATGGTGAACAAGATAAAGAGAAAATTCCTTCTTGCTGATTACCAAGTTAGCTTGTTGAGAAATATGCAAAATTTGAAACAAAGGGACATGACTATGAAAGAATATACCAAGGAATTCTATAGATTGGACATCAAATCTAGACATGTGGATGATGATGTTGAGAAAATTGCAAGGTACATTAATGGATTGAGATCTGGAATATAAGATGAAATAAGTTTTCTGAAGTTGAAAAGTGTAGAAGAAGCATATCACTATTCCTTGAAGATTAAGGAGATCTTGACAAAGATGCCTGAATAAAGACAAAGAGGTAGAGGTGGTAGATTCCAGAGAGGTAGAGGTAGATCTAATAGTTCTATGTACGATAAAGGAAAATCTAAATGGAAGAATGATGAAAAAGAAAATACCAAATGGAAAAGTGGTAATTCTTACTGAGGAGGTAATAATTCTTACCAAGCAAGAGGTAATTCTTATTCTAGAGGTGGATTTCATGGTAATTATTTTAGATGTGGTAAAGAGGGACATAGATCTTTTGAATGTAGATCCTCTAAAAGTGGACAAGGTAATAGAAATGATGTGATTCAAGGAGATAATGAGGGTTCACCAAGTGGACCTGAGGCTGGAGAAAATTTGATGGTGAGAAGAACCTTATGTAATAAGGAAAGTGATGAGGAACCTATTTTAAGGAGAATTCTTTTCAAGACAAGATGTAAGATGGCTGGAAAATGTTGCAAAGTGATCATTGACAGCATAAGTTCTACAAATTGAGCATCAGAAGAGCTGGTTACAAAGTTGCAATTGTAGAGGCCAAATCATCCTAAACCCTATCATGTTTCATGGATCAAAGATGAGCATAAGATATTGGTAAGTGAGCAATGCCTTGTGAAGTTCAAAATTGGACATTATTTTGATAAAGTTTTGTGTAATATTATGCCCATGGATTGTTCTCATATTTTTTTGGGTAGACCTTCGCAATATGATAGATATGTTGTACATGATCAAAGATTGAATCAATATACTCTTTGGGTAAATGGGAAGAAACAAACATTGTTTCCTTTGATTGAAAGTCCAAATGAGTTCAATTGTACTACAATAAAAGTTTGCATGGTTAATGGAAAGGAATTCGAAAAGGAAGTAAAGAAGAATCAAGTTTGTTTTGCTATAGTTCTTAGAGGACCAAGTGTTAGTAGTAATGACTGAGTGATAGTAGATAATGATATTTGAGTACCACTAGAAATTACAAAATTGTTGAATGAGTATAAAGACATTATTGTTGATCTTATTCCTAATGGTTTACCTCCAGTAAGAAGTATAAGTCATTATACGTGTAGTGCCTGCCCCTAGTTCACATTTTGCTAACATTGTTGAACTCTTTTAGAGCTAGTTTCATGTTGTTGGTCAGCAGCATTCTTTCGAGATTATCAGATATTGTGTTATGGATTCAGTTTATTATGTGATGAGATTACTTAGACTCTACATTTCATGTATGTACGATGATTATTTTTAGTGTTCACAATTATTGATGATGATCATTACATTGCTTTCAGTTATTAATGATGATTAGGTAGACGATTTATTATCATATGTGTTTTATTATGGATACTTACCCCATACTTGCATGTGTATGGTGTGCATGTTTGCTTTGCGTGTTTGCTTTTGTATGGCATGTCTGATGTGGTTAAGGAAGGGAGTCGTAGTCACCTGCTAGTCGGGATCTACACGATGCACCACTTCCTACCATTGCCTATTTAGTTTAGTATATATTGTGCTTGTACATGCATGGTTTTTATGCAGGTTACAAGTATCGGGTATCGACTTCCCTGAATTGCCAGGATGAGCGTACCCTATCACATTATCTCAATGATAAGAGAGGGGAGATAAATTCTCAAGTCCAAATCCCAACCCTTTAAGCCATTTGTTCTAATTGGAAAATTAGGACAAGTATCTGAGTTGAGTACCCTTCGAATATGTTGGATAACGTAATTCGTGATATAAACCCTTGGTTTGATTTTGTATGTATTTTGGTTATTATGGGTTTTCATATTTTTACCTTATGAGTCTTTGATTTATTTTCTATTAATTAAGCCTAATTAAAAGATTTAATTAATGGTTTAATTTAGTGGAAAATTAATATGGTATTTTAATATTTATTTAATTAATTGAGAAATTAATTAAATTAAATAATTAAATTTGAAGATAAAAGTTTAAAAGTTTAAATTTGGAATGTGACAATATTTATTTTAATAATAATATATTTGGAGTTCATTTTTAAATAAATGACTAAATAATATTATTATTAAAGCTAATAAGTATTTTAGCAATTAAGTTTTGGAAAATGAAATTTAAAAAGTGGAAGATATATTTTAAATTAATAAAAGATTCTAAATTTCATGTGATTAAAATATAAATATATTAAGATTGCAAAGTGGAATTATTAAAGTTTGTGCATGAGATTTAATAAATAAATAAATTAAATTGGAAAGAGTAAATTAAATATTATATTAATTAATGTTTATTATTTTAAATATTTGTTCACATAGGAGTTTGCAAATTTTCGGGAGTTTTCGTGTAGACAACACTAGAGTTTGCACTCTAAGAATGCATAAGTTGTCTACACTTAGGAGTTAGCATTTTTATTTGAGCACATGGTGTCTACAACCTTAAGACTTATCTAGAAGGTTGGAGAAGACCCATGCTTGGTTGTCATGCTTATCTTCTAGTTGTTTCTAGAGACACTCTAGATGCTTCTTAGAGGCCTTTAAATCGAGGCTCTCCTAGTGTGTTTGTACAAGCGGAAGTAGAAGCTGAATGGAAGCTACAAGTTACAAGCTCATATTCTTCTTCATATGCTCATATATTTTCTACATGCTTCTATGCTTTTTCTAGCACTTCTAGTCACTTGGAGGATTCGATTAACTTGGATCTTGGAGGAATCACAGATGAGGGAGAAGGAAGGGATTTTCTATGGACTTCTGAGGCATGGCAAAATTAGCATCAGTGTCTAGGTGCACTCATGATAGTCGCATATTCTCTTTGCACTATTTCTCTTCCTGTCTTCATCATGTCTATTATATGTGTCTGAATATATTCCATGAAGGAATTTGCAATTTGAAATTGGAACCTAGATGTTTTATTTGGATTGCAAAGAAAACAATAGAAAACCCTAGATTCAATTAAGGAAGAAATTAGATCTAAATGGGTTTGGGTTCGAATTAGAATCAAATTGAAATAGATTAGAAAATGGTTTCAAGATTTATGGCCAAATCCATTAGTGAAATTATTGGATAAATTTAGAGAACAATTATTTTAAGAAGAAAATTTTAATTCATCACAAATTGTCCTGTCGCTGCCCCTTTGGATAGACCCGAACTCAGTCATTCATAACTTTTTATCGGGATCGAATTTATTCGATCACTTCAGTCAGAATTAGCGCAACTTGGCCCTCTTCAACATATTTAAATTTTAGCCCGATCCAACAATTCATTAGGGAGATATGGCCGTCGTACTGAGACTATTTATTCAATGACAGATATTTCTCCAGTTTTCGATAACCAAGTGTTCTTTATGCTTAAACTTCACAAAAATAATATATCAAAGTAATATAATTAGAATTTAATAATTATTTAATTAGTCTAAAGACTAATAAGAATGTTCTAGATGAATTAATGGAGATTTTTAATGGAAAGTTTGTGGATGGAGCTGATGGATATAGATATTGAATTCAATAGAGAATGGATGACTTTTAATATTAATTATTTAATGTATATTAAATACTACTTAATATATAGTTAAGGGGTGTTAAAAGTGTTTAATGATGATTATTAAGAGACTCAAATTTTAATGATATTGGATTTAGATTTAAATAAGAATTATTATATTAGCAAGGACTCATAGTTACATTATAACATTGTTATAACATAGCTACGATTTGAATTATTGATATGCCTTAAAAGTTAGTTAAATAATAACTAATGGGACTTATGGAAATATAGTTTGATGAGTTTATTATTTATTAATGTTTGTTAGGTCTAACAAACTATTAATAAATAATGGTTTAAATAGTTATCAACAAATTTGATTAGAGATAATCTATTGGAGATTATTTAATGAATTAAAGATATTATTGCAATCTTCCCTTATTAGAATCTTATTAATATGCATTAGTTTTATATGGTCTATTATCTAATCTAATTAAATCAAACTTAATTAAGATTAGTAAATAGTAGAAGAAGTGTAGTTAATTATTAGTCAATTTAAGTAAATGGATTAAAAGAAAAGAGATTTTAATATAGTTTATATAGTGGACTTCTTATAATGTATATTGAATACTATTAAACAATTTTAGAGTTGTTTAATGAAGATGATAATGCTAAGAATTTGAAGATTATTCATGAGTCTTATTGGTTTGTGATAGGGATCTTTTTCAAACAACTTTTGTATAGACAAAATATTATTAGAACAATTAGAAAATGGAGTCTAATGGTTGATTTTAATATTGATTAAATAATTGTAAGATGATAAGTTATATTATGTTGATCTAAATTTAGAAATTCTAAATGATATTGGATTAAGATTGAATTATTATGTTATTGGTTAATGGTATTAAGAGTTAGCTAATGAAGCTTATGTAAAGTTCTCTAGATCGATTAATAATAGTTTTGATGAGTTATTATTTATTAATGTTTGTTGGGTCTAACAAACTATTAATAAATAATCATATAAATTGATTTTAATCAATTGATATTCATTGAGTTGACAATATAATTATATTATGCGATAGAGTTTTAACTTGAAATGATTATCATTAATACAAAATTGTTAAGAAAATATTAGTAAGACAAATATGGATGTTACAAGATTATTTTTAAGACTTTCAATATAGCTTGTTATTATTATTGAATTATTAATATGATCATTTGAGTATTGAATTATAGATGACTTTTACCTTATAGAATTCTAGTTAGTTATTAGTCAACTGATATTAATTGGAACGTTGCCTTGGATATGTAATTATTAATTAAATTAATTAGAGTTAATTAGATTTAATTAATAATTAAGTTATGTAATAGAGATTTAATTGATATAATTCTTTTAATGAGATTGTAGAGATATTGATATCAAAATTGATAAGTTTTATGACTTGAATTAAGACCTTAGATATTGTATGGTTGTCAACGGTGATAACGATTAAATTAAAAAACTCAAACTTTAGTAACACTTAATTAAGTTTCTAATTGAAGACTATTAGAATAGGTCATGGATGGTGTACTTATGTTAATTGATTCATTAAATTGATCATTTTTAGTTAAGTTGTATTCTTCTTATTCAAAGATTGATAATTGGTTCTTTTATAAATGAATAATGATCATTTGATTATCTCGAAAGTTGTAGTAACATTATAGGAGAGTTAATCAATTAGAATATGGATCATGGTTAAAATAGAGAAAAATTTAATTAAAGGTCAATGATGATCAATTAAATGAGTAAATAGTTATCCTTAAGTTATTCTTAGAATGTAATTCTTAATAATAGAAGGATAATGCTATCGGGGAACAAATGGGTTGACTTGTAGGTCAAATGATGAAACTTAGACATTTGAAGTATATTTGAAAATGGAAACTGAAAACCCCTACACATTATTCAACTATGTGAATTTAGTAAACCAAAACATGTGTTTGCATCGTGTATTCTCTATGCTTCTTGTTTTGAGTTTTGGGTTGACTAGTGATGACCAGTCCTAGGTTGTTACCAGAGGCTCGGGGGTTATGAGATGTGTTGGCATGTTGATCTTATTTGGTCTCGATCTTTATAAGCCCAACCATGGTAATGTGATCGTATGCTCTATGAAATATTTGTATTTATTGTATGTTTTTGTTCATCAGTCTTCATGTGTGAAGCTGAGATGTATGAGACACTTGAGCTAATCATTTTTGAGTCATTGATCAGTTATCCTTGGATTACTTTCTAGTCGCCATGATGGGACTAAAATGTGGATTTATTCTTGATGATGTCATGTTGTGACATGTTTGACTCAACCCTGTTGGAGTCTTCGATCAATATTATTTTGAGATATTTGATCAATATGATTTTGAGATATTATTGATTGCTTGTTGAGAACCAATGGATGTGATGATATATTTTGGTTATTGAGAACCAATGGATACTTATGATTATCAGTGATGCCTTTAGTTGCCAATAGAGAACTATTGTGGTCATGATTTTCTATGGATGTTTTTCGGATGCTCATGGAGATTTTGATGATTCTTATCTTGGAGATTTGATGATTCTTATGGATATTTTGTGGATATTTGATGATTCTTTTTATGGATTATCTTTTGGATTTTCTTTACAGTCGCTTGTATAGGACTGTGGTGATTTTATGATTCCATGAGCCTTAGGGTAGGTCATCTACTTTTAGTGTCAGGAAGTGGCTTGCAATGGGGGCCGGGGCCCTAAGTGGCTGCCAGGGTAACTCATTGTAAGTTTGGTTAATAAGTGATAAAATTCACACACTAAATGGGGATTAAATGAACCTAAAAAGATAATTGTTTTGGTTCTCGCCCATGCCTTGAGCGCTTGTACAGGCTTGGATGGGAGTAGTGAGATGCATGGTTGCGACCTTGCATTCCATAGTATGCCTCATCAGTATGAGAGGATACTAGTGGCCGCATGAGATCTGTATGGACTCGTGGAGTTTAGCTAATTGCCAGGGTAACTTGTACGAGATAAATGTGATGACACTTTCTCGCTTGCAGAGTAGATTTCCTAAATGTCATTATTGTGCCTTTGGGAATTAGATGTCGATTTTGTGTGTGTTGGAACCTTTGAGTTAGTATACTTTTAAGATTCTTGGACTTAAAGAGATTTATGATTTGTGATTTTGATATCCTGTTTGGGACTTGAGATTATCTCCTCAGCACGATGGGAGTGGACCATTTAGGTTCCACGAAGTCGGGTGGTAGTATTTTTTCACTCTTATCATTTGAGATCCGTCTGAGACACCGTGACTGGAGTATTCTTGGTTGGTACTTATCTTCATTCTATTCTTGGATCATTATGATAGATGATATACCTTGTGATGGATGTATCTACTGGTATGTTTCTTATATTGATGATTTGCATATGTTAGATGATGTTATCTTATGCTTTACTTTGCATGTTAGTAGGATGTTTTTTAGGAGTGACATTCCTACTATGTTTATAGCCGATGATCTCTTCGGTGCTTTGAAATGTTACGCACAGAGGGATGGCTAGGATCCACGATGGTCTAATGATGCTATTTACGCTTAGGAGGAACCGTGCACTTAGTTAGATTATGTTGTGATATATGGTTATCTTTTATGATGGATGTTTATATCTTTATGATGATGATGTATCATGTATGGTTATGGTTTCATTATGTTATTACATCATGGATTAATATTGGATGATGATGTACTTTATTTACATGGATGTTTATTCTTTTAAGCTTTTCATACCTTGTAACATGTATAGTGGATGATTGAGCAATCTAAAATGTGCACTTGTATATGGTTTAAGAACATTGGATGTATCCTTGTTATTTCATTGTTAAGGATGTAATGTTAGATGAATAAGTTATGATTAGAAGTAATTCAACGTTAAGGGATCTTTAAAGAATGTAATTTGTTATGTTATGTTATTTTTAGTTGGATGTTACTATTGCTTCTGCAAGTGTTGTGTATGGTTTTACTTACATGTTTTTAAAAAAAAAATTGTTGGGTAAACTTAGTGAAATTCTTTAGATCTCTTGGCGGGGCATTACAATACGGATTTGATTCCTGGAGCTAGTTTGCCAAACAAAACACCATATAGATTAACACCTATAGGGAATGAATAAAGGTTTGATCAAAGAAAGCTTGATTCCATGTGTTGTACCTACTATATTAGCACCTAAAAAGAATGGAGAATGGAGAATGTGTATTTATTCTAGAGCCATTAACAAGATAACAGTGAAATATAGGTTTCCTATGCCAAGGATGGAAGACATAATGGATTGTTTGAGTGGAGCAAAGTATTTTACCAAGATTGATTTGAAGAGTGGCCATCATTAGATCAAAATTAGAGAAGGTGATGAATGGAAGACTTCTTTCAAGACAAAAGATGGTTTGTATGAATGGTTGGTTATGCCTTTTGGTTTAACTAATGCACCTAGTACTTTCATGAGGTTGATGAACAAAGTTCTAAAAAAAATATTGGGTAAGTTTGTGATTTTTATTTGAATGATATTCTAATATTTAGTAAGACTAAGGAAGAACATCTTGAGCATATTAGACAAGTATTATTGAGGTTGAAAGAGGAAAAGTTGTTGATTAATCTGAAAAAGTATTCTTTTATGCAAGAGGAGATTGTGTATTTAGGATTTGTGATTTCAGCTAATGAACTAAAGTTTGATCCTGAGAAGGTCAAAGAAATTTTGGAATGGCGTACACCTAAGAATGTGGGTGACGTATGATCATTTTATGGTTTGGCTGGTTTATACAGGAAGTTTATAAGGAATTTTAGTTCTATTTTTAATTCCATGACTCAAACAATGAGGGAAGATAAAAAGGAATTCAAGTGGACACATGGAGCTAATAAGAGTTTTAAGGCTTTGAAACAAAAGGTTTTTGAATTACTTGTATTGGCTTTGCCCAATTTCAACAAAGTATTTCAAGTTGAATGTGATGCAAGTAGTAATGCAATAGGAGCTATATTAAGTTAAGAAGGTAGACCTATTGCTTTCTTTAGCAAAAAGTTGAATGATGCTAAAAAGAAGTATTATGTATATGATCAAGAGTTTTATGCTATTGTTCAAGCCTTGAAGAAGTGGAGACATTATTTGATTCCTAAGGAGTTTGTGTTGTATACTAATCATAAAGCTTTACAATACTTGGGAAGTCAACATAAATTGAATCAAAGACATATGAAGTGGGTTGAGTACTTGTAGAGTTTCGCATTTTTTATTAAGAATAAGAGTGGAGTTACTAACAGAGTTGTTGATGCATTGAGTAGAAGATGTTCTTTCTTGACTGAAATCAAGGTTGAAGTTCTTGGTTTTGATGAAATGAAAGAGTTTTATGATGTTGATCCTGATTTTTCTCAGGCATGGAGAGAGTGCAGAGTACCAAATCTGACAGATCACATAAGTAAGTATGATGAGTATTTCATTCAAGAAGGCATGTTGTTGAAAGGTTTTCAGTTGAATCTAATTAAGAAAAAGCATATTGGTGGATTAGCTAGACTTTTTGGAATTGATAAGACATTGAGTTTGCTAAAAGAAAAGTATTATTGGCCACAAATGTATAAGGATGTTCAAAAATTAGTAAAGATTTGTGGATTTTGTCAAATTGCAAAAGGAATAAGTCAAAATACTAGTTTGTATACACCTATTATTGTTCTTGAGAAACCTTGGAGTGACATCAATATGGATTTTGTTCTTGGATTGCCTAAGATAGTAAAGGGATATGATTCCATATTTTTTGTAATAGACAGATTTTCTAAAATGGTTCATTTCATACCATGTAAGAAGACATCAGATGCTGAGCATGTTACTTAACTTTTTTTTAAACAGATTGTGAGATTGCATGAATTACCAAGATGTATTATTTATGATAGAGACAGTAAGTTTCTTGGTTATTTTTGGAAGACTTTGTGGAAGAAGATGGGTACTAAATTAAAGTTTAGTTCTACATTACATCCACAAATAGATAGATAGACAGAGGTTGTGAATAGAATCTTGGGTAATTTTCCAAGATGTCTAGCCAACTAATTGAGAGATGGTATTGGCACAAGCTGAATTTGCATATAACAATTCTATGAATAGGAGTAGAGGGAAGACAACTTTTGAGATTGTTACTAGAATGCATCTTAGAGGAATATCATATTTGAGAGATGTTGCTGGTGAAGAAAAGAGAAGCACTCCAAGAGAAGAATAAACTGATTTTATGGAGTCTTTGCGTAAGGGAGTGAAGTTGAGGTTGGAACAAAGTAATCAAAAGTATAAGGAGAATTTTGATCAGTCTAGAAGACATCATGATTTTGAAGTTGGTGATAAGGTGATGGTTCATTTAAAGAAAGGAATATTCCTAGTTGGAACATATAGTAAGCTGAAGATGAAGAAATTCAAACCTACTAAGATCTTGAAGAAGTTTGACAGTGGTAATGCTTATGAAGTTGAGTTACCTGATGACATGGATATATCTCCTATATTCAATATTATTGATTTGTATAAGCATCATGAGTCAGATGATGAAGTTGTTGTATCGAAAGATTATCCTAAGAAGCAGATTGAATAAATTGAACAAGTATTGGATTAGAGAGTTGGCAAGAGCACAAGAGGAAAATATTACTATGAAGATTTGGTGAAGTAGAAGAATAGGCCTATTGAAGATGCTTCATGGATTTCTCAACTTGATTTTAATTCAACTTAGATTGCGACATCTCAATGATTCAAGAGAATCATTTCTTTCAACTCCAATTGTCTGATGTAGGAGCATCTTGGGTTGCCTTGTTATCCTACTCTTTTTTGTTCATTCTACAAGTTGGTGCCAAGTTACTGTAGCACTAAGTTGGTGTTGAGTTACTGTAGCACTTAGTTGGTGCCAAGTTATGGTAGTACTTAGTTGATGCCGAGTTACTATAGCACTTAGTTGGTGTTGAGTTACTATAGCACTTGGTGCTGAGTTACTGTAACACTCAGTTGGTGTCGTGTTATTGTAGCACTTAGTCGGTGCTAAGTAATTGTATCACTTGGTGTCAATTTACTATAGCACTTAGTAGATGCCAAGTTACCTAGTGTATGTCAAGTGACTCTTCATGTTCCAAGTTACCTAGTGACCCTTCATGTGCCAAGTTTTTCTATTTATGTCAAGTGTCAGTATTTGGATGTGATTTCGGTGAGCCAACTAATGGGATTTATTTTGATCATAACATTTATGTTAAGATCTTTTCTTGGGATGTGTCTAGACCATTGTTAATTTGGCCTTCCTCTTATGTAATGTTCTAGAATGATCTATAAGCCATTTTGCCAAGTATATATAGGGTTTTTAGGCTTAGAGTTAAGCAAGTTTTTGAGAAGAGGAATTCTGGAGAGCAGAACTAAAAGTGTAAATTTTTAGTTGGATCTTTGAATGTGAATGTATTTGTAATTGGTCATAACCCAGAAGGCCTTATAGCTAGGCATGTATGAAGATATTTTGATGAATCAATAAAATTATTTTACTCTTCTTCCTCCTTTGGTTGTTGTTCTTTGTGTTTTCTTCCATTATGTTAACTCTTGCAAGGTGGTTTGGATAGCTGGGTGAGCCTTTGGCCCTAGTTATTCATCCTTTTCCTATGTCATGTTTGGTTATGGCACAAGAGATTATGTCATGTAAATTTTGACAATATAGGGGATGTAAATGAAATGAAGAAAGTAAGAGGGTTTCCTAAACTAAAGAAGCATGACAGTGCTATGTGTAAACAAGGTCAGCTAGGAAAAATGACCAAGTCTAGTTTTAAGAGAAAAACATATACTTCTAATGATATTTTGGAATTGGTTCATAATGACCAATGTGGACCCATTTTAAGCATTTCATTCTATTTGTTGATGATTATTCTAGGATGATGATTGTGATGTTTCTTAAAGCTAAATTTGATGTTTTTTAGTTATTCAAGTGGTATTTAGCCAAAGTTGAAAAAGAAATAAGGAAGAGTCTAAAGTGATTGAGATCTGATAGAGGTGGTGAATTCACTTCCAATGAATTTGATACATTCTATAATGACAAAGTAATTAAAAGACATATGTTAACACTAAGGACCCCTCCTTAGAATGGAATAGTTGATAGAAGGAACAAATAAATAATGGATTGTACAAGGACATTAATGATGGAGAAGAGTGTATCAAACAAATATTGGAGAGAAGTTGTTAGTATTGTTGTCTATACCCTGAATAGAGTACAAGTCAAGAAAGGTACAAATGTTACACCTTTTGAACTATGGTATGGATATGCTTCTAATGTAAAATATTTCAAAATATTTGGAAGTAGATCCTATATACTTAAAGATAATAGGAATGGAAAACTTGATGCAAAGAGTGAGGAAGGCATGTTCCTAGGATATTCCACGAAGAGAAAAGCTTGTAAGTGTTTGAACTCTAACACTAACAAAATTGTTGTAAGTAAAAATGTGAAAAATGATGAGCTTGCAAAAAGAAGTGACACTACATGCAAAAAAAAAAAAAAAATTGAAGCCTATTTGAATTCATATATGTGGATGATGATGCTCGTTGCACTCCTAATGGACAAGAAAACCAAGTTGTAGTCTCTCAGTAGATAGGAAATGTTGTAGAGAAACAAATTATCAAGTAGCAAAGAGTGGATGTCAAGAAACAGACTAAAGATGTTGAGTCATAGACAGGAAATGTTGACCATCAAATAGAAAATTTCAAGCATGCAAAAGCTAGACCAAAACCTGAACAAGGAAGAGAAAATGAGCTTCAGATTGATTTTCAAGATGAAATTGTAGAACAACAAAGAAGGAAACTACTTGTGTTAGAAAAATATGTGGGAAGACATCACAAACTTGATCAAATCATTAGTGATGTTGAATCAAGTGTTATGAAAAGAAACAAACTCAAAGATGACACATACTTACTCTATGAATTTGAAACTAAAATAGTGAAATATTATTTGGAGAATTAATATTAGATTCAAGCAATAATCAAGGAAACTTAATAGATTAAGAAGAACAATACTTGGACTTTGTTTCCAAGACCTAAAGATAAAAATGTCATTGGGACAAAGTGGACTTTCAGAAACAAACTCAATGAGAATAGTGAAGTAACATGATATAAGGAAAGTATGGTATGCAAGGGTTATGATTAGGAAGAAGGAGTTGATTATGGAGAAACTTTTACTCCTATGGCAAGATTTGGAGTCAAAACTCTACTTGCATATTCAGCCTACAAGAATTTTAAGGTATATTAGATGGATGTCAAATTTTCATTTTTAAATGGTATACTAGAGGAAGAAGTATACATTGATCAACCTAAAGGATTTGTGGATTCAGACAAGAAGAACATGGTATGTAAACTAAACAAAGCCCTCTATGGATTAAAAAAAGCCCCAAGAGAATGGTATGAAAGATTTCATAATTATTTGGTGAAGATTGGTTTTGAAAGAAAAAATGGTAAGAACAATAAAGTACTATTGTCTAAAATATTTGTTGATGACATTATATTCGAAGGAAGATAAGCATTATGAAAATCATTTGCTGATGAAATGAAGATGGAATTTGAAATGTCTATCTTTGGTGAGATCAAATTCTTTCTTGGATTACAAGTATGTCAAATAAGTTTGGTATTTTCATTACACAATCTAAATACATCAAGGAGACACTAAAGACTTTTGGAATGGAAAATTCAAGACTAGTGAGCACACCTATCTCAATAGGACATAAGCTATCTAAGAATTATTAATCTACTTATGTGAACTATACCTTATATAGATCCATGATTGGAAAAATGCAATATGTTGTTCATAGCAGACCAGATATTGCTTTAGCAATTAAGATAGTTGCTATATTTTGAGAAATTCCTAAAGAGAATTACATGATGGTTGTAAAAAGGATATTGAGATATCTAAAAGGTACAAAAGACTATGGATTGTACTACAAGAGAAGTGATAAATTTTAACTGAATGTATTCACTAACTCATATTAGGCAAGAAAATTTGATGACATAAAAAGAACTAGTGGAGGTGCATCCTTTCTAGGAAAGAGATTGGTTTCATGGACAAGAAAGAAACAAAAATGTATTTCCCAATCAATAGTTGAAGCTGAGTATGTGGCAGTTGCAGTGAACTATTCAAACATTATGTGGATCAAGAAATTATTAAATGGTGTGAAATAAGAGATTATAGATCCAAAGGTTATCTATTGTGACAACACAAGTGCTATTAAGATTTCAAAAAATCTAGTGATGCACACTAAGACAAAGCAAATTTCTATCAAGTATCGTTACTTGAGGGAACTAGTCCAAGATAAAGAAGTGAAGCTAGAATAATATGTGAACACCAAAGAACATATTATTGATATATTCACAAAAACCTTACCTAAATATTCTCATGAATATCTTAGAGGTAAAATAGGGATGATTCCCATAATCAAATCTACTTAGAATATCTTACACATTAATGCAACACATCTCTACTTTGGGATATCCCTAATGTAGAAAGGTCAGTATAGGTAAGGTGCATTGCATAAAGTGTTCTACTTAGAATATCTTACACATTAATGAAACACATCTCTACTTTGGGATATGCCTAATGTAGAAAGGTCAGTACAACACAATAGATTAGTCATAGACAGATGATAGAAATCAGTCAAACATGCAAAATATGCATAGCTCATATTTATGAAGATATTGAAGCTAAAACAACCTAGTGTCTTCGGCATTATTGTCAAAGAGGGAGAGATAATAATGAGAGATAATAATGGGAGATAACAATGGGAGAGATAAAATGAAAGAGATGGACAAAGAAGCGAGTCATATCAAAGAGGGAGAATATGAATGTAAAAAGGAAACTATTATCTCAAAGGGAGAAAATATTTTTTGGATTGTATGGTAACCAACTTAGCTACTACTACTATTGAGATGTAGAGATTTTTGGAATATAGAGATGTTGCCATCAATGCCAAAGAGGGAGATTGTTGGAAACTTACAATTGAAAAAATTGTTGTTTTTCATTGATGTCAAATATATTCATTAGACATATTGCTAGCTAATCTAAATGTTAGATCTATTTGATTGATGAAGAGGATTTGAGAAATTTCTCATAACAATAGCACCTAGATGAAAGGTTGAGTTATGAAAATAAAGCTAAAATGGATATTTGATGAGATAGAAGTTAAGCCAAGTCAAGAAAAAAAGTAAAAGTCAAAGGAATGCCGAGTGATGCTAGTGTCAACTGAGCTACAATTAGTGTGAAGCAAATCTAGTGTTGAACAAACATTAGTATCTATAGAGAAAGTTAGTCAATGCCAAGCCAAGAAGCTTTACAATGCCTAATTATTAAGTGATGACCAAGTGTCAAAACTTAGTGATTGTGGAGCAATATTGTTAAAGATGAATTCAAGGAAATCATGATTCCTAGTTGACTTAGTTGATTTCTTGTGAGATGTAAATAATTTTGAAGATAAGATTGATTAGTTGGATAATTAAATTCAAGGTAAGGATTAGGTAAAGACCTAACAGACATATTCTAGAGACTAAAAGATAGATTCTAGAGATGTTTCTAGAAGAAGATCAAGAAGATGGACAGATATAGTGAATCATGTTGAACCTGGTCATAAACCCTAAGATCTAAAATGATTGTAGAAAATGGTAAACCAAGAATTTCTTATTTAAAGAGGTACAGAGATTTAAAAAAATTATCAAGGAGTGCAAGTATATGCTAGAGGCACATACAAACAGAGGTGGATCAGAAATGCACAAGTGTGTGAGTGAATGTGAAGCTAAAGGAAAAAGCTTGCATAGATATTGCTAATAGTGATAAGTGAAATCTAAGTGGGAAGGCTTAAGTGTTGTTGAAGGGGGGAGACTTATTTCTTGAAGAGTTGTCAAGGAAATCAAGAACAAAGATGAAAATGGAGAGCTTATCAGTAAATAAACACCTAAACCAAATAGAGATCTAAACTTGCAAAGTGAATTGTAATTACACAGATCAAAACCCTATTTTTTTCTTTCTAATCATTGTAAAAAGTTTGTATTGAGATCATTTTAATAGAGGTTTACCTAATAGTCACTTTCAGAAGACTTAACAATCTATGTAAATCCTTTCACAAGGTGATATTCTAAGTAGAATAATCAAAGTCCTTTGACAAGGCCACTCCTAATAGGGTGATTAAATCCTCGAACTAGATTACATTTAATAGTGTGTATTGTAACCTTTAACAAGGTTGGCTCCTAAAATAGCTCACTTCAAAAGAGTGAAAATTTGGTGACATGTTGCTAGTGGTTTATTCCAAATTAGATTTCCACATACAAATCCTAGTGTCAAAATTGTGTTGAATGCTTTATATGTTTTACATTTTATATTCAGCAAAGCATGTTATATTTTGAACAATAAATTTTGTTTATAGTAGAGACTGAGCAACAACAGGATAAGAAGAATAGTAAGAGTGTTATTGTTTAATTTTTCAAATAGTACTTAAGGACCTTGAGTAACTTATTCCCCCCACCCCAATTATTCTAAACATTTCTAACAATTTTTTTGATGTTATCTTATGATTCCTCACTAATTTTAACTATGATGTTTCTAACATACATGTTTTACTTATGATGTTATGGTTTAGATGGATAGATTCTATTGTTTCTACATTCTAGCACGTTATGGTGATTTGATCTTCTTTTATGTATTTGAGTGATTACTCCTTGAGTTTGGTAATTTGTGTGCTCCCTAGTGTGGAGGTTCTAACCCTATTTTTATTTTGAGTCACTCAATTGGCCATATATTCTAAACATGTGTGACAATGGGACACCACTATATGATACTGACCATGTATAGTACTATAGTGCTGGTTTTGTATGATACTAGTAAAGTATCATATTGATATTGTATACCAAAAATAGAGTACATTTCTATAAAGCCTTATTCATAAATAATTCCATGAAGAAAAAGACTTGAGATGCATCTTATAGATCTTTGTATATAACTTTCAATGGTGCAAAATAGTTCTATGGTGGCTCTCAAATGAACCAAGATATGTAACAATTGCAAGGTGCACCATAGAACAAGATAAGAGAAAGATAAGAGAAAGAATGCTAATATCCAAGAATCCACAATGGATGCAATGCAAATGCAAGATATAAGCTAAATGAAATGCAAGATGCAAGCTAAGCTAACAAGAATGAGAGTATTACAAATTCTCCTAGTTAAACTATGTGAGCTAATCTACAACACAAAAGGAAGACTAAGCTAAGAATGTCATATTGTAACTATGAGAATGTGAATATGATAATGCAAGTGCAAGTATTCTCCAAGTTCTTCAGATCTCCAAAGTCACCAAAAAACCTATAGCATAATGTTACCATGAGAGTGTAAGCTTGAGAGAATGACGAGAGAGCCTCCTTTTAAAGATAAATCGATGGTAGAGATTAAGAGGCAAAAGATACTTAATCAAGGGTGGAGAATGCATCTTGAGTGACCCATGTGCACAAGAAACTTACCTAAGAAAGATCAACAGTTGACTTAAAGAGGAAAAAGAGGTGAGGAGGATAGTTACATTTATTTTGAAAATAAATATTCCTTTCACATAGAAAAGTGTGTCCCTTGTGTGAGACAAAAATTCCTTTGTAGAGGCTTAAAATCATCTCGAACACTATATTAATTCATTTAATATTTCCCTTGACACTATAATTGATTATTTATTAATTAATTATTTTTTTAATATTCTTCTACTTATTAGATTAAATTTATTTAATTAAATAATTTCACTTTCCTAAGGTATTTAAATTTTACTTAAATACATCCCTCTAATGTATTGAATTTATTTAATTCATAGTGCTCTATAAATCCCCTTTTAAATAAATCTTAAAAATATTATTTAATCTAATCTAATGCTACCTAAAACCTAGCCTACCACCCATCGCCTTCATCCTTCTAAGCCTACCCACTAGATAAACCCACTTTATTAAGCCTAATCACTCTTTTAATATCCTTTTAGCCCTAAGTGGTTGCTCACACATGTGTAAGTAACCCAATCCCTAGAAGCCCCTCTTTCATTAAATTCTCCAAAAAGGAATCTTACATTCTTGTCCCCCATTCCTTTCCCCAAGGTTGCTCACACATGTGTGAGCAAGCCTTGGGTCACTCAAATCATAAAGGTTCTTCTTCACTTTTTCATGGCTTGTCCTTTAGCCCATGTAGCTCCCTTGTGACACCTATGTGGATGCCACATAGATGCCACCTCCTCAAGGTCTCCCTTAATCCTATAAATAAAGCCCTTGTCTCAAGAATTTTTCATCTCCTCCATTGCATTGTTATCATGCTAGTTTAATTTTAGAGCTTTTTAGAGATTATTGCTAGCCCTTTGGTACTTGTTTTATTTCTTACATTGTTCTTGCATTTTCATATTACCATTGCATCATTAGATTTACTTGTTTGCATCCACCTTTCATATCTTTGAATACTTTCAAGAATGGTTGCTTCCATAGTGATTTCTTGAATTTTTTTTCATAATTTTATCTTATATTCATATCATTTATCATTTATAAAATCTTTGGATTCCATAGTTGTTTTTGAGAGCACATCCACATCCCACAATCTTGACCACACCAACAAGGTATCTTTGGGTGCCCTTGTTGAGTTGCCCTAAGGTTGCATGGGAATCTTATCATTGGTTGCATTAGTTATAAGACTCAAATAGTTAGTAGTTATTTTGATTTCAATCTTTATATATGAACATACTACTAACATTTTCTTGTTTACACGTGCTCCCAATAGATTAGGTTTTTCACATATACAACCTTTTCTTTTATTTTTAAAATAGGAATAATATTTTTTATCTGAACACTTACGATAAGGTAGGACTTGGGAATTTTATTTAATTAAAAGGAAGCATGTTCTTTTAATTAGATAAAAGACTTAGGATTTGGTGGTCAAACCATAGGTTGTGATCAAGTGAATAGCAAAGTGAGGATTTGACCAAGAATAAGCAATAGATAAATTATGTGAAAAATGCTAGAAAGGGCGATCATAGTCTAGATGACCATTTATGGGTGATTATAGGTACTATATAGTCCAATAGCATGTACTTCCTGACTTGTCCAATATATTCTAGATGGTGATTTGGATACCCTTTGGGGAGTTCTTTTTCCCTATGTCTTGACCATTAGGTATGGGATGTTTTAGAGTTTGGGTATTATTCTTGACCTTCGTTTCATCATCTTAAAATGGTAAATTGACTTGTATGGATTAAACACCTAGTAATATTGCATGTTGAATATGAAATCAATATCATAATTGAATGCTAATTGTAAAATGGAAATGAACATTATATATGTTTAACTCATATAGTTGGTTGATGAATACATTGGTAAGTAGTGATGCTTGGGGATCTTTGGTAGTTTGTTTATGTTAGTCTTATGTTGCATTCTTCTATAATTTATGTTAGAAATAGATAATACTAAGAGGGGGTTGAATTAGTATTTTCAATCTTTTTGCCCACAATTAAATATTTTTTATTACTTTAATACATGCATAAGGAAGTAAACCAACAAAATTGAACAATAAAAACAACCATACATAGAGAGAGCTCATAACACCATATTTTGTTAACTAGGGAAACCCTAGCCAAGGGAAAACCCCAGTGGGGATGAAACCCACTAGATGATTCACTATATAAAAGAGTTCAACTAAGAATATTGACCCTGTTAGGAGTCTATGAAGAATGTATAGTGTCTTGAGTCCCTGTTAGAAGACTAGGCTTTGTTAGAAGCCTCAACCCTATTAGGAGTTTCTTCAACCTTATTAGGAGTCGGTGTATCACATACAAATGTGTGCAAGAAGATCCCACTACCCTAACAAGTAACTATACAATAATTTCTTCAAGAGAATAGGTATACATACAATACTAGATCACTTGCTATACTTTGCAATTCTTTTAATTGCAAGTTCTTCATACAAGAGTGATTGCACACATATCAATTTGCATCATATCTTGCATAACATTGCTTTGCATCACATAGCATAATTTTGTATTAACATTAAAATTCACAATTGAAGTTCTTTACTTATATCAAAGATATCAATAAATTCTTCCTTAGTCATCTCACATATCATTCTTAGAGTTGCCTCATCAAGATTTAGTAATAAAAATAATTCTACAAATCGTACAAGTCAATTTGTTGACATGCTCTGTTCTGCATTGTGAGGCATCTGCATCAGTATTTCCTCCATAACTTGAACTAGATTGATTGTATGGACATACACATTGGTATGCATAATTAGGATGATTGCATTCATCTTGGGTTAAATATGCAAGAGAATATTCCAATGAAATATTTTCCTATGAACAAATCTTGTCATGTTGTTGTAACATTGTCCAATACTTAGAAAATTTTCCTTCTCAAATAATCATGGCTAAACTGCAAAACAAATGTTGTCATAAATGACAACTACATACCTCACCTTATTTTATTGATTGGTCATATTTCCAACAATCTCCCCATTTGAAAGGGCTTTTGCCTTAGTCGTTTCTTGTTGTTTCTATTCCTGGTCTTTTCTTTGGTTTTTGTCTGTCGGCTGGGCCTTGTGCTTATTTTCAGCCATGGAACTGGAACTTTTTTGGCTAGGCTTTCCATGCTTATTATCAGCCTTGTTAATGTTTTAACTCTTGGGTTTCAGGGTCCTTGTAAAACTTGTTTATGTAATCAAAAACAATCTCCCCATTTGGCATTGATGGTAACATTTTGGGAAAATTGGCCAAGTCTCAAACATGTTGTCATACCAATCAAAGTAAATAACCATAACATAGTAAAAACATTTTATTCATGTTTTGAAAGATTAAATCCTTATAAATTGAATTACAAAATTTGCTTGAAGAAAAACTTACTACTATTCTTCAAAATACAACTATATAACTTACAATTACAATTTTCCTTATTTCTCCCGTAATGCCCTGCCTGGAGATCCTTGGAAACAAGGATGAAATACAAGCCAAGAATTTTTAACTTTTTTTACAAGTATGAATGCACATGACAACATCATAAAGGGATCACAAAGATTGCAATAAAAGAGTTCACCACAATCCCGGCAACCAACGAATCTCCAAAAGCCACTACCAAACTGACACACACAAACAAAGCCAACAATGAAAATGCACATGATGAGGGATCAAGAAACAACCACTCATCAACAAAAAAACAAGTTGGGGTAAAATGTAGAATCTTAAAATTTGGCTAAGTCTGAAATTCTGAAGCCCCTAAAATTGGCTAAGTCTGGATTTGTGAAGCCCTGAAATTTCCTAGAATCCTTAACTTGTCTCCAAGAGGTCTGAAACCTTTCTCAAAAGACTCGTTTTGAACTAGGAAGGTGTAAAAACCAAAAGGGTGTCCAAAACCAACTTTTGAAATTTCATCCGACAAGCCTAGATAGCCCCTGTTTCTCGTGCGAGAAAGAAAACTGGTCTTGAGTGTTCATTCCTTGATCTACATGGATCCGGTACTCCCCAGTGTGGAGGTTTCCTTGTTTTTAAGCTTTTCATTTGCATTTTTTTGTCACGTTGATTTGTTTTCTCACATGAAAAGGTAGTTCCTTGCATGAGAATGTATTTTCTCATGCAAGAGAATACACTTCTTCGTGCGAGAATGTAAATCTTCGCGCAGTGCGCAAGGAATCCTCGTGTGAAGAGTGAAAGCCCTCATGTGAGGACTTTACTCCCTCTCAGTCCTAATACTTTGTAGTATCCATCTCCCTAAGCTTATATCTTCATGTGGATTGTCTCAGTCAATTTTTCTCTTTAAAAGTTGACTTGAGGCTAGAGATTGAGTTTAGCGGTAGTTTGGGTGTACTTTTCCTAGCATGGTGCTAGAGGGACATGGTATCATTGGACACATGCTACCATCTCATGAGTTGGTATGCAGACATTTCATGATTGTGTCCACTAACAAAAGTCTGTGCAACCTTGTGGAAAGGTGATATATTGTATGGTTGGGTTATGTTACCCTAGTTCCTAGTGATAGTTGAGCTTTTGTGTTGTGGTGAGGCATCGTGCTCCTATGCTTCGTGGTGAGTAGTCTTTTGGAGTGTGTCCTTTTTTTCATAAACTATCATCCTCTTTGTTCTAAGGGTGAGTTTACATAGATTCTAGAATGATCATGTGTGAAATGATATTATTCTTGGGAATTTTGGGATGGTTATTCCCCATGATTCCAACTTTTGTTCAAAGTGCTTAGTGTTTTGACCTAGTTTTGCGGTCACTTGGTAGGTCCATGTTTTTTTGGGCACCTATAGATGAGGTAGAGGGGCTTGTTCCTTACCTTGTATTGTTGACTTTATGGCTAGATGGTTTTTTCCTAATTCATAGAAGGTTCCTTGTTGGAAGACCTTATGTCTGTGTGACACCCGTTTCTCTTGTGGTTAACCTATTTGGGGGGTTAACGTGATGGTTTAAGAATGTGGGAGTGATTTGGCTTGACTTGTGGAGAGTTTCTTGATTCATTCCTATTGCTTGCTTTGGATTTTGGTTCTTGTGTGTTTTGGTTTCTATTCTTGGATTGCAGGCTTCCAATAGTAAGCCTAGTCTTTGGGGGGGATGATGTAGTGCCTCTCCCATTTCACATCTATGAGTCATCCTTATGGATGCAACCTTGCTGATCTTTTGTTGTGATAGGATCATGATTGTGACCCTGAGTGGTCTACACCATCGAGGTGTTTGGATTTATGTTTCTATATCAGTTGCTTTGATTATGCTTTTGACTAATCTATGAGATTATGATGTGATTTATGGTTCACTGAGGTTTGTGCTAGTGGTTACTAGGATCGATGTGGTATCATGAGGTTGTTTCATGATTACCTTGAGGTGTGTGCAAAGATTGCACTATGTACTTTTACCATGCGACACTAGACTAGGTTCTTGAGGCAGTGGTTAGTCATGTTTATGACTATGGTTGTTTATGTGTTTTAAATGCCTTTTTAATGCAGAGTAAACAATCATTATTAAATGCTTAAGTAATTAAAGGGATTTTTCATGTTGGATTCTTTGGTTATGTATTGCAAATATTTACCTTGTTATATTTTTTATTAGAGAGATATTTGTTACTCATGTTATGTTTACATTTGAGACAACCTGAGGGTTAGATGTTATAATTTGATTTTAGTATCATAGATATTAGACTACTATGCTATTCAGTTAATCATACTGCATGACGATGCCATTTTGAGATGACAATGTGTTTGATGATGATATCTAGTATCAAAGCCCATGTTCAAACATTGGGATCTTTGTTTATATGTTGCCCTTTTGGTTGTTGTTGCTGCTTTGGTTGAGTGTGAGTGTCTTGGTGAGAACTCGTGACCTTTGTTGGTTTGGTATCTACTTGGGCTGGTTTTGCTTGTCCAGTAGATGTGACTACAGTAGTGTGTGGAGAAGGAAGTGAGTCTTCCTAGTTTGGTTAGCGGAATCGATGTGTCTTGTTTGGTTGGTTTCTTGTGTGAACCTTTTTGGATGGAACCACTGATTGGTGTCCATGTGTTGGCTTTGAGTGCCTCTTTTGTTTCTCCTTGTGGAGTAGGTGCATTGTTTCCCTATTTTCTCCTAATTGTAAGTAAATGAATGAATCTTATTGTGATTCTTTATTTTTTTGTTATAATAATGAAATGGTTCTTTACATTGAAAATGAGTCTTTATTTTGAATCATTGCAAAGAAGTAGGTTTGCATTACATCCTTGTTTCCAAGGATCTCCAGGCGGGGCATTACATCTCCCCCTTTGACATCAATGACAAAGGTGCCAATAAAAGAAAATCCTGTCAAAATCTGGAAGTTGCATCAAAACTTGGAAAAACAATCACTGAAGTTATTCTTCAACTATGCAAAGTGTTTCTTCCAACTATCTTTCAGTACATCAGACACACTTATTAGCACACATAGAGAAAATGCGGCTAACTCTACTACATTTAAATCTATAGCCACAAAATTATCATATGAGGACTTGGCTACCAAAAATTCCTCCAACTAATTTGTAATAATGTAATCTATGGGGATAAATGGTCCCTTAAAAGAGTAAATATTTTCAAAACTTTCTCCTTTTTTTCTTGTATATCACAGATGCTATCATGAAGTGCTTGCATTGTATGTTCAAAGGTTTCTAACTTCTAATTCTATTTTAGAAAGTTATCAGTGAGCATCTAAAGCTTAGTTACCTTCTCTTTGATTTTCTCATCAAAACTATGAAGGTGAAGGTATGCCATGTTGCACTTAGCATATATCTTCTTACCTTCCTTCATACTCTACCTTAATGCCTTAATGTGTACATTTAATGTTTTTATATCACTTCTTATGTTTGTACACATACTATTAAGAAGTTTACCATCATTCTCAATCTATGCTTTAATTGTAGCCACATTGATAAGCGTAGTAAACTCATTATCAAAGGTTTTGCACAAAATTACTACTCTATGTTGAATGTCTACAAGTGTGTCAATAGAACTTACTGTCTTCTCCAATCTATCCAAAACTAAAGTTAAAGTCTTCTCAATAGACTTGACGGGTTTCTTCTTTTCAAGAAATTTACTTAAAGAAGTATGAGATTGTGTGCCTCATCTTCTTCATCTAACTATGTTGTTGCTACTATTGTGACCAATACTAATTGTGTAGGTGGTGAAGATGGTAATATTGCTTTTGTAGCTATAGGTAGACTTGTAGTAGTTGCTTCAATGCTAGATTAAAATTTCTTTGCAGAAGGTGTTGTTAGATTGTGGTGATTGATCAGGGAAGTACTCCTATTTTATCAAGATTTTGGGCCGACATGTAATTATTAATTATAACCCTAAAGTGGTAAAAATACTTGTATAAAAGAGCTTAGAGTTATGGATTGTTTCATAGTTGTGATGCAAAAATTAGCTCTTGTGGCAGTATTGAGCTGTAACTGATTACGGATTGTAATCAGGTTGTAATCACTGGATCATAATAGTATTAGACTTGTTGTTTGGTGGGCATAGCCTAGGGATTGGGTGAACCAAATTAAATCTTGGTTTCTTGTATTCTTTTCTATTTGATCTATTATTTTTTGATATTGGTTATATTTGCATGCAATTGTTATTTCTATCTGTGGTTTAATCCTAACAAGTGGTATCAGAGCGAGGTTTTTTTTTTAGCTATCCTCTACAAGAAAGCATCACAGTTGAGTGGGAGTCTCATAGTTGAGTGGGAGCAATGGAATATGAGGGTAAGCTAAGAGTTGATAGGTTTAATGGGCAAAACTTTTAGTTATGGAAAATGCAAATGGAAAACTATCTTTATCAGAAGGATTTATGGAAGGTGTTGGAAGGCAAAACCAAGAATTAAGGATCTATGTCAAATGACAACTAGGATCTTTTGGATAGAAAGGCACTTGGAAGCATTTGATTATTCCTGGCACCATTGGTGGCATTTAATATTACAAAAGAAAAGACAACAAATGAGTTGATGCAAACCCTAGTGAAACTGTATGAAAAGCCCTCTGCTTCAAACAAGGTATTTCTCATGAAGCATCTATTTAATATGAAAATGATAGAAGGTGGATCTATTGTAGATTATTTAAATAAATTTAATTCTATTACTATTCAGTTATCTTCTGTGGGTATCAATTTTGATGAAGAAATTGGGGCTCCCTTGATTTTGTGTTCTTTACCTAAAAGCTAGAATGGCTTGGTAATGCTTGTGAGTAATTATATTTCTGGATCTAATACCCAAAAATATGATGATGTGATTGATGTTATTTTGAGTGAGGAAACTCATAGGAAATCCTCAAGTGGATCTACATCAGGAAGTGCTTTGAATGCAGAAAGTTGAGGCAGAACAACTGAGAGAGGAATTAATTCCAAAATTCATGGAAAAACAAGAGGAAAGTCAAAAGGGAAGAGGTCTCAATTGAGAGGACCAAAAGATTGCTACTACTATGGGAAACTAGGGCATAAAAATAAAGATTGTTGGACTCAAAAGAAAAATGAAGAAGATAAACCAAAAGGAGACAAGGAGGCAAATGTGGTAAGTAACAAATTCAAAGAGGATGCTTTGCTTCTATCTTTAGAAAGTATTGATGATTCATGGGTTTTAGATTCTGGTGCTTCATTTCATGCTACACCTCATAGAGGTTATTTCGTTGATTATGTCCAAGGAGATTTTTGACTTGTTTATTTGGAGAATAATGGACCCTGTCAGATTGTTGGAAAGCGAAAAGTTAAGATTAAGTTGCATAATGGGAATCATTGTCTAATACATGAGGTAAGACATGTTCAAAGGCTAAGTAGGAATTTAATTTTAGCAGGGCAACTCAGTAATGAGGGTTGTGTAGTTACTTTTAATGATATAAATTGGAAGCTTTCAAAAGGTTCCCTTGTAGTAGAAAAAGGTGTGAAAGTAGGCACCTTATATCTTTGTATAGATCATATTTTTCCTTCTACTTTGATTGTTTCAAAGAAAAATGAATGTTCAAGAACAATTGTTGCAGTTGAGCAGGGAGAACAAATAGCTATAATAATTTCTGATACAAAATTGTGGCACAATAGAATTGGGTACATGAGTGAGAAAGGTATGAAATTACTTCATTCAAAGAATGTTTTATTTCTACTAAAATGTGTTAATATGCATAGTTGTGAAAGTTATGTGTATGGAAAACAAAAGAGAATTAGTTTTGTGAAGACTGGGGAGGGAAAAAAAAAGGAGAAATTAGAGCTTGTGCATACCAATGTATGGGAACTAGCTCCATTATCTTCTCTTGATGGATCTCATTATTATGCTACCTTTATTGATGATGCAACTAGAAAAGTATAGATTTATTTTCTTAGACATAAATCTGATGCATTTCAAACATTTAAGAAATGGAAATGCTTGGTTGAAGACTAGTAAAAAATTAAAATGTCTCAGATCTAATAATGGTGGTGAGTATTGCAGTCATGAATTTGAAGATTATTTCTCCACTAATGGTATTTGTAGACAGAAAACTATTCCAAGGACTCTAGAGGAAAATGGAGTGGCAGAATGCATGAACAAGACTATAATGGAGCATGCAAGGAGCATGAGGTTGCATGTTGGGTTGCCCTTACACATGTGGGTGAAGGCTATCAATACTATTGTATATTTGATTAATAGAGGTCCCTCTACTCCTTTGGGCTATGGTATTCTACAAGAAGGATGGACTAGTAAGAAGGTGAGTTATTATTTTCTCAAGACCTTTGGTTGTGAATATTTTGCTCATATAGATTCTGAAAATAGAACCAAGCTGGAAGCTAAGTCAAAGAAATGTGTATTTTTTGGATATGGTATTAATGAATTTGGTTATATTCTTTGTGATTTTGAAAATCATAAAATTTTAAGAAGTGGAGATGTCATATTCAATGAGAAAGTGTTGTCCAAAGATCTATTGCAGCAACATGAGAAGAAAGAAGATGATTTTGTAGTGCTAGATGATGCTCCAAAAGATGATGTTCCAACCATTCGTCGTGATGTACAACAATCACAACAATAAATACCACACACACAAGTGAATGTTAGATGACCAACAAAGAAAATTAGACCTCCAAAAATATTTTCTCCCTCTTTGTATTCAATTTTACTTACTAATGCTGGTGAACCTGAATGTTATGATGAAGTTATGTAGGTGGATATTAAGATTCAGTGCAAGTCTACAATGAAAGATGAAATGGACTCTTTGCTAAAGAATAAGACATGGGATTTATGCAAGTTCCCTGTAGGTAAAAGAGCTTTGTAGAATAAGTGGGTTTACAGGTTAAAACAAGAGGATGGAGGTAAGAAAATATTTTAAACTAGGTTAGTTGTAAAAGGATTTGCACAGAAAAAGGGCATTGATTTTGATGAGATATTTTCTCGTATTATTAAGATGACTTCTATATGTATTGTTTTAAGTATTGTGGCTACTGAAGATTTTCATTTAGAGTAGCTTGATGTTAAAATAGCCTTCCTTCATGGTTATTTGGATGAAGAGATATATATGGCTCAGCCATGGGGATTAGTGGTCAAAGGTAAGGAGAACTTAGTGTGCAAATTGAAGAAAATATGAATGGCTTGAAACAAGCACCTTGGCAATGGTATCTAAAATTTGATAGTTTTATGCATGAGCATGGATACCATAGGTTTCATTTAGATCATTGTGTTTATTTTAAGAGGTTGGATGATGAAAACTACTTTATTTTATGTTTATATGTTGATGATATGCTTATAGCTAGGTCTAACATGGATCATATTAAGGGGCTGAAATGTCAGTTAGCATATGCATTTGCTACGAGGGATTTGGGGGCAGCAAAACAAATCTTTGGTATGAAGATTTGTAGAGATAGGAAGAATAGGAATTGACACTGTCTTAGGTTGATTATGTTGAGAAGGTGTTGCAACATTTCTCTATGGAAAATGCTAAAGCAATCAACACACCTTTACCTGGTCATTTGAAGTTGACTAAGGTGATGTGTCCCAAGACACAAGAAGAGGACAATAAGATGTCCAAGGTACCCTATGCTTCTACTGTAGGGAGCTTTATGTATGCTATGGTATGTAGAAGGTCAAATATTGCACATGAAGTGGGAGTAATTAGCTAGTATATGAGTCATACAGGAATTGAGCATTGGAATGTAGTCAAATGGATTCTCAGATATTTGAGAGGAACATCCAATAAGTGTTTACACTTTGGGGGCTCTACTACTAATTAACAAGGCTATGTTGACTTGTCTTTGGAAAGGGATATTAATACCAGGAAAAATACTATAGATTACATCTTTATTGTTGGTGGGGCAGCCATGAGATGGGTTTCTAGGTTATAGAAAGTTAATGCTTTATCCACTATAGAGGCAGAGTATGTTGCTACTACAAAGGTAGCCAAGGAGATGATATGGCTTCAATTCTTCTTGGAAGAACTGAGACACCCTCAAAAGGATAATTATTTGTTTATAGATAGTTAGAGTGTCATTCATCTTGCAAAGAATTCAGCTCTGCATTCAAAGACAAAACACATACAGTTGCAGTACTATTTTATTTGGTTAGTTTTGGAGGATGGAAAGTTAAAGTTGGACAAGATCCATATAGATGACAATCTAGCAGATTTGTTTACAAAGGTAGTAACAAGGGAGAAGTTGAACTACTCTTCTACTTTAGTTGTTCTTCTAGACTGAACATGAATACAAGAACAACAAAGTCCAGGGTGGTTTTATCCAATGGGAGCCTAATGGAGTAGTGGCATAGCTACAGGATCAATCCCCAAGTGGGAGATTTTGGTTTAATGTGGAGCCTAATCAGTCCCCAAGTGAGAGATTGTTAGATTGTGGTGACTGATTAGGGAAGTACTATACATACTCCATAATTCCTTGCTAGGGTTTTAAGCCAACATGTAATTATTAATTATAACCCTAAAATGGTAAAAATACTTGTATAAAAGAGCTTAGGGTTATGGATTGTTTCATAGTTGTGATGCAAAAATTGGTTCTTATTGTGGTATTAAGCTTTAATGGATTATGGATTGTAATCAGGTTGTAATCACTGGATCATAATAATATCAGACTTGTCATTTGGTGGACATAGCCCAAGGATTGGTGAAACATGTTAAATCTTGGTGACTTGTCTTCTTTTCTGTGTGATCTATTATTTTTTAATAATGGTTATATTTGCATGTAATTGTTATTTTTGTCTATGGTTTAATCCTAACAGGTGCATCTTCTTCCTTAAGCTCGTGTTCTTTTTCTCCATCAGATGAGCTATTGTAATCAACAATGTTGGAACCAAAATCTTTAAATGGATCCTCAATTTTATCTACTATCACATTGGTGCTATCTACTTTCATAGATTCACTACCAATGGTAATATTCGGTGAATCACTTGGTTTCTTAGAACTATGAGGTGGACTATCTATTACTATAGTAGGACTTGTCTCCTCTGTCTGCACACTCTTCTCAGACTCCTTAGGCATAGGACTTCCCTTCTCTAGCTGCATACTCTCCTTAGGCATAGTAGACATGTATGCAACTATTTCCTTTTGAGTTTCCTCATTCACTTCTTCATAATTTCCTCCCATGAGGAAAATGGATCGCTTCTTATTCCTCAATAATGGTTCTATTCCTTTCATAATTTTTGTTACTTCTTCCTCATTATTTACAGTACATAAATTTTTCACCATATTTATCCTTATTTTCCTATCTTCCTCAATTACTCTACTTTTTTTGTTTAAAAGTCTATTCTACAAGTCTTCAGGTACTTGACCTCTTATGCTACCAAACCTTTTATCTTTTAGGAACATATTTCTAACTATAGCATTCTTTAGCTATCTTCTATCCATATTATTATAAGTCATAGTACTTATTCAATTTCAAAAAACTATTTCTTTAATAATTTGCATGTTAAGATTTTCTACCTTTGGTTTCCATGCTTTTCTTCTTGCTGAAGTCTTTGCTTCCTAATTTGTCACCAGTCTATTCTTCAAATTTAGAAGAACTAATTTGCAAGGTTCTTCTCCTCTTTCTTGGTCCACTTGTAGTTTTCTTGATTCTCTTCTTAGAAGGGGTTTTGGCCTTCTTGAGCTTTGTAGAATTCCTTGATGTTACCACTTCCTTAGTTTTCTTTAGATTCCTTAGAAGTGTTTGTTGTGCAACTGTTGCATATGGAACTATAGGTGCTTGTGCAATTGTCTGTGCAACTATGACCTCTTTAGTAGCTCTAACAATTGCAATGGATGTAGGGATCAATAGTTTAGATTGACCACTGGCCTTCATTTCCAATGCTATCCATTTCACCTCTTCAAATTCCTTTCTTGACATTCCTAATTCCTTCAAGATAGAATCGATTACTTTTTCTACCTTCTTCTTGGAGTGCTTGATTATCTGACTTGTTTTGACTTCTCTCAACTTCTTAGTATATGTCCCCCATCTAGGACATTTAGAATCAACTTCAAAGTGTAGGATTATATGTGCATATCCTTCAATCAATTCCTCACTCATTTCATAACCCATAGGTTCAATGAACTTTACTTGAGGAACTACTGCCTCCATACATGTGAAATCTATTTCTACCATGAAACATAGCTCATCCTTATATTTCCCTACTAGTGTAGGAGGTATCCTATACCTTTGCTTCATTTTAGCTTGAAAAGATTTCATCATTTTGTCAATATCATTATCTTTGACTATTTCTGGTTTAGTTTTGTATGCATGAGTGATAGTCTACATTGCACACTCACTTCCATCCCAATTTGAAATACCAAGGAACTTCTTTGTTGCATAGAAGAATATGTGACTCAATATGGATTCAAACCTAAAGACTGTGCTCCTAGACTTCTTGATTTTTCATATGTTATCCAACAACTATGTTCAAATAATGTCACATAGATTAACCTCTTCACCCTTTACTACCATATAATCTGCATGAAAAACCTGGCAGGGACTAAATCTATCTAGATCCATGGTTGAACTTATATCCCAAAATTTTACAGACAAATCTTACTCCATCATCTTGAATAGAGTTGATCTTCATATTTCTGCCATCAGAACTTGTGTTGAGATTTTTTTCAACCTTGTGCACATTCTTTATGTTGACAGGATTGCATCCTTCATTGCTTAAACCTCTGACCTTGTGAATTAGGCAATTTTTTACACATATAATAGAATATCCCAACCATAGAAGGTCATCATGAACTTTGCTTAGAATTATTCTTGTTTATTTATGGTTCTCAAAGTTTGTATAGAACATGTGCTTAACTAGGTTAAGTTGTTCTAGGTATGCATGTTTTTGTTTTAGTGACAAATCATTGTTGAACATTTTCTCTAATTCCTTATGAATCTTTGTATCTCCTATGCTTTCAATTTTATAGTGAATATAACCTCTTATGTCCTCAACATGAAGAACATTTTCCAATACTTGAGAAAATGCTCTAATGGGGTCATCAAGCAAAGAAACAAATAGGTGTTTCTTGAAGTTATATCTAGGTCTATTTCTTACATTAAACACTTCTTGTCTTGCCATTTCTAAAAATATACTCAAAAATTTTGAAAAATACATTAATTTTGCATATTAGGGTTTTCAATGATTTTGCGTATCTCCAAACATCTTCAACACTTCAAGTCTCTCCTCAATCTTGCACTTAAGATTTTACACAAGCAAATGATGTTCATAAATCAATTTGCATCATTTAAATCTTTTTCAAATTGTACTTTTCATTAAATGCATATCTGCCACTAGTCCAAAATATTGTCTTTGTATGACAAAGAGGTTATTCTTCTTATATATCCTTATACTAATCATATTAAGAAATGCACACTTAATTGTAGACTTCTCTCAATGTCTAGTATGTATTATTAACTGCACAATTTGTGATATTCTTTCTAACATTAGTTATGATTAACTGACGCACTATTTTATTGAGAATACTTAATGTAGGTAAGATGGGTCATAGACAATAAGTGACTTTACTGTCTTGTTAGGTACATTAGGATGAACTTCTTCTTTAACTATATGAGAACTTCTAGTTTCTTTTGCCTTTACAAATGTTTCCTTAAATTCTTCTGTCATTTCCTTCATTTCTTCCTTCAAACTGTCATCATTTCTTCTATTGTTCCTTCTGTAATTCTAATTCCTATTTAGGTTTCTTCTATCCATTCTATAGAACTTTTTCATGTGTCCAAAGTTATTAAATAACTAACATATAGGTACATTCCTTCTTTGTTCATTATTCTAGTTGTCAGGTGCTTTACAATTCTTTGCAATGTGTCCAAGATTTTTGCATCTATAACAAAAAATTCGTCTTCTTTCTCCACTTTCATTGCAATGATATCTTCTTCTATTGCCTACATGGTTAGTGTTTCTAAACATTCTACTATTTGCATTATCATTATCAAATTTAGGTTTCTTACAATCTATTGCATGTTGTCCATATCCATGACAATTATGACAATAAAAATTTAAAATACGTTTAAAAGACTTACCTTTACAATCATCTCCAGTGTGTTCAAGTTCATTACACCTGGCATGAGATTATTTTCTTCTAATATCCTCATCTTGATCAAATTCATTAGATTTCTCAAAGTGAGCAACATTATCCTTGTCTTTAGATGTATCATCTATTTTGCTTATGCTTAGATCCTTTTTGACTTTAGGAGTATCATGTTCTTTTCTCTCAATAGATTTCTTGGTGAATTGTTCAAGGAAGAATCCAAGTCTAGTTTTGTCATAACTAGTTCTTTGTACAGATATTTGTTATTCAATCTTTCCACTACTGGTATATAACTTCTCAAGTTGTTGTTTGGTTTGCACCAATTCACCTTTCACAATAGTTTTGTATTTCTCTAATTATGCATTCTCTAACTTGATAGATTCCAATTTAGATGTTACTTTGCTTAACTTGGATCTTAGATCTACATTTTTAGCTTTTATTTTAGAGTCATTCTTTCCTCCATTTTCCTTAGGACTTAGCTTGATTTAAACTATTTTTAACTCATGTTTTAATATCTCATTTTCTTTCTTTAGATCTTCAATATCATCATCATTAGTTTTCTCACTAGGTCCTTTTTCCTTTAGGTCATCTATCTTGTCCTTTAGTTCACCAATGTAAGCTTTTGCATCTTTATATCTGTCTTTAAGGCCATCTCTTCATCAGTAAGGAGATCAATTTGTTCAAGAGATTCTTCAGGATTCTTCTTCAACTATTCCATATCCATAGGCATCGTATTCAAGTTGTTAAGCTTCTTTTCAATAAGTATGCTCTGATACCAATTGTAAAAAATAGATCATACTGAGAGGGGGGTGAATCAATATTTTTAATCTTTTTTCCCAACTAAATATTATTAATTACTTTAGTACATGCATATGGAAGTAAACCAACAATGATGAATAGTAAAAACAACCATACATAGAGAGATCTCATAACACCATATTTTTTTAACTAAGGAAACCATAGCCAAGGGAAAACCCTGGTGGGGATGAAACCCACTAGATGATTCACTATAAAAGAATTTGGTTAAGGATATTGACCCTGTTAGGAGTCTATGAAGAATGTATAGTGTCTTGAGTTCCTATTAGGACATTAGGCTTTGTTATAAGCCTCAACCTTGTTTGGATTTTCTTCAACCCTATTAAGAGTTGGTGGATCGTATACAAATGTGTGCAAGAAGAGCTCACTACCCTAACATGCAACTATACAGTAATTTCTTCAAGAGAATAGATATACATACAATACTAGATCACTTGTTGTACTTCACAATTCTTTTGATTGTCAGTTTTTCATACAAGAGTGACTGCACACATATCAATTTGCATCATATCTTGTATAACATTGCTTCGCATCACATAACTTAATTTTTCATTACCATTAAATGTCACAATTGAAGTTCTTTACTTATATCAAACATATCAATAAATTCTTCCTTAGTCAGCTCACATATCATCCTTAAAGTTGGCTCGTCAAGATTTAGTACTCAAAACAATTTTGCAAGTTGTACAAGTCAATTTACTGACATGCTATGTTCTGCATTGTGAGGTATCTACATTAGTATTTCCTCCATAATTTGAACTAGATTGATTGTGCAAACATGTGCACTAGTATGAATTAGCAAGATGACATCATGCATTTAGGGTTAACTACACAAGATAATATTCCAAGGGAATATTCCACTATGAACAAATCTTGTCATGCTATTGTAACAATGTTTAATACTTAGAAAATTTTCCTTCACAAATAATCATGACTAAACTGCAAAAAAAATGTTGTCATAAATGACAACCACATATCTCACCTTATTTTATTGATTGGTCATATTGCCAACAAGTTGTTATTGTTATTGCATATTACCTTTTTTTAAAATTAGCCTTTGTTTATCCTTGTTCCAAGGATCACCAAGAAAGGCATTACATTTAGTGTTAGAGCCCATGTTTCAACATTGGGATTTTTGTGTTATGCACCTAATATGATAGTGGATATTGAATTACTTTATATTGATATCATACTTAATGGTTTATGGCTTGATATTCTTGTATGCTTTCATAAGCATCTAAGTCTTCTCTTCTTTTCCCTTTAAGGATGCCTCCTGCACATAGACAAACTAATTGAAGGAATAATCATGGAGAGGAATAGAATGAAGAACACCACAAAGAGGAATATAAAGAATAAGGAGAAAGGAAAGGAAATAATTTGGTTAAAATGGGGTTATTGGTATATTTTCTATATGATATTATATCATAGTTGGGACCTTGAGGTGGTGGTTTTCAAAAAGGCGATGGGCAAGGATAGGGTTTGCACAACACAAATTACCCTATGTTAGAGCATAAGAATAGGGAAGAGAAAGAACATGAGTGTGAGAATTCCTACACACCATTTGGTGACAAAGGGTACCATAGGAGAGGTCAAGACTATGATGATGAGGAAGCCATCCAGATTGACATGATGAGATCTCCTTCAATAGTCTAAACCACCATACTTTAATGGTAAGGGAGGTGGCCTAAATGCTGAGACTTGATACTTGGTATGGGGTGTTGCCTTTCTATACACCCTTGTGCAAGCAACTTGAGAGTCCATTTTTCTATCATGAAACTGAGAGAATTTCCTATCCCCTTAGTACAAAGAGGTATGAGATGATAAGTTACATGAGATTAAATAGGAGTACATGTCAATGAAATAGTATGAGATGAGATTCTTTGAGCTAAGGTAGTACACAACCTATATCCATGATGGCATACTCCTCACTCAACACTTGATTACCAATATTAATGACTTCATCATTGGGGATGTTCATTTTCATTAATCGAGGACCCTAGTATTAGCCATCAACAAGGAAAGGATTGTTGAGAGCAACATAGCTAGGAATTTTAGTAGCAGGTTAGGTACACAAATTCATAGTGGACAACTTATAGGGTTAGGTGTACTTTGTTCTCACACACATTCTACATGAAAGACTTATACCTAAGAAGCACCTTCGAGAGGAGGGTATAATCAAAATTGTGGTTGACACTTTTTGCAAGGCCAATAGGGTTGTCATAGTTCAAGAACTTCTATAGAGAAGGCATATGACTTCCATTAAGGTCAACAGTTACAACAAGTGTGCTCTACTCAGAGTGGTCGATAGGATTCTAGTAGAGAAACTACACAAAAGTCTAGTGCTCCTTGGAGTAGATGCAAGTCTAGATATGCTTATAGTAGTGGATCATGTTTCTATTATGGTTAGCTTGGTCATCAAGCTTGATGATGTCCTAAGAAGACATCATTAGAATCAAGTAGAGGTATGGACATGTTACAGCCTATAGTAGGGGATGTAGGTACATCTCATAGAGCATTTGTGACAGTTGACAACCTTCAATTTAAGCATTAGGGTATTGTAGTCGAGACTACATGTACATTACTTAGCTTTTTTGCCCCAGTAATTTTTGATTTGGGTGCTTTAGATTATTTTATTTCACTATCCCTTGTTCAACAATGTGGACTAGTGGCAACACATGTAGATAGTTGCCAGGTTGAGTGAGCGATAGGGTCCAGAGTGTCTTTGGAATCCCTGGTGGTTACATGTTGGAATTGGGCACCTTAACCACCATAGTTGATCTTCATATCCTACCCTTAGGATCTCATGACATCATGTTGGGTATGGATTGGTTAGCCTTCTATCATGCAAGTATCAATTGCCAAAAAAAAAATTGGTACAGTGTGTCAATGATACAGGTGGATAGGTAGAGCTTGAAGGGTTCCAATGACCACTCTTAGATCAGGTAATCTTAGCTAAGAAGCTGAAATAGAGTGTGTGACATGGATCACAGATGTTTTTAGTCTCTATTAGTGACCTAGAATATGTTGAGAATTGATAGGTGTCACTTGATGATCACCCACTCCTCTATGAGTATGTAGGTGTGTTTCCAAATGAGATATTGGGTATGGCATTGGAGTGCAACATAGACTTTCAAATTGATCTCAACCCAAGAATGAAACCTATTTATCATGCACCTTACCACATGACTACTCTAGAGTTGAGTGATATTTGATTAGAGTTAGAGGATTTTTTGGCCAAGGGCCATATTCATCCTAGTGTATTCGCCTGGGGTGTACCAGTCATCTTCATTAAGAAGGATGGAACTTTGCAATTATGCATTGACTACCAGTAGTTAAATAAGGTGATGGTGAAGAACCAATATCCCTTACTTAGGATAGATGATTTTCTTGATCAAACAAAGGGAGTGAGAGCATTCTCAAAGATTGACATTAAGATGGGATACCATCAACTTCAAATCCATGAGACTGATATTCATCAAGAAAATTTTCATACATGTTATAAGAATTATGAATTCACTATTATACCCTTTAGGTTTACCAATGTGCCATCAATATTCATGATTTTAATGAAGGGGGTGTTCTACACCTACCTCGATCAGTTTTTCCTTGTGTTTCTAGATGACATACTGATCTACTAGGAAAGTTGACCAATATGGTATGCAAAAAGGGGGTATAATTGGACACCTTTTTCTAAAATTAGGTAAACCTAATCTTGGAAGACACATTTGAGGGTCATGCACTCAAAATTCAAAAATATGTAAAACAAAAAAATTGTGGTACTTTAAATCTAGTTTCTAAACTACTATAAGTTTTTTTTTAAATAGATAAGATTAAGAGGGTCAAACCCCATACGAATGAAAAACTATTCCTAATTTTTTTGGAAAAACATAACATAGTTTTTTCCATGCACTTAACAAAACATATAGTTATATTTAGTATTTTGAAAATCCCTTTGGTAGGAAGATAGGTAAGAATGAGATCTAGAAGTTGTGAATTGTTTTCATAATTTTATGATAATTTTTTTTTTCTATCTTGAATTTTGGTACCTCTTTGTGCACTAGGCATAACTTACATCAAAATAATCTAAAATACACACATTTTTTAAAAAAGTGTATAGAATCAAGTGTATAACAATAATATGCAATTTATTTTTCATTTGGTTAAGTAGATCAAAAGTTATTTAAAAAATGGTAGACATAATATGTCTAAGAGGATTGTCAAGATACTAATATAGAAAAATCAACTTCACAATGCTAATCTTGTTCAAAAATTTAAAAAAATATATGGTTAGAAAGGTAAGAGAATGTGTGAGATTATGGTGGTAATTCTAGAGATACCCACTTCAACATTTGTAGACTTGATGAAGTCAAATATGAGAATTGATCTTAGAAGTTGAAAAACATCTAAACCAACAAAAAAATGGAGGCAAAACATAACCCCAAGCCTTTGGGTAGTTAAATGGGCCTATTACCAAGTGTAAACATAATTTCACTTTTTTGTTAACAAAATTATATAGCGTTATTCTTTGTATGACTAAACTTTTATACTAGACATAACATGATCACATTGTGTCCAGTACAAATTGTAACGCCCTGCTCGGGAACCCAAGAGAATTAAACCTAAGATGTTACAATGTTTACTGAACTATTGTTTTTTTTAAATTTAAACAACATCAAATAACATTAATGCGGAAGCAATAAGAGCATACATATCAAATACACATTTTCAATTACAGATACAATTTCAATTCCTCAAGGATTCCTTTACGTTGAGTCACATTTAATAATTTTAAATTAATTAGTTTAAGTTCCAAGTACAATGTCTCAAGATCATAAAGAAATAACAAATACATAATCACATAAACAAATGCATAAGTATAAACAATACAATGAAAGTACATCCAATCAATAACATCCACTGCACATGTCGCAGGGTATGTGAGAAAAGATACAATACATCAGAGTACATGATAACATATATACTTCATCTGAAAAGAAGTCTCTGAGATAAGAAATAAGAATGATAAAGGTACATCTTCTGCAACAAACATCCAACAGCTAGCAATGTGAAGGGGGAACCCAAATGGTAAGAAGACACTACCTCCCGACCGCATGGTTACCTAGTCAGGCTTCCACTCCCACCGTGCAAGGAAGATAATGAATGATCCACATACGGCTATCAAACATAAAACATTCCTAGGAAAGGTACCCCTAATAGCCAAAACTACCTCAAAGGTAACACATACTACTCAAGAAGATAAAATAAACCAGAAAGAAAGAACACTCAATCCAATACTGACATCACATAACCAAACATCATACACAAACCAAGTATAAACAAAATACCAAGATCACAAGATAAAGTCAACAAAAGATAATCCTCCTCAAGTCAAAAGCCACATGTCAAAAGTACAACATAATGAAACACCAATCATCATCAATGAAAGTAAGTAACCACAATAAACACATCCAACAATAGATACACCACCAGAGGTACACAAAATCTATAGAGGAGACTCAGGCTACATACTAGGGAGTGTCATCACATGGCTGCTTGAGTTACCCTGGACTGATCTCTTAATAGACCCCGGATCCTCAAGCGTTGAGTTACCCTAGACTAGTTACTCAGAACCCCGGACCCTCAACATCACACATATGGAAACTAGAAAGCCCTCTCAAGAAGACAAGGCACTCATCTCATTCCCATCCTTAGTCTATACAAGCACTAAAGGCATGGGTGGATCAAATATCTCTAACTTATCTTTTTAAGTGTGTTTTCCTCCCAAAAGTTTTAATTACTAGATTATCACTTATTACATAACTTGCATTAGGTTACCCTGGTACTAACCACTTTGGGTCTCGGACCCCTATGCAAGCCACTCCCAAGTCACGTACCTAGACAACCTCTCCTAAGCACATAAAAACACAGTTGTGTCCCATACCACAACACCCATAAAGATCAAACTCGGTTCCTTAACAGGCAACCTGATAACAAGATGGTTCTCCCATCCAAGTACACATAAAAGCTCCACAAATAAAACTCATAAATATAATCTCCAATATGAATGTCAAAACACATCATGACATCCAATCACATCAATAGTATAAAATAAATCTCACAAAACCTCTGGTGTACACCCTAGACTGGTCGACATCTAAACAACGCCAAAATCTCAAGCATAGGAAGTACAAGTAAAACTATACAGATACTCAGAGTAAGTTTCATGTTTGGCTTAATCGAACTCACGTAGTTAAGTTGAACATAAGGTTTCATTTTCAGTTAAACACATGTTCGAGGTAATAAGTTTTCGCAATCATTCCTTTTTAACTAACCCATTTCTATATTTAAATGATTGTTCAATTACCTTATAACTAAGCTAAGGATAATCATTTATTTATTTATGTTATAAAAACAATCCTTAATGATTTTAAATAAAACAAATTCGACTTTATTAAAATCATTAAACCCTCATTAATATCTTCCATTAAATCAATAATCTATTTTTACAATTTTAACAAATAATGTCCATTATTAATTAACTTTAATTAAGCTAATATTAATTAAATTAATCAATAATTGTTCATTTAAATACTTATATTAAAATCTTCACTGATTATCAATTTATTAATATTTAACTAAAAACTATTAATAATTATGAAAACTACATTAAAATATATTAATATTTAAATTATTAAATATTAATAAAGATCATTTAATAAAACATTATTAAATCACATTTATTAAATACATTTTAAAACGCATTAAAATTTATACAAAAAGAAAAACAAAATATATAAATATATAAATTTCGGCGTGTTTAAAGGCCCGCCGGCCTGGTACCTGCGACAACAAGTACCCTGCTGCACGCAGCAGCAGTTGTACTGCTGCTTGCGGTAGCAGCGGTACCGGCTGCCGCGGCAGACTCTGCCGGCAGCAAGTACGGAGGGGGGGGTATGTCCCCACCCTATAAATTTTATATATTATTTTTTTTTAATTTTAAAAATTATAAAATTTCAAACAAACATTTTTTCAGTAATATATAAATATATTAAAATATTTTAAACAATCCAAATACATTATAATAAATTAATATTATTTTAAAATATATTTCTTTTAAAAATAATAACAATTTATATATATAAAATAAAACCTCTTTCTTTCTTCTCATTATTTAATTTATTTTTATTTTTAAATACTATCTGCAAATATAGTATGGTAGAGAAGACACAACAAATCATTCGAATTTCTAATTTTAAATCTTCTTTTCCTTCAAACCCTACATGATTTAATTAATTTCCTCCATGATTCTTCTATATGAATAATGAGAGACTAATTTTAACCAATCAGATCTTGAAAACAATCGAGATGATAAACAAAATTTCAATCACCCAACAATCACGAAGCAAACAGATATTTCCAATTAAAATTGCATTCACGAGATTTCAAAACCTACCTCGTACTTATGCTAAAACTCTAACAGCTGGATGAAAATTTCTACAGCAAGCAAAATCCCTCAAGCTACGAACAATTCCTTCTTTTCCAAACCCTCTAAATTGCTCTCCAAACCTATGTGTGTTCTCTCAAACTTGTGTCTAAAAAAAAAACTCTTCCCTAAAATCTCCCTTGAAAAATGAACCCTCAAATTTTGATAAGGAGTTCTCTTCCTAAAATCGGGGCACTAATTGTGTGTTTACCCGAGAGGTCTCTTGATCCCCTTTCGTTAACTCTAAAATCAACCTTTATTTATCTTATCTTTCATATTTTGATGCATGTTAAATGGATTATTAAATCTCTTTATTTAATTTCCACTCAACTTCTATTTTAATCAATTTATAACTTATAAATCTCATGCGCACTTAATGCGATTAAATATCTTTATTAATTTCACATGTTTAATCTTTTTAATTAATTTCTTTTATTTTCAACTCATGCATAATTCATGCGAACTATAATCTTTATGATAATTAAATATCTTTTCACTTTTAATTTCATTTTTAGAAACTTAATTGATAAAAATATTTATTAACTTAAATAACAATAATATTTAGCATTTATTTAAAAATGCACTCTAAATATATTATTATTAAATTAAATAAATATAATCACGTTCTAAATTTAAGCTTTAACTTTTATCTCCAATATTTAATTCTCTCTTATTTAATTACTTCATTCATGCACAATTAATTTCCTTTTTAAAATAAAATATTCTTTTATTATTCCTTCATGCACTTTAAGTGAATCATTAAATTACTTTATTTAACTTTCCACTTTACTTTACTTTAAATTAATTTATTAACTTTAATCTCATGCGCAATAAAATATCTTAATCAAGTTCACATATTTTATCTTTTAAATTAATCTTTTATATTTAAAACTCATTCATGCGAACTTAAATCTTTTCCATAAATTAATATCTTTTTCCTTTTTAATATATTTTGAACGTTTAATTTGATAAATATTTATTAACCTAAATAACAATAATATTTAGCATTTATTTAAAAATGAGCTCTAAATATATTATTATTAAATTAAATAAATATTATCATGTTCTAAATTTAATCTTAAAACTTTTATCTTCCAATTCAATTCTTTATATTTAATTAATTTCTCAATTAATTAAATATAATTAAATATTCAAAAATTCATAATAATTCTTCATTAAATTAAATTATTAATTTAATCTATTAATTAGACTTAATTAATAGAAAATACATCAAAGAATCACAAAACAACATACGCACAAAATACTCACGGGTTTAAAAAGAGTAGACAGTCTTTTACGAGTCCTCCTTGCAGGACAAGTATTATAGGCTTATGGCTAGGATTGGACCTGATCATTATCTTCCCATTCTCACCATTTGAGTATTTGTAATAGGGCACACTCATCCTGGAAATTCAGGGAAGTTGATGCCCGGTAACTGCATCCTGTATAAAAGACGAGCATGTACATGTATATAATATATCTAAACTAAACAGACAATGGCAGGGAGTGGTTCATCGTGTAGATCCCGACTAGCAGGTGACTACGACTCCCTCCCTTAACCACATCAAACACGTCAGACAGAAAGATAAAATAAACACGCACACCATACACATGCAAGTATGGGGTAAGTATAAAAATCACAAATCTAAGATCAAATGCGTACATATAATAATGCATCTCTATCAATGCAACATAATCATCATTAAAGACATCCTGTTAACATTTTTATGAAAGAAACCACATTTACTAACTAGGATCATCAAAATACCATTAACAACACATGAATGAAATCAACTAAGCAATAATAACCAATGCATTTGTAATTCAAGACATGAAATAATATCATAATATTGTAAATCCAATATCTCTAAACTAATCAATGCATAAAATCAACCTAAAAGAATTTGACAATGATAACAGAAATGCGAACTAGGGGCAGGCACTACACAAATATACTAGATATAATTTGATTGTGTTATGTTTAGTATGACTTTACTAGACATAACATGATTATGTTATGTCTATGTAAAACTATAGTCAACTGTTCCTAGGCCTAATTAGGCCCAATTAATAAAGAAACTACCTAAAAATAGATTAATTTAATCAAATAAATGGTTGGAGGGATGATGCATAGTGATTTTTATACAAAGAACGAGTGTGGCAGAGGGACAATGCACAATGGGTTTTATACAAAGATTCAAATGCCAATTCTGTCAAGGAGAGTTTATATTTTGGAACTCATAATATGGCTCTTGGAATTATTTTGTTTGTTTTTCATCCAAATAGTGGCCCTCATAGGGCATACCTCATTGCAATGCAACATTTTATACAATATAAGGTCAGGATATAGGAGAGAGATTCTTGTGGTTGAATCAAAAGATAAATCATCTTCTGAAGAAATGATAGAGACTTCTTGTAAAGGCTATGAGGTACATTGATTCATTTTGCTCAACTTTCTCTTTGATTTTTATCATGTAAGAAAATTTAGTGATGGTTTTTTGTGTACATGTCAAGAATAGGAAGAAGAAGGGTCTGAAATTAAGTCAAGGGAGCATCACCATGATAAAAAAGGAAACCTACAACAATATTCTTCTTGAATGGCTAGAAAAATTATTGGAGCTCTTCCAGAGATGAAATAAAAATTGATGCTTGACATTGATAGCCAATTTAGTGTAGATTTTGAAACAATAAAATATGTTGATAATCACTCTAGTGAATGTATGGATATAATTCTGGAGACTCTCTCTCTCTCTCTCTCTCTCTCTCTCTCTCTCTCTCTCTCTCTCTCTCTCTCTCTCTCTCTCTCTCTTATTTAGTGTAGATTTTGAAACAATAAAACATGTTGATAATCACTCTAGTGAATGTATGGATATAATTCTTGAGGTTCTCTCTCTCTTCCTCTCTCTCTCCCCCTCTCTCCCCCTATCTCTCCCCCCCCTCCAATTTTAAACAAGACAAATTAAATTTTCTATGACATTATAGTAGTTGGAGGTGTCACCTTCATTACTTATTTTCAAGATAGTCTAGTAGTTGAAAGTGTCATCTTCATCACAAGTTTTCCATGACATTCCAGTAGTTACAAGTGTCATCTTTGTCACAATTTTTCCATGGTAGACTAGTAGTTACAGGTTTCATCTTCATCCCAAGTTTTCTAAGTACATGTGTACTATAGACCTTCTATTACAACTTTTGATACTATTATATGCTGAGTATTCATCATTATCATCATCATCATCTGACATAGGATCACATGCATATCATGTGTTAATTGCAACCGAGGTGAGTGTTAACTAGGTCTTCCCAGTCTCAACAATCTCAAGAATCATCAGAGCTTGTCAATATGCCACCACCACCAGATTTGGAAGGCATGTGAGTCAAACCATCATTAACATATGTGGATCATATGTTGCAATATTTTGTCACTTGTAAACATGATCATGTTTCCATTTTAACAAATGTATGTAAAAGTATTTGGGTTTAATTATGTATTTGTAACTTTGCATATTAGTGGGGTATGTAGTATGGGTGAAATAGTGTTATTTTTGAGAAATAAATATTTCTTTTGGACTTCACATGAAGCTTTTGTACAACCATTGAATCCTAATCCACAAAATTATTTAGAGTGGCAAGAGAAAGAACAAGAATAGATTGGTAGATATGGATAGAGGTATCAAGTCAAGATAAAAATAACATTTTTGAATCAAGCTAGATTTGATATGGTTTATGACAACTATAATGCTTTATTTTTTGTCATGCCTCCTATATATTTTTATAAGATCATGTTAAGTTTTGTTTCAGTGCACCTTCATTTTCAAGGTATCTATAGAGCTTATCACTGAACTTTGGATTTCTATTTTCATGTAGGAATTATAAAAGGATAAGGAGGTCTAGTTGGGAGAAAGCTTCAAAATTTACATTACATCAATTGAGGTGAGATATATAATATTATTGCAGGCCCAATGGGTGTGTCTTCTCTATTGACAAACATAAGTGTTTTCAAAGACTTGTTGGCTCTTATGTATCAAAAAGGGTCATGAGGGGTCCTAATGTATCAAAAGAGACATTAGAACCCCTTAAGATCATATATTATCCCTCTAAATTTTCTTTTTAAGTACATGTGCAGTAAAGAGATTTTGTCACTACTCAAGCTACTAGTAGATGGTGACTATTCATCATCATCATCTGACATCAGAACCTATCTTCAAAACTATATGATCACTAGATAGGTCTATATGCTACTTCTATAGTGGGATTTTTTATTTCTTGTTTTATGGAGCTAGGAAATCCTTGGAGCATGACATTATCTAGATAGGCCTTTGAACAACATCTTTTGGCATAGGAAGTGATAAAAAAAAGTGGGTTCTTGATCTCTAGAGATCTATATTGCATATATTTTTATAAGTATCAGTTATCTATCACTAATTAAGCTATTGGTATATGGTGAATATTCATCATCTTCATATAGCACAAGTTCACATACATATCATATGTTAGGTACAACCAAGGTAAGTGTTAACTAGGTCATCACAGTCTCAACAATCTCAAGAATCATCATAAGATCCCTTGAAATATTATTTCAAGTACATCTGTGATGAATACCTTCTATCACTACTTGAGCTACTAGTATATGGTGAGTATTCATCATCATCATCTAAAATAGGCTCACATGCATATCATGTGTTAATTTCAATGAAGGTGAATGTTAACTAGGTCTTCACAGTCTCAACAATCTTAGGAATCATCAAGGCCCGCAAATATGCGACCACCACTAGATTTGGAGGGTATAGAAATGCAACCAGTATGGGGTAAATACTATCATTTCCATGAAATAAATATTTATTTTGGATTTTTCATGAAGCTACCATTAAATCCTAATTCACAAAATTCTTCAGAGTGGCAAGAGAAAGAACAAGAATAAAATAGTTGGGTCTAAAGTGCTAAAAGGGGTCATGAGGGGTCATATTGTCTCGAAAGGGACATTAGGACCCCTTAATATCCCTTAAGATCTCATAAGATCCCTTAAAATATTGTTTCTAAGTACATGTACACTGAAGACCCTCTATCACAACTTGAGCTACTAGTAGATGGTGAGTATTCATCATCATCTAACATCTATGCTAACATGCATATCATGTATTAATTGCAACCAAGGTGAATGTTAACTAGGTCTTCCTAGTCTCAACCATCTAAGGGATCATCAAAGTGTGTCAATGTATGAGAATCTAGGACCTCAAAAAACATGACAACACTAGAGAAAAAGGACATTTTTTCTTCAGTTCTCATCTATTTTCATAGGCTTCTAGTAGGAGAAGGTGTGTTCAAAAACTATATGTATATGATTGTGCCTGGATATCTTTCCTATTAATCATTCAAATTATTGGCATATAGAAGGTGTTAAATTTTTAGAGGTCTTTAAGAGTCTATATATTATGAAGTTGATAAACCCTTTGTAATTATGTATACTTTAACAATAATAACTGAAGATGATAAGATAGGACACATTACAGTGGTTGTACATTCCCGTGTACATTGAGAAAAGATATCAAAAGGATTTTGATATTGAAATTTGATCCACACAACCAAAAGGAAAAAATGTGCTTGACAATTCAATTTCGCTAGTAAGAATGTTATTCCCTTCAAAATCATTGGATAAAGAACAACTAGAAACCAGTTTAAGCCTTCATCTTGTGAGAATGATGGGGGATGCCTGCCTTAAAATTCTTATTATTTTAGAAGTTCTTGATGCCAACAAAAACTGTCAAATGGTGCCATTCAAACTTGAAAATTTTACTAGGTGATGAAGTTTTAAAATCAAGGATCCAATACTATTCTTCCACTAGATCTAGATTTCAACTCTTTTGTGGATATAAAGGCTCAATAATATGCCTAAAGGATTGGCCAAAATAAAACTATGATTCTATATCAACTAATTACAAAATTTTCATTTGAGGAGAAAATATTGCCATGATCAAGAATAAAACTAGCTATAGAGAATATGGTTATGAATTATGTAAAAGAATGAAACTATTAACTAATTAATTGGGATTAAGAGATAAATCCCACTTAGTTAATGGAAAAGAGTGGAAAGAATTTCTTGGACCATGGTACAAGTTATAGATAATGACCTGAAGAGCAAGAAAGGGGAAAGAAGCAAAGGAAAGAAGTAAGATATGCATGTGAGCCTATGTTAGATGATAATGATGATGAATACTCACCATCTACTAGTAGATCAAGTAGTGAAGTGATAGTACACATGCACTCAAAAACAAAAAAATTAGATAGAGAAGTGACAAGTGTTGTGGAATTATCCATAGAGAAATGTGAACTTTATCATTCCCCTCTTGTCCATCTCTCTCTCTCTCTCTCTCTCTCTCTCTCTCTCTCTCTCTCTATATATATATATATATATATATAAATTTTTGGTCAAAAATACCCCCCCCCCCCCCCTTAAACTAATTTTTTACCTGACTAATATTTCCCAATCAAAGACTGAGAAATGTTCTAGACCCAGAGGAGGGTCTTAACTGACTAAGGTGCCTAATTAGGTTCCTTGAAGAAATTTTGAAACTAGGGAGTCTCCATTTTGTAACTCAAAATTGTGAGTGCATTGTGGGACCACAACAATACTATATTTTACATTTTATGCACTCTAAATTTTTACATGCCACTTGCTAATGGGTATTAGTGATAGTTCTCCATCCCATTTAAATGTGTTTATATTCTTTACTTTTACATGGCCACTCCCCAATGAGTATTAGTGATATTTCTATATCTCAAGGAAGTGCATGCACACATTTTCTCTATAAATAATTTACTCTTTTCCATCCACAAAGAGAACAAATATATTTACACTTTGTGGCAATACCAAGGAATTTGATGCAGTGAGATTCTGAGGTTACCCCTACTGGAGGTAATCTAGATCCTTGTAAATAACCACACAGCAGAAACACAATAACAAGATATAAAATTTGATACTAAATGCAACTCTTTATTTAAAAACAACTATTTACATGCAATGTGTCCTACTATAAAGCCTTTTAGGTTAGGGCCAAATACAATAAGCAATTACAAAATAGTTCTATAGGATCCCTCAAGATCCAACTCCACACTAATCTCAGCTAGTTCATTTCCACATTCTAGTAAATCCCAAGGAAATCTCAATTTGTGCTTGCAATCCCACCAAGAATTCTCCTATTTTTCCAAGCCTTAGCTATTAGCCCTTCCCAAAGTTTTTTCCTACTCTTCATCCTCTTCTCCAAGCTGGATGACCACAATCTCCTTGCCTTAAGACTCTACAAAACACCCCTACTTATACTCAACTAAGCCACAAGTCATCCTAGCCCATTATAAATTAAAATAAACCCTTACATTATATGCTTGTATAAGCCACAAGTCTGTTGCAACACAAATTAAATACCCACAAACAAATTAAATGCCAAAAGTTGGCTCACTACAACTTGGGCACCATAGGAACCAAGACCAAACTAAGTGTTAGAGAAAACCACATTGAGTGTCAGCATTCCATAGAAGAAACCAAACCCCTTCATTGACCGAGTTGCTTGGGCAATACAACTGTCCAGCTCCTACTATAAACAAAGTTCCTAGAATCTATCATGTGCCCCACAAATCACTGAACATCTTCATTAATTGAGTCACTTGATTAACAAAGCGACCAAACCAACTCAGTATCAATTGAGTCCCCTTCATTATTCAATCAATTCCTCCAACTCTGAGGTCAAACCATACCAACATGCAAGATTGCTAGCCAACCAAGGATGCTCTTGTATTAGAATTATTCCACAAGTGAACACACATACATATACATGTGAAAATCATTGATGGGTGCACAGGATTGACTATAGGGTACACAAATTCTCTAGACCATTTGATCCTTTTTTTTTTCTTTTTTCTTTTTTGATTCAAAGTAAGATAGAAAAACCTTACTAGGAATGATAACTTCTCTCTCTCTCTCTCTCTCTCTCTCTCTCTCTCTCTCTCTCTCTCTCTCTCTCTCTCTCTCTCTCTCTCTCTCTCTCTCTCTCACACACACACACACACACACACACACACACACATTCCCAATATTTATCACATTTTTAGATCATTTTTCATCTTCCAGTTGTTGACTTGGTGGAAAAAACCTCCTTTGGAGTTCAATGACATGGCTTAGCCACCTCATCTGGATCTGGGTAAGTCTAGTATTTGTGACATTTATTGATAGCTCAATCTTTTGGTGCAATGAAAAATATACAAAAAATTGGTATCAGAGCCTTGGCTCATCAGTTTGAATCTTAGAAGGTCTCCTTCATTCCATCAATGTGGAACCCATAGTTGGTGTTAACAGGGAGATTGTTGACTTAGTGGTTAGCACCTCCTTTGGCATTCGTGACATGGATTAACCACCTCTCATGGATTTGAGTAAGTTTGGTGTTTGTGACATTCATTGATAGCTTGATCTTTTGGTACAATAGAAAACATACCCAACACCAACATGGTGCTTTAGGTGTTATTCTATCACCTTTTGTTCCATATCTTCTAACAACTTTAGTTTTTGCCACTTCCTTCAACACCTTTCTCTGAGGCCTCTTGAACCCCTTTCTAAGACCCCCCTGAGAAATAGGTTTAGCAACCTAATATAGAATAGGTCAACCTATATTAAGAAGATGTCAACCTAGGTTGACCTTTTCCCTAAGGAAATTTTATTACAAAGCCTGAAGTACCTCAGGTTTGCCAATTATTTACTCTTGCTCCTGAGTCTATTTAATTTGTTTCTTATCCTAGAAATTAGGATATAAGGAGGCTAGGGAATTTTAATTTAACACACATTTATTCTACACAAAACAAAGAGAAATAATACATGTGTTCATAAGGCATTCTTCAAGCATTCATCAAGTTTAAGTGTTTAATTTGTTTCTTGTATCAAGCTTCCTCCTTCAAGGTGGAAGTGGATTTTTGGTTTCTAAGGAAGATACCTATCATTCCAAAGAGTTAAATTTATTCCATCCTTCATCATGTCATGTCACATACATTCTTATTCATGATGATTTGGCTTTGTTGATTTCTTTATGGTTTCTTTGATAGAAGGTCATTATATTTGCATACTTGATCACATATCAAATTCAATTATATGTACAAAGGTAATTGTATATCTAATTTGATATATTCAATCCTACTGTATGTTAGCATTTCCTTTATCAATACATTTACATCTCAATGTGAATACTAATTCCTCAATCTAAGGCCTCACTAAGGTAATCCCTCATCCAACAACAACAAAAACCAAGTTTTACTTTCTCTAGGAAAAGGATAGTCGAATTAAAATTGGAGATCTTAAAATCATTTTTAAAATTATTTCTAAAGAATAGGGTAAACTTTTCTAATATCTCCTAGGAACATGGTGACTTTGTGGTAAATCATCTAGAACATGTGGTGCTAGGTTGACATGTTCCTCAAGCCTTGATAAAAATAATGTTTTATGGGTTTTTTGTTGTGATCATGAATTTGCAGTTAGAAGTTACCTTAGAATCTCATATCCTTGATTTTTAGAGTGAAAAAGCATATTCCTCTATAGACTTTGGGGTGAGTAATTTATGATTCATTTCACTTTTTAATCTAGACCTATTTTCTATCTTAATTGAGTTGATTTCTTACATTTAGTACTTAAAACTATATTACTCTTCTCATGTAATCAAGTAGCTCAATTTTACATTTGCATTACTTATCTATAATCAAAATGAATTGCATAAAACAGACCTTTCTAGTGTACTTCCTTGATCTAACTTGGGCTTAGCATTTTCATCCCTCATCACACTCAGGTTTTACTATTATAATCTAGGTCATTTTTAAGCTATTCTTAGAAGCTCATCTTTCTATTATGTTGAATGGCTTAGGATGCCCAACTATATTGCTGCTCATTTATCCTTTTCTTAAGGAGTTGATCTCATAATGCCTACTCACAATGAAGAGTTGAATGCATAGTGAAATATCCAACCTTATCAAATATTTTTCTATCTCTTAGATCATTTTGTTGGGTCCTGAATTAATAGCTTTTGAATAACCTAGTGATAAGAAAAAATACATCTAGGGGTAGCTAATTCCCATGTTCAATACACCAATTTAGACATTAGGGCCAACTATAAGGATATACTCCTTCTTCTTCAAGCTCTGCAAGACCTAGGTGTGTGAACCTCAAATTCATTCATATGGTATCGATTTCCAAAAGTATATAATCTGAATCTTATAAAGTAGATAAAACCCTTATTTCTCCTATGCTCATGCAATCACAAAGGAAATCAGTAGAAAATTGCCAAAAACTTATGAAATTCACAAGCTGAGTGAGGGCATCCTTTCAGCTCTTAAACAGAAAGGGAAAAGGATAATTGATTAAAGATTTGAATCAACATAACCCACATATGCAACAACAATAAACATGCAATCTCCAAGCTGATCAATCTCGTATCCATTTAGCATTAAATAAGTCAGAACATACACAAGATATACTCATACACCCAAATATCAGATCTATCCATTCACCCTTCAAACATACATCTATCTTCAAAATGAAACTCATACTTATCAAATCCTCGCATGATCCCAGTAATTTTCTCAAGTCCATGACACAACAACATAATAAACAATGGAATACAACTTCAAAGCTAAGCTACAACTAGACAATATGCACCTTGTACATATATCATAGAAAATTACAAACCCATAAAGAGGGGACAAGGTTCAAATTCAAACTTGCAACAAGATTTGTATTCATCTCCCTGAAACTAATACATCAAATGTATGCAAAAACTCAAAAAAAATACAACAGACAAATGCATTGTCTAAATGCTCAAAAGAAATTAAGATTTTGTTCATAATAGAGAAAAATGTTGGGCCTAAATGGTGGGACCACATCTAGAGCTCTACTTAATAGTCTAGAAACAACCAACCATGAAAAATCTTTATAATGAGAGAAAAAGATAAAGATATAGTGACACATGCCCACTTGAGTCTTCATCTCCTATTGTTGCAATGCCTCTCTCTTCTCTCTACAACCAAAATCTAAATCTGATTCTCATCATTCAACTTCAACAAACTCAGAATATCTCCTCAAATGATGAGAAACCCTTACTCTAATAAAAATATTAGATATGTATCTAAAATGCGATTAAATCCTTTACTAAACTAATTTTGAGGCAAAAAGACATCACCAAATACATCTCCACTAACTTTGGTGCACACTCAATTCATCATTTCACCAAAAACCAAGTCTGAACTGCTATAACAGAATGTAGTTGGATAATAGGAACCTTGGACAAAACCCTAAATAGATACATATACTACTTTATGTGCAAAAATAAACTATAAATCTTGAAAGCTTGCTCTGAGATCTTTCCATCAATATATGAGAGTCCTATATGTGCTTATCAAAAATGCCTAGGAGATCCATTTGAAAATTGGGTTCAAACATGGTTCTCAAGTTTGTCTTTTGTGCAAAAATTTAACTTTTCCTAATGGTAAAACTTTATAGTACAATCTAAAGTTTATTTAAAACCACCTTTTGTAAGTTGACTAAAGGAAACAACAAAAAATTAAGTTTTATGCATTTCAAAATTTCCCTCTTATCTCTAAATATGGGTCAACCCAAGTTTGATTAGACTAACACATGGCATCACCTAATTCACCGCTCTCTACTCTATCATTGCCACATGGGTACCATGTGGAACACTCTAATTGGTCTTCCACTACCTCACCTATTTGTCAAAAGGCTCTACCACATGTCATCTTCCTACTAGTCGAGTCACCAAATGGGTGCCATGTGGCATCCTTTAATTGGTCTTCTACCACCTCACCGCTTCGTCACAAGGCTCCACCACATGTCATCTTCTTACTAATCAGATCCACCACCTCACTGCCCCTTAGCACATGTCACATTCTCACATGTTTGGGGCCTCTAACCTTAACTGCACTTTAACTACTATGTTAAAATGGCTAACCACTTCTTAACTAAAGATTTAACCATTTTCAGAGCTCAAATTCCTAATTGTAGGTTAACTACTTTGATCACACAATTTCCTATTTTACACCATCACATCTATGCCTAGTAACCTGCATTAAACATCATGAAACTACACCTAGAGGTTAACAAACTATGTCACCCTATCACCGCAATCATGCCTAACTATGATCTAACCACTGTGATCGCATGATCATGGCCTACCTTGATATCCATGCCATGTGGTACATACTTGTTCATCCATCAGATGCCACATGTCATCATCCTATTGGCTACAAGGTTTAGTCCTTTCCTAATGTCATCACTTTTGTCCATGTATTCATTCAAAATTCCTTAGCCCCATGTTATACATACTTGTTCATCCATCAGATGCCACATGTCATCATCCTACTAGCTACTAGGTTTAGTCCTTCATTGATGTCATCATTTTGGCTCACGTATTCATTCAAAATTCCTTAGCCTTCCTTCAGCTTGGTTGGGTGGGGCCCTTGCATGAGAATCTATCTTAAAAGGGTGTAGCCTTTTAGACAAGTGAATATTATGCCTTTACACATAAAAAGACCTAAAATTATTATAACCTGTGAAGCTGGGATAATGCGATTAAAAGAAAATTGCCTACGTGTTGCATTCAAACCCTCAAACTCATTATGCCTATTTTTACTCCATTATTCTCAATTATTCCATTACTCTCATATTCCTTATGTGACTCCTAGGTATAAATTCCTCATGCCTCCTTCTCCAAACATCTTTTATGTTTGTCATTCTAACATCCATCATATCAAAATATGCCATGTAATAGAAAAGCACCTTGTTGAATCTATACATAAAAGATGGAGAATTATGTTATGCTTCTGCATCAACATTCACCATGATACTTGGCCTTAGTTTCTTAATAACCCTTAATAGATTCTTCAAAATTAAAAGTTCATGTAAAAAAAATTTAGAACACATGACGCATGAATAGCCAACCCCTCTTCAGCTTCATTTCTTAAAAATTCTTCCTTGATCTCCTCTCTCTCGCAATCAAGTGCCTCTTCACACTTGGCATTGGTAACCTTTGGTGCTTCCCACTCTCTTTTAGAAAACTATAATACATATTTCTCTCCATATAACCCATGAATCATGCAAGTTTTCAATGTGTGCATAAGAGCAAAAGCCTTCTTTCTAAGGCCCTTTCTAGCATTAAACCTAAACTCAGTCTACCCATGCTCTTCCTCCATAACTGTGAGCATCTGGATCTCCATGTCACCTTCTATTTTTGTCTTGCAGTGTTTGATGTAAATTAATCACTAATCGGTCCTTAGCATTTGATGACTTCCACTTCATGGGTGGGTGTCTTCATCCTCTTTCATGTATGACTTGGGTGCCACATTTCTTTATTTGAACGGCATGGACAATTACATAGTTGCAAACTTTCCCTGCATGAAATTTCCCTGGTTCAATGCTTCTAATGGAGGACCCATACATAGTCCACCCTAGCCATCCAAACTTCTTGATTTGAATCCAATAAGATGTACTTTGGAAAGCAACATTGAAAATAAAATGGAAAGGATGCTATTCATATACATTTTTTTCAATTTTTTAAAGAGGTAAATGAAAAATCATACTTCCTTCCCATATGTCATAGGACACCTTTATGAGAAACTTGATTCCTTTGACTTGATTTTAGAGTATCAATCCACCATAATCCTTAATTGAAACAACAAGGTTCAACTAAAAAATTAGTACCTTCACAATCCAGTTTGGTTTCTTGACTTGAAACAAAACTTTCCATTTTATGCCTTCAAACCTTACTTTTCATGTCCATTTCAATACTTTTCAATCTAACCTTGACCATCCTTGATATGATCCATCTTATGAGTCTAGTCTTTTCCTTTGATAAAAAATTTCTAGGCTTGTTTAAAATTCCTTTTTAAATGGGCAACCACTAAATCATTGTCTTCATACCAAGACATCAAATTACAATTCCATAACATTTAGAACTTTTTATTTTAAAAGTTCAAAAAACATGCCCTTGTGCAATGTACAAGAAAAGTAATAGGAATTATAATAAAATAATCATGATATACAACCAACCCCTTGGCTCACATTCCATTTTTTACCTAATGGCCCTTATTTGTACTAAGAATATTCACAAATATATTTGTAATTTATTTGACATATATTTGCAAATAATCCTCCACACTTATGTTAATTTCATTTCAATGATCAAACTGAACCTTCATGGTTGATAATTGTATCATAATCTTACACCCTCATTTGATCTTCCAATGATGTTGAATGTCATCTTTAAAATGTTGGATTTCACTTATCCTTTTAAGCCCCATTTTTAAAAAAACATACTATCCTAAAAGGCAATACGTTGATTAGATACGTATGGTCACACGGTGGCCCAGCTAAAAGAAATTACTTTCAAACAATTGAACTCTCAAATTGATCCAATGAGCAAGCCATGCCCACTAGATTCCAAATCAATCATTGCTTTGTGATTTTAAAACTCATTTTCAACCTTTTGCAAACTATGATTTTTTGATAGGAATGCCTATAGGTTGGCTTTAAAAACTAAACTAAACACCTAACTGAGCCCTAAAAATAAACACATTGATTCTTTGTTCCACATTCTTGTACCTTGCTAGATTTTTTGTCATGACAACATCTAGGTGAAAAGTTATTAACCGTCAAAGTTGTCTTCTTAAAATTGCCTACAAACAAACATGTCAAAAAACCATAAAATGTGTTTGGTTTTGGCTTTGAAAATAGGTCAAATGGATACTTAGGGGTTTGAAAACTAGGGCATTAGTTTATTGTCATGAGGAGAGTATGAATATGTGATTTTGGTTCATGATAAATAATTGGGCACATTTTTCAAGTGGTCAAAGTGGGGTACTTGGATTTGCAAGACTAGGAACACTGGCAAGACATTGATTTTCACAAATGGAATGGACCTGGGAAAGTGTGCAAACAAATTCGTCAAGTCATAAAAACTAGAAAAATTGGAGTATTTTTAGAGTAGAAAAAAATGGTACAATCCATTTGATCTCATGCATCATGGATTCAAAGTTATGACATCTTGAGCAGGGCTACTGATCAATTTGCACTTTAAGACACTAGTAAAACTTTATAAAATGCTTTTGGAATCGCATTTGGAAACTAGTCAAATGGATTCGTCATAGGCTAAAATTTGAAAGATAGCATGTCTATAACCTCTAAAATGTAGTGCAAAAGGAATTTTTTCTTTTTTTTCAACTAGATCAAAGTTATATCTAGTCAAATAGGGCTTCCCAAAATTTTGAGAAATATACATCAGCACTACAACAGTAACCAATCGACTTTGAGGGATTCAAAACCTAGTTAAAACATATCAAAATAACTTCATAACTAAAACATAATTTATTTGATATGAATACTAAACACTCCCATATCAATGAATCATGAAAATTTACTAGGTACAAGATATTCAATTACAAACTAGGCTCCCTGTCATTATTTCACACTTAAGCAAAAATACAGATCTGAATAATGCTAAAAATGACGCTTCACGAAATAACTCAGAATGAAAATTTATTATCAAGGGATGCATCGATATACTAAATGCAAGGTGTTAGAAATATAAAACACCTCATATGCCTCAAAATGAAAATTGGGTGCACATGCAAGAAAAGCACTTATATGGGGTCAATTTTGACTCCAAATTTTAGAATGGTACTCAAAATGAGGATGCAATTTTGAGTCCCATCACATTGAAGCATCCACATTATCTTTTGAAACATTTTCTAGATGTCCCTTTAAATGATAATTGACTTATGTTTCATGATTATTTAGTCACCCCATTTGAGGGAGGCTACGATCTCTCATTGCCTTTTTGCAAGTGTAATCATTTACACTTATTTCCATGGTGTTATTATCAATAGATCCTATGTTCTTATCTACTTCCTAGTTTTAAAAAAAAACTCTATATACTCTTGTTCCCTTCCACTTTTTATCATATTCTAGGTCTTCTTTTAAAAATGTGCCATTATCCATTACACCCTATAGATCTAAAGGGAATAGTTTCATAATCCATAGCTTAACCCCATTCAAAATTTATAACTTTATAGTTTTTGGAATTGGAGAGGTTTATCAAGTTCCACAAAAAATGAGAACAAATCAAGATGCATTTTTGTGATAAGGATATAAATAACCACCCCTAATGATATGAAAGTCATCTTAAAAGAGATTAGAATTTTTGAGGGAGAGCATACATGTGTTTCTAAACATGAATAATAGGAGAGTCTTTCTATAAAGAAATGACTCTCATATATCAACGCTTCATAAATAGACCTATCTTGCAATGAAACATGACCCATCCTCAACACCCATCCATATTATATTATTGACAAAACTTTCTAGAAAATAATCCTCTGCAAAGAATTGAAGCTCCAACCTCCTATTGATTTTCCAATTTTCTTGGTTTAGATGGATAATTTTTTTGAGACTTGGAAATAATTGATCAACACTTATCTTGGAAGGTGAAGAGATTTTGGAACATCCAAATATTCAAAATAATAATTTAAATAAGAAACATATAAATATTAAATAAAATATTTCCTTGGTAATTTAATTAGGAATCATTTAGAAATGGCTCTTCGAAAAAGAAATTTCTAGCTTGAAATATTTTTATATATTATTTAATACTTAAGAGTCAAAATCCCAAAAATAAAAATTTACATGGAAATAAATAAATATTAAATAAAATGTTGCAATGTCCTCGATTTTATTAAATAGTATGCAAACATTTGTTTGGAAATTTCTTATTGATGTATTAGGTGAAAGCTTGATATATTAAAAATTTGAATTATTTTATGCCTTCACCTCTATTTTTCACCAATCATGTCTCATTATTACTTAGCCCCTTTTAAACTAGTTCTTATTGGAACTTAAATGAGATTCTAAGTAGAGTGAGTTTAAGGGGCTTTCTAATCATATTAAGGGGCTTTCTAATGAATTATTCATAAGGCACAACACTTGCTAAAGGTTTTGCAAATGAAGCTCTAAGTAGAGTGAGTTTAACCATGGAGGAAACTCTATAGTTAATCACACTCAAGCGAGAGTAGTGTTGAGATGGGTGACCTCCTGCAAAGTCTCAATGATTCGGATAGTAAATTTGATTGAAAAAACTAAATAATTGAATCTTAATAATAATATCAAAATTAGATGAAATTATTGATTCCAAATAATATTAAAAACTTCCAAACTCTAATAAATAGATAGATGACAGGTCTTATGTTTTAAAAATATAATTTTAACACACGTGATAAGAAATAATTTAGCCGATAGGCAAAAAATATCAAGTCATTATCAGTAAGGTTTCATATTGGAACTGTTGAAGATGAAATTTTTTCCAATCAGAGGAGGTCTCACTGTGTCGAGTGTAGTTGTTAGCTATGATATCATAGAGAAAGGATCCAAGAACTCTCACCACAAAACATATTTCTACGGGTGGCACAAGTGATGTAATTCTAAAAAATAATTTAAAATGTGTAGAAAGAAGGTTGTTGAAGAAGATCTAAAATTTTGGAGCACTAATTCCCTAGTCTAGATATTTCTTTTTTATTTTTGTTGTGATTAATTGAGTGATGAGAAGTGTGTTTGGCTTGGAAGAAAAATCTATTAGAATATATAGTCCACTGATATATGAATCATTTATCCAACTATTATCACAATTATCTACCTTAAATAATCTTAACCATTTGACTAATATAAACTAGAACCACAACAAGATACTCATACACAATAGTACTAGATATGTTAACTAGGTAAACCCTTGATCAAAGGGAAAAGCCTAATGGGGATGATACCCACAAGATGATATACTAATATAAATATTCCTTGTTAGAGGATAGACCTTGTTAGGAGTCTATTACAACATTTAGTACATATGAGTCCCTATTAGGAGACTTTGGATCCTTGTTAGGATATTCCAACCTTGTTAGCAGTTGTGCCAACCTTGTAAGGAGTTGTGGAAGATAACTAGACCCACTGCCCAAATAGCTTCAAGCACAAGACCAATGAACCCACTATCTAGATGATCTATGCACTATTCCTTGTAGAATAATAGAATGGTATTGTAATGTTCCTTCCTCTTTCTCTATCCTATCAACTAGAGCTCTGATCCTTCTAATCTTGTAACCAAACCATGAATCTCACATCCAATAATCCCTTGGATCACTTACATTCCTCAAGAACTCTGCTTCTTTTCACACTTCACACTTCAATAATGATCACAATACTTTAATTCCATACTTACAATCAAGGAAAACATCTTTTCTTTATACCATATCTTCATAATAATTCCTTGAGTCGGCCTTGAGGCTTTCTCAATTAATTATAATAAGATAATTAATTAGTTACAATTACAATAGAATTATTGGCTCACATTCTATAAAAAACTACATACACATAATACTAGGGCATGTGCACTTGCTGACATCATCAGCTAATTATCATCTATGACTACTTGACCGCACATCTCTTCATTACATCTGAGATGTAAGATAGCCAACAAACATCAAGAACTGCTTTCTCAATACTCTATCTCTAAACTTCTCTCTTTAAATTAGGTACAAATTTCATACATCTTCAACTCAGACTCTATGTACTTGACCATGTCATCAAACACTATTTCTAACATGTCCATAACTATACATCACTAAACAATCAAACAATTATCCATACCATCAAGATCTATGTCTTCTATTCAGCTAGTCTTTATAGAAACCATGCTATGTTAACATCAATGACAAACACAATCATGAATGCAACATGTCAATATTCTCTAATGCTCAGGATACTCCCCAATTGCATTATCATTAGCATTGATGCTAAAAATCTCCCCCTTTGGCATTGATGGAAACATAGATGAAAACACATCATAGTTCCAAGAATACCAAGTAATACTCTATTGTTGCTTCTATTCTGATCTTCTCAAATCATCTTCATCAAGAAAGTTTGAAATCCTCTTGATTTTGAGACTGGCATCAACTATCCAACACTAAAAAGTATCTCAAACATAACAAATGCACATAAGTGCATATTCCTTCTTCTTAGACATCAATTGTTTACTTCACACTAAACAATTCACACTACATCAGGTGCATATTCCTATTTCATTTCATGAATCTTTCTAAATCTCTCTAAAGAGATATCTCTCCCCCATACTTAGGAGATGTATTTTCATGTATATTCTCCCCCATTGACATCAAATCAAAGATTTCAAACAAATACAAAAATACCAATTGTTATAACTACTTCTTCAACACTTCAATTAGCTCAAGTGTCCAAAGACACTATTCAATACCAAATACAAATAATCCTCAATGACTCAATAAATACCAAATACTCCTTCATATAGTAAGCATCAACATTCAATGTAGGCTTAATAATAGTACTTTGTACCACTAGGCTGATGCACTCTCTGCATCATCTACTCAAAAGTAGGTAGGGGAATAACCCCTTGAATACCTCTCAAGTACTCAAAAGTATCTTTAGGCAAAGGCTTCATAAAGATATCTACAATTTGATCTTTAGTGCTTACATACTCCAATCTAATATCCTTTTATGTTTTTTTCTCTCTCAACACATGATACTTAATAGATATATGCTTAGTATTAGCATGCAATACAAGATTCTTAGACATACTTGTCATACTGGTGTTATCACAGTAAATGATAACAGGTTCTTCAAACTCAATTCTAATGTCCTTTAGGATCTACTTCATCCACATAACTTGATTATAGTTATTTTCTACTGCAATAAACTCTGCCTTAGTAGTGCTCTATGAAATACAATCTTTCTTCTTGCTTAACCAAGAAACCAAATTTCCTCCAAGAAAGAATGCTCCACTACTGGTACTATTTATTTCATCCATACTATCTACCCAATCCACATCAATATATGCACATAGAGTGAAATAACTCAATCTATCATACCAAATTCTATAGCCAAATGTTCCTTTCAAATATTTGAATATTCTCTTTGCTACTACAAAATGATATTCCTTAGGATCAACTTGAAATTCGGCTTCAATCCCAAATGCGTTTGCTATATTGGGTCTAGTGTGAGTCAGATACTACAAACCTCCAATCCTGGATCTATACTTCTTCTACTCTACTATGGGTGTCTCATCTTTTTTGGATAACTTTTGAGTAGTTATCATAGGTGTAACAATAGGTTTACAACTTCCCAAACCAAACCTTTTCAACAAATCGCTTAAGTACTTAGCTTGTGAAATGAAAATAGCAACACTATTCTGTACAATTTGCAATACTAGGAAAAACTTCATTTCTCCTATCATGCTCATTTCAAACTCATTCTCATCTCTTTAGCAAACTTATCACTTGCTTCATAATTACCTCCAAAACTAATGTCATCAAAAAATATTACAATAATTAGTAAACCATTTTCAACTTCTTTCAAATACAAGTTATTGTCCATCGTACCTTTAGAAAATCCAAGCTTTGGCAAATAACTATCAGACCTCCCATACCAAGTTCTAGGTTGTTACTTCAGACCATATAAATCTTTCTTCAATCTGCATACCATGTCTTTGTCTTTTGGTAAAGGAAAACCCTTAGGTTTCTCAATATATACCTCTTCTTCAAGTTCTTCATTCAAGATGGTTGACTTAACATCCATCTGATAAACCTTGAACTTCTTATTCTCTACATAATCTAGGAACATCCTTACTAATTACATTTTGGCTACAAGTGTATATGTCTCCTCATATTCTATGTCTTCTTGCTATGAATATCCCTTGCATACAAGTCTAGCCTTGTTCCTCACAACTTCTCCTTGTTTATTAATCTTATTACTGAATACCCACTTGTTTCCTATTGCATTATTATCTTTGGGCCTATTAACTAACTCCCATGTATCATTCTTTACTATCTAGTCCAATTCTTCCTTTTTTGCTTAAATCCAATGATCATCTTAACTACTTCATCTATGCTCTTAGGTTCAATTAAGATATTAGACATATCTCCTCATTTACTTTGTTCTTTTCCATCACACCTTTGTCTTTGCTTCCAATTATCTACTAGGGAGGGAAATTCTTTCTTAGATTCCTATTAGGAGTTGACATCTCAACTCTTATTTCTTCTCTAGGTTCATATCTCTACTCTCCTCTTTGCTCAATAGTTAGCACACCATTCTACAAATCATTTTTTGTCTCAAAGAAAACTTTGGCATTCTATCTAACAATTCCATAATTATCTTCTTTTTCATTTGAATTATAATATATCATCTTTTCCTTAGTTCTAAACTTTTCATCAATCCTTACATTTGCACATTCAAATATTGTCTTAGTTCTATAGTTGAAACATTTGTAAGCCTTACTTTTCAATGAATAGCCAAGAAACATACCTTCATCACTGCTTGGATCAAACTTACCAATGTCATCATCTCGCTAAATGTAACATTTTCTCCCAAGTATTCTTAAATACTTAACTAATGGTGAATGACCAAACCATAGTTCATAAGGTGTCTTGTCCATATCTTTCCTAAAATGTACTTTTTTTAGAGTATATGTTATTGTATTGATCACTTCTATCCAAAATGTATTAGAAACATCATTCTCAAACAACATTGCTCTAGTTCCTTCTGCTACTAACTTATTTCTTCTTTCAGCAATCCCATTTTGTTTAAGTGTTTAAGGTACAGATAGTTTCCTTTTGATTCCATTCTCTTCACAAAATATGTTAAATTCTCTAGAGGTGAATTCTCCTCATCTATCAGATCTCAAACACTTTATCTTAACACCAAATTTATTCTCAATTCTATTCTTAAATATCTTAAACTTCTCAAAAAGATTCAAATTTCTCTTTAAGAAATGCTACAGGGTCCACATCATTCTAGTGAAATCATCAACAAAAATCATAAAATACCATTCACCATAGAATCCTCTTGTTATGGAAGGACCACTCAAATATGTGTGAACAATCTCTAGCCTCTCTGTTGTGGTGAACTTCTTGCTATTAGCCAAAATACATTTCTTACATGCAACATTAGTAGACTTTATAATCTTAGGAAAGTCTTTGACTACAAAAGTGCTACTAACCTTCCCAATATTATGAAAGTTTATGTTCCAAAATCTTCTATTTACAACCAACTATTATCCACTTTAGCTACCCACTATGCCATCTCAGTAGAATTCAATAGAAATACACTACCTCTAGATCTAGTGCTAGTTCCAATCATCTTACCATCTTTGTCTTTGATAATGTAGGTCTTCTTATTGAATTACAATAGATAACGCTTGTCCACCAATTATCCAACACTCAACAAGTTATGCTTCAATCCATCAACAAAATAAACATCATCAATGTTAGATTTACCATCAAGAGTAATGGATCTAATTCTTGTTATATGACAGGTTGCATTGTTACTAACTCTAACAATACCTCCATCATGATTCTTAAACTTAACAAACTTATTCATACTATTCATGTGATGTGAACAACCATTATCAATTATCCAAACAAACTTCTTTTCCACTTGGGTCACTAGAGCTCTTTCTTCTCTAATTCCCCTATCAAGATCATCTTCCTTGGTAGCGACAAACCCCACTTCATCATGACTTTCACTTTGGCCTTTTTCATGATTCTTTATCTTCATTTGCATACAAAAAGTTTAGATCTTTGTCTCTTCTAGGATTAAACTTTCCTTTATACGTTTTCTCTCTTTTAGGATATTTAGATGCATAATGACCAAATTCATTACAATTCCAACATTTAAATATTTTCTTACCATATTTTTATCTTCTCACCAAAAAGGCTATTCCTTCCTCAATCTTATTGTCTTCATTAGATTTGGTTCTACCAAAAAAATCTCTATGAGTGCATGAACTCCTTGTCAAATTAGATTGAATGTTCAGGGCACTAAAATTTGTTTTGACTCTTGCTAAAATCTCTAGACTATCTCAGATCTACGTTTTTTGATTCTAATCTTCCAAGCAATGTTTCCTTTTTGAAATCCTTAGTGCAGGGCATTACTAGTTGAATCATCTAAGCTATTAGCTTAAATGGTGGTGTCAAAATTTTCAAGATATTCCATATAACTTCATTGCCTTCCTTGGTTTCACCATGAGATTAGATTCCTACAATAATTTTTGATATTCTGCCAAAATAACTTATTACAAATTCATCTACCATCATGTTAGCATCTTGAAATGCACATATCTAATTTTGTAATCTTATTCTCTTTTCATGATTGTCACATTCAAAAGTAGATTCTAATGCTTTCCAAATTTCATAAGATGTTTCAAGTGACTTTACCTTACTATACTCATTCTCTAGAAGAGTTGTTAGTAGAGCTTCTCTTGCTCTCATATTAAACATGAATAGATCTCTCTCTTCTTTAGTGCAACCTTCCATCTTTGCTTCTTCAACAATTGCCTTATTTCCCTTTTCAAGATCCAATTTTTAGAAATAATAGTCCACCAAGATAACTGAGAGGGGGGGTGAATCAGTTATCCAGTTAAAACATTTATCGACCGTAATTAATCTTAACCATTTAAGCAAAGTAAATAGTAACCATCACAAGCTACACATACATAATTAAACTAGATTTGTTAACTAGGAAAACCCTTGATCAGTGGGAAAACCTCAATGAGAATGATGCCCACAAAGATATACTAATATGTATGTATGTATGTATATGTGTGTGCGTGTGTATGTGTGTGTTTGTGTCTATGTCTGTATATATATGTATGTGTGTGTGTGTGTGTGTGTGTGTGTGTGTGTGTGTGTATTGTTGGAATATCTTAATGGAAAGAATGCTTCTGAGGCGGGGGGGGTTGAATCAGAAGTACTAGCTTCTAACCTATTTTTCTCAAATCTTTAATAACATAATATTGAAATGTGCATGCATGCATATCAATATTAAGCAATTATGAAAAACACATGTGCATCACCACATAACACTATAAATTTTGGTAACCCAAAAATCCTCCAAGAATAAGAAGGTAAAATTGAGGTGGGGATGATACCCACAAAATCACTGCAATAATAATGTTTGACCACTTCGGATGATCTACCCTATTAAAGGCCTACCCTATTAAAGGCTTTACACTATATCAATAGTGACCTGGTTAAAGGATTTACAAACACTTTACATGAAGTGTTACCCTGTCAAAGGATTTAATCACCTATTTAAAGGATCTTAAAAATAGCTGTTAAGCTAACCTATCATCATAGGGTTTCCTTTCTAATACAATGACTAAAGAGTATTAGGTATAATAAACCTGACAATTTACAATCCTTTGATTGCTGAATACAAGCACTTGATCTACTTTCTCTGATCTTGATCCTCTAAGATATGATATTCTTCACTCTAAAAATAGTTTGCCTTCCACACCTTCATCCTTCTTCATACAATGAGACTTAGTCTTCCTTATAAAGACATTCAAAGACTTAGGGTTAGATGTGGATCCACAATCTATATTGAATCTCTGTTTCCCACTCATTCCTTGCACTTTTATTATTGGTTGTATGCCTTCTCCATTTTTCTTATTGGTTGCATGTAGATTGCATAGGAAATATAAAAGATTTGATCTTATCATTTAATCCTTCAAGATTCATCATATGTCGGCCATGAAAATAGTTTACATCTGCATTTGTAAAGTTATAGACTCATATCTGTATTCTATGTTACTCGACACTTACAAATTCCTGATGCTCGGCAGCTTCTATAACTCAGCTCATGTATCATTCCTATCTTGGTCGGCATTGTTTATGACTCGGCACCTAAATATTACTTGGCACTTGGATCATGCTCGACACCTATAGTCACTTAGCATTTGATCTTCACTTGGCACCTGAAGGCTGCTCAGCACCTGATGGCTTTCCTGACTCGGCTTATGTTGTGGCTTGGCATACATAGTGCGCTCGGCTTTAATGTAGAAAATAGTTAAGTGTGTTGGAACTCAAGTGTCAAAACCATTCTTAGACTAACAATCTCCCCATTTGACATGAGTGTCAAAAATAGTTAACTAAGCATTATTTATCTGATCTTATGAGTATGTTCATTAATCTCAAAATTATTATAACTCCCCCTGAGTTGAGCATGCCTTGTCATGTCATGAATTTTGATGTCTTGTGCCATTATGCCTAATGTTCTATTTAATATATCTTCATAATATTCACAATATTATCTCCCCCTTTTTTATACTGATGTCAAAGGGTCCTAAATAGTAATGCCATGCTTGGCCAAAAATGTCTTGTTTACCTCAAGGAGTATTTGGAGAGTTGCATCCTATTTATTTAAGGCAATATCCAACGAATTTTGTTGGATTGCAAGCTCTATTGCTAGATCAACAAGTCCTTCATGTGTAGAAATATTTGGATCCTTCTTCAAAACTATTTCTACATACATTTTCTCCTTGTGTAATACTTCCAAGTGAGGAGTGATAGAGGCTTGGATTTGCATAAGCTTTTCTTTGATAGTGACCTCTTCTGCTGATAATGCAACTAATTTCCTCTAAGTGTGAAGTGTTTGAGAAAATTATTTTCACTCTATGCAAGATCTAAGGGTAGTTGCATGTTGGAGAGCTTTAATTTACTCTCAAGGTTTAAAATTTTTGAATTTGTTTCTTGTGTGAACCTGGAAAAATCACACAATTTTCTGTAAAGGGAAAATATGTTCCCTAATACACTCTTTACATTTTCCAATTTCTTAGCTAGGTCAACCTGTCCCAAAATTATGTTATTAGCTATTTTCTGGTTGACTTTTCCTATAAACTTCTTTTTTGACCATTCCATTAGTTTAACATTAGTATCATGGTCTTCATTATTCACTTGGTCAACTATATCAGATAGTTGCTCAAGTATTGGCTTGTTTGCATCTCGAGGTTGAAGGCTGAAAGCATCCATTAATATATCTTTTATCTCATTCATTTCCTACTTGTATTTATAGTCTTTCCTCATTGCCTCTTGCCTCCTTCTCTTATCCAATGCACTTTGTATTTCATTCATCTTTTCCTCATTTAGAGTGCTTGAATCATAATAGGGTATTATAATTTCTTCATCAAGCTCAAGAATACCATAATGAATGGTCCTGGCTACCCTAGTGGAACTTGAGCTTGGTGTACTGACATGTAAGGTCATCGTTTCAGTACTCGGCTTATGACTAGGTTTGGTGGGAGTTCCCATTTTTGGTAATTCAACTAAAGTTTGTATTGAAAACTCCTCTTTATCTTGTGTTTCTTCTTTGTCCTCTTCTTCTTGCTTGGCTTCTTCTTGTGTCACTGCTGTTGGAGGTATACTCACTGTCTGAACTGTTATCCCTATGACTACCTCTGTTGTTGCACTCGACTCCTAATGAGCTTGAATGGCTATTCTTGGTGGTGATGGAGGTGGTAGAAATGTAAGCCCAGTAGTTTGAATGATTTGAGGTAGTTCTTGTGGTGACACCTTGGCTTCTTTGAGTTTTTCTACTAACTTTTGGAGATTATCCACACTGACCAATATAGGACTCATACACAATTGCGCTTGTAGAGTTGTTTGGTCAATCATCTTAGTAAGATCCTCTGTAGTTAATGGATTAATGTTTTAACATGTGGTGTCAACATCCTTAATCTTTATGATCTCTGCAGGTGTGGTATTAGAGTGAGGTAGGCTAGGAGGTGAAAGTTGTGTGTCTTACACACTTTTTTGTTCATTAGTACCTTTGTCTTCATCTTTTCCTTCCTCCTCTCTTTCTTTCTTGTTTTCCTCTTCTTCAACCTTTTTCTCTTCTTCTATCTTCTCTTCTCTCCTCTTCCTTCTTTCCTCAGGTTTAGCAGCAACTTCCTCTTTGTATTCCTCTTCAAGGACATCTTCAATTGTTTTGTACAAGTTTTTCCAAACTCTTGTAGTTCTCTGTACAACTTCTTCAATTTTTTTTTTTAGGATGGAGAATGTCCTATATTTAGATGTAAACCTTTACTATCTGATTTGACTGCTTGAGTTACCTGTTCCTTTGTTAAATCAAATAGTAGGTTTGCTAGGGTTGATTCCCTCATCTCTTTCTCCATCATTAGACAGAAATGCCATCTATCTTCTATAGTTATAGACAATTCCTTTGGCAATTGTCCATCTAGTTCAAGAGGTGTATACTTGAACTATGCCATTAATGGATAGACTAATTCTTCTATGCTATTTTGTTCCTCTCTATTGAACTTATTGAAATCAATCTTTTTCATTTCACTTAAGTCTCCATTCCTAATCTTCTCACATAATATATCAACTGAAGATTTAGGAGGATGACTTACCCTTTCAGTCTAATCTTCCTCATTAGCATCAAGTTGTGCCACATATCTTTTCCTTTTCCTTGGCTCTTCCTCTGCCTTTTTTATTGTGTTCTTCTTCTTTGTGGCTTCCCCTTTGGCCTTTTGGGTAGAGGCCCTTGTTGTAGCTCTGGTTGTTGGCTTCTTGGGCATTTTCACGATAGCTTTCTTTGGTGAAGGCTGAGAAGCAGGAGGTGTCTTTGTCTTCCTTTTGATGACTCTGTCTTTGATGGGTGCTTCCTTGGTTTCTACTTCCTCGGCACTCTCATCTTTCTCTTCACCTTGACTATGTGACAATTCAAGTGGCTCTTGTTCTGGCTCACCTTCTTCTTCTCCTTCACTAATCTCTTCTGCTTCACCTGCTGCACTTGATTCTTCAACACCAAATTTCTTCTTTAACTTCTTTACTAGATTATCCTTTTTCTTTACCATTGTGGTTGTCTTGAGTTCTGTAACAACTCTTGATTTGACAGTGTCAAATTTTCCAAATGCCTTGGTAGATTTATCCATTTCCTCTGCAAGTAATGTTGTGATGGCTGCAGAAGCTTGGTCAACATCAAGCTCATATCCCAATGGTCTAAGCCATCTTGTTCTTGGAAGGACTGCTTGAATGTAAGTATAATTAATATCAACAAGAAAACATATGTCATTTACATGCTTTTCTACCAGTGAAACTAGTATCCTCATTCTTTTCTTCATTGCATTTTTGAAATCATCGAAATAGATAGACATTTGATCATCAAAGTTATCTATCATTTGTGCAATGAAATCATTAATTTGATCAACAATGGTTATATTCTAACTCTAGTTAATTTATCCAAATGAAGGGAATTCCTTCATTACATAGAAGAACATACAAATCAACACTGAACCAAATTTACACTGTGCTCCCTTGGACTTTCTAATAGCTCCAAGAGCTCTGCAAGGTCATAAGTGTGGTCTTTCTTTACAAGCTTATGTGCCACATCCACTGCTATGCAAGGTACACTATTTAAACTACTAGATTGATAAAACTTATGTGATATGATCCTTACAGCAAATTCTAGAAGGGGATCAGTTATGGTATCTATGGTCATGCCTCTATTGTTCCATTTTGCACCTATTTTCTTCTCAATTGTTTCCTTCTTTTCACTTCTCAATGTCTTTGGTGGATCTAGGGTTGGAAAACCTATAACCCTATGAACCATTTTCTTGGTAATCTTGACTAGTCCTTGTTCTAACCAAAATGATCCATCATGGATTCTATTGAGTATTATGCATATCCACTCATTTTTTAATACAATTGGAAAAACTAGGGCTTTGGTTAAACCCTTCTTTTCTATGACAGAAAACTCATCTTTCAGGATACCATTTTCATAGATTTTTTCATAGGCATTAAAGATTTCCAAATCTCCTATGGCTCCTATTTTACAATTATAGCACTTTTGCACATCCTGAACCATAACAAATTTTTCAGGGATGGCGGATAGGGCACCAGCGGGATTGCTTTTGTATGCAACTTTTGGTATATGTCTAAACTCAAGTTGCTTAACCTCGTTGCTGACAAGTTGAATCTCATAGCTCACTATCCCTTGGGTCATCTTTGAACTAGATACCATTTATATCTAAACTAGGGTTTAACAATTAAAGCAAACTTCTCAAATTGTAAAACTCGACACCTGAAAGAAATACCTAGATAAATGCTTAGATCACTTGGGTAGATGATGAATTTTTGGTTGAAAGCTTGAAAATCACTCAGTTGTGCTCAAGGTAATCGCTCTTCGTTTGAATGTCTCAAGAATGAATTGATTTTTACTTTTAAGTGACAAAAGAAACTTTGCATTTAATGCATTTTAGTACCTGCACCTGTCACTCAGCTTCCAAATGTTTTTCAACTCAGCATCCACTCGACAGCTATACTTACTCGGCATCTATTTATGTTGTTAATAACTTGGCATCCAAGGCAGTTTCACTCGCATCCAAAGACAACTCGGCATCATCTTTCAAATTTAGTCTTAGTATCTTGTCTCATGCAAATGTATACTTTGCAATGCTTCTTCATGGTTTAGGGCTGATGTATGATACTTCCTTATGTATCAGCCCTATAGGCTTATCTTGTGATTAGTTAGATGAGAAATGATCACTTGACCTCATGGGTGAAGTGACTCGTTCATAGGATGTACTTGATCCATCCTTTTTCTGCCATGTCTTCTTCATGTTTGTTCTTATGTGTTCCACATCAATCTTTTCTTTGCCCTTATTTACTTCAGTCTTGGGTGCCTTGGCCTTTATTGGACAATTTCTACTGACATGTCCAGTTTATCAAGCAACTGAAGCAAGTAGTTTGGTTCAACCATCTTTTATAGTTCCCCTTGAAATGTGTTCTTATGCAATTTTGGGGTATATGTCCATACTCTTGACAATAGTGACAACTGTACCTAGTGTTATAATCCCAATGGTAGTAACCTTCATTCTCTTTTGCTTGTTGATTTGATGTCCACATAGGCTTTGATCTACATTCAAATGCCTTATGTCCATATTTCTTGCAATTATGAAAATGTCCATTAAATCTTTGTGTGTTTGGGACTTTGGATCTGCAATCTTGTGTCATATGTCCTTGCATGTTGCATTTGTGATAGTAACTCTTTCTTTTGGATGTGTTTGGCTGATTAATCCTTCTACTCCTAAAAACATTAATAGTATGTCCCTTTTTATTATGGTAATGAGAAATGGGTTTAGAATCCTTACCTTTTTCACTTCTTTGCTCAACACTCTTTAATGATTCACCAACTTTAGTGATGTTGTATCCAAGTCCTGATGTATCATGGGTGGATCTTGGGGATTTCAGAAACTATTCAAAGTACTTTATGGCTTTGCTTGACTTGTTGAGATTCTCTGCCATTTCTTTTTCTCTATTCAATTCATTCTGTAGTTGTTCATTCTACATCCTCAAAGTAGAGATCTCAATATCTTTCATATTAAGTTCATGATGAAGGTTCATCATTTAGGCAAGTGTATCCATTTGCATGTTTGAGATCCTTGTTATTTCAGTACATTTTTCTTCCAGTCTATTTGCAAGACTCCTTTTGTCATCTTCCATCATGACTCTATCCTCAACTACTCTTTTCTTTTGTTCAGTGATTTCACATAACATTGTGGCATGTGATTCATGTTCCATCTTGAGAGATCTTATCCCATTTGCTTGAGCTTTGTTTTTCTCCATCAGTTTTTCTATTGTTGCATCAAACTCTTTAGTGTCTCCATTGGCAAACACTTGTGTGGTATCAATCTCCTTGTAGTTTGTATCATTTTCAGCTATCACTATCTCCTTTCTTCTTTTCAAAGATTTTCTTAATTCCACTCTAGCTTCCTCTACTTTTTGTAGAGCGAGATGCACATCTATCACCTAGTTCTCAATGATCTTTCCAAGTTTGAAAACTTATATCTTTAGATCTTTTCCTCCAATCTGTTAGGCTCCTTCTTGAGAGAAATCAGGTCTGATACCAATTATTGGAATATCTTAATGGAAAGAATGCTTTTGAGAGGGGGGGGGTGAATCAGAAGTACTAGCTTCTAACCTATTTTTCTCAAATCCTTAATAACATAATATTGAAATGTACATGCATGCATATCAATATTAAGCAATTATGAAAAACACATGTGCATCACTACATAACACTAGAAATTTTGGTAACCTAGAAACCCTCCAAGAATAAGAAGGTAAAACTAGGGTGGGGATGATACCCACAAAATCACTGCAGTAATAATGTTTGACCACTTCTGATGATCTTCCCTATTAAAGGCCTACCCTGTTAAAGGCTTTACATTGTATCAATAGTGACCTAGTTAAAGGATTACAAACACTTTACATGAAGTGTTACCCTATCAAAGGATTTAATCACTTGTTTAAAGAATCTACAAAATAGTTGTCAAGCTAACCTATCATCATAGGGTTTCCTTTCTAATACAATGAATAAAGAGTATTAGGTATAATAAACCTAATAGTTTACAATCCTTTGATTTTTGAATACATGCACTTGATCTACTTTCTCTGATCTTGATCCTCTGAGATCTAATTTTTTCACTCTGAAAATAGTTTGCCTTCCACACCTTCGTCCTTCTTCATACAATGAGACTTAGTCTTCCTTATAAAGATATTTGAAGACTTAGGGTTAGATGTGGATCCACAATCCATATTGAATCTCTCTTTCTCGCTCATTCCTTGCACTTTTATTATTAGTTGCATGCCTTCTCCATTTTTCTTATTGGTTGCATGTAGATTGCATAGGAAATATAAAAGATTTGATCTTATCATTAAATCCTTTGAGATTTTTCATATGTCAGCCATGAAAATAGTTTACATCTGCATTTGTAAAGTTACAGACTCATATCTGTATTCTGTGTTACTCGACACTTACAGATTCCCGATGCTCGGCACCTTCTATAACTCGGCTCATGTATCATTCCTATCTTTCTCAACATTATTTATGACTCGGCACCTGAATATTGCTCAGCACTTGGATCATGCTCAGCACCTGTAGTCACTCGGCATTTGATCTTCACTTAGTACCTAAAGGTTTCTCAGCACCTGATGGCTTTCCTGACTCAACTTATGTTGTGGCTCGGCATACATAGTGTGCTCGGCTTTAATGTAGAAAGTAGTTAAGTGTGTTGGCACTCAAGTGTCAAAACCATTCTTAGACTAACATGTATATATATATATATATATATATATATATATATTCCTTGTTAAAAGATGGACCCTGTCAAGAGTCTATAAACACATTCATTACATAAGAGTCCCTATTATGAGACTTTGAATCTTTCTTAGGAGATTTTGACCTTGTTAGGGGTTGTGCCAACCCTATTAGGAGTTGTAGAAGGTAGAAGGAACCATTGTCCAAACAACTTCTAGGGCAAGACCACTGAACTTCATTGTCCAAATGATCTCTCAACTATTCCTTATAGAATAATTGTTTGCACTATGCTTTATTCTCTTTCCTCTATCCTATCAACTAGACCAATCACTATTAGACTTTGTAGACCAGGTCATAAACCTTAGATCCAAATATCAAACCTCAGATCTCAAAATAAAACTTCAACAATGAAGTTTTCTCCAACTTTGCAATGTTATTCTTATTCTCACATATCAACTTGTTTCTCTTATATTCCTCTATTCATGCTTCTTGCAATCATAAAAAATGAAAATTTCCTTCCTTTATACCAAAACCATAAAATAATTCCTTGAGTTAGCTATTACACCTTCTCAATTAATTATTATAGGACCTCATTAAGAACATATTATACTTAGTGATAACATAAATTTATCACCTTGTAACTTGAATAACTTTCCATACATGTAATATTATGATAAGAGAGCTTACCCACATCATCTCCAACATGTCTTCTACATGCCTTTAACCTTGCTTCTCAAAATAACAACTTTGCTAAGAGATATAACAAGTTTACCAGAACATACTTCTGTAAACTATATCTTAGAATAGTCTTCACCAAAACTTGCATAACTTCTTCTAGGCTTAATATATTTAGCTCTCAAGGTTAGTTGCATATACTAGAAACTTAGTAATATCTCCCTTTAACCTCACTGGTCAAAATACTCAATTATCTATCTGTACCAACTTGATCTTTACCATTGTTCTTCTGTCAAATACCATAGAAAACTAATATGGCGACATCCATGAAAAACATAATCATGAATGTAACATATCATCAAAAATAATGATCTAGTCATGTTTCTACAATACTCCCTCATAGGAATATCATCAACATTCATGCTTCTAACAATCTCCACCTTTGTCATTGATGGAAACATAGATGAAAAACATCTAGTTCCAAGAATTCCAACTATTAAATACTATTATCCTTTCTTTTCAAATCATTGTCATCAATCATACATACTTCTCCCCATTGATATACCTCACAATGCTCTATATCAAAATGTTTTTCATGATGTAATCTCTCCCCCATTAACATCAAAGTCAAAGGTTTTAGTAACCATTTATTACTACAACAACTATCTCTGACCTACTCAAGTGTCCAAAGACAAAATCCAAAACAACATCTATCAAAAGTCCTAGATGACTTTTTCCATTACAGATACTCCCCATACAAGAAGCATCAACATTTATTCTAGACAAAAAAAAGTGCTTTGTATCACCAAACTGATGCAATCTTGCATCATCTACTCTGATGTGCATAGGGGCATAACCCCTAGCATAGCTTGCAAATACTCAAAAGTCTCTTTGGGAAGAGGCTTGGTGAGAATATCTACAATCATATCTTGAGTGCTTACATAATCCAACTTGATTTCCTTTTCTACAACTTTCTCTCTTAAGATGTGATATTTGATAGAAATGTGCCTAGTCTTAGAATGAAACATTGGATTCTTAGACATGTTCACTATGCTTGTGTTATCACAAAGTATGACAATAGGTTCATTGAATTCTATCCCTATATCCTTCATCATTTGCTTCATCCAAACAACTTGATTACAATTGTTTGTTATTGTAACATATTCTGCCTCTATTGTACTCTGTGAGATACAATCCTACTTTTTTCTTAACCAAGAGACCAATCTTCCTCCAAGAAAAAATGCTCCACCACTGGTGCTCCTTCTATCATCCATACCGCCTTCCCAATCAGAATCATTATAAGCATATAAAGTGAAATCATTAGATATGTCATACCATAATATGAACTCTAGTGTTCCCTTTAGATATCTAAATATCCTTTTAATTGTTGCATAATGTGCTTCTCTAGGATCAGCTTGAAATCTTTCAACACTTCCAACTACATTCATTATATCTAGCCAAGTCAGATATTGTAATCCTCAAATCATAGATCTATACTTCTTCCACTCAACAATAGGTGTCTCATCCTTTGTAGATAACTTATGTCCAATTATCATAGGTTTTCCAACTAGTTTACATGTTTCCAAACCAAAATTTTTCAATAGATTTTTAAAATACTTAGTCTAAGAAATAAAGATTCCTTCTTTATCGTGCACAATCTACAATCCTAGGAAGTATTTTGTTTCCCCTATCATACTCAGTTCAAATTCCTTCTTCATTTCTTCTGAAAACTTTTCACTTTAATTATCATCTCCAAATATGATATCATCAACAAATATTACCAAAATCATCAAGCCATCATCTATTTCTTCCAAGTATAGATTACTATCTACCATACCTTTGCAAAATCCAAGTTTTATCAAATGCTTGTCCAACCTTGCATAACAGGTTATGGGTACTTGTTTTAAGCCCTACAATTCTTTCTTTAATCTACATACCATGTCCCTATCATCTATTAAAGGAAAACCTCCAGGTTTTTCTATGTATACCTCTTCTTCAAGTTCTCCATTTAGAAATGTTGACTTGACATCCATCTAATACACTCTAAATTTTGTATTGCTACATAGGCTAAGAATAGCCTTACCACTTCAATTATTGCCACAAGGGCATAGGTTTCCTCATCATCTATTCCTTCTTGTTATGAGTAACATTTACATACCAATATTTATTTTTGCCTTACAACTTCACCTTGTTTATTCATATTGTTCCTAAATACCCATTTTATTCCTATCACATTCTTGTCTATTGGTCTAGGGACTAATTCCCATGTCTCATTCTTCACTATTTGATTCAATTCTTCTTCCATAGCTTTCTTCCAATAGTCATCTTTGCATGCCTCATCTATATTCTTTAGTTCTAACTAAGATATTAGACATAGTTCTTCATTGATTATACTTCTTGTCATTACACCTTTACCTCTACTGCCAATGATCTACTCTAGTGGATGATTCTTTTTCATATTCTTACCAAAAGTAGGAGTTGTTATCTCAACTCCTACTGATTCAATTCTTCTTCCATAGCTTTCTTCCAATAGTCATCTTTGCATCCCTCATCTATATTCTTTGGTTCTAACTAAGATATCAGACATAGTTCTTCATTTATTATACTTCTTTTCATTACACCTTTACCTCTACTGCCAATGATCTACTCTGGTGGATGATTCTTTTTCATATTCTTCATTGATTATCTCAACTATTGGCTCTGTTGTAGGTTCTGAACTTTTTTCCTACCTTTTCTCTCCTTCACTCTAAAAATCATTTTTAGTCTAAAAGAATACTTCAGCATTCTATCTATCAATTCTAGAATTATTCTCTTCTTCATCATCATCAATAATAGTTATCAAAGCTATCTCTTCTACTGATTTCTCTTTCTTAACAAATTTAAGATCATTATCCTTATCATCAAAATCATTCAAGAATCTTTCCATACTAGCTTTCAATTCTTCATCTTCATTTGAAAGTGAACTCTTTCTAGTGTTTCTTACTCTCTTAGGGCATGTAGATGAAAAATGACCAAAGTCATTACATTTCCAACAAGAAAAAATCTCCATACCTTCTTTCTCTCCTTTCATAAGTAGATCAATACCTTCTTTGATTACCATGTCTTCTTTAGATCTAGATCTATCTTTACTTGTGCCTCTATCCAGAAACTCAATTCTCAATTTTGTACACAATTCTAATCTCTGACCAAGAAGCTCCATCTTCTAGGTGTCAAAATTTCCTCCATCAAACTCAGGACTATCTTTTCTAAAATAAGTCACCACTAATCTCTCAAAGTTGTTAAGCTTATCCTTCAAGTGCCTAAAGCTCTGATACCAATTTTTAGAAATAATAGTCCACCAAGATAACTAGGGGGGGAGGTGAATCAGTTATCCAATTAAAGCATTTATCAACCTTAATTAATCTTAACCATTCAATCAAGTTAAACAGCAACCATAACAAGATGCATATACATAATTACACCAGATTTGTTAACTAGGGAAACCCTTGATCATAGGGAAAAGCCTAGTGGGAATGATGCCCACAAAAATATACTAATATATATGTATAATCCTTGTTAGGAGTCTATAAACATATTCAGTGCATAAGAGTCCCTATTAGGAGACTTTGAATTCCCTTTAGGAGATTCCAATCTTTTTAGGAGTTGTGCCAACCCTATTGGGAGTTATAGAAGGTAGAAGGACCCACTATCCAAATAGCTTCTAAGGAAAGACCACAAAACTTCACTACCCAACTGATCTCTCAACTATTCCTTGTAGAATGATTATTTGTATTGTGATTTATTCTCTTTCCTTTCTCCTGTCAACCAAACCAATCACTATCAAATCTTGTAGACTAGGTCATAAACCTTAGATCCAAATATTAAACCTCGAATCTCAAAATAAAATATTAGCAATGAAGTTATCTCCAACTTTTCTCTGCTCTACTTATCCTTGCATATCAACTTGTTTCTCTTCTATTTTTCTCTTTGTGCTTCTTGCAATCATTTTTTCATAACAAATAAAATTGTCCTTCCTTTATAATGAAACCATAAAATAATTCCCTGAGTCAGATATTACACCTTCAAAATTAATTATTATAGGACCTCATTAAGAACATGCTATACTTAGCGATAACATCAATCTATCACCTTGTAAATTGAATAACTTTCAGTATGTGTAATATTATGATGATAAATCTTATCCATTCATCTCCAACATGTCTTCTACATGTCTTTAACCTTTCTTCTCATAAACAACTCTACTAAGAGATATAACAAGCTTACCAAAACATTCTTCTGTAAACTCTATCTCATAACAATCTTCACCAAAACTTGCATAACTTCTTCCAGACTTAACATCTTTAGCTCTTGAGGTTACATGCATATACTAGAAACTTAGTAGTACCTCCCTTTAACCTCGTTAGTGAAAATACTCAATGATATGTCTATGCCAACTTGATCTTTATTGTTGTTCCTTTGTCAGATACGATAGAAAACTACTTTGTTGACATCAATATCAAACGTAGTCATGAATGTAACATATCATCAAAAATAATGATCTAATCATATTTCTACAATAATCCCCCATAGGAATATCATTAGCATTCATGCTTACAACACCAATATCTCAAACCCATGCACAACAGATGCATCTTCTTCTTCTTCTTCCAACTATCATAGTTGGCCCCATCAAATCTAGAACTATCCTTTCTAAAAAGATTCGTCATCAATCTCCTTAAGTTGTTAAGCTTATCCTTCAAGGCCCTAATGCTCTAATACCAATTGTTAGAATATATAGTCCATTGATATAACAGGGGGGGTGAATTAGTTATCCAACTATTATCACAATTATCTATCTTAAATAATCTTTAACCATATGATTAATATAAATTGAAACCACAACAAGATGCTCATACACAATAACACCAGATATGTTAACTAGGGAAACCCTTGACTCGAGGGAAAATCCTAATGGGGATGACACCCACAAGATGATATACTAATATCAATATTCCTTTTTGGAGGATAGACATTATTAGGAGTTTGTTACACATTTAGTACATATGAGTCCTTGTTAGGAGATTCCAACCCTATTAGGAGTTGTACCAACCCTATCAAGAGTTGTGGAAGATAGTTAGACCCACTACCCAAATAGCTTTAAGGGCAAGACCAATGAACCCATTGTCAAAATTATCTTTGTACTATTCCTTGCAAAATAACAGAATGGTACCGCATTGCTCCTTCCTCTTTCTTTGTCCTATCAACATGACTTCTTCCCCTGATCTTGTAACTAGATCATGAATCTCACATCCAATAATCCCTTGGATTGCTTACTCACATTCCTCAAGCACTCTACTTCTTTTCACATTTCACACTTCAAAAATGATCAGAATAATTCAATTCCATACTTATAATCAAGGAAAACATCTTTCCTTTATACCATATCTTCATAATAATTCCTTGAGTTGGCCTTAAGGCTTTCCCACTTAATTATAATAAGATAATTAATTAATTACAATTGCAATAGCATTCTTGGCTCATAGTCTATACAAAACTTCACACGTGTGATACTAGGGCTTGTGTACTCACTGATGTCATCAACTAACTATCCTATATCACTGTGCATCTCTTCATTACATCTCAGATGTAAGAAAGCCAACAAATATCAAGAACTACTTTGCCAACACTCTATCTCTGAACTACTCCACGTAAATTAGGTACAACTTTTGTATATCTTCAACTTAGACTCCGTGCACTTGACCACATCATCAAGACATTGTGCATAACATATCCATAATTATGTATCACTAGACAAATAAACCATTGTCTATACCATCAAGATCTTTGTCTACTACTCAGCCAATCTTTATAGAAACCATGCTATGTTGACATCAATCACAAAAATAGTAATGAATGCAACATGTCAATATTCTCCAATACTTAGGATACTCCCCATTTGTAGTATCATCTGCATTCATGCTAACACAACTTAGAACTGCAATCAATAGTTTATTACATTCAAATAGGAATTTCCATGACCTAATGCTCTCTTCCAAGTTTGATTGTGTGCCCAATAATACACTCTTCTACATTACAAAGTAGAATAAATTTAAGTTATTCAAAACTTATAGAAACTAGTAGTGGAGAGGGGAAATTGAGAAATCAAACCTACTAAAAACTAAGATTTTGGGCATAGCTAAGGTTTTCAATGCCTTTAGTAATAGAAAATACTTTCTCCATCCTTTCTTTACTTGGTTGTAGAATCCATAGTAGCTAACTAATATAGCATAGTTAAATTCATGCCTAAAAAGGTGGCCTTCAAGAATAAAATATGTGTTTCCATTTTTTTGATGGAGGGTTCAGACCTATGAGGCAACCATACAAGGCAGGAAGCCTACGAGCTATCAACAAGCAAAGGCCACCACATAGACTTTTAGGGACTCGATACAGGCCCACTCATGCTTGAGACCTTTTTGGTGTAGAGACAAGGATTGAGGGGGACCCATGCCATCAAAATCACCCAACACATGATCCTAGCCTCATCCCTTATGATGTTAGAGCCTTGCACTCAGCAAGATTTGATCCCTAGTGGGCTCTTTGTGAGCCATTCAACTTCACCAATAGACCAAGGACCCATTGACTTTTGAAGAAAGGTTCTAGATGAATTTTGGTTTAAAATAGCCAAAAATGTGTTGATGATTGTAAATGGTGAGTAGATGGTGTATAGGTGTTACATAATGTGGATAGAATAGGTCAATACTAGGGACTAGAAACTGTTGATGACCTTTGTATTTTATTATCACATATGCAAAGCATGATCATCTCTTAAAGGCATCCAGGGTTCTAAATCAAATGGCCAGAACAAATCTACTTTCTTGAATTACAATAATTGAAATTTATTCAAGCGAAGGCATGTCTAAAGAAACCCTTAAATTATATGAATTAATGTATAGAAAAGGGCTTGAACCCAACTACTTTACATTTTCTAGTTTTCTTGTTTGTGGTGATTTAGGCACATTAGAAAAGGAGACAAGGATTCATGAAGATGTGGTTAGAGGTAGATTTGATGGTGATATGTTTGTGGTAAATTCTCTTATGGATACATATGGAGTGGATTTGAGGACAATGTGTTTGTGGAAAATTATCTTGTGGATATGTATCAAGAATGCATAAGTATGAAGCATGCATTCCAAGTGTTTGACAATATGCCTTAGTGAAATTTAATGATTATTTCTAGTGTTCTTCTTGCTTGCAATGATTTGGGGACATTGGGAAGGAGAAAGATGATACATGAAGATGTGGTTAGAGGTGGATTTGAGGGTGATGTGTTTGTGGGAGATGCTTAAGTGTGGATGTGTATAGAAAATGCAAAAGTATGCAGGATGTGTACCAAATATTTGACAATATGCCTCATCAAAATTTGAAGATTACATATTCTAAAAATGTCAAATTGCTAATTTTGGTTTTCAAGATATTGTCCCAATAATTAGTATCTTAGGAATCAAAAAGATGTTTATCTTTCTACTGTAGGGGAAACTAAGTAGGCTTATGAAAGACCTAGGGATCCTAGGGTATTTTGGCTTGTAGTGGTGCTAGCCACACCACTAGTTGAATAATAGGCTGAACCTAGTCCTAGACTAAGGTTAGTTAGGTTGTGGAAGTCTCTAAAGGTCCTAATTACTCCTAATTTCTTAATTAGGCTATAGATCATTTTTGTGTTTTGAGGGTTAGAATGGTCAAACTAGTGTTTGACGGTTCTTCTTACATGGTTTATAACCATTTAAGGCTTTTTGAAAGGTTTGATAACATTTGGAGCAAGTTTGAAAGTCAAACTCCAAAAGATGTAAAAATTGTTGTCAATGACAACATTGACAAATTTTTGTTGCAATCGAGAAAATTTTCAATTGGATCTTGGTAACTATCTTCAAAAATTGAGATTAGTGTGGGGATGTATTTATAATTCCATACTTGACCTTTTGGCATGGTTGGAAATTTGTGAAGATTCTATGTGTACAAACTGAAGAACAAGTTCATTATCATAGTTTATGTTTTTTATGTTTTTAGCATTTTAATGGATTAGGTTGAGAGTTGTTATTCCTTAAAGTATTAGAATAGGTTTATGTGTGATACTATACAATGCTAGTTTGTGATTTTTTAGAGTTTCAGTTGCATGTTTAAATTGTTTTGTTTTTTTATATCATGTTGTTTTGTACCAAGTAATTCAGAAAAATGGAGTCATAACTCCCTTTCCCACTGTAGGATATGTACAACCTCTTGGGATTAAGGAGATGATTCCTTTTACATATTGTAAAACAATTGAGAGCCCTTGGAAATCAAGGCAAGTGGTTTTACGGTGATGCCCTAGGTGAGCCAAAGATGCATGGCTAGGGATCATAGTCTAGTGCAGAGATATTTGGAGAGGTTAAACATTTGTGATACTTCAACCAAACCTTGGAATATGGTGGATGGTGTTGTAGTGAAGTCGTAACTTTAATGGAAGGCTTTGAGGAAATTCTTAAGGAAGAAAAGACCATTTTTTCATCAAATAGCCTACGAAACCCTTAAAACCCTTTTTGTAAGGCTAAAATTTTAGCTATACTATATAGATAAGTTGAGAACCTTAGACCTCCAAAATCCTCAAGGTCTCTAAAAAATCCTTTCTGGTTCATTTTCTTGTTTGACCCTTGCTAAGGTTTTTTGCAAGATATTTGGGATTTTCTTCATTTGGAGGGCTAATTTTGTGAAATCTTGCATGATTTTTGGAACTCGATTAGGGTTTCAAGTTTTTTTATGATAGAGAATAATGAAGGGAATCCAAGTTTCTTCCTAGATGTCCATCCATCCATTTGGAGTGTCAAATGAGTATTTGGGGTTGGTTGAAATAGGGAAGGGTTGTTGTTCTACATTGGTATGCACCAATTGAAAGCCTAGGATCTCTTTGTTAGAATCCTAAGGAGCATAGGGTGACTAGTAACCCTATTAGGTCAAGAGAAAGACCTAAGATATCCCTAGGAGTACCTAGGATGGGAGAAAGACTTGGGCTATTACATTAGAGTGTTATCAAAATGAGTTAAAGACTTGGGAAGAAGGTGAGAGTCTACATCTATTGGAGATTCAGTGGGTGAGTCAAGCATGGTGAGTAATATAGAGCTAGCTAAGGAAGTTGATGAGTAGAAGGAGAAAAATAGACTCCTTGAAGTAGCCTTGGAAGAGGTGAAGACAAAGTTGGAAGAAGTTGTTAATGCATCTAAAAAGGAGGAAGAAGATAATGAGAAGGGTAAGGAGGTATATTAAGAAGATGTTTTCTATAAGCTAGACCCCATCTTGAATGAGGAACCTTTCTTGAAAGCTATTAAAGCCCTAGATGGAGAAGCTTTGGAAGGTGTACCACTATTCAGTGGAAAGATGGACATAGATGAAGTGATGGATTGGTTGAATGACATGGAGAACAATTTTGAGTGTAAAGCGGTGTCAAAGGCACAAAAGGTCAAAGTGGCTATGTCAAGACTTAGAGGCTCAACCTTAACTTGGTGGAAATATGTCCAAGATGAAAGGATCAGCATGGGAAAGAAACCATAGCCAATTGGAATTCCATGGTTACCACATTGAAGGTTAATTTCCTACCTGAGGATTTTTAAATCCAACTTCACAAGAGAAGACAAGGACTAAAACAAAGAGACTTGGATGTGGCCTCTTATATAGAGGAATTCCATAATCTATTCCTTAGATCCAAGAAACAAGAAGAAGAGCCAATAAAGGTGGCTAGGTATTTGGGTGGTTTAAAGTGGAATATCCAAGAGGAGCTTAGTTTATGGACACCTACTATAGTTCAAAGGTGCCATCAGCTAGCTTTAAAGGTGGAGGAAAAGAATAAGAAGAAAGGGGATTCCAATTTCAATGACAGAGGCAAGGGGAGAAATCAAAGAGGACAAAGAGGAGGTTACCAAGGTAGAGGTAGTGAATAGAGGAATCAACGTGAAGAAAATTTGTCAGAGAAAGCCATAGAAAGCACTCCTAGAGGGGGATATATTAGAGGAAGAGGAAACCAAGGAGGTTCTAACATAGGCAAAGGATCGGGTAGGAGTACTCATACTTGGCTAGTATGAAATATTATAATTGTGGCCAACTTGGCCATCCTACATATAGGTGCCTTGAAAATCCCTCTTCTTGAAATCATGAAAAGAGAGTGGCATATGCACAAGAGGATAACTCTAACTACAAGGAGAGTGAAGTGGATCACATAGAGCCAAAAAAAAGGAGAGAAACTTATGTTTAGAGGAATATTGATCAAACAAACTACTCCTGATGAACCTAAGCATAGGAGGGTTCTTTTTAGGATCAGATGCAATATCCTTGGAAAACTTTGCAAGGTTGTGGTGGATTTAGGTTCTACTAATAAGATAATATTAGAGGAGTTAGTTGAGATGCTTAAGTTAGCTCAAGTACTACATGAAGATCCATACAAGGTAACTTGTCTCAAAAAAGGTCAAAGCATATTGGTGAATGAGAAGGCTTTGGTAGACTTCTCCATAGTAGGGTACAAGGATAGATTATTGAGTGATATTTTTCCCATGGATGCTTGCCATCTACTATTAGGTAAACCCTGGTAGTATGATAGAGAGGCATTATATAATAACAAATAAAACTCCATATCATTCAAGAAAGGAGGAAGAACATTTAAAATATAATCTCTATTGGAGGGAGAACAACCACAGTCTAAGATGCCTAGTGTGTTGTTATGCAGTGGAAAGGAGTTTTATAAGGATCTTAAAGATGAAGAGAGTCAAGGTTATTCAATGATGTTTAAGTTAAAAGAATAAGAGAAGACAATTAAGGAGTTATTACCTGTAGAAGTTCAAGCATTTCTTACTAAGTACAAAGACATTGTGAGTGATGGAACTCCTACTACCCTACCTCCTAGAACAATCATAAGACACCAAATAGACTTTGTTCTTGGTGCATCCCTACCTAACAAATAAGCATACAAGATCACTCAAAATTAAAACTTGGAAGTGGCAAAACAAATGCAAGAACATATGGACCAAGGTCAAATCAAGAAGAGCATAAGCCCATGTGTAGTCACTATTGTGTTAGCATCCAAGAAGGGAGGAAAATGGAAACTATGTATAGACTCAAGGACCATAATTAAGATCACAATTAGATATAGGATTCCCATACCTAGAATTAAAGATCTCATAGATTGTCTTGGAGGAGCTGTGTACTCCACCAAATTAGGATTAAGGAGGGAGATGAGTGGAAAACAACATTTAAGACAACAGATTGGCTATATGAATGGCAAGTGATGTCAATTGGTCTCTCTAATGCTCCTAGCACATTTATGAGGCTTGTGAATGAAGTGTTGAAGGAATTCACCGGAAGGTTTGTGGTGGTGTATCTAGATGATATACTCATCTTCAACAAGAACAAGGAGGAACACATCAAGCATGTAGAAGTAGTATTGTAGAGACTTCATGAGGAGAAGCTTGCTATAAACCTTGAGAAGTGTGACTTCTTCAAGAAAGAACTAGTGTACTTGGTTTTTGTGGTGTCTAAGGGATCTTTGAAGATGGATCAAGAGAAGGTTGCTACAATCCTAAACTAGGAACTACCTGCTACATCTACTCAGGTAAGTCATGGTCTAGCTCATTTCTATAGGAATTTTAGTAGCATATGTGTACCTTTGCTAGATACCATAAAGGGTGGGGTCAAGTCTAAGTTCAGGTGGACCTTAGAAGTAGAAAAATCCTTTGAAATGTTAAAGAAGAAAGTAGCTACCCAGCCTATTTTGCAGTTTCCTACCTTTGAGGAAATTTTCACCATAGAGCATGATACAAGTAGCCTAGCAGTAGGGGGAGTGTTAAGTCAAGAAGGTAGGCAAGTAGCCTTCTTTAGTGAAAAGATAAATGAAGCCAAAAAAATGTATTCATCTTATGACCTAGAACTCTATGCCCTAGTTTAGTCCCTTAGGAAGTGGACACACTACCTATTACCTAAGGAATTTGTGGTCTTTATAGATAATCAAGATCTCAACTACATTAACACCCAAGAAAAGTTGAGTAATAGACATTTGAAGTGGATGGAGTATCTACAAGCTTTCACCTTCAATTTCAAGCATAAGCAAGGGTAGATGAATAAAGTGGCAGATGCATTGAGTAGAAGGTTGTTGATAGTTCAAGAGGTTAAATTGCATAGCATTGGGATAGAGAGCTTCAAGAGTCTCTATAAGGAGGATGAGGATTTTAAATAGGCATACATGGTATGTTTTGACTTTAAAAATTATTTTCATAGAAAATTCTTTGAGTTTACATTGTAGAATGGATTGCTATTTAAGGGCAATCAATTATGTGTACCAAGGGGGTCAATAGGGAGAACCTAATTTAGGAAAAGCACAATGGGAGTCTAAGTGGACACTTTGGTGTGAGAAAAATCTCATCTAACTAGTCCAAAGATTTTATTATTGGCCAAAACTAGTTAGGGGGTGTGACTAAGTATGGGGAGCAATGTATAGTGTATATGAAAGCTAAGGGTAGAATGAGTAATGCAGCTCTCTATCAGCCCCTACCTATTCCAAATAGGCCATGGGAATGTGTGAGCATGGACTTCATAGTAGGACTGCCCAAGACAAAATAGGGTTATTATAGTGTCTATGTAGTTGTTTATAGATTCAGCAAGATGGGGCACTTCATTCCATGAAAAACTACCAATGATGCAAGCCACATTACACATTTGTTCTTCAAAGAGGTTGTGAGGATTCATGGCCTTCCATTGAGTATAGTTTTAGATAGGGATGTAAAATTCATGTGTCACTTTTGGAAGACCTTCTGGAGTAGACTTGGTACAAACTTGTCATTTGGTTAAACATACTATCCTCAAACTAATGGTCAAACTAAGGTGGTAAATAGGGTGCTAGGTAATCTTTTGGGATGCCTAAGTAAGGTGTATGTGAAAATTTGGGATTTCATCATTCCCCAAGCATAGTATGCCTACAATGATAGTAGGAATAGAACCATGGGAAAAAGTCCCTTTGAGATTGTTTATGGAATGCATGCAAGGGGTGTGTGTGAGTTGATAGATCATGGAGGGATAGAAAATAGGAGTGTTCATGCTGAGGATTTTTCCCAAAAAATGAAAGAAATCCAAGAGCAAGTCAAGTAGACTATTCAAGACAATACACAAAAATTGAAAGCCAAGGTGGATGATAAAAGGAAGGATATTCAGTTTTCTATTGGTGACTATGTCATGGTGCATCTAAAAAAATCTATATTACGAAAAGGTATGCCAACCAAGCTGCAATGAAAAGAGTGGGACCTTGCAAAATCATATCCAAATATGGAGAAAATGCCTACAAAGTTGATTTTCCATCAAAGCTGGGCATCTCTCTTATTTTCAATGTGAAATATTTGGTTGAATTCAAGGGTACACTATCTCAAAGTAGTCAAGAAGTTGCTACTAATCTAGAATTTGCAATAGTACCTTCATTAAGTGGGTTGGAAGTTGAATAAGTATTGGATTCAAGAGTGAAGACGGCTACCAAACACTACGTATACATGGAGCACCTCATCAAGTGGAAGGGCAAGCTTGATTCAAAGGCAACTTGGGTTTTTAAGGCTGATTTCAACAAGGTCAACATTCCCCAAGACCTATTGTCCATAGGAGTGACATAGCTTTCTCTTGTGGGGGAGTATGGTATAGGGGCACCTAAGTTGGCTTGTGAAATACCTAGGGCTCCTAGGGTATTTTTGCTTGTAGTGGTTCTAGCCACACCACTAGGTGAATAATAGGCCTAACCTACTCCTAGGTTGAGGTTACTTAAGTTGTGGAAGTCTCAAAAGGTCCTAGTTGATCCTAATTGCTTAATTAGGCTATAGATAAAAAAAAAAAAATTTGATGGGTAGAATGGTCAAACTAGTGTTTAAAGGTCCTTATTACATGTTTTATAACCATTTAAGGCTTTTAGAAAGGTTTGATAATATATGGAGCAAGTTTGAGAGTCAAACTCCAAAAGATATAAAAGTTGCTTAACAACTTTGTGTTGCAATCGAGCAACTTTTTAGTTGGAGCTTGGTAACTATCTGAAGTAGTTGGGATCAGTGTGGGGATGTATTTATAAGGCCATCCTTGACCTTTTGGAAGGGTTGGAATTTTTTGAAGATTCTATGTGTACGGACTGAACAATAAGTTTATTATCACAATTTTATGTTTTTTTAAGTTTTTGGCATTTTAATGGATTAGCTTGAGAACTATTATTGGTTGAAGTATTAGAAGAGGTTGATGTGTAATACTATATAGTAATATTTTGTGGTTTTTTAGAGTTTTAGTTTCTTGTTTAAATTGTTTTGGTTTTTTTTATCTATTGTTTTGTACCAAGTGATTGAGAAAAATGGATTCATAACTCCCTTTCCCACCATACGATCTATACAACCTCTTTGGATTTGGGAGATGAATCCTTGTACATATTTTATAGAAATGGAGGGCCCTTTGAAATCAAGGAAAGTGGTTTTATGGTGATGCCCCAGGTGAGGTAGAGATGCATGGCTAGGGATCATAGTCTAGTGCAGAGGTGTTTAGAGAGGTTGAATGTTTGTGGTACTTCAACTAGAGCATGGTGTATGTTGGAGGATGTTGTAGTAAATCCCCAAATTTAGTGGAAGGAATTGAGGAAATTCCTAATGAAGACAAAACCATCCTTTCATCAGACAGTCTGGTAAACATTTAAAACCCTAATTTTAAGGCTAAAATTGTGCCTGTATTGTACGGACAAGTTGCAAACCCTAGACATTCAAAATCCTCAGGGTCTCTAAAAAAGGGTGTGTAGATTAGTGGTTTGTTTGAACCCTTTTTAAGTATTTTTTCAAGATATTTTGGATTTCCTTCATTAGGAGCACTAATTTCTTGTAGCCCTATTTCAAAAAATTTTGTGAAATCTTTCATAGATTTTGGAACTTGATTAGGGTTTCAATTTTTTTTGTGATTGGGAACCATGAATGGAATCCAAGTTCCTTTCTAGACGTCCATCCATCCATTTGGTTTTTCTAAAGAGTATTTGAGGTTGGTTGCAATAGGGAAGACTTGTTGTTCTACATGGGTTTGCACCATTTGAAAAGCCTAGAATCTTTTTCTTAGAATCATAATGAGCATAGGGTGACTAGTAGCCCTATTAGGTCAAGAGAAAGACATAAGATATCCCTAGGAGTAGATAGGGTGGGAGAAAGACCTGGGCTATCACAACACTTTCTTAGTTCAAAATTTAATGGTTGCAAGCACGAAAAACTATATAAGATCTTTGGAGATAGTATGATGTAGAACCATCCTAGGTTGCCTTGCTATCCTACTCTTTTGGTTCATTTTATTAGTGTTAACCAAGTTCTAGTGGTGAGTGGGTGCTCCTTCATTCATCGAGTGAACCAGATATTTGTTGATGCTCTATTCCTTCTTTGACTTAGTTTATCTGTAATTGGTTCTTAGTTTGAGCTGACTTGTGTATTTAATTTTGATCATGAATTTAATGATAGGATATTGTCTTGGGATGTGTGAAGACAATTTTAAGGTCATCCTTTCTATTATGTAATGATATAGAATCTTATATAAGTCATTTTTTCATGTATAAGTAGGGGTATTTATTTTAGATTAAGGAGGACTTTGAGAATTCAAAGCAAATGTTTCTGGAAAAGTGAATTTGAAGTTGGATTGTGGATCTTGAAATTGTATTTTGTATCTAATTATAACCTAGAAGGCCTTACATTTGGCCATGTATGTTGATAATTGGATGAAGCTATAAAAATTTTTATTCTCTCCCTCTCCTTGGTGTTGTTCTCTATGTCTTTTCTTCCATTGTGTTTACTCAGCAATGTATTTGGATAGTTAGGTGTGCCTTTGGCCCTAGATATTTAGATCTCTCCTTGTGTTATATGGTATTAGAGCTTTAGGTTCATCCTTATGGAGATTGGATCATGTAGAACCCTAAGTTGGATTTGGTTATAGGGTGGTAGATTTGTGGATTTGACCTATAACTTGCAGAGGGTTATGATCTTGCAAGAAAATATTTGTAAAGATGGTTCAAAGTAGAGGAAATGTTGACACTACTATTATGGATATGTTGAGGCAAATTTCATCCATATTAGAGGTTGTGGATACAGCCCAAAGGAGAGAAGTTCATATTGATGATGTGAGTGATGATGAAGCAATGACACCAAACCCTAATCTAAAACTTGACGAAGATCAAGATGAAGAAAGATTGGTGAGATTATTATCTAGGGCACATTCAAAGCCTATTGTAGAAGTTGTTCCTTATGATGGAAAATTGGACACCAATATTATGTTGGATTGGATCTCTGATATGTAAAAGTTCTTTAAGTTTGATAATACTCTTGATAATAGGAAGGTGAAAATTGTAGTCACTAGGTTGAAAGGTCACGCCTCACTATGGTGGGAGAATTTGTAAACTAATAGACAAAGGAGAGGAAAGGAGAAGATCAAGACTTGGCTGAAAATAGCGAAAAAGGTGAAGGAGAAGTTCCTTCCTTATGATTACCATGTTAGCTTGTTGAGAAAGATGCAAAATTTGAGATAACAGGGCATGACTATGAATAAGTATACTGAGGAATTCTATAGATTGAACACCATATATGGACATGTGGATGATGAGGTTGAGAAAGTTACAAGGTACCTTAATGTACATATATCTAGAATTCAAGATGAGATAAGTTTTGTGAAATTGGAAAGTATTGAAGAAGCATACCTATATACCTTGAAGGCTAAGGAGATATTGACAAAGAAGCACGAAAAAAGACAAAGAGGTAGACGTGATAGATTCTACAGAGGCAGTGGTAGATCTTATGGAGAAAATGAGAGATCTAACAATTTTGTGCAAGATAAGGACAAATTTGAGTGGAAAAATGATGATAAAGGTAAGACTAAATGGAAAGGAGGTAATTCTTGGTAAGGAGGTACTAGTTCTTACCAAGGAAGAGGCAATTCTCCTTCTAGAGGTAGTTTTTATGGTAATCATTTCAAATTTGGCAAAGAAGGCCATAGATCCTTTGAGCATAGATACTCTAGTGAGAATGAACAAGGTAAAATAAATGATGTGATTTAAGGAGACCTTAAAGGTTCACCAAGTGGACCTGAGGTTGGAGAAAATTTAATGGTGAGAAGAACTTTGTTTAATAAGGGAATAAATGAGGAACCTATCCTAAGGAGAAGACTTTTCAAGACTAGATATAAAATGGCTACAAAATGTTGTAAAGTGACAATTGACAATGGAAGTTTAGCAAATTTTTCATCAAAGGAGTAGATTACAAAGCTTTTTTTGCAGAGGTTGATACACCCTAAGCCATGTCATGTTTCATGGATCAAGGATGAACATAAGTTGTTGGTAAATGAACAATGTGTTGTGAAGTTCAAGATTGGAAATTACTTTGATGAAGTTCTATGTGATGTTATTGCCATGGATTATTGTCATATTCTATTAGTTAAACCTTGCCAATATGATAGATACGATATGCATGATGGAATATTGAATCAATATACTCTTTGGGTGAATGGAAGAAAACAAGTATTGTTGCCCTTGGTTGAAATTCTAGATGAGGTTAATTGTAATATTGTTCAAGTCTATGTGGTCAATGGGAAGCAATTTGAAAAGGAAATGAAGAAGAATCAAATATGGTTTGCCATTATTCCTAGAAGGTTGAGTTGTGCTAATAGTAAGCAAGTAACATAAAATAGTAATGACTGAGTGTCAGAGGATGACGATGACCTAGTGACAACAAAAGCTAAAAGTATTAACCAAGTTCCAATAGAAATTGAAAGTTTACTTGATGAATACAAGGAGATTGTTACAAAATATGTACCTAATGGTTTACCACCAGTCAGAAGTATAAGTCATTGTATGGATCTGATTCCAGGAGCTAGTTTGCCAAGAATGGATGATCTTATGGACTGCTTGAGTCGAGCTCAATACTTCACAAAGATAGATCTCAAGAGTGGTTATCACTAGATACAGATTTGAGAAGGAGATGAGTGGAAAATGGCCTTCAAGACCAAGGAGGGTCTTTATGAGTGGTTAGTCATGCCCTTTGGATTAATGAACACCCCAAGCACCTTCATGCAGCTTATGAATGAGGTACTTAAGAAGTTCTTGGGAAAATTTTTTATTGTCTATTTGGATGATATTTTAATTTTCAGCAAGACTTTGGAAGAACATTTATTGCATATTTTTAGTGTCCTTGAAAGGTTAAGGGAAGATAAACTGTTAATTAATTTGAAGAAGTGTATCTTTGCAAAAAAGGAGTTAGTCTATTTGGGGTTTGTTATATCACCTGAAGGTCTTAAAATGGATCCAAAGAAGGTGAAAGCCATCTTGGAATGGCCTACTCCAAGGTATACTACTGAGGTAAGATCATTTCATGGTCTGGATAGTTTTTAGAGGAAGTTTATTAAGAATTTTAGTGGCATATGTGCACCCCTAACTGACACAATAACAGGGGATAGAAAAGAGTTCAAATGGACTACAGTAGCTGCGAGAAGTTTTGAATTGTTGAAGAAGAAGGTGATAGAACAACCTGTGTTGGTACTTCTAGATTTTATAAAGGTGTTCCAGGTGGATTGTGATGCTAGTGGCAGCGCTATTGGGGCTGTATTAAGCCAAGAAGGTAAGCCTATTCCATATTTAAGTGAAAAATTGAATGATGTAAACAAGAAGTATTATGTTTACGATCAAGAGTTCTATGCAATAGTTCAGGCCTTAAAGAAATGGAGGCATTATTTATTGCCAAAGGAATTTGTTGTGTATACTGATCATCAAGCATTACAGTACCTAAATAGCTAGGGTAAATTGAATCAAAGGCATATGAAGTGGGTAGAGTTCTTGCAGAGCTATACATTTGTGTTGAAACATAGAAGTGGAAAATCTAACAGGGTTGCAGATGCACTAAGCAGGAGATAGTTGTTTCTTATGGTAATGCAGGTTGAAGTAGTTGGGTTTGATGAACTCAAGAATTTGTACCCTGAAGATCCTAATTTTGTTGAAGTGTGGAAAGCTTGTAAAGAGCCTATTGCTGTAGACAGAACTAAGTGGTTAGACTAACTGATTCAGGATGGTATGCTAATCAAGGGTAGCCAATTGTGCATTCAAAGGAGTTCCATGAGGGAAAATCTTATTAAAGGGAAACATAGTGGAGGGATTGTAGGAAATTTTGGTCAAGATAAGACCATTTCCATTCTTAGAGAAAATTATTTTTGGCCTCAGATTTCACAAGATGTGAAGAAGTTTGTACAGAGTTGCCAGGTTTGTCAAGTTGCCAAGGGATTTAGCTACAATACTGGACTATATCAGCCATTGCCTATTCCATCAAAGCCATGGGAGGACATAAGTATGGATTTTGTTCTTGGATTGCCAAGGACACCAAGGGGTAATGACTAAGTATTTGTGGTGGTTGATAGGTTCTCCAAAATGGAACATTTCATTCCATGCCACAAAACTCATGATGCTGTCCATATTGCAGACTTGTTTTTCAGAGAGGTGGTAAGACTACATGGTCTTCCAAGGAGTATAGTTTCTGACAGAGACACTAAATTTGTGGGGTATTTCTGGAGAACATTGTGGAAAAAGTTGAGAACAGACTTGAAATTCAGTTCCACACATCACCCATAGACTGACGGCCAAACAGAAGTGGTAAATAGAAGTCTGGGCAATTTGCTAAGATTTTTAGTTGGGGATAAGCCCAAGGGGTGGGATTTGATGAATTAGAAGGTGAATGAGCCACCTTCTAATTGAGCCATCATTTTGGTGAACTAGAAGTTGTAAATTGGTTGTATGAATGTAATTGTAATTTACAGCATTCCAGAAAAAGAATCGGGTCAAAAGGCCCCACGGTTTGAAAGTTATTGCAGTTTTTTTATTTTTGGAGACCTCCTAAGAATGCTTCAAAGTTAGGTTAGGGGCATTAAATGACCTTAGAAAGGGCCAAAAAATGGGGGACAAGCAAAGCTGGTCCATAAGGCTATAGAGCGCTTCGAGAGCTTTTCAAAAATGTAAACGGTTCGTTAATCAGAGCTACGGTTCAAAAGTTATGCCTCCCAGAAGTTCAGTTACCATTTTTGGATTCTTCTAGATTTGCACCAACTTCTAACACAGCTTCTAGATCCTTCTACTTGGTCGGTGGATGCCTACTAGCACTTTCTAGAATGTACTCCTAATCCTTAACCCTTCGGGTCTATTTATGGACATTTTTGGCATTGTAAAAGGCAGTTAGGAGTGGATTTTGAGAGGAGGTACCAAAAGGAGAAATTATCTCCAATTTTGTGCTATTGTAAGCCCTTAGGGCATGTTTTGAAGTCTATTATCTCTTTACTCAATTTACTAGCTTATTTTCACAGTTAATACAATTTCCCTTTTCCCGTTGTGTCCATTCTATGCTTGGGTTGTGTCTCGATCAAAAGTAAAGACAAAGCTTCTAAATACTGGTATTCGACACCTTGCAGTGAGATGTAACTACTATGGATGTTCTGGGAGATTTGTTTCAAGACATTTATATTATATGCAAGAATATTCTCCATTTTCCTTATTTTTATTTTCTTATGTGCTTCCTCTTCTTCTACATCCATATCCATTTTCTAATTTATCACTAAGACCATGTCTTCCACATCAATTTTGTTTGGGTTTCTTTGTCATTTACCTCTATAATAGGTCTAATAACCATTTTTAATGCTTTGACCTGATTTTCTAAAGTAGCATTCATTTTTTTTGATACATAAGTTTTCTTCATTTCTTCCTCATGTTGCTTCTTAGTTTCAATATATTTACCATAAGCCTAATACAATTATTCCTCCAACAAAACTATTTTGTTCTTTCCCATGAGTCACATTGTATTCATCATATTGAAAATCTAATCTCCAAATGTGGTAGTGGCATTCCAAAAAATTACATTTCCCTATCAATAATCTCTAATCTCCATCATTGTTGGCTTATTTGATTCTAGAGAAAAACTCCATATTTCCATTATTTGGGCATTAATATTAAAACCAACCCCCTATAGTTCTCCAGTTATATTAACATCTTCAAAAGAGATAGTTCTTTCTTGTCTTCTTATCTGATCAAGTAAAAAGGATGATCTCATTTCCCAACCATGGAATGATATCAAACCACTTCTTCTTACAAGCTCTTTGGCTTGATCTATAGTGAGGCTTTCACTATCAGGGTCATATTCTTAACACTTTTTATCTAGTTGTGCCACTTTCTCATCTGAGTCTACTGGTTGCAACTACAAAGACAATTCATTTTTCTTTAATTTAAAAAATAAAACTCTTGAACTCCTTAGAAGTAATGAAATCATCATCTCACATAAATTCTTGATTTTGTATATTTCTTTGTTAATCATCTTAGCCTCAAGCTCAATTTTGTTAGGGATTCTTTCATTCTTAATGGCTTGTCTCATTCAAAATGTGTGCCTTAATTCATCAGAGTATTGGCTCCCCCTTAGGATAATTTGAAAGGCCTTTTCCCTAACTTTGTTTGGTATCTCAATTAATTTTTGCTTCTTTTTTCCACCTTTAGCTCGTGGTGATCTTTCTAGCTGCTCCTCTTCTTCATCAACCTCAAGCACAATATCTCACTCAAGAGAATCAAGCTCCAATCTGTTTCTCACTTCCAAAGGTACTTGAGACACCATCTCTTGATAATTCTAAATACATATTTTATATATGTCCAAGTATTTCTCTTCATAATAGAAACCCTTGAAAGAAGGGTCAATCCTTCTCCTCTTCAATGGCCACTATTTCTTTCCATTTCAAAGTTTTATCTCTACAAAATTCTATCTCCAAACAATTAGTGATCACATCCTCCTCTCATACCTATTTTCTTGGGGAAAAATTGAATTTCCTCATCTGTCTCAAAGTTATTCTAACAACATCGTAAGGATCATATGTTATGTCAAGTGCAGATGGAAATTTAAATTCCCTCATGAATGCATCAAGCTCTTCTATTGCATCTTTGTCTATATTAAAATCTCCTACCTTGAAATTTCTACAAACAAAGGTTCCCTTTCAGATAGTCGTTCCCAAATATTCCCTATTTATCAAAATTAATTACTAGAAACATTCAATGGTTTCCAATGTCTTAGGGATGCACTTGGGTAGAATATGAGGTGGATGTGGTCACCCATAAACCCTTATTATAGAATAATTTTCAAACAGAAAAATATTTCCCCAATCATGCCCCAATTTCCTATCTTCATCATAGCATCTAGATGGCTTAAGCAATTTTCTTACATCCATTGGGACCCTTTTAGTAACATCACGTAGCATGTTTAAACAGGGATATACAAAGTCATTGTAAAAAGAAAGAGAACTAGAATAAGGGGAAAAAATTCCATATCCTTGTCCAAAATTGTATAGGTAGACTTTCTCCCATTTCCTCCATTCCTTCGATGAAATCAGGGTTTATGTATCCTATATTCTTATACACAATTATATGCATTAATAATGAATACTGATGAAATTTGAAATTTCTCATCTCTCCCTATTGTTTAAAAATAATTTCACTATGGATGGCATTGATTATATGAGTAACAAAGTCATGGCATTGGTTATATGAGTAAAAATACCCTGCATTGGTATGCAAATCATCTATATCCAAAGCCATAATATATAAAGAACCGGAAGCATTCATAGTCTCATCCAGCCCCATCACTTTATTCAAACCAAAGATAGTATTATACCTTCTGAACAACTCAAGGGGCATAAAATCACCTACTTTTTTTGGAATCTCACCCTTCTCCTTCTTGAACATAGCGATGTGTTTTTGCATGACTTTACTAATGAGGAAAATCTTTTGATTCTTGAAAGTTTCTTCAAGTTTCTCCAGCACAATGATACAAGTCATAGGTCCTCCCAAATCAAAAACTTCTATGAAAGTTTATTTGTCCAATGAACATAAGGTACTCCTATCTTTCTTATGGAATGCATGACTTATTGGATTGTATCCTTTAATAAAAGCCTTTAATAGGTCTACATCCATGAAAACCTCTAGCATAATCAAATTACCCAATTTTTTGTTTCATGGATTTGAAATAGGAGGATTACATACTATATTATTATAGAAATACCAAACAATTCATTCCCATTTGTTTCTAGTACTATCGTATCTTTGCAAAAGTTGTATGGATCCTTCAAATTGTGTGAATTTATAGATTGAGCATTTGATGAACCTGTAAAAAAATACACCCACTCATCCAAGAATGACTTGGAGTCTCTTCTTTTTCCTATTTAGCACTAGGGGAAGCCTCTTCAACATTGACATGTGCAATCAGTTTTCCCTCTTCCTATGACATTTCTCCACAATAGGGAACTCTCTATAATTCAGCTATGTTGCATAGTTCTCTTCTCTACAATAGCACTTCATGAACACTGGTGACAAGAACTTTGTTACATCAATCTTTTAATAGTTTCTATGAGTTGAAAGTTGCATTAATGGCATTTAAAGTAAACATGCATGAAATATTTCAAGTTTCCCAAAAACTATTGCATTCATACTTTACAATGTTCATAATGCTAGTCTAGCACTCAAAAATTACCCATTTTCATAAATTACTAATGGTTTTATAAGTTGTGATGTGGCGATGACCAATTTCCTTCATTATCTATGTTTCTTGTTAGTGATTAGCAACCTATTAGTACAATCTGCGACAGTGTGAAAGAATGTCAATCTTAACTTTTTGCAACAAGGTGATATTTTCATGCCTACCCATTTAGCTAGTTGCAATGTCACATGTATACCTTATCTCTACCTTGAAACCTAGATTTTCTATTAATCTTTTAACCCTACAAAGTAGAAAGAATCAACTGAACTTTTCATCATAACTCTTTCCTCAATATTTTCATAGCACCTAGAGAAGTAACAAAACTTATTGAATCCCCCTGATCGGTACTTCATGACCATTAGATAATCTTATGCCCATAACCATAAGATCAAGCATAAGCTAAAACTTTTGCATCATGTAACCACAATGCTAGATCTCAATTGTTTGTTTAAACTATGTTCATAAGTGCATGAAGTTGCAGACAATGTCAATCTCCACATCTCCATGCAACATTAACATTTAGAACTTTAAGCCATGGAGGAGCATCATAGCTTTCTTGTTCATCAATCACTACTTCTCCACCTTGAGACCTACTATGTCATAGTGCTTTCTCTCATATTGCTCCACATAGCATGCATATGAAATTTTATAATCTTGGAGATCTTGCATCAAGATGTCCTTCGCAGTATTGCTATCCAAGCTGAACCATCACAATTAACCATAGAGATGTTGCAAAAACTAATGAGAAAACCATGTAACACTTTTGTTGGCCAAATTGAGACTTTATTTCTAACTATGGAGAAGTCATAGAAGCCTTGCAAAAAACTATGTTGCATCACTACAACCTTAAAATAGTTAAGGATTGATTGACCAGAGATGTAGCACTTAAGGGAGAGATGCAACTTCACAACTTAAACATTATATACCCTCTTCAAGCATGAAAAGACATATGTGAATAGTTGACCTAGGGACTTAAGACATGGAAAGGGGGAAAATAGAAGGAAAGGCATACACAATCAAAAATTAGGTCTTTTCTAGAAAAACCTTTATAATAAAGATATTAAACCCTAATGTCACATATTTAACCTAAACTTTCATAGTAGACTTATAAAAAAAATTCTGAAAATATAGGCCATCATTGTGTATGATCAGGAGTTTTATGCTATTGTTCAAGCCTTGAAGAAGTGGAGACAATATTTGATTCCTAAGGAGTTTGTGTTGTATACTAATAATAAAGCTTTATAATATTTGAGAAGTTAACATAAGTCGAATCAGAGACATATGAAGCGGGTTGAATACTTGTAGAGTTTCACATTTGTGATAAAGCATAAGAGTGGAGTTACTAATTGAGTTGCTAATGCATTGAGCAAAAGACAATCTTTATTGATAGAGATGTAGGTTGAAGTTCTTGGTTTTAATAAAATGAAGGAGTTGTATAATACTGACCCTAATTTTTTTGAGGTGTAGAGAGAGTGTAGAGCACCAAATCTATCAAGTCAAATGAGTAAGTTGTATGAGTATTTCATTCAAGAAGGTATGTTGTTCAATGGAATTTAGTTGTATATACCAAGAAGTTATATAGGAGTTAATTTGATTAAGGAAAAGCAATATGGTGGTTTGGCTAGACATTTTGGAATTGATAAGACATTGAGTTTGCTGAAAGATAAGTATTATTGGCCACATATGTATAGGGATGTTCAAAATATTGTAAGAAGTTGTAAAATTTTTCAAGTTGTGAAAGTAGTAACTTAGAATATTGATTGTACACACCTATTTTGGTTCCTGAGAAACCTTGGAGTGACATCAATATGAATTTTTTTCTTGAATTACCTAAGACAACAAGAGGGTATAATTTCATATTTATTGTTGTGGATAGATTTTCTAGAATGACACATTTCATACCATGTAAGAAGACATCAGTAGTTGTACATATTGCTATATTTTCTTCAAAGAGATTGTTACCTTGCATGGATTCCCAAAAAGTATGATTTCTAATAGAGACGGTAAGTTTATTGGTTATTTTTGAAGAAATTTGTGAAAGAAGATGGATAATGTAATGCCCCACCAAGGGATCCAAAAGAAATAACCTAAAGTTTTACTAAGTTTTCCAAACTTTTTTTTTTTGACAAGAAAGAATAACATACACATCAAACATAAAGTAGTGGAAGCAACAACATACAATCATCTATAAGCATACATAATAGGTTACCTTCCTTAAGGATCCCAAGATGTTGAGTCACATTTAAATTTAATTAATACTAAGTCAAACAACTACCACATCCATATGAAAGAATAATAGAAAGTCCAAAGTCCATTTAAATAATATACATTTCTTCCAAATGCCTCTTGGCAAATGAAATTCGAAATGCTCAATCATCCACTGTACATGTCACAGGGTATGAAAGGCTAAAACAATACAACTATCCATCATAAAGGATATAAACATCCATCATGAAATATAACCATCCGCCATAATGATACATAGATAGAATGAAAGGAAATGCAGAAAAGGAATGCTCCAGCCACGGTGACTATGGATGGATCTCAATGGTAAGAGTAAAAAGCACTACCACCCAACCGAGTGGAACCTAAATGGTCCACTCCCACTGCACTAAGGAGATGGTTTCAAGTCCCAAATAGGATATCAAATCACATAACACATGTACTCTCTAAGACCAAGAAATCCTAAAAGTAATCTAACTCAAGGGTTCCAACATAGATCAACATCTAGACCCAGAGGCATACAAGACACGTAGGAAACCTACTATGTAAGAGAGCAAGTGTCATTGCACAAATCACGTTGGAGTTACCCTAGAAATCTCTTAGGACCCCATGGTCCCTAGTGATCCCTATGCAGCCACTAGTATCCTCTCATACTGACAAGGCATACTATGGAGTGCAAGGTTGCAACCAAGCATTCTCTCTACTCCCATCCTAGTCTGTACTAGCACTCAAGGCATGGGAGAGAACATACAAAGACTCTTATTAGGTTCATTTTACTCTCATTTAGTGTAATGTTTTCACTTATTAAACAACTTACAATGGGTTACCCTGGGAACCACTTAGGGCCCTAGCCCCCATTGCAAGCCACTTCTTGACACTACATATAGATTACCTACCCTAGGCTCATAAAAGCACAAATCAATAATCATAAAAAAATCACCTTAGCCCTATACAAGTGACTAGAAAGCATCAAAAGATAATTCACAATAATCACATCAGTTCTCTATGAGCAACTAGAAAGCATCCCAAGATAAATCACAATACCCATCAGTTCTCAACAAGCAACCGAAAAGTATCCCAATAATATTGATCAACAACTCAAAATAGTTAAGTCAAACATTTCACAACATGATATCACCAAGATCAAAGCAAACACTTCAATCCCATCAAGGCAACTAGAAAGTAACCCAAGTATAACTGATCGAGGACTCAAAAATGGTTAAGTCAAGTATCTCATATACATACACCTTAGCTTCACACAAGAAAATTAGAAAGCAATAATGAACAATTAAATACAAACTCATCATAAAGCATATCATCACATTACCATGGTTGAGTTAGAAAGATCGAGATCAAACATTAGCATGACATCACAAACACAGAACACCCGAGCCTCTGGTAACATCCTAAGACTGGTCAACAATCTAGTCAACCCCAAATCCCCAAACATAGATAGCATATAGATACAAAATGTAAGTTTCATGTTTTGGTTTACTTTAAAAACATAATGTGGAGTTAAATGTAAGGTTTTCAGTTTTCATTTTAATGCATGTTCTAAGTAGATGAACAATTTCGAGTTTACCCTACAATTAACCCATTTCAATATTCAAAGTGTAAACAGAATTACCCCTATTAGTTAGAGTCAATTTTTTAGAATAATCTAAGGGTAATCTATTTATTTAATTCATTAAAATAATTCTTATTGATAAAATAATTTACAATTCTATTAAAGATCAGAATTATCAATAATGATCAAATAAAATTTATAATTCTATTAATTTACCTTCATTATCAATTAACTTAATTAACTAATATTTAATTAAATAAATTAATAATTATCAATAAAATTATACATAAACATTTATCTATTATCTATTAAATTTAAAATTATTAATAAAACTATTAATAATTAATAAATGTAATATTTAATTATCTAAAAAATTATACTTAATACAATTAATAATTATTATAAATTTAATATTTAACATTTATAAATATTATTTAATAAAATTAATTATAATTATAAACTTAATATTTAATATTTATAATAATTATTTAATAAAATTAATATATAATAATAAATTAAATTTCAAAATAAAATGCAACTCCAATATACTAACCATGCATTGTGGTAAGGCAGTCACGGTCTACACTAAGGCAGTCGCAGTCTACCATTGGCAGTCGCGGACTGTTTAGCAAGCTATAGTCTACCAAGCCACAAGCTGCTTGGCCAAGGGGGTGGGGAAGGTGGTGGCCTCTGCCTCCTACTTCAAATTTATTTATTTTAATATCTTTTTAATATAAATTTTTATATATTTACAAAAATCAAGACCCCCATAACAACATTTTTAAATTTTTTTTTTTTTTAATAATATTTACAATTTTAGTCTAATAGGAAAAATATGTTAAACCACTCAAATTTCTAATTTAAAATTTTCATTTTATTTCAAAACCTTCCCAAAAAAATACTAAATTCTTTAATCTACAAAATGGGGTTTCAAATTGACTTATTTTTCTTTCAATCTTATTATACAGATGAGATATAATACAAATATCATAGATTCAGAACAAAAGAGTGATATATTCATGCAATGAAATCTAAAGAATCGATTTCAACAATCATGAAGAAGACAGGATTATCTAAATAACATAATTCTAACTGGGTGAACAAAACTCAACAACCTACTTGGTTCTGATGCTAAAATCACAATGCCCAAAAGATTTGTGAGAGAATTCGCTCCTATCCAAGATCTTCTCTCTAAAAATTTTCCCAAAATTTCCCTTCTAGAATTTGCTTCCCAAATTTTCTTCCAAAATTTGTGTCCCTCAAAAATGAACCCTCTATTGCTGATAAGGAGTTCTCTCCTTAAATTGGGGCACTAATTATGCGTTCACCCAAGAGATCTCCTTACTCACCAGACTTGAACTCCTAATAACTTTTATTTATCTTTCTTTTATCTTTCCCATGCACATTCATTATTTAATTAAATTACTATATTTAATTTTCACTTGATGCTTTTTAAATTAATTTGTTAAATTTAATCTCATGCACGTATCATGCAATTATGAAACTTTTAATAAATCAATTTCTTTTCCCACTTCTAAATTTATTTTCAAACATTAAAGTTGATAACTATTTATTAACTTAAATAATATTATTATTTAGCATTTATTTAAAAATGAACTCTAAATATATATTATTATTGAATTAAATAAATATTATCACGTTCCAAGTTTATACTTATAACTTTTGTCTTCAAATTTGATTTTTTTTTTAAAATTAATTTCCTAATAAATTAAATATAATTAGATATTTAAATATCATAATAATTTTCCATTAAATTAAATCATTAATTTAATCTTTTAATTAGACTTAATTAATAGAAAATTCACCAAAGACTCATAAAACAAAACATGAAAACCCATCATAGAAAAACACATACAAAATCAAACTAAAGGGGTTATAATCACAAATTAACGTCATTCGATGCACCTAGAGGGTACTCAACTTGGATACTTGTCCTAATTATCTAGGACAAATGGCTTAAAGGTTTGGGATTTGGACTTAAGAATTTATCTCCCCTCTCTTACCATTGAGATAATGCGATAGGGTACGCTCATCTTGGCAATTCAGGGAAGTTGATACCTGGTACCTGCAACCTACATAAAATCCATGCATGTACAAACACAATATTCTAAGCTAAACAGGAAATGGCATGAAGTGGTGCATCATGTAGATCCTAACTAGCAGGTGACTACGACTCCCTTCCTTAATCACATTAGAAATGTCATACATAAAGAAAACAAACATGCACACCATACACATGCAGTATGGGGTAAGTATCCATAAGAAAACACATATGATAATAAACCATATAACTAATCATCACCAATACCTACAAACAATGTTATAATCATCATGCATATGTGAAATATAGAGTACCAAATAATCTCATCATAAATCAACTGAATCTAAAACAATATCTGATGAACTCAAAATAATACTACTAATCATCAAACATAAAACTGGCCTAAAAGAGTTCAGCAATGATAATAGAAATGCAAACTAGGGGCAGGCACTATAGATAATGCATCAAGATTTAGCTATGCATTCCATCCACAGACATAAGGAAGGACAAAGGTTGTGAATGGTAGCTTGGGTAATATGTTGAGATGTTTAGTTGGAGATAAGCTAAGTAATTGGGATATGGTATTAGCACAAGCTAAGTCTGCATATAATAATTCTATGAATAGGAGTATAGGAAAAATACCTTTTGAGATTGTTACTGGAATGCAGCCTAGAGGAGTATAAGATTTGAGGGATGTTGTTGGTGAAGAAGAGAAGTGTTTTGATTAAGTAAAAGTAGGTTTTAAAGTACTTGAAACCTTTTTACATAAAGTCTAGAGAGAAATAGAGAATAAAGCACCATAGAGAACAACATAGAGCATACATGAAACAGACCTCCAAAAAGAACACTAGAGAGGTCACTGAAAGAATTGCTTAAAAAGATAGCAAAAATACAGCAAAAAGCCAGTTAAGAAGACTTGATCAAGTCTAGTGCTTAGTCACAAGGATGTGCATGTTTTCAGTTGCTGCCTTCACCTTGTTATTTTTGCCCATGTCCTCAATCTTCTTTGAGTGAGCCCAAGTACGCTTGCTAGGACCCTAACTCTCCACAGCCTGAGGGGAGTCCTGACCTTTCTTAATATCCACTTTCTTGAGTAGACTGCTCACATTCTTAGCAATTTGTTTGACCAATTTTTCCAGATTGCTCATCTTGGCTTCCAATTTTGTTATCTTCCCTTGGCTGGCATTCAACTCTTTGTCCATTGCCCTATTTTTTTCCTCTAGGTGTGGGATCTTTTGCATTAGGTTTTTAACATCTTCTGCACTCCCTGCCACCTCCATTAATCCATCAATGTGTTCTCCAAGTGTGTGTTCACCACGAGCAGTTTCGCTGGCATGCCCAACTTCCTTCCTCAAAGTTTGCATATCCCTTCCAAGAATCTGTATTTAATGTTTCATAACCCCAATCTCTTTCAAAATTGTGCCAAGGTTACCATGCATCCCTTCAGTAGACCTTGGCAAACCTTCAAACTTTTCACCATAATCAAGGTGTATCCCCTGTTCCTCAAATTCCTCATTATCTGACTCCCCTTTATACTTTAAATGCTTCTCCTGACATCTTGAGGGATATCTTATCCTTTCCAACCTTCAGGCTAAGGGCTCAACATCTGAAGGGGAAGAAGCCCTCACAATAGGGATGCCCTTATTCCTCTTTCCCTTACTCTCTCTTTTCTTTTTATAATCTCTCACCAAATCCTCCATAAAATCACTTTCCTTGTTTGAATTAGAGAGTACCAACACTTTTTTCTTCTTCTTTGAACTACCCCCAATTCCCTTATTCAAATTCTCCTCACCCCCTCGGCTTCATCCTAGGTTTTAGAATCATAACCCTTCTTTGGAATGCTCTCTTCCATATCATAATCAGCATCCTTCAGACAGCTTCTAGTCCTCACAATCTTCTTAGATTTTAAAACATTCATGATAAGAACCATGAGACCCTCATGGTAGACATGTTCACCATCTAGTTCATTCTAAATAGCATGGATAGAAATTCTAAGAGACTACCTCAAATAGTAAGGAAAATTGATCTTAACATTGTACCAAAAGTGGTTGGCCAGCATGAAATGATACCCATAACATTTCATGAATCTCCCATCAAGAGTTAAGTACTCCATTATCACAAACAAACAAAAAATGCCATGCATGAGAAACAGAGGCTAGATTGATATAAAAATTATCTATTTTGATCAGACGGCTCTTCTCGTGCTCAGACTCCACAAAATCCTTGATAGCTCTGTCTACGAGTTTCCTCTCCCTATAGAAATTAATGCCATCCAACTCCAAGCACATGGCCTCAGCAATCACCTCCTCTAAAATCTCCATATGTTGATTACCCAACATAATTGGGCCCTCCTTCCATGTTTTAATAAATTGCTATGTAATGGTCAGGTTATTATTGTTAAGCCTCTCCATATACTCATTGAAAGTATCCCACCTCAGAATATCCCACACCTCCTCCTTCCTTCTTCATCCACTCTGAACAACTCATTGGTTCCACCCTTTTCCACTTATCTCCCATTTTCTTGTCTCCAAAAACCTAGTTCTTCTTCATTTGAAACCCCCAAATAAATGTGAAAAATAGAGTCTCACAAAAAACCAAGAGGAGAATGACAAAAATGACCTAGAATCTGTGGGAAAAAAAGCTAATATCATTGAAGATAATAACCCATCACCTGCGGCCACTTATCTCCACATAATCAAACTGTACTGACGCTATCATAAATAAAAATGTTTTTGCAATAACCTCCATTTTTCATGATAAAAGAGTTGGCATCCATCCATAGGTAAAGGATCATTAATTTCCCAAATGATAAGTTGATCACTACTACACACCACATTCATTACCCAGTCAATAGTGCCATTAGCTTCTCTAAAATTGTGAGTGATAACACAATTATCAAAGGAATTTATAATGTTAATAGCCTCAAAGATAATATTACTAATTGTCCATGAAGGTATAGATTTTCTATTAAGGCAATTAATAATATTGAGTTAATCCCCTTCCACCCAAATATTTTTCATATTCATTTTCTTAGCATAAATAAGACCATGAAGAGCAGCACAAGCTTCAGCAACATGATTTGTTTGATTTCCAATTGAAATAGCCATACATCCCATATTATCACCATTTTCATTTCTTATCACAATATCGCACCCTGCTTTGCCTGAGTTTCCTTTCGAGGCCCCATGAAAGTTTATCTTAAACCAATTATTAGGAGGACAATCCCACCTAGCATTTTCCCTAAGATTAGGTCTATGAATACCCATATTCAAACTTTTCAGATTCTAATTATGAAGAACATAGGCTTCCCACTCATTACATGGTTGTTGCTTAGATCCCATAGTTTTAATATTCTCAATCATAAGGATCTTAATCTTATGGAAGACTTGATTAGGACTGGATTCCACATCTCTAAAGATCCTATCATTTTTCTCCTTCCAAATACCCCATCCCACATATGGAAGAATGAAATCCCATAGTTTAGCAATCAGAGTATTCTTAGAGGGAGCCTTCCAACTAGTAAAGAATTGCTAAATCGTGAAGGGGAACACCCACTCAACATTCAAGAGGCTACAAATTTTATCCCAAATCTTCTTAGTAAAAGGACAATGCAAAGTGATGTGATCCACTGATTTCCCATCATTATTATAGAGAACACATCTATTAATAATAATTATCCCTCTCTTTTCGATATTATCAAGAGTGAGGACTTTATTCTACAAAAGGATCCAAAAGAAAATATTGACTTTGGGTGTCATACCCTTCAACCAAGCCTTAGCTCAACACAGTTCTTCATAATCATCAAAGGAATCATTATAAGCAGGATCAATTGAGAATACACCACTAGGATCATTTTTCCAAATCAACTCATCCTCATTTTGGTTTAAGAAAAATGCATCCATGCATTTACTGAGTTCAACCAAATTGGTGTCCGCTCTATATTGGTCCAACCATTTATTCTCCTTCCAATAATCTACCACAAGAGTTCCAATCTAAGTCTTACAAAGATCCATGTACCTATTCCATCTTGGATCCTCACACAAGGGGTAATCCAAAATCCAAATGTCTTCCCAAAAAAGAACTCTCCTACCATTACCTACCTTCCATTTGACCCCTTTCCTAATAATATCTTTAAGTTTTTGAGCATTCTTCTAACCCCCCTTGATCCATATTACTATTAAGGAAGTGATTAAAGTCAAAGTTATCTTTGTTGTATTTATCAGTCCAAGTATTCTTCCATTCCCCTACCTCTTTATGCCATCTCCATAAGAGTTTTGCCAATAATAAATCATTCATTGATGTGACTCTTTGTAAGCCAATCCCACCCTTCTTTCGAGGCATACAAACATTTTCCCAAGCAATCAGAGGGAGTCTATTTTTATTCTCCGTACCCATCCACAAGAAATTTTTCTGAATTTTTTCAATAGCAAGAGCATATTTTCTTGGAATTTTAAATATACTCAAAGCATAAAGTGAGACTGTAGACACTTAAAATTTTCCTAAAGACTATATTAATTTATTAATATTGTTCGTGACATTGTAATTGATTATTAATTAATAAATTATATTTGTCACATTCTTCTACTTATTTAATTAAATTAATTAATTAAATAAGTTCATTCTCCTAAGTATTTAAATTTAATATAAATACTCCTAGCCTTCACATGTTAAATTAATTTAACACATGATCCTCCATCATCCCCTTTTTTAAATAAATTTTGTTTATTTAATCCTCACATCCTATTAATTCCTCTAAACCCACAATTAAATTAAATGCCATTTAATTTAATCTTAAGCCTAACCTAAAGCCTAGCCTATAACCATCATTTTCATCCTCTTAAGCCTACTTCTTCTCTAATCCCACTTAATCATCCTAATCCCCCTCATTAGCCTAAGTGTGTGCTCACACATGTGTGAGATGGAATGCCTACACACTACCCTTTGCACTCTTGTCTCCCACTCTTCTTCTCAAGTTTTCTCACATATGTGTGAGATAACTTTGAATTTTTGATTATTTTCATGGCTTGCATGTCACCTTATGTGGCACCTACATGGATGCCACCTCACCAAGCCCTCCCTCAAGCCTATACATAGAGGCCTTGTCTCAAGCATTTGCATCCCTCATTATTGCATTGTCATCATGTTGGTTTGAGAATTGAGTTTTTTAGTTGAGTTTGCATTCTAGTTTGAGTTTTTCATAGTAGCTTTCATGGTAGTTTTCATGGTGATTTTTAGATGCATACTAACCATTTGGTAGCTAGTTTAGCTTTGCATTTGCATTGTTCATCTAGTTTACTTGTGTATTCTCATTTGCCTTGCATTTACCTATTAGTGTAGCTTGCATATTTCGTTAGCTTTCTTTATTGCATTTCATATCATCATCATTGAATACCTTCAAGTATGGCTTTCTCCATAGCCATTTCTTGAGGTGTTCTTCATTCCATGTAGCTTAGGTGCATATTTCATCATTATTCTCATATTTGCACATCCACTCAAGAGATTCAATACTTTGTTGTGTTTGGAAGAGCACACAAAAGATATCCCCCATCTTAACACACCAACAAGCCCTCTCATGGGTGCCCTTATTGAGCTATAGAGGTGGCTGGAGGATTTGGTTTGTTGGCTTCTTAGAGTTGGAAAACTCAAGCAAGCATTAGTTAGCTAATTTTTTTCATTTTGATGAGTCTTTGATGCATATTTGAGGTTTTTAACTAATGTTTGTTTGTTGATTTGTGCTCCCAACAGGTCACATTTTCTAGCACATAGAGACACTTTGCAATCAGTTTCGAGTGGATTTTATCAATCAGTGAGTTCCAAAAGCTATTAGGAGGGGATAACCCCAAAGGTAATCCCAAATAAGAACCAACCAAAGAACCAATCTCACAGCCCATAATCTTTTTTATCTTCATTTGTCTGTTTTTATTGACATTCATAAAATAAATCAAACTTTTATTCCAATTAATAATTTGACCTATAGCATTCCCATAGTCCACCAAAACCTTCTTAATATTCCTTGCATTCTTCACTGAAGCCTCTTCCATAACAATAGTTCATCAACAAATTGTTGGTGAGAACACACTAGAGCAAATGAGGAAGGATTAAGGCCCACAAAGTCCCATTAAGCACCATATCATCAATGAATCTCCCCAAATATTATGCCAAAATGATAAATAGAATATGAAAAGTCAGGTCTCCTTGTCTAAGGCCCCTGGATGTCTTAAAAAAAGAAGTGAGGGAACCATTCACAAGCACCGAGAAGGAAGCAGACGACACCAGCATAAAGATAAGACCCCTAAATCTCTTATTAAAGTCAAAATCTTCTACAACATGGAGGAGAAAGTGCAGTAAACTCTATCATAAGCTTTAGAGAGATCAAGCTTCAGCAAAAAACCTTCATTTTTAGACACCGAGAGAGAATGGATATTTTCATGCATTGTAATAATGGATTCCACAACTTGTCTACCAGGAAGAAAACCAGATTGTTGACTAGAGATAATAAATAGAAGAATAGACAAAATTCTAAGGGTAAGAACCTTAGAAATAATCTTGTAAAAAGAATTACACAAACTGATAGGCCTGAACAAGTTCATTGTATTTGCACCCAGCTTCTTTGGAATAAGGGCCAGAAAGGTACCATTTAGCTCTTTAAGGATGTTTCTAGACCCAAAACATTCCTTCACACCATTGAAAATATTAGCACCAATAATATGCCAGTACTTATGAAAGAATAGGAATAGGAATCCATCAGGACTAGGGGCTTTGTCTCCTTCAAAGGAAAAAAATAGCCTTAGAAATCTCATCCAATGATAGAATAGAAGAGAGAAGAACATTCTGATCCTTAGAGACACAGGTTGAGATGCATCCAAGGAACATTTCCTACTTCTCTAGATCCAAATTGGGCCCTTGCAACAGATTTTTTTAAAAATCCACTGGCTCCCTTTTGATAGTCTCTTCATTATCAGTTAGTCCCTCATTTGTATAAATTTTGGAGATTTTGTTAGCCATCCTATGCTTGAATTTAGTAACATGAAAGTACTTAGTATTATGGTCTCCATCCTTCAAAAAGACCTTTCTGGACCGCTGTCTCCAAAACATTTCCTCTTTGGAGATGATGTCATGAAGTTCAACCAATTTGCCACTTTCCTCTTCCCTAGAGATAGTCTCATAACCCTCAGTATGAATCCTATCTTGAATGTCCTTAAGTTCCTCCAAAATATTTTTTTGGTTCTAAAAAATATTGCCAAATGTATGTTTATTCCAAATCTTAATATTCTTCTTAACATTTTTTAGTTTTGCCGCAACTCTAAACATAGTTGTACCTTCAACTTGAATACCCCACCACTCCTTTATAAGAGTCTCCAAGCCTGGATGGAGAGTCCACATTTTTTCAAACTTGAATGGGAAATTCTTATGAAAATTAATCTTTTTAGCAACCAAAAAAATTGGGTAATGATCTGATCCCACCCTAACTTGGGCACTAAGATTACATTTATACTTAAGGAGACAGTCATTACTAATGAGAGCATGATCCAACCTAACCTATATAAGATCCTTACCAGACCTTCTATTTTTCTAAGTGTACTCAATCCCATGCAGATCAATTCATGAAGAAGATGCTAATCAATAAACTCCATTAAATCAATTCTATTGTCCAAAATAGTCTGGCTCCCTCCCCATTTTTCATTTTCTTTTAACAGAGTGTTGAAGTCCCCCATGATGATCTATTTCTCTTCAGAAAAAAGTTTTCTCTGATTAGAAATATCCTCACACAATTCCTTTCTTCCCCATTTTGAGTTAGGAGCTTAGACATTAGTGAGGACCTAACTAAAGTCATCTTTAGAATTTTTGAATCTAACATTCATCATGTTTCTATTTTGTGAGATAATATCCCCTTGAATCCATCTATTTATCCAAAAAACAACCATACCACTTGAGGCTCCCTTTGAATCATTGCCAATAATACTTCCACCCTTAAAAATTGGAAGACATTCCACCTTATCCTTTAGCATCTTTGTTTCTTGAATCACAATAATATCTGGCATGTTATCCCTTATCATGTTCTTCAATATATCATGTTTATGAGGGTTATTTAACCCTCAAATATTCCACAAGATTATCTTCATAATTTATGGAATTTTTTTTCTTCTAGGATGGTTCTCTAACTCCCATCAGCAATGCTCCTGTTGGTCTCAACTATTCTCTTCTAGAAATTGGAAGGTCTTCCCACTAGAGAGGGAGAAGAGCACACATCCCCATTCTTAAGAGTAGCTCCAAGAGGCTTAGAAGAAATTACCTCTTTCCTACTCTTTAGGACCTCCCCTTTTGCCTTGGTTCCTTTCTTCATGTTCTTAGTAGGTGCAGACTACTCCTTTTTTTTCCTACCTTTATTTTTGTCTTTGGCTTTTCTACCAATGGGAATCCAATTAGCAATAGAACCATCCTCTTCCCATAGAGCTTCCTCATCTTGAGAAATAGAAAGAAGGTCCTCAACTTCACCTCTAACAAAGTTTCCTTCCATTAAATTTTCCTTGGCTATAGTACCCAAAGGCAAAATAGACACTGCTTGGGTCCCATCTTCTATAGCACCCTTCCCATCCTTGGGAATGATATCCTTATCAATTGGGTTCTTCTCCAAACTATCCCTATTAATAATCACTGGCATGTTCTAAGCATAAATCATCAAACCTCTTTCCTTCACCATTAGGGAATCCAACCTAGATTGAACAATCCCCACATCACCATCTATACTATCTTGCTACTTCTAAGGAGGATTCCTTACTGGCTCAATCACACCATCACCTACATCATTATTTAGGCCAATACTTTATTCCTTCAAAGAAGCAATCTCACCTAAACCCACCTCAACACTCTTAGCAATCACTAACACCTTGAGCTATTCCTTTGAAGAAATGGACCCACCTAAAACCCCCACAACATCCTTCGCGGACCCATCAGCCCTATTAATATCCTTCCTCATCTGCACTTTTTTAGCCTTTTTGGGCTTATCTCTTAAGGAGGGACATTTTTTGGCCCAATACCCAGCCTTCCTGTAATGAAAGCAATCAAAGGGGACAAATTTGAATTCAATATGTTGGTCCCAAATTTCCAATTTGGACTTTAAAGAAATAGATTCAGGAATATCCACCCCTTGAGTAACTCCAACATAAAATTTGGCATAATTCATCCTTTTCTAAGACACAGTCACTGGATCTAAAGAAAGGAGCTCCCCAAAGGTATTGGCAATTCCTTGAAAAACATCTTCCACCCAAAACTCAAGGGGAAGACCCAGTAAATGAACCCAAACTAGGGCTTGAATAACAGATTCATCCAGAGAGTAAAGGTTAGGAGTCCATTTCTAGAGAATCAAATGTGCCTCCCCATCATCCAAGGGCTAAAGCAAAGGATATCTTGTTTTTCCTCATCACAAGAAAAACAAAAAGAGAGACACCCTTTAGCCATCATTGAAACATCAACTTGACCTTTCAAGCTCCATTTCTTATGAACAAAACTCCTCACATCATCTATGTTGGGTCTCACCCCAATAAATCTCCCAACCAAAGTTGAGTCCATGATTGAAATGTTTTTGTTAATAATATAGTCAAGGATTTCAATGGAGAACTTACCTTTATCCCTCGCTGATATATCTTTAACTAGCAAAAAGGAAGATTTACCAATGGGCCATATTCCAAACAAGCTCAACCATTTTTTAATTGGCTTGGGCCCTCCTCTTGAGTCCTCCAAAATCCCACCTCCACTTGGGTCCTCCAATGTACCTCCATCCTTAGCATCACCATGAAAAGAGGAATCTCCAGCTAATAGGGATCACACTCTTGGCGCAAATCATGCAAAATTCAAAATCTCTTTCCTGCCCAAACCCTTCAGTTAGCTACCACTACTTCTCACCATTAGGTTGCTTCCCATGAAGAAGAGAAGTGTTGAAGGGGAAGAATTATTTTATTTTATGAAGTCTTTGCATGAGGAAGTCAAGTTGAAGTTGCAAAAAAGTAATTAGAAGTATAAGGAGAATTTAGACAAGTCTAGGAGACATCATATTTTTGAAGTTGGTGATGAGGTGATGCTTCATTTGAGGAGAGGCATATTTCCTATTGGAACATACAGTAAGTTGAAAATGAAGAAGTTTGTGAAGGATTTGAGCAATACAAATTGATAAAACTTGAAGAACACTTACATGCAAGAACCTGTCATGGAGAAGAAAAAACAAAGAAGAAGCAAGGCTTTTGCTTTGAAAATATGGAAAACATCCTATTATTAGACTAAAAGAATGAATGAAATTTATAATTGATCAATCCTTATAGAAGGAGATCATAAAACCTAACAGGGAAAGTAAATGACATTTAATGATTACTGTTTAATTATTAAATTGAAATGCAATTGCATAAAGGGAAATCTGAAGAAGGGAGTAAAGGTAACTTAATAAATTATATTAAATTAATGCTTTACTCTAACACACCCCCTTAAGATGAGCAATAATGTAGCTACAAACAATGTTGAAAAAAAACTTGGGTCTTGACAACAAGGCCTAATGAAGTACCCAATCACAACCAAATCTTTATAAAATGAAGAAATAGGGAAAACCACGTGGGAGAAACCTATTGGAATTACAATAGGAAAGGTAAACTCTAGGGGGGGTGTGAATTAATGTTTTAAACTTTAACCCATATAAACATTCACCATACATCCATCTCACATATTCAATAAGTAAACTAAAATACCATGTAAAGCATATACATCTAAAATATGTAAACAAGTAAGCATTCACACATATATGACACAAGGTATGATTGCATAGAAACCCTCCAATGAGAAGGTCAAATTGAGGTGGGGATGACACCCACAAATCTTCATACTGCAATAATAAAGTGTATCCAATGAAGGTTACAATGTTTGATCATAAAACATGATATGCCCTATGAAAGGTTTGCCATGTTAATAGATTACAAAGACTATTAGGTCTTATCCTATTAAAGGATTTCAACACCCTATTAGAAGTGTGCCTGGTTAAAGGATTTCAACTCACAATTAAGCACCTTGTTAGAGGATTTCAATCTAGCCTGTTAGGACTACTCTATTAAGAGATTTAATTGATTCACCAGTTAGAATGTCTCAACAATGATTCCTGCGATTAGCACTTTATTCCTTGATGTTAAATTACCTCTATCCTATTGTGTACTTGATCCTTCTTGATTAGATGTCTCTCTATTGTTCATTATTTCCTTCCTATGTTCTCCTTTAACTAATTATGCAATGTAATTTAGATCATAATACCTTGGTCACCATGAATGTCTTGTTTGTGCATACAAACTCTCCTTCTCTCTCTTTGATCGTTCATAAAAAGTTTAGGGTTTGTCCTTCTTAAGAAGAACTAGGTGACTATTGACACAAAAGTATGCACCCTTGCCTAAGGAACTGCTACTCAACTAACCTTATGTAACATGGAAATGACCTCCAAGTGTGGGACTTGCACTCTAAGGTCAAATCTTTAGAGAAGGCTAGCTTCCTTACTATCAAGATGTACATACAGTACCACTTTGAAGGAAAAGGGAGAAAGAGACTAAAATTAAAATGCAAAAAGGGAAAGGAGGGTGATGCACTAAGATAGAAGTATGGTTATGAATTTATTCATGTATGCACAACACATCAATGAAAAGTCCAAATACACAGATCATGGCTCTATTCTACCTCCAAGAATCCATATACAGGTTTGGAACTAGTTGAAGTGTTGAAAGGAAATACATCTTAACATATATAGCAACCATTAATAGTTTGGACACAACCTATAAACCTTGAAAACTAGAAAGAAACACCCACCAAAAGGCAAGATACATGCATATTTGACAAATGGAAAGAAGAGGTAAGGAAGGAAAACTATTTCATTAATGGAAGGTAAGGAATACAATTGCAGAGCACAAGGCTACTACAAGTAAACATAACAGAATAGAGAACAACCCAAAAGAACTATTTACAACTACCTTTATAGATGAGACATAACTCAGATGTTAACTTGAAGTTCAAACCTCAATCCAAAGTCGACTCAAGTTGCAAAAAGTAGTGATAAAAGAATATTAGAACCAAATCTAATCATAAAATACAATCTACTACGATGAAGTGACAAGAAGGGAAAAACAAATGCACCCAACTATAAAAATCAAATCCCATGAGATTTGATCATTACAATCATTAATGAGGCATGAAGATGCATAAATGTCATGCAAAAAATGCCAAATAATGTTATTTAGCATTAAAGAATAGTCCTTGTAACGTGTCGTGGCAATGACAAATAAATCCACACTACTATCAAAAAAATGTGGCATGGGATAACATGCAAGTTAACTTGTCGCGAAAACATATAGTTGACCCGCGTGGAATAAATTTGATTTTCCCCCAAAAGATGTGAACTATTGATGTAGATCTTCATTTGAATATGGATGGCCCAAATGCTGCAAAAATTCTCCCCAATAGATAAATAAAACTCAGCCGTAGAATCAAGATCTTCCTTTATAACCACAGATGACTAAGATGCACTCATAGTCTCCCAAAGATGCTTCCAGATCCAATAGCCATTGTATCTTCATAAGGGGCCCCAACAATGATGCAAAAATACGACCATCGTCTGATTAAAAGAAGCCCACAACAAGAAAGATCTACCATGTGGCATGAAACTATTGGTCAGCACATTCCTTGAATGTTCAATTGAAGAGGCAGCAAAAATTTTGTGATTTCAAAAAGAGCAGCAAAGTCATTCTCTGAAATGGTGAAATTGGTTATTGCAAAATGTTAACCCTGATAGAAAATGTATGTTAACCCACAACTCAGCACATGAAGAAAAAATGAGCCAACTTGGCACATGAACAAACCACATTAACACGAGATGTTAACCTAATTGAAAATCATGTTAACCCACATCAAAAAATCCATCCCATTGAAGATCTCTCACATTGGTTATCATTGATGGGCTGAATGGGGGCAAAATTGGCCAACAGTGACTTAGGGTTAGGTATGAATCAATGGTCATGATTCATCCATATTGCCACTTAAACCTTCCCTTTACCTGATTGGATGCATGTAATAAATAGGGATTCCCACTTGAGATTTGATTTTTCAACAAAATATTGTAAATCAATCCTTAAGTCAGCCCAAAAATGGTTTACATAGTAGTTTGTGCCAAAACAAACAACTATGTCAAAATTGTGTTACTCAGCATTTAAATTCCCTTGTGCTCGACACTAACTATGACTTCAATGTTGTCACTCAGAAACTGAATGACTCAGCATGCATTGCTTGTTCAACTCCTAAATCACTTGGCACATACTGTCTTCTTGGCACTTGAGTGACTTGGCACTCACTAATTACTTGGCATGTTCTAACTTACATGTCATGCTCAACATATGTTACTTGTTTGGTAGGAACTAAGTAAATGACTTAAGTGTATAGACACTCACTTGTCAAAACCAATCTGAGATTAACAATCTCCCCCTTTGACATGAGTGTTAAAAACACTTGTTGATCCATTAATAATCTTATTCTTACAAGAATAACATAGATGTCTATTCAGCTTCTATACAAAATTTCAAAAATATCAAAATTTTGCAACATGACTTATACCTCAAAATTGTATAACTCCCCCAGAGTTGTTTGATCTATTATGTACTATACACTGTATCAAAATCTTTCTCCTACTGAGTAGATTTGCATCAACTGATACTCTTTCTCTATTATACTCTTTCTTTGTTCCTATCTGGATACTCTTTCTTTGTTTCTTACTCCCCCTTTAGATAGATATCTCTTTGTTCTACTTCCTTGCTCCCCCATTTTCTCTTACTCCCCCTTTTTGACACTGATGTCAATGGGTTATACACTAATAGTGTATTTGTCCAAAAATGATTTATGGACCTCAATGGGTTATACACTAATAGCATATTTGTCCAAAAATGATTTATGGACCTCAATGGGTTATACACTAATAGTGTATTTTCCCAAAAATGATATATGGACCTCAAGTATAATTTGAAGAGCTACATCCCAATTATAACAAGCTACCTCCAAAGACTTAATTTGGATGACTAGCTTAGCAACAAGGTGAACTAAGCCATCTAATGTAGAAATATTGGGGTCTTTCTTCATGAGTGTTTCTACATAGCCTTTCCTTGTGTAAAATATCCATATGAGGAGTCAATGTCACCTGGATGTTGATTAGTTTAGACCTTATGTTGGCTTCATCTGCTTGTAATGATGCTAACTAACTCTAGGATTGCAATAGGGTCCTAAAGTGTGTCTCACTTTGAGTTGGAGACTTGGGCAATGAATGCATTTAGCTCTCCAAACTCAAGATGTGATTCCTGATCTCTTGTGTGAAGTGTGGAGGATTACATAATTTGGTGTACAAAGAGAAAATGTTCGCTAGTGCCTTCTTCACACTATCTATCTTAGTTGCCAAGGCAACATGTGTCAGTGTAATATCACTAAATATCTTTTCATTTACCTTGTTTTGAAACTTCTTTTTAGACCATTCTAATAGTTTGACATTAGTATTCAGGTTTGTGTCACTAACTCTTTCTACTATATTAGTCAATTGTTCAATGATTGGCTAGGTTTCATCTAGAGTAGGTAGACTGAATGCATCTAAGAAAATTTCTTTGATATCAATCAAAGCTTACTTATGCATGTGCTCCCTTTTGAGTAGTTCTTGATGTTTCTTCTTTGGTAGGGCTTCTTATAGTATACCCATCTACTCAATTATGATTGCTCGATAATCAAATTTAGGCAGTACAATCTCTTCATCTAGGCTAACATCCCCATAAGGAATTATCTATTCTACCTTAGATGAGCTAGAACTCAGAACTGAAAATTGTAATGGAGTTTCCTCTGTGCTTGATCTCTGAAGAGCTTGACTGGAAAGAGCACCAGATTATAGTAATGTCACCGGTGCTTGGATTGCTACTAGTTCTTTTAGCTTGGGTGTCAAAACTTGTCTCTTTAGACTTGTCCTTTTCTGCCTTTGTGGTTTTAGTTGCACCTTGATCTTGTGTTGAGGTGCAGGTGTATCTATCTAACCTTTTTGACTTTGAATCCCATCATTTTTCGGTGTTTCCACCTTGTCTTCTTTAACTATCTCAACCTTATCTTTTCTAGTTTCTTGTTCATTTCCTAAGACTAGAGTATCTTCCATGAATGTATTGATAGTGCAACCTATTATCTCCTTCCTTTGATATACAACTATGGTTTGTGAAGGTCATCCACTTGTGACTTGAGGAGTCATTATAGGTGTTTCTTATGTTTTCACTTCCTCCCCTATAGTTATAGTCTCTGACTTTTGAATTTCATCTACACTCACCAATATAGGGTTGTCACATAATTTATCCTGGAGAGTGGACTAGAAAAGTATTTTTTTCAAATCTTCCTCTATAAGGGGATTGATGTTCTGACCATTAGTATTAGAAACATCCTTTACTTTAACAATTTCGATGTTTACACTTGTCACCTGTGGAGGACTAGCATTCGAAATTTGTGTATCTTGTACACTCTATTCTATTTGTTGCTCTTCCTCAGTTGGTGCCTAATCATTAATATTCATATTAGTGCCTTCCTCAACTATGCCTCATTCATTATCATTCTTCATCTTCTCCTACCTTAATAGGTATCTAGTCATCTTCATTTGATGTTAATAGTTTGAATGTTAACTTCCACATTTGTTTGGAGTTCTTTACAATATCCTCTATATTATTTTGCAATACGATGAATGCCCTATCCTTGCAAAAAGAGGGGTAAAAATTTATTAAGACAGAAAGGAATACAACAAGGAGAGCTCAACAAGGAGCTCGATCCTGAGCAACAAGATCATCAAATTCTTGCACCATCTCAAAGGATAGTTGCCTCCTATCCCTAATATTCCAACCCAGATCATGACTAGAAGCCCATTTGGCTAAAGAATCAGCAGTTCTATTCCATTCATGAGGAATATACGTGAACCTAGTGAACTGAAAAGAGGAAGAGAAGAAAAGAATCTGCTTAACAACAGTGGAGAGCTACCAACTAACATCCTCAAGCTCTTGCGAAGAAAGCATGTTCACCACCACTTGGGAATCAGACTCACAAATAATCTTACTCCATACCCGCAAGAAACACTATTCCACAGCATATAAAATAGCCTAAGATTCCATGAGATTGTTAGTATAATCACCCTTATGAACTGAGAAGAAAAAATTAACATCCCCAGAACTACAACGAGCCACTCCGCCAATACCAACCGGACCAGGATTCCCACAGGAAGAACCATTAGTGTTAATTTTCAGAACTCCACAGGGAGGAGGAGTCTAGTGCCCATCCTAGTTAACCCAACCCTTCCTCTGATGGTGAAGCTGCCTGGACATAGAAGGAAACCTATGAGCTACAACCCCATCCTGCAAATGAAAATTGAGGTGATTACAGATAGCAAGATCAATCGGATCCATACCCCCATCAAGCTCACACTTCACAAGAATAGTTTCCTGAAGAGAATGTGATATTTTTTGCCAAAGATGCAAAACACCAAGCCAAACATCTTGAAATATGCAACGATTCCTATCCAACCAGATATGCCAAAGCATGAAAGATGGGCCAGCAATCCAAGCAGCATGGAAAGAAGAAGACTTGGAGGGAGCACTACCCAAGCGGGCCCAGAACTCAGGCAAAGAGGAAGCATGCCAACAAGAGCAACCCCAAGCACTCCACCAAAGGTGCCATATCTGAGTAGAATAGGAGCAATGGAAGAACAGATGGGAGACAGACTCTTCTCCATTACCACACAAAACACAATAAGAGGGGCCCTGAAATCCACCTTTACAAAGATTATCCCAAGTAAGACAATAGTTGTGAGCCACTAGCCACATGAAAAAATTGCACTTGGACCAAGAAACTTTATTCCAAACTTGCTTCCACCAAGGGACCTCAGCATCCCCAAATAATTGTCTAGTTATCTCTTGATACCCAGCAGAGACATGATATTACAAGAAAAGGTACCGCCCCAAGCCAAAACATCTGGACCAAGCAAAGAAGAACACTCTCTAGAGGCCAGAATTTGAGAAAGCTCCTAATGATCCATGCCTGTACCTCCAGGAGGCCAATCAGAAGAATGCTTCCATCTGTAACCAACAACATGTCCCAATTGATAAGGAGTCTTGTAATGAGCCACTTTATCCCATCCAGTGGCAAGAAAAGAGTCACAAAGAGGCTGAAGATGAGGGTATATGGATAAAATGGAAGGGAATCCATCCCAAGAATTAGACCAAAACAAAGCCTGAGAACCTCCTTTACATATCCAGAACAGACCCCTCTTCACCACCATCGCACCTGTCTTCAAAGTATGCCAAACCATTGAGCCATGACCTTCAAGAGGAAGTGCAAAAATGGAGAAAGGATCAGCACCATGAAAATATTTATGAGTGATAATACGAGCCCAAAGTTGATGTTGTCCAGAACACCATCGCCAATAAAGTTTAGCAACCAAAGCTTGACTACTCAATAGAGCAGATCGAAGACCAAGACCACCCTCCATTTTAGGCCTACAAATAGTTGCCCAATTAACCAAGCTCCATTCAGTACTACGCAAATTACCACTCCAAAGGAATTGTCGAGAAAGAGCATAGAACTCCTTGAGAAAGTAAATAGGTGCAGCGTGAACCATGCTTCTATAAGTAGGAAGAGCTTGGATAACAGCTTGAAGAAGAGTAACCCGGGCAGCAGTAGAAAGCCATCTATGAGTCCAATGATTTACCTTATCCTGAAGCTTGGTAATCAATTTTTTCTAGAAGAGACGTGGCTGCTTGGAAACAGCAATAGGAATGCCAAGATAAGTCAAAGGAAGTGAACCTATCTGAAACCGCAGGATACCAACAATCCTATGCTGAATAGAATCAGGAGTGTTAAAAAAGTAAATGAAAGATTTGTGCTCATTAACTTTTTGGCCTAAAGCTACCAAATAAATGTCCAAAGCATGTCGAAAGGCTTCAGCTTCCTTGATCCTAGCAAGACCAGCAAGAGCAAAATCATCAACAAATTGAAGATGGGAAAGAGAAGGTAAGCCATTACCCCACCGCTAGCCTTGAATAGAATTCTGGGACACCTGATGCTTAATGAATCTGCCCAAGCCTTTAGCCATGATGATCAATAGATATGGGTAGAGAGGGTCACCTTGGCAGAGGCCTCTAGAAGCACCAAATAGTTGAGAAGGTTGACCATTAATAAGAACAGAAAAAGAGGCAGAAGTAACACAACTCATAATCTAACTCACCTAGTTAGAGCTAAATCCAAAAGAAAGAAGAATACTCCTTAGGAAGCTCCATTTAACTCTATCATAGGCCTTAGCCATATCCAGCTTAACAAACATGGCTCTCTCCCTTGAAGTAGCCATAGAGTGAATAGCCTTAGTAGCAATAACCACCCCATCAAAAATTTGTCTACCAGCAACAAAACCACCTTGTTCCTCTAAGATAATAATGGGAAGCCACCTTTTCAATCTCTCAACAATCAACTTAGTAATAACTTTGTAAACCACATTACATAAGGCAATTGGTCTAAAAAACTTCAATTGATTAGTACACTCTCTCTTAGGAATAAGAGTCAAGAATGTAGAGTTCAAAGCTCGAAGCATCTGCTTGCTAGCATAGGATTCTTTAACCACCTCCAACAAATCATGATTAATGATGTCCCAAAATTCCTAAAAGAATTCAACTGGAAAGCCATCAGGACTAGGAGCCTTCCCCTTAGGCATGCCAAAGACCACCTCCTCCAGCTCTTCCAAAGAGATAGGACGCATGAGATAATCATTCATTTCCTAAGTGATAAGGGAAGGAATACAGGACAAAATAATATTTTATTCATTATCAGCAGGATGAGAGTCCTCAGAGAAGAGGGTAGAGAAGTAATAAATAGCCTCCTGGAACAAAGCTGGCAAGGAATTCAGTTGGATACCTTGAGAATTAACCAAAGAAGAGATAGTGCTCTGATTCTAGCGAGATTGCACTATTTTATGGAAAAAGGCAGTGTTTCGATCACCTTCCTGGAGCCAATCAACTCTAGCCCTTTGCTTCCAAAAAATTTCCTCTTAAAGTTCCCATTCTTCTAGAGCTCTAGAAGCAAGGGATTCAGCCTTGCCAAGATCCCCTGAGAAACCTCGATCTCTAATCTCCCTTGTGATGACATCAAGATCTTCTTGAGCAAGCCTCTTCATAAAGTGAAGGTTCCCAAAGCATTCCCTATTCCATATATTGAGCTGCCTTTTAACATATTGAAGCCTTTTAGAAAATTAGAACATTGCAGTACCATATGCAGGAGCACCATCTTTCCACCAACAAAAAACAAAATCATGAAGAGAGGAGTCATGAAGCCACATCAACTAGAACTTAAAAGGAGGACGCTTCGGAACATAAGCCCCTATAGAAAAAAATTTGATTGGCCAATGATCTGAACCCCTCCAATCGAGGATTTCTGAAGAGATAGTAAGGGTGCCACTAACCTAGAAGCAAGAAACAAGAAATCTATCCAGACGTTCTAAGATAGTAGCAACACCAGTCCTGCAAATATTGCAGGTATAGAGACCATTAGAAGGCTTAACATCAAAGAGATGCAAAAGAGATATGTGTTGTCGAAGAAGAGTAGAAGAAGGCCCCAATCTAGCCAAACCACCATGCTTCTCCTCCAGACTTAAAACTAAATTGAAGTCCCCTGCTAACACCCAAGGATGATAAGGATGAAAATTTCTAACATATTGAAAATGTTCCCAAAGTTCCTCCTTTCCCACAAGATCAACAGGTGCATACACATTAGTAACCATGATTACCTCTCCTGAGTCTAGAGCAGAAGCTACCATAGAGAGAGCTGAGCAAGAAGACATCTAGCCAAGAGGAGAAATTTTTTGAGGATCCCAAAATATAGCTAAACCACCAGCACTGCCTGTTGCCCCAACACACTGGCATTGGCCACGAGACCAAATACTAGAGGCATGTTGGACCATAGACTCCACAGAGAGCTTAGTCTCTTGGATACAAAAAACATCAAGACTATGATCAACCACCAAGTTATGAATAGCCTTTTGTCTAGGGATGCTATTCAACCCCCTTACATTCCATGAGAGAATAATCATCATTGGGTAGAATTGGGAAAATGAGAATCCAAAGGTTTCACTGAACCAGACTCAATCAATATATCTCCTGTGAATTTAATCTTCTCTTGGTCTATTTTGTGCCCAGTCCTTAGAGGGGGAGTAGAAGAAGCCCACTTAAAGGGTCAAGGTAGCAACCCCAAGGGGAGAGGAGATCCCTTGCCCTTACCTAATGGTAGCACATCCTTAACCAAGTCAACCAAAACAACATCATTATCTTCCAACACTACAGGAGTCACCAGATCCTCTGTCACAGGAGCTACAGGAACCTCACAATTCTAATATACTACAACTTGAGATGCCCCACAAGCATCATTAGGAATAGATCTCTCATCTGGGAAAACTGGATTAGAAGAGATAGGAGGAGGAATACCCTCCTCTAGAACCATACTATCCAGCACCTCAAAGCGGTTAAAACCTGAATTAGATAATATTTCTTTCAAAGGCCTCTTTTGACCACGTCCCTTAGCTCAAGGGCAAACAGGGGTAAATCCATCCTTATCCTGCATTTGAGCCTTACCCTTACCTATAGCATCTTGTGGATTCATCCCCTTGGTAGTATTAACCATTTGAGATTGTCCTTTCCTTGTAGTATCTGCCAAACCACCAGCATTGCCAGCTGTAGAACCATTCACTCCTTTGAAACTCGAGTTATGGGGGCACTGACGCTGTAAATGACCATACTCATGACAAATCTAGCAACAGAAAGGGAGGGATTCATAATCTAACTGCTGCACCCAAGAAGAATCCCCCAGACAAATTTCCAAAGAATCTGGTAATGGGTTATTCAAATTAATTTCAACACAAATTCTAGCATAAGAAATAACCTTTTTATCGAGGGATTGATGTGCTATCGCAGTCGGCTTCCCCAACAAAGCAGTAATTTTTCAAAGGATGTCTTCACGCCAGAATTCCAAGGGAAGACGAGGCAAGCGAACCCAAACTAGCACTATTGAAGGGAGATCATCAGTAGAATTAAAACCTGAATGCCAAGATTTGACAAATAACCCCACATGGTTGTAGAAATAAGGACCTCCTTCAAAAACACGATCACGATCAGACATGCAAGAGAATACAACAAAAAAATAACTATTCCCTGCCAACATAATCTCCATATCGCCTTCCACCTACCAAGAGCGATGGATCCATGCCTCAAGAGTGGATAGAGAAATCTGAATTCCAAGAAATTTGCATATCAAAGCATGCTTGGTCCAATAATCAATGTCCTCCATTATAGCCATTGGAGGAATAACTAGAACAGGGCGATCATGGCTATGCGAAAAAACAACCATTAACTTTTTTCAGCTTGGAGCTCTCCCCTGAATAAAACGATTCAGATCGCATTACATGCATAGTTGGAGAAGAACCATCTATTCTCACCAACAGACAAGAAATCCCAGGCCCTGCCATGCAAACAATAAAACCCCAATCCAAAATTGACTGCAAAAGATTTCTAAAAACACCGACGCAAATTATGTCCAGTAGCTAGCAATCCAAATAGAACAGAAAAATAGTAAAGATCAAACACCAAGAATAGGCTAGGGAAAAACCCTAGCCCAGCTGGCAGCCAACGCTTCTCCACATCCTTCAATTCTCAGGTTGGTATTCTTGCAATGAAGTATGATTGATAATCGATGAATGCCCTATCCTTAGGTACAAATCTTATAGCATATTTCTTTTTGGCTTTAGAGATTTCAGCCTTACTAAGTTCTGGCATAACTTGAGCAAGGGATGTCTCCCTAATTTGTCTTTCAGTGTTTAAACAATAATGTCATTTTTGCTCAACTCTATCATATAAACTTTTAGGTATGGAGTTGGAAAGTTCTAGAGGAGTCTTTTTAAATGTAGTCATCATGGCATATACAACCTCTTCTACTTGGTTTTTCTCAATTTTACCAAGATTATCAAACTTAATGTGAGAGAAACCTAACAAATTAGCATTGTTTCTAACATTCTCACATAAATTGACTAGATTTTAGGAGGGACTATGACTCACCACTTAGAATTGGTTGTTATCATCTAATTTTGTCTTCTCCTCATCAGATTCAACTTGGGCAACATACTTTCTCCTCAGTCGCTTATGTGCTCCATCTTCCTTCTCTTTAGGCTTGGATACTTATTTAGCCTTTTGTCCAGTGACTCTTGTACTAGCCCTTATGGTAGGTGTTGTAGGTTTGGTGTCATGCCCAAATTTTACAATGCAAAAACACAAACATCAATTTTTATTTTTATTTTTGAATGGTGACATAAAGAGTAATACATATAGACCTATGCTTCATTATGAATATTCTACCAAACTATGGGGTGTTTAAAATATAACAACTTGCGTCTCTTCAAGGACCTTAGGATGTTACTTATTCAATCATTGAGTTAGAGGTAATACTTAGCAACATTTAGGAATGCTTCAACCATATCTTGAGATACATGGGTAGGATGGTAGAATTCTAGGATATAGTTTGAAAATAATTAATTCTAGTTGATGTAGGAAGATTTGTTTCATTCAAAATTCTAGACTTCAAGATTCTAAGGGAGACCAATTAGTTTTCTAACATTCGTTGAAAATATAAGCTATAACATAAGAGCTAAATGATGTTATCATTTTGAATTCCACATCCTAATAATCAAGAATATGTAGGTATGCATGTTTGTTATGAATTTCTATGTACAATTCATCATTCAATATATATATATATATATATAATATTTTAATGAACTCTTGCATATTATCATTTCATTAAACTCTAGTTTTATTAACCCAACCATATGCCATTATTTTGACTATTGAAAATATATACTATTGATTTTAATTCTAATACTACTAAAATATTATTATTAGCTATCAAATAATTAGCATTGGTTCACATCCAAATTGGATTATTTCTAATAAGAAAATAAATTAACTAAATTTATATATTGACTAAGGATTATTACCTAACTTAACAACTAATTAAACTACTAACTAGTCTATACTTACTCCACTAACGAACTTCCCCTCAAGTTAACCATATCATGAAAATTTATTAATTTAAATTTCCTAACTAAAAATTTAATTAATACACACCATAATTCCCTCTCCTACTTCCTACCTTACCACTTTCCAAGACCAATAAATAATAAAATGAAATGAAATGTATAAAAAACACACTTCAAAGTTCTAAATTCCTAATCCCTTAACACTAATTCCCTATAATATCCTATCACCCATGTGGCAACCTATTTTACAAAAAAAAATACAAAAAAAAAAACCTTGCTAAGTCTCCCCCTACTCTATTCAAGCACCCATCTCCCATTTTGCAATGATTTCCTACTACCCTCTACCCCCTAGCACCTACCCATATCCCCTCCTTACAAGACTACACCAAGACCAAGGCATCTTATCCTAGGATGGTTGCATTTCCTTCTTCCAATGGTGGAGGAGCCAAAGGAAAGGGTACCTAACATGTGACAGGGAAAAAGGACACCACAACATGCATCCAAGTTTTTCCAAAACATGTAAGGTGCTTAGGAGGGTGGGGACAACTTGTAAGAATTTGGCTTAGGCCGAATTCACCCAAGAACTAAAAAACTCAAGACAAGCACACAATAGACCAAAATAGACAAAGTAGGATTAGAATGATGATATTCATTCAATATGTCAGCTTGAGAGTACACTAGGAGTGCCTATATATAAAGGCCTCAGGAGAGCTTCTACAATGCATAGAAGTTAGCATCATGATAAGTCATACAACTAGCACATGTCCACCAAATATGGGTTATCCTCCATTAAGCATGGAATTAACTATGATGATGTGAGGATAATCCTATAATGGTGTAGCATGCAAATCAGTGGTGTAGACAACATGTGCTAAATTAGGAGTTTGAATAACTATTTTTTCAACATGACAACTCAGTGAATGATGCAAACTCTTGTGTTGTAGACACCATGTGCATAATTAGAGTTGTGTAACTCATGAGAGTACGCAAACTCCTAAGTGTCTTGCCTAAAATAAATAATAAAATAATGTAAAATAAATAAATAATGCATTAACCTAAGTAAACTTAAGTAAGTGTAATAAGTAAATACTTATTTACACCAACACCCCCCCTTAAGTGTGACTTAGGAGAATGCCCTTAAGCTTACGAAATATAGGATGATATGTAGAATGGGTCCTAGCTACTAGGCCATGTTAGGTACCCATGTACATAATGATATGCAATCTCTCATAAAGTGAAGAAAGAGGGAAAAGCTCGTGGGAAAAACCCTCCCCCAAAAAGAGAGATAAATAGGGATGCATGGATGGATGGAGTAATCAAGACCCCCCCATTACAACATACATCCAGTATATACATAAGAGAATGAATGAAAGAGGAAGAGAGATAGGATAAGTTCCCCCCCCTTAAAGAAGAATGCCAAATAGTGACTGCTCTAATGAAGAAGCTGATCCAAGACTACAAAATGGTGTTCATTCCCTTAGGAAGAAACAATGTCAAAGGTACAAATAAGATGCTTCCACTATGTGTGGAAGAATCGCATGGATAAGTGATATCTATGAAACCTACTCAACTGACTGAAGAACTTGTCTCAAAGAATTGTCTGACTCTGCAACTGATAAAGAACCCTACTGCAACTACTGATCATAAGTATCCATAATCACTTCAACCTGTGATGATTGATCATGTAGAGAATGAACAAGAGAGTTAAATGGAGCCCTTGTGACAACTAAAGAAGGTGATTTTGCATCAAAAAGAAGAGGCAAATCATCAATACTATCCCCCAAATCTATCACTGAACCTATATCTGGAAGACTAGATGTACCCTGTTATTCTGGACCTATTACTGTGGTGATGTATGCATGTGGACTGAATTGATGAAGTGGCCTCTCACTAAAACTATTGATAGAACCCCATGTTTCTAAATCTGTTGAAGCACTATCACTATTGTCACTATTAGTTTCCATATTGTATGATGTGCGGAGAGGAGTAGAGGACAAATTTGGTGAACCTTCCTCAAAGTAAACATCCTTGTCCACAAATATCTGATGTGTCTTAGGATCTAGAAGTTTGTATGCCTTCACACTGTCTTCATAACCAATGAATGTACAAAGCTAAGATGACTATGCCTTACATCCCCTAGAAGATTTGTTTTCCCATGCAGGACAACTAAAGACTTTGAAGTGTGTCACAATAGGTTTTCTTCCACACCATGCCTCAAAAGGAGTTTTTCCTTCTATGATTGGATGAGGAGAATGATTAAGAATGTGAGTGGCACTAGAGATTGCTTTGACATCTAATGATAAATCTAGAGACTTGGCTTTGATCATGCAACTTGCCATAGACTTAAGAGTCCTAATCCTTAGTGCTGCAACATCTGTCTTATGTGGATTGAATGTTGGTGGAGTCTAAAGATCAATGCCCTCAAGTCTGTAAAAGTCCATAACTCTTAAGTTCACATACATGCTTCCATTATCCATTCAAAATATTTTGATGGCTTTCCTGGACTTCCATTCTACATGAGGCTTGAAGTCAAGAAACTTTCCCAACACTTTATTCTTATTATGAAGAAAGTAGACCCAAGTGAACCTTGAAAAGTCATTAACAAAGGTAAGTATGTAGCGACCCTGGCTACATGCAAAAGGACATGCTAATACCATGTGAACCATAGGTAGAACACCTGATGCTCTTGAAGACTTCCTTCTCTATAACTTTCCCTCTGGATGCATATCCACTGAATCTATTGAACATTGACCATTGGAAAAGTTGAATTGAGGTAGACCTTTGACCATTCGATATGTGTAAAGTTGCTAAAGGTAGTGAAAGTCAATATGACCATAACGCTCATGCCATAAATGCATGTTTGAATTTGATTGAGATAACAAGGCCTTTGAAGGAGACTTGGGTACAAAATGGGAGAAAGAGTACAACCTCTTGTTATGATTCACTTTCCCCACTGCAACCAAGGAATCATCTTTAAGATTGTGCACTTTTACTGAGTCTGGAAGGAACTCAACTCTATGTCCATCTCTAAGTTGAGTGATTTGGTAGACTGATAGGATATTTGAACTTAGGTTTTGAACATAGAGAAACTCTTGAAACACTCCATTTTCCATTTCCACATTTCCTTTTCCTTCAACTTCCATTTCGCTATCATTCCCCATGAAGATGTGCGGTACCCTTGATTTCTCCATTGAAGAAAAATCTTCCTTTGAAAAACCTGTTGGTGTTTGAAAATGTTGTAGGTTTCCAATTACCCCAATGAGAACATGACACATCTAGGGGCAGCTAACTCCCATCTTTAACACATCATTTTAGACATCGGGCCAACTATAAGGCTTGACCCTTCTTCACTTCAGTCTCTACAAAACCTAGGCGAGTGTACCTCAGATTCAATCAATATGGTACTAGTGCAAAAACACATTCTTGAATCTATTCAAAATAGATAAAATCCCTTATATCTCCTAATGACTTATGAAATGATATAAATCTATAGTAGCTAAACGCAAATCTATAACATCATAAGCTGAGTGAGGGCATTCTATTGTAGCTCTTCAACATGAAAGGGGAAAAGTTTGATAAATGATGTTGATATCGGCAAGACCAAAGTATAAGAAACAAAACCTAATGATCCTATCTCTGATTAGTGCCTTATTTCTTGAGAAATTAAATGAATTACAATCATATATCTTCAAGAAATCTTAGACATATTGCTACATCAAGATCCTTGATCTATCTTTCACCTTGTGAATAGACATCTGTATCAAAATGAATCTCATACTTAGACTATCCTTTCATGAAATCTAAAAACCTTGTAATAAACATCAAGCAATTACATGGTTCTTTGTTCCATTAGCAAGATACTTCAATCACATACACTTCTAAACAAAATGCAACCTAGTTTATGCTATTTGTTCACAAACTAGAAGAAATTACAGATCCACAAATAGGATACATGATTCAAACTAAATTTAAATCCCTTTGTTGTTCTCTATTTGTTTTCCTTGAAACCAAATACATGAAAGATGTACAGAAATGACTCAAAAATCACCTAACAAGTAAGAACTATTTGCATAAAAACTTGAATGTTGTTCATACAAGAAGAAGTGTTGAAGAATGGTGTCTCAGTAGTGAGTGATTTTCTTCTCAAAACTGGAACCAACAATGGTCTCACAATGAAAAACTGGAACCCTTACAATGGATGAAAGAAAGAAAGATATAGACCAGATGAATTCCTAGATTTGATTTCAGAATGACATGTGTCCACTTGGAATTCAATCTTTTTTAGTTACAAAACCTCCTTCCTCTTTCCACACATTGATCTAATTTGGTTTCATCATTTTTCTATTACTGATTGTGAAAATACCTTCTACTAAATGATGAAAACCTTTTGAGTCACCAAAATTTGATCTGCCTCATGAAATGTGGTAAAATTTGAGGTTTTACTGAGTGAATGTAATCAGAATCAACCTAAAATACATTTTCACTACCTTTAACCCATATTTAGGTTAGTACCTTATTAGAAATCACAACTGAACTTTGATACCTTAATACAGTTACAAGTTGGGAATCTAGGAGAAAACCTTGAATAACTCGAATAGACTACTTTCTATGTAAAAACTAACTTCAAAATTGGAAAGTTCATTCTCTCCCAATTTCAATGATATATAACATCGCATATTTAGCCTACTAAAAACCCCTTAAATCTTAGTTTGAAAATTTTCCCCTCTAGTATAACTATTCAGGTCTGCAACTTCGGATTTTAAATTTTGAAAAATTTAAAATTAACCTAAAGTTCAAACTTTAGATTAAAAGTCCTTTGAATTAAAAAGATCTGCATGTCACCCATTGAGAAAATATTTTTAAAATGACATTTAAAATAATTTATTTTTCCCCTTGCCCCCTTCAATTTTAGGGTCAACTCAAGTTTGATCGAGTTCCATGTGGCACTTCATGATTGACCCATCTAATTGCCACATTGCCATCTACCCAGGTGCACTGCCACATGTCAATCTTCAGTAATCTCGCATTACTTAACTAGTGTGCATCTCTATAATGCAGGCATGTGCTAGCACTTGGATCATGACACATGGTGGCATCTAATGAATCCATCTTAATCTGAACCTATGGTGCCACCTCATCACCAACTGGGACCTACTACCACATGGCGACATCTCACATTCCTATAAGCATAGTCAGCAACTACCATGTCGCATGAGGGAATGAGCCTTTGTGACATGTGGCACACTACACCATATCAACTCTGAATCCGCACCCAACTGGAAGATCGTCTACCACTTTTCACAATTTGGTTCATCCTCAGGTTACACCTCATAGATGACATCATCTTTTTTTATTCAAAATTATTTTTTCTTCCCTGAAACTGGCCAAGCCCACATACAAGTTGTGGATGGCTTTAAAAGATGTGTCTTTTGAGATGCTATTCATAGTTAGTGTTTTAACTTTTAAACCCCTCATGCCTCTGCTACCCGCTCCATGTGGGATTAAAATTGAAAGTATAATCCTCTCAGACTGTGTCTTCTAATGGTGGCTCTAACTTTTTTAATGAATTTTCAACTAACAAAATGCATGGAGTGTTGCTTGTATGCCAAAGGTCCTTGTGTTTTTCATGCCGTAGGTTTGTTTTTTATTCTGGTGGCTTATTGCAATCTAACATGGGCTCTTTTCATTTTCTCTACAAAATGTTTTGAGTAAATTTGTTATATGCTAGGCGTGGAATCCTGTTCTTTAGTTGGCTTGTTCTTTTTATTGTGTTGATTGCATTTCTTTATGGTTTGGAGACATGTCTTCTAAGATGTGCTTGCCACTTGTTCAGAATGGATTGACTGGGGCTTTGACTGTGATCCCTTTTGTTGGTGTCCTCCATCCCAAATAGTAGCTTTCAAAACTCACTATGTGTGGGTCTTTGGATGGCTCCCTGTTGATGCTTGCAAAAAAGGCTCCCTCTATGGTTTTCTTTTTAAAACGTGAGGCTTGCTCAACTGCTTGGGCGGCTTTCAATATACTGATTTCCTTATTTTTTAAATGTGATCATCCCTTGCATGGCATCTCCCTACTCTGATTCATGGATGACTTTGACTAGCATGGGGATTTTTTAGCAAGACTATTGTTCTGGTCTTCTTTTTAAAATGTGAGGCTTCCTTAGCACACGTGAAGCTCCACTTCCACTAGCTACACTTTGACTGCATGTATTCTTCTTCCTAACATCTGGATGCTCCTTTTAATTGATTTTGGCATTTGCTCCTAGACATGGCGTAGACTTCCTTCATGTTTTCCACAGGCTTTCCTATCTTGTATCCACAGGTTCTCCTTTTCCAACACCTACTTCCTTCAAACATCAACTTTCCAAAACAAGGAGTCTCTACATGAAATATCAACTTCCCAAAGGCTGTGGATTCCAACATGCCATGGGTTCTTTAAAATGGCTCCCCCTAACACTGCAGGTGTGAGCTCCTTTTTAATGCATGGAAAACTTTTTAAACGCGTGGAGCAACCTCCTTTTTTTGCTTTCAGGTGGCTTTCTTTATAATGCAGGGTGCTTTATTTTATATGTAAGATACTTCTTTGACTTGCATCTTTTTTAATGTCTGAGCTACTCTACTACTAACCAACCACTCCTTTACCATGCTCTAGCTCCTTTTTTCATGGGAGGCCTCTTCTATCATGCATGGGATGCCCTCTTTTTTTTTTTTTTGGCGCCATATCTCCACATTGCGTGAGCTCTGCATGAGGCTTACTTGCATGGAGTGGGCCTTTGATGCCTCTACCCCTTCCCTTATGTGAACCTTGGATACCAAAATAGTTGACAAGATTGAATGGTTGCAGATGCAACTTAAATAAATATATTTTGTCAATTTTCTGCATATCCAGCAACCATGGCAATTTAGGAATTTGTGGGATGTGACTGGGAATCCCTCTATATATTTGTAACTGACTCATCCAATCAATTATCATCAGCTATGGCTATTGAGGTTCTTGGGTTGCAATTTTGACATGGATAGTCTCAAAATCCTTCTTCATACTTAAACTGAGATGTTGGATATCACACATGGTATGAAACCAGCCTTACTTTGGATAGAAATTATTAATATACTTTTCCAAGGCGAGGATTTTCTTTTGACTAGCGATTCTTCTTTTCAAATCACATATATCTTCTCTTCAAGACAAAGGCACACCAACTAATTCAATAAAGTTTATTTCATATGGCTTCATGCTTTTCTCCTCCAGAAAGCAATCCATTGATGACAAAGCAGTTTCCTCCGAAGTGCTAGAATCTAAACTCCAAAAATGCCTTCCAATGTTGATTCCTTAGCTATATTTACATTCCTGCCACTGTCATTTCCAAAGGACTCATCACCTTGATCTACTATGACCTACACTAGAAATTCTATAGTCTCATTATAACATTATGATTAAATAAATTTATTATGACTCATTTTAGCCCCTTTGAAATTTCCACAATGCCCTATCACTCTGACAAGATTAGTCGGGCCCCAAAATGGGTTCGATTAATAAAAAAAAAAAATTATTTCTGAACAACTGAATTGTCAAACTAATCCATTGGTCATCTCGAACTGACCAGAATCAAGTTTGATCACTTAACCATCCATTAAAGCTCATTTGATCACTAATCTGCAACTTGCCAATTTAATGCTAGAGGGTCCTTTGACCGGCTTTAAAAATTGACCCAAACCTCTAACTGAGCTCTAGAATCTGACCCACTAATTCTCTATTCCACACACTTTTACAATGTTGAAATTCGTCTCATAAAAAATTCGGGGTCAAAAGATATTGACCATCAAAGTTGACTTCTCAAACTTGCCTACAAGAAAACATGTCAGAAAATAATAAATTGGGTTCAGAATCAGCTTCAAAAACTAGGTAAACTGACACTTGGGGAAATGACAACTGGGGTTTTGGTTCACTATCACGAGGTGAATATAAATCTATGATTTGGGCTCATGACAAATAACTAGGTGCAAATGGAAAGCGATCAAAGTGGGCTACTTGGATTTTGCTGATTGGAAACAATGGCAGAAAGGTGATTTTTGCAGATGGAATTGACCTCGAAAAGTATGCAAATGGATTCATCAAAACTTGAAACTTGGCACACTTAAAGTATTTTATGAGGACACACAATGGTATAATCTGTTCAATCTAACCTATCACATATTTCAAGATATAACATCCCGAACAGGGGTTCCAACAAATCTGCAAATGCTGACACTAGCAAAAAGATAGAAATTGCATTTGGAATCGCGTTTGGAAACTGATCAAATGGATTCATCAAGACTTAAAATTTAAAAAATATGACATCTCTAACCTCTAAAATGCAACACAAAAGGAATTTTATCGTTTTGGTCTATTGGGTTAAAATTATAACATGTCAAACAGGGCTTCCCAGAATTGTGTGCAATGTGCATCAACATGAAAATAGTAAATTACCAACTTTGAGGGATTCAAAACCTAGTCAAACAGATTTGAAATGACTCAAAATCTGAAACATAGGCTCTTAGATATGGACACTAGATACTCCCATAGTGGTGAATCATGAAACATTTCTAGGTACGAGATATTCACATGCAAAGATGGCCTCCTATCATTGTTTGACACTAAAGGTACAATGTAGATTTGGAATTTACTCAAAATAGGACTTTACAAAATGACTCAGAATTTCAATTTAGCTTCATGAAACACTTAGACACACTAAATGGAGGGTATTAGAAATATTAAACACCTCATGGGGCTCAAAGGTATAGCCAGGTACATATGCATCAAAAACGTTTACAGGGCTAAATTTCTTCAATGGTGCTCAAAATTAGGGCTTTAATTTTGAGCACCAACAGTGGCTCTATCTGGGGATGCATTCTCCTTGTGGCCATTTCAAGGATTCAGATCTTTGGGATAAGCAGATCACTCACAAAAACTCTTTGAATAGTTTTATTAAAAGCAAGGAATCAACTACCTCTACTATGTACATGCGATGGCCCTGGGCTACTGAACTTTCTCAAAAACCTTACCTCTATCATAAACCTAATTTTCATCTGAACATGCATGAGGTAAACTAGAAATAGCATTAATATCAATCTTTCCAATCAAATCAACATTATGAAACAACTCATTCAACAAAATTGAATCTAAATCTTGACTTTCACAATGCATATAAAAATTTGATTCACTCTTCACAACTCGCAAATCATGAAAGTTCTGATAAGCATACTTATAACTATTAGACTCAAACTGAAAACTCTCTTCATTTAATAATCATGCATGCTATCAATCTCAAATATGAATGCATCATATTCAACATGGGGAAAAGGATCACTCATACCTTCAAATTGTGTATCCTTATGCATAACCGGATTGAACTCAAATGAACAATCTGACTGTTACTCACACATGTCATCAATATCATAATCTAAAACTAATATGGAGTCTTCAAATAGTTCTTCACAATCAGCAAATAGATCAATCTTCACATCAGAAAGTTCATCATAAAAATCTTTACAAGGTGCATACTGATTTTCAATAATGACTTCATCAAACACCTTATTCTCATCATGAGATGCAATCTCATCAATGTTTTCACCATCATACTCAAAAGAAGAACAATCTAATTTCTTGCAGCAGTAGGATAAAGTATCAGTATTAAGATCATTCTTAATCAAATTTGAAAGTTCCATGTCTTCTTCAAACAAGGGGTTAATAAGTCCATGTAGTGATCCTTGTTGAACATCTTGACAAAAAATGGGCTAATCATCATCACAATCTTCATCATATAAAGCATTATCATACACTTTGAAACCATTACCCAATGTATTATCACAAACACTTGCAACCTATGAAGAAAAATCAGAACTACATGAAGACTCATTTTCTTCTCCATCAACGGAGCATATAAAAAATTAAATCAATTCTTTTCTCATTATCTTCATCAAGGTAATTCAAATGTCTTGCAAACCAATCATCATTAAGTGCTAATGCATTAACTTCAGAATCATTAGTATACTCTTGGTTACTGCTGCATCTATCTTCAAGACATTTATCTATACAACCAATCAATCTGTCATTATAGATAATCTCTTTGTCTTTGGATTGTGTAGACAATTCTTCTTCACCCCTTTCAACCTCAAGCTGATTTGCATAATTTTGAACTGGAAATTAATTTTCAGATTTAGAAAAAGAACTCATACCTTTACTTTAATAAGAGTGGCAACTTCTGTCATTGCTTTCTTCGTCCTAGTTTGTATTCGATTCACATGAAGATGAACATATGCTATCATGATCCTCTTCTTGACTTGAGGAACAAATCTCATCCTCAACTTCATATGATGCTTCTTCATAATATATCGGATCAGTAAATTCACCCTCATCAATATAATAATGAACAACTAAATTTATACCTTGTATATGTAACTGATCAAGTGAAGTGATCTTATCATCTGCTACTATAACATTACAAACACATGCACTATTTTCAACAAGGAAAGAATCTACTCCTTTTTCCAACAAAGAATCTTCAACTACACATGTTTTTAATTCTAAAATTTTAGTAAGATCTTTTACAACAACAAGGGTACATCTTCTTATAAATCTATACTTGAGATTGCATTCAATATCCATTGCAATTTCATAGGCTTGACATAAACTTTGTGGTTTTTTATCCCTTAGTAAGAAACCCATCTTCTGGCCCAAAGCACCCAAATAAATAACTAGACAAATTTGATCATCGGGCCTACAATTTTTAGGGATATCCATTAATGTTGTAAACAATCTACTATTGAATCTTGGGATCAATTCATCTTGTTCAATCTAAATTTCCATCAATCGATCCAACATTAATTTTACATCTACCCACCCATCAAATCGTTCAATGAATGATGAACTTAACTCATCCCATGAAGAAATTGAAGCTATAGGCAAGCATGTGAACCACTCTCTTTCATCTTCTTTCAGAGTCTGCACAAACAACCTCATCTGTAGATCTTCATGGCACACATCACAGTCATACATCAAGTCAGAAAAAACTTGGACATGATTCTTTGCTAATTGGGACTAGTTCCTATTAAACTTTGGCAAATACCTTCTGATTCCATCAGGGATCTTAATTGGGAAACTAGGTATGCCATCATAGCAAAATGGCACATATCCTTTGATATTCACAGATCTATAACTCTCACTAACTGACTGTATATTTGATGAATGGAAATTTAACATTCTTCAAACGTAAAACTCATTCACCATTAGTACATTAGATTCACAACTTGCATCAGACTTGGAAATATCTTCTCTCAATTTTAACTTCAAACATACTTCAACATATAAAACACTTTATGGATCTACCTCTCACAGAGTATGTTGAATTGTACTAAACCAATTCTCCTATTTAATGCTATAAACCATTTGATAGAGAAATTTTGTAAATATTACTTTCATGTAAATGAAAACACATGAAAGTGGAGAATACCTTTTGATACGGATGCCTACAACTACTTCAATGCTACAAATAATAGTAGATTTAGATCTCATCTGGATTTAGTAACACTTGCACTGCATCTCATACAAATCTTTCACCCATTGTCAAGAACTTGATATGAATACTTCAAATTTGCATTTTGATTATTGTTTCCATTATAATAGCTTCACATTCATGGAGTACTGGTATAGAGATTTGACTTTGAGTCACCACTCACTTAGTGAGAAAATATTTACCAACTTTGTAAAACAAAACAAGCTGGTCTAGAATTTACAACTAGTATTTAAAAACTTTATTCAACAACACTTTAGGAATTTCATACTCTTGATAGCGTGAAAGAACCTTGACAACAACTTTGAATTCTGATAGCAACATATAAAAATGCCAAATGACTTTGATCTTATAATTTCATTCAATTCAATCAAACTTTTGTTGTCAATGGATAAGGAAACTGGGAAACATGAAACTTCAACAAAGAAATGGAAAACATCTCATAATCCTGCTATTGTAGCACATTCTTCCTGCAAACATTCTTGTTCTTTTCTTATGTCCCCAGTGGAGTCACCATTTTGTTGGTGTTTGAAAATGTTGTAAGTTTCCAATTACCCCTATGAGAACATGACACATCTAGGGGCAGCTAACTCCCATCTTTAACACATCATTTCAGACACCGAGCCAACTATAAGGCTTGACCCTTCTTCACTTCAAGCTCTGCAAAACCTAGGCAGGTGTACCTCATATTCAATCAATATGGTACCAGTGCAAAAACACATTCCTGAATCTATGCAAAGAAGATAAAAGCCCTTATATCTCCTAATGACTCATGAAATGACATAAATCTACAATAGCTAAATGCAAATCTATAACATCATAAGTTGAGTGAGGGAATTCTATTGTGGCTCTTCAACATGAAAGGGGAAAAGTTTGATAAATGATGTTGATATCAGCAAGACCCAAGTATAAGCAACAAAACCTAATGATCCTATCTCTGATCAGTGCCTTATTTATTGGGCAATTAAATGAATTACAACCATACATCTTCTAGAAATCTCAGACATATTGCTACATCAAGATTCCTAATCTATCTTTCACCTTGTGAATAGACATTCGTATCAAAATGAATCCCATACTTAGACTATCCTTTCATGAAATCTGAAAACCCTGTGATAAACATCAAGCAATTACATGGTTCTTTATTCCATTAGCAAGATACTTCAATCACATACGCTTCTAAACAAAATGCAACCTAGTTTATGCTCTTTGTTCACAAACTAGAAGAAATTACAAATCCACAAACTAGAGACATGATTCAAACTGAATTTAAATCCCTTTGCTATTCTTTATTTTTTTTCCTTGAAACCAAATACATGAAAGATGTACAAAAATGACTCAGAAATCACCTCACAAGTAAGAACTATCTACATAGAAACTTAAATGTTGTTCATACAAGAAGAAGTGTTGAAGAATGGTGTCTCAGTAGTGAGTGATTTTCTTCTCAAAACTAGAACCAACAATGGTCTCACAGTGAAAAACTAGAACCCTTACAATGGATGAAAGAAAGAAAGATATAGACCAAATGAATTCTCAAATCTGATTTTAGAATGACATGTGTCCACTTGGAATTCAATCTTTTTTAGTTGCAAAACCTCCTTCCTCTTTCCACACATTGATATGATTTGGTTTTTTCTTTTTTATAGTTACTGATTGTGAAAAAATCTTCTACTGAATGATGAAAACCTTTTGAGTCACCAAAATCTAATCTGCCTCATGAAATGCTGGTAAAATTTAAGGTTTTACTAAGTGAATGTAATCAGAATCAACCCAAACTACATTTTCACTATCTTTAACCCATATTTAGATAATTACCTTATTAGAAATCACAACTAAACTTTGATACCTAAATATAGTTGCATGTTGGGAATCTAGGAGAAAACTTTGAATAATTCAAATAGACTACTTTCTATGCAAAAACTAACTTTAGAATCGAAAAGTTCATTCTCTCCCAATTTCAGCGATATATAACATCACATATTTAGCCTACGAAAACCCCTTAAATCTAAGTTTGAAAATGTCCCCCTCTAATATAACTATTCAGGTTTTTAGATTTTAAATTTTGAAAATTTTAAAATTAACCTAAAGTTCAAACTTTAGATTAAAAGTTATTTGAATTAAAAAGATCTACACATCACCCATTGAGAAATATTTTTTAAATGACATTTAAAATCATTTAGTTTTCCCCTCACCCCCTTCAATTTTAGGGTCAACTCAAGTTTGACCGAGTGCCACATGGTGCTTCATGATTGACTTTCTTGATTGCCACATCACCATCTGCCTGGGCACACTACCACATGTCAATCTCTCACAATCTTGCATTGCTTAACTAGTGTGCATCTCTATAATGCGAGCGTGCACCAGCCGTCAGATTGTGATATGTGGCAGCATCTGATGAATCCATCTTGATCTGAACCTATGCTGCCACCTCATTGCCAATCGAGACCTGCTACCACATGGCAACATCTTGCATTCTCGCAAGCACAGTTGCCAATTGCCTCGTCGCATGCAGTAATCCACCTTTGTGACATGTGGCACACTGCACCACATCAGCTCCTCGAAATCCACACCCAGCTGGAAGATTGTCTACCACTTATCACAATTTGGTTAGTCCTTAGGTTACATGTCACAACTGATGTCATCTTTGTTTGTTCAAAATTATTCTGTCTTCCTCGACACTGGCTAGGCCCACTATGCAAGTTGTGGATGGCTTTAAAAGATGTGTCTTTTAAGCTGCTATTCATAGTTAGTGTTTTAACTTTTAAACCCCTCATGCCTCTGCTACCCACTCCATGTGGGATTAAAATTAAAAGTATAATCCTCTTAGACTACATCTTCTAATGGTGGATTTGACTTTTTTAATGGATTTTCAACTAACAAAATGCATTGAGTGTTACTTGTATGCGAAGGGTCCTTATTTTTTTCATGGCCTAGGTTTGTTTTTTATTCTGGCAGCTTATTGCAATCTAACGTGGGCTCTTTTCATTTTCTCTGCAAAATGTTTTGAGTAAATTTGCTATATGTTAGGCATGGAATATTATTCTTTAGCTGGCTAGTTCTTTTTATGGCATTGACTGCATTTCTTTATGGTTTGGAGATGTGTCTTCTAAGATGTACTTGTCACTTGCTCTAAATGGACTGACTGGGGCTTTGACTATGATCCCTCTCATTGGCATCCTCCATCCCAAACAATGACTTTCAAAACTCACTATGTGTGGGTTGTTGGATGGCTCCCTGTTGATGCTTGCAAAAAAGGCTCCCTCTGTGGTTTTCTTTTTAAAACGTAAGGCTTGCTCAGCTGCTTGGGCGACTTTCAATATACTGATTTCCTTTTTTTTTTAATGTGATCATCCCCTACATGGCATCTCCCTACTCTAATTCATGGATGACTTTGACTGGCGTGAGGTTTTTTAAGCAAGACTATTGTTCTAGTCTTCTTTTTAAAATGTGAGGCTTCCTTAGCACGCATGAAGCTCCACTTCCATTGGCTACACTTTTACTTTGTGTATTCTTCTTCCTAATGTCTAGACTTCCTTCATGTTTGGCATAGGCTTTCCTACCTTGTATCCATAGGTTCTCCTTTTCCAACACCTACTTCCTTCAAACATCAACTTTCCAAACCAAGGAATCTCTGCATGAAATATCAACTTCCCAAAGGCTGCGGATTCCAACATGTTGTGGGTTCTTTAAAATGGCTCCCCCTAACACTGCAAGCATGAGCTCCTTTTTAATGCATGGAAAACTTTTTAAATATGTGGAGCAACCTCCTTTTTTTCTTTCACACAACTTTCTTTATAATGCAGGGTGCTTTGTTTTATACGCACGATGCTTCTTTGACTGGCACCTTTTTTAATGTGTGAGTTGCTCTGCTACTAACCGGCCACTCCTTCTTTACCATGCCCTGGCTCCTTTTGTTATGGGAGGCCTCTTCTATCATGCGTGGGATGCCCCCTTTGTTTATTTTTTTGGTGCCATATCTTCACATTGTGTGAGCTCTGCATGAGGCTTGCTTGCATGGAGTGGGGCTTTGATGCCTCTGCCCCTTCCTTTACGTGAACCTTGGATACCAAAATAGTTGGCAAGATTGAATGGTGGCAGATGCAACTTAAACAAATATATTTTTTCAATATATCTATTTTCTGCATATCCAACAACCATGGCAAGTCAAGAATTTGTTGGACATGACTGGGAATCCCTCCGTTGATTTGTAACTGACTCATCCAATCAATTATCATCAACTGGGGCTCTTGAGGTTCTTAGGTTACAATTTTGACATGGATAGTCTTAAAATCCTTCTTCATACTTAAACTGAGATGTTGGATATCACACATGGTATGTAACTAGTCTTACTTTGGATAGAAATTATTAATATACTTTTCCAAGGTGAGGATTTACTTTTGACCAATTGTTCTTCTTTTCAAATCACATATATCTTCTCTTCAAGACAAAGGCATACCAACTAATTCAATAAACATTATTTCATATGGGTTCATTCTTTTCTCCTCCAGAAAGCAATCCATTGATGACAAAGCATTTTCCTCCAAAGTGCTAGAATCTAAACTCCAAAAATGCCTTCTAATGTTGATTCCTTGGCTATATTTACATTCCTACCACTGTCGTTTCCAAAGGACTCATCACCATCATCTATTATGACCTGTATTAGAAATTTTATAGTCTCATTATAACATTCTGATTAAATAAATTTATTATGACTCATTTTAGCCCCTTTGAAATTTCCACAATGCCCTATCACTCTGATAAGATTAGGCAGGCCCCAAAGTGGGTCCGGCTAAAAGAAAAATTTGTTTCCAAACAAGTGAACTGTCAAATTGATCCATTGATCATCTCAAACTAACTAGAATCAAGTTTGATCACTGAACCATCCATTAAAGCTCCTTTTATCACTAATTTGCAACTTGTCAATTTAATGCTAGAGAGTCCTTTGACTGGCTTTAAAAATTGGCCCAAACCTCTGACCGGGCTTTGGAATCTGACCCACTGATTCTCTATTCCACACACTTTTACCGTGTCAAAATTTGTCTCATAAAAAATTTGGGGTCAAAAGATATTGACCGTCAAAGTTGACTTCTCAGAATTGCCTACAAGAAAACATGTCAGAAAACAATAAATTGGGTTCGGGATAGGCTTCAAAACTAGGTAAACTGACACTTGGGGAAATGACAACTAGGATGTTGGTTCACTATCATGAGGTGAATATAAATCTATGATTTGGGCTCATGATGAATAATTGGGCACAAATGGCGAGCAATCAAAGTGGGATACTTGGATTTTGCTAACTAGAAACAATGGTAGAAAGGTGATTTTGTAGATGGAATTGACCTCGAAAAGTGTGCAAATGGATTCATCAAAACTTGAAAATTGGCACTCAAAGTATTTTCAGAGGACACACAATGGTACAATCCATTCGATCTAACCTATCATAGATTTCAAGATATAACATCCCGAATAGGGGTTCCAACAAATTTTCAAATGCTGACACCAGCAAAAAGATAGAAATTGCATTTGGAATCCCATTTGAAAACTAAACAAATGGATTCGTCAAGACTTAAAATTTGAAACATAGGAATTCTCTAACCTCTAAAATGCAACCCAAAAGGAATTTTATCATTTCGGTCAATTGTGTTAAAATTATAACATGTCAAACAAGGCATCCTAGAATTATGTGCAATGTGCATCAACATGAAAACAGTAAATTACCAACTTTGAGGGATTCGAAACCTAGTCAAACGGATTCAAAATGACTCAAAATCTAAAACATAGGCTCTCAAATATGGACACTAGATACTACCAAATTGGTGAGTCATGAAACATTTCTGGGTGTGAGATATTCAAATGCAAACATGGCCTCCTGTCATTGTTTGACACTTAAGGTAAAATGCAGATTTCGAATGGACTCAAAACAGAACTTCATAAAATGACTCAAAATGTCAATCTAGCTTCATGAAGCACTTAGATGCACTAAATGGAGGGTGTTAGAAACATTAAACACCTCATGGGGCTCAAAGGAACAGCCGAGTACATATGCATCAAAAATGTTTATAGGGCTCAATTTCTTCAATGGTGCTCAAAATTAGGGCTTTAATTTTGAGCACCAAGAGAACCCATGTGATAAGAGGCACCTGAGTCAAATATCCATTCCTTTGAAGAGTTTTCATTTCTCGTGAATGCTTGCCCTTAGAATCTAAAGAAGACCCTTTCTCCTTGTAAGCATTAGGTAATGGAACATTATGTTTCTTCATGATGTTGGTCAATTCATCAATGTTTTTGAGATAACACTCATACTCTTCATGACCCAATTTTTTGCAATAAGCACACTTCTTCTTCTCCTTATTATTGTCCCCCTTCTTGTTTGAATTTGAGAACTTGACTTGTTGATTAGATTGTGGTGTTGTCTTTTCAACATCCTTTGATTTATTCTTCCACTTCTTCTTATCCTTTCCTTTATTTGAAGACTGTCCAACTAAATTTTGAGAACCCTCATTGGCCACCAATGCTTTAGACTGAGGTGATTTGAGAATCCCCATTGATTTCAACTTCTTTTCTTAATCATCCAATAGTTTAGGATATTCATCAAAAGTGACTTTCTTATAGGCAGACCCTAAGGTAGTATTTGAGGTGTTAAAAGAAGATATAAATATGGAATATTCAGGTGCTAGCTTGTTATGAATGAGATAGATTAGTATGTCACCTTTGATAGAACTCCCACAATCAGTAAGCTTTGTCCTTAGTTCATTCACCTTGATGATGCAATCCTGAATTGAGTCATATGACTTAGGATCTAAGGAGACAAGCTTATCTTCAATTTTGTACACATCCTCTTTAGACACTTTACCATAAAGGTTTTCGAGGGTATCCCAAGCTTATTTGGATGTAGTACACTTCTTGATTTGATACATGATCTTATCATCTACCCCCAAAGATATATCACCTAGGGCTTTCCTATCCATTGCTACCCAATCTAAAATATCACTTGCTAAAACATTATCACCTGCTAGTTTAGGAAAAGTACCATCTACATATTGTGAAACTCCATGATGCATTAAGTGATACCACATTTTGATTGACCACATAGCATAGTTATGAGGAGTTAATTTAGGAAACTCAAAGTTGTCCATAATGTAGAAAATGAAAGAAAAGTGTAGAAAAGAGAGAACATAACACTAAGAACACCCCCCCTTTTCACTAAATCAAGAAACCCCTCCAAAATAGATGCTTGGCACTTTATTAGTAGTGTGATTACAATGGACCACTTGCCAATTTTTGCCTTCATGTACTTATAATTTTGTTAGTTACAACCTCTTAATGGAGTAGAAATCTAAAACTTTACAATGTGCTACAATTCTGAACCATTACAAAGCAAAGAAAGGCCCTATTGCTAAAAGTGATACTTTTGTCTACACAACCCACAATATAATAGTAAATCTAGAAAGTAGATAAAAAATAACACACTTTCAAAAAAAATGGAACCTATTTTCAACTCCAGATGTGCTCGTGCGGAGCGTTTGAAGTTGCAAAATGTAGGATTATGTAGGTACAGTAGCCCAAAAATGCAATTTTTGAACAATTCATGCACCAAAACTAAAAATGAGCAGCCTCATTGAAAAATTTAGGAAATTCTACCCAATTTCAAAAAATATTGCACCTAATTTGGAGTTTGGATGTTCAAGTTATGGCCTCTCGAAGTCGGACTACAAAAACCAAAATCAATCTAGAGAGGGGTTGCATCAGCGAATGACGGGGTTAAATTTGATGGTCATATGTCCATCATAGCAATTCAATTTGGCTCTAGTATGATGTCTAGATAGGCATCAAATTTAGGCTTGTTACAGCAATGACATCAGCAAAAATCAAACTCCCTACTAATGTGGCAGTACGGCTTCCTAACATGGCACTTGTACAGTAGTATAGAAATGTACAAAAAATGACAACATGTCAAGCGACATGGAACTGACATGTCTATCTAGTCACTGATGATGTAGCTACCTGGTCATAGTTATAGTGGCTGATGATGCACCATGTGGCAAATTTTTATTGGCGGTAGTCTTCAAACTGGGTCTGCATGGCCACTGACTAGGTTTATAGGGTACACTGACATGGCATACGGTATTCCTATTGGTAGCTAACTAGATGCAATTATGCAAGCAATGGCATGTGCTTTGACTTGGCGCGAGCTAACGTGGTCTCTATTACACGTGGTCGAAGACTGATCGCTGAGGGGTCTCTGAGTTTTATTTGCAGGCATTGGAGATCAATTAGCACCGATGCTAAATTATGCATATATCCCACATGTAGTGGGATTGGGAACTTGAAGTGGTTTAAAAATAAGAGCCCCCAAGCCTTAAACAAATGACCAGCTATTGGCTTGGAATTATCTGCAGGTGGAAGATGAGTTTGTTGGCCGCCAGGGGCAATATACTCATCGGATTATTGTAGGAACCGCCAATCAGTGCACTGCAGCCGCTAGATTTTGCAGAGGTATGATGCGTGCAGTGAACTAAATTTACAAGTGTATAGTTCCTAGTGTAGATTTAATTAATGGCCCACTAATTATAATAAAACCCTGCAATAATAAAATATTCTGCCAAAAAAAAGAGCCGAGCCAGGGTGTTACTACTTGGTTCGAAAAAAAAAATTTCTCTGCCTAACCAACTAAGGGGGAAAATAATTCCAAAGATAACAGGGAAATTGCAGAGATTCAGATCTGAAAAATAACAAATCAGATCAATAAAATGACCATCCTCAAACTGCAAATCAGGGCTTCCAAGTTCTGATTTGCAAAAAAAAATTGCCTCAAGATCAACTTTCACCCAACATAGGCAAATTTATAGTCGATCTTCACCGAATTGATGCTCTAGATGTAACGGTGAAGTTAGATCTGGCTCTAGACGCTCCCAAATTTTGTGGATCCTTCAAATTTGGGTTGAGGTGTTGAAACATGAACGGTCTTGAACGGCTATGTGAAGTGAATCTCCCTTAGAGATCTAATACCATGTAAGAATTTGGCTTAGGCTAGAATTCACCCAAGAACTAAAGAACTCAACACAAGCACACAGTAGACAAAAATAGACAAAGTATGATTAGAATGATGATATTCATTCAATATACCAGCTTGAGAGTACACTAGGAGTGCCTATATATAAAGGCCTTAGGAGAGCTTCTAGAATGCATAGAAGTCATCATCATGATAAGTCATACAACTAGGCACATGTCCACTAGATTTGGGTTATCCTCCATTAAGCACAGAATTAAGTGTGATGATGTCAGGATAAGCCTACAATGGTGTAGCACACAAATCAGTGGTGTAGACAACATGTGCTAAATTAGGAGTGTGGATAACTGTGTTGTCAACATGACAACTTAGTGAATGATGTGAACTCCTATGTTGTAGACACCATGTGCATAATTAGAGTTGCGTAACTCATGAGAGTACACAAACTCCTAAGTGTCTCGTCTAAAATAAATAATAAAATAATACAAAATAATTAAATAATGCATTAACCTAAGTAAACATAAGTAAGTGTAATAAGAAAATACTTATTTACACCAACAAAAATTGTCCTTCTCACTTGTTTGAATTATTGACCTTTCTTTACGCTTAGAAAATGGTGCCTAGGTCACATTTTTTAATTAGTGTTTGAGTTTTTTTTTCTCTTTATTTAATTTTATTGTTAATTTTGGATGGTATCAAATATGGGTACAATCATGACATTGACTCTTCTAACTATAGATTGGTGACATAATGTCACAAGATTTCCATGGAAATTTTAGCATGTGTAGTTATAAAAATAAATAAGATGGTTATTGGTCCTATCTTCCTAAGTCCCGTATTATCCTATAGTTTTCTCCTTTCCTCATAGGTCAACACCCTAGCCATAAGCTTTTGATTATTTTATTAGTCTGTAATAGGTAGGGGTTTTAATTTCTCATCCTCATACAAATTCCAAAGGAGAAAAGTTGCACCTACAACATACTTTCTCTTATAGATTTTAGAATATGTGTTATATTGGAATTAATTTCATCTTCAGTACTATGGAACTTAGAAAGTTTCTTAGTGATAGGTTAGTGTTACTATAGTCTATTGATGCATGGGTATTATATGACTTAAATTTAACACTCAAATGCACAAACCCAGATTTAAAAGTTTTCTAAGGTATGAATTAAAAATCATGCACTAAGTTTCTTCTCATTCAAATAAAATTAGTCATTTTTTTTTTCTAGCATACATATTGACAAATGCAATAATGGGATCCTCATTCTCATTTCATTAATCACATAATCTAAACTTTACAATGATCTCACTCATCCTACTTTAACAATTATTTCATTGACTCTCGCATGAAAATTCCACATTTTTACTATTTATTAAATTTCATGAATCTATTTATGTACAAGAACCATTTGCAACATGAAATTCAAAAAAAAAATTATGTATATTCCTTTCATGAACCATTTATTTCTTCTCATACAAAAATGAAAATACTATATTATTTCTTCCAAGCCAACTACATGCATAACATAGCCCATATTTTACATCTCCACAATGGTATAACCTTGGGTTTAATTTTCCCCTTACACTTCAGAGAACATAACCATGGGGATTTGACCATCATAACTTACAACAAAATTAAATAAAAAGGATGAACTCATCAAAATACTTGATTCTTCAACAATGTCAAGGGAAAACCCTAACTTCTTCATGATGTTCATTTTTGCAACCTACACAAAAAAACACAAAACTAGGAACCATGGAGGCTCACCTCCCATCCTAGGCTTCTATGAAGCCACCCACTGAGTAGTGCAAACAAAGCCCAAATGGGATACACACACACACAAAATTGTCTAATGCATATAATAACACAACACAACACAACACATGACAATCCCTTCCATGGCTTGCACATTGATTCACCATTAGAATCATGAATACATTGGGTGAAGGTGGACTCTTCAAAGAGAAGAATGCCATATCCATAACATAAAAAGAATCAAACTACAATTAAATTTTTTCTTCTCAAGGCTATCATAAAACCTCCTCCTTCTTACACATACCTTTATACCTCTAAAAACAACAAAAGACATATCGCTTCAATGGAGCCCATGCTCCATGAAAGAAAGAACAATTCCTTATCATGAGGTAAATTTTTCTCAACTACAATGTTGAGCCCAACTAACCCCTTCACCCAAGGGTGATTGAAGCCTTCACACCCATTAACATGCAACATTCAAAACAAGGAAAACATATCAAGAAAGAAAACCAAAAAAACACATGAAGCACAATGCACAATCACAACACAATACAAAGATTTACAACAAAAATACATAACAAGTGGGGGTGAATTAGTTATACAATAATCTGAATATTAAACCTCTTAATCAATTATTAATTATTCAGCCAAGGGAAACAACAATCATAAATAAATGTGTATACACATTTACACTAGATATGTTGACTAGGGAAACCCTTGATCAGAGGGAAAACCCAATGGGAATGATGCCCACAAGATAATGTGCTAATTTGAATATTCCTTGTTAGAGGATGGACTCTATTAGGAGTCTGTTATAATAATTCATACAAAGAGTCCCTATTAGGAGACTTTGAATCCTTGTTACAAGATTCTAACCCTATTAGGAGTTTGTGGAAGGTGGCTGAACCCACTATCCAAATAGCTTTCAGCATCAGATCAAAAAACACGCTGTCCAATTGATCTCAATACTATTCTTTTCAAAATAATAGATGTGGAACAATCTCTTATCTCTTCCTTTATCTAGTATGTCAGACTTCTTTACCCTTAGATCATGCAATCAGATCTGGAACTCAGCAACAGTAACCCTTAAGGTCACTTACATGCATTAGTAGATTACTCTGCTCTTCTACTTTTCAATTTGCAAGTTTTTTTACTCCTCAATCTTCTTCCACACTTCAAAAATTTAGAAAACATCTTTCCTTTATACCACACTCAACATTAATTTCTTGAGTTAGCTCCATACACTCAACATTAATTCCTCGAGTCGGCTTCATATTTAATTAAATGAAATACACATTTAATTAATGCTATTGGCTCTCAGTTGTACACAAACTTTCACACGTGAAACTTCTGTACTTGCACACTTATTGATGTCATCAGTGGTCAGTATACTTCCTCCAATCATCTATGCAACCCTTCATTCCAAGGGCAAAGCTCTATATTGTTCATATACTAGAAACTAATTTTCCACTACTTTGTTTCCCTGTAGTTCTCTGTAAATCACTAATATCTTCCATATGTTATCGATTCAGGTTCTGGAGACTTGCCCATATGTTAAATACATGTTGTAGTATATGTTGGTAACTATACATAAGTAGATATGCAATGTGATGTCTTTAATACACAAATATTAGTCAGCTGCTCTATCAATCTTATACAAACTTATTGCTATGTTGTCATCAGTGACAAACAAAGTTCTGCAATGCTCCCCCATAGAATTAGCATTCATGCTAACAATCTCCCTCTTTGGCATTGATGGCAACATAGATGAAAATCATCTAGTTCCAAGAATACCAATAGTTTTTATTCATCACTCAAATCTTCATGCAAATTTTTATTGCAACATTTCTCCCCCATAGTACAAACTCTTTTCAGTGTTTTTCATGTCATCTCTCCCCCATTGACATCATTGTCAAAGGTAGTAAAATAATTGAACATACAACAATCTATTAGCATGACCACAAGCCAATATTTTTCCTTACAACTTTTGCATATAGTTCTATAAATATTACAAGTGTCAAAAGACACAGTTGCATACCAATTACCAATTACCAATTACCAATTACCAAGAGTCTTTTACTAATTATGTTCATCACAAATACTCCCCCATTGAGGAAGCATCAGCATTCAGTCCAGTCTAACCATGGTGTTGTGTTCCCTGGGCTGATGCACTTCTACATCTTCTACTCTAAGCTAGGTAGGGGCATAACCCCAAGCATACCTCTTAGGTACTCAAATCTATCCTTTGGTAAAGCCTTTATGAAAATGTTTGCAATCTGTTCCTTAGTATTGAAATACTCTATTCTGATTTCTTTCTCTACGACTTTCTCCTTTAGCACATGATACTTTATTGCTATGTTCTTAGTTTTAGAATGCAAAATAGGATTCTTAGACATGTTGACAGTACTTGTGTTATCATAGTAAATGATAACAAGTTTTGTGAATGTAATTCCAATATCTTTCAACATATTCTTCATTCATATGAGTTGATTATAGTTGTTTGTTGCTGCAACATTTTTTGCCTCTGCAGTACTTTGTGAGGTACAATCTTGCTTCTTGTTGAGCCAAGAAACTAGTCTTCCTCCAAGGAAGAATGCTCCACCACTAGTACTTTTTCTATCATCTCTATCTCTAGCCCAATCAGCATCTATATAAGTATAGAGAGTAAAGTCATTGCTTCTGTCATACCAAATGTTGTAATCTGATGTTGCTTTTAGATATTTGAATATCCTCTTTACTAGTGCATAGTAATATTCTTTAGGATCAACTTGAAATGTTGCTACCATTCCAACAGCATTAGCTATATCTAGTCTATTATGAGTTAGATACTACAATCCTCTAATCATAGATCAGTATTTCTTTTGTTCAATAGTAGGCATCTCATTCTTGATTGATAACTTATGACGAGTTACCATAGGAGTTCCAATAGGTTTACAATCTTCTCGACCAAATCTTTTCAGCAATTTTTTCAAATACTTAGTCTGAGAAATAAAGATACCTTCTCTATTTTGAACAATTTTCAATCCTAAGAAGAATTTCATTTCTCCTATCAGGCTCATCTCAAACTCATTCTTCATGTCTTCTTATAATTTGTTATTGCCTTCATTATTTCCACCAAAAATGATGTCATCAACAAATACAATGATTATTATCAAACCATCTTCTATTTTCTTCAAGTACAAGTTACTATCTATTGTTCCTTTTGCAAATCCAAGCTTTGTTAAGTACTTGTCCAATCTTGCATACTAGGTTTGAGGTGCTTACTTTAATCCATAGAATTCTTTCTTTATTTTGCAAACCATGTCCTTGTCTTATGTTAAAAGAAAACCCTCTGGTTGTTCAATGTAAACTTCTTCTTCAAGCTCTCCATTTAAGAATGCTGACTTAACATCCATTTGATACACCTTAAAATTCTCACTTGCTACATATGCTAGAAACATTCTAACTCCTTCCATTCTTGCTATAGGTGTATATGTCTCCTCATAGTTAATTCCTTCTTTCTATGAATAGCCTTTGCATACAAGTCTTGCTTTGTTCCTTCTTACTTCTCCCTGTTTATTCATTTTATTTCTAAATACCCATTTTGTGCCAATCACATTTTTGTCATTTGGTCTAGGAGCCAATTCCCATGTGTCATTTTTTATTATCTGCTAAAGTTCTTCCTCCATTGCTTTTATCCAATGATCATCCTTGATTGCTTTATCTTTGCTTCTTGGTTCTACTTGAGATATCAGACATATCTCTTCATTAATTTTGCTCCTTATCATTACTCCCTTTTCCATACTTACTATTACCTCATTGGCATGATGATTTCTTATCAAATTCCTATTTGGGGTAGGAGTTGCTTCTTCAACTCTTATTTCTGGTACTACATTCTATTCTTCTCTCACATCTTCAACTTGCACATTATTCTATAAGTCATTGTTAGTCTTGAAAAATAACTCATTACTTCTGTTAGTCATTTTAGAATAGTCATCTCCATTAGAGTTATAGTCCACTATCTTTTCCTTAGTGCCAATTTTTTCATCAATTTTAACATTTGTGCATTCTAATATAGTTTTTGTTCTATAGTTGAAACATCTATAAGCTTTACTTTTCAATGAGTAGCCAAGAAACATACCTTCATCACTCCTTGGATCAAACTTACTAATATCATCATCTCTTTTGATGTAACATTTTCTTCCAAATATCCTAAAATATTTGACTGATGGTGAGTGACCAAACCATAGCTCATAGGGTGTTTTGTCCATACCTCTTCTAAGCTACACTCTATTCAGTGTGTATACTATTGTATTGACTACTTCTCTTGAAAAGGTCTTTGGTACATCATTCTCAAATAACATGGCTCTTGCTACTTCAAAAATTGACTTGTTTCTTCTTTTAGCAATCCCATTCTACTCAAGTGTATGGGGTGAGGATAGTTGTCTCTTGATACTATGCTCTTCACAATAGATATTGAATTCTCTAGAGGTGAATTCTCTTCCTCTGTCTGATCTTAAGCTCTTGACTTTAACTCCAGATTCATTCTCAACTTTGTTCTTAAATATCTTGAATTTCTCAAAAGCCTCTAATTTTTCTTTAAGAAAAGCTACCCACGTCATTCTAGTAAAATCATCAACAAAAATCATAAAGTACCTTTCTCCATAGAATCCTCATTTTCTTGTAGGACCACTCATATCTGTATGAACCAATTCTAGCTTTTGTGTAGTAAAAAACTCTTTGCTAGGAAATGAGATTCTCTTCTTCTTAGCCAAGATACATTCCCTACAAATAGTGTTAGTGGGCTTAGTGATCTTAGGTAAATCTCTTACAGAAAATGTATTGCTAACTTTCACAATGTTATCAAAGTTAATGTGACAAAATCTTTAGTGCTATAACCAATTGTTATCAATCTTAGCTACCAAACATGTTATTTCAATGGAGTCTAACTAAAATACATTACCTCTGGTTCTTGTACCAGTACTAATTAGTTTTCCTTCCTTTTTCTTGATGATTCATGTATCATTACCAAACTACAGTTGGTAACCTTTGTCCATAAGTTATCCAACACTCAACAAGTTATGCTTTAGTCCATCAACAAAATAAACATCATCAATGTATGTTTTATCATCAAGTGTGATAGATCCAATTCCTATGATATGACAAGCTGCATTGTTCCCTACTTTGACAATTCCTCCATCATGGCTTCTAAATTTGACAAACTTGTTCATATCACCAGTCGTGATGTGAACAACCACTATCAATGATCCAATCTTTCTTTTCAACTTGTGAGATTAGTGTACTTTCTTCTCTGATTTCTCTATCAAGATCATCCTCCTTTGTAGCTACAAATCCTAATTTTTCTTCACTCAAGTTTTGATCAGAATCTTCCTCTTCTTCTTCATTAGCATATAAACAGTTTCTAGCTCTTCTAGATTTGAATCTTCCTTTAATTTTTCTTTCACTTTTAGGACACTTAGATGCATAATGGCCATATTCATTACATGTCCAATATTTAAAGATATTCTTACCATCTTTTTCTCTTTCTACAAGAAGAGAAAATCCCTCTTGGATCCTTTCTTCAATGGACTTGCTACTGCTAGCAATGTCTCCCTGCACTTTTGTGCTCCTTGCTAAGCTAGGTTTGATGTTCAGTGCACTAAATGTTGTCTCAACTTTTGCTAATTCTCTAGATTTTTTTAGATCAAATTCTTCAGTTTCCAATCTCCCAAGAAATGTTTCTTTGGTGAAGTTAGTGGTGCAAGGTAACATTACTTGAATCATCTAAGTTACTATCTTGAAGGGTGGTGTTAGACTTTTCAAGATCTTCCATATTACTTCATCATCATATTTCTCTCCATCAAGAGATGTGATTCCTACAAAAATCTTAGATATTATGCCAACATAACTTCTTACAGATTCATCTTCTATCATTTTAGCATCTTGGAATGCACAATACAAATTTTGCAATCTAACCCTCTTAGCATGAGTGTCACCTTCATAATTAGCCTCTAAGGTTTTCCAAATTCCATGAGATGTTTTAAGTTGTTTTACCTAACTGTACTCACTTTCTGGTAGTGCTGACAATATTCCTTCTCTTTCCCTTATGTTTCACATAAACACCTCTCTTTGTTCCTCAATGCAGGTTTCAAGATTGTCTTCTTCTGCAATGTTCTTAGATGTATTTGTTACAAGCCAATATCTTAGACCCATGCACAAGAGATGAGTCTTCATTTTATCTTTCTAGCTATCGTATTTTGTGCCATCAAATCCAAGAATTTCCTTTTTGAATAGATTCGCCATGGATCTCCCAAAGTTGTTAAACTTTTCTTCAAGGACCTAATGCTCTGATACCAATTGTTAGAATAATTGGGGGGGATGAATCAGTTATGCAGTAATCTAAATATTAAACCTCTTAATCAATTCTTAATCATTCAACCAAGGAAAATAGCAATCATAAAGAAATGTGCACACACATTTACACCAAATATGTTGACTTGGGAAACCCTTGGTCAAAGGGAAACCCCCAATGGGAATGATGCCCATGAGATAATTGTTGGAAACAATTGTCTAATTGTGTGTTGTCTTTGATGTTACAAAAATGTCATATCAGTTGTCATTCTGTGCTTACTGAGCTCACTTGGTCAGTAAGATAGTTTTCCTTGTCTACTAAGCATTCCTAGAGATTACTCTATGAAGACAGTGTCTATCGAGCTCACTCGGGCATTGAAGAAGATTATGGAAAAAAGAAATGTTAACCAAGTTCTCATGGTTAATAAAGGAAAGTTGGTCAAAGTTAGTGTTCACCAAGTTCCCTCGATTGCCAAAGGATTTTGCAAGTTTGCAGTGTTAACCAAGCATTTGTTGGTCAACACATGAAATCAATTCAGGATCAGTGTTTACCGGGCAGGATCAACCAATGAAGGATTTTTTTGTTTTGGTAATAAGAAATTTAATTATTTTAAGTATTTTTTCTAGCTGACTGTGGTAATGATTCTTGGTCATTGTAATTTGTAATTAAGCTGACTTGATAATCTAGATGGTATATATGAAAGGTCAAGAGGAGATTCTAGTGTGTGTGCGGTCAAGAGGAGATTCTAGTGTGTGTGAAAGTATGCAAGTGTATTGATTGAAAAGGAAAGTGTGTGAGTGAATTTTAAGGATGGTCAAATATCCTTGTGAATAGAACATAGATCTAGATTCAGCAATTCAGTTGTATCTCAAACAAATCATTTCATTGTTACTTTCTTACCATTGTAGCAGTGATCCAAAATCTCTTAACAGAGTTGGTTTAATAGCAAGTTGTAAATCCTCTAACAAGGTGACAGTTCCATTGAATTGTTTTAAAACCTCTTGTAAGGCCACTCCTAACAGGGTGATAAATCCTCTAACAAGGTCACACCTAACAGTGTGTTTTGTAACCTTTAACTAGGTTGGCTCCTAACAGGCCTCACTTCAGAAGAGTGAAAATCAATAACTAGTTACATTGGTGGTTTTTCCCATCTTGGATTTCCACATTAAATCCGGTGTCTCTTGTGTTCATTTCTTTTCTCTCATGTTTAAAATTCATTACTATTGATGTTAGATCTACCAAAGTGAAACATACTCTGCACTTACTAAGTTACAACATTTTTTAGTATATTTAATGAGTGATAGCAGTAATTAGTTTTATCAAACATCTAAAGGCTCTATAAGAAATGGTTTTGTGCTAATTGATTCACCCCCCCCCCCCCCCCCCAACCCCATCTCAGTTACTCCATCTACATTTCCAACAATTGGTATCAAAGCTTTTGATTCTTGTAGGAAAGGTTTCAAGGAGCTAAAGATCAGGATGTCTTACAAGAGAGGAATTCCAAAGCTTAACAGAGATAACTTTTTGGTATGGCAGGGACTTATGAGACTTCATCTACCTTCCATTGGTGATTCAAGGTGAAAATATCATGATGAAGAATACACAACTCCTACTGGTACATTATCTGTTGGAGATATTGTTGAGAAAAATAACCATAACACCATGATGATAGATATTGCATTTGCTCTTAGCTATGAGGAATTTGATGATATCAAGGATTGCAAAACCACTTTTGAAATGTGGAATAAGCTAAAACGACATCTATGGTGGTGATCACAATGTGAGAGAGCTAAAGTTGAAAGCCTTAGGGGAAAGTTTGATCAAATGAGAATGAGAGAAGATGAAAATGTTGCCAAATATGTGGAAAGAATCAAAACCAATGTCAGTGCAATCAAAGCTTTTCGAGGAGAAATAAAGGAAGAAATTTTTGTAAGTAAAGTTCTTAGAACATTGTTTCCTATCTATGCAATTAGAGTATTTGCTATTCAGGAAAGGAGATGTGAGATAAATCATAAGATAACTTTGGATACCTTAGTGGGAAGATTGACAACATTTGAGTTAGTCAACTATGACAATTATATTCCAGCTTCCAAGAATATTGAATCTACATTTGAGGCCAAGCTTTCACTTAAGGAGAAAGGCAAGAAAATAAAGGACATTCAGTCAGAAAGTGAAGAAGAATCAGAACTTGCAAGGAAATATTCTAGAAGCAGAGGAAAATACAAAGGTAAAGTTCCCTTAATCTGCTTTTCATGTGAAGAAATTGGTCATATTGCTACGAAGTGCCCAAACAAAGATAAGGATGCAAAGAAGAGTCACAAGTGCAATGGCAAGAAGGATTTCAAAGGTTATAAATCATTCAAGGATAAAGGTAAGAAAACTTGTTTTATGGCTAAGGATTCTGATAATAGTGAAGATGAAATAGTTTACATTGTTGTGAAAGATGAATCTGATGATGAAGAAAATAAGATGGCACTTATCTCTCGTGTGAGCAAAAATGATACATGGATCATAGATAGTAGATGTTCACATCATATGACTGGTGACAAAATAAATTTTGAACACTTTGAAGACTATGATGGTGGTAGTGTAAGGTTTGGAAACAATGAACCTTGTTGCATAAAAGGAAGAGGCCAAATCTCGTTAACCAAAGAACTTGTATGTGACAATGCCTATTGGGTTGAACCTGACTAAAACATAATCTATTAAGTGTGGCATAGCTAATCAACATTGGATTCAAGGGAGAATTCATGAATGGCAAGGCAAGACTGCTAGATGACAAAGGAAAACTGATTGGATCAGGCAAACAAACTAAAGGTAACCTATTTTATCTTGATCTTGGTGATTGCTCATGTTTTATTGCTCAAGTTGAAGAAATTTGGTTATGGCACAGAAGGTTATGTCATGTAAATTTTGATAACATGGTGAAAATAAGAAAATTAAGGAAAGTAAGATTTGTTCCTAGTTTGAAGAAACCAAATGTTGGTTTATGTAAGAATTGTCTGATTGGCAAAATGGGAAAGACTAGTTTTAAAAGAAAAAACTATCAGTCTAAAGATATCTTGGAAATTGTGCATACTAATTTGTGTGGACCTATTGGAATAGAAATCTATAGTGGAGAAAATTTATTTATTCTTTTTGTTGATGACTATTCAAGAATGATGATTGTTATGTATCTTAGTGAAAAGTCAGAAGCATTTGAGAAATTCAAATGGTATTTGGAAAGAGTAGAGAAAGAAATAGGGAAAAGACTGAAATGCTTAAGATCATATAGAGGTGGTGGATTCATCTCCAATGAATTCAATAACTTTTTCATTGAAAGAGGAATCGAAAGACATGTATCAGCCCCTGGAACTCCCCAGCAGAATGAAATAGCTGAAAGGAGAAATAGATCTATCATGGATTGTGCAAGAACTCTTATGATTGAAAATAACATTGCTATCAAATACTGGAAGGAAGATATTAGCACTGTAGTTCATACCTTAAATCAAGTACAGTTGAAGAAAGACTCATATAAAACTCCCTATGAGTTATGGTATGGTTATTATAAACCCAATGTAAGTTACCTAAAAGTATTTGGAAGTAAATGTTATATCTTGAAGAATCCAGAAAAAGCAAGTTTGATATAAAAGGTGGTGAAGGTATATTCTTAGGATATTCTTGCAGAAGTAAGGTATATAGATGTTTGAATTTATCTACTCATAAAATCATAGAAAGTGCACATATGAGAATTGATGAGTTTGCAGAAAGAACTGAAGAAGAAAGTAAAAAGGAACCAGAAGATTTTAGGAGATTTGTTTACATCAAACCTGATACATTGCTAGACACATCTATCAATAAGGAAACTTCTACTCCTGAGTCTTCCTCAGTCACTGAGTTAGCAAAAGTTCAAACCAAGTCATAAGGACCCAAGTCACAATCTGAAGCTACCGAGCCAATGCCTACAGAGTCTGAAGGACCCAAGCCACAAACAAAACAATCAGAGAAAAAAATTAAAATTAAAAATGAAGATAGTAGAATTCATTCAAAAGGCAAAGAACCTATATTGGCTAAGTATGTATGGAGGCATCATGCACCAAACCAGATTATTGGAGATAAATCAGAAGGTACTATGACAAGAAGTAAGCTAAAAGGTACATGTTAACTTGTTGATTTTGAACCCAAAACTGTTAAAGTTGCATTGGAAAATGAAAGTTGGATTGAGGCTACGAATGAAGAAATAGAGAAAATAGAAAAGAACAAAACTTGGACTCTTATACCTAGACCTAAAGATAAAAATGTGATTGGAACAAAATGGGTATTTAGGAATAAGTTGAATGAAGATGGTAAGGTATCAAGAAACAAAGCTAGATTTGTATGTAAAGGCTACTCTTAAGAAGAAGGCATTGATTATGGTGAAACTTTTGCTCCTATTGAAAGATTGGAAGGTGTTAGGACCTTACTTGCATATGCAGCACATAAAGGATTTAAGTTATATTAGATGGATGTTAAATCTACATCAATGGTATTCTTGATGAAGAAGTCTACATTGAATAGCCAGAAGGTTTTGTTGATCCATACATAAGGGACATGGTCTATAAATTACACAAAACATTGTATGGTCTAAAACAAGCTCCTAGAACATGGTATGAGAGGTTACACAACTACTTTATACAGATTGGTTTCCACAAAACTAATCATAACAATAGTTTGTATATCAAGGAAGGACCAAATAACAAGATTGTATTGGCAAAAATATTTGTGGATGATTCTTTATTTATAGGGAATGATGATCTATGCAAAGAATTTTCAGAGCAAATGAACAAAGAGTTTGAAATGCCTATGTTTGGTGAGATTAAGTTCTTTTTTGGTTTATAGATACAATAGAGCAAGAATGGTATCTACATCACTCAGTCTAAGTATATCAAGGAGATACTAAAAAAATTTGGTATAGAAGCTTCAAAACCAGTTGGAACCCCCATGTGTACTGGATTAAAGCTTACCAAATATGATGATTCAAAATAGGTAGATCAAACCTTATATAGATCAATGATTGGAAAATTATATTATGTAGTTCATACAAGGCCTGATATTGCTCTTGTAATTGGTATAGTGGCAAGATTCTCAGCAAAACCCAAAGAAAATCATATGATGGAAATCAAAAGAATCTTGAGATATTTAAAAGGTACTGAAGACTATGGTCTATGGTATAAATTTGGAAGAAATCTAGATCCAAAAGTGTTTACTGATGCTAATTAAGCTACAAATCTAGATGACAGAAAGAGTACAAGTGGTGGAGCATTATTTCTTGGTAAAATATTGGTATCTTTGACAAGAAAAAAGTAAAATTGCACATCCCAATCCACATCAGAAGCAGAATATGTTGAAGCAACAGTGAATTTTTCTAATATTGTTTAGTTTAAATAGTTGTTGGAAGTCATGAAGGTTGAGATCAAAGAACCAGTTGTCATGTTTTGTGATAATACAAGTGCAATTAGCATATTTAAGAATCCAGTGATGCATTCCAAAACTAAGCATATTGCTATTAAATATCATTTTGTCAGAGAATTGGTGTAGGACAAAGAAATTAGATTAGAATATGTGCATATAAAAGAACAGATTGCAGACATATTTACCAAGCCATTACCTAAGGATGCATTATTGTATCTAAGAGGTAAGTTAGGGGTCATTCCCCTATTTGAAGCTCACTAAGTAAAGTTTTAGTGATGCATCAATAGGAACCTAGTTGAAGATCTACTAGTTGATGCAGCATAATCAAGAGAACATTGCATATGAATCAACACTCAAGGTAAATTGATACTCATTTGGTATGTGTTGTCTTTGGCATGTGTTGTCAAAGAGGGAGAGTTTATTGTCATATCTTTTTAAAATTTGTTTTGAGAAGAAGCTATGTAATTCCTTCATAGAGGGAGATTACTGCATAAAAGAGAAGGTTGTGGTATAAAAATCTTAGAGGGAGAAACTTTCTATCAAAGAAAATATTGTTTTCAAATTTTATTGTGCTATGACATGTTGTGTTGCCATCAATGTCAAAGAGGGAGATTGTTGGATACAATTGTCTAATTGTGTGTTGTCTTTGATGTTACACAAATATCATATTAGTTGTTAGTCTATTCTTACCGATCTCACTTGGTCAGCAAGATAGTTTTCCTTGTTTATCGAGCATTCTTGGAGATTACTCTGCGAAGACAGTGTCTACCAAGCTCACTCAAGCATCGAAGAAGATTATAGTAGAAAGAAATGTTAACTGAGTTCTCATGGTTAACGAAGGAAAGTTGGTTAGAGTTAGTGTTGACTGAGTTCACTCGGTTGCCAAAGTATTTTGCAAGTTTGCAGTGTTAACCAAGCATATGTTGGTCAACACAGGAAATCATTTTAGGATCAGTTTTTACCAAGCAAGGTTGGCCAATGAAGGGTTTTTTTGTTTTGTAAATAAGAAGTTTAATTATTTTAAGTATTGTTTCTAGCTGACTATGGTAATGATTATTGGTCATTGTAATTTTTAATTAAGCCAACTTGATAATCTGGATGGTATATATGAAAGCTCAAGAGGAGATTCTAGTTTGTGTGTGAGTATGTAAGTGTATTGATTGAAAAGGAAAGTGTACGAGAGAATTTGAAGGATGGTCAGATATCCTTGTGGAGCAAAAAAGTAATATTCAATCAGGAAGGATCAAGCTTTCGTGAACTCAACAGAGATCTAGATTCAACAATTTAGTTGCATCTTAAACAAGTCATTTCATTGTTACTTTCTTACCATTGTAGCATTGATCCAAAATCTCTTAACAGAGTTGGTTTAATAGCCAGTTGTAAATCCTCTAACAAGGTGACAGTTCCATTGAATTGTTTTAAGACCTCTTGTAAGGCCACTCCTAACAGGGTGATTAAATCCTCTAAAAAGGTCGCACCTAACAGTGTGTTTTGTAACCTTTAACCAGGTTGACTCCTAATAGGGCTCACTTCAAAAGAGTGAAAATCAGTAACTAGTTACATTGGTGGTTTTTCTCGTATTGGGTTTCCACATTAAATCGGGTGTCTCTTGTATTCATTTCTTTTCTCTCATGTTTGCAATTCATAACTATTGATGTTAGATCTACCAAAGTTAAACATACTCTGCACTTACTGATTTATAGCATTTTTTAGTATGTTTACCAAGTGACAGCAGTAATTAGTTTTATCATACATCTAAAGGATCTATAAGAAATTTTTTTGTGCTAACTGATTCACCCCCTACCCCTCTTAGTTACTCTATCTACATTTCCAACAATAATGTACTAATCTGAATATTCCTTGTTAGAGGATGGACTCTATTAGGAGTCTGTTACAACACTTAGTACAAAGAGTCCCTATTAGGAGACTTTGAATCCCTATTAGGAGATTCTAACCCTATTAGGAGTTTGTGGAAGGTAGCTGAACTCACTATCCAAATAGCTTTTAGGATCAGATCAACGAACCCACTATCCAATTAATCTCAGCACTATTCCTTTCAGAACAATAGATGTGGAACAATCTCTTATCTCTTCCTTTATCTATTATGTCAGACTTATTTACCCTTAGATCATGCAATAAGATCTAGAACTTAGCAACACTAACCCTTAAGGTCACTTACACACATTAGCAGATTACTCTGCTCTTCTACTTTTCAATTTGCAAGTCTTTTCGCACCTCAATCTTTTTCCACACTTCAAAAACTTAGAAAACATATTTCCTTTATACCACACTCAACATTAATTTCTTGAGTCAGCTCCATACACTCAACATTAATTCCTTGAGTCGGCTCCATATTTAATTAAATGAAATACACATTTAATTAATGTTGTCAGCTCTCAATTGTACACAAACTTTCACACGTGTGATTTTCATACTTGCATACTTGCTGACATCATTAGTGGTCAGTATACTTCCTCCAGTCATCTGTGCAACCCTTCATTCCAAATGCAAAGCTCTATATTGGTGATATATCAGAAACTATTTTTCCACTACTCTATTTCCCTATGGTTCTCTGTAAATCACTAATATCTTTCATACACTATCGATTCAGGTTCTGTGAACTTGCCCAAATGTTAAATACATGTCGTAGTATATGCTGGTAACTATGCATAAGTAGATAGACAATGTGATGTCTTTAGTACAAAAATCTCAGTCAGTTGCTCTGTCAGTCTTATACAAACTTATTGCTATGTTGTCATCAATGACAAACAAAGTTCTATAATGCTCCCCCATAGCATCAGCGTCCATGCTAACAACAACAACAATACATGATCCCATAATAAAGCTACATATTTTTAGATTCATTATGCAATGCTAAAATGGTCATGGCTTGAGCACTAACCTTGGTCCAAGCAAAAAGGTAATGATAATTAATGAAAAGCTCCCTTAGCCTCCCTCCAAAACCCTAATTGCCTCTAAACATAGAGAGTGGTCGAACACCCCACTAGTTTGTCCAAGTCTCTCTAAAAAGGCTTTCCACTATCTATTTTTGCAAAAACACCAAGCCACTCCCTCTTACAAACTTGTCCCCCCCAAGTTTGTTATATTTTACTTAGTGGAAACATGGGCAAGAACTCATGTGACAACTCCATTTTCGAATTGGTGGAAGAATTCATTAAAGGGGCACCCTAAGCTATCTAGGCATTAATATGGTCAAAATTAGGCCCCTAACATGTTCTACTATCATATGGATAGCTTATTTTCACACAAAGGACACGTTGGGACCACTTAATGACCCTTCAAACCCTTGGTCAAGTTTTAATTCGAATTTCCTTTTGATAGCCTATCCTTTGTCTAGTGGGTTTACTTAATCTTTAACAAGGTAATTAGTTTAAAGATAAAATGCTACCATGATAGAATCCTAGGTGGCATGTCGTTAACACACAAAAACCTACAAGTGTCAAGTGACACATTAAAGCACATCACACATCATCATGACATGCCTCTAATGCATTTTTTAGATCAAAATTTTCACACATACATAAGCAAGCTTACATTTACGAAATAAAATATATCACAACAAGGCTTTTGAACCTTTCAAAGATTCACCTTGGCTAAACTACGTTTACATGGTTTTGGACCTTGTTTCCCTGATAATTTCCATGGTTCCACTTCCTCCACACTAAACTCAAGTATCAGTAGTCCAAAGAAGATCACATAAAATACATATCATATATGCATACAAATTCCAATGTTACAAAATCCATATTGCATAATTCAATTTAATTACTTTTCTTAATCATCTCCAATAAACATTTCAAATCATAAAAATATCAAAATCCACATATCACATTTAATCATAAATCATCACAATCAAATTTAACACTTTGCATCACATCATAATCTAATTTCTATCCTACCATGTGTAAAGTTGCATCCATATTTGTTTGATCATCCCATACACAATATTTGGTTCTTAATACATATCATAGATGGAAAATACTACTATAATGCCAAAATCAATAGGTAATATAAGCCACTATCCATATAAGTCTCAAATGAGTGTCAAAATATCCAAATCCTGAGTATCAAAATGTAAATAAAATATCTATGCTATGATGGGTCAAGGTGAGGCCCCACATCCTCCCCCCTAGGCATGAACTTCTGCCCAGAGTTCATCAAAAAAGTATGGATACTGAGCCTTCATCTAAGTTGCATCCTCCCATGAAGTTGTGACCTTGTCATAAAAATCCTACTAGACTCTAACCTGGTCCAACTCTCTACCTCAAAGTGTGAGGGTTCTTTGAGCCAAAATGTGAATGGACTCCAATGCTATATGTTTGTCAAACTCCACCTACAAAGCATCCCAACCTATGATGTGAGATTCATCATAAATATACTTTCTTAATACAGATATATGAAATACATCATGGATGCATGATAGGGTAGGTGGCAGGGCTAAATGATAAGCAACTGGTGCTATCTGATCCAAAATCTCAAAAGGACCCACAAAATGAGGTGCTAACTTAGAGTCATTTCCAAAATGGATTGAGCTCTTATGCGGTCACACTCTCAAGAATACTCTATCACCAACCATGTATTCTGATGTAGGAGCATCCAGATGTATAAGGGCAATCCTGTGTCACCCAAAAAAATATACTTACACTTAGTTTCTATTTCATGTGTTTTCATTTTTGGATACCCATTTGGGTCAAATAAAGGTTCCAACTCTCATAGTTCCACTATCAGTGTTCATGTAAATCCTGAAAAAATAGGACTATGTAATTGAGCCATCATTTTAGTGAACTATGAGGTGTAAATTTCCTAAATGAATATAATTGTGATTTAGAGCATTCCAGAAAAAGAATTAGGTCAAAAGGCCCCATGGTTTGAAAGTTATTGCAATTTTTCAGGTTTTGGAGACCTCCTAAGAATGCTTCAAAGTCAGATTAGGGACATTAAATGACCTCAAAAAAGGGCCAAAAAATGGGGGACGAGCAGAGCTGGTCCATAGGGCTATAGAGCACTTCGAGAGCTTTCCAAAAATGTAAACGGTTCGTCAATCAGAGCTACGGTTCAAAAGTTATGCCTCTCGGAAGTTCGGTGACCGTTTCTGGATTCTTCTAGATTTGTACCAACTTCTAACGCAACTTTTAGAACCTTCTATTTGGTCAGTGGATGCCTACTAGCACTTTCTAGAATGTACTCCTAGTCCTTAACCCTTCGGGGTATATTTAAGGAGATTTCTGGCATTGTAAAAGGCAGTTCGGAGTGGAGTTTTGAGAGGAGGTACTGAAAGGAGAAATTATCTCCACATTTATGCTATTGTAAGCCCTTAGGGCATGTTTTGAAGTTATTTCCTCTGTACTGAATGTGCTAACTTATTTTTCAGCTAATACAATTTCCCTTTTTCTATTGTCTCCATTCTGTTCTTGGCTTGTGTCCCCATCAAGTGGTATCAGAGCTGGTTTTCCTGAGTGTGTAGATAGAGTGCTGACTGTGTGGCAGTTTGCACCAGGACTGTGTGGTTGTGGGTTTGAGTTAAGAAGATGCCTCCATGAAGAGAGCATGGTGGAAGGGCCAGAGCTATTAATCCTGAGGAGGTTAGAGCCCTCCAAAGGCAGGTACAAGCATTGCAGGAGGAGCTCTGTAGAGGAGCAACTGTGGCCGTAGGTGATGATAGTGAGGATGATAATGAAGAAGAAGAAATGGGACCAGAAGGGGAATTTGACGGGGAAGTTCTGAATCATGTAGAGGAAAGGCTTTTTAGGGCCATTACTAAGTTTGTGAAAAGATCTACAATTGAAGTGGGTGTATTTTCAGGAAATCTGAAACCAGATGAGTTGATCGATTGGATCAATGAACTGGAAGAATACTTTGAGTATGAGGATATAAGGACCTAGATAGGGTTAAGTTTACAAAGGCCAAACTGAAAGGCCATGCCAAAATCTTGTGGCAAGAGGTTCAATTGGAAAGAAACAGAAGAGGAAAGGAGAAGATCGCAAGATGGGATTGCATGGTGGACAAATTGAAGAAGCAGTTCATTCCTATGGACTACGAGCTTGATTTGTTTAAGAAGATGCATGGGTTAAAGCAAGAAGGAAGATCAGTCCAAGAATATACAGAGGAATTTTACTGACTCTTGATTAGAGCGGGGCATGCAGAAACAAATAAGGAGAAGGTTGCTTGTTATATCAGTGGGTTGTGACCTAGCATCCAGGAGGAATTAAGTTTGGTAAGAATGACCAGCATTGAAGAGGCATACCAGTTTGCCTTATGAGTTGAAGAGAAGCTGAATAAAAGGTTTGAAGGAAGACAAAGAGGGCACAATCAAGGAGGAAGGCGAAGCGGTAGATCATCTGGTGGCCACAATGAAACCCAAAAGAAAAATGAAGATGTGGGTACTAGCAGGAACCAGAGGAATGAGGCTTTCAACCGCTCCCATGATCAAGAATTTGGAAATCAAAGAGGAAGAGGTAGAGGACATGGACAAGGAAGAGGAGGCTTTTGTGGTACCTATTTCCATTACAATGAAGAAGGTCATCGTACTTTTGAATGCCCTCAACGAAAAGGAAGAACAGATAGGAGAGCTGAGGGCCAAGCTAGGGTTGCTCATGTGGATGAAGATGCACAATCATCACATTCAAAGGATGCAGAAAGAGGAGAGACCTTGGTAAATGAAAGATTCCTACTAAGTGGTGAGATTGAACTAGGACAACGGAGGAGTTTATTTCGTACCAAATGCAAGTGTGAGGATAAATGTTGTGACGTGATCATTGATGGTGGTAGCACTGATAACTTGGTATTAGAAGAGATGGTCTCTAAGCTGAAGCTCAAGAGGGAGAAACATCCCCAGCCCTATCAGATTGCTTGGGTAAAAGATGATCATAAGGTCCTGGTAAGTGAACAATGTTTAGTGAAATTCAAAATTGGGAGTTACCATGATGAAGTTTTCTGTGATGTTATTTCGATGGATGTTTGCCATCTATTGTTGGGTAGACCATGGCACTTTGATAGACATGCAGTACATGATGGACATGCAAACACATACTCTCTAACAAAGGATGGAGTTCGCCACAAATTGAAGCCCATGAAAAAGGAAGGTGAAAAGGTATGTAGCAGTGCTAGGATTTGTCTTGTTGATGAAAGGAAGTTTTTAGATGGCATGAAACATCAACATATGTGCCATGCTTTGATTCTTAGGAAAGATAAAGAAGGTAGTAGTGAAATACCACTTGAAGTTTTAGATTTACTAGGGGAGTTTGGAGATATTATCTCTGATAATGTTCCAGATGGATTGCCACCAGTAAGGCAAATCAATCATCAGATAGATCTGATTCCAGGAGCTAGTTTGCCTAACAAGGTTGCTCACAGGATGACTCCTACTAAAACAGAGGAGCTAAATAGATAGGTTCAGGAGTTGTTGAGGAAGGCCTTGATTCGAGAAAGCCTGAGTCCATGTGTAGTACCTGCAGTACTCACACCAAAGAAGGATGGAGAGTGGAGGATGTGTACAGATTCTCGAGCTATAAATAGGATCACCATCAAGTACCATTTTCCTTTGCCAAGGATGGATGATCTTATGGATTGCTTGAGTGGAGCTCAGTACTTCACAAAGATAGATCTCAAGAGTGGTTATCACCAGATACGGATTCGAGAAGGAGATGAGTGGAAAATAGCCTTCAAGACCAAGGAGGGTCTTTATGAGTGGTTAGGCATGCCCTTTGGATTGATGAACGCCCCAAGCACCTTCATGCAGCTCATGAATGAGGTACTTAAGAAGTTCTTGGGAAATTTTGTTATTGTCTATTTGGATGATATTTTAATTTTTAGCAAGATTTGGAAGAACATTTACTGCATATTCATAGTGTCCTTGAAAGGCTAAGGGAAGAGAAACTATTAATTAATCTAAATAAGTGTATCTTTGCAAAAAGGGAGTTAGTCTATTTGGGGTTTGTTATATCACCTGAAGGTCTCAAAATGGATCCAGAGAAGGTAAAAGCCATCTTGGAATGGCCTACTCCAAGGTTTGCTACTGAGGTAAGATCATTTCATGGTCTGGTTAGTTTTTACAGGAAGTTTATTAAAAATTTAAGTGGCATATGTACACTCCTAATAGATACAATAAGAGGGGATAGAAAAGAGTTCAAATGGATTGCAGCAGCTGCGAGAAGTTTTGAATTGCTGAAGAAGAAGGTGACAGAACAACCTATATTGGCACTTCTAGATTTTAGAAAGGTTTTCCAGGTAGATTGTGATGCCAGTGGTAGTGCTATTGGGGCTATATTAAGCCAAGAAGGTAAGCCTATTGCATATTTTAGTGAAAAATTGAATGATGCAAAGAAGAAGTATTCTGTTTATGATCAAGAGTTCTATGCAATAGTTCAGGCCTTAAAGAAATGGAGGCATTATTTATTGCCAAAGGAATTTTTTTTATATACTGATCATCAGGCATTACAGTACCTAAATAGCCAAGGTAAATTGAATCAGAGGCATATGAAGTGGGTAGAGTTCTTGCAGAGCTATACATTTGTGTTGAAGCATAGAAGTGGAAAATCTAATAGGGTTGCAGATGCACTAAGTAGGAGATAGTTTTTGCTTATCGTAATGCAGGTTGAAGTAGTTGGGTTTGATGAACTCAAGAATTTGTACCCCGAGGATCCTGATTTTGCTGAAGCATGGAAAGCTTATAAAGAACCTGTTGTTGTAGATAGAACCAAGTGGTTAGACTATTTGATTCAAGATGGCATGTTGTTCAAGGGTAGTCAATTGTGCATTCCAAGGAGTTCCATGAGGGAAAATTTGATTAAGCAGAAACATAGTGGAGGGATGGCAGGACATTTTGGTCGAGATAAATCCATTGCCATTGTTAGAGAACATTATTTTTGGCCTCAAATTTCACAGGATGTGAAGAAGTTTGTACAGAGTTGTCAGGTTTGTCAAGTTGCCAAGGGGTTTAGTCACAATTCTAGCCTATATCAGCCATTGCCTGTTCCATCAAGGCCATAGGAGGACATAAGTATGGATTTTGTTCTTGGATTGCCAAGGACACAAAGGGGTAATAACTCAGTATTCGTGGTGGTTGATAGGTTCTCCAAAATGGCACATTTCATTCCAACAAAACTCATGATGTTGTCCATATTGCAGACTTTTTTTCAAAGAGGTGGTAAGACTACATGGTCTTCCAAGGAGCATAGTTTTTGACAGAGATACTAAATTTGTGGCGTATTTCTAGAGGACATTGTGGAAAAAGTTAAGAATAGACTTGAAATTCAATTCCACGCATCACCCACAAACTGATGGCCAAACAGAAGTGGTAAATAGAAGTCTAGGCAATACTTACAACAAGTTGAAAATGAAGAAATTTGGCCCTTGCAAAGTTTTGAAGAAACATGACTCAGGAAATGCATATGAAGTGGAGCTGCTAGATGGTATTCACATTTCTCCCATTTTCAACATTGCAGATTTAACAGAGTATCATGATGATGGTGCAGATGAGGAGCTGGTGTTAGAGCCATGTCTGATTCCTGCTTCTAAGAAGGAGGAGATAGACGACATTCTAGATCATCGTGTGGGTAGGAGTACCAGAAACAGGTAGTATGAAGAGTATTTGGTCAAATGGAAAGGATGACCGATCGAGGACTCAACTTTGATTTCAGCAGCTGAGGTTTCCCATTTGGGATTTCCTCTACCATTCATAAAGTGACAGGGTCACTTTTCAATCTACCCTGGGTGTTTGATGCAGGAGCATCCAGAGGTATAAGGGCAATCCTGTGTCACCCAAAAAAATATACTTAGACTTAGTTTCTGTTTCATGTGTTTTCATTTTTGGATACCCATTTGGGGCAAATAAAGGTTCCAACTCTCACAGTTCCACTATCAGTGTTTGTGTAAATCCCAAAAAAATAGGAGTATGTAATTGAGCCATCATTTTGGTGAACTAGGAGGTGTAAATTGGCTAGATGAATATAATTGTGTTTTAGATCATTCCAGAAAAAGAATCAGGTCAAAAGGCCCCACGGTTTGAAATTTATTGCAATTTTTTGAGTTTTGGAGACCTCCTAAGAATGCTTCAAAGTCAGGTTAGGGGAATTAAATGACCTCGAAAAGAGCCAAAAAATGGGGGACAAGTGGAGCTAGTAGATAGGCTATAGAGCACTTCGAGAGCTTTCCAAAAATGTAAATGGTTCATCAATCAGAGCTACGGTTCAAAAGTTATGCCTCCCGAAAGTTCGGTGACCATTTCTGGATTCTTCTAGATTTGCGCCGACTTCTAACGCAACTTCTGGAACCTTCTATTTGGTTGGTGGATTCCTACTAGCACTTTCTAGAATGTACTCCTAGTCCTTAACCCTTTGGGGTCTATTTAAGGATACAGGCAGGATACACTGAGGCAGATATCATTAATGAAGTAATCACCATCAAGGCCTATGACAATTTGGAGCGCACCACTGAAGGAACCATCTTGCTCCCTATAGGAGTTGGCCCAGCCACTCAAGAAACACTTTGCCATGTAGTTGATCTTAACCTTCCATACAACATCCTCCGTGGTCGCCCATGGATTCATGCCATGAAGGCCGTTCCATCCACATATCATCAGTGTATCAAATTTCCGCATAATGGCACTGAGATAACCATCCATGCAGATCCTGAACCCTTTGCTTATTGCAATGCGGTTGAAGCTTCATACACCAATCACTATCCTGGGATCGAAATTGGCACCACCATGGCCAGTTCCTCTAGCACCTGACATGATCCAGACATCATTTTAGCCTCCACCCTCTCCACGGTTAAGATCAACTACCAAGGTTGTGGTGAGTATAGTCTTATAGATGCTTTTGATGTTGGCGCTCTACCACTTGATCCCCATACTCAAGGATGCCCAACACATCAAGGGCCTATACCGGAAACCACCTCTCAACTTCAACAAATGGGCGCTACCACATTTATTACCAAAGGCATTCTTGATGGAGAAGAGAATGCACCAGACATTAACACATGGCTATACAAGGAGCCCCCTCCTAAAAGTGAAGCACTTCTTGATCACTTTAAACAAAAATATCCCTGGTCACATCGTTTGGCCACAGAGCAATGGGATTATCAAGGAGGTGGTTTAGGCTACCAGGAATCAGGTATGAGACAGCCTATAGAAGCACACCAAGGCCAGAAAACTCAAGGCTTGGGCTATGGACTCCCCGCAACTGGGGGCACTACAACAAAAGGCCACGCCTTTACAAACATCCAAAACACTCTCGTTGAGGTTGAAGACATCCCTGAGAAAGTTGAAAAGAAAGCTTACGACGATATTTTCCTTGATGAAATAATCCTTGGAGCCTCTGTGCTCTGCCAATTATCCTTGAATCTCATAGACCTCCCGCTCACTCACCCCAAACTCATAGATTGGGGCCAACCAAGTGTCATTCATGTTGACAAGTTCTCTACTGAGCACGCGCTTCTTAAATTCATGGGGGCAGAAATGCCACATAAATGGCCGCCACCACCATTGGCATATGTCTACAAGCTGGATCATGCAGGTTACTTCGGGGAGGAGGAAATCTCCAATCGCAAAATAGAAATACAAAAAGAAACAAAAAAGAAAAAAATCAAAGGAAAAATGTCCTCTGGTGAAAACTCCTCTGGAGCATCATTGGATAACTCAAAAAATGAATTAAAAATAAAGGATGTATCTGATGGTGAAAACTTCTCTGAGGCGCTTGAAGATGGAGATTTCATCCTTCCCCCACAAGAGCATAGGCATCCTATCTCTTCAGTTTTGATAGAGGAAACTCGGCCAGTAAATATTAGTTTGACAGAGGTCCCACATATCACATACATCGCAACCTCTCTACCACTTGATCAAGCAAATCTTCTTATGGAGGTTCTCCGCGAAAATGTGGGCTGCTTTGCATGGTCATATTAGGACATGCCAAGGTTGGACCCCAAACTAGTCGTACACCATCTAGCAGTGGATCCAGGGGCCAGGCTCGTTAAGCAGAAGCTCCGTAAGATGCACCCCAAAGTTGCTTTATTGGTTAAAGCGGAGTTAGAAAAATTGTTGGAGGCCAAAATAATTTGCCCAATAGATTATTCTGAATGGATTTCTAAAATGGTACCTGTTACCAAGCCTTCGGGTGATATCAGAATTTGCACTGATTTTAGGGATCTTAATAAGGCTTGTCCGAAGGATGACTTTCCATTACCAAATATCGACATGATTGTGGATCTCACCGCAGGTCATGAACTCTTGTCACTAATGGATCGTTTCTCTGGATATAATTAGATTCATATAGCAGAGGAAGATCAACATAAGACAGCATTTACTACACCTTGGGGCACATTCTGCTATAATATGATGCCATTTGGGCTAAAGAATGCCGGGGCAACCTATCAGCGTGCCATGATGGTCATCTTCCATGACCTAATCCATAAGATTATTGAGGATTACGTGGATGATATTTTAGTAAAGTCTCTCAATGCTCTTGATCACTTATTTCACCTCGAAGAAGTGTTTAATCGATTGGCAAATTATTGTCTCATGCTAAATCCAAAGAAATGTGTCTTTGGTGTCACCTCAGGCAAGCTCCTAGGCTTCATTGTGTCCCAGCGTGGTATTGAGATTGACCCCAAGAAGGTCAAAGCCATCATGGATATGGCTCCTCCTAAGACACTCAAGCACCTTCATTCTTTACAAGGAAAACTCCAATCAGTCCAGCAGTTCATTTCTCAACTTGCTGATAAGTGTCAACCTTTCACTCACTTGCTTAAGAAAGATCAGAATTTCAAATGGGACTCAGCTTGTCAGGGCAATTTTGAGCTCATCAAGCAATACTTAGCTAATCCGCCTATTTTGGTTCCTCCAGTTGCAGGGCGCCCACTCATATTGTACATCACAGCTACTCCCACAGCATTAGGTGCTCTTCTAGCACAACTTGACGATGCAGGAAAGGAACAAGCTATTTATTACATTAGCCAAACATTAGTGGGCTATGAGCTCAACTACACGCCAATGGAGAAGGCATGCTTAGCAGTAGTGTTTTCCACCCAGAAGCTACGTCATTACATGTTGAGTCATACTGTGCAACTGATATCAAAGATTGATCCATTAAAATATATGCTCTCTCGCACAGTACTCACTGGATGCCTAGCAAAATGGGTTACACTTCTCAGTGAGTTTGACATTCAATATGTTGACAGAAAGGCCATCAAAGGCCAAGCTATTGCAGATCACTTGGCTAATGTACCCTTAGTTGCAAATCACCCACTAATCATGGAATTTCCAGATGAATACCTCTGTTTGATAGAAGAACAATCACTTTGAAAGCTATATTTTGATGGCTCCTATACATCTCATGGCTCTGGTGCTGGCATACTCTTGATTACAACTCAAGGTGATTATATTCCTAAATCTTTCAAGCTACAATTTCGGTGTACCAATAACATTGCAGAGTATGAGGCCCTTGTTGCAGGCCTCAAAATTGCCATTGAATGGAATATCACAGAGCTTCAAGTTTATGGTAATTCTCAACTTATGATTAAAGAAGCATTGAATGAATATCAGACCAAGGATAACAAGCTACTACCTTACAAAAATCTGGTTGATCAATTAAAGGAGCATTTTACTCAGATCGAGTTCATACAAGTACCTAGACTACAGAATAAGGCAGTTGATGCTATGGCTACTATTGGTTCTCTCTTGGAAATGTCGTGTGAAGCTACACAATATGAATTCTTGGTCGACCAGCTACATGAACCCGCATATGAGAATGATGAATCAACACAAGTATGCATCTTGGTTGGTCCCCAATCCCCATGGTACCACGAAATTCATGCTTACCTACTAAATGGTATCATTTATCCTCACCTCACACGAACCCAACGCCAAAACCTTATACGTAGAGCTTCTCGATACACTATCATTGCCCAAACCCTATATCGTCGTGGTTATCATGATACTCTCTCTCGATGTTTAGATCAAAATGAGGCTGCGATGGCTCTCAAAGAGGTACATGCTGGACTTTGTGGTGCTCACACGAGCGGGATGGTGCTAGCAAAGCAGATCCTTCGGGCTGGATACTATTGGCCTACTCTAGAACATGATGCATGTGAATTTGTGAAACAATGTTTACCTTGTCAACAACATGCTAATTTAATTTGGGCTCCAGCACAGGACTTGCAACCCATTGCACCACCATGGCCTTTTGCCTGCTGGGGGTTTGATCTCATTGGTCTTATTGCACCACTTTCTTCAGAGGGGCATAAGTGGATAATCACTGCCACTGATTACTTCACTAAGTGGGTTGAAGCAGTTCCCCTTGTCACTGCTACGGGAGTTCAAGTGTCCAAGTTTATCTTATATCATATCATATGTCACTTCGGCATCCCAACTACCATCTTCACTAACCATGGAGGTAATTTTGAAAACCTAAATATGGAGGAATTGTGCACTTCCCTTCATATCCATCATCATTTTTTTGGCCCATACTTCCTACAAGGTAACGGTCAGGTAGAGGCAACTAATAAAACCCTGCTCAAAATCCTCAAGAAAGTTGTCAATGACTCCGGTCGTGATTGGCATTTGCAAATCAATCCTGCCCTATGGGCATACCGCACTTCATTTCGCACAGCCACTGGCACAACTCCATACTCCTTGGTTTATGGTGTTGAAGCAGTCCTACCTATTGAGGTTGAACTCCCATCGCTCTGCATTTCTCTACGCGGACAGATATCTGATGAAGAATATAGAGTGGCTCGACTTACTCAACTTGATCTACTTGATGAAAAAAGGCAATAGGCCTATGACCACCTCATGGTCTACCAGAGTCGCCTCAAGCACAATTTCAATAGGAAAGTCCATCCACGTAGTTTTCAAGAAGGTGACATGGTCCTCAAAGAGAATATGAAGGTTCAAGCTGACAGAGAAAAGAAAGGCAAGTTTGAGCCCACATGGCTTGGTCCTTATGTGGTCACAACATCTTTTGGCTCAGGAGCCTATCAGCTATCTACCCTTGAAAGTGAAGTCCTGAATGATCTTACCAACATTATTCACCTCAAGAAATTCTACGCCTAAGGGCAGAATTTGCAAATCAAAAATAGGCAAAGAAAAATAAAGCGTCCAATGGTGAAAACTTGGCAATTCAAGCACCTTGGATAGGTCCCTGGTTAAAATCTAGCAAATAGGTGCCAGGTGTACTATAGTCTTTCCATTATCTATCAATGACCTACATATCCAGTATCACCCCTTTCCTTCTCATCGCCCATCTCCCCATTTTCCAAGTTTTTTCCAAAAGTTCATACATCCGCTGCACATCCGCTACTATGTTCTATCTTACATTCCAGAGTCATCCACCCATTTCCTTTTCATGCTTGTATATTTTTGAGCCTTATAGCATCCAGCATCACTATCTCACTCACATCCTCCATTTCACCCCCACAAACTCAAAAATACCAAAAAAACAAAAAATTGCCAAAAAAATTATCAAAAACATTCATAAATCATCCAAAAATCCAAAAAAAAAAAAAAAAAAAGAGCTTCCTTTTCTCACAACCCTTTCACACACACCTTCCTTTCCACAATAAAGACCTTGACATGAAACAAAAACCTTTCACAGACCTTACACAATGAGAAACCAATAGAATTACAACCCTTTCACATAGACCTCTCAAAGAGAATCTTTTGGAGTTGTAACCGTTTGCAAGGCCAATCCCAGTTGTCTCACACCACAAAAGGAGAACCAACCGCATCACTCCTCTACCGACCATCGATACACCTAGAAAATGAAGCCAAACTCGCCTTTCAATGTCCTCCAACGGATTGCCAGAGGATTATGCACAAACCACCCCAAAATCAAACCCACAAGGATGGAGGGAAAGACAATGTTGATAGCCGACGCAACTACCCAAACTACCCAAAAATACCCAAAAAATTCATAAACTACCCAAAAATACCAAAAAAATTCAAAAATCATCCAACAATACCAAAAAAATTCAAAAATCACCCAAAAAAATTTCAAAAATCATCAAAAAATACCAAAAAAATTCAAAATCATCCAACAATACCAAAAAAATTCATAAACTACCCAAAAATACCAAAAAAATTCAAAAATCATCCAACAATACCAAAAAAATTCAAAAATCACCCAAAAGCACCCAAAAAAAATTCAAAAATCATCCAAAAATACCAAAAAAATTCAAAATCATCCAACAATACCAAAAAAATTCAAAAATCACCCAGAAATACCAAAAAAAATTTTTAACTTGCCCAAACAATATCAAAAAAATACAATAAAATTCCAAAACATTCCAAAGGGGGTCATAAATACCAAATATGGCCATAAAAGCTTGAAACATTAAAATACCACTCCAAAAATCCTCTCAAATTTTGATATTAAGAAATTGATATTAAGAAGAAGCGTGGTAATGTCCTGAAACATAATTTCAATCTTAGAAAAATCCAGCACAGCTCGGATAGCAAAAGAGATGCCGCAAAACCGATTGTCGCCTTCCTTCCATGCAACCATTATTAATGTGAATCAAGAAGGATTTTGAGTCTTATTTAAGTTGCAGTGGCCACGTTTAGTCTAATCAATTTCCACAAATCTATCAATATTGTCTTGTAGGCCCATGTGTCCTTTTTGGACCCCTTTAGCGCCTTTTAAATCCTAAAAAGCCTTTTTCAAGGCCCATGTGTCCTTTTTGGACCCCTTTAGCACCTTTTTTAGGCCTAAAAGCCTTTTTCAAGGCCCATGTGTCCTTTTTGGACCCATTTAGCACCTTTTTAGGCCCAAAAGCTTTTTTTCAAAGCCCATGTGTCCTTTTTGGACCCATTTAGCGCCTTTTTAGGCCTAAAAGCTTTTTTTCAAAGCCCACGTGTCCCTTTTGGACCACTCTAGTGCCTTTTTAGGCCTTAAATACTTTTTCAAGATACAAGTGTCCTTTTTGGATCACTCTAATACCTTTTTAGGCTCAAAGCACCTTTTTCAAGGCCCTATTTTGATCCTTTTCGGCCCTCGAGACGCCTTTATAGGCCCAAGCACCTTTTTCAGGCCCTTGAACTACCTTTTTAGGCTTAAAGCGCCTTTTTCAAGGCCCTATTTTGCTCCTTTTCGGCCCCTGAGATACCTTTATCAACCCAAGCGCCTTTTTCAGGCCCCCACACTGCCTTTTTAGGCTCAAGTGCCTTTTTCAGGCCCCTGAGACAATTTTTTTGGCTCACATGTCTTTTTCAAGGATCTCTTTTGGCCATCACATGCCTTGCGTAGATCCCAATGCCTTTTCCACGCCTCATAAACATCTGTCTCATCACACACCTAGAGAAATATCCCCACATTTTGTCTTATTATTGTCTGTCATACTTGCTAAATCTACACAAACATTCTCGCCTGTGAGTCATGGTTACCCTTACTCTACCAATTGTATTGTTCCCACTTTTACAAGTGTCAAACTATTTCATTATTTATCCCAAAAACAAAAAAACATTAAAATATATATCAAAAATCCCAAAAACATTTAAATATTCGACAAACACACAAAAACATCCATATATCTTCCATAAAAATCCCACAAACAAAACATAACATTACATTATGAACAACATCTGTTGTCCCTTTGATTGCCACAACAATAAGCACAAACTTTCTATTCTCCTACGACAGCAACAACTACTAATGTTTGGCAGCTTTTTTTTATTGTTTGGCAGCTTTTTTTTATTCTGGCCTCCCTGGGGGAGGTGGCAAGACAGGATGTCCAAACAATGGCATTCCTTCAAACCCAGTCCCAGATGATGATGCCCCTGGAGTCATCCTCACACCTGCCCAAAGTGTATCCATGGGGATAGGGATGTTACCACGCCTCAAGAGGGTGTTTATCTATTCCATAAAATGTTTTTCAGAGTATACAACTCCTCTCCTTTGCTCCAAAGGGACTGCTTGGTGATATAATCCCATGTAATATGCCGCCTCTCGCGCAACCCTCACTAATTACTCCATGACATCTTTCATTTTTGCCCGTAGTCTTTCTGCTCCTGGAATAGTTGTTGTCCTCTGCGCAATATCATGTTCTCTTTCATATCTATTCACTAGCATTTTCATTGACTCCCTCTCATGTTTCACTGTATTTAACTGATTCTGGTACCATGTAATGCGCGCATTACTTGCATTCAGCTGCTCTTGTGCCCTCTGTGCTAAACTATTGGTCTGCACTGCTGACTCCTTGTACGCTTCTACTTGCGACCGCAGGAGCACTAATTCATTTTCACATCTCTCCATCGCCGCTCTCTCAGCTGCCAAAGTTGCCTCCATAGTCTCCACTCTTGTTTGCTCCATCATTAACATCATCCCTAGACGCTCAGCTTCTGTTTGTGCACCATCCTCTCGTGCTCTTTCAATCAGGCCTTGAAAGAAATTTGCATCTTTCTCCGCCTGGTCAGCCCGTTCTTTTTCCATTGCCAATGCTTTTTCCATCACCACCGCTGCATCATGAGCGTCTTGTACTGCCGCATCATATTGCAATGCTCGAAATGGCCGAAATGCAGACAACACTGGGTCACCCTTTTGTTCCCCAGAGCTCTGCATCATATCCCCTAATTTACTTTTTCCCTTCTTCCATTCGACCGCTATTGGTCGCATCACGGATCTTTGTTCCCCTTCTGGAAGGGTCTCTTCTACAGATGGCTGATCTTCTGCACTTGCTCCCTCTAACCACACTTCCACCCTTGGTAAGTTTGTCTCCTTCTCTTTTTCCATCGCCTCTATTTGTTGCCTCGCACCTTTTGCTAATAGTTGCAGCAAGGTCGGATCTTCTTCTTCCTCTTTTGGCTGATTTTGAGTTGGATTACTTTTGCTAGCCTCCACCACTCCCCGATCACAACACCGCACACTTCGACGTGGCAAGGTTTCTCTTCCTTCTTGTTGGCTCCGCTTTACACCCCGCTTCTGCCCTCGCACCCATTTCCTTTCTCCTTGGCTTTCATTTTCCTCTTCACTCCATCCCCCCCTTCCTCCTTCTATCGCCTCTGGCATTTTCTGCCTCTGCTCTTGCGAATCGGCCATTGATATTTCCCTCACAGCTTAATTCTTCGCTCACACTTTTCTTATGCTTCAGCTAACACTTCTTGTTGTTCAGCTTTCATCAAATTCACTCACCTTTTATAGAACCCACAACATTCTCCATCGCTTCCATTACACGCTATCCATCTCTTCGGCAACAACCTTCAATACACACCATCATAATATTCAAGTCGGCAACTACTTCTGTCCTTTCCACAGCTCACCTCCCCTATAGTAACAGTATGCTATATCCTACCTCTTTCCACTAACTTCCCATGCTTTTCCTCGCACTATCTCCTATCTCCTCATCCCTACATTTTCTTCTGCTAACCTTCTCATTTTCATCTTTCCCGCCACTATCCTATCATGTTGAACTTTTGTACGGTCATCCCTTGTAAATACTTTGGTTTATCCATTGTATATTTCTTGCGTGTCAGTCCTTCGCTTGGTATCATTGTATATCTCTCATCTCTTCACGTCCATTCATGCTTGCTCAACAAAAATCAAATACAAATAAACATTTTTAGTTCTCTTGGTTAGATACTTTCGCGAATCCTTGTACGAGACCCCTTGTCATCAACATGTTGTCCTAAATAGTTCTGATTGCCCAGCTCATCCTAGTCCTTGATATTACCGATAGATCCTTGCAGGCTGCATCCTTCCTCTCGTTTGATCTTGGTCTGTCAGTATCCAATCCTACCGATCTCTTTGGCAAAAGGTTCCTTTTTCATGGATTTACATTTTCTTTCGATTTATTTTCTTTTCAGGATTTCACATTTGGTTCTTAAAGTATCTCTTTCAAGTGATTTGGGTTGTTCCCTCCTCATGGTCGCCACGATCTTTTATATCATGGTGTGCTATGAATGGGGCAATTCAAGAGCAAGGTTTTGATCAGGTCTTTTTCTTTTTCTTTTCTGCTTGTGAGTTAGTCAGATATACCCCTTGCATAGTCCAAACATGTGATCACTTGTGGTTACATGGTGCACTTGGGAAATATTGTTTGCTTGTGGATTACCCAGTATCATTTCCACTCTGATTCTTTCGGGATTCATGTGTGATGTTGGGGCAATCCTTGCGTGTTTGTTTCATGTCAGTCCTATGTAATATTGGTAAAAAGGCCTTGATGTTCTTAGTAACCTTGGCATATTCCCAATATTCCTATATCAAAATAAGTGCTCAACTACATGGTGGTGCTCCCCTTTGGAACAACCGCATGCTCAAGCTTCAATGGATTACTTAATACTCCCATTTTATCAAAACATCCCATCCTATCCAAGCATCCCATCCAATTAGTCTTACAATCTTGATCTACAAGTTTTATCCATAGCCCAATCATATCTCCTATCAATCCCATGGTATTTAATCCTATATCAATCATAATCATACCTCCTCTATCAATCATAATCTTAGCTCCTTCATCAATCATAATCTTAGGTCCTTCATCAATCATAATCTTAGGTGCCTCATCAATCATACTCTTTGCTCCTTCATCAATCATAACCTTAGGTGTTTCATCAAACATAATCTTAGCTCCTTCATCAATCATAATCATAGTTTCTACATCAATCATCATCATATCTCCTGCATCAATCGTAATCTTAGTCATCACCAATCATAAATCCTTGAATCATTATCTCCCCAAATCTCCCATCTTCCACCTCACTTCCTTGGGATTCAATTTAGAAAACTAATCACCCTCTCCCCTCTCCCTAAAGCTAGTGTTCTTACCCATTGGTTATCCTTGTGCAAAAGGTTTTCCTTTGTATCCTTCTCCCATAGCTTCCTTGATTCACCTCTCTTAGCTACCCTCAGTCCTCCCCTTGTCCTAGATTCTTGTACCTTTCAAGAAGCTATCGGGCCTCCCCTTCTCTCCCCACCATCTTCTTGAGGAGGCATCACACAGTCCACTCTCTCTTCTTCTATTCAAGACTGGGGCAATCATGTTCCTTTCAAAGTTTCCTTCGTGTCGTCTATCTTCAAACTTCTTTGAAATAAGTATTGTTCCAAAACTATCTCAAAGAGGGGCAAAATGTAGACACCTAAAAAATTCTTTAGAAAATAAAGTATTTTTATTTTCTAAAAAAAATCCCTGATGACATCATCATTTATTAATTAATTAATTATTTAATTAATTTATTTATTTTTATGCCATTAAATCCCTTTATCTTAATTTAAAATATTTAATTAAGGAATCCCTCCAAAAAATGTTTAAATCTTATTTAAACATTATTTCCTTATTTATTAATTATTTAATTAATAAATTGACCAAAAATCCCAAAATAAATTATTTATTTATTTTTTGTCCAAAACTTGGCCAATTTCCTTAAGACCACTAACCTCTTCCAAAATCTTCTAAATCCTTCTTTAATTTTGATTAAAGGCTAATCCCATCATTTCCTACCCCTAATCCCAACTCAAAATATTTAATTAAGATTAAATATTAATCCTCATGTTTATTAAAAATATTTTAATAAATATTTCCTCAACCTAAACTCTTGAAATAAATAAAACTTTATTTATTTTCTAAAAAATCTTATTTATCCTCATCCTAAAAGCCTAGACTCTTCTAGAAGATGTCAATTCTAATCCTAAACCCCCCTCTAACCTTGTCACATTCCCTAAAGAAGGTTAGCCAACTCCTAAGCTAATCCTAATCCCTCTTCTAATCATGTGCACAACTTAAGCAAGGGTTAAGACTTGCTAACCCAAGCCAAAGTCAATAATCTCATCCTCCTCCCAACCACCTCTAAGCCAAAGTCAACAATCTCATCCTCCTTCCAACCATCTTTATTTATGACCCAACCATCTCTATTTGACCCAACCATCCCCATTTATGGCTCAACCTCCCTCATTACTCCTTTGACCAACCCATATCCTACCCTCTCACATCCAATCACCTTGTGACATGTGTCACCTCCTAATTGGCTTTAAACAAGCACAATCCATGTGCTCCCCTTTGAGTGCATCCTAGCCCTCCCTTACCATCTTGCCATCCTTGCATCCTGACTGTCCATCCTTCCACCCCTTGGCCTATAAATAGAAGCCTCTCCCTTCACTAAAATCATCCACTTTTGAAGCAAACTTATAATGCTATTTTGAGAGCCTAAAAACTACCAAAATACTATTATAATGCTAAAAACCCTCCATACCTTCATTGTTGAATCATTCATCCACACTCATATTTGATTATCACTCATCCATTTGGAGCTTGAGCACATCGTGAGCATACATCCACTATCCATCAGGGACATAGCTTCGTCATCATGAGAATCACTTGAGGAGTTTACCATCTTTGGTCTACTTTCCTCAATTTTGTCTTCTTTGGTCCTATCTTAAGTGTTTATTTGTTTTTAGTATTGAGAATGCTTTTTATAGATTAGTGTTCATTTTACTCTACTAAAATAGGTGATACACAATGAACTAGAAGAATAATTTGAGTTTGAGGATATTAGGGACCCATATAGGGTTAAGTTTGCAAAGGCCAAACTGAAAGGCCATGACAAAATCTGGTGGCAAGAGGTTCAATTGGAAAGAAACAGAAGAGGAAAGGAGAAGATCACAAGATGGGATCGCATGGTGGACAAATTGAAGAAGCAGTTTATTCCTATGGACTACGAGCTTGATTTGTTTAAGAAGATGTATGGGTTAAAGCAAGCAGGAAGATCAGTCCAAGAATATACAGAGGAATTTTACCGACTCTTGATTAGAGTGGGGCATGTAGAAGCAAATAAGGAGAAGGTTGCTTGTTATATCAGTGGGTTGCGACCTAGCATCCAGGAGGAATTAAGTTTGGTAAGAATGACTAGCGTTGAAGAGGCATACTAGTTTTCCCTACGAGTTGAAGAGAAGCTGAATAAAAGGTTTGGAGGAAGGCAAAGAGGGCACGATCAAGGAGGAAGGGGAAGCGGTAGATCATCTGGTGGCCGCAATGAAACCCAAAAGAAAAATGAAGATGTGGGTACTAGCAGGAACCAGAGGAATGAGGGTTTCAACCGCTCCCATGATTAAGACTTTGGAAATCAAAGAGGAAGAGGTAGAGGACATCGACAAGGAAGAAGAGGCTTCTGTGGTACCTATTTCCATTGCAATGAAGAAGGTCATCATGCCTTTGAATGCCCTCAACGACAAGGAAGGACAGATAGGAGAGCTGAGGGCCAAGCTAGGGTTGCTCATGTGGATGAAGATGCACAATCATCACATTCAGAGGATGCAAAAAGAGGAGAGACCCTTGTAAATGAAAGAGTCCTACTAAGTGGTGAGATTGGACCAAGACAACGGAGGAGTTTGTTCCGTACCAGATGTAAGTGTGAGGATAAATGTTGTGACGTGATCATTGATGGTGGTAGCATTGATAACTTGGTATCAGAAGAGATGGTCTCTAAGCTGAAGCTCAAGAGGGAGAAACATCCCCAGCCCTATCAGATTGCTTGGGTAAAAGATGATCATAAGGTCCTGGTAAGTGAACAATGTTTAGTGAAATTCAAAATTGAGAGTTACCATGATGAAGTTCTCTATGATGTTATTTTGATGGATGTTTTCCATCTATTGTTGGGTAGACCATGGCAATTTGATAGATATGCAGTACATGATGGACATGCAAACACATACTCTCTAACAAAGGATGGAGTTCGCCACAAATTGAAGCTCATGAAAAAGGAAGGTGAAAAGGTATGTAGCAGTGCTAGGATTTGTCTTGTTGATGAAAGGAAGTTTTTAGATGGCATGAAACATCAGCATATGTGCTATGCTTTGATTCCTAGGAAAGATAAAGAAGGTAGTAGTGAAATACCACTTGAAGTTTTAGATTTACTAGGGGAGTTTGGAGATATTATCTTTGATAATGTTCCAGATGGATTGCTACCAGTAAGGCAAATCAGTCATCAGATAGATCTGATTCCAGGAGCTAGTTTGCCTAATAAGGCTGCTCATAGGATGACTCCTACTGAAATAGAGGAGCTAAATAGATAGGTTCAAGAGTTGTTGAGGAAGGGCTTGATTCGAGAGAGCCTGAGTCCATGTGCAGTACCTACAGTACTCGCACCAAAGAAGGATGGAGAGTGGAGGATGTGTACAGATCCTCGAGCTATAAATAGGATCACCATCAAGTACCATTTTCCTTTGCCAAGGATGGATGATCTTATGGACTGCTTGAGTGGAGCTCAGTACTTCACAAAGATAGATCTGAAGAGTGGTTATCACCAAATACGGATTTGAGAAGGAGATGAGTGGAAAAAAGCCTTCAAGACCAAGGAGGGTCTTTATGAGTGGTTAGTCATGCCCTTTGGATTGACGAATGCCCCAAGCACCTTCATGTGGCTCATGAATGAGGTACTTAAGAAGTTCTTGGGAAAGTTTGCTATTGTCTATTTGGATGATATTTTAATTTTCAACAAGATTTTGGAAGAACATTTACTGCATATTTGTAGTATCCTTGAAAGGCTAAGGGAAGAGAAACTGTTAATTAATCTGAAGACATGTATCTTTGCGAAAAGGGAGCTAGTCTATTTGGGGTTTGTTATATCACCTGAAGGTCTCAAAATGGATCCAGAGAAGGTAAAAGCCATCTTGGAATGGCCTACTCCAAGGTCTGCTACTGAGGTAAGATCATTTCATGGTCTGGTCAGTTTTTACAGGAAGTTTATTAAGAATTTCAGTGGCATATATGTGCACCCCTAACTGATACAATAAGAGGGGATAGAAAAGAGTTCAAATGGACTGCAGCAGCTGCGAGAAGTTTTGAATTGCTGAAGAAGAAGGTGACAGAACAACCTGTGTTGGCACTTCTAGATTTTAGAAAGGTTTTCCAGGTAGATTGTGATGCCAGTGGCAGTGCTATTGGGGCTGTATTAAGCCAAGAAGGTAAGCCTATTGCATATTTTAGTGAAAAATTGAATGATGCAAAGAAGAAGTATTATGTTTATGATCAAGAGTTCTATGCAATAGTTCAGGCCTTAAAGAAATGGAGGCATTATTTATTGCAAAAGGAATTTTTTTTATATACTGATCATCAGGCATTACAGTACCTAAATAGCCAAGGTAAATTGAATCAGAGGCATATGAAGTGGGTAGAGTTCTTGCAGAGCTATACATTTGTGTTGAAGCATAGAAGTGGAAAATCTAACAGGGTTGCAGATGCACTAAGTAGGAGATAGTTGTTGCTTACAGTAATGCAGGTTGAAGTAGTTGGGTTTGATGAACTCAAGAATTTGTACCCCGAGGATCCTGATTTTGCTGAAGCATGGAAAGCTTGTAAAGAACCTGTTGCTGTAGATAGAACCAAGTGGTTAGACTATTTGATTCAGGATGGCATGTTGTTCAAGGGTAGTCAATTGTGCATTCCAAGGAGTTCCATGAGAGAAAATTTGATTAAGGAGAAACACAGTGGAGGGATGGGAGGACATTTTGGTTGAGATAAGACCATTGCCATTCTTCCCACTTGGACTGGTGGTCCATCACATACATTCGTAACATATCCCCTAGGATTTGGTTAACTCTTTCTATTTTCCCATCAGTCTGAGTATGATAGGCTATGTTAAAGTTGATCTTGGTACCTAGTGATGTTTGCAATTCCCTCCAAAAGAATGATGTAAATAAATAATCTTTATCTGAGATTATCTTACGAGGAATGCCATGGAGTCTTAAAATGTCTCACAAGAACACTTGTGCCACTCTGGGTGCTATGAAGGTAGTGCAAATTGGTGAAAAGTGTAAAACTTTGGTCAAAGTGTCCACTACCACCATAATGGCATCATGACAATGAGAAGACATTGGGAGACAAACAAAAAAATCCATGGAGATAATGTCCCACTCCCACTCAAGTATCTCATGTGACTGCAAGAGTCCACCTAGATGTCTGTGTTTTGTCTTAACTCTCTGACACTCTAGGAATTTGGCTACAATGTTGGCAATTTGCATTCTCATTCCTAGCCAATAATATAATTGTCTTAAATTAGCATGAAGCTTCTTAACACATGTATGTGCTGCATGGGGTGCTCTACGAGCTTCGAAAATGATGAACTCACGTAAGTCACCTATGGAAGGTACATAATGCACCCTTTATGACATAGTAATCCATCTAGACCCAATAAGAAATTAGAAAATCTTTTCTCTAGGGGTCTCTGAGAGTGAACTAACTAACAAACTTCTGCATAAAATACATCTTTGAGAAGGTGGTGTAGTATGTGCTCTCTCAAATCTGTCTTAGTAATTATAGAAGATATCCCATGACACCTCCTACTCAAGGAATCTATGACTACATAATCCTTTCCCTTAATGTAATGTACATCAAAATCATATTCACATAAGAACTCCATCCATCTTCTCTGTCAGGCATTCAGATTTGGCTATGTGAAAATATACTGCAAACTTTGGTGATCTGAATGAAACACAAAGTGATGACCTAGAAGAAAGTGGTATCATCTTTCCAAGGCATGAACCACTATTTCAAGCTCTAAATCATGGGTAGGATAATTAATCTCATTAGTCTTAAGTTTCTTGGACCCATGTGCTATAACTTAGCCATTCCACACGAGAATGGCTCCAATCGCATCCAATGAAGCATCTATGCATACTAAAAAATCTGACAAAGGATCAGGTGTTGTGAGGATTGGTGCACTAGTGAGTGCTCTTTTGAGTTCTTGGAAGGCCTTCTTGCACTTCTATATCCATTCAAACTTCTTCCCTTTCCTTTGAAGGGATGTGATGGGATGAGCTACCCTAGAAAATCTTGCCACAAGATGCCTATAATACCCTACCGATCCCATGAAACTCCTAAGTTTTGTAACATTAGTGGGTGTTGGCTAATCCATGATGGCCTTGATTTTGGATGGGTCCACTATGATTCCATCTCCTGATATCATATGACCTAAATAATTTACTTCCTTTCTAAAGAAGGCACACTTTGACAAACTACTATATAGTTGATTTCCCCTTAAGTATTGTAATACCTGCCTCAAGTGCTCTTTATGTTCCTTCTCATCACGAGAATATATCAATATATCATCAAGGAATACTACTAAAAACTTATCCAAAAATGTATGGAACACCCTGTTCAGAAGGCTCATAAATATAGCTAGGGCATTTGTAAGACCAAATGGTACCACTATGAACTCGTAATGGCCATACCTTGTACAGAATGTAGTCTTATGAATGTCACTTTCCACAATCTACAACTGATGATATCCAGTCTTCAAGTCTATCTTAGAGAATACTCAGGCACCCTGTAATTGGTCAAATAGGTCATCGATTCTAGGGAGTGGGTATCAATTCTTGATAGTTACCTTATTCAATTGTCAGTAATCAATACACAATCTTAGTGATCCATCCTTCTTCTTTACAAAGATCACCAGCGCACCCCAAGGTGATACACTAGGATGGATATGTCCTTTCTCCAAGAGTTCCTCCAACTAAATCTTAAGATCATTATGTTCATGTTTAGCCATCATATATGGAGATCTAGAAATGGGCTCGGCTCTTGGCACTAGATCTATGTGGAAATCAACTGCCCTAGCTAGTGGCATACTCGGAAGCTCTGAGGGAAACACATCCTCAAATTCTTATAATATTAGATAGTCATCTAGAGAAGGTTCCCTCTCACCTTCTTCCTCCTATTACTAATAGATACTACAAACTACTAACATCCCTTTCGTAGACATCCCTTAAGCTGCACGACGAAGATCATACAAAGAGACACTGGCCTCTACGTCCCTAAAATTATCATAGGAGTATCACGATCATCAAAACACTCAACCTTCTTCTATCTGTACTCTATCTTAGTGTTATGTATGCATAGCCAATCCATGTCAATGACTACATCATATGATCCTAGGGTGGTAACCCATAGATCTGAGGTCATGCTCATGTCTCCAATTTGAATCTAACAATCATGTATAAAGGAATTAACTATCACCTTAGCTCCAGAGGCCAATTTAACTTCCCAATGATTGTCTTGCCTAGCTACCACTAGCTCACAACACTCCACTACAAAAGGAGATGCAAAAGAATTAGTGGCTCTAGAATCAAACAATATAGAAACATTAATACCTCTGATTATACCTGTGGCCTTAATAACCATGGCTTGATGCTCGGCTTGGCGATTGTCAACTACTACAAATATGTTATGGGATCTACCCATGTCTTCCACTATAGGCTTTGAAGTGGCTTCTCATTGATTACTGATTGCTAGTCCCTATGGATATTCTCTAGCTATGTGGCCCATACCACCGCAAGTATAACATGGTCCACAAAGTTGAATCTGAACTCCCTGTGCCCTAGACTACTACTAACCCCCTATTTTGTTGGATCTACTATAACCACCTCTAGAGGACTCTTGAGTCCTAGTTGGCTATGCATATCGAGCTTGTGCCCTACGATCTTGTTGGGACCCTTTTGATTGCCACTACTTGGGCTTAGAACCTTGATACCCCTATGCTGACTTCTACTTATTATCTTGTTGAGATTTTTGTGGTACCTGTGGGGTCTTAGAGGACTCTGTTGAATGACCTTGATTACCCTTCCATGAGGATTCCTATTTGTTATAGAGATCTTCAACAACAAATGATGTCACAAATTTAATTAATACACACCATAATTCCCTCCCCTACTTCCTACCTTACCACTTTCCAAGACCAATAAATAATAATAAAAATGAAAAAAAAAAAAAAAAAACACACTTCAAAGTTCTAAGTTTCTAATCCCTTAACACTAATTCCCTATAATATCCTATGACCTATGTGGCAACCTATATTACAAAAAAAAAAAAAAAAAACCAACCTTGCTAAGTCTCCCCCTACTCTATTTAGGCACCATCTCATGTTTTGCAATGATTTCCTACTACTCTCTACCCCCTAGCACCTACCCCTATCCCCTCCCTAGGAGACTACACCAAGACCAAGGCGCCTTATCCTAAAATGGGTGCATTTCCTTCTTCCAATGGTGGAGTTACCTAAGGAAAGGGTTCCTAACATGTGATAGAGAAAAAGGAAACCATAATATGTGCCAAAGTTTTTCCAAAAGGTGTAAGGTGCTTAGGAGGATGGGGACCACTATCCCTCTCACTTGTTTGAATCATTGACCTTTCTTTACCCTTAGAAAATGTCACCTAGGTCTCATTTCTTAATTAGTGTTTAAGTTTTTTTTTTTTCTTTATGTAATTTTATTGTTAAATTTGGATGGTATCAAATATGGGTACAATCATGAAATTGACTCTTCTAAATGTAGATTGGTGACATAATGTCACAAGATTTCCATGGAAATTTTAGCATGTGCAGTTATAAAAATGAATGGGATGGTTATTGGTCCTATCCTCCTAAGTCCCTTATTATCCTATGGTTTCCTCCTTTCCTCACAGGTCAAGACCCTAGGCATAAGCTTATGATTATTTTATTAGTCTGTAATAGGCAGGTGTTTTAATTTCTCATCCTCATACAAATTCCAAAGGAGAAAAAGTGCACCTACAACATACTTTCTCTTATAGATTTTAGAATATGTGTTATATTGGAATTAATTTCCTCTTCACTACTATGGAACCTAGAGAGTTTCTTAGTGATAGGTTAGTGTTACTATAGTCTATTGATGCATGGGTATTATATGACTTAAATTTAACACTCAAATACCCAGATTTAAAAGTTTACTAAAGGATGAATTAAAAATCATGCACTAAGTTTCTTCTCATTGAAACAAAATGATTCATTTTTTTTCAAGCATACATATGGACAAATACAATAATGGGACCCTCATTCTCATCTCATTGACCACATAATATAAACTTTACAATGAACTCACTCATCCTACTTTAACAATTATTTCATTGACTCTTTCTCACATGAAAATTCCACAATTTTACTATGTATTAAATTCCATGAATCTATTTATGTACAAGAGCCATCTGCAACATGAAATTCAAAATAAAAAATGATGTATATTCCTTACATAAACCATTTCTTTCTTTTCATACCAAAATGAAGATACTATATTCTTTCTTCCACAAGCCAACTACATGCATAACATAGCCCATATTTTACATCTCCACAATGGTATAACCCCAGGTTTAATTTTCAACCTTACACTTTAGATAACATAACAATGGGGATTTGACCATCACAACTTATAACAAAATGACATAAAAAGGATGAACTCATCACAATACTTGATTCTTCAACAATGTCAAGGGAAAACCCTAACTTCTTCATGATGTTCATTTCCATAACCTACACAAAACAACACAAAACTAGGAACCATGGAGGCTCACCTCCCATCCTAGGCTTCTATGAAGCCACCCACTGAGTAGGGGAAACAAAGCCCAAATAGGATACACACACACAACACAACACATAACAATCCCTTCCATATCTTGCAAATTGATTCACCATTGGAATCATGAATACATTGGGTGAAGGTGGACTCTTCAAAGAGGAGAATGCCATATCCATAACATAAAAAGAATCAAATTACAATTGCATTTTTTTGTCTCAAGGCTATCATAAAACCTCCTCCTTCTTACACATACCTTTATACCTCTGAAAACAACAAAAGACATATGGCTTCAATCGAGCCCATACTCCATGAAATAAAGAACAACTCCTCATCATGAGGTAAATTTTTCTCAACTATAATGTTGAGCCCAACTAACCCCTTCACCCAAGGCTTCTCTTCCCTCCCAAGGGTGAGTGAAACCTTCACACCCATTAACATGCAACATTCAAAACAAGGCAAAGAGATAAAGAAAGAAAACCAAGAAAATACATGAAGCACAATGCACAATCACAACACAATACAAAGATTTACAACAAAAATGCATGATCCCATAACAAAGCTGCATATTCTTATATTCATTATGCAATGCTAAAAGGTCATGGTTTGAGCACCAACCTTGGTCCAAGTAAAAAGGTAATGATAGTTGATGAAGAGCTCCCTTAGCCTCCCTCCAAAACTCTAACTATCTCTAAACTTAGAGAGTTGGTGAACACCCCACTAGTTTGTCCAAGTCTCTCTAAAAAGGCTTTCCACTATCTATTTTGGCAAAAACACCAAGCCACTCCCTCTTACAAAATTCCCCCCCCCCCCCCCAAGTTTTCTATATTTGACTTAGTGGAAACATAGGGAAGAACTCATGCAACAACTCCATTTTCGAATTGGTGGAAGAATGCATTGGTAAAGGGGCCCCCTAGGCTATCTAGGCATTAATATGGTCAAAATTAGGCCCCTAACATGTTCTATTATCATATGGGTAGCTTATCTTCACATAAAGGACACTTTGGGACCACCTAATGACCCTTCAAACCCTTGGTCAAGTCTAAATTCGAATTTTCTTTTGATAGTGACCCATCCTATCCCTTGTCTAGTGGGTTTGCTTAATCTTTAACAAGGTAATTAGTTTTAAAATAAAATGCTACCATTACCAAACCCTAGGTGACATGTCATTAACATACAAAAACCTACAAGTGTCAAGTGACACATTAAAGCACATTACACATCATCATGACATGTCTCTGATTCATTTTTGAGATTAAAATTTTCACACACACACGCACACAAGCAAGCTTACATTTACGAAATAAAATACATCACAATGAGGCTTTTGAACCTTCCAAAGATTCACCTTGGCTAAACCATGTTTACATGATTTTGGACCTTGTTTCCCTGATAATTTCCATGGTTCCACTTTCTCCACACTAAACTCAAGTATCAGTAGTCCAAAGAATATCACATAAAATACATATCATATATGCATACAAATTCCAATGTTACAAAATCCATATTGCATAATTCAATTTAATTACTTTTCTTAATCATCTCCAATAAACATTTCAAATCATAAAAATATCAAAATTTACATATCACATTTAATCATAAATCATCATAATCAAATTTAACACTTTGCATCACATCATAATCTAATTTCTATCCTACCATGTGTAAAGTTGCATCCATATTTGTTAAATAATCCCATACACAATATTTGTTTCTTAATACATATTATAGATGGAAAACACTATTGTAAGGCCAAAATCAATAGATAATATAAGCCAGTGTCCATCTAAGTCTTGAATAAATGTCAAAATATCCAAATCTTGAGTATCAAAATGTAAGTAAAATATCTATGCTATGATGGGTCGAGGTGAGGCCTCACATTTGGGTTGATTAGGTTTTGCAACCTTCTTTGATTTTCTCATTGCATGAGTCTTTGTCTTTCTTTTATTCTTATCAGTAGTTATAGGTGCTTCACCAGCTTCTTCTTCTTGGGCTCCTTTTGCAATTTCTACTTCATCCTCTTGCTAATCTTCTCCCTAACCTTGTGTCAATGCCAATGGTGCTTGAGCCTGTGTGTCCTCTTCTTCTTCATCATCATCTTCCTCTTCTTCTTCCTCGACTCCTTCACCAAATGTTTTTTTCAATTTCTTCACCAATTTGTTCTTCTTTCTCATTGTTGAAGCAATCTTCAATTCCATTATGATTTTTGATTTGGCCAAGTCATAATTACCAAATGCTTTGTCTCATGTATCCACTTCTTCTGCAAGTAATGTTGTGATTGCTGCAGAGGCCTCATCAACATTTTTCATAACCTAATGGCCTTAGCCATCTTACCCTAGGAATTTTTGCTTATACATGAGTGAAATCAGTATCAACTAGGAAGCAAACATCATTAAAATGTTTCTCCACAAGTGAGACTAGTATCCTTAGTCTTTTCTTTATTGTTTGCTTAAAATCTTCAAAATAACTAGTCATCACTAACTCAAAGTTATCACCTAATTGCTCAATAAATTCTCCTATTTGAACTGCAATTGATCTATTCACCTTCCATGCAACCTTACCAAATATAGGAAATGTATTTTGCACATAGAAGAAAATACATACTAGAATAGATCCAAATTTACACTGAACACTCTTAGTTCTCCTTATGGCTCCCAAATTCTCAATCAATTGTTGCAACTATAACTTGGTAAGATTATAGGTATGTTCCTTCTTCACAATTTTGTAGCCCATATCCACTACAATGCAAGGTATAGTGTTTAATATGCTGGACTAATAAAACTTGTGTGCTATTACCCTCACTACAAAAGCTATTAGAGGATCTATGATAGTATCAATGCTCATTCCCCTTTTATTCCATACAAACCCTGTGTTCTTTTCAATAACTTCCTTTGATTTACTTCTCATGGTCTTTGGTTGATCTAGCGTTGGATACCCTGTTACTTTGTGAACAATCTTCTTTGAGATTTTTATTGGCCCATTTTCTAACCATACAGAGCTATCATGAATTCTACTTAAAACAATCTTAATCCACTATGTTTTGAAGACATTGAGGAAATCTAGGGCACAAGTTAACCCTTTCTTCTCAGCAATCTTGAATTCTTCCTTCAACACTCATTTTTGCATAATTTCTCATATGCTTCTCTAATTTCCATGTATCCAATCTTGCATGTGTAACAACTCCTAACATTTTCAATCATCAAGCCTTGCAGTGGTATCATTAACAATGCACCAAAGGGATCCTGCTTATAAGCTATGTTTGGGATAGCCTTGAAAATAGGTTGTTTGATTTCATTTCTAATCAATTAAAAAATTAAAACCTCTTTTCCCTCTAGACCTTTTGCTTTAGAAGAGTTAGATGCCATTACATGTATCTAGGGTTTGCAAAATTTGAAACTGTGTAGCTCAGCACACGGTAAATACCTTATAAATCCTACTAAAATGGTGTCAAACAACTATTTAAATCTCTTGCAAACGCTAAGATCATTTTCTTTAGATCACCTTTAGATCTTCATAATATTCTTCAAATTTGAATGATGTCAAATAAACAAGAAATCGATAATGTTAAGTTCTTACATAGCTGTAAGCTCAGCATAAATTGAATTTCTGGCTCACTTAGCATCCATGTATCTTTTCATACACTTAATAACCACTACAAGCTCAGCCTCAACTAACAAATTTTGTTAGCTTGACATCAACTAACATTTCACTCAGCAACCACAAGAAACTTTTCACGCTTGACAGTAATTAAAACTGACAAAACTTAAAGATTTATCCTTCATTTCTAACAACATTTTGCATCTTTATTCATCCATGTGTAATCTTTTCAAAACTAAATCCTTGGAACTGATGTATGGTATATCTTTTGAGTATCAGTCCTACCTATCTCTTGATTTCTTAATTTGATGAGGTGTGATCACCTAACCCATTGGGTGAAGTGATCTCATCTACACTTGATGTGTTGCAATCTTCCTTTTTCTTCCTTGTCTTGTTCATCTCATCTCAGACATTTTCAATATTTGCCTTTCCTTTTACTTTATTGAACTCGCAACTTGGATCCTTTGACCTTGTTGGACAATATCTACTTATGTGACTAGTCTTCAAACAAATAAAACATGTGGTTTGACTTAACCACCTTTTGTAATCAATTTGGAGTGTGTTTTAATACAATTCTCAATAACATGTCCACACTCTTGACAATAGTGACAACTATACCTTGTATTATAATCCTAATTATAAGAGTTATCATTGTTCTTTACCTTTGTTTGCTTCTTTGATGACCACTTGGGTTTGGATCTACATTCAAATATCTATGTCCATACTTCTGACAGTTATAATAGTATCCTTCAAATCTTTGAGTGTGCATGGTCTTGGTTCTGCATTCATGTGTCTAATGACCTTGTTTGTTGCACTTATGGCAGTGACACATGCTCTTCTACTTAACATTCTGACTTCTAGTCTTGCTCTTGTACACATTAGCAGTATGTGCTTTCTTTTCACAATTATGAAAAGTAGGTTTGGATTTCTTACCTTTGTTAATTATTTCTTCAACACTTTTGGATGATTCTCCTTCTTCAGTACTAGTGTATCCCAGTCCAGATGTATCATTGTTAGATCTAGGGGATCTCATCATTTGTTCAAAGTACTTGATGGCTTCACTGGGTTTATTGAAGCTTTCAAAAAACTCCTTTTCCCTTTTTAGATCATTGCTCAATTTTTCATTCTACAACTTTAGTGTTGTGATTTCAATGTCCTTGGCATTCAATTCATGATTTGTAATCATCACTTGACCCAAAGTTTCTAAATGCATGTTAGCAATCCTAGTTACCTCTGATTATCTCTCTTCTAGTCTACTGGTCAAAACTTTTTTGTCATCTTCAATCATGACTTTTTCTTCCATGGCTTTCTTTTTCTATTTAGTCACCTCACATAGTAATATGTCTTGTGATTCTTTCTCTCTCTTAAGAATTCTGATCTCTTCAGCTAGGGTTCTATTTTTTTCCATTATATCTACAACTATTGCATCAAATTCATTAGATTTTCCATTTGCAAATAGCTTAGTAGTGTCCATATTTTGGTATTGTGTGTCATTCTCCTCAATAGAAATTTCCTTCCTTCTCAATGATTTCTTTAGATCTTGTCTTGCTTCATTCAACTAATGTAGAATGAATTGTATTTCAATCTCTTGGTTCTCAATAACTTTTCCCAACTTCTAGACTTCCATTTCCAAGATATTTCCTCAAGGTTGTTAGGCTTCTTTTAGAGAACTAGGCTCTAATACCAATTGTTGGAATTACAATAGGAAAAGTAAACTCTGAGCAAGGGGGGTGAATCAGTGTTTTAAACTTTAAATCCATCTCACATATTCAATAAGTAAATTGAAATACCATGTAAAGCATATACATCTAAAATATTTAAACAAGTAACCATTCACACATATATGACACAAGATATGATTACCCAGGAAACCTCCAGTGAGAAGGTAAAATTAGGGTGGGGATGACACCCACAAATTTTCACTATTGCAATAATAAAGTGTATCCAATGAAGGTTACAATGATTGATCATGAAACATGATCCACCCTATGAAAGGTCTACCCTATTAAAAGCTTACAACGACTGTGATGTCTTACCCTATTAAAGGATTTCAACACCATGTTAGAATTGTGCCTAGTTAAAGGATTTCAACTCAAAATTAAGTAAGCACCTTGTCAGAGGATTTCAATACAACCTGTTAGGACTACTCTATTAAGAGATTTAACTAATGCACTTGTTAGAATGTCTCAACAATGATCCTACAATTAGCACTTTGTTGCTTGATGTCAAATCATCTCTATCTTGTCGTGTACTTGATCCTTCTTGATCCAATGTCTCGTTGTTGTTTACAGTTTCCTTCCCTTGTTCTCCTTTAACTGATTCTGCAATGTAATTCAGATCATAATACCTTGGTCACTATGAATCTTTAGTTTGTGCATGCAAACTCTCCTTCTCTCTCTCTCTAATCATTCATAAAAAGTTTAGGGTTTGTCCTCTTTAAGAAGACCTAGGTGACTTAGGGTTAGGTATGAATCAACAACTACGATTCATCCATGTTGTCACTTAAACCTTCCCTTTACCTGATTGGATGTATGTAATACATAGGGATTCCCACTTAAGATTTGTCCTTATCAATGAAAGATCGTAAATCAATCCTTAAGTCGGCCCAAAAATAGTTTACACAATATTTTGTGCCAATACAAACAAATATGTCAAAACTATGTTACTCAACATTTGAAGTCCCTAGTGCTCGACACTAACTATGACTTCAATGTTGTCACTCAGAAACTAAATGACTCAGCATGAATTGCTTTCTCAACTCCTGAATCACTCAACACATACTATCTACTTGAAACTTGAGTGACTTGCACATGAGTGACTCGACACTCACTAATTACTTGACATGTTCTAACTTATATGTTGTGCTCGACATATGTTACTTTTTTGGCATGAACTAAGTAAATGACTTAAGTGTATAGACACTCACTTGTCGAAACCAATATGAGATTAAGAAAACCCTACTCCAAAAAGAGATACAAAGAAAAGAACGAAGGAAGGAATCATCATTGAGAACCCCCCAAGGACAACTTCTGTCAGCCCAAGCATAGAACGCAATTGAAGATACTGCAGGGATGCAAAAGGTTTAGTAAAGATGTTGGCAACCTCCTCAACAATGGGAATGTACTCCAAGCTTAGAGAGCCATTTTAAATCAGATGTCTAATCAAGTGCATGTGAAGCTCAATGTGCTTGGTCCTCTGATGGTCAACTAGATTGTAGGAAATGTGTATAGCATTCTGATTATCATACCAAAGAAATGTGGGACTATCAAGAGGAAATCCAAACTCTATCATCAACTATCAAAGCCATAAAATCTCCTAACTAGCTAGCATAGCTACCCTATACTCTACCTCTGTAGATGATAATGCGTGAGCATGCTACTTCTTGAAAGACCATGTGATAGGACCAGAACCAAGATAGAAAAAAAATCCAGAAGTAGACTTGTGATCATCAATATCACTAGCCTAATCTGAGTCTGTATAACCAACAATGTGAGGATCCCCTGATGTGTAGTGAATGCCATAACATGTAGTACCTCGGATGTACCTCAAGATACATTTGTAATATTTTCAATGACTCTCATGTGGATCATGTGAGAATCTAGAGACAAGTCCAACCGCAAAGGAAATATCAGGACGTATGTGTGTGTTAGGCACAACAAACTACCCACAAGTTGTTTGTATAAAGTGGAATCCACCATAGGAGTAGTGCAAGTGGTAGATAAAATTGTAGTCGACTAAAAAGGTGTGGGAGAAGGCTTGCAATCAAGCATGTTGAAGCCCTAACGCATATCAAGATCATACTTTTGCTAAAGTATGGTTATACCATTCAAAGACTAAACAACCTACAGGCCTAAAAAATAGTACAAAAGTCTAAGGTCTATCATCTCAAATTTCTCTCTCAAAGTTCATTGAACACTTTGTATCATGGAGGATGAGCTACTTGTAACGATGAGATCATCTACATAAAGAAAAAGTATCAATAAGTCAGCCCTATGATGTTGAATGTAAATTGGAGGATTAGAATGACACCAAGTGAACTATGAAACAAGAATGAAGTAATCCATCTTCTCATACCAAGCTTGAGGGGCTTGTTTGAAACCATACAAAGACCTCCAAAGTCTACATACCAATGAAGAGTCCTACACAAAACCATGAGGCTACTCCATATAGATCTCCTCATGAAGGTCTCCATGAAAAAAGGCACTCTTCATGTCCATCTAAACAATTGTCCCTCCCCTTGAAGTTTCAAGAGAGAGTACAAGGCAAATAGAATTCATCTTGGCAACAAGAGCAAAGATCTTAGAGTAATCAATACCCTCAACCTATGGAAAAACCCTTTGCAACAAGACGTGCCTTGTACCTATCAATAGAACCATCTATAACTTACTTGGTATGGTACACCCATTGGCATTGAACCAACTTTTTTCCTTTTGGAAGAGTAAAGATCTCATGTGTGTTTCTTCATCAAAGAAGAGTACTCCTCATCTATAGCCCTATCCCACTCTAAGTGTCCTGTCACCTGTGAAAAACTCTATGAATCATTTTTAATGACATGAATCAATAGTCCAGTACTAGACGTCTAAGCATAAGTGCAACGAGAATTTGAAGGATCGCCTACAATAGGTCCTATTGCAGCAACAATATCACGAGCCCACTTAGGCACTTGTTGAACAACTGGTGGAGGTGGTGAAGGGGGATTAATATCAAGGTTTTCCTCAGAGGATGCATAATCTTGTAGAGGAGTAGATGAAGTACTAGCTAGTGAGGGAGAAGCTGGTGATGGAGGCTCCATCTGAGGATAATGCTCATCAAACTAGACATCTCACCGAAACAAGACATCTCTGGAATTAGGATCAAACAACCTGTACACATTCACATCCTCACAATAGACAATAAAGATGAGTGGTCTACTCTTCCTCTTCATGAATTTCTACTAAGAATTTGGAATAAATGGCCAAACCTCACTACCAGAATATAGAAACATCAGGCTTGACATGAGTCCAAGCCTCCTCAAGAGTCAAATGTCGCAATGCCTTATGAGGCATCCAATTATGAATATAGTTGGCATAATTGATAGCCTAGGCCCAAAATGAAGAACTCAGCTCGAGACTATATCATACAATTGGCCATCTTCGTAATTTCCTATTCATTCACTCTACAACCCCATTCTACTGAGGGGTATGGGGAATTGTGAACTGATGTTGTTAACCATGCTCAGTGCAAAAATCTCTGAAAGATTGATTTACATATTCTCTGCAATTGTCAGTGTGAATATGCCTAATAGAAAGACTGGACTGCTTCTCCACAAATGTATTAAATATTCGAAATGAATCAAAGACATTACATGTGTACTTCAAAAAGTACACTCATGTGCGTCTAGAGAAGTCATCTATGAAGGTAAGCACATATCAAACACCTAAAAAAGACGGAGTGAGGAATGACATAAGATCACTGTGTATCAACTCCAATGGTGCCTTATCACATGTGGATCTACTCATCGGAAATGGATCTCTATGATATTTTCCAAGTGCACAACCTTAGAGATATGAGGTAGCCCAATCACTAGCTCTTGTGTACTCATCTCCTGTAGATATCTATATTTGACATGGCCAAAATGCTCATGCCAAAGATTGCTCACTGTGTTTGCATGAGCAATAAGAGAAACACCTATAGAATCAAATCTCTCAAAGCCATCAAACTATTAGTGTAAATAATTATTATTTACGCTTTACTTAAGTTTACTTAGGATAAATGCATTATTTTATTATTTCATAGGTCAGACACTTAGGATTTTGTGTACTCATATGAGTTGTCAAGTTGACAACATAGGAGTAAGCAACTCTAATTAAGCACATAGTGTCTACAACACTGGAGTTTTCATAATTAATTGAGTTGTCATGTTGACAACACAAAACTTATTCGCACTCTTATTTTAGCACATGGTGTCTACAACATAATTTTATATACTACACCTTTGTAGGCTTATCCTCTCATCATCACACTAACTCTTGTGCTTAATGGAGGATAATCCACTCCTAGTGGACATGTGCTTGGTTGTAAGACTTATCAGTGTGTTGACTCCTAGTCAGTCTAGAGGTCTTTATATTTAGGCACTCCTAGTGTACTTGTATTCAATATCTAAGAACATTATTCATTCTCATATCATTATTCTGATCATACTCTATTAGTCTATTTTGTGCTAGTTATTGTGCTTCTTGGTCTTGGGCGAATTTTTCCCTAAGGTAAATTATTACATGGTATCGGAGCCATAGAGGTGTCATTTCATAGCCATTGGAGACCGATCTTGCTTCACCTCTCTCAGGATACCTCAAATCAGATCCAAAGTATCCATAGATATTGGGAGCGTCTAGAGCCAAAGCGGACCTCACCATTGCATCCAGAGCATTGATTTAGTGAATATTGACTATAGATTTGCCTATATTGGGCTATAGTCAAATTTGAGGCAAATTTTTTTTGCAAACCGGCACCCGAAGGCCTGATTTGCAAGTACAGTATGATCTATTGGATCTATAATTTATTTTGTTTCAAATCTACATTTTATTTTCTCTATATTTTTTGGAGCTTTTTGTTCGAATTTCTTTTAGGCCATCAAGCCTGTGGAGAATCTTTTTTTGCAGGAACCGGGTGGTGAAATCCCAGCCCTTGCAAGAAATATTCTATCACAGTATGGCCACAACATTCCATTACATATTCAAAAGTCAACAAATATTCCATAATTGGGAGATCCTCACATTCCGGCCAAACCATTTTAAATCGGCGAGTGGCATATTAAACTAGCAGCCACATTTATTTAAACATCGCAGGCTGTGGGTTTTATACCATATTATATTCCCATTGGGGTGAATGTGGGATAAAACCCACCACACCCCACCCCACCAAATTTTACACTCATGCTGGTGGCACTAACCCGTTGCCAGCTTTTACACTGTTGGCCTCTGCATCATGTACCCTCTAGACTTCTTTGGCCACCGCCCAGAAAACCCTTACTCCCCCATCGAATAGGAGCTCTAACACCAAGACATGTGGTGCCATGTAGCATCTTAGAAGCCCCACATGGACAGACATGCCAACAACTTCATCCCAGTTAATGCCCTCCATAGTGGCTATACACTTCAGTGCCACATCAGCCAATTCCAGACCCATGGGCAGTACACATCAGAGACCCATCAGCAGCCACATGGCCCTGCCACCTCAGTGCTAAGTCAGTGACCATATGCCTACGAAAATGCCACATCATAGCCTAGTCACCTACTCACATCAACATCTATACAACTAATATCATCATTCGTATAGCTGACACCACTGCCATGTCACCAGGGGGCCAATTTTTTGTTGACATCATCAAAACACTATCTTAAATTTGACGGTTGTCTAATCGTCATCCGTTGGCCAAATAGAACTGCTACGACGATTGTTTGGATGTCAAATTTAACCTCGTAGTTTGCTAATCAGACCCCTCTCTAGATTCATTTTTGATTTGATAGTCTGACTTTGGGAGGCCATATCTCAGTCATTCAGGCTCCAAATCAGGTGCATTTTTTTTTAAATTTCAGCTAGAATTGCCTAAACTTTTTAGAGGTGCTATTATTTTTTGGTTTTGGTGCACAGATTTGTTAGAAATTTTAGTTTTTGGTGACTATATCTGTCCAATCCTACATTTTGCAACTTTAATCGATCCATATGGGCTCATCTGGACACATAAACAGGTTCCATTTTTTTTTAAAGTGAATATTTTTTTTGTCTACTTTCCAAATCTACAATCAGATTATAGGCTTTTGTGGATAGAAATATCACTTTTAGAAATAGGTCCTTTCTTTATGTTGCATTGCTTCAAAATTATTGTATTTCTGAGCTACATTGTAAAAATTCTAGATTTGAATTATAAAAGGAGGTTGTAAACTGAAAATTAGAAGTTCACTAAGGTAAAATTTGACAAAGTGGCCCATTGTAATCGCACTACCTATAAAGTGCCAAATCATGCATTAGGGGGGGTTGATTGATTATTGTTGCATTTTGGGGGGTGCATACATTCATTGATCTCATGGAGTTTTGTTTCACATGTCAGCGTGGAGTTAGACCCAGCTTGACAAAGAGGAACTATTAGAAATGGAGTGCCTTAATCATTGATCATCTAAGAAGAGAGCATAAGGAAGCATTTCCTTATTTATGTTCTAACAAACTGATCTCTTCCATTCAACAACCACCTATTGCAAGACTTTTGGACATCATTTATTTTAGTATCACTTCTGATTTCTATAAAGTCATTAACAAGCTCTGGTATCCTTATGACATTTGGGTGGCTCTTTGGGAAGCATATGGAGATCCAACAGTTCCTCCATTTCCAAAAGACATTCTATCTTTAGTCACTCCAGTTATAGTACCTCCAACTCTAGATGAGATCTCACCTCCTGATGCTCTTATTGATTCTACTGATCTAGTTCAAGCCACAAATGTTCTTGATTTAGTGCAGTGGGTATTACCATGTCTTCCTACTTTAGCTTCATGGGACGACTTCCTTCCAAACATTACAGGGTTGTTTGTGGAGTCTCACACTAAAGATGTGGGAGACATCATCGATGACATCAATCTTCTCTTTGTTGAGGAGACTTCTTCACTCATTATGAGGGCACACTCTGACCCTCACCCACTTGATTTTTCTGACATGATTGTGGCTTCTTTACAGTAGTTGGAGGAGGATTCTTTCACTTATGAGGAGACATATCAGTCTATGGAGATTGTATTCTAGTTTCCTCAAACATCATATTTTCTGAGGATTCTTCCTACTAGTTAGGGAGCGTTCTCTACCACACCTATGGAACCATTTCTTCCTATATAGGGAGGACCATCATTTAGCTTTCATGGTGCAACTTCTTCAGTCATCAAGGAGCTTCTATCATGGGTGTGCATTCATCATTGAGGGGAGGCGACATTGCTTCTCTTCCTACATCTTCCTATCAGGATGCTTCATCATCTTTAGAGTTTGATTCAGTTTCATCCATGGACATGTTACCTATTTTTCCACCATATTTTGGGCATCCACTAGATTGGTTCATGGCATCTACATTCATCAAGGACTTGTTGACATCTGAGTAGACTTCAGAGGCAACATCCACTGCATACTACATCTAGATCCCTCTTCCATCTTCCTATCCACAGTGGGAAGCATATTTGCACCTATACTTGGTGTTTCTTCTTCCTTAAGGGAGAAATGTCGTTTGTCAGTATTAGATTTTCTTCTATCTTCAGACACTTATCATTACGAGATCCTTCACTAAGGGGGGATTTCATCAAGGGATTCTCTATTGTATATGCAAGATGTATGTTATTATGGGGGGGTCTTGATTACTCCATCCATCCATGCATCTTTCTTTCTTGTACTTTTCATTCTTTTGGGGGGAGGGTTTTTCCCATGAGGTTTTCCCTCTTTCCCCATTTGCAGAGAGATTGCATTACATTGTGTGTTCAACATTGCATTTGTACATGGGTACCTAACATGGCCTAGTAGCTGGGACCCATTATGCATTTCATCATATCTTTTGTGAGCTTAAGTGCATTCCCCTAAGTTGCACTTAAGGGGGGGTGTTAGTGTAAATAATAATTATTTATGCTTTACTTAAGTTTACTTAAGATAAATGCATTATTTTATTATTGCATATGTTAGACAATTAGGAGTTTGTGTACTCATATGAGTTGTCATATTGACAACACAGGAGTAAGCAACTCTAATTAAGCACATGGTGTCTACAATACTGCAGTTTGCATAATTAACTGAGTTGTCATGTTGACAACACAGTTAATCACACTCTTATTTTAGCACATGGTGTCTACAACATAATTTTATGTGCTACACCTTTGTAGGCTTATCCTCTCATCATCACACTAACTCCTATGCTTAATGGAGGATAATCCACTCTTGGTGGACATGTGCTTGGTTGTAAGACTTATCAGTGTGCTGACTCCTAATCAGTCTAAAGGCCTTTATATTTAGGCACTCCTAGTGTACTTGTATTTGAGAACATTATTCATTCCCATTTCATTATTCTAATCATACTCTATTAGTCTATTTTGTGCTAGTTATTGTGCTTCTTGGTCTTGGGTGAATTTTGCCCTAAGGAAAATTCTTACATTGACTAGTATAAGTGAGACTAAAGATCAACACTCCCAGTAGCAACAACCAAGTCAGGATCATGGAGGTCTCGAATAACCACATCATGTGGTGAGAACTCAGCTGTCTTACCAGAGCCAAAATGAAAAATCTAAAAGACAAACATGAGGTTTGTAGAAATGGTTGGAACCAAGAGAACATCCTATAGTGAACCACCCTCTAAGGAGATAGTTCTTGAACCTGAAACTAAAAGTTTTGTAGAATCACCAATAACAATCTTTGTAGTAACACTCTAAGCAAGTGAGGTAACCAAATCAGGTGAGTGTGTCACATGGTGGAAAGCACTTGAATCAAGAATCCAAGTAGTTGTAGAAGAAAATGCTTGTGTAGAAAGAGCATGTCCTTTCCATGAAGGAGGAGGCAGTGGCTTTGAAGAGGCAATACTATGTTGCTACATGGCCTCCTCTAAAGCCTGAAAACATTTCCAACACCTGAAAACTAGATGTCATTTCTTGTCACAAAAACTGCAATTATCACCTATAAACTTCTTAGTCTTGGAGGAAGACTCACCAGACTTAGAAGTTTTACCCTTCAGATTGGATTTTCAAGCATCTAATTTAGAAGTAGGCTTGGAGGATCTCTCACTACCTATTGAATTTGTTTTGGGCTTCCCTTTAGATGTCTAAGCAACTAATGCTTGTGTCTTTGAACCTGTGATAATATCCAACTATGTAAGCTTGGACTAATCTCTAGTCAATCGATCACAAAATACCTCAAAAGTGGGCATGGTAAATCTAGGACATAAAGAATCCATAGTTGAATGGAAGGTAGAAGAGAAAATTAGAAATTTTCCTTGAAGCTTTGATAGAATCAAATATATACACTCCTTATCTGTCTTCTCTTTCCTGCATCCTTATAGAAAAGTTCTATGTTGTTTGAACCTCATGAGAAAGTCCTCAATAGAGGGAAAATCATTTGGTACAAGTGAAGTAAGCTTTGCCTCAATATGAAGTGCTATGAACTAGTTGATGGTATGAAACAAGTCCTTGAACTTGTCCCACATTTCTTGAGGAGTGAAACACTCATCAAAATGAAGCTGTAAGTTGTTTGAAACACTCAAAGAAATTAGACCCATGGCTTCATCCATCTTACTCATGTGCTACAAAGTCTGATATTGACTTTGAAATACTAGTTGCACTGTATCTAAACAAGACCATAAACCCTTTGAATGGAGAAGTCGTTGTATAACAGATTTCCAGTGTGATAGTTATGTGGGTTTAGAAGTATTTGACAAGAAGAGGTCTCGAGCATTTTTTTAAGAAAGTGTTTTGAATTTTTTTAATATACTCATATTGTAATAGAAAATAATGAAAACAAACCCCTCACAATGCAAAAAATTGAACCCCAACTTGCAAAAGTAATGTGTATACAAGAACAGAGCCAAAAAAATTCAGTTGAGTATCACAAATACCTGGCGCAAAATATTGGTGAAATGATAGAGAATCTGGAAAGTGTTCACGATGAGATTTTCAATGCTTCTTTCAAATTGAAAAATGAAGCTAAAACAAGCAAGTTATGCCCTTGAAAGATAGAAAGCATCATCTGACTTCAAGCAAAAAAATAGCTACCAAACTAAAAAAATCCAAAAAATACCTTCACCATATTGTCCATCTTGGAATCAGCTTTCCAACGCTTTTTTTGAATCTAAAAAACTCCTCTATATGCTCATGTTAGATCCAAAAAATTGACAGGGCCTCCGTATAGCAAAGAAAAAATTGAAAACCCTTACAAAAATTGAAAAAGGGCTAAGAAATCAGCCCTTGGCCCCCCATGTGACCACAAGCTGAGTGGTGGAGGCCGAAAGGCGGCGCACTGGGTGGAGGAGGAGCAGAGGCAGCATTCCACCAGTGACCTTGTGGCGGGTTCTTGCGGTGGCGCTCGAGAGATGGAGGAGCAATGGTGTCTGCGTGGTGGAGCACAAGTAGCACAATGGTGTAGCCCCACTACGATCAAAGAAAATTGTGGTAGTGATTGCTGGGGGTTAACAAAACTACCAGCGGTTTCCCTAATCATTGCAGTAGAACTTAAACCACCAGTGCTTTAAAAAGTACTTTTAAAAATATATTTTATGATTTTTAAGATTTTCTGCGTGGGAGTGCACGCCAGAGGTTGACGACTCTAGTATGCAATTTTTTTTTGCCTCCCCAGTCAATGTTGTCCAAAATTGACAAATTTTAATTTTATATGAAAATAGGCGTTTTGACATCTTCTAAATCCAACCGTGAGGTCTGTTTAGCCTCAAAGTGCTCCAAAATCCAGAGACCCCCTATTTTCACAAAAGAACTCGAAAACAACCAGATTTGTTTTGTCAAACCCTCGTTCTTCTTTTTCTCCAAATAAGAACAAGCTACAACATGTCAAACTTTGATACCATGAAGGATTTGAGAAATGCAAATCCATAAAACCCAAAGGACACCTGCATGCAAGAACCTGTCATAGAGAAGAAAAGACAAAGAGGAGGCAATCATTTTGCTCTAAGAATATGGAAAATTATAATATCAGAATGAAAGAAATAATGAAATTTACAATTGATTAATCCTTATAGAAGGAGATCCTAAAACCCAAAAGGGAAACCCTAAGAGGTAAATGACATTTAATTATTACTATTTAATTATTAAATGGAAATGTAAGTGCATAAAGAAAAATCTTAAGAAGGGAGTAAAGGTAATTTAATAAATGAAGTTGAATTGACGCTTTACTCTAATAGTTTGGACCTTGTAAGATCTTGAGGATGTTTGACAGTGGTAATGCTTATGAAGTTGAGTTACTTGATGACATGGCTATATCTCATATATTCAATGTTTCTAATTTGTATAAGTATCACGAGTCAGATGATGAAGTTGTTGTATCATATGATTGCCTAAGAAGCAAATTGAAGAGGTTAAATAGATATTGGATCAAAGAGTTGGTAAAAGCACTAGAGGAAAAGATTACTATGAATATTTGGTGAAGTGGAAGAACAAACTAGTTGAAGATGCTACATGGATTTCTCAATCTGGGTTGGATTCAGCTCAGATGTGACATCTCAATGATTCAAGAGAATCATTTATTTTAACCTCAATTGTCTAATGCAGAAGCATCCTGGGTTGCCTTGCTATCCCGCTTTTTTGGTTTATTCTGCAAGTTTCTACTTAGTTCCAATGGTGCCTGAGTGTTCCTTCATGTGCCGAGTGAACTACATATATACTGATGCTCAGTTCCTTCTTTGACTAAGGTTGTCTGTGATTGGTTCTTAGTTTGAGCCGGCTTATGTATTTAATTTGGATTGTGAATTTAATGACATGACATGATCTTGTCTTGGGATGTGTGCAGACCATTTTAAGGTTGACCTTTCTATTATGTAATGATCTAGAATCTTCTATAAGTCATTTTGACAAGTGGGGGTATTTGGTTTAGGTTAGGGGGGACTTAGAGAGTCCAGAGTAGATGTTTATGAAAAAAGTGAATTTGAAGCTGGATTATGGATCTTAAAGTTGTATTTTGTATCTAACCGTAACCTAGAAGACCTTACAGCTAGGCATGTATGTTGATAATTGAATGAATCTATACAAGTGTTTATCCCTCCCTCTCCTTGGTGTTGGTCTTTGTGTGTTTTCTTCCATTGTGTTACTCAGCAAGGTGTTTGGATAATTAAGTGTGCCCCTGGCCCTAGTTATTTAGATATCTCCTTGCGTCATAGTAAAAAGTAAAAAATAGATTCAAATAATCCAAAAGTATGAGAAGTATCTATGGAGAACCTCCCATGCTCTTGTGCGAACACCTCCATGTTCATTGCAACAAGCTTTCTACATCGTGTTAACGACCATATCTAAGGTGGCATTTTGATAAAAATAGAACAACTTATAATCTAAATCAACTAAAGCCTTGCACTTATTATTATTATTATTTCTATTGAATGAAGCAAAATAATACAAAATTAATAAAGTTGAAGTTCAACAACAAGAATTTTACAATAATTGATTCATTATCAGTTGAAAACATAGGCTAGGACAATGTCTAGAAAAGCAACAAAGAACTGAACAAGTACTTGCAAATGTAGCTTACAAGACAATTTTAATGAATTGGAAATTCTGTAAAATATAACAACGACAAAACTGTTCGTTAATATCAATGAGTGCAACAGGCTCCATCTAGTGCACTCTTCAAAATGATGAAAATTATATGCTCGAATCTTTGTTCTTTTCAATATGAATTGTATCATCTTGTGAATGTTAGGCCAATTTGTTTACATATTGTCCAATTGGAGACAATCTTTCATGTGTCATTTGAACTTCTATTTGTAATGGAAAAAAGGTGCGAGTCAATACAACATTGCAATGGAATTTCTAAAGGCATTTGATAATAAAACACATGTTTAATGGGTTCCGATGAAGTCCTTCATGCTAAGCTGCCTCCTTCATGTTAAGCTGCCTAATGGCCTTCAACCTTCAATGATTGATGCAAGAGCTCTAGTATATAAAACAAAGAGATATTGAAATGTTCATAAACCATGGACACCCAAGGATAGGATAATAGATAACTCCAAGTTTGTGGTCATTGAAAATGAATTGAGAGTGTTCAGTGGATGTGGTCCATGGCGGAAAGCTCGCGGAAGTTGAATTTGGCGTAGTCGAAGTAACAATACCAATAGAACAAAATCCAAGTCTATGAAGTCATTGTATATGTCATACAATCAATCGCCAGAAAGCTCTGAGAGCCTGGGACCTTGGGAAAAACAATTCTCTTTTAACGAGCGGAAGATACCTGATCAAGAGAAATAACATTAAAGAACGAACAAACAATCATGATTACGAGATAAAATATGATTTCTTAAATTTGTGGTGAAATAAAAAAATTTGATTAATTGACTGTATTTAGCAGGTCCACAGAGGAGTTCGTGGAGGGAGTCAATTGTTGTTGAGTGTAAAGAACGATTTGAAGAAAAAGCAAACGAAGACCTACTTTCTTCTGCGGATGAAGTCATTGTATATGTCATAGCTTGTGGTCACGCCCGAGTTAAAATAATTGTCTGTTGTATACTATTTTCTGTATTTAAATTCATTTCGTGCTGAGCAATTGCAAAGCTTAGGGGTTTAGAACAATTTCGCAGATAATCTGGCGGGACAAATTTGCAACGTTTTCGCCTTTTCCTACAAGGTGAGCATCTTCTCTCTGTACACAGATTTCGGCGTTTCAGCGGTTTAATTTCAAGAAAAATTAGTAGTTCTCTTTCTCGGTTACAGATGAAATATTGCTACAGAATTCTCTGTTAGTTTTCACACATATTAAGGGAAAATTTCTTTAATTTCTGTCTATTTGTTTGAATTTGTGATTTAGATTCTTAACTCTGGTGACGAGAGGGTACGAAAGTTCAGGTTCACAGAGGAGTTCGTGGAGGGAGTCAATTTTTGTTGAGTGTAAAGAACGATTTGAAGAAAAAGCAGACGAAGACCTAATTTCTTCTGCGGATGAAGTCATTGTATATGTCACAGCTTGTGGTCACGCCCGAGTTAAAATAATTGTCTGTTGTATACTATTTTCTGTATTTAAATTCATTTCGTGCTGAGCAATTGCAAAGCTTAGGGGTTTAGAACAATTTCGCAGATAATCTGGCGGGAAAAATTTGCAACGTTTTCGCCTTTTCCTACGAGGTGAGCATCTTCTCTCTGTACACAGATTTCGGCGTTTCAGCGGTTTTATTTTCAAGAAAAATTAGGAGTTCTCTTTCTCGGTTACAGATGAAATATTGCTACAGAATTCTCTGTTAGTTTTCACACATATCAAGGGAAAATTTCTTTAATTTCTGTCTATTTGTATGAATTTGTGATTTAGATTCTTAACTCTGGTGACGAGAGGGTACGAAAGTTCAGGTTCTTTATCAGTTATGCAATTAATTTTCTCGTCTTTTTAAAATGTCTTTACAGTCGTATTTGTTAGAAGATACAGGATGACTACCTTTCTCTGCCTTATGGAAGATCCCAGGTGTCTGAAATACCTCCAAAATAAAAGATAATAAGAGATATTTAAAAAAAATTATAAGATATTTTCAGAATATATTATTTTGTTACTTATATTTATCCATGTTAATAAATATAATACAATTGTTTATTTGAAAGGTGAGGAAGAAGTGTAGATACAGTTTTTGAGGCACTTGCATTCAGTTTGTGCTTAATATTTTTTTATGTTTTAAATACATAACCAATGAGTTTTAAAATAAATGTTTGGAGGCACTTACATTCAAATGATTTTTATTAATTTTAATTATATATTTAACGAGTTTTATAAGTACCTTTTTAATAATATTTTGTTTTATCTACAAATATTTTAAATGGTTTTATGTTTCTTAATTTCATTTTTTAAAGTATTGGGAAGATTTCCAAGCTTTTCCTCGAGACGAGCAGTTGACAACTGTGAGGAAGTATTGGTTAACGGGTTGACAATTGAAATTCCTTTTGGACATAGTACTCTCAGATGTTAATTGTGGCCTTGTTATTAATCTATTTTGTTTTTATTTGCAGAAAAACAATTCTAAGTAAACGGATTTACAGCTGTTTCTAAGACTATTCAGCTAAGAGAATAGGCTCTTTTGTTTATTGTTAATGCCGATCAAGCGTCATCAATGATGTATAGTAGTTGAATCGATAAGTGATTCTTGAATGCATCTGGACTTTACATCTAACCACAAAGGGAATCCTGAGTCAAATTGAGTTGGACAACCCAAGACTTATAAATAGCCATCTTTATCTGAGAGCATTTCATGTATTTTCTGTGAAGGTTTAAAGTCGTTTCTGGGTGTTCTTGATGGTAATGCTGGAGATCAATAGATTATATCGTTGCAAAATATTGCATACGAACATATTGGTTGGGGCAAATATTTCCAATTTTGTAGAGGTTACAGATAGTTACGGAACATATTCCCCGACTCAGTTGATAAACCTAAGCGTGGCGGAGGATATTCAACTGCACAAATTAGTTTGGGTAAATATTACCCATTTTAGTGAATAGACCTTGAAATTGAAGCTATGGAACACACTTCTGTGCTAAATCATGTTGTTGGTGGTTCAAAGATGCTTAATGTCAAAACCCCATGTCGCACTCTCTCCTTGACTACTTTTCCTTCGAGACAACACTTAAAACCCGCCCACAAACTTTTCATTGTTCGAAAAAAATCTTATACATCATTTGCCTGTAACTTGGATAGCAAAAAGTGCCCCCAACACCAATCAGCAGTCTGTTCTGCCCTTGCAGAACGCTTAAACCAAGCTCATGAAGTCAATGTTCATGAAGATATGCCTACAAGGCTTAATAGGATTTTAGAAGAATTCAAAGCACTGGAGGATCCCCGTGAAAGGGTCATGAGGCTTCTTGACTATTCTTCATCGCTTCCACCTCTGCCTGAATGTGAGCGAGTTTCTTCGAACAGAGTGATGGGATGTACCGCCCAGGTTTGGCTCACAGCCGAGCTTGGTAGCAATGGAAGGATGTATTTTGGCGCAGACAGCGATTCTGAGATCACCAAAGGCTTTTGTTCATGTTTGATTAGTTCCTTGAATGGCGCTTTGCCTGAAGAGGTGTTAAAAATCAAGACCGAGGATCTATCGAGTATAAATATTGGCGTTGCTGGGGGAGCCAATTCCAGGGCCAATACTTGGCACAATCTACTAATCAGCATGCAAAAGAGGATTCGAACTATATTGGCGAAGAATGCAGGGAAGCCTCCGGTTGAGCCTTTTCCTTCTCTTTTGATAACTTCTGAAGATATTACTGCACAAGGAAGTTTTGCAGAAGCCCAGGTGATGAACTGTTCCTCCGTTTTGTTTTTAGTAGTAGAAAATGTTAAATTTTCAGGTTCTTCGGCTTCTTAGTTTTATTGTTGTATACTTTTTTTTTTTAGTTTAATCTTTATTCATGTACCACTGCACTCTGATTTGAAAATGGTGTTATCATCTTGTCTGCATCCTTGAACCTGTGTTCCGGCATGTCTCCTTGTAACTACAAGCTTGAGAAGTGGGGTCTCTTCAAACCTCTAATAATTTAATAAGCCCTTTAGAAGTTGAACCACTCATGGTATCAGTTGCTTATTTTAGAGATTGGAATGTGATCCTTCCCGATAAAAGCAGAATAGGATGTTCTCAGCAGTCACTCCCTGCTGCATGCTTTTGTTATGCTGTTGAACTCCTTTCAAATGCTTCTGAGATAGAGGAAGATGTGCATTTCTATTCTGGATTCAGGAAGATTCTGTTTTATCCTACATCCATTCCCCACTTTAAGCACTGTCTACATGCATTTCTGCAGCTTATCCTGATGTATGCCTTTTATCTTTCAAGATGACAGGATCAAATGTTTATATTACTGCAATCATCTATTGTCTATTTGTTCCTAGATTGTTTATATTCCTGTATTTAATGTTTGTAGGCAAAATATTTGTCACCCGATGAATCAAAGGTTTTAGAACTTGTTACTGTCCTCAAGGGAAAAACAATTGGAGTTGTGGCACATTTTTACATGGATCCAGAGGTCCAGGGTGTTCTTGTAGCTGCCAAACAGCAGTGGCCACACATATATATTTCAGATTCACTGGTAATGGCGGATTGTGCAGTGACAATGGCGGAAGCTGGTTGTAAAACGATTGCAGTCCTTGGAGTTGATTTTATGTCAGAGAATGTGCGTGCAATTCTGGATCGAGCTGGCTTTGGAAAGGTCATTGGCATTTCATTCTACATAGAAATGAACTTTGAATGTATGTTGGAAAACCTTCTTGATTTTCCTGCAAACTTTAAGACTGATGATAGGCTTTTTTATATGGTAGGTTGGGGTATATAGGATGGCCAGTGAACAAATCAGTTGTTCATTGGCGGATGCTGCAGCAAGTCCCAATTATCTACAGTTTCTGGAAGCAGCCTCAAGATCTTCACCATCTCTACATGTAATCTACATCAACACTTCTCTGCAAACAAAAGCTCAATCTCATGAACTTGTGCCTACAATAACATGTACATCCTCAAATGTGGTTCAAACAGTATTGCAGGTAACTGCCTTTGAAACCATTAGATGTCCAAAGCCCCCTTGGTTTCAAAAATTATGGTTGTCGATTTGGAACTCTTTCGTTTAGGCATTGATCAGTTCCTAATTTGGTCATTCGTGATAACTGTTTAATTTTTTAAGACTTGGTTACCTGTTTTTAGGCACTATTTCTTGTTGAACTGTTTCTTAGGTATTAGCACTGAATATTTTACCAAATATGCAGGCTTTTTCTGAGATACCAGATTTGACGGTCTGGTACGGGCCAGATTCATATATGGGTGCAAATCTTGCAGAACTGTTTCGGCAAATGTCGAACATGACAGATGAAGAGATTGCTGAGATACATCCTATGCATGACAGAAGTTCCATCGGATCCCTACTACACCGCCTACACTACTTTCATGTGAGCATACAAATACATCTCTCTTGGTACTCTCTTAATTTCCTTGATAACGCTTCTAGATGAGGTATTTGGGTTCCATCATTGATCTTTGGGATTCTATTATTTTTCCTATTAGCTGTTCTACATTTACTTTGTATACCACACTCAGCACAAAACAAGCAATTATATTCTGCCCATCTATAGATGATGGAACATGACAAAGTGGTTGTAAATCAAAGCTAGTGTAGACCAGGAAAAGGAGGGTTCCCCATAACTACGATGTTGTATAAAGAAAAACAGAAGTGGTAGACTTGATCCTCTGTAATATGTGATCATGGAAAAGTAGCTAGCTGGATGGTTGCAACATAATATTGATCATTCCCCAGTAGAGTCAGAGTCATTTGTCATGCTACCACTTTGAAGAACTTGAACAAGACAGAGATGATAAATATGGTTAGGAGAATGGCATGGGCAAATGGAGTTGGTGATGCTATCCATGTATGTTGTATGCTCCTTTTCTCATGCCTTTATTGTTGAACCAATCATGGACCTTGTATGGTTACTCTGGGACCCGCCTCCCACCTCTGAGACACATTTCCAGTAACGGAGACGTCTCTGGAAACTGCCAGCTGCACAAGGTTCTTTTGGCTGTCGCCTCCACCATATCTGAAGCCTCCCAAATAGAAATTGATGTCTCCTGCCAGAAAACTTTGGGCAAAACGTGTGAAAAGGCGAAAAAAGTATACGAATAAATAAAATAAGGCTGCATAATGGTTCAGACTGATGTTTTGGATGATACAAAAATCAATGCAAAGTTATAGTGATTGGATCTGTTATAATTTTAAAATTTCAAGCTTGGGAAAATGTCTAAGCTTAACTTTTTTTTTTTCTCTTGAAGTTATTTCTATAGATATATTTATTAAGTTCTATTAACTCCAATTCTTGGGCTTCTAGACACAGAAGATCTGTAGGTCATACCAAGCACTGCCAATCTTTTTAATTTATTCCTTAGAAAGGGGATACAAGTAGTAAAAACTTCTTATATGTATCTTTTTACAAGATTAGAAGGGTTTCCATTTTAAAAAGTACTATATGCATTTTTGGATGACATCTAAGGAATCACATAGGATATACTAATAGTAGTTGTAAAATTTGGGTAATATTTCAATTCAAAAATCTTATATTTTCACTGTCACATAATATCATGAACTTGGACTGCACTTGTAACTTTTAGTAGAATTTAACATTCATAAAAAATAACGGAAAATGCTTTTGAAAGGTATCACTGTTTGAGGATTCTTTTTCAGAAACTTTAACGAAAGATGAACAAGTTGGTGGAAAATAGCTCATGAAAAATACCCTGGGCTTTTCCCCAAATTCATGGAAAATGCTCCAATTAGGCTATTCTTAAGGGTTGTTTGTGAACCATGAAGTGAAAACTGATGTAGAAAATGATACAGGAATCTTTAGAAGCGGGAGCATTTTTGAAATTTGGAATATGCTATGAATGGATTTCTTATGTCTTTTTGGAATGGACTTTGATCTTCAACACAACTATAATCTATCTGGTGCCTGTATTGAGATTGAGTAATTGGACATAAACCTTCACTTGTTTCCTTATTTCAGATTTTAGTATAGAAGTTGAGTTTGACTATGGTGTAACAAATAATTGTTTCCTTAAACAGAATTTAATCTAATTCAACAAGAGTTTTTATTGTTGGACAAGATTTGCATAGTTTATCTGGAGTCATATTTTCCATTGGAAACTGGGAAATGCTTGGGAATACAAATCTCTTGAATGATGTTTGCTTGCATCTTTTAGCCCTTTCAAAATAAGAGAATTTGAATGCATTCCCACCTAAGGAGTTAATGGATACCTAATAATTATGGTGCTTAGCTCCTGGATTAGATTGTGTTGAGATTTTTACCATCAACGTTTCGAATCACATTGTTGTACATCTCTTGCTCTCTCATCCTGATGATGGATCACGTAGTGTGATTCGAAACGTTGATGGTAAAAATCTCAACACAATCTAATCCAGAAGCTAAGCACCATAACTATCATGGATTGTGGAAATCTGATCTCCTTAATGGATACCTAATAAGTTATATTATGTGAATTTTTATGTATGCCTTTACAAATTATGGCTACAAAGTGTTGCTATTTGTCATGAATTCATGAAAGAAGATGTGGTTATTCAGTACATATCTGATATCGCAAGTCATAGATGAAAATGGCTTTTAGAAAAATGCATTGTGGCAGAATGCATTTTGAACATGGAATGTTATAAGATCCTAGTTGATGGGGTCACTCAGTGTGATTGTTAGAATTCCTATGATCTGGTGAATTTCTTCAGAAATTGGCATGGGTTCGATATAATTTTAGTATATAGATCAGGGCAGAACCTTAGACTGCCATACATTTCCTTGATGAGAGATCAAATCATTTATTGTAAACAGTCTTTCTTTTATTTTATTTATTTGTTAAACTTAATATGCACATGTTAAGAACACTTGTACGGCCATCACAAACCTACCACGGATATCTTTAATGTATTGCCACCATTGCATTGGAATTTATTATCTCTACCATATGCTTTTGACCAACTCCACCATATCCATCCTGCTTTCTGTGATGTCATGGCATGAAAACTGATCTTTCCATTGAAGAGGATAATCATAAAACCTAAGACTACTTATTTTCTAGAGAGAGATTTATGGACACAGTAGACTATGTAGTAGACCCATAGTTTGAGTTTATAACAGCAAACAAGCAAACAATGCCCTCTCCAATCAACAAGGTGACATAGCTAGCATATAACAAGAGATCTACTGTAAAATATGGTCTGGATAAACCAGATTGTCATGGTGCTGAAAGCACTTAATTTAAGAAAGATTTGAACTGTAAACTTTTAAAGTATATGAAATTCTTGTTTTAGAAATCAGTGCATCTTTCACTAATTTGCCTTTGTACAAATAGTTTGCCAAAATTTTGTATCAAGTTGTGTTTCTATAGTATATGGTGCAGTTTCTGTATCAATATAGCTTGAAAATGTGAGAAAAAGGTATAATTTTTGATGGAATTGGTTCTAAGCTTGTTGGAACTTGTGTCTCGGCCAGGCAAATTATTCTTCCTTTCCTTGAGGTCCAGTGTCTTCAGAAACAACTTTATTGTATGGACATAAAATAATGCAAGATGGAAGAGTAGACAATTTGGGTTAGGAGATACATGCTGATGCTATATTTCTAACTTCAATATGCAAATTTGTATTGGGTTTTCTCAGTCATTTGCTAACTAAAATGCTAATTTGTAATTTTTTTTACTGTAGATTGAATCTTTCTTGGAGGCTTTGCAAAGAGTTCAAAATTTAAAATTGTCAAGCATCCTGGTTGAGGATGTAAAGAAGATAAAGTGGGAAGCAAAGTAATCTAGATCAATTTTGACAAAAGCTCATTTGTAGAACACAATGCATTGTGAATTGTGATAAAAGCCATATTGGCAGTGTTTAGGGGAGTGAATGATGGTTGAATTGGGATATGGGTGAGACCACAAATAGTGTCAAGATTAACTCAATTCTGTGTCTGTAACGTTGACTAAAAGTCAGTGCAATAGGAGTTGCTTTCGAAAGGTATATACCATTTTTGCCAATGTATTCTCTGGTGACATTTTTACTGGTTCTAGTTTTAAATCCCATTTGGTCTGTTTTGATCATATATAGGCATCGATGTTAATTTTTTCTTTCTTTTAATTTTTACAGCTTTACCTTTTATAGTAGGGCTTTCACAAGATTTTTTGTTTGCCTTTGAGGTCTTGTGATTGATATCCATGTTTTGGTGGGTTTTGCATTATCAAATTCTAAGTATTAGAAGGATTTATGACAACAAATGCACATAAGCTAATGTGATCTTGCTAATTGACCATGCACTTCCACAGGGATGTTTTGGAGTTCTACAGCAGATGGCATCAGTTTGGGGATGTAAGCCCCTTTTGTAAAGCTCAATATAATGCTTATTGAGCAAAATAGTGTTATGGACTAATTTGTGTCCTCAACTTTACTCAGCTAAGTAATATTTAGCCTTTGAGTAACATATACAGTAAAACAGTAAACACCATGAAGAAGATGCCATCTATGTAGTTGTAGTGTTGACTAGTATTTCTGATTGTTTTGTGTTGGTCTGCTGACTTTTTCTTTCTTTTCTGTTCGTGATTTCATCTTCTCCGTCTTTGTGGACTTGTTTTATATGATTGACAACAGTTTGAGGCTTTCCATGTTATCTAGAAGCCTGTTGTAAGGGTTTGGGCCCTTTCAAAATCCCAATTTTGCCATTAATACGAAAGAACATATCTTGTAATGTACTTCACATAGTTTGCAAGTTCCTCTCTGATTTATACAGGATCTTGTTCAATTTTTTGAAATTACAGAGGGTTTAATACTTTCCGATCAGAGGCTGAACAAAGCTCTATGGATGATCAAAATTATTTATCTACTAGTCTGAAATTGTGGATTCAGTTGGGAATTTGTTACTAAAGATCTCAATTCAAGCATAATCTCTTGAATCTTTCAAGGAACAACTGCTCTTTGAAAAGTAGATGGTACTTTTCCCTACCTTATCCTTCTTATTCGCCTCTAAGGCATTAATATGAATTTTGAATTTTTCTGTCTTCAGTGCAAACTGACGGTAGCTCACGTGGGGATGGTTTTTGATTGTGTGAAATGGGAAAATCACATTTTCCCAAACTTGAAATTTTCTTTCGTCTCAAATGATTTTTTATGCTAACTAAGATCACCATGTTGGCATGATGATGATGAGTAACAGGATTGGATGAGAGATTTGGTTGAATCACCATTCATATGTTGTCGTTGCTGGCAACTAGATGATCTTCATGTCATAGATCAGTTATAGTGGTAAGGATTGATCAGATAACTAAATTGGTTGAGTATGAAGTGTATCGGTAAAAACAAACAATTTCAGTAAATTGGATGTGTGTTAAATTGTCTGATGAACTATGATGAATAGCTTACAGGTTATGACTATCAAAGATGTTTGTGAAATAATATTTTCCGGGTATTCACAAGAAGTCAAGATTTGATAATGTTTACAGGTCACTTTGTGAAGAACAATTAACCGACAGTGTTTACTTGTATAGATTCGGTAAACCGGTAAGAATTGTGATGCTGGTTGAAAAGTCAAAGACGTTAAGTATGTTTGGGCTGACGTGGAGGCATAGATTTCGAGACTATAGTGCTCACTCATGAATTTCAAATTGCTTTCGAAGCCGACTAAGGGGAACACATTTAGAGTTACTTGACTGACTTAAGAATAGTATAGATATGATTGGAAGATCAATGTGTTAGGGTTGTTGATGCAATATCAGTTATTGTGGTTACAAATAAGTGTGTTAGAGGCAATCTAGAGGAGAGCAGTAAGAGCATAAAGGATCTGTCATGCATTGAGTGTAAAATTCAGATCAGCCATACTTGTTGATTTTAACAGGTTGACAAGTGAAATCTTCTTACAAGGTCACTCTTAACCAGGTGTGTAGGATCGTAACATGTCTAAAGAAGAAATCCTCTAGCTAGGTGACTTGTAGAAGGAGTTTCAAATAGTTCCTAACAGATCTTATTGTGAAGCTTCTAACAAGGCTTAACACTCTTAACTAGGTGAAACCCTAATCAAGTGGATGTAAAATACTCTTAATAGGTCAATTTATGACCGCATTAGTGAAGATTTGTGGGTATTAATTCCCACTATGGTTTTTCACTCTAATCAAGGTTTTCCAAGTGAAAAATACTCAAGTGTCTGATGTGTGGATGTTTAATTTACTTTGCTGCTCTATTGTTACTTGCTTTGCATATTATTTACTACGAAAGGTTTTGGTAAAAGTATTTGAAGTTATGATTACACTGATTCACCTCCCCTCTCAATGTCTCCTAATATTAATAATTTGTATCAGAGGAAGGTTCCCTCGAGGAAGCCTAACAACTTTGGGGAGGATCCCTGGAGGAGACATGGATTTTGCAAGATATGTGAGGAGTCTTGAGGAAAAACTTGCAAAGGCAAATCATGCAATACATTGTAGGGAGAAGAGGAAGAATTACATGATTGATTGGAAGCCTATATCAATAGTGAATCCGAAGGTGCTGAAGCCCTAGAAGCCTTGTATTAAGAGAAAGGACTACTGCAAAAAGACAAGAAGAACATCCAAACAGAATTGGAAGCATTAGCTATCAAGATGGGTCAAGAAATGGAAGTAAGAAAAGTTGTAGATGAAGCCAAGCAAATGGCTTGATGAAGCCCTGCAAGCAAAGGTGGATGAACTCTTGAAATCCAAACAAGAGGTTGGTACGTTACTTGAACATCTTCATGAAACTAATGAGGAAATGAAGGAACTAAGAAGTGAACTCAACATTGTTATGATGAGTTGAAAGTTTGGGCAAAGAGAGTGAAAGATTGCAAAATGAACTGGATGCTGCAAACAAATTATTGAAGAAATTCAATGAAAGTTTCGCAAAGTTGGATGTGCAACCTAGGAATCAAAGGATGCATGGTGAGTCATGGTCTTGGGTATATTGGTTATTAAGTTGGAGAATCATTTGGATCCAATAAGCCTAAACAAGATGATAGGTCTCTACACAAGGTGATCAAGAATAGTTTTGGTAAGAGAGTCTACAAATTTGTTCGTTTCAATTGTCATAAGGTAGGACATACTGCAAATATGTGCTAGAATAGACCTAGTACTCCTATATGCTCAATCTTCCATGAGTTAGGTCATACTGCTAGGGTTTGTAGAAATAGGTCAAATGTATTCAATGGTAATGACTATAATTGGAACAAGTTTGTCATTAGGCTAATGAATGCAAGACAATATCGAACAATCAAAGGCCATTTGTGAACCGTGTGAGTCCTTCAAAATGAGAATAGGTGGGATGTTACTTGCTCACATTGCCACAACTATGGTCATATGACAATTAATTGTAGACCGAGGACAAATAAAGGGAATGCTGGACATTGGAGATCGACCAGGACTACATGCTTTCATTATCACAAAATTGGGCATATTGCAAAGTTCTATCGGGCAAAGAACAATGAAAAACAATCGGTACACCAAGAAAATGAGAAGAAGGAAACAAGACTACTACAGTTGAAGAGACCTAAAATCAGGTGAACAAGATATGGGTCAAGAAGGATGAAAATAAGTCAGGAGGATATGCATCTCCTCTGCGCGCAGAGAATTTGTTTGCTAACTGAGCTATATATGAACCCCCTAAATACATGTGCAATAAGCTATACTTGCATAATTAGATGCATGATGATGTGTTGTATCATGATAAGAAACTTGGTTGCATAACACTATGTTCTTGCGTATTGGGAATGAGAATCTTTCAGTTATGCTGGGATTGGTTATCCCAACCAATGAAGCATTTATTGCTTATGAGTGACAACTTTGTAAAAGGTGTTTTGACTTCATTTGTCACTTATGTGCTCAAAGAGTTTGTTGAGAAGAGTCATAAGTGTTTTCTAGAGATGTTGCAGAGATCTAAGTTATTGGGCATAAGGTTCTAGTGGTGATCTAGTGCGAGTTGGTGTGTCGTGTTCAAGTGTGTTGATGCGAGTTTTGTATCACTTACATAACATATTAGGACTTGAATATTCAATATGGGATATCAAACATGCAACTCCTTTCTTGAAAAGTTATTACTCATGAAGACATAAGCAATAGCTCCAATGTTCCTTACACCGTTGGATACTCGCTCAATTTTATCGATGTGATTTGCTGTTAATCACGTAGGCGGCCTTACGCTATTCATTCAAGGATGACTTGGACTTTGGTGGAATGAAGGCGATGGTGACTCAATTTGTGAAATGTGCGGAGGCAAATCATGTTGATGGTGGTGATGATAGAGGGTGTGTCTGCCGATGATGATGTTGATGGAAAGCGGTGGTGGTGGGAGGTGAATGGATAAGTTCTATCACTTAACTTACTTCCCTAACTTCCTTCTCTAAGCTTCGACTACCTAGCTACTCACTAATCTACTCCTACTCCTATGAATGGAAGGTTAGCAAATGGACGGGGATCAAACCTAATGAGAGCTGACCAACGGCCTCACTTCCACAGGTGCAATGATTCAAAGGAATAATAAACTAGTTTACCACACAAAGCTTCGCAACCAGCCGCTAGGATGCTAGTGGCCTAGTATTGATCCCTATCAAACATTTACCAATGCTACCATACAACTTATCCATCTACTTTACTCTTACTTGAACAACTTGAAATGAAACCAACTTTAACAACTTGAAAGGAAATCTAACTAAGTGGGAGTAGAAAACATGCAATAATACCCAATGTTCTTAATCAACATGCAAATCACAACAATGAAAAAAAGAGCAATTTTGGTATTATCTTCGCAACAATTTCTCCAACCACTTTACAAATGAGAGCAAATGGCCTTTTATAGGGGCCAGAAATACAACGGACGGTGGAGATCAAAACAAGATCAACGATCCAGATTGGATCCTCAAAACCCTAATTAGGGTTGCCACCCCATCGACCAATGAGAAGCTGCCACCTCATCAATGGACCAATGAAAAAAGTGCAAAAAGTGGCAACCAATGAGAAGGCACCAAAATGGTGGCCAATCAGAAATAGACACTTGTCCTATTCTAGAAGAAAGGGAAATTGCCACTTGGGCTTACATCAAATGATTTTCTAATATAAATCTTCCCTTTTCTTTCATCTTCTTAGCTAAGGCAATGAACTTAGCTAGCCTTTCGTTAACTTCTTCCATAGGAGGACAAGGTGTGTGCTTCACCCTGAGTTTCGTTGACTTCGCCACGCCACTTGCTACTTGTATCCTTTCGTGATTCTTCTCATATTCTTTCTCAAATCCAATAAAAGCATTGAGAGAGAAAAAGGTGCCCAAATGCTTCTTCTTGATAGCAACCTTCCCTAACTCATCCAACCTCGATCCAAAATCTGTTTCATTGACATCCTCTTCTCTGATATCCTCAAAATCAAGTGCCACCTCAACGTTGCTCATCATGGTTGAAATGGAAGTGTCAACGCTTGGGTTGTGATGTGCAGCTACCTTTTGTATATCCTTTTATGGTACCGCCATTGGTATTGGTTATTCGCCTCATTTTTTGAGAAGGGTGTTTTGGGCATCATATCATCTTTGTCTTTCTCAGTGTTTGCCCGGTTGGGATTCTTACTTGCACTAACATCCTCCATGCTCATCGCCTTATTACGGGATGGTAGAGTGGTGGACCAGAAGGCAAGAAGAACCAAGAGGAGCAATCCTTAGACTAGAACGAAAGAAGGATGTTAGCTTAAGGACCCCTTGCAACTCTAGATGATTTGAAATTACCTCTACCTATAGCCAAGGGGGATTGTCCTTCCTTTAGTCTCTCCTTCATCCATATCACGTCCACTGTAGCGATATTGGTGTCGGTTATTCTCTTCATTTTCGAGAAGAAGGGAGTTTTGGGCATCATATCCTCTTTGTCTTTCTTAGTGTTTGCCCACCTGGGATTCTTACTTGCACTAACATCCTCCATGCTCGTCGCCCTATTACAGGATGGTAGAGTGGTGGACCAAAAGGCAAGAAGAACCAAGGGGAGCAATCCTTAGACTAGAACGAAAGAAGGATGTCAGCTCAAGGACCCCTTGCAACTCTAGATGATGAAAATTCACCTTAACCAATAATCTTACAGTGACTTTTCGGAACCTAGGATATGACTTCAAGAATTTCAAATCCCTTGCAAATCAGAAATTTATCATGCAAATTCACCTCCAAATAAAATTACCCAACCTTGGGCAAAAATCGCAGCCTCTTGAAAAAATTAGAATTTTATCTTCCACAAATTTCGCCCTCCACAAAATTTGGCTCCCACAAATTTCGGCTCACACAAATTTTGCCCTCCACAAATTTTGGCCCCCACAAATTTTGGCTCCCACAAATTCCGCCCTCCACAAAATTCGCCAAGCAAGAATAGTGCAGATCTGCTCTTGCAAAATCATCAACACCTTGAGAAGGAGAAGTGAGAAGTGAGGAAGAAATGGGAGAGAGGCCTCCTCTTATACCCAACTTTCTTATTCCCCCCAAGCTGGCCAACATGGACCCTGAAAGAAAAATAATAATTAATGCAAAATTATGGCCCACAATTAAATACTTAACCAAAATTAATTTTGCCATGATGAAAATTAACTTTCTAAATTGCCAATTAGTTCTAAATTGCAAAAAAGAAATTAAATAATGCCTTGAGGGTGTTAAATATTTCCATTTAATGGGGGTTTAGTAATTAATATGTCATTAAATTTGGATTTTGGCTAAGCAAAAGCCATTTTTTCAATATTAAATTACCAATTTCATTAAAGGCAAAAAGTTTTCAAGGCAACTTTAATCTATTAAAACCAATTTTTTTGCAATTTCTCTCCAAATCGATTTAGCTAAGCAATTTTAGCTTTTTAACACAAATAAAATTATTTCTCTAGAGCCTAAAATCAATTTTGCAATTTTATTTCACCATCACAAAAATTAATCCTTTTCACCAAAAATAATCAAGATTTTCCAAAAGACCAGATTTAACAAAATTTTCATTTTTTGAAAATTATCCAAATTTATACAATTATATCCAAATTTTCAAAAGAAAATGTCTAAGTGCAAAATTTACAATTTTATCCTGCCAAGTGTTGCTCTTTTAAAATTTGTTCGGCCTAAGGATGAAATTGGTGGCTCTGGAAAATCAAGTTGAAACCGGGTGAAATAAATCTAACCCTCTCCCCCCACTGGCCTTGAAGGTGTCCAAGACGTGAAACCTTCAAATTTGAAACCTCTGGACCGAAAATTGTTAAGGCAATCGAAAAAAAAGGGGGTCCCCAAAATTTTGGGGCGATGGTGTGAAAACCTCACAACAAAGTGTTTGAGGAAAAAACCTAGTTTCACAATTGCAAAGGTATTTATTAGACCATTCACTTGTTGATACTGTAATCATGACCATTCCAATACTGATCGACATCATAGAGAGACCTGTTGATGTCAGTTTTGTACCACTACATAACATATAGCAATTGAATACTTGATATGGAATATCAAACACTCAACCCTCTTTTGAAAAGTAAATACTCATGAAGAACATGAGAAAAACTCCAAGGTTCCTTACACCTGTGGATACTAACTCAGTTATATTAATGGGATTCGTTGGTTAATCACGTAGGCGGCTTACGTTGTTCTTTCAAGGATGTCAGACTTTTGTTGTGATGGTGATGAAATTTAGCGTTGCAATGTATATGAGTGCCAAATGATGTTGATGGTAATGATGGAGGGTACATGTACCAATGACTTATACCTTTGATAATCCATCTAATTTTTAAAGTTTTTCCAAGAATGAAATCCAACTACTGAACTACTTGCTGCTTTACTTCTGCTCCTATGAATGGAAAGATTAGCAAATGGACGGGGATCAAATCTAATGAAAGCTTACCAACGGCTCTACCTCCATAGATGCAATGATTCAAGGGGAAAAAGACTAGATTACCACGCAAGGCTTCCTAACAAGCCACTACGATGCTAGTGGCCTAGTTATAGATCTCTATCAAACATCCACTAATATCACCATGCAACTATCCATCTATTCTTACTCTTACTTAACAACTTTTTTGAAATAAAATCTACTTTAACAACTTCAATGAAATTTAACTCTAGAAGTAGAAACCATGCAATAACACTAAGTGTTCTTAGTCACCATGCAAGACACAACAATGATAAAGAAGCAATTTTGGTAATATCTAAGCAACAATTTTTTTCAACTCTTTACAAATGAGAGCAAATGGCCTTATATAGAGGCCAAAGTTGCAACCAACGATAGAGATTAAGAGGCAAAATCAACGATCTAGATCAAATCCCAGAAACCCTAATTAGGGTTGCCATCCCATTGGCCAATGAGAAGATGCCACCTCATCAATAGACCAATGAAAAAAGGGAAAAATGGAAACCAATGAGAAGACACCAAAATGGTAGCCAATCAGAATTAGACACCTATCCTACCTAAGAAGAAAGGAGAATTGGCCACTTGGGCTTACATCAAATGATCCTCTAATATAATTCTACCTTTTTATTTCATCTTCTTAGCCAAGGCAATGAACTTGGCTAGCTTGTCGTGGGAGGGCAAGGCGTGTGCTTCATCTTGAGCTCAGCTGAATTCATCATGTTGCTCGCCGCTTGCAGTGTCTTCTCATGATCCTTCTCATATTCTTTCACATATTCGATAAAGGCACTGAGGGAGGCAAGGGTGCCCAAATGCTTCTTCTTGATGACAACCTTCCCCAACTCATCCAACCTTGATCCAAACTTTGTCTCATTGACGCCCTCCTCTTTGATATCTTCAAAATCAAGTGCAACCCCAACATTGCCCAACATGGTTGAAATGGAAGTGTCAACGCCTGGGCTATGCTGTGCATTCTCATTCCGTATCTCTTCAAATATCCTCAATCTGATGTTCAAGGCAACATACCAAGACTCCACCGTACTCATTCCTTTTTCATCCACCAACTTGGTTCTCCCCAAATATCTCTCCGGTAGCCCAATAAATGCCCGTAGCCTGCGAATGGCTAAATCCTTGATTGGAAGGAAATCCTTCCACTCCCCTTCAAATTTTCTGAATTTGTCTCTAATAGCCACCAATGACTTGAATGTTGAGATAAAGGAAGGCAAGAAATTTCGCCCATCTTGAATTATATCATTAATTCAATCTTTGATTTTGTGCAGCTGAGCCGATATCTCTTCTATGTTGCTCCCACTGTCTTGCGGAAGGGCTGCCTGATGCAATTGTTGGATAGGCTGGCAATCTCTCCAATACTTGTTTTTGGCCTCCAATTTTATAATTCTCTCATTTGCCTTCCTCAACCTTACTCTAATTGAAACCATGCCTTCCTGGATCTCCTTGCATTCCATGTCATCCGTGACTCTTCCCAAGTTATGCTCTACTATCTCATACTCCTGAGCTACAATCTCATCCATTGCCTTGCTAACCTTTGGTATAGCAATTTGAACTTTTCGATGACCATCATCATCGCTTCTGATTACCTTTTCCACCATTTTTGCAAATTGTTTCTATTTCTCACCATCTTCCTTTTCCACTAACCTTTGAATATCTTCAACTGTTCGGACAATCATCACCTTGCCTCTTGGCATAAGCATTTGCCTTAACCATAGTGGTACAGTGCATCTCCCCAAATTTGGATTCAGTTCGACTAGCAAAGCATCACCAACAGCCTCAAGTGCTTCGCTTATTTCCTCAATATCAATTGGCCTATCCTCTTCTGCACTAGTGATTGTCATACCATCTCCGTGTTGGTTCTCCAAGAGAGGAGAGTATTCGGTATTGACATTGTAACCACTAGATTCCAAATTAGAGCTCACCTCTACCGAGACCCTTTGCCCACTTGCATTAACATCTCGGCTCCTAGCCTCAATTATGCTCTCCTTTGATGATGCCACATTCTGTCTCTTTGTTGGAGGCCCCTGATGTTCTTTACTTTTCTCAAACTCCAAATTTCTCTTGTTGCTCTTAACTACTCTTTGTTGCTGGCTACTGCCTCCACCTTTCTTTCCGATTGACTTTGCTGGACCTTCTTTCTCTGGTTTCATCTTCTCATAAGGCGTACCTTTCAACTTTGTAATTGCCTTAACTTCTCAGTGTACCATGACTCAGTATGTAGATCAATTGTCCTTGAGGATCTTGATGATCATCCCAATACACTGGACCCATTTTTGTTCCATCCATTGTATCATAATCTTCTTTTAGCACATTTTCATCATCTTCCAGTTGATTGGGAACATCAAGGCCTCTCCATCTGATTGCCCTCATCATGCCCACTGACAATCTTGAGAAAGCTAGCTTTCTCACATGAAAGTCATCCTGTGCATTGGCCCAAAAGTCCTCTATAGTAGGAATTTGTTTGAATGTGTTTTCGTGAGATGCCTTGATAAGACCATGATTGAATCCTTGCCTTGCTCTATACCATCCTAGATGATACCTCTCTAACTCCTCTGTAGTTGCAAAGGCGACAGGATTGGGGCAATTATCATTACCTATTCCCAATGAGAAGGTAATCCCTGTCTCGCCTCTAAGTATCATCATCTTGTCATAATGCTCAAGTTGCCTAGCTAACTCCATCAAAACTATCTTGTCGGGTGGGTACCTTGGAAGTCTCTTGGGAGAAACTATACTTCCTGCCACTCTAATATATGTGAATTGTGGAAATTGGATGAACCAACTCCCATACTTCTTAACTTTTGCTTTCGCTTCTAATGAGCCTCTTATCAGGTGTCCCTTGTAATATCCTTATTGTCTTCATGGCAAAGGCGTCATAAAACATCTTATAGTCTTTGGTGTTGTGCAAATGAAGCTGTAGATAGCACTCATGCACCAAACATTGCCCCGACCCATTGCTAATCATTGCTAAAGCCTTAAGTTCAGGATTTTCATATAGTCTCGCAGTTAGATAGAAAAGATAGGATCCTATGTAGAATTTTTTTGATTTTGCATTGTCCTAAGTTGCAACTCTTAATTTTCACTTATAATTCTAGCCCAATCAAATTTTCTCTTTCCATTTTCAATTGCATCAATAAAATAGTACATCCAGTTTTCGAATTGCATACTTTGAGCCACGTCCATTATTCGGCTAAGAAGCACAATAAGGTTGCCATACTTTGATTTGAAATCTGACTTGGTGAGCTTTGATGACTTGGTAACTCCCTTCTCGCCTTCGTGTAACCATTTCTACTTTAGATGAATGAAGTAGGCATCTTGATTATCTTGAAATAACTTGGCTGCCTAATCCATCATTACCACTGTCATGCCTTTATATTGGGGAATATTAAATACTTCTTCGACCAATTGTCCGCTAATGTTAGCCAACACTTTCTTCTCTTCATAAAAAATGATGGACTTGGTAACAATATCAAACCGGGATGCACACTCCGTTACCAATTTCAGACAAGGCAAGGTAGGAGGGAAAGCTGCCGCGTGTACAATTCCACTCTTGTAGATTTTCTTCGCCATGGGGGATTGTCCTTCCTTCAATCTATCCTTCAACTATACTATGTTCACCATGTTGATATTGGTATCACTTGTTCACTTCACTTTCGAGAAGGTGGTCTTAGGCATCATGTCTTCTTTGTCTTTTTTGGTATTCGTTTCTTTTGGGTTCTTGCTTGCACTAACATCTACCATCCTAAACAATTATTTCTACCCCTTCATTCTAAATGGTATGGACTACACTTATCAATCTCCAAACTTCTTTCTATCGATGAAATCTAGCTTATTTCTGCCACTCCAAATCCTATCTCTACACTTATCAATCTCCAAACTTCCATCATAGGCGTGGGACTACCACTTATTTCTGCCACTTCGTTACTTTAGGATGGACTACACTTATATCTCCCAACTTCAATCCTAGGGTGGTCTAGCTTATTTCCGCCTCTCCAAATGTCCTATCATGAAATCTACACTTATATCTTCCAACTTCAGCCTATCAATGGAAATGATGAAGTGTTGGATGAAAAGTGCAAGCAAAAGATAAGAGAAATGAACCAAGCAAGAACAAGGAATAAAAGCTGCCTATAAAACCAATCTTCACCTCTAAAAATGAATAAGAATCTTACCTTAAATCTGCCTTCTACCAATAATTGAGCCTCTTCAAATTTAGATCTGATCTCAAAAATTTCAATCCTCCCTCAAAATGTGATGCCCTAGCTAATGAATTGCTTGCAAAAATCTGCTCCTTCAAATTTCAACCTTCTTGCCAAAATCGCCCAACTTGAAGGAAAATCTCTGGCCTAGGGCAGAATTGTCTGCTTCAAATCACCTTTCTTCTCCACCAAACAAAATCGCCATAGCTGGAGGAAAAATTTGCTTCCCTAGGAGGAAAAATCAGACCCCAAAAATGGCCCAATCTTGCACAAAAATCAGACCTTCTCTACCAAAATCGCCTTAGGGTAGAAATTGCCCAACTTGAAGGAAGAAATCGCTGCCAAAAATGGAAAATCAGACCTTCGAAAATTGCTGCCGAGGACAAATTCACTCCTTTGGAAGAAAATCGCTCAACTAAGCAAGAGGAGGTGGGAATGAATCAGGGAATAAGAGGAGGGAAGCCCCTTCTTATTTCCTCTTGTTGATCTCCAGAGTGGGCTGACTTGCTTGGAGGGAAACAAAATTTAAGTTAAACCCCCAAACATGGCCTAGATTTAAATGAAATGCGAAAATAACTAAACCCCATAGCAAAATTGCCTCATTTAATTGCCAGTTTGATCCAGAATTGCAAAATAGAAATAAGGTAAGCCTACGAGATGTCAAAATCTTCATTTAACAACATTTTGGCAATTAAAATATCATTAAAATCGAATCTAGCAAGCCAAAATCAATTTTCAATTCCAAATTACCAATTTCCTTTAACATTTCTATAATCCTCTAGGCAAAATTTCAACCAAATTAATGAGATTTTGCAATTTAATCCAATTTCAATTTTGCAAAACAATTCCAAATTTTTAACAACATAAATCCTTTTCTTGGCACTTCAAATTCAAACTCTAAATCCAATTTCACTATCAAAATTTCTTTTCATTGAAAAATTTCAAGATTTCCAAAGCAACTAAGTCCACAAGTTCATTTTGAAAATGCTCAAGCTTATACAATTGTATCAAATATTCAAAAGTCCATCTAAGTCCAAAATTTGCGATTTTATCCTGCTAGATATTATTTTTACCATCGAAATTTTTTTGTTTTGAATTTTGTTTGGCCTAAGGATAAAATTACGTGTTCTGGAAAATCAAGTTTTGCACCGGGTGAAACAAACCAAATCCCCTCCTGGCTTGAAGGCGTCCAAGGTGTAAAATTACCAATTTAAAAAAAACCTCTGGACAACTCCAAATTTTGCTAAGGCAACCGAAAAATTCCCAAAATCCACGAAAATTGCCCGAAAAGGGGGTCCCCAAAAATTTTGGGGCGATGGTGTGAAAACCTCACAACAAGACCTCGACCTGAGTTTAAGAAACAACCCTATAAATCTATTAAGGTTAACTCATTGGGTGCGCTATTGTCTGTACCTCAAAGAGTTATGCATATTGAGGGTATTAGAGCTTATATCCACTATAAGATTGAAGATCTAGGAGCTACTACCATCTTTGATTAGCACAAGGACTTGAGTGATGAAAATTTAGTTCTGAAGGACGAGTTTAAAGTTTTAGAGAATAAGGGTTTGAGGGGTTTGACTCAAACTGTCAGGTTTTCGAGAGAATTTGAGGAAGAACATGTTAGATATGTGTTGAGTCATGTGCATGATCAGTATTTGTGGCTAGATAGACCATACAACATTATAAAAGAAGCAATTCATGCAATAACTAGTTATTGTGCTTCCACTGGAATTTGTTAGCGAAAATTGCTTGATAGGATGAGGTTATATGACTAACCAAGTCCAAGTGGGACAAGAGGGCTATGACTATAAATGATATCACAGACCCAATGGCAAGATTTGCATCTATGATTACTGCATACAAAGTTTTCCAATCAAGTTGGATGAATAGCCTATCGACTAATGCTATTCTGATTGCTTACAAGATGGTCAATGAAAATATTGACTTTTGACCAATGTGAAGCTTTAAGGGAACATTTGTGCATGAACATGGAAAAGATAAAGAGAAACAAAAGGAAACCTTTTAAATATGGACAAGCTTTAATAGGATTGTTTTTCTACTATCAAGATTTCTTTCCAGGCATTGGCAATGCCACATGGATGGTAGGTACACTGACATTAGTCCAAATCAAGAGTTGCATTAGATGCTAGGTAATACTTTTACCAGTATAGTTTGGGAATACTTCAAAGACTTCTATTAGATGATGCACCAAAGGGAAAGAATTCCATCTACTATGGAGGAAATATATAAGGACTAAATATGTTTTATGGTTGATATAGATTCATGCCAAATGCAGGCAGTAGAAGCCATAACCTCTTCGTTATGCCAATGGGTTATGATGTTGAAGATGACGTTTTGATAGCCAATGTATATGATTTTCTTTCTAAACCAAAAGATCCCAGTTTGGAAAGGGTTGGTGCTTAACAAAGAAGGATAAAGAAGTACATAAAATGCTCAACAAATCGATAATTGAGAAAAAGATAAAAAAGGAAGTTGAATAGTTTTTTGTAAAGCGTGGATTTACGAAGGAGCAAATTGCTTAAGCTAGAGAAAAACATGCTGCTAAGGAAGCTAATACCTCTGATACTGCTAGAGTTGAAGAGGTAGAAGTTGTCTCTTCTCCGAGGAAAGCCATTACCAGGAGACAAAATGGGAATGAATCATTGTGAAAATAAAAGGAGACTCCACCAGTAAAGCTTTACACAAGGACAATAGGAAAAGATGCTAAGGTTGATAAGTCTGAGTCTACAAAGAAGAGAAAGGAAGCTGAATTTGCAAAGGCTATAACAAGAAGGAAGCAAGTTAAAGCTCAAAGGGAAAAGGCTCTTGAATCCGATAAGAAAGAAGGATCAACAAGAAATGAGAGCTAGTGGCAAGCAGTCCAAAGTAGTTGGAGCACCAACTATGAAGACAATTCAATTTGAAATGAGCAAGTATAACCTTGTAGAAAAGATTGTTAGTCAAGTTGAAAAAATGGGTATTCTAGCAAATGTGGAAAGACATTATGATTCTTATAAGGAAGATGAAAATAAAGCTTAGAAGATGCTGTTATTTTTAGCATGAATAAGCTTAGTAAAATATTAATTGAATTGCAATGACAGATTCCAAATTCATTAAATGATAAGTTAGAGGCTAGGTGGAAATCTACAATTTGGCAAGACAAAAAGCTAATTGAGTATGTCTTAGTGCAACTCTAATTGGATTTAGCAGCAAAGGAGATAAAGGAAATACATGGTGAAACAAGACAACTTTTCAAAACTAAGAAAAGATTGGCTAGATTACTCGATGATGATTCCAAATTAGTTGAGGAGGAAACTGAGAAAATATTGAGGAAATTTCTGAAATTAGATGGAAGGAAAGAGGAACAAGTAGTCCAAGCTATGGAGGATGTACTAGACAGAGAAGTACACTATATTATTGAAGATGAACTGGAGTTATTGGAGCCACAATTTCCAAATGTAACACATGTTGATTTTGGATGGGATGTTGGTGGTGTATAGGTAACAATTGATTATGTTGACACCCAACTAGCTATAAAGGAACCAATGGAAGTTCCTGACATGGTAGTTATAGATCAATTAATGGAAGAATTAGATGCCATTGTCGACACTACTACTGGGGAACAGGTACAAGAAGTTGAGACTCGAGCTATCAGTGATGAGGAACACAAGGAAGAATAAGCAAAATTGAAAAGTGTGCAAATAGAGGCAGTATAGAAGAATCCTGTAGAAGCTAAGAAGGAAACAAGTGATATTGGTAAGAACAAGAAGAAATTATTGAGACATTGTCTCCATTAAAGACAACTACTGCTGAAGGAGATAATAACCTATTGGTTATAAAATGACCTATTTCCTTAAAGCACTACGAGCCCTTAGGAAATGATGAACATTGCTATGGCAATAAAGTCAAAGGCAAAAAGAGATCAAAAGACGGAAGAAGAACAACTTATCAAATCTTCAAGGGACATTTTATCTAGTTTATTGCTAGAGGTGACTTGTGATGAGAAGGCTATATTGATTGAACAATGAGGCTAGTAGGTAACTGCAATAAGAGAACAAATGCAAAGCTTAGAGGATGCAACTATTGAAAGTGTTGAGAGAGACTGAGAATAAACAATTAGATAGATTAGGTTAGAATATAATAATGGATCAAGGAGTATAAATAGTAAATGTCAATAATCTGAAAGAAGAGTTGAGAGGAGGTAAGATACTTTAGTTTTTGACCATGTGGGTTTTGTAAAGGACATTGATAGGAAAAGGTTTGAAGCTCAACAACATCTTAAATTGCTAATAGAAAATTTTGACCCTATCAATCAATTAGTTATAAGTTCTGTAGTGTTAGTTAATGTGGTAAAACATAAGCTCAAAACTTTCAACAATGAGAAGGATAAAAGGACCAATAATATGATTGACTTGCAAAGTCAATTAATTCCAAAATCAGACATTTTGCAAAAGAGAATTAGGGATGGTGAGGTAGTGTTAGCCCTACCGTATATGAGCACCATGGATGTGTTGGAAGAACTAGCATATCAATTGTGTTGTCAGAATGTGGTGATTGATAATTTGAGAAAAGCATGGGAATTTGACTTACGGGTTTTGAAGATGAATTTTGATGAAGTATTCAAGAGGCTTTAAGCCTAGTGCTAATACATTTTTGACAAGTCTTGTACACCATTTTAATTGTTGTTAAAGGGAGAGTAGTATAGGAAAGGGTTTTTTTGTATTTATACTGGGTAGTACAACTAAGGGGAGTACTATTTACAATTCGATAAATGTTGTTATCTAAAGATGGAATAAGGGGAGTTACATTTTTGGTTAGAAACTCAATTGTCAGTTTTGGTTGTTGGACACTTAGTCGAATTTTCTCTAAGTATTGCCATTGATGCCAAAGGGGGAGATTGTTGGCATGTTGATGATGACCAACAGGATTGGATGAGAGATTTGGTTGGATCATCATTCATTTGTTGTAATTAATGGCAAACACATGATCTACATGTCATAGATCAGTTATATTGGTGATTGGATTGATCCAATAGTTGAATTTTCTCTAAGTATTGCCATTGATGCCAACGGGGGAGATTGTTGGCATGTTGATGATGAGCAACAGGATTGGATGAGAGATTTGGTTGGATCATCATTTATTTGTTGTAATTAATGGCAAACACATGATCTACATGTCATAGATTAGTTATATTGGTGATTGGATTGATCCAATAGTTGAATTGGTTAAGTCTGAAGTGTATCAGGTAAAGACAGATAGTTTCAATAAATTGAATGTGTAATAAATAGTATGATGGATTATGATGAATTGCTTACAGGTTATGACTATTCAAGATGTTAGTGAAATGATATTTACTGGGTATTCATAGGAAGTCAAGATTTGACAAGGTTTATAGGTCACTATGTGAAGAATAATTAACCGATAATGTTTACTCGTATAGATGCGGTAAATTGGTAAGGACTGTGATGTTGGTTGAAAGGTCAAATAGGTTATGTATGTTTGGGTTGACATGGAGGCATACAAATCAAGATTATAGTGCTTGCTCATGAATTTCAAATTAATCTTGAAGCTGACTAAGGATAACATGTTTGAGGTTACAACACTAACTTAAGAACAATATAAATATGATTGGAATATCAATGTGTGAGAGTTGTTGATGCAATTTCAGTTATTGTAGTTACAAATAAGTGTGTCAGAAGCAATCTAGAGAAGAGCAGTGATCAAGAGCATTAAGAATGTGTCATGCATTGAGTGCAAAATTTAGATCAGCCATACTTGTTGATTTTAATAGGTTAGCGACAAAAATCCTCTAACAAGGTCACTCTTAACTAGGTATGCACATGATTCTAATAGGTCTGAAGAAGAAATCCTCTAACCAAGCGGCTCTTAGGAGTTCTAATTCCTTTAACATGGTAGATCTTAATAGATCTTATTGTAAAGCTTCCAACAAGGCTTAATACTCTTGATTGGGTGGAACCCTAATAGGGTAGATGTAATGCTCCTAACAGGGCAATTTATTACTCCAGTAGTAAAGATTTGTTGGTACTAATTCCCACTGTGAATTTTCTCTCTGAGCAAGGGTTTCCAAGTGAAAAATACTTGTGTCAAGTGTTTGATGTGTGGATGTTTAATTTACTTTGTTGCTACATTGCTACTTGCTTTGCATGTTATTTATTGTGGAAGATTTGGTGAAAGTATCTAAAGTTATGATTTCATTGATTCACCCCCCTCCCCCCGCCCACTCTCGCCCTCCCTCTAAGTGTATCCTAATAGTAACACACCATGCAACAATCATAAGTAGGGGTTGGCGCCTATGTTGAATTATTATTTGTGTTGATTCCTTTGAAATGCAAGAAGATAACACTTAGTTAAAGTGAAGTCCTTGTTTCATGGTGTATACAACCTGTACTATCATTTTATTACAACGCCATATACAATTCTTAAAATTGACATGTCAAAGGCCTTGTTATGCTTTTAAAAAATTCAAAAAGAGTTTCTTTCAGATGCATATTTCTGCCATGTCTACCTATGAAACCTTTAATCTTTGACTTAGAAATTTTCATGACTGAGCCTATAAACTTGTAGTAGTAGGGTCAACCAACTTGTTAGTTTATTATTTTAATAGCATTATATCATGCTTACTATTGCCATGACCAAGCACCATAAAGTAGTTAGTTTAGATGGTGAATTCTTTCTCCTAGAATTGATTTATGAATACATCTCAAATAGGCCATTAATATTTAAGTTTGTTAGATTAAGGATTCAGTGAGATGAGTTTGAAAATCAGATACCTTTGCCCAATAAAATTTCTATTTTGAATTATTTGTTTTGAAGTTTAAATAAAATTTAATCTATATATATATATATATATAGATATTCTATGTTCAAAACTCAGCCAACATGATAATAACTTTGGTCTTTTATCAATATGTTAATTTTTTATGTCAAGATATTTTAAAATAAACTTAAGCTTATATTGCAATATCCCTATTATTTATATTATCGTACATTACTTTAAAAAAAATTAGATTTGTACGTATACACACACACACACACACACTTTGATAAGTGTATATATGTATATATATATATATACACTTGATAAGTAATCAATTGAAGCCTAGATTATTATTTATTTAATTATTTTTATTTGTGAAGATCAATTATTATTATGTGTTATGCTCGAGTAGACTTGAACCCAAGACCTCCTAGATGAGAGGCTCACAATTTGCTGTTGCGTTGTTGGCTCTTGCTTGTAAATATATATTATTTACATATACTTAAGTATCAAAATTAAGTCTATCTATTATTTATTAATTATTAAATTAATTCTATTATTTAGTATATCAATAGTATTTTATTGCTCATTTTAAATGTATAATTATATATATATGTTTATAAATGTGTATATGTAAATACGTGTATATATATACAAATATGTATATATACTAGATACATACAGACAAACACACACACATTAACGTATATATATATGTGTGTGTGTGTGTGTGTGTGTGTGTGTGTGTGTATACACGTATATGTATACATGCACGCACACACACACATGTACAAATGTAACCATACGCGCGCCCAAGATTTTTTTTGCCATACCCATGTACTCAAACCTGTATCCCATACACGCGCTTGTACAATTGGCAAATTGAGACTATAAATGAAAGATTTCCCCAATCAAGATTGCTGGGATGAATTATCAAAGTAATTGTTGGAATCTTCCTTTTCCAAAGCTTCAGCACATCATTAGTGATGTTTTCTTTCTTCTCATTGAAATTGTAGTGGTCAAAGTTTTTATGTTCCTTGGAAATAGAAACAAAGTTCAGATCTTTTGGCCAAACACATTCCTTTCCCTTTTAATGAAGATTGGTTAGAGTGATGTTAACTTGTCACCATAATGTGGTGAGATCAAGCCTCAATAGGAGTGTGGATGGAGAGAAAATCTAAAGGCATCAAATCCATGGCTTGTAGGTATCTTCTCTTATGCATTAGCTCTTTTTTTATTAGTAAATGTGAAGTTTTTACTCACACAGATGCTAGTGCACAATCAACTGCTGCATCTTCTTCAGAAATTTTAGGGTGTAGATTGGGTAGAGCTTATGAAGAAATGGGGGTGGGTTTGGCATCTTGATACAGTTACATTCACTCACAACTCAAAGTGACACCTTGACAAAAGATAGGGTTGAGCTTAGGTTCCTGCATTGCCACAAGTGGAGCCCCCTACCTCAAGGTATCTCAATGGTCATAGAAGGTGCCTCACACATGGGAATCGAGCATAGGTTTATGGCGTAAATCTCCTCATTCCTACTATTAGACCCAAGCTGTTGGGTAAATGCTAGGCTTAGGATCGGTTGGGTTGGAGCTCATAGACATATGAGTGGACTTGTTTCCTTAATATGGCTACAGTCGACCGCCCCTCAAGATGCTCACATGGTGAAACATTAGGGTGGGCTTTGGTCTATGCATTGCCATAAATGCAATCCCTGGTTTCTTCTCAGGTAGTGGGAGTCTTTTCTTTCATGCAATTGCTTGCTTTGCATGTAGTGGGATGTTAGGTTGTTCTTGAGCTCCTTTTAGATGTGGCAGGTTTTTGCCAGTTTAGGAAATTTTCTCAGTCCAGATTGCTCAACAGTTAATTGGGTTGGATTCTTGTCATCCTTTTTCTTTTTATTTCCTTACCGGCTGAGTTTTTGAATTTCAAATGTCTGAATAGTGTGTAACAATTATTTTTGTTGCACACCTTATTCAGGTGTGCCCTGACTAGGAAAAATTCATGGACGGGCTGTACCTCCTCGGCCCCCAATTTCTTAAATTACTAGATATGTTAGAGAAAAAAGCTTAGTGAAAGGTAAGAGAATTGCCTTTTCCCTTCCTTTAAAGGTTGAAGACATTGTGCTCTAACAGTTTGAGGAGCTGGTGCATTCCTTTAAGGCAAAGAATTCCATTGTGATTGATATTCCCATGTTGAACACTTTACCTCCTAAGTGGAGTTGACTCCTTCCTACCATATTTGCTTTCAAAATTTCACTGGTTGTGAATGTCAATTATGCCTGGATTACTAGAGGCCTATGGGCAAATCTTAATGCTTCAGAGACTTTGTCATGAAATCAAATACAGTACAGACAATATTGCATGTATCATAGTTCATCTGTGGGTTTGAATTCTCTCCAAGACTCAGTGCGAAAATCTCTTGAAAAGGACAGTAATTCCTTGAAAATTCAGGATGCCCGTGTGCAGGCTACTAGGAGTTAGGTTATCACTCATAAGTTTGGGGATTCTGCTTAAGGTTCTTAAATACGGTCTATTATCATAAACAAAAGCATTCAAAGATTGATAAATATTGCTATAACCATCAGAATCTAATTCAAATGATTGCACCCATACAGTATATTCAGATGACAAATATTCACTATATTTTCCTGCAGATAGCTAGCAGGACTTGCAAACACAGATATTTTTACAATTTGATTAGAGTTAACAAGCATAACGTAACTTATAAAAGTTAAATCACTTATGCACTAAAATGACCAGCACTAACAAGAATTCACGTTTCTTATCATTCCACAGCCATCAACCAGCACTAGATAACAAGAATATTCTCAAATTTTCAATATAGCTAGTAATGATGCAAAAAGTGTGCAGCAAGCAAAATATTTATTTCCATCGAACATGTATGCAAACTATTCGTTCAACAATTATGACATGAAATAACATCAAGACTCAGACTCAAGTTTCATTGTGTTGCGTAACCAGAGTCAAACTCAGTTTACGGACAAGAAAATTTGGAGTTCTTACTAAAAGAAATCTCTAGAACTACCAACTCTAAACTCTGCTACAGGCCTAGAAAGTTCCAAAATCTCCATCCTTGACAAACGCAAGTAGTTTGGTATATAATATGTGTTAATTTTAGGATCTCTGCAAATGTAATAACATTATTTTAATTCTATGTGTTTCAATTGCAGATTTCCAAGATATATAAATATATTTTCAAGAGGCATGTCTTGTGAAGAGACATGTCTCTATGGTTATATATATTAATTAATCATTAATTAAAACATATATATATATATATATATATATATATTAATTAATCATTAATTAAAACATATATATATATATATATATATATTAGAGTATGTATAATTAATGATTGCCAATAACCATAGAAGGATTAACTCTAGGATAGTTCAATCCGACAGAAGCTACAATTTAACACTCCCTCTTAGCTCAGGAGGATTGTTATAGAATACATTATCACGATAATCTTAGAATGTCATATTAAAGACCTCAGTATATATTTATCACACTAGATACATTATCCTTTGATAATATAAGTCTCAACAAGAAGTCTATATCATAGGTGTGATCTTTTTATAGTAGACATCGCTTCACGAAATGTGTCAGTACAAACATGCCAACAATATCTGATTCTAACAATGATATGTATATCAATTGTTTTCTACCATAGCTATGACTTAAATACAATCGAAGCTATCTCAACACTCCCTCTTTATTTGGGAAGATTGATATATAACATACTATGTTCTTGAGTATAAGGAGATATCATCTCACTATGATATCCCTAAAATGGCATATCAATATGAATTCATCAACACACATATGTAAATTAACATATGGAATTTACTTCAATACACTATGAGGCTAAAATCCTCAATACTCCCTCTTAAGCAAAGGGAAATTGAAATAAGTTTAACTTAGACAATAAGGTGTAATCATCATTATGTTTTAAACTAAGAGAGAGAAAGAAGAAAGAAAACATAATGGATTTTCATGGTGTCCGGCTATCGACCAAAAGACCCATGAAGGTTATCAATGTGTCCGGCAAAATCCGGCCCAAAGAACAAAGATAACCCAAACTTTCAAAAAAATGGGTTTTCATGGTGTCCGGCTATCGCCCAAAAGACCCATGAAGGTTATCAATGTGTTCGAAAAAATTCGGCCCAAAGAACAAAGATAACACCAAATTTAACCATTGTTTGAAGACAGATCAACTAAAATAAAGTCGTCACTTTATAATAGGATCAGAACACACGAAAGGTCGTCACCTTTCACAAGAAAAGTCGTCACTTTTCACAATACAAGTTTGCAAGCAAAAAGTAATTTTATATTCATGAATATATAGTTTAATAAATGCATTTACAACAAGGTCATATTAATTTTACCTCTGAAGTAACACAATTTCAACTTTGCAAGAGGCTTGGTAAAAATATCAACACTTTGCTCATCTGTACTAATATAACTCATCCTTGTGATAAATGCACTAGTATCACAAGGTCACATGACATTAAGTCATGGAGCATTTTCTACAAGAGTAGATTTATCACTGTAGCATATAATCACCAACCATATGATATTAGTCAATAAGTGCATAAGAAACAATAATCATTAATCATGTCAAGTTTACCTCTGAAGTGATATGATCTACTCCCTTTGAATAAAAATTTGACAGAATCATGTTCTTATTTGCTCCCTCTTAATCTGAAGCAATGTCAGATTTCCTCTTCATAATCTTAATCATAAAGATGTTCCCTTCCAGAGCCTGAACAATAATCCTGGTAGCAAACGTACCAACTTTCCTTTTCTGCAAGAACATCTGTAGATATAAAGCAAAAGATCAATGCAATTTAACTCTTATAGTACATATAAGTTTATAACCTAGAAAGAGAGAGACTGTAGTAAGTAGATAACTGCAATACTCAAGAGTACGAATCACTTATCTTTCTATGACAATCCATAATTGTCAAATCATTAAATCTTCTCTCTAAAGATGGTTTCAAGTGGGAATTTGAACATTGTTTATTAAATTTACCCCCCACAATGTGAAATTCCAACTTTTATATCATTGAACAATTTTACCTACTTGGTACCTAGTGTATGATCATGCAAGTTATTTAAGGATCTTTTCATTTTCTTGTGATGTTCACAAGGTGTGGCCCATTAAAATCATTTTGTTACTCATAAAACTTTTAAACTTCCTTTGAATATCTTAATCTTTTCAACCTTCAGGTGATAAGTCAATACTTCCTCATGATGTACATAGAAGTAGGCTCATCAAAATCATGAAGTCATACACATGTATTTCTAGACTCCCTCTGAGTATTGATCTTCTAAGCTCATGTGTTGCCTTCAAAGAAGTGTCATGCTCCCTCTTAATGTAGAAAGATAGTCATAATCTCAATCATCAAGGACATTTGCTTCAAGAGCCTCACTTTATCCAGCTTGATCACAACTTCTTTTGAGCTACTGTCATAAGCTGCCTAAAGTGTCATTCTTCTTTTCTTGCAAGATCAACTTTACACACAAAGGAAAAGATCAAGGCAATTAACTCTTATAGTATGTGTATAATTTCAAATAAGAGAGAGATTACAATAAGTGATTAAATTTAATACTCAAGGACAACAAATACTTATCTCGTTCTTGATACAAGTTGCTCTAATTTAAGGTCCATATACATTAAAAAAGAAAATGCCACCAATGAGGAATGAAACATTGGTTAAGGTAACCATTCACCAAAAAATGCCTTCAATGGAAATGAAACATTGGTTGAGGTAATCATTCACCCCCACAAAGTAAAATTCCCACTCTTATATATACTTCTGAATTTGACACACAATTTTAGCAACACCAAAGAGAGAGTTTACTCCTCAAAATTTATGTTGTCCACATGAGATTGCCCTAGCTTTCCATAGTAGTAGGGTCAATATGTGTCATTTTGATAGACAATTTTACATCTCTCTCCTCAAAACTTTGGAAAGGCACTAGAATCATTTCCATGTCAATACTTTTAAATACATTTGTTGTGACAAATCTGTACTAGTTAAAACTCCACATAAATGAAGCTCCTCAAAGTGCCTTGATTATCAATTTTATTAATTTGTGATGTCACCCATTGTCATGGATACTTCCGTTTTGACAATGTTTATAACAACATTTCAGTTAGTATTAATAACTCTTCCTTTCTTGATTTCCAATTTATTTCACATTATAACTGCTGTTAGTACCAACTTCCTAATATTTATGTCTTTCTCTATATTCATCAATCAAAATGATAGGTTTGAATTTTGACTCCCAATGTTACATAGAGCAGCGCCAAAAACTGATACATTCCTAGTCGCACAGCAATACCTATGCACCATACCGTGAATCTATTGTTCTTGTACTTCTGCATAAAAATAAGATTTGGGGATTCTCTTTTCATCTGATAAAAGAGTAGAGAGATTTTTTTATTTATTATTTTAATTTTTTTTAATCAAATGCAGGATTCTTCTTTAGATTGAATAATGTAATTATGTATTGCTTTGCCATCATTGCATGTAAAGTGTTTATTAGTGAGTAGGCTGAAGGAAATGCTGAAGTGAATGGGCTTGTTCAATTCACCATTGCTATTCTTATCAATATCTGATTATACAGAAATTGTCCAATTAGAAACACAGATGTTGAATTTGACAAATAACATCATTTCCGAGTAGGTACTGGTTAAATACACTGAATATGCTATGAATGTTATTGTATCACTTGTAGTGATAAGAAGATGTTGCTATATCTGATATAGTTGATAGGTTCGTTCAACTAATTATTTTGCTTTCACCAATTGGTTTGCAATATCTGATATGACAAGTTGATTTTGCAAATGTATGTATGTATATGGCTTGAAGCGATATGTTGATGCTTCAGATTATTACTGAAATGCTTGCAACTAATAATGCCAATGACACTTTCTCTTAATGAAGCAGATTCAATATTGATTAATGTATAAAAGAGAAATGGCCAATGGTGTCGGTTGAAGTGATATCAAATGCCTCGATATTTCTTGCCAAAAGAACGAGGAGTTGTGCTCCAAGAGTCATGTCTCATGTTTCTTCCTTTACTACTCAGTGTTTTGCAGATAACTGGTTGATCATAAGATTCATAACATTATATATTATCTGTCCCTCAAAACTCTGGTGTGTAGTGATTAATAGTGTGAATGACAAATCCTTGGGTTGGTCATTTCCTTCTTGAAACATCTTAGCATTACGCCCCTGTTGATATCATAGTTGCTACCATAATAGCAATACTCTTATAACCATCAATTTTGATAATAATATTGACATTTATTATGTCAAGACAAATTATCTTAAGGGTTGTCATTAATGCTTTTGTAATATGTATTTGATATTGATTACTATATAATCCCTGTCAATTTTTCTAGCATGATGATGCATGATACTCAGATTGTGTTATATGACCTTCATCCACAGGATTATAGTTTCTCAATGCTCGGTTTGAACAACATATTTAATCTTTCTGAAATATAAAGGTTCGTATATGAGAGATGTATTTCAATCTACAACTGTGGTATTGTGGATTGCATATCTAAGAACTATTGCACGTTTTTTTTTTAATCTTTACTGTTTCTAGGGAGACATTGTTAGTGCCTTAAGTTGATATTTGGTGTTCGTGCTAGTGATTACATTTAGCATCTGTGATAGTGGAGAGTGTTATTTCAATAATCCAATGCCAAAACTTCTGTTTCTGGGCATTAATATATACTGCTGCACATTTTGCTATTGAAAATTCCCAATGCCACAAATTGGTTTGATGTGGCTTTTCTGAGGTTAGTAGAACCTGCCATTACCTTGTAAGGAAACCATTAGCAATTAAAGAGGATGGTGTTTTGATTTGGTGGACTTGTGAATGTTTTGGAAGCCTGCATTCATCAATCATTACCTGCAATTCATCCCCGAGACCTGCGATCATTGTCTGGTGACCTGTGGACACAAATGTGAGGTTTACGTTTTCACTTTGGAGGCCTGCACATCATTTCTAGCAACCTGCGATCTCAAATATTATGATTCATATAAACCTGTGGCCTGTATTTCTGTTCTGTTGCCATTAGTAAGGGTAGGCTTCATGAATTTGGGGACTTGTAGTTACAATTAGGTGCCTGCAGACAATAACTGAAGACTTGCGAGTGGAATAGGAGCCCTGCAATTTCAATTCTGAAGGTTGTGATTAAGTTTGGAACCCCTGCGTCAAGAGCAGCACAATAAACAGGTTCTTTGCATTCAATTTGATTTGAATTATTTTCCCTTCGTTGACTCAGATGTTGACTGAGATTCCTTTTCATGTCTGCCCTGCTTATCATTTTCTCTTTTCCTAGTCTCATATCATTTCATACAGTTACAGTATGGCTCTGATAACATGTTAATTTTAGGATCTCTGCAAATGTAATAACATTATTTGTGTTTCAATTGCAGATTTCCAAGATATATAAATATATCTTCAAGAGGCATGTCTTGTGAAGAGACATGTCTCTATGGTTATATATATTAATTAATCATTAATTAAAACATTATTAATTATATATATATATATATATATATATATATATATATATATATATATATATATATTAGAGTATGTATAATTAATGATTGCCAATAACCATAGAAGGATTAACTCTAGGATAGTTCAATCCGACAGAAGCTACAATTTAACAATATGTAGATCCCTTCATGCTTAAGAACTAAGAAAATTTCCCATCCAATCTACATATCTGATTGGTGAACACAATTAATACCCAGGGGCTTCTTGCATGGCAATAAAGGTGAAGGCAAATCAAAATTTTCAGATTAAGATATCTATTTTTCCCTTCAAATTTTTCACAATAAGCTCATAGTGAAAACTTTTAATTCTTAGCTCTTGCAAGTCATTTCTCTTGAATTGTGTCACTTTTCAAACGGGGAAGATTGCATGCAATTATCCAATCATAGTCTCTGCTACTGCAAGTTCTAATTGGTGCAATTTTCGGTGCAAATAGGGAACCCCTACTCCAAGTAGACATCATTGCCTTCAGATCCTCAATTAAGAAAGATTTTACTCGATCTTTATTTATTTCTCCAGATTATGGAACCAACTCTGGCGTTCTCGAAAGGTACCTGCATAATTCCTTTACCAACATAACATAAATGCTCGATTTGATATAAGGTGAATTTTTTTGGTTAAAGTCCTACTAGTACACACCAATAAATCATTAGAACCAGTTAATTACCGCAAATACCAGATTAATGTTCTTCATGTCATTAGAAAATGTTCAGTAACACACAATCAGGCAAAAGGGAAAAATGTAATTTACTTTAAACAAGAGAAAATTAAAATTTATTTTTAATTTGGTCAAAAAAAGCAGATTCCCTTTTCAAATCAGTTTCCCTATATTTTGGGTTCCAGCTTGAACTTTCAACATTTGGGTTCTCTTTTGCAATATCATGGTCATATAAACCTAGGTTAGTGCTTTAATGCTTTAAGATTTATGGCTGTTATTCACTATGTTCTTATTGCAAGGCAACTAGGCTTTGATATAGAAAAACAAAGCGGTTTGGAGCTTTAGGGACGAACTGTAAAGTTTGCTCAGGCCCCTAGCATATGTGCTATCATTGGGGCATGACAAGATAGTGTATGATAGGCAAACTGATGGGCTTGGTCCTATGCTTTTTCCATTGAGTTTGCATGAGTTGGATGCATGTGAGGTGGCACACAAAAAGGCGCTTGTTTGATAAATGATGTTAGGGATTAACAAAAAATAAAAGATAGGCTCTAGATCAACAGTCGGGCTAAAATGGGCTCAGCGTAAATGTGCGGGGCTGTTTAGCCCTTGTGGAGTAATTAGTTTCATTCCATGATACCTCTTGAAAATTGTAATAAGTGCTTGAGAAATGTGCCTGTAGGGAAGCTGGTCGGTTTTAGTAGTTGTTGCACTGTTTTATTGTACACAAAGGAGAACATGGCACATATCACTCTTAAAACATATATGCCATTGCATGAAAGTGGCAAAAGCTAATTTGTCATGGCATGGTCTTTAGCTGTAGTTGAAAAGAAATGATACATGCTGTCCTCAAACAGTTCCCAACAGTCCCTCAAAACCTTAATAATATTTTCCAAAGCAAATAAAAAGGACAGGACCTACCAACATGATGTGACATTGAACACATGATTGCATTTGATTTGTTCCCTAATAGTGTAGGTCCACATAGGTGTTCAGGATTATTGTTCTACCAAAAAATGTTGGCATATTAACGCAAATAAATTAAATGATCCTGATTAGGCCATACCAATGACGTGGCAACGGATATGTGGCTGTATATGTTCTTTTCTCTAGTCATGCAGGTCCAAATACGTGTATAGGGATTAAGTTCAACCAATAAAAATGTGCAACTAGCTCAAATAAGTGAATTGAGCTTGGTATAGGTTCTATAGTTGGGATGCCACACAATTGCTTTGGATTCATTCTCTAATAGTGTATTCCATTTAGTTGTTGAGGGATCAATGTTCAACAAATGAAAAGTTGACACACGAGCCCTAATAAATTAAATGAGCTTGGTAGATATAGTAGAGACAACCTAGGATGGTTGAGATTGTGCCATGTGATGAATAGAGTTTTGAATTCGTGTTACTAGGTTGTGTTGAGGAAGTGAATGTTGGCATAGTAGGTAGGCAAAGGGCACAATACTCATTGCCAATTATAATGGAAACTATGGGCTACAACCAAAGTTGTGTACTATGGATAATAGCCAATGAAACACCCATTTATAATGTAATGTTTAGCATTAGTTACTAAGCTAAAGTCTTATGAATCAAACTAAAAGGGCCAAGGTTAGGCTACGGCCATATTCATGGAACAAAGTTTTGAAGCTCTCTGTGTAGGTTTGATTGGACTTTTAAGTGCCATGCATGTTTTGCAGGTCACTTCTAGATCTATTTAAGCACAAATATACTAAACGGAGGGAAATCATCGAGGTCATGACGTGGAGCCATGCAATTGTAGATTGGTTATTAATAGGCTTATGCAATAGTCATGGGGCAGTAGGGGCAGCTTGCAAGACCATGAGGGGAAACTAATGAGAAGAAAAACTATTGAATTGATTGCCAAATCATGTTAACACCATCAAATAGATACAAGATAAGTTTAGGTTTCCAAGTTCATTGGTCTCGTGTTCTAAATAGGCATGCGCGTGTGGGGATATGAAGGGTTAAAATCAAGGTTCCATGGCGTTTCGAGGATAGGTACGGGGGGATGATTGGGGACGTGTTTTCAAGAAATTTTTTGGATGGCCAAAAATAGGGGATGATAATATAATATATATTATTTATATATATGAAATTTCAAAGTATATTAAGATATTATAGATAGAGGGAAAGAGATGTCAATATTTGATAATAACCAAACAATATGTAAATAAATCACGAGTAGTAGTATAACAACACAATGATAATTGTAGAAGTTTAAATCATGAGAGCACTAGTATAATAAAATGATAATAATAGTCTCAAACTGAGAGACTGATTCGTGCCTCCTGTGAGCAGAGGCAGAGGCGGATATGAAAGGAGGAAGATTCTCGAGTAGACGCCTCTGAATGCTGCCTGGATGCGTCTGCTGTCTTGACCGCTGTAGGTGTATAATATTTAAGGGATAAGGATTATTTTACTGAAAATTTTGATCCTCCTGTCTTTTGGGGAATATGCCTCATCTTTTGGGCAACACACAATCAACATAATTTAAGGGATATATTTCAAGTGCTGAAAGATAAGCACGGGTGTTGACCACCGAAGGTGTATAATTGAAGGGATGAAATATACCGCTGCCGTAGGTGGATTCCAACCGGATGTCGCCGCAGGCTCTATCTTTTGGACTATATATATATATATATATATATATATATATATATATATATATATATATATATATATATATATATATATATATATCCAAACGCATCCGCATACCCCCTCAAGAAAAATATCGCATCCCACATCAGCTTCTAGATCTGCATTCAAGATTTGCATTTGATTCAGTAACTAAGGTCTTAAACATCAAAACCATGGTCTACTAAATATGCGAATGTCTAAAATGTATCCAAAATTTGCAAACATCAAAATATAATAGACTACAATCTATGAAACTTAGTGTCGTTCAAGTATCAATATTTAAAGGCTCAAAACCATTCGAGTTACTATCTCCCTCAGGCAAAAGTGGATCATCCAATGATTATTTGACCAATCCTGGTTACGCCCTTGTTAATTTTCTTGACAACTTCTGGATCAACATCCTATCTCGCTATTGTAGTTTGTCAACACAGTTTCTATTGGTCATGAAGTCTCAAGGTGCTATATTCAAGGGAGAATATGATACTTAGTATTTTGTTCTGCATGTTGGAGTGGTCACAAAACACACATCGAGATGACCATTTTCTCTTTGCAACAGAGGGACTAGCAATCTATGAAAGCAATTGCATGCCAAGTTGGTGTGTCCCTCCCATGAATTTTCCACCATCCAATTGATTTTTTGGGTGCAAGGGCGACTCTATCCACTCTAGCCATTCATTTGCTGAGTGAAGGATCTTAAAGATCAATAAGTTGAAGCCATTTCTCTTGAAGAATTGATTTTTCCTTGGTATACATTTTGAAATGTATATCGGCATCATAAGTTTATAAATGTTTACAAATTATATATAATGATGTGTCTAAATGTTAAAGAACTAATAAAACTCAATTTTTGAAGCCTTGAAGTAGTAGGTGTTGAGGTATTTAAATGAGGAGTTAGTTCCTCTTCAACATCAAAGTCCTTGTCTTTGTCACCGGAATCATCTAATGCTACGGCTTCTGCTTCTTCTACTGCTCTTCTCTCTAATTCTATAAGATCTACTTTAGTAAGGACATCATCACCATCATCTTGTCCATTGATGGTCCAAGTCATTAGACTCATGTGAACCACCCTCAACATTTCTAGTGCAAAGGCAACGATTGTACTAGATGAAGACAAGATCATTCTCTTCTAGGTCAACCTATTTCTCTTCTTTCAAATGAATGTTCTCAAATAAATTCCATTCCCATTCACACCCATAAGCACTTCATGACTTGTACTTTTGAAGAGTAGGCATGCCAACACCATAATTCTCCCACCATAAATCTATAATTTTTTTGAGAAATATTAGAAATTTAGAATTAATTAAAAAATAAGTTTGTAACAATCAAAAAATAAGTTTGTAACAACCATTATCAAGTTTCTAATTTTTTTTTCTAGTTTTGATCAAAATGTTTTACTTGTTTTTTTCCTCTCCTGTCAATTGCTTCTTGTGAAGAGAGGAGTCCCCCCACTATGCCCTTATAGATCTTGAACATTGAACATTTCCAAATTTATAAATAAGAATTGTCAAACTCAACAGTGAACATTTCCAAATTCATAAATAAAATTATGGAAAATATCAAACCTTTCCTCCAACTCATCAAGAACCTTGTCTCTCAAGTGATAGCGAGGATCCAACTTACCAATGCATGTAATAACACCTGCTACGACCTCCGCCTCATCACTAAATGAATTAGAGAAGTAAAGTCTTGGGTTCACGTACGCCAAGGCATGTATTAGTTGGTGGAGTTGGTTTGTTCAGCTATGATCAAGGATGTACCAAAGAAATTCGTATTTTTTGAATTTTCGCCATGGTAATTGAAATGGCCTTGTTGGCCCTATCTGTGGCTTATAAGTGAAACCCATTGGCATGCCCTCTCCATCCATCGTTCAAAGAACCCTTACCAAAGGCTCTGTTACCTAAATAAATGAAAATAAATTTTACATTATTACAATATTAACCCCTTAAAAAAATAGAAAGGGGATTATCTTGTATATAGTCTATATTTGTGTTTGTTACTGACCTTGATCAACTTGTCACCACTTTTGCTAAATCCATCATTAATCGCAACACTTAGCATCTTCTCCACCTTTGGTTTTTTAGAGTATGCAAGTTCCAACCAAGCATTAGACACAAACATTTGCTTAAGATAAGGAATGACACCAAGAATGTTTTGCAGTGTGAGAAAATGTCTAGTAAATAATGTCACTCTGGGTTGCATGAGCTCGTTGTCATTTGTGTTTTTTCATCAAACGAAGGACCCATATATGGTTGTAGATGAATATGGTGACACTTTTAGTATCTTGAACCACCCTTTTCAACCACCCAGTCTTCCCAGTGTCCTCCAACAAGAAGTCCAAGCAATGTGTAGCAGAAGGATTCCGTGTAATTCTGGGATGCTCTCATAAGCACTCTACTTGTAGCTACATATGCAAGTAGGAAATGACCAACTTTCCTTAAGCCATTATATGATGAGGTGGTTGTCTGAAGGCAAGAGTTCTGCTGGTAATGTTGTTGTCACACAGATCTTGAAGGGACTTGAACATGATTTTGGCAAGATATGATTGGCACAAGATGATCCTATATAAAGTCTATCAAAAACTCCCTAGCCTTAATGTCATTCTTCTTCCATTAAATTTTCTGAGCCTCATCAGGTGGTTTGGCATCTCATTTTCCACATATTCTAGAAGATCATTTTCTTCCAATTTAATAAGAACTCTGAATTTCCAAGATATAAAGTCTGATGTGCTATCAAGCCTATCTTCAACCTTGACACCATTCATCATCTTGGACGCTTAGAAAGAATAGTTCAGATCAGAAGAAATTAAGAAAGTTTTTCTAAAATGAATGAATCTGATCTTGGCTTTTCTTAAACCTGTTCTGATACCACCCAAAATTAATAGCAGAAATAGCATAATATATAACTCAAAACACAAGACACTATAGTTACCCAGAGAAAACCCTCCACCTTCAGGGGAAAAACCCAGCCACACCAAAAGTATTACTTAAATGAATAATAATTGGAGTCTGAATCTTACAATACTCACTAACTGAATCAATAATAATTTCTCCTCTGAATCCGCATACACTTAACAATGAGCACAAAGAAACTACTCTTGTCAAGAATATTGAACCACCAAGGAAGAATGCTATAGATAATCACTACTGCAAATAACATCAGAGATGATAACCTTGAGAGTCGCAGGATACGCTAAATTTCATCTATAAGTTCGAATTTAAGCGAATTTTTACCCTTTCCTAACTTCATCCAAATTTTATGATATTTAATATACTATTGTTATTTATGATAATATTATTTTATTTTAAAATAATATTGAGTTATTTAGGTTAATTATTTAGCAATGTCGAATTATTTTGACAATTTTGTGGATATATTACTTATATTTGAAAATAAGTAAATTTATATAGGTTAAATTTAATGTCGATTTTTTTCCAAAGTTTTACCCTTGCCGAATTTTATGATCAACGAACTTGAATTCGAATTCAAACCTTGTAACTTATATAACCTCCACACTGTAACATGACACAATCTGCAAATGCTTTGCAAGAATGAACTCCAGCCAACACACCAAAAGACTGATGCCACAAATTTACACAAGATAGTGTATCTTCACTATCTTGAACCGACTGAACATTCAACTCCTCCATTGTCCAGAATTATGTAAAGACTTATCCATTCGATGGCTTAAATTGACAAAACATAATAAGGAAAATTGCTGACAATAGAAGCAAGACAACCAGCTGAGTAGAACAACCATCTCCAAAGCAACCTGCAGGTATCAATATCTATCTCACAGAGAGATGACTATTGAAGAAAAGATATCTCCTGAAGCTACATAATGTCAACATAAAACACTCATCAAGTAAATTAAAATTGAATTTCAACTGTTGCCTGCTCAAGAATTAAATAGAGCGAGGGATCCATACCGGGCCTCACTAGAACCTGTAAAATTGGTTTTCTTGATCTCAATGCCTACAGATGTACACATGGAATATTTTTCAATAATGCCATGTCTGCACCTCTATAGCCATCCAGTTAATACTCGCCTAAACAAAATGAAGGAAATCGTCATTTTATATTTGAGAACTTTAGATCAATATTTTGTCAAAGCAATAGGTCAAAGTTTATAGCTACAAAATCTGCACTGTTCCAGAGTGGGTTGTTGTCAACACATGAGGACATTAAATCACAGTTTAGTTACATTATTGTAAAAAACAATTTATTTCCATAAGCAGATTATCAATTAAAAGATTGCTTCATGAAGTTTAGAGAAGTGTGAATGCTTGGGTATGAAAATCAATAATCTGGATCTGACTTGTACTATGTCGATATCATTTATTTGAGCTAGATTTTATATAGTTAACAAGAATGTTTGTAGCAGTGTACATTTATCAAATTTTATATTTTGGCTTGGCTTATCAATAGAAATTCTTTTGCAGGATGGCACATGCATTGTACATAATCTCTTTGGTGAAGATGTGGTATTGAGAATTCAAGAAGGTTATTGTGATGCTTTCCTCACCGCTCATTTTGAGGTTCCAGGTGAAATGTTTTCACTTGCCATGGAAGCAAAGAAGCGAGGAATGGGAGTTGTAGGTTCTACACAGAATATCTTGGATTTCATCACAAAGCATGTGCAAGAGGCAGTGAGTCGTGATATTGATGAACATCTTCAGTTCATATTAGGCACTGAATCTGGCATGGTGACAGCTATTGTGGCTGCAGTTCGTAACACACTGAAAGGGGTTAGAAGATCAAAAGTTGAGGTGGAAATTATCTTTCCTGTTGGATCTGATTCAATATCAAAGCCACAATCTTCCGGAAATTCTGAGTTGAGTGAATCTGAAAATTTAACAAAGCTTTCCATAGTTCCAGGAGTGTCATCTGGTGAAGGTTGTTCAATTCATGGTGGTTGTGCTTCATGCCCATATATGAAAGTAAGTATACCTATATCAACTTTACACTTCTATTTCCATGATATAGCGAGTTTATTTAAATCTTGTAACATCCTGGGTGCAATCTAAATACAAATATGTTTTTGAAGGCATTTAGAAAGGAAATAATTGGAAAGGACACAAGTCTACTTATTTCTTTACTTTTTGGCATTTGCACCTTTTTGATGATTAAGTTTAGCAAGGATCACTATATTCTGACAAGACTACAACCATAATATTAAGTTCTTTATCCATCCATTGTCTACTTTAAACCAATTTTTCTCTTTTAAGTATTTCTTTAATTGACTGAAAAATACATGAAAGATAGTCACCAAGGAAAAGGTCAACGTAGCCTTCAGGGGAATCATCAAGCAAGTAAATGGAATCTTTATAATTGCTTCTATGATTTACCATTTTCTGAGCGTTCTCATGCTCTTGCTTTTGAGAAGATCATTATAATGAATCGTACAGAGAAGATCATTATTATGTTGTGGTGTGCAATGTGATGATATTGAGAAGATCATTAATATGTTGTAGTGTGCAATGTGATGATAGTGAGAAGATCGTTATAATGCTTTTAAGAAGATCATTACAATGAATTATTATGCCTGTAATGTGATGATATTGCTACTCTTTCTAGATTTTTTAATTATCTATTATATAAAATAATGTCCTACAAATAATCATTTAGGGGCTAGTAAGGAAACACGACTGGGAGGGTAGAGGCCCATCCCATATTGGATGGACAAGAATTCCTGCCAGTTGTGGCCCAAGAGGTGTTCTATCTCTCCCTTGAACTTAGTTGCGGCAAATGTATCATGCATCCTATCACGTGTTCTTCTCCAATCCTTGTGATGGTTGGTTGTTTGAAGTGGAACTAAATAATATAAGCAATCATGTATGGGTTAGCAAGTGTTGGAAATGCAGTCATGGATGTCAAGCAGGTAAGATGACAATATTATAGACAAGCTTGTTGTTGATGTCAAGATTTTAAAGGTGTCACTGCTGTCTAGTGCTGAAAGTGGTCATTGATGTTGAAGTACTGAGAAAGATTGCTGAGAAAGGTTGTGAAGCAAGTAAAATAAAATAAAATCTATTCATTTCTTGAGGCAAAATGAAAATGGAAAAAATTATAGGGGGGATTTTTACAGAGGGAAAATTCTGGAGAAATTTGCAGAGATGTTTTTGAAGAACTTTTTGTTTGCAATGTGTAAATGAAGGATTTTGGTATTGTATAATGTATTAATTTCAAAAGATAATAAAGGATGCAGTTTAGCTTGTATGTTCTAAATGTCTCTGTTATCAGTGTTAACTTCTTGTATGTTGAGTTGGTGATCCTCTTCATGTATGTGCCAAGAATTGATAATGTGTGTATTCAATGAAATGAAACACACTCAGATCATGGTATCTTTATTTGGATGTTCTAGCATAACTTGTCTCTTTGTATGTAGAGGTTCATTGTACTTCTTTCACCATCATTGCATTATATGCCAAAAGCCTTTTGTGATTGTTCTGTATTTTGTAATCTCGGGCAGTATTCGTATGTCTTCTACCGAGGTTTCTTTTGTTCATTTTCTTTAGATATACGTTTTCTCATTTTTGTACTTTCTGGTTAAAATTACACAAAAATCTCAAATAATCCCATAATACGAGGGAGCCGCACCTCTCAAATGCAGAGAAAGATTGTGAAAGATCATTATTTAATCACAATCTCACCAACTGTTTGCACAATTGTCACTGCTCTTTGGGCAAATAGGGTTAATTGTAAAGGTGAATCTGTAGTGACAAATTTGTTTGCCAACACTTACTCACTTTGATATCGCTATTCTGAGCCTCCCACCTTGTACTCCTTTTGCTTCTGCTTTTTTCCTAAAGTTGTGTTTACATTAAGTGCTCCTTGCAACTGGTCAAATATAAATGAACACAAATTACATCAAGTCTAAGTTGCCGGTTCGGATTCCGGTACGGATGTGGGTTTGAGATTCGGGTTCGAAATTCATCTAAATTTTTTTGGGCTTGGGTTCGGATTTGTTTTGGGTTCATCCATACAAAAACATATGTTTTTTTAATAAATGTATATGTGTGTGTATATATGCAACAAAAAATAAATCCATACTTGAATCTGCTAATAGTAAAGGAACATCGCAAAATACACCACCAAATCTGTGTTTCAGTTCAATAGGGCATTAATTGCATCATTTAGCACGACATACAACTTGATACACTTGCTTGGTCACATGCACGGAACAAATTTCCATATCATGGGGACAGTGAGAATGAAAGGAATTGTCAAAAGATAAGTGCAGTTATCTAAATTTTTATTTTGTATTGGTTAGAGCATTTCTAACCAGGCTATATCAAAAAGGTGATGCAAATTTGAAGTCCCGGATTCAAACATATCATATCTTTATAAAGACATTCCTCTATAATCATCAATTTAGATGTCACCTATTGTCAATTTGGATTTCCTTTATAAGCAAGTTTTCATTTTCATACACAATGATATATAAACATTTTTTTGGTCTGTTAAGTGGTCACAATAGAGTTGAGAGGTCAAAAAACACTTTAAAAAGTTAAAAAAAAATGCTCTGAGACCAAATTCAGCTCAGGTCTAGACAGAAAATTCTTCAAAATTCACTGCAAATTCTGCCCAGGTTCCTCTTACAGAATTTGCAGCAAATTCGCAGCTCTGCAAGAGAATTTGGAGAGAATTTGACAAGGACCAGACTTTGTACAGAATTGAACCAGACTTTGAGTGTTGCTGGAGAGAATCTGGTAACTTAGCATCAAGTATATGGGAAATTGCATAGTATATGACATGTAATGTCAGCAGTAATTAACCATATGTATGATTAACATTATAGAGAGAGAGAGAGAGAGAGAGAGAGAGAGAGAGAGAGAGTCTTGTGCCATTAATTAAATTAGTAACTATGTTTTAAATTTTAACTGTTTATGGCATGACAGTGACTGTTAAATATTAACATAACTGATTCTATTACTGTTGGGATTTTACTTCTAAACTTTCAGTTTTATTTTGTTTAAAGTCACAGAACCAGTCTATACTTGTTCTATTCATGGAAGAAAGTGAAATTGTTAATAGATGTTACTTGAGTAAGGTGCTCTGATTTGGGTGGAGAATTTGCCCACGGTTTACGCTCATGGTATTGAAAACTATCATTGGTTTCTGGGTTTGGACTAGCCTATTTACTGGATACATTTGTTGGCGGTTTTAAAGAGGGGATAGGGACATTTCGAAAGCAGCCTCCCAATTAACTGTAAGGAAAGAGGGGTGCAAGTAGTGGTATGCTATCAGATTTTCACAGATGTCTTCTTGTTGCTCATGGGGTGCTTTGTAGCATGGCAATGGATGGTTAGGATGCTGCTGGTTTGTTTGCACAATGAAGAGTTGTTAGAGACATGTTTTGTGGGTGGATTAGCTCCCTGGTGTAGTTGGTTGGCAATTTTATTTAATAATACATTGAATGTGCTTTGGAGGCTGAGTTGCTCCTGAAAAGGTTTTCAGGATATATCTCATGTCGTGTGTTTTCTCTATTGTTCAGTTTTAGATCTATAACCTATTTTGCATTTCTTCTCTTATGAGATTAATGTAGAAGCTGTTCAGATACGAGCTTAGTTTCTTTTCATTTGGTATCATATCTTTGTTTGAAATTTTTGATATTATTGATGTTACAATCTATGATGGATTACCTCTTTTTCCAATCTTCAATCAATTGATGAACATTAGTCCATGTGGAGATCATAATAATTTTTATTTTTTTCTCTAATTACTAGTACCACTTTGGGTATCTGTAAGTAAATTTTGGCTACAGAAAAATTAAAATTTCTTGAGCGAAAAGCACAAAATTACATGTTTGTTACTGGAGTTCTTTTAGCTCCTGGCAACCTGATACTATCTCTGTATCTCTGTATCTGTGTAAATTGATGTGTTTTTTTTTGTTGGTATGTGCCGAAGCCTAGATTATTTATTATTATTTGTTGAGATTAATTATTTATATGTGTTAAGCTTGAGTAGACTCGAACCCAAAACCTCTCATATAAGAGGCTCACAATTTACCATTATGTTGTAGGCTCTTGCCTTTGTGTAAATTTATGTTGTTATACATTTACATGTTCCACCAATTATTTTTTGAAAGACTGGGACTTGGTCAATGATATACAACATTTTTGTTTCAGTTTTAGTGTTGATGTTGACAAAGACTCTCTGCTCTTGGTGGAGGCAAGGGTAGTTTTTAGGTCTTTTCTCTTCCGTAAAAGCATAGCAAATTTCAGTAAACCTAGAATTTTTTAAAAAAAATTCAAAGATAGGTTTTTTATTAGAATGCTGATGTGATGTGAAATATGATTGTTAATTGGTAGACTCCATTTAATCATGCAACCTGCTTTCGTTTTATTGATTATTTTAGAATATGATTTCCTTTGGTATAAAAGTTGTAGAACCTTCCTATATGAGTTATTGGGATGCGTTTTTGCAGATGAACTCCTTGGATTCTCTACTCAAGGTCTGCCACCTAGTTGACACAAGCAAAGCATTTATTTTGTCTGCTTATGAAGCTCAACGTTTTGATACAAGCATTCTATCTGGTCATTCTATTGCAGACCTTGGTTGTGAGCCCATTTTGCACATGAGGCAGTTTCAGGTAACCCTGAATGACCTACTACATTGATGCCGTTATTTTCCAATTTACATTAGTGGTGATAGTCCATGCTAGAGATATTTGTTTTCCATATCTTGTATTCTGAGTGGAGCAATTGGATTTTTTGCAGTCAAGTGGAAGGTTGCCAGATAAACTTGTTTATCAAGTACTCAAAAGACACAGTGAGTGAAGGAATACCTGTGGACAGTCTCTTGCTAAACTCATTTGTTACACGTTGCTGTATTTCAAGACATTTTTCCTTGCGAAGGTTCAACCTGGTCTCTGTGGTTGAAATGCATCTCTAAAAAATGATTCCTTCATAATAAAAACCAAGTTCTTATGGTTCTGAAGGGTACTTCAAGCTATTTTGGCTGCAGTAACTGATTACAAATCACTTTTACTACAGTGACGAAAATTAGTGGGGCTTTGAAATACATGGGCTTGATGGGTGACCATTTGCATTTTTCGAAAATGTCCAATGCAAAAGGGTTTTAGGAATATACATGGGATTCCGATATTCTTCTTTGTTCAACAACTTGGTCATCACAATGTATATTATATTTTTGACTAAGTACCATGTGGAGGGAAAGTTGGAGTTCAGACAGCTGCTGTTGAGAAATTTTGAGTTAGAATACTTCTCTGACCTATTTTTATGAATAGAACTGAAAAATTGAAAAACGTAAGGTGAATCGTGATACTCCAGTGCAGCTTACTTTTTTAAATTACTGTTCGAGTTCGTGAGTTGCTATTTGATTTTCATGATATAAGAGTGTTTTTAAGGAGTATCTTTCAATTTAGGGAAATTTAGCTTGAATCATTTCTACTAGTAGTTGGTTGGATGATCTATTTCTAGTTTCACCGTGCATTGGAACTTTGTTTAATTAAATTGCCAGACCAGATACTCAAGGCAAGCTGACGTATGTTTCAGTGATTCTCTAATCAATATTCCTTATGCACGAGTTATAAATGATTGGTATTTCTTTTCCTATCCTAGGTCTGCATATAGATGGTTTCTGTGCAGTCCTGAAAAAGTATATATTCATATGCGGGATTTTGCACTGGCCACGGTGTATAAGATTGGCTTCCTAGTCAAATCTACATCTTAGAAGTTCCTTATGCAGGGCATCCTTTGGGAGCTTGCAAAAAATTGCACGTGCCTAGTAGGGATCTTTTAAGTCTCAATTTCTTCTGTTTCTTAGGTCGGACTCAAATATTGCGTGTGGCCATAGGGTTCCACAACAAATTGGGATGGGCCAATGAACAGTGGGGCGGCTTGAAATTGGATCATATGATCAAATTTGACTTAATTTTTACTCTCCATGATGTGCGCGACTTGTCTTTTGGGTTGCTTATAAGCAATTTTCTTAGATATTCCAATAAATAACTCATGAACTTGGATATCCATCTCTGTATTGTTCCAATTATTAAAAACAATTATATATTTGTGACAGCTCTAGAGCTGCCATATACATCATATATTAGGAACACATTTTTTAAAGACTCCAAGTCAAGTTGTTATTTCAGATTTCATATATATATATATATAGTTCAAAGACATAACAAAATGCCAAATGACCACCAGATCAATATTTCAGTTCATAGAGAGACCTTGAATGGGCTGGCCTTCTGCACGCAGAGACCCTAAATGGGCATTCCCTCGCATTAATTTAGCTACCTCTCTGCCCAGGTTGGAGGGAGTGAAAGTGACAGATGATGTTGTTACCACCCTTGTTGATAGTTGGGCTCCCCTTGAGCTATCTGCCAACCCCACAAACTTTTGGGGTTATGATGACAAAGACCCTCGGCTAGCTTCGCTCTTGCAGCCTGAGGGCTTTATTTATTATTTTAATTTTTTTTTTATGATTAGTTGTCTTATCAGGTTGCGTATCGAGTGAATTCATGAGGTGATCTTGTATCCCACGACCCCTTTTATTGTGGATATGTATCTTTAATATTTAATTAATAGGAAATGTCTATTCATAAAAAAAAAATTTCAGTTAAAAAATAGTGATGTCAACATTAACAATCAGTTATCAAATATCATCACCATCTTGTTGTCACATTAGTAGCACAAATTGGTATCAATACTAGCAATGCCAACGTCAAGAGCAACATTAGTATCACTAGCTATCTCATGATCCTCATCATCAATCCAAGTGCATCAAAGTGGGCAATCAAATCTTCTATCTGTGCACACTGGTTTAACATTCCACATCCCAATGCTTTGCTTTTCCTTTTTTGTAGGCATTGTATTTGTGTGCAAAGAGTCTCAAGTTTGAATGAGTGAATGGAGGAGTATATGCTCCAATTCCTCTCAAATGATGATAAATAACAACCTATCAAGAATTTCAATTTCTAATTTGAAGTTAAGAGTTGAGTAAAAAAATTAAAAAATATAAATTCAATATTTGTCAACAAGGATTTAGAATTTAGAATCTTAACAGTTAAAACCTGTGAAATAAATTTTGTTGGCAAAAGCTTATAGGTGTGTGTTCATTTCTCCATGGAAGTAATACTATTTATGAGCATCAACAACGTTCTTGTCCTCAGGGGCCTCATGACCACTATCATCAGTGCATGCAAAATTCATGAATTCAACCTTCATCTAAGCCATATGTGATCAAGATGGAGTCTACAAAGGGTTTCCTTGTATTTGTGAGCAACTTCAAGATTTTTGTATGTGATAACTACATTAGCCCTCCTTGAGGACAGACTAAATATAGTACTTGGGCCTCAATGCAAAGGGGCAACCATTTTGTTCCATCTCCCAACCATGATTTTATGTAGTTCCTTAAAGAATGTTTCTTTAGAATCTTGCTATATATCATTATAATTTTTTAATATATTTAATCATGGAGTCTATGCCATCGTATACCTCACCCAAGCAATGCATATCCATGTCAGTGCATTGGATAATGCACAGTAAGGGTTTCTTAAATCTTAGGAGGTACTAAACACAATCCCACCAAGTCATTTAGTGTCATTGCCTTAATGGTGCTTGCCCTTGTACTACTAGATATGCTCCAATTAACATTGATTACCATTCCAAACAATGCTTCATTAACCATCACAAGGTATCTCAAAACATTAGTGTTGAAGACAAAATGAGTCTTAACAATTTACTTCAAATAAAAAAAATAAAAAATTAAAACCATATTTTAAATTAAAAACCACGATGTTTACTAAAGCTTGGAACATATATAAATTTTAAATAATTTAACTTACCCTCAAGAGCTCCAATATTGAGAATGGTCTAAATATGGCTTGGGTCATATGGTGGTTAATAAGGAACATTTAGATCTCTTGCACATCTTCATTTTTTCTTTCTTCTGATCCAATCATTTTTCTTGCCAATTTTTTGCAGCATTAGGTTGGGTGAGTAGACATCACAAGGTGTCCAAAAAATGTGTTTGAAGTGCTCCTTGACCAATAACCTAACAATCCTCCAACTTTTGGCATTGCCAATTATTATTTGAACAACATTTTGAGAGCCAACTTGCTTACTTTATTGAGTGAGAATGTTTGCAATGAATATATCACCCTTCACTTCCCATTTGCAATCCACAATTCTCAATACATTGTACTTCTCATGGACTTTGCAATAACATTGATCAAAGGGCTATTCCTTGCATCTTTCCATTCATTAGATATTATGGACACATTGTTTTGATTCATGAATCCTTGATGGGTTGCAAGTAATCCTCTACATGTTTCACCAGTTTTTCCAATAAAGAGCACATAATCTCATAACCCAAGCCATTGAACGCCTTTGACCGTCATTAATTGATCTCACAATTTTTTGCCAATACTATGAGTAAACAATATTGAATGCCAATCCATTTGTACAGATGCATCTCACTGTCTTATTTGACAATGTCCCTAGCCTCATTTTGAAATGACATTTCTAAGGGCCCTTTTGCTCTCTTATTTGTCAAAAGTTCTTGAGGAACACACAAGAATGTATGACCATGTGCGGGTTGTTCATTGGAACTAGAAATCGACATAAATGTTATTTTAGTTTTACTATTTTTGCACATGATGAGAATTTGCATTGCCAACTACTTCATCTTCTTGTTTTTTTTCTCTTGAATTTATTTCTCCACAATATGGTTTGCAAGAAGAGTTTTAGGTGTAGGCCGCCCTTCAACTCTTGGCTCTTGTGGACAAAACTTAATGCCTTATGAGAAATATAACACAATTGTGCTTCCACTCGATTCTAAGAGATAATATGTTCCTTTTGCAATGGTTGCAAATCGAAACATAACCTCCAAGTGATATTTGTGGAACCATTTCCACACATTTTCATGGTGGAGAGCCTCTATATGTTTTGAACTAGGAGTTCCCAATGCTTAAAGCACATGCCTTTCCATAAATGTATACACAAATTATAGTCACCAAAAAGAAAAAAAACAAAAAAATACAAGATAGTTCAATTCATTTGGTAAAAGAATGTAAAGAAAAATTTAAAAATAGACAAAACCATACCTCTTTTGTTGAGATATTCCTCTTGTTGTCTTTTGAGGAGTTCGTAACATTTTAAACCCCATAGGAAGAACTCACGAACAAGTTTAGAGAATGCAACAATCATCTTTCAACACTTCTTGAGCAATGACAAGCAAACATGAAAGTTAAGAAATGCAGGGACAAAGTTATATATTTCATTGAAAAATGCACAAATGACATATAAAACATCAAGTTTTGGCCTTTTTAGGAGTATCTTTTAGGGTTGGAAGGCTAAATAGGCCAAGTAAGACAATTCAAAAAATAAATTTTATCCTAAGTTAGCCCAGTTTCTATTGCTAGGTTACATATTCACTCCAAATTTGCTACAAATTTTGCCCAGGTTTTGTTATTGGATACAAATTCACTACAAATTTGGCTAGGGCTTTTGCTAATGAACTTTGTAATGATTTTGGCAAATTGTGGCAAACTTAGGAACAAATTAGACAAGACTTTGACTTTGGTAGAAATTGAACTTGATTTTAGTTCCACTAAAGACAAATCTAGTAACATAGTCTATAAATAAATATCAATGAAAAACACACACATTTTGAAGTTCATATGACATTACTCAAAAATATATACACATGTGTCTATGTGTTTAGACATACAAGAACATGTACACATGCACAAACATCGACATAAAATGCATGTGTACAAACTCACACATGCACATACACACATCCATGGCATGGACATACAAATACATTCATGCAAGCAATAAATATAATAAAAGCTAATATTTTAAGCATAGTTAATTTATATTACTATACATTGCCATTTTGTTTAAAATAAGTGTTATGTGCCCATCTTTAGAATATATATGACAAAAATTGAATTACTTATTTTAGTTCTATTATAAATATAGCTATAAATATATGCACCTCAATGATAATCTCTCTCCTAATTCAATTGGTCAAACCTAGTTGGTAAGGGTGATGATACATTCCTTGATTATGTCATTAATAGAGTTGAAACCCTCAAAGCTACTAGTTTTGACCGCTCACTTGGTTTTGACAAACATGACCATGAATTCCAATACATCTGTGAATGATATCAAGCTATATAAATATTTACTCCCGATAAGGGAAAAAATCTTAATATTTGATATGCTAGCTTTAATAATTCATGAATTCCTTTATTTCTATCTTTTCTATGTTTTCACTTATGTTTTATTTTATTATGGTTAAGTTCTACTAATTAAGCTATGAATAAAAAAAATAAAAATTCAAAAGGGCTTCACCCTTCTATAGAAATTAGAAGCGACAAAACTGAATAGGTCAATTGTTTGACATGACACATTAATAATGAACAACATCATGGAGCACAATATAAATAAAGAATGAGGAAATTTGTTAAGACCACCAAAAAAAATAGCAAATCCATTACCTCAAGATGACTTTGAGGAAAATCTCTCTAGGAAACTCTTGAAGTCCTACTAACCTCCTTATTGTTTGGATACAAATTCTCTAACATAATTCTCTTTTTGAGGAGCGACAATTGAATTTAGAGAGAGGCCCCATTAATACTTCTCATCCCCAAATTCATTATTAGAGGCTGTTAGTTATATTTGCCCTCCCACCAAAACTGAAAGATTTGAATTCAAACATAGTTAATGTTCAAATATTTGAATATTTAAATATTAGGACACAAAAAAATACATTTTAAGACCTTGGGTTATATTTGTTTCCTAAGTTTCCAAGTGACCACATGTTTCAAAAATTCTAGCAGGCCCACATCCTTCCATCCGTTCGATGCAAAAGAATCAGCGAACATCGCTTTCTCGCCATCAAAAATTGCATGAACTTTATTTTATGTGAAAAAGAAACAACGTGCCATGTATCCAAGGTGGGCCATCCTTTCTTTGCATCTGGTGGAGTTGTTAAATGAGGTACAAATGGCGAGTTCTGATTTGTGCTTGGTATTGTGCGCTAGTTTCTTAGTATGTTTTTGTCCACCATTAGATCAAGGGTGATCGAAAATTGTCGCTATCTCACTATGAGAAAATGTACAATTAATTTCCTTAGCCAGATAATGACAGTGCGACGAATGGAAATGTGGGTCCTATTTCCTTTGTGGGCCACAAGCGAGGTGGACAAGGTGTCAAGTGAGTTGGCATAAGGCAGTGTTCCCATTGGATGAGGTACTGACAAGGTTTAATCATCTTCAGAGCCATAAGATGAAATATGATCCATGGTTGTCGCTATGTCACTTTGCAAAGATGCATGGACTTTATTTCATGCGACATAACAATAGACGAACACGTGTCCTAGTGGGCGCAGTTAGAAGGTAACAACAATAGTTAAGTCATGGTTAAGTTGCGGTTTCATGGAATAGTTACGGTTAAAGTTAATAAGGTGGTGTGGTTAAGGTGGTGTGGTTAAGGTGGTGAGGCGGTCAAACTCATGAAGACCTTGTGGGATGGCAAAAAGAAATAACACCATTGGCCCATGTGGCTGATTTTGAGGGCTAACTCTAGTTGACTTGCTGACTTATCCGATTTGGCATGTTGATAATGAAGAAAGATAGTCTTTTGATGGAAAATCTGAGCTTCTCGGTCGTTTTCAACCACTTTCATCATTATCTATGCCTGATAAATGCAAAGGACATATCCATCTACCCGGTCAGAATGTTAATGGCCACCATTTCTATCACTTTCAGGGTTTCTTCTAGTCAGGGTTTGATGATTTTCATGCCTCTAGACATGTACTAGGATCAAATTTTCTCCAGATTTGCATGTTTGTTCTCTGCAATCTTAATTGTAGTGGTTGTACCTGGCTTCCTTCTAACGCTATCTTAGTTGAACTTAAAAGAAAGTTTTGTTACTCTTCTAAAGGGTTGATCTTTCTCTAATTTTCTAGTATTGTATTATATACTTTGCTACCGTAATTTCCTGTGCCTTTGAGCCATTGTAATTCTTTGTTGTATCTCTTTTAGCCATTAACACACTATGCAATACTTCCTTGACTTTGGTTAATGTTTTGTCTTTATTCTGCAACTATATGATTGTATCTATTTTGACATTTGAATGGTATTGGGTGAACTCTTTTCCTTATATAATTCTTCTATTGTCTGATCTACATGTGGTTGTTGGATTAAGCAAGTTTGAACCTATATTCTTTGAGGTTATAATTGGTTAACTATGCTTTTATAGGTAGAGACAAGATTAAACACTTTATTTTGGTGCATCACCTCCATAGGATAGATTAGGTTAGTTTTCTATACATGTTTTCTCCCCTTCTCTCCAAGTGTAGTATATGTGCACCCTGATAGCAAGGGAAGCCGGCCTTCTCTGTAGACTCAACCTCATTGTTCAAGTCCCACAACTTGGAGGTTGTTTCCATGTTTCACAAGGTTTCCTTTAGGTAAAAAATTAAAGCAAGGGTGCAAACTTTTGTGACAATAGTTTTTGGCAAGTCTGGTGGGACATTCAAATCAAAAGATCTCAATTTCGCTGGTGTTAAAGAAGAATTTCAAGTTGATGCTAAGGATATAGTGTTGCTCTTAGTGTTTCAGGCCTTGAAGAGACTCATTTTCAAGTACTTGGTGATTCCATCTCTAAATTTTGGTTTCTAGACCAAAGTTGCTGTGATTCATGCCCAAAGCTCACACAAGGGCATCTTCTAGAGGTAATTTCCAATATATTGAACTTTCATTTTGAAACCCTAGAAGAAAGAGAAATAGATTATCCCTATCACCAGTTAGGAGTGTAGCAGTAACTCATACACCTACAAGATCTCTTTCCACTCCTCTTGTTGATAGATCACAACCTAGGGTGCCATCCTTCCATTTGAATAGGTCATTATTTCATATGGCTTAGCCTGGAGCACATGCTTTTGCCACCTTCAATGGTGGAAGTCCTCTTCTTTCAGCCCAAAGACATGATATACTAGTATCAACCCTTAAAGATTTTACTGGTGAGACCTTTATTTATCCTATAGAGCACATTCAAGAAATATCTAATGTTTGCAATATCCATAGGATAATTGAAGATGATGTAGTAGTTAGACTTCTAGTGTCATCCTTGAAAGGAAAAATATTACAATGGTATAGAGGGTTGCCTCATAACTCTATAGCAGATTGGAATGGGTTAGGAGTATCCCTATGCAAACATTTTGAAGATTAAATTGACTATCTTTCACTTTTAGAGAATCTAACATCCATAAAGAGAGCACCCCATGAATACATGACTGATTTTAACTATAGATTCCAAAAAACATGGGATAGAATACCAACCCTAGTGAAGCCTACCCCCGGTAATGCCTTCTTCCATTATCTAAGAGCCCTAAACAATGATATTGCTACTACACTCCAAACCATGGGAGGGGATACATTACCTAATGCTTATGAGATTGCAATAAGGGCATACAAAATTCTGATATAAGGAGGTAAGCTAGCTCCAAGGCCTCCTATGCCCTTCTTTATTGATATACCAAACCATCAACTAGTAGTAGCCCCTATCGCCACATTTTCCACATCACAACCCCTTTCTCTAGTCCCTCAGGCTTCCACATCATCTAGTGAGCTAGGAGAGTTGAAGGACCTAATGCCAGATATTGGGAATAAGTTGCAGATTCAAGATAAGAAGTTGGAGGATAGCTTCTCTGTTATTCAAAAGGAGAGCAACAAAGTGGTGATCTTGGAGAGGCAAAAAGCTCAAGGTAATAAGGCTCCTCAATTGCAATATCAAACTCCTTTGAATGGTAGGCCCCTAAATCATAATCAAAAGAATGCTTCTTTTGATCAGAATAGGAAAAATGGTCATCCTTCTACTTCAAATGCAAATCAAAGTAGGGCCTTAGTCCCTCAAAATAATATGGCTCAAGATCAAGATTTTTATCCCTCCTGCATTTACTCCTATGCCTATTTTATGTGTCAAAAGGTTGAATCCTATTTAGCTTTGACCACTCAAGAACCCGCAATAGGGAAATCATACAATATAAGCCAATGCAATGATGACTCGTATTTGAAAAAATAAGGTGATTATTCCTTCATGAATCATCAAGTAGAAGAGCATTGTCATGTGAATCAAGATTCCATTGCTCACAATACTAGGAGCACGAGAAGAGCCATTCATGATGCTACCCCTCCTCCTCCTAATCATGCCTCAACATCAAATGTAATACCTCATGTATAATCAGTAAATGATCAATCAAATGTTCCTCAACAACAAAGGAAAAATAATAGCAAAAGAGATGTGAATGACCCCCTACTTATTCCATCGCAGCCTCCTACACATGTAGCTCCCAAGGTTTCTACCAAAGCACCTAATGCATTATTCAGTGTGGTAGAATAGATGAAGAAAAAAATTGTGAACATTTTCATGTGGGATGTTGTTGCTAGTATACCCATGCAAAAGAAGTTGATGTAGCAAGAATTGGAGAGCATTGAACCAAAGGATCTACCACCTAGCATGGAGAGTGCCACAAGTCTTGTACAACCAAAAAAGGAAGGAGAAACAAGTAAGAAAATCATACCTCCTCCCTATTATGTTTCCCTGATTATAGGGGACAAGCTAGTCCACAATTGCATGATTGATTTAAGGGCTAGTAGTTGAGTGATGCCTAAATGTGTTGATAATGTCCTAGGAATGAAATATGAGCCCATTTTTAGGGATGTATTGCAGTTGGATGGTAGTACTGTAAAAAATATAGGGGTCCTTAGGAATGTTGAAATGGCCCTACATGTATTGCCAGGTTGTACTGTGGTTCAAGATATATTAGTCGCTGAAGTTAAACCACACTTTTCCATATGTATCTCAAGAGATTTCATTGCCCAAATAGGTGGTTACATATCCTATGATTGGTCATACAATTTTTTTAGAACAAGATATGGAACTAAGGTTTCAATCAGAGCAGAGCCCTTAGCCCTCAACCATATTGAGCCCTACACTCCTAATCTCATCAATATGAATTGCACTATCTTAGAGATAGATGAAAATGACGTAGTGCAAGAGCTTGCCACTTCTTTGATAGGGACACCTAATTTCCTCTTGGATGAGTGGGATAATGCATACCTATTTGATCCTATATTAGAAATCCTAGAGACAGATCTTGGTACTTATTGCATACTTGAAAATGATACTCTTGTCCCTTAATTTATGAAGAACAAGGAGGATGCAAGTGGGATATGGAGTATGCACTTTGATGGATCAAGAAACAAAAATGGATCAGGGGCTGGTGTGATGTTGGTTTCTCCTGCACTAGAAAGATACTACTTCTCATTTAGGCTTCAATTTAGTTGTACTAATAACATGATAGGGTATGAGACATTGATTCAAGGTCTCCTACTTTCTCAAAAAAGAGGAATTCAAGCCTTAAATGCATATGAAGATAGTAAGTTGATTGTCTATCAGGTGAGAAATTAGAATGTCACCAAGAATAGTTTGCTCAAGTCTTATAAACATAGAGTATGGGATTTTCTTGAAGGTTTCAATACATTTAATATTAAAAGCATCCCTAGGAAAGAGAATAGACATGTTGATAGACTTGAAGCAATGGGTGCATCTTATGATGTGCCAAGGAGCTTGGAAGATGAGAAGAAGCAATAGATTAGAGTAGTGGTTAGGCCTGCTATTCCTGATAATAATGTTAATTGGTAAGTGTTTGAATCTGATGCACAAATTGTGAGTTTCTTATAGAATGAAGTAGAGTTCTCATACAAAATTAAGTCAAGGTTACATGACTAGTATGGGGATTAGATCATTAATCTTAGTTCCAACAAGTTGCCTAAGGTTTTGATTACCTTAGAAAGTTCTTTCACTCCTGATGATTGAACAAGAGATAGAGGCATGAACCTTGCTGCAAATAAAGATGATCACATACTAGTCATTGTTACTAATGGAAGAACTGTAAACATGAGAAATGCGTGTATTGAAATTGAACAAAAAAATTTCATTTATTTATGTCAAGAATTTAGTGATGTGTTTGCATGGACATATGATGATCTAAAGGATTTTAATCGAAGTCTATTTCAACATACCATAGATTTAAATGATAATGTCAAACCAGTAAAACAAAAGCAAAGGCTAGTGAATCCTAAAATTGAACCCTTGATGAGAAAGGAGCTATCTAAGTTGATTGAGGCTATTATTATCTTTCTTATCAAGCATTACTCTTGGGTAGCAAACCTTGTCCCTGTTAGGAAGAAGAGTGGAGAAATCAAATTATGTGTAGACTTTAGGGCCCTTAACCAAACCTCTCCTAAGGATCATCATCCCCTTCCTTCCATGGAAAAAATCCTATCTAGGGTTAGTGGTTTAGAAAGCTTTTCATTCTTAGATGGATTTTCAGGCTACAATCAAGTGTTAGTCAAAGAGGTTAATAGATACAATATTGCATTTAGCACAAAGTGGGGCACCTATGATTATAGTAAGATACCATTTGGGCTAACAAATGCAAGTGCCACTTTCCAAAAGGAAATGGAGATGGCCTTCAAGAACATGATATAAAAATTCATGTTGGTCTATCTTGATGACATTACAATATACTCAAAGAATGTGATAGGTCGTTTGGACCATCTAAGAAAAGTGTTTATCAAATGTAGAGTATGGAGTGTCACTAAATCCAAGCACGTGTGTCTTTGCCACTAACCAAGGAAAGCTATTAGGACACATTATATCCAAGGATTGTCTAAATATTGATCCAGAGAGAACAAATGCAATACTCTCTCTCTCTCTCTCTCTCTCTCTCTCTCTCTCTCTCTCTCTCTCTCTCTAACCACAAGAAAGGGCTAGAAAGTTTCCTTGATAGGGTAAATTTTGTGAGGAGATTCATTCCTAATTAAGCTACCCTGGTGAAACCTCTTACAACTATGCTAAATAAGAATATGGTATTTTCATGGACCAAGGAAGGGAAATCATGTTTTGAAGAGATCAAAGAAGTCATAGCCTCAACTTCTACTCTCATCAATTCAAATTTTGAAAGAGATTTCATGCTTTACACCTTAGGAGGTGAGTCAAGTATTTCTACTATTTCAACTCAGTTGAATGATAAGAATGAGGAACAAACCATTTCCTTCTTTAGTGAAGGGCTTAAGGGATATGATATAAGTATAGTTATGTGGAGAAGCAAGCTCTTGCAGTCATAAGATATTTGAAGAAATTCGGACATCTTCTATCCCACAATAGGATCCATTTTCTAGTACCTCATGCAAGTGTGAAGGACTTCTTTTTGAGCAAGGATATTAATGAGAAAAGAGCAAGGTGGATCACTAAAGTGATGGAGTATGACATGGACATCTAGATCACCAAGTTGATAAGAGGGAAAGTACTATATGAGGGAGTTTCCTTGGTGTTGATAGAACAAACAGAGGTAAGAGATGAGAATCCAAGGAGTTGGATAAATGACATGATGACCTTCTTATTAGGAAATGGATATCCTCAAGGATTGGATAGAGCTAGAAGAAGATAGTTTAGATTCCAGTCAATTCCTTATGCCATAGTTGATGGTATTATTTTTAGGAAGGACTTCAATGGAGCTTTCCTAAGATGTATTGATGCAGATCAAGCTGATAGAATGATTAAGGAGCTTCATGATGGTCATGATGGTGGTCACTTTTCAGCAAGAACCACTGACATGAAGATAATGAGGGAAAGTTATTATTGGCCATTCTTGTTCCATGATTGTCATAGGTATGTTAGGAAGTGTAAAAAATGTGCCTTCTTTTGAGGTAAGTAAAGACTTGCAACCCTTCCACTTCATCCTATTCAAGTGGATTAACCTTTTGCTCAATGAGGATTAGATTTCATAGGTCCTATTAACCCTCCTTCTAGCTCTAGCCATAAATGGATTCTAGCTACTACAGATTATTTCACTAGGTGGACATAGGAAATTGCATTAAAGGATGCTACTAAGAATTCAATTGTTGAGTTCTTAGATGGAGTCATCACAAGGTTTGGTACTCCTTCCACTACAATTTCAAAATATGCAAAATCATTTGTAGGAGCTCAAATATGTTCATGGATAGTAGATCATGGCATTTATTTGAGTACACCTTCGAACTACTACCCTCAAGGTAATGGATTAGTTTAATCATCCAATAAAAATATGATCAAAATATGATCAAAATAATAAAAAGAACCATAGAGGATAATTAGATGTGTTGGCATTAGAAGTTGAGAACAACCCTTAGGGGCTGATAGAATAACACTTTCCTATCTCATTGGAGTTCCCTTCCCTAGAATTATCTCATCAATTAGAGCTAATTAAAGATGATGCTATGGCAATAAGAATAGTAGAATTGATGGAGTTAGAAGAGAAGATAAACCAAGCTATGTAGACCTTGGAAACACATCAACAACAGATGAAAAGGTCCTTTGACAAGAAGGCTAAGGTCAAAAATTTCAAGGAAGGTGATCTTGTGTTGAAATGAGATGTAGACAAAGAAAAACTAGGGAGACATTCAAAATTTAATGCAATATGGAGTGGTCCCTATGTGATAATAAATTGCAACCATTAAATTTTTTCTAGTTAAGCAAACCTAATGGTGAAATCTTACCTATTCTAGTGAATGGAATGTATCTTAAGCCTTGTTTCTAATGAAAATGAATTTCTCATATATATAGCTAGAGTAGTTTCCTTCCAGTTCTTTCCTATTTTCCAAGAAGTGCAGGGTGCACATGCTATTGTTCCTCTAGAGTGACAATTTTGAATAGTTGTGTAGAGACATAATTTCCTGAGTTGTAGTTATAGGGAGTCATAGTTCTTTAGTGTTTCTAGTTTTAAAGAGAATATTTTCATGTTTTTCATGAGTCCATACGCCAATGGATGCTAAAGGTCATTGGTTGTATACATATTAGGCTTGCATCCCCCCTGAGTCACCAGAATTGTTAGTTATATTTGCCCTCTTGCCAAAACTGAAAGATTTGAACTCAAACATAGTTAACATTCAAATATTTGAATATTCAAATATTAGGGCATGCAAAATAATACATTTTAAGACCTTGGGTTATATTTATTTCCCAATTTTCCAAGTGGACACATGTTTTAAAAATTCTGGCAGGCCCACATCGTTCCATCCATCCGATCCAAAAGAATCAATGAATGTCACTTTGTCGCCATCATAAATTGCATGAACTTTATTTCATGCAACAAAATGACATTGTGACACATATCCAAGGTGAGCCTTCCTTTCTTTGTAGTTGGTGGAGTTGTCAGACGAGGCATAGCTAGCAGGTTCTGATTCATGCTTGCTATCGTGGGCTATTTTTTTAGTATATTTTTGTCCACCATCAGATCAAGGGTGATCGATGGTTGTCACTATCTTGCTATGAGAAAATGTATGTTCACTCTCCTTACCGAGATAACAATAGTGTGATGTGTGCACATGTCGGGGTCCTATTTTCCTTGTGGGCCACAGGTGAGGTGGACAAGGTGTCAGGTGAGTTGGCATAAGGAAATGTTCCCATTGGATGAGGTACTAACAAGGTTTAATCCAATTCAGAGCCATCATATGCAATATGATCCATGGTTCTTGCTATGTCACTTTGGAAAGATGCATGGACTTTATTTCATGCGACATAGTGACAGATGGACACGTGTCCTGACGAGCCCAGTTAGAAGGTAACAACAATAATTAAGTTGCGGTTAAGTTGTGGTTTTATGGAATAGTTATGGTTAAAGTTTAAAACCTGCCATGGTTAAGGTGGTGAGGTAGTCAAATTCATGAAGGCCTTGTAGGGAGGTGAAAAGAAATAACACCATTTTCCCATGTGGTGGATTCAGAGGTTTGACTCTAGTTGACTTGTTGACTTATCTAATTTGGCATGTCGATAATGAAGAAAGACAATCTTTTGATGACAAATACGATCTTCTAGGTTATTCACAACCACTTTCATCATTCTCTATGCCTGATAAATGCAAAGGACATTCCCTTCATCCCTTGGTTATCCATCTACCCGATTAGAATGTTAATGGCCACCATTTCTGTCACTTTCAGGGTTTCTTCTAGTCAAGGTTTGATGATTTTAATGCCTCTGGACATGTACCATGATCGAATTTTCTCTAGATTTGCATGTTCATTCTCTACAGTCTTAATTGTAGTGGTTGTACCTAGCTTCCTTCTGACATTATCACAGTTATGCTTTAACTATAAAAGAAAGTTTTGTTGCTCTTCCAAAGGGTTGATCTTTATTTGATTTTCTAGTATTTTATTATATACTTTGCTACTATAATTTCCTATGCCTTTGAGCCATTTTAATTCTTTGTTGTATCTCTTTCAGTCATTAACACACCGTGCAATACTTCCTTGCCTCTAGTTAATGTTTTGCCTATATTCTAAAACTATATGATTGTATCTATTTTGACATTTGAATGGTATTGGGTGAACTCTTTTCCTTATAGAATTCTTCTATTGTCTGATCTACATGTGGTTGTTGGATTAAGCAAGTTTGAACCTGCATTCTTTGAGGTTATAACTAGTTAACTATGCATTTATAGGTAGAGACAAGATTAAATACTCTATTTTGGTGCATCACCTCCATAGGATAGATTAGATTAATGTTCTATGCATGCTTTCTCCCCTTTTTCTCTCCAAGTGTAGTTTAGGCGCACCTTGATAGCAAAGGAAGCTAGCCTTCTCTGGAGACTCAACCTCATTGTTCAAGTTCCACAATTTGGAGGTTGTTTCCATGTTTCACAATGTTTCCTTTAAGTAAAGACTTTACGAAAGGGTGCAAACTTTTGTGATAAAAAAGGCTAACTTGGAAAATGAATATTGAGACCTGAGTGAATGGTTGTGGATAGAAACCTCACTTAAACTCTTTGTACCAAACATATTTTTTATACTAATATTCTCCCAACCTTTCTTAATAAGATGAAATCTATTCTTTTAGAAATAAGAGTGACATCATCTTTATCAATATTGTTTGTATGACGACTAACAATATCCTTTGGACATGCTAAATATGTCACATTTGAATTCAAGGAAGAGAGGACTATTATTTTTATTAAAGTAAAAGTATGTTTTAAAGGAATCTAATGTTAGTAGTTGACATTGACAAAAGGAGATTGATTGGCTAAGAGGTGTAGCCAAATATGATCGAAGTCAATGAGAGGTTGTCATTGGTGACAACTCAATGATAGAAGAAAGAACAATGATTAATGAGACATGACATACTATTGGTGACACTTAGTCACAACCAATGTGTTAAGGAGAAGTAATGAAAAAGCTATTAGGAATGAGGTCTTTGTTGGCATTAGACAAGTTGCTGAGATGTTGTATTGATGACTAGTTTTGTCATTAATGAAAAATACAAGCTTTACATATCATAGGTTGATTATTAGTTCAGTGAGGTTAGTTGGTAACAATATTATGTATGTGTTAGTCACACTCTATAATTTTTTCTTCCTTTTTAATGGTTTTCCTCTAATTGAAAAAGAAAGTCTAACTAACTTGTCATAGACATGGACCCCTTCCCTAATTGTTGGTCTCGTGTGATCTTCTTGAATTTGTTGCAAAGTTATGATCTTCCTTAAATCTCTAATCCCATAATAATGTGTTAAGTGTTACTGATTCCACAACATACATATACTCCACCTAACCCAAACCTTTGAGGCTCTTATACCAATTTGATAGGGACACTCTAGGGTTTTCACTTCTCTAGATTTCTTGGTCACTTTCCTTATCTTAGACTATCTAATATTCTCCTAAGATATTGACCTTCCTCTAAATAAGTGTGGTGAATTCCATGTCTAGTCTCCCTGGAGTTCCCAATCAATTCAAGAGAGTGTTCACCTCTAGCTTGCAAATTCATCCTTCCAAAACTACCACTCAATTCCAATGTGAGAAGACTTCAAACTCCCCCTAGAAACATTGGAAACAATCAAAAATTTATTGGTCTAAATAACTATTCTTTACTAATTTCTTGGTTTACCCCTACTAGCCCTTTGGGTCACAATTAGCCCTTCTAACTAGGTTTTTGGAATCTAATTCAAAAATTTTCCAAACAATCCTGTGATCAAATCATAACTCCAACTACTCATTTGGATGAACTAAAGGATTTTGTAGGTCTTGGATCTCTAACCATTCGTACATTTCTAAACCCAAAATTAGGTGGTTTATAAGGGAAATTGATGTAGGAGCATCCTTGGGTTATTGGCAATCTTGCATCCCCAAAAAGATATTTTCTTTTTTTATGCTTTCCAGTTATCCATCTAACAATTTTAGTTGGTAAACACTTGTTTTTTCTTTCCAAATTCTATGAGCTTGGCTTCTTATTGTGGACATATCATGGATCATTATCCTATGTTTGGAGAATTTAATGTTATACTTTATGGGTGTTATGCTTCATCTTCTTGGGTGTTGATTTCCAATGTTGTTCTTCATATGATGTATGGTATTTGGTTTAGCAAGGTTCTATATTTAAGAGTTATCTTATACACTCTTGTATCTAGATGGATGGATAATGTGTGGACCTATATTTAAAGCAGCTAAAGATATTATAATGTATTATGTATTTGGTCATTAATTCATTAAGGGTCAACCCTTTATTGTATAACACATTTCCTATTATTGGAGATTGTGAGCTCTAAGATGACCTATGTGTCTTGATGGCCATATATGTAATGTAAATGAGTCTTGTAAAGTAGTGTGATCAGTATAGAAAGAAGAAAGCTCAAGAGTTAGGAGTTTGGTTTGTAATCTGGAGTGTATTGGTTGTAACTAGGGTGGCCTTACAACTTGACATGTATGAGGTTAATTTGATTTAATTCAATATCCATGGTGAATAGAAGAGTTTGTTTTCAATTATATCTTGTTTACTTCTATTTTGTTATTTTCTGGGGGCTTGGTCATTTCCTTTGGGAATACATCTTCCTTGTAGTATGTTAGTGCTTATAACTTTCCTCGAGTTCTATTATGTTTTTAGTCCAGAGTTTTTTCCTATCTCGAAGTTGAACTTGAAGTATTAGTTTACCTCAACTTCAAGTTTAGGTTTGCCTTAGTCTTCATGTGTCTAGTCTGATCTCTTTCCTCGAGTTGGTCTTAGTTTAAGTTGAAGTCAAAGTTGAAACCCAGTCACCCAATTCTTCAACTTCAACTTCAGTGTCAATGTTGCACACTAACGAAAGTTTTCTGCAGGTTTTAAATCTTCGAACTAAATCAAGGTGGGTCCCAACGCAGCATTTCCCAGACACACAAAGTTATGAATGAAAAGATTTAAGGCAGTACGTGTTTGGTTATGGCAAGATTTGGTTGAAGGATAAAATTGTCATGTCATGATCACCTAACATAGCAACATACGTGCGGATTTGATATAGTATTTAAAACAAAGCACACGCGACATCTTTTCAAATCCATGCCACATGAGTGGGTAATTAGTGCACTTACTTGCCAAATCTATTCTTGCGATCTTTCGCACAAATCTTTCCTTAAATGCATTCATTTTAGCCCTTTTCTGCTCATTCCATTTTCATTGAAGAAATTCCTAGTATTGTCAGGTAAGAAGGGCAAGTAGCAAGCTTTGTCTTTGTTAAATGGTAAGTATATCTTCATCCCCCTTTGCATTTCAAATTGTGGTTGCTTTGTTTTGGGGCATTTCAAGTCATATATTGTAAAGCCTGTCTTTATTAGTAGTCATGACGCTTTTTCGCCCAAAATTGCCTAAGCTAGAGAAGCCTTCTTTGCTCATTTCTTTGCCTAAAATTCGTGACACATTCATGGTAAATAAAAGTTTATCTGAGTTAATTGAATGAGCCAAGAATGCCCAGTCAAGCCCCATTTATCAGAGGTTAGTCAATAGTGGATTATTAGAAGCCGCTGCTTTTCCCACTACTATCACATATCCAGAACTTATCCTTGAATGTGCAAACCATTATGACCCTGTTTCTGGATATATCAAAAAAGCCTCAGAGGAAGTGATTGTTAGAATCAATAGAACCAGTGTTCATTTGGCCTTTAGGATTCCCCATAAGGAACCTTATGAGCCATGGACATTTGAAGAAGCTGAGCACCTATATGCTGAAAAAAAAATAGCTATGATAACAAGATAGCTCAGTCTTGGCTCTTGAAACCAGCAGAGGGAGGCTCTAGACTGCCTAAGTCATTGACTATCAAACATTTTATAAAAGAAATTGCAGATATGGTTCTTCTGTTGAATAGGATCAAAGGAAATGAGCATGCATTCCACTAGGAATCTTGGATGTACTTTTTCATACAGAAGATTGTTGAAGGGGTTAAATTCATTAATTGGTTTGATCTTATAGCAAAAAACTTGCATAGGGGTTTAATGGCTGTTAACAACTGTGGCCCATTTTTCTTATCTCCTTATCTAATTTACATCCTAGTTGCATCGAAAGAATGGGACTATCTTCCACATGCACCTTGGGGTAATGATATACCCATTTACCAATATTACGGTGATCTTTAAGAAGCCACAATATGCAAAGAGTTCAAGAGGGTCAATGATGTCTTTCTAGGAAAATTGGTATTTGAACTCCGAGGTCGGGAGAATGATAGGATGATAGAAGAAGCTATGTAGGTTGTGCAAATCTATGGTTTCTATTACATTCAATTTCCCAGATTTACATATATCAAAGTGGGTGGTTTTTCTGGTGAACCTTTAAAGCTGCCATGTTATTGTTTAGATTCTATAGTGTTATCTGAGATGTGTAGGAAATTTGTTTCAGTGATTGAGTCCTTTCAAATTTCAAAAAGATCATCTTCGGCATTCTTCCCAATTGAGATTGGACACTATAGATGTCCTAGTCTGAAAGAAGCCATATTGTTAGCAAAATCATTAACCCGCTTATGCTTGGAACCTTTCATTTCCTGGTTAGATTTTGACTACACCGGCTTTATCAGAAACCATGTTAAGGATGCGGTATCCCTGATCCACTCTCCACAATTAGAGAATTTTTGGGCAAACTGCCTCAATGAACTTGAGGTAAGGTAAAGATCGTGGTCTCGCTTAACCATTAAATAGATTACTATGTTTAACGTGGAGTTGGATACTTATGGGATAAAAGATGATGATTCTGAAGAAATGCTGGATCAGTTTTACATCGATCAGATTGAATGCATGCCCATTCTCAAAATTGATTGGGAAAAGAAGGAAGAAAATGATGTCTATTCCCATACCAAGGATGTAATAGCTACAACTGCCAAGTGGATAAAGTTAAAGGCCATGGCTACTCCAGATATTTCTGGGAAATTTTCAAAAAGAAAAGATAAAAGGACTGCTAGGAAGCAAACTAATCAAGGTGTTCCTAATTTTGTTGCAAGTCAAGCTGAAGTTGAAGTTGAAGCAATTCCTGAAACACTTCAACTTCAAGTTCAAGAAGAAACTCCAAAAGGAAGGAGAGTAACCCACTCAAGCACGAAGAAGGCATCAACCTTCAAAAGCAAGAACACCATAAGCATAGACTTGGAGACAAAAGAAGACTTACCTATGGTAGATAATGTACGTGAATCCCAAAATTTGCAAATGGCTATCGAGAACCAAGAAAGTAATCTCTCCTTAGTTAAATTTTCCCCTGCTACTATGAAAGATCAAGCTATGCCTAAATGACTAGAGACATCAATGGAGAAGAAAAGGAGCATAGTCCCAATATCTATGCCTATTAATGATCTGGTCAGTAAGTGCCTTGGTAAGGCACCTAAAGTAAAAAAGGCAAGGACCGAAGCAAGAATCAATTTTGACAAAAGTTCAGGTCGATGGGCAGCAGAAATAGCTATACCATTAGATGGAAGCTCTCATGATTCCATAGTGCCTCAAGACTTCCAAATAAAAAAGGTTGATTTGGGAAAAGGGAACCGTGAAGTAGATATGGAATTCTTTGAAGTTTCTAATAAAAAGATCGCGCACAGGGTATGGAAATGTGGGAAAGATAAGCAAGAAATGAAGGAAACAATAAAAAATATGGTGCAGTACAGTAACGCTATCTTGCACCCTGAAGCAAAGCCAATCTGTGAGATGTCAACCCTTATCAATGTATCCTCTGTGAGCAATCAGTAATCATTGGAGAATCTACATAAGTGCAAAGTAGTAGCTAAAGTAGCAGGTGAATGGGGTCAGGATGTACTACATGATACCATGAAGCATATAAGTCACTTAGATCATGCTTCAAAGGAAATATCAAACATTACCAAAAAGGTGGAATCAAGTAATGAATGATATGAAAAAGAAAAGAACAACTGGGCAAAATTGGTGATGTGGTTGGAAGACGTGCAAGAACTTGGCCTACAAAAATTCCAGGCCGAATGTCCTATAACTGGTCTAGATGAAAAGGCCCTGTACGTCATCAAATATTGCATTGAATGGAGAAATGAGGCACTCACATAAGGAGTAACTAAAATTAAAGAAATGTTGCAAGAGCTTAGGGTCATACACCAAATCATTCAAAATGATCTTAAGTGGTTTGCCAAATAGTTCATGGGAAAAGAAGATGACTCTGTTGCCCAATCAGATGAAATAATCAAAGACGTTCGAAAGAAGTTTCAGGAGTGGCAAGACAATAAGGCACCAGCTAAGTAGGACTTTTCCAATGTGGCGCATACAGAGGCTATGTTAATCATTAATTTGAAACATTTTGAAATGCATGAGGAAAAGGTGGCCAAATTGAAGAAGATGAAAGAAATATGGAAGCAAAGGTTTGCCTACATCGGATTGCCACATCAATCTATTATCTTAGCCTTTTCAACTACCTATGAAACATGGAAGGCGACGAAAGGAGTGGCAACAGGGAATAGCGCTATCTGATCAAGATAGGCGGTTACACTTAATCGCTTAGTTTCTTTTTCTTTTTAGTTTCATGTTTCTTGCATTTTAGTTATCAGTTACTTTGGAAAAAGACAATCACATCCTGGTGGGGTAATTTTGGCAATGGTGCAGCCCCATGCCTATATATATGTAATAATTAGTATGTAGAAGGGGTTAGAATTCTCTAGCAGATCGATAGACAAAACTATTTTTGTTTATGATTTTCAAGTTAGAAGTAACATTTCAGAATTTTTGCAGATATGATGAAACTCTACAGTTTGATTTATGGTTAAAAGCTTTGTAAGTGGATACTATTATTTGCCTATTTAAATAAGTGTTTCTGAAGATACTGTTTAAGCTTTTAGCTGTATCTGTTACTTATTTTGAAATTGCCAATTCATACTTGGATGCTGCGAGAAATTAGTTTTATCAATTTGCCTACTTGATAGTTTTAATTTTCAAATATGTGGATCATCTTGATAATTAAAATTGAGTGGTTCTTTTCAATTAAAGTTTATTTTGTATTGATGAGATAAAATAAGTTGGTTCAACATTTTCAGTGGATTGTTTTCCCAAAAGGTCTTTCTGTTGAGTTATAGATCAAAAATCTCATTGCAATAAAGGTAGCTACACCTATTTTCAGTGAAGAAATATCAAGCAGAGAGTTCTTCAATCACTTCTATAGGAATTCATTTGTTAGTTTACATACTTTTTCTCTGTTTTTACATATGAATACATGTGGGAAAAATTGTTTACTGACATAGTACATAAAAAATTAACTTGGTTTCATTCTTAGTGCCCAAAACCCATTCAAAATGATTCAACCAATTCTTAACTCTTTCTGAGGGCTTAGTCTTACATTATTCAACATCATTGTATTATTGGATTGATTGATTCAATCCTCTAATGAAAATAATTTCAAACTAATGCTCTATCTCCTAGTCATGGTACCATAGAGCTCAGCTAAGGCATGAGATTAAAAATCACAAACTAATGTTCCTATCCTATAACTCACTAATACATTTGGCATCAATTTGCAATGGCTATGTGTCGCAATTACGATAGCAATGTGTCACCATTGTGACTATAATAGACGTCATTGTTTTTTAGTCACAAATTACGATGTCTATCCTACTCTGTCACAATTACGATGCCTCTCCATCGCTATTCAACCACTTTATTGTGACTTCAACCCCATCGCAATGCTTGTGCCTGACGTCGCAATTACGACATTTTCCATGAGCATTGTGACGAGGTCACTGTGGCAACGACGTTGACTGTCGTTGCCATTCGAATTGCGAACATCACAATTGTGATGTCTGCCTGGTTGCTTTGGCGACAATGCCAACTACCATCGCCATGCTTGTGGCAGACGTAGCAATTGTGACATCCACCACAAGCATGACGATGGGGTTGTTGTGGTGACGACGTCGACTGTCATTGCCATGCTAGTGGTGGATGTCGCAATTTTGATGTTTGCCACAAGCATTGTGATAGGGTCACTGTGGTGGCATCGCCAACTCCTGTCGCAAATGCCCACGGTAGATGGCATTGCCACCATAGTGATCTCGTCGCAATGCTAGTTCATCATGAAAACTAGGTACAAAGCCTAATGTTTCAGATGATGATTTTAACCTCTATATGGTCCAACTGGTAATAGAACTCCACACAAAATGTAACCTATGGACCACATTTTGTTGTTTGATAGTTCTGCATTCAGCTTGCTGCTTCAGCCACAAACATATTTGCAAGTTTGACAAGTAGAAATATATCTCCATTTCTCACATTTATTTGATGAATTTTAGAAGTATAAGGAAATATTGGCTGCAAGGATCTAACGCTGAATCATTGGAAAAGTTTGAAGTAATGCATCTTTTCATGATATTTTGACTTCATTATCAACTTTCTGTAGTGTTTTCCATGTTTTCTAAATGGTTGCCAACAATGTGATTTTCCCTCTATTTTATAGGTTTTGCGCCAACATTGGTTTGGAATTGAGCTTGACAAAAAACTCTATCTTGCATTGTGCTGCAGTTTCTCTTGATTTGTTCTCGTGAATGAATTCCCTTTACTAGCAATCTACTTGTTTAACCTTTTTCCTTCTGCCACAGTCATATTCTTCATCCCTACATAAACCACACAAGATTATGGAAACACAACAACATAGACATAGATAATTGATTATTGTCCATAGAAACACTTTATGCACAAATAGAATGCTATGCCAAGTCCCATGATGCAATTGTATTTGTACAAAGATAACCTACCATTCATCTAAGACATAACCAACATAGTTTGCATGTTTGTCTATAGTTCTACTACTTTTTACCAAGCCATCATCAATACTATCCCAACATGGAACTACACAATAGCCATAGTAAACCATCGTCAAAAAAGATTAAATACCCAACACATAAACAAAGGATGAACATTGAGCTTAATTGGGCTATATTGCATAGAATAAAATAAAATTGTGACTATACCTACTGGCTCATGTAATCTAGCCTTTAGAAAAGATGGTTCAAAATCTTTTATAGATAGAGCCCCATCTTGTTGGCATGTTTCTCCTCTATTTGTAAAGCTATTATTTGACTGACGGGGAGCAGACAAGTTTTTCTCCGTGCTAATTTTAGAGTCTTGCTCAACATCAGAATATTGTCTAGCTTTACTTAAACCAAGTCCGCTAGGAAATTCTCTTTGTTTCTTTAGCTTAGTACCATTTCCACTAGAAAGCTACCTGTTTACAAGGGGCATCAGAGTATCACAAAATTTAGCAATTTCACACCCATTCTGAACCACACTAGCTGTAATTTCTGATGTCTCAGTTTGCTACACAGAAACATAGAGACCAGACAAGTTTTTCTCTATGCTAATGTTAGAGTCTTGCTCAACATCAAAATATTGTCTAGCTTTACTTAAACCAAGTCTTCCAGGAACTTCTCTTTGTTTCTTTAGCTTAGTACCATTTCCACTAGAAAGCTACCTATTTACAAGAGGCATCGAAGTATCACAAAATTTAGCAGTGTTACACCCATTCTGAACCACACCAGCTGTAATTTCAGATGTCTTGGTTTGCTGCACAGAAACACAACCATTTATTTTGTTTGATAGACCCTTTCCACGGGATTCTTGTGGATACTTAGAAGTGACTAAACATGCAAAACTTTTCATAGTTGGATACTCTTTTCCATAAGGCATTTTTGTAGAGTGTTTCTGCTTAAGAAAAATATTAGCCTTCTTAAGCTGTAACATTGTGCATTTCTTCCTTTCATTGGATCATTTCTTCCTCAAAATATGCATTGATCTTAGAAGAAAATGCCTCCTAAAAGACAATGCTTGTAAAAATCGAGGACATGGAAGATACTTCATAAGCTTCAATCTGTTTCTACTAACGAAGTAGTGGTTGTCCTCATGGTGTTTTTGGTACTTTTGGTTGGAAATACATTTAGTTTCTTGACTATATTTCTACAACCTATGTGGATGCATAGCTTTTACACATGACCCATTCATCTCCCTTCCCTTACAGAGAAAAGTACCATTTTTTCCTCCTTGCCAAAAGGAACATATAAAGATTCATTAGGACTAAAAGAAATTTTCTCAAAAACAAACATATACACTGCAACATTAATACAAAAAACAAGCACCTGGAATGAGGAACCATCTTCTAGGGATAAGAGCTTAGTAGCCTCACTCTCATTATCTATAGAATTGTGGACCACACTACCATTCTTTAGATGCTCACTAGCTACAAGTTTACCATTTGAATCATTTTTTGGAAGTTTAGTAGCATGATGCCGAGTAATAATACTTGTCAAACCATTTGTAGAATGTTTGACATTCTCATGACTATTACCATTAATTTTTAAACAATCTTCAGAATTTCTACGAATATAGTTCTCATTATCATTGCTCACATCACAGTTCCGAGAATGTCTAACAACCATATCATTAAAATTACCCACAAAATTAGTTCCCTTTATTTCAAATTCCTGCTTCTTAACATTATTACTAGACCCATTCAATGTGCATCCATTACTTATGGTATGACTTGAGAAGACATTATTTGTTTGAATACCATTGGTTCTTGGAGGCACCATCTGTAATATAGCATCATGATCTGCTGATGATCTGGATTTATTGCATGACTAGCAAGAACTTGTGTTCTTTTCTAGACTTTCTGAAATGAAATTGACATTTGATAAATTTTCTACCTGTTGGGGTATCTTGTTTACACTTGCAACACTAAAAGAGATTGCTATCGTTTGGAAAGAATGCATGTTTTCTGTCACCTGGGGGGCATATGAATCTTGCAAGTGGTTTTCCTTTGGATGTCCAATGTTCAATGACACCCTCTTCTTTAGTTTAGAGCCATTATACTGAGATTCAAACCCACCTGCTGTTTGAATGCTAGTTTTCTTATCTCGTATATAGAATAGCATGTAAGCTTTCTGGGAAAGCACACTTTTCTCACTAATTGAGTAGACCTAGAGTACAAAATGTCATAAGAATAACTTCAATCAATCTAAGAAACTTCAGTATAATTAGTGTTACCGTATAAAGAAAAGGTTCTACATAAAATTGTTGTTCTTTTGTGTATTTTGTTATACACAAATAATAATGAGCTTGCTCCTCAAAATTAAACATGTCTTCACAATTGTAGCAAATGTATACCCGATTATCGTCTAAAGCATGCCAGATGCCTGTGGATGAACAAATAAAGTAGAAATAATGACCAGAATGTGTGCTCCAACCATCATGAACAAGAACACCATAAAGAGTGTACTTAAAATTGCCCTCTTGTGATTGATCAATAGATAGAGAAACTAGAATATCATTCAAATGTGCAAAATTTATTATAAAACTAGTAGATATTACAAAAACTATATTATTAGATTCCATTAAAAATGTGATCCACTAGCAAATAATATTGTAAGGGCTACTTACATGTGAACTGCTAACAAATGGTTTGAGATCCAACGTACAACCAAAGTTTACTTTTTTGTCAATTTTTCCTCCAAATCCATTTAACATAAGAAAAAAGAAAGTTACACAACAATATTTTGTTCAAAAAAATTCACAACCATCTGTAGTCATTCTAGATAAGATGGAATCTAGTCACGATACACAACTAAATAAATGTAAAGTGAATTTTCTTTATGATACCATTAAAAGGATACTAAACACTAGTTGCTTGTAGAAAAAACCAATCAGAAAGATATGTCACAACATAATTAATGAATCAAAAGAAATTCTCTGTTCAGAAGAATTATAATAGAATATAAAGATGTCTTCAAATATGTATATGGACAATAACCAACGTTTCACCAACAGCTAACATGGCACTAATTTCACTTGGAAAAAATGTTAGCCCAAAATCAGAACTTGAGAGTGACTAGTTCTTTGAAAAACCATCAAAAAACTATTTCTAAAAGTGTTAGAATTGTCTAAATTACAAATTCTGGCAAGGAAGAAAAAGATTCTAAATCTGACAGCTTGTGTCCTGTCTCTGCACTGAAAAAAATCATCATAATCCAGATATGCATGATCATAGTATAGTCAATCTTTCCACTTTACCCAAATTATTGCTCTTATATCAGCTGATAAGGTTGAAACATCAATGAATAATAATATCCCAAATATTAACGAAAATATGCAGGGCATCAGTTAAGATATTACACAACCAAAGAGATGTTTATGGGCCAACCTGACCACATCCAATACATAGAAATAGAATAATTTCCCTTGAAGTATGATCACACCAAACACTACTGCTTAGGAAGCAATCACTTGTCGCATATTTCTCTCTTGAGATTCAACCCACATAGGATACTCTCCTCATATCCCTCACAATGATATGCACTTACCATGTATAATTTACTCTAAAGATAATTGTAAATTTGTAGTAATATACATGATCACTGCATAGGACAACTCATTGCACAATATAACTAATTTTAGAAGTTCCCTTCTGGCATTCGTTACAATGATATTCATATAGTGTATGTACTTTATAATCACCACCTGGAGTGACTCATTGCGCAATATAACGAGTTCCAAGTAACATCTTAGCATCCTTGGCAATGATATGCATATGCTATATATGCTTTCTTCTAATGATAATTGGTGGGTAAACCCGTTATCACCACTCAGGTTTGGTTGCCCAAAAAAACTAATTCTACAAGTTACCCATTTGAACAAATACAACTAACATGGGGGATTAAACACTGCATATCATCTACTCTATCACCTTGTATACATCATAATACAATATTCATGGGTACAAGATAGTGAGAATGGTTCTATGTATAAATCTTTCAATCAACCATGCAAAATCATCCAATGAGTTGCAGCTAATAAATAAAGATTGAGGACAACATTAGGTGAAAGATTATCAAGATAGAAAAAAAATGCATTAGTAAATATAATCAATCATTTTCTAACATCTTTTTATTTATTTTTATCATGTAGTGCATCATTCTATTTGTGGATGATTCTGATTGGTGAAAACAAAGTGAATATTGTTACCAGTCACAAAAATTGTTTCCAATGTTGAACTAGAATATACAACAGGCTCTGTGACTTGACTTCTATTAGTATATAAAGCTTTCAAAAAGCTTCCTCTTATCATATGTAATATGTTAGGATATAGAGCAATCCAGATTAATCATTTAAGAAACAAAATGGCTAAAGAGATGAAATTCAACTGCTTCAAAAATTTAGCTGGGCATATAACAAATGTAATGTTGTAATACAGAATTGAACCGGCCTGGCATAATGAAAAAAGAATGGGCAAATAATATAAGCCTGTAATTCTAAAAAAAAAGGTGCAATTTCTGGGATATTTTAATAGCCTTTTACTAATTTTAATAAGTACACGCATAAAACTGAAATTATAAAAACAAAAATATGTTAGTTCAACCTGAGAAATGAAATTAACCTAGCGTTTGAGTAAATAATTGTTTAGCAAATGTATAAAAATGTAATTCTACATCATGCATCTCATTCTGTAGAAGATCAATATCTCATATTCTAGTGTTGATGGATAGACTTGTAGCATTCACTCAATCATGCTTGAATTTCATAAATAAATAATTAGCAAATTCTATTTCCCCTCCATGAATTTTTTTGTCCTGGAACTTTTGATAAATCGAGGTAATGAAAATCTAGAGAAAATAAATGTTGTTTCACATGTAAAAATGAATTCTTAGTGTTATTTTAATAAATTAATATCTTCCATGGCCTATATTTACATATTTTGATATCTTAAAAATAACTTTCATGACTAAAAAACTATATGGACCATATTCATTGCAAACACTGCTTGAAATCAATCAAGAGTAGTGTTCCTCACTATAATTCTATTTCTTTTGAACATACCATTTTATATTAAAATAGAAAACAATAACATGGTATTTAGAATTGGTTGATGGCCTGTACATATCATTAAATTCTAAATTCCTACTACACATTCTCATCTATATTGCATGATGTCTACCCTACGAAGATATAGCTTATTTGACATTTGATAAAATGATGACGGCGAATGAAATACAATAAGAAAACATTAAGATTTCTTTAAAAATGAGAACATTCAATGAAAATCTATACCTAGTAAATTTAGATTAGTCAAAATTCAACTTCAAAAAGCATGATAGTTGGCCCAAATAAAACAAGTCTATTATTAGAGTACTTCAAAGATATAATTATAAAATAAGTCTATTATTAGAGTACTTCAAAGATATCATTATACTAAATTTTTCCATCGATTACACTACTTCAAATAGAATATATGTTTCATTTGCATGTGGACACATCATCCAAAATTTGAAGCCATGTTTCTACAATATGCGAAAGAAATGAAGACAAAAATACCATAGTGAACTGGAAAACAAAGGAGAAACAAGGGAGTTATTGGCATCAAAATATATATGATGGAAGTAATGTGAGGAACTGTTACTTCCCCATCAATGGTCGCACCACTTTTTCCAACTTCTCATTTTCTCTTTTACTATTTGTGGAATGCTTGCTTTGCTTCATCTTCAATCCTTGTGTTTCTGGCTTCCACATGATCACACCCTAAGTGGGAAGCAACATTGAGGGGAGAGTTGAGTAGAGCCTTGGTTCCTCTAATTAAGGAAGTGGCATGGTGAAATATGCCAGCAATGGCCTCTATGTTGGTAAATGTACCAAGCCATGTGCGAGCTCCATAGTTGGTTCAGTCTCTAATCTCCCCAGTGGATTTCCCCCATAGCTATCTTGTACTCGGAGATGAATTAGAAACAAACTAGGATTTATACAAGACACACATCATTACAAGGGGCAAAAGTGAAGAACCCAATAACACAAATTTTATAGGATATTGAGATGTACTTTTATCAAACTTCATCAAACCCCTCCACAAATTTCCTAGACTGGATTTGTAAAGAAATTTTTTGTTCTTAGTACTACCTTTTCTAGGGCAACAGTAAATTGAACAAAATTGTGGATGTATTGAAACAATAGTTAGATTCTTGTTGCAATTTGGAAACAAAACTACAACACAAAATAATGTTCAAGTTAGATTGACTTAATTAACATACAGGTCAATGAAAAGTTTTAATATCTAGATTTCAAGCAATGTTGTAATCACCAATGCATTCTCAGACATGACACAATGGCTAACTAGAATTTTCCTTGTTACAACCAAATTTGAGCTCAGAACTAATGCTATAAATACTAGGCAATCGGCAAATGATTAGAAATGTAAATATATGATTATCTAATTCTGTGCCCACCCTTGGTATTTTCCTTGTGCAACTAATTTTGGATTCATCCATCAACATAATACTGAATCGAGCAAAGATCTCTACTTGTAGTCCTTCATTTACTACAAAGTTCTCATAAAAAAAGTTATGTGTAGCACTGCTCTTTGTCATATGCATAACTTCCCATCCTTTGTCAAAAATGATTTTTGGAATACCCAGATAGGGACACAAGAGTTCATTTATCCTCATCATTGCCCACATCAGAATTCACCTCAATAAGGTATGCCTTACCCTTACCAAGAGACCTATGTCTGGTTTCCAATTTTCTTTGCAATGAAAACAAAGATTCATTCTTCTTAACTCATTACTTGATTCTTTTCCTAACTTAGGAGATGTGACTTTAGGCTGATTAGGAGCCTTTACATCTGATTCATCATTTGATTTTTGATTCCTGAAGTTCTTCTTGTTGGAAATAATCAAGACTAACAAGGTTACTGAGAGGGGAGGGGTGAATTAGTAACTCTAAAACTTTAATTCAATTTCTGCATAATAATATTTTACCATTCATCCATCTAATCTACTGTATGCATGAAAAGATAAATATCTCTAACACATGAACACACAGATTTGGTGACCCAGAAACCTTCCAATTAGAAAGTAAAACTGGGGTGGGGATACCCACAAAACTTCAATACTGTAGTATAAATTTGGCTGGTTAAGGCTTACAATGATCACTTCTGATGATCTGCCCTGTTAGGAGCAAGTAGGATTGCTAGATCCACCTTGTTAAAGGATTTACAAACATACAATGAAGTATGCACTCTGTTAGGAGATTTACAAAAGACTGTTAAGTCTACCTGGTTAAAGGATTTAGAAAACTGATTAACCTTTTAGGATGAAGCAGTGAATCTGATTGCAACTGATTACTGATAAGATCCTTGTGCTCTGATCACCTGATGTGACAAATATATCTTTTCTGCATCAATGTTGACCTTGCTATATTCCTCTATTTTGCTAGTGATTCACTTTCCCTCTTCTCAAAAATTGCTACTCATCATAACCAACAACATAAAATCTCATCATTTCATATGATATATACCAATCCAATATTTACACTGGCAAGGTTGGCCAAATACAAGTGAACAAGTATTACTGAGTCGGCCAGGTGGTAGAAAACTCGAGTTCCACAAACTGACTCGATGACCTTCTGATACTCGGCATCCACTACAATACATTGCATTGTCATGCACTTGGTAAGAGTAGAGGCACGGTCCATACTAATCATTCTAAGTAGCTTGGAACTTGGTAACTATTGGTGACTCGGTGAATATTGTGTCACTCGGTAAAAACTGAATCCATTGATAGCCTTCTTCACTTGGTAAATACTGATTCCTTCATTTACCTTGGTCACTCGGTAAACACTAAGTTCTTTGTTTACCTTGATCACTCAGTAAACACTAAGTTATTTGTTTACCTTGATCACTCAGTAAACACTAAGTTCTTTGTTTACCTTGATCACTTGGTAAACGCTAAGTTCTTTTGATGACTCGGTGAGCACTGACTACTTGGAGAACACTGCTGAACTGCCCATATGATCGATTTCCAAAAGAATGCTCGGTATCAACTGTTTACATGCAGATTTTATAAGGTAATCGCTGAATGCTCAGTGTGAACTGTAGACTAGGTGATGAGCTTAGTAAGAATTCAGAATCGAATAAGTGTTATTACTGATGACAAATATATCATAATTTCAAAAATCTCCCCCTTTGGCATTAGTGACAAAAACACTTATGAGTCAAAACTTATTTACAATATTTGACATACTGACAACTGATTCTGCTGAATATACATGGCTTCCTTGCATATGACTCCCCCATACAATATACACAAGGTATTTACTTGAGTTATATTTCTTTTATTTACAGTATCTCTTTGTCCATTTTGTACATTTATCTCACCAATAACTCTTTCCGAGTATCTCTTTCTCCCCCTTTTTGACAATAATGCCAAAGAATAAAAAAAATGTATTTACATAAAAACACCAAAATGTGAGATAAACTCTGAATGGACCTGAAGAATGAGTTGTAGAGTCTTGTTCCAATTCTCTTGCATGATTTTACATGTGGATAGAGCTATTTGAACTTCTGCAGAGAGTTCAATCACGTGGTTTGCAATGGAGAAATTGTTGTCATGGATCAATGTGTTTGAATGGGCAATGTGCTTTTGCATTATGTCCATGATGGGAAGGATCATATTCTGAATATCTAACAATGTAGATCAGATCCTTGACTCTTCTCTCAGCAATTCTGCTTGTTTTTCTAACAAAAATTTGATTCTGAGGTGATGAGATGAGGTTGAACTGGGGTCAAGCTTTAGGTTTTGTGCGCTTGCCTTCAGATCCTCATCTATCTTATTCAATTGTTCTCTTATTTCCTTGGTATACTCGGTAACATCACAAAGCTTAGAAAAAAGAGATGTTACATTATTAAAAGAATTTTCAATGTTGGCCAAAACTGTGGTTAATTCAACCTATTTTATTGCTATGTGCTGAGCAATGTGCTCAAGCACCTTATGATCAAACTTCTTTTCTGCCTTCTCTATCAATTTTTCTTGACCGGAGGTCTGCTCATTGAATTTATTTACTGCCTCTTCTAATTGTAGCAAAATGTGTTGAGAAGTATCAACATCAACACCTATAGCCTCTGTTATTATATTTTTTGCTTCATCAATAATTTTAAATTCTCTATCTCTCTCATTCCTTAGTTGTTTTTGCTTTGCCTTCAGTTTAATGTGCTAACTGAGCAATGTTAGTTCATCAACTGAAGCAGTGTCCGTATCTATCTTTGGAATGAAAATTTTAGTATCCAAGTCTACATCCTCATCAATTGCCTTGCCTATAAGCAGAAGTTTTAATGGAGTCTTTGGTTTTTCTGCTGTACTAACATCTTTGCCTTTTGAAATAGAGACAATGGTTGATGAGGTTGGACTGGCTGTCAAAACTGGAATAGGACCAACTAAAGGAAGACTGAGAGAGGGGCTAAATATATCCAAAATTGGTATACTTCCTAGAATTGATGTGCATACCAGAATATTTACAATTGAAGAACTCACTGATGCAAAAATTGGTGCTAATGTAGCTGAAGTTGACAAAATTGGAGAGCAAACTGGAAAACTTACTGTACATACTGCAGAAGTAATAGATACTTCTGATGTGGTGACTGCTGTAGTGGATGACTTGGTAACTAAAGGAGTTGCTTATAGCTCGGTAGATGAAGTGGAGGTATGCAGCTCGGTAGATGAAGTGGTAGACACTTCCATTGATGATACCTGGAGCTGAGATGTGGTGAGTGCAGATGATATATCTGATGTAGTTGTGACCAAACCTACCGAAGTTGACTCCAACCTTGATGATATCACAATTTTAGGTGGAGAGTGAGGAAGGGATGAAATAACTACTGCTACAATTTTCACAGGGTCATCCTCTTCCTTATTTGCCTCTTCAGCTTCTTCCTCATTGTCTTCTAACTCCTTATCTTCCATCAGAGCATGCAGCTCTCCTGGTGAGACTGTGACGAATGGAGTGCTATCAAGTTCATCATCACTGTCACTATCATCATCTTTGATTTCTACTGGGTCTACACTGGGCTTATGTAGATGATAGATATTTTTCCACATGTTTGTAGCATCATTTACAACATGTTCAATGTCTTTAATCAAAATCAAACAAGTGTGGAATCTAATCATCATTTTACCTTCACGATTTTTCATTTCAGCTTTTACTTCTGCTCTAGTGAGAGTTGGTCAGAGATTCCTTAGAGATTGCTCATAAATATCTTTTACCGTTTGGGTGGCTAACTCCCATCTTGGTTGCAATCTCTCCAGTAGTTCTTTTGAGATTTGAGGGGCAATCTGGTCCGGGGAGTATTTCCATTTACCCATCTTGCTGAGTACTAGTTCCTCAATCTGTATTTTCTCAGCATCAGTTCTAGTTTCAAATTTCAATGCTTTGAAATTTATGATGCTAGCTCCTTCCTCCAACTATTTGAGCCTTTTCTCAAATGTGGGTGTAGGCCTAACTAGTATAGGTTCTTGCTTACCTTTCCTAGTTCTTCTGGTGAATACTGCAATAGGCTTCTTCTTAGGTTTGGTAATGATTACCTTACCTTTCTTCTTTGGCTGTTCCTCTACAGATTCTTCTTCTCCTTCTTCTTCACCTTCTTCTTCTTCTCCTTGTTCTTCTTCTTCTTCATCTTCACCTTTTCCCTCGGTGAGCATAAGAGATCCGGTAGAAGTTTTCAATTTTGCTATTTTCCTCTTGCCCTTGCTTATGGCCTATGGTAGCTTGATTTCAAGCTCAATTCTGGCCTTAGCTTCTTCATAGGTTCCAAAAATTGGTTGTCTTGGGTCTACTGGCTCATTTACTAGTGCCTCTATGATGTCTCTAGTTTCATCAATATTTACCTCATAAGGAAGAGGTTTTACCCATGCAACTCGGGGTCTGACTGCTTGAATGTATACCTTATCATAGTCAACCATGAAGCACACATCATCTTTGTAATCCTCAAAAAGCTTAGGAGGGATTTTGAATCTATTATTCATTCTTTCCTTGAAGTCTTCAAAATAATTATCCATAATACTATCAAAATTTTCACCCATCTTTGCTACAAACTCATTTATTTGATACAAAACTGAAATATCTTTCCTCCATACAACTGTACCTTTTGAAGGGAAAAAATTTTGTACATAGAAAAATAAACAAACCAACAAAGAAACAAATTTACAAGAGTTGGTTTTTGAGGTCCTTATACTGTCCATGTTTTTATTAAATTGTTTAAGCAGAACATCTTCTAGGTCAAACTCCATGTTTTTCTTTACAACCTTATAGGCTAAATCTACAGCCTCGCAGGGCACGCTGTTCAATCTGCTGGAACTATACATTTTATAAGCAATTAAATAGAGTCTGAATCTCAACTTTGCATTAGATACATTGTTAGGTTTTAATCCTCTTCCGTCCCATTTAGCTAGGGTTAACTTCTGGAGTTCATCTCGACTTAGGGTTTTGGTGGTTTTTGATTTACTTAACATTGGCAAACCCGTGATCTTATGAATCATTTTCTTCATTATCAAGATGGGTTACTCTAACCACAACTGACCATTATGCACATGGCTTAAAATGTATCTTATCCATTTCATTTGGAAGTTCCTTGGCAGATGAGGGATATGGGTCAGACCTTTGGTTTCCAGATGTTTGAATTTGGGTTTGAGGGTTCCATCCACACACAACTCGGCTAGGGCATTATCCATATCTAGTGTCCCTATTTACTGAATAGTGCATTTGAAATGAGTATGAATGTTGTTTATAAGAAGTAACTTTGGTGGAATTTTTGATTGAGCTCCATGAGGGTCGAGCGATTCAGCTATGGCGGGAATGAGCTTGAAGCTGGGTTCTTTCCATTCTACTCCCTTCACAAGCATTTCAGAGCCTCTTTTTGCCTTGCTACTGCTGGTGCTTGCGGTTGCCATTGCTAGTTGGTAAGTGAATAATTTCATTAAACAAATTCTTCATTGGAAAATCACTTCAAATCACTTGAACTCTCTTTCGCACTCTTGGAAACTCTTCGCTCTGTATATTCTGAATTCACGGTGAAAAAATGAGATCAATTTCTGCCCTTTTGATGAAAAAATCTGCCATTAATACTCGGGTATGAAGGTAGCTGAGATGACCTAGGGTTTTTCAGAGAGTCACTGAATTACTCAATAAACCTTGCAACTCGGTATACAAACAAAAAATTTTCATATTATCGACCTGGCTCGGTTAAGTCTGAAACCAACCTTGCTCAGTAAAATGCGTCACAGTGAACAATACTGATTTGTCATTTGCACTTCTACATTCTGGAACTGCTTAGGATTTTGCTTGAAGATGCAATCCCTGGTCCTTCTTGATGAGTCTAATTAGAAATGGTGGAGTCACCCACTTCTTGAGTGACATAGCCATTATTTGAATTTTCTGGCTCGGTAGATTTTGGAATCCATTGTTATCTCATCTTCTTTTGAATGTTGTCAGCTCTGGCTTTCTTTTCATCTTCAATTCTTCCTGTATTCATGCAATTCTTGGATATATGACCAAGTTCGGTACATGTATAACATCTTATAGTAGTATCTTTCTTCCTTAGGTGATGCCTTGCACAGTTTATTCCAATGTGTCCATATTCTCCACAATAGTGACATCTGCACCAAGTATTGTAGTCCAACCAAATAATGCATTGACAATTTGTTCTGCTGGATTGAATGATTTAGATCTACATTCAGATGCCTTGTGACCTTGTTTCTGGCATTTGTGACATTTTCCCTCAAACTTTGGTTTCATTTTGCATTCATTTGCTTTGTGACCCTGTTGATTGCAATTGTAGCATTTACCATTGAATTTTCTTTTACCATTGCTCCAACATCTGTTAGATGTATGACCTAACTTTCCATAGTGATTGCAAGTAGGTTTTTGATTCTTTTGGGTACCCTATTTGGAAGATTCACCTTCTTCATTATATCCAAGGCCTGCTTTACCTTTTTGTCTATGAAGATTCTGTTCATTTTGCAAATTCAATTGATCCATATCTGCTTGAGATTTTATCATCCTTTCATTGACTTGTTTTTCAACATTTAAGTCATTTTTTAAACTTTCATTGTTTTGTCTTTCAGATCTCAGATCACTTTGCCAACTTGCATTGATTTGTCTTTCTGTGATTAAATTATTTCTCAAATTTTCATTCTCAGATCTTAGAATCGTAATTTCTTCATTTGCATTAGATAGTTGTCCTATAAGATCTTCATGCTGAAGGGATAGATTATTTCTTACCTCTATGTCTTCGTTTGCCTTATTTCTCTGTTCCAAAACTTCACATAATCTGATGGATTGGACTTCTTGTTCTCTTTTGAGCTTTCTTACTTCTTCCTATAGAGAACCATTTTTTGCTAGGAGTTACTTGATTGCTTCATTAGCTTCATTTGAACTGCATGATGGTAAAAGGTCTTCAATCCTTTCTTCAATATACTGATAATCATTCATTTGTCTTGCAAGTTCCTTCCTTCTTTTCAGGGATTGAGAAAGATGCTCCTTTGCTTCATTGAATTGAGTCATGGCCATTTCCAGATCTAGTTTTTCATTCTCAATAGATTTTTCAAGTTTGAATATCTCCATTGTCCTTGAACTTTTCTCAAGCTATTAAACTTTTGTCCTGTGAACCACAAAGTTCTGATACCAATTATTGGAAATAATCAAGACTAACAAGGTTATTTAGAGGGGAGGGGTGAATCAGTACCTCTAAAAATTTAATTCAATTTCTGTATAATAATATTTTACCATTCATCCATTTAATCTACTGTATGCATGAAAAGAAAAATATCTCTAACACATGAACACACAGATTTGGTGACCCAGAAACCTTCCAATTAGAAAGTAAAACTGGGGTTGGGATGATACCCACAAAACTTCAATACTGCAGTATAAAGTTGGCCAGTTAAGGCTTAAAATGATCACTTCTAATGATCTGCCCTATTAGGAGCAAGTAGGATTGCTAGATCCAGCTTGTTAAAGGATTTACAAACATACAATGAAGTATGCACTCTGTTAGGAGATTTACAAAAGACTGTTAAGTCTACCTAGTTAAAGGATTTAGAAAAATGATTCACCTGTTAGGATGAAGCAGTGAATCTAATTGCAACTGATTGCTGATAAGATCCTTGTGCTCTGATCACCTGATGTGACAAATATATCTTTTCTGCATCAATGTTGACCTTGCTGTATTCCTCTGTTCTGCTAGTGATTCGCTTTCCCTCTTCTCAAAAATTGCTACTCATCATAAAAAACAACATAACATCTCATCATTTCATATGATATATACCAATCCAATATTTACACTGGCAAGGTCAGCCAAATACAAGTGAACAAGTATTACTGAGTCAGCCAGGTGGTAGAAAACTCGGGTTCCACAAACTGACTCGATGAGCTTCTAATACTCGGCATCCACTACAATACACTGCATTGTCATGCACTCTATAAGAGTAGAGGCACAGTCCATACTAATAATTCTAAGTAGCTTGGAACTCGGTAACCATTGGTGACTCGGTGAATATTGTGTCACTCGGTAAAAACTAAATCCATTGATAGCCTTCTTCACTTGGTAAATACCGATTCCTTCATTTACCTTGGTCACTCAGTAAACACTAAGCTCTTTGTTTACCTTGATCACTCGGTAAACACTAAGTTCTTTGTTTACCTTGATCACTCGGCAAACACTAAGTTCTTTGTTTACCTTGATCACTTGGTAAACACTAAGTTCTTTGCTTACCTTGATCACTCGGTAAACACTAAGTTCTTTTGATGACTCGGTGAGCACTAACTGCTTGGAGAACACTGCTGAACTGCCCATATGCTCGGTTTCCAAAATAATTCTTGGTATCAACTGTTTACATGCGGATTTTATAAGGTAACCGCTGAATGCTCGATGTGAATTGTAGACTAGGTGATGAGCTCGATAAGCATTCAGAATCAAATAAGTGTTGTAACTGATGAAACATATATCATAATTCCAACACTTCTTGTATTGCTCAGAAGGAGGTGTGACTTCAACATCAAGAGCATGGTAGAAAATTGTATTGCCTTCTCTTCTATAGGCTTGAGTGCCAAGAAAGATTCTTATTTATGAATCCATGTGCTGGCTGATATTTGTTTGGTTCCATTGAAAATTGGTATATTATTTGTTCAAGGCATCTTTATACTCAATTAGTTGTAAGCTTTGTCTAGCTTTCCCTTTAGGCCTTTTGTCTTGCCATTGTAGATGATTCCTAACTTTGTCGTTATGCTGGTTCATGAACTGATTTGAATTTATTGGTTAGCTTACATAAGCTGGAAGTTGCATGTGTTCATCTCGAGCCACCATAATCTCACTTGTGATGTGCATCTCTTCTACCTCAATCTTAGGGATTAGTTCTTTTTCAACTAGATGAGGTGAAAACATGGGATGCAATGTTTGATCAGACCTTGTATTCATTGCTCTCATGTTAGAGGCTGCCCTGTTGGTAACAAGGTTGTTGTCTTGCTTGACGTCTTCAAAGTATAGAGAGCTTATAAGATGAATTGAATAACAATCTCACATGAATGAATCCTTCTCTCACCCAAGTCAATAGCCTTATGGGGAAAATTCACTCAGGCTGGAAAAGCAGTGAACACATCACAAATCATCTAACTTGGTGCCCAAAGAAAATCATGATAATTGTGTCATTGGTGATAACACAATCCCAAGACAGTGCTGAGATCCAAGGATGCAATAAAAAAGATACAAGTTTAGAACTTCATGATAGTTCAAAGCATGAAGCCTTAGATACATAGGACAACAGTCTAAACATAGGATAAAATAGAGAAATGTTTAGAATCTTATTGAGCTTAACTTTGTTTCGAGAATAGTTTAATATTCTCTACTAAACAGGGCCAACCACGTGAAGGTGGAAGTTCATTTGGCCCCACCGCCCTCCCCCTAACATCACTCTACATTCCCCGTTAACATCTAACATTCATTCATTCTTTCAACCATTAACAAAATGTAACATTCAATCAATATCACATGATAACATTCAATCAATATCACATGATAACGTTCATTAACACATTAGATTCATTAACATGCAACATTCATCAATATTCTGCATTAACACATAATTCATGAACATTCATTAGCACATAATTAAATTCATTGAGACATAAAATTAAGTCATTATCAATTAAGGTATGTAGATGAAAATCATTTATTTTTTTCTTTCTATTTCTTTTTTCTATTTAAGCTCTAAGAGGAGCATCAGTGTCATCATCAATTGCCCCCTCATCAGTTGTTCTGTTCTCTTTTCTTGATGATCTCAAATTCCTATGCTGTTGCAAAGTGGGGTCCTCTATAATAACAAATAAAAGAGTTAAATTAAAAATAATTTATTATAATTGTTACAAGTATTTGATTATTTTAAATAACATAACTGTGGCAGTCTTTAACTAGTCTGACCACATCATTTTGTCTGGACTCAACGTCAACACGCTCATGAACATCAACCCCTCGATCCTCTACAACTGCTATACAAAATGTTACATTAATCCAAACACCAATTGCAATTACATATAAAAATTTAATAGCAAATGTATACCTCCACCACTGGGATGCACATCATGCGAACCTTCAGCATCCACAGATTGTGTAGAAGGATTGTCAGGCTGCATTCCAACATCCTATGCATTGTTATCATTGCTTGCTTAAAACATATATACTCACTTTATATTGGACTTTAACATCAAATAGACTAATTGGTAAAGTATTCAATTTGAAATAAATTTCATTTAGCTTATTTACCTATGGCTCAGATGCATCATTATTAGAACCTTCCACACTAATTTCAGCTTGTAGCCATTCAGCCATGGCTCTATAGCCTTGTTGGAAGCCAATTCTCTTATCCTCTTCTGTGAGGCATCTCTTGAACTTTGAGCCCTACATTTTTGTGTGGTATGGTGAATTTTACTTGCATTGTTTCATCAACCAATGGAGGGTAGTTAAAATATCAAAAGGAAATGGTAAATAGTTAGCAGGGCTTCCAACCCTTGTTACACCTAATTTTGGTCATGTTGGAGTTGTTCTAAACTGTCTTTGGTGTTTGGGAGTCCTAGAGGATCCAATTGTACTCTTGGTTGGGTGTGTAGAATAAAGGTCAAGTGCTACAATCTACCCTGTGACTAGTAATAGCAAGTTTTCCTTAGACATGATTTGTTTTGGGTTGTGTTGATGTTTGTTTTGGTTTCCATTTATGTTAGAGGGTTGGAGTTGCCCAAAACACTCGGTGTCAAGGTTGGGTGTATGAGGCCTTGAATGGTACAAGGGAGAAGTAACTAGTATGCAGCCTTATGTGATGATTTGGGTCCATGAATTAAAGGAGCAGTTGTAACAGTAGATGAGTTCCTTGTTTGAAGGTGAATCAAGCTTTGAATGTTCTTGTGGAGAACAGAGGATTGGGGTGATAACTTGAATTGCTTAGTTGTTCCAAGGTGCTAGGAGTTTATTGGTGCTTCCAAAGTGTGTTACTCTGCATCATATATTGGTGTGGAGGAACACTGAGATCCAAGTTGAGGATCAAGAGCATAGACAAGCTAGTCTATCCTAGCATTTCCCATCATAATATATAAAAAATTTGATACAATTTTTCATTTACTAATACTTACAACTCGTGCTTGAAGTTTCAAAAAACCACCAGAGCCGAGCTTGTGTGTCCCGTGCTTTTCTAGTCTTGCCTTTGTTGCCTTTGATATGTTAGGCAATCTATGAAAAGTTTGAAATATGTTAGATAGTATAAATATAGAGGTTAATTAGTACATAATTACATTCTCAACAGTATCACATACCTTGTTGTACTCTCTACTAGTGTAATATTATTTTTCTTGTCAACTTTATACTTTCCATCCAAAATTAGAGCCTGCCACTCAGCCTTAGGAACATAGGGCGAATGCTCGTACCTGGGGTTATCTCGTAATTTTTTTCTGTACTGGTCCCTAATATACCTCAAACATAAACTAAATTTTTCAAGGATCTTATTTCTCTTGAATGTACGAGGTCCAAAGAGTTGGGTGATGCTCTCTATAAGTTCATCCTTCAACGGTTTGTCTTGGTTATTCCACCTTTTAAGTAAAAAAAACATGTTAGACTCATAAATGAAGTGAAGCTACCTTTAATATAGTTCAAGAAATGGATGAAAAGGAAAACTATTCTAGCAATGATATGAAATCAAAATAGTGGTTTGGGGTTTTAGTTAGGATATGATGTTCCACCAGGTACGCAGGGTGGGCCCGAATATTCGCAAACACTCATCACCAAGTTTTATCCAAAAAACATCATTCCCTACAAAACAATCATGGGATCATTAGTCGATGAAGAGTGATCAAAAACTAAATTAATATTATATCACTATAGAATAATAACTTTAAAATACCTAGAACTTTGGCTACTTTTAATGGAATGCCTTCATCATTGCTGATGATCAATATGACATCCTTCACTGTTCCCATACTAGGAACATAGGAACATCTAGGAAATGATGCTGCGGCTCCTATTGCAAAAATTTTCATAAGTTTCATAAGTCTTTGTCATGAAGTATAAAAAAACAAATGATAATTGATGTTAAAAATTTGTAAAAAAAAAAATTGTTGAACTTTGATAGTGCATACAATTGCAAGAATTATCTTTAACTTCTAGCTGTTATGCTGTTCTAGTTGTGGTCTGCTCCGAGAATGTCATAAAGTAGTCTTGCAGAAAATCATCCATTAGTTTTGATGAGGATTCTCATAAATTTTACATAGAGAATGTTGATTTTTAGTGAATTTTAATATCAGAAGTTGAATTACAGCATCAACTTAGGCATGTGTTGTTTGGCATAATGCCAAAAGAAGCTGAAGTTGGGGAGAATGCATACAAATTGTTTGCTAAAATGTTAAAAGAGATTTTTTTAAAAAACATCAAGTGCATGCTGTCTAAGTGAGGTTTATCTAGGAAGAGAAAGCCTTCAGTTTCAAAGTCCAACAATCACATTCTTTGCTTGAACAAGAACAATAAGAGCCTCATATACAACAAATTGAGAGCCATCTTGTGGAATCTAATTGTCATGTTGAAGTATCATTTAAGCCTTCATTGAGCTGTATGGCAAAAAATGTTTTTAATGTGAAGATGGTTTAAAGGCTAGTCATGATACATTTATGATATCTGGGCAATAAGATACTACTCAAGGATATATGCAATCTCGTGACTCGTCTGTCAGGCCACTTGCCATCAAGTAGAAGGGGTAAGTTGAAGTTACCGTTATGGAAGCATATCAAGCATATCGATTTTCAAACTCTCAAGGATGTAAGTCATTTTTAGATGAAATATTAGTCACTTGAAAGACTGCAGTTATTCCTAAATCACAAGTTTTCTTCGTGTCATCCAACACTTTGATGCAAAATTTATGACCATTACAAAACATAGCCTTGTGGTGTTTAACTTGCAACAATATGTGAAACATGTTAAAATTATTGTAGCATGAGTTGATAAACATACAGGTGATTAATAAATTTGTACGTACCTAGACATCTCTTCAAGCACTTGCTAAATCTATTTCCCTTTGCGTAACATTGGAATCTCCATTACGATGAGCTTCTTTAACCAATGAAGATACACCTTCCCATGTTAATGTCTAACCAGAATGTTGACATCATTCAATCCATACCATCATCCAATCCAGATTGTTTGCAATATACAAATGTAGTGCATCCCACTCTCGAGCACTTGTACAAAAAGAAAAATAGACAACTTACAACCGATTTATTTTGAAGATTAAGAAATAATTTATTACAATAACATCTTATAATTTATTACCTCTCACTTTCCTCAATGTACCTTTCCCCATCAAGTGCTCCCCTTCTAATTTTTTAAAAGGCTCGAGATCCCAAATGCGATCTACATGGATATTTGATGCAAACTTAGGAAGATATTCAGTAATATACACCATAGTCTGGTATACCATATATCCCTCTATCATAGAACCCTCAGGATGTGATCTTTGTCAAACCAAAGCCTTCAAATATTTCAAGTGCCTCTCAACCATCCACATTGACCTAGTGTGTACAGGTCCACACAATTCAATCTCCTCAACTAGGTGTATGAGGTAGTGTTCCTGTGCATTAAAAAAAGTTGGAGGTAGACACTTTTGTATTTCACATAGTAAATGAGGAATTCTTCTCTTCCAATAGTTTATATATTCTTTATGGATTTCTTTAGATGACAACCACCTACATTAAGAGATTCAAGTCACAAAAAATATATAGATATGAGACTTTACAAAATAATATACAATAGATTACATAGCAAGAAAAAAAAATCACGAATATAATAAATATATACAACAAATTGAATAGATATTACTGCTTACCTCATGTATTTTCCAAGATCGTATATCATTTGTTTGATGTTATTGTTGAAGGGCTCTGGAAGAGATAGAGGAAGCACGTACTGCAATAATTATAAACCAATCATTTCATTGTTTTCTAACATAACATAATGAACAATACACGTAGTTTATGAATATATTATAAATATAGAGGAACATAACTTACCTTGATGAAAGTATGCCAATCATGCGTCTTAAGCCCTAGCCCAAATTCACTTTTTTTTGATATGAGATTGTTTATGTTCGCAACAAATCTTGTGGGAAATCAAATTTTTTGTATGACTTCTTTTATGGCATCACTTTGCTGCTCCGTTAATAACCAAGGAAGGGCACTTATATTAATCTGATCTCTATTGCTATTTGAGTGAATGAAATTCTTCAATGCATGATTGGATTCATGAATGTCATTAAAAATTTTGACAATTTTTTCTTTGTCATGCCTTCCATTCAATATTTTCCACAATGTCTGTTATATTCTTTCCAATATGCATAGTATCAAACAAATGCACAATTTGTAAGTGCTCATAGTAGGGCAACCTACTAATTTTTTTTAATCCCTTTGGAAGGTTGTCAGTACTGCCTTGACGACCTTCATGATCATCAATTACACAATTAGTAAACAAAAATCACACTAGAAATATATAAATTACAAACATAAACCATTAGGTGGAATGACTATACCTTGATGATTAATTATATTATATTCCAACTTCCATAAGCAAGGTGTCATTCTTCATGACTTTGATATAGTCTCTTCTTTCCCATTGAAAAGATGTTTTTCCGTACTTCAATACTTATGATTCTTGTGGAGGAAGTGTCTACACTCATCAAACACCTGCTTTCCTAAACTTTTTGAATGATGCAATTTCATCTTTGGACCACAAACTGGACATCCAAATTTTCCCTTTGTTTGAAGACCTATAAGATAATGATATAATTGAATTATTAAATATGTTGATTTTTATAATTAGAATTAGCGTGCACAACTTGAATTCACTATAACATAACACAAAAATGTGTTAGCCCTGGGGCATCATGTATTGTCCATGCAAGTATTGCATGGAATTGAAATTGTCTTTGTCCTATTGGTCTAGACATGTCATACATAGTGACACCATTCCATAACTCCACCAACTCATCGATAAGAGGCTCAATATATACATTCATATCTTTAACTTGATATTTACCTACTTGAATGAATAATAACATTACATAATTATTGTGACCATTTTACTACAATATTTGTAAGTACATGTAATTTAATAGCTATCAAATGATAACATACTTGGAACAATCATTGCCAGCATAATGTGCTCCCTCTTTATTGACATCCACAGAGGAATGTTATTGTTGATAACAAAAATAGGCCACACCGAGTAAACAGATCTCATCTCTCCAAATGGATTGACACCATTCACTACCAATGAAAGCCTGAGATTACGAGGTTCTTCTTTGAAGTTTTGCACTTTTCCTCTATGTGCATAAATGCCAAACCATCCGCAGGGATTCGAATAATGTCATCTTGATTTCTATTGCATGCATGATAATCCATAAATTGAGCCAAGCTACTACACCTGAATAATTGTCGCATCTGTGGAATAATGGGGATGTAACGAAGAACCTTTTGAGGCACCTTTTTTGTTAGTCAATCTGTTTGATATCTACTCGTATGACATACAGGGCATTATGTTGCAAATTCATGTTCTTTATAATATATAATATGATCATTGGGACAAGAATGTATTGCTTCATACTCCATTCCAATATCTTTCATAACAATAGATAATTCTTGATATGAGCGAGGTAGAATATTTGATGGTGGTAATAGAAACTCGCCTATCAATCTATAACAAAAAATATAAGTTGTTAATATAAACAATATTAGTGGTACATTATTCACCCTTGTTTAACTATAAAGACATATATGACATACCTTAACATACGTGACATTGTTATGTTGGATAAACCATTCATAACCTTCAAGTTCAACAACAACAATACAACAAAGAGAAGAGTTGTTTGGGAGTCTTTGTATAGGGGCTCGTATGCTTTTTCAAGTAGAGGTACATCGAGGCTATCATCATCATCATGATCAGATACACTTGGACTACATGTGTCATGGATCAATGTATTTATACCATCATCTTCAATTGTGTTTTCTAGTGCATGATCATCATCTTCCATGGGATCATTATCTTCACCTTGGATATTCACACCTACATGTTCCTCCACTTCAAAAACCATATTCTTCAGATTTTTGTGGTTCATATCATGTACTTTCCTGGGGAGATCAACCCATATAAAATTGATTAACATAAATAAACCATGATCATAAACTCATCATCAAGTGAGTTCATATGTATATAAATTGTTAAAATGATATAATGAACAACTTACCAGTGGATGATAGTCATGCCCCCTTCAATGTGACCATTCTCCCTACAATGTCTCTTAAGTGTTTTGATTAGCAGTCTTCTATGGTTTAAGCCCTTACAAATTTTGCAAGGACAATAAAATTTTCCATCATATTTTCTTTTCAAGTTAGACCACAATCTAGAGATTGTTTCCCTATTTTGTTCTTCACTTATATTATGTTACATGATCGTTCTTCGTAGGAAGCAAAAATTGAGCTATGAAAACTTCGGTCTACAACTTTCACAAACTAAGAAAAACTATCGAAAGTACACAAATCTTCTTAGACCTAGCTAAATACTTTAATATTTTAAAAATACTTTCTTTGACTTTATTCCTAAGACATTTAACCTAATCACCTTTTATAACATTCAGTCAATTGCTCTAGGCAAATTTGTGGATAAGATTATTTGTAAAACTTTAACCAACTGCTTGAAGGTATTATTTCAAGAGACCTTACAACATTAAGAAACTAAAATCTATTTCAAAATATATAAGCTAAAATTATAGTTAAAATATACATTAGATTAAAAAATATACAATTTTCATACCTGAGCATGTGGCTATAACTCATGCAAATGCCTTCTTTCTTAGCTGTAGAAGCTCTCCAGCAATCAAATTATACAAGCTACAAGGCCTAATAGAAATTTCAAAACATATAAGCTAAAAGTCTAGTTAAAATATAAATTAGATTAAAAAATGTAGAATTTTCATACTTGAGCACGCGGCTATAACTCGTGCAAGGGATTCACATACTCTTGCCCTAAAGGTATCCTGAAGAAAAAAAGCCACTATTCTTGAGTTTGTTAATTGCACCTCGAGATGAATGAAGCTTAAAAGGAATGAAAATTGTTTTCATACATTTAAATCAGGATGTAATATTTATTCATAAGTATATACCTTTCAAGCACTTATAATTGCTGTTATATGTGTTGTAGGAAAAGAAGAAGTTTCAAGATAAGTTTACATTGCTGTTATATGTGTTGCAGGAAAAGAAGAACTTTACATTGCTTTAACTTGCCATTGATGAGTATCACTTTTAGTAAAATTTTCCTAGAAAATTTTATCAATTTTTCCTCTCCATAATTATACTTATTAAATAAAATAAACCACACAATTATCATTTGGTACAGGAGAGTTATGTTCATATGTTAAGGGACAATTCATTTTCTGTTATGAAAATATGGGGATGCCAAATGCTCTCTAATATGTTATATTCACTTTTGTTCTAATTTTATTATAGTTAATTTCAATGTAAATTATGGTTATGATTTTTTTGAAGAATGATATTGAATGGTCTGTCATAGGTATGTGCTTCATCACTTGGTGAGATTTCTACTGAGGCTCAATTAGATGAGAGAGCCATGATTGAAGAGGCCTCAAATTCTGTAGCCACTGATATGGCAACCATTTGTCCAAGTGATATTGAGGAACATGGTGAATTAGAGAAACCAAAGTCTTCAGAAAAACCAAAGGAAACAAATGAACCACTTGAGGAAGATGGATGCCAGTTAGGTAAGGTTGATTCTAGTGAAAAAAGACTTGAAAATTTTGAAACTCCTGTGCAACAAGATATAACTGAAGAGGTTGAGATGCACCTGGTGGAAAAGTAGGAATCTCCAACCATAGTTCAATCATCAATTGAGATCCTATCTCGAAGTGAAGATATTGTGAAGTAGCAAGAAGAAGGGTTGCTAATTATGGAGCTGGTTGCTAGAGTTGATGCTCATGCTAATGCTTCTAAAGAACCTGAGTCTAAAGAACTGATGTATTGCTACAGAATGAGTAAATAGTCTACTATATGATTATAAGCATGCAACATGATTGTAACCTTGATCAAGATGATATTGTAAGATGTCAAAATTCATGAAATCTTCCACAAAGGACCCAAATCAACACAAAACCAAACTAGAACTGATGTATTACCATAAAATGACATAAAGATGCATGGTCTTGGTTTGTAATGCACTTTTCATACTTTCCCAAAACCTTGCAAACAATTTTCTATATGATTATGAGCATGCGACATGATTGTAACATTCTTATTGTAATAATACCAACTACTAAATAGAGGACCCCAAATAGCAAGAATTAACTACCAAACAATATTAATATTTAAAAAGAAAATTTTATAAAAGAAAAATGTGTTTTTAAAGTGTAGATGTAGCCTATCCTATTGGGGATGCATATTCATCACTAGGACTTCCAAGACGTCTATAGTCATCCTTGGGACATCTTGGCATGCCCCCCAATTTTGGGCATAGTCCCCAAGTTTCTGGGACGTTTCTTAATTTTTTTTTCAAAATTTAGGACGTGGGAGGGATGTCTATTGGCCATTCCCAAGACTTGGAAATGTCCTTAGTGTTGGGAGAAGGGAAATTAGGTCGGGGACACATCCCAAGTAACATTGATAAAATTCTAGAGTTAGTATGGTATGCTGTTTCATGGTGTGTAATGATTGCTAGATATACACAATTAAATCTGTTGAAAATGCCTCATAAACTAATAATCAAATGCAATTAACAAGAATAAAGCTAAGTTCTACAACCTTTTGACCATTATTAGAGCATGCAGAATTAGAGTTGTAAGCCTGTGAAATATTTGAAAGGTTTCTTTACTAGATATGGAATGGGAGTTACAAGCCTATGAAGTATTTGAAAGGTTTCTTCACTAGATGTCATCTTGTAGGACACATGTTTGTATGAAGTATTTGAAAGGTTTCTTCACTATATGTCATCTTGTGGGACACATGATTGTTTTATTCTCATAAACTTAATCTATGCTTGTGCCAAATGGGAATTTTGATGAGTGGATGTCCATTAAAGCTCATGCCAAATGAGAATTTTGATGAGTGGATGTCCATTAAAGCTCATGCCAAATTTAGAAGTTTATAAAGGTGATGTAGGAGCATAAGTGGTTCTTGGCAATCTTGAATCAACCAAAAACATTTGCTTTGAGTTTGTTCCTTTTCATTCTAGTTCTATGTTTCTTTCAAAATTATTTTGAATTGGCTGGTTTTCTCATGTAGACCTGTTTGACATGTTCCTAGCACCATGGTGTAGGAGGACCTAGGGTTTGGGCTAAAACCCCAAGATATTCTAGCTTGTAAATGATCCTAGTCTGGTCATTGATGAATAAAGACTCCAAGAGGGTCTAAGTGGTGTGTCAGGGTAGTTTGTGTGTCTTTGTGATCCTAGCTAGGTCATAAAGACTCCAAGAGGGTCTAAGTGATGTGTTAGGGTAGTTTGTGTGTGTTTGGGCAAAAGTTGCTAATAGGTGACAAGAATTTGTCAAGTTTGGAAAAATGAGATCATGCCAAATGACCCTACAAAGTGTGTAATTGTTTGAAAAGGATGGAGACATGGTTCATGTAGCTAAGGAAGGCATTCTGCATCGATTTGAGGTGATGGTAGGTTGATACGAGTCAAGATGCTAAAAAGTTGTAAAGTTGTCATTTTAACTTCAACATTTGGGCAAGATTTTACAAAATCTCCAAAGGTGGTTATGGGTTAGTTCCAACACTTGGAACATGGCATATGTAGATATATAAGGTCATCCAAGGCTTGGTGTATGTGTTGGTTGAGGTTTTGCTCAAACCTTAATAGCAAGCAATAGCATTTACATTGTAATTTTGTCACAGTTTGGCCTGCAACTCGAGAAACTACCTTAATATGAATTGAAATTCACATTTTCTTGTTATTAGTAGTTAGTTTTCTTTGATTCCTTGCTCTATGTGTTTTGGTAGATCTTTTTCAATAGTATGGCATAGTGTAATAAAATTCCAAACCCACTGGCCTGTTCACTGCCAGAACCAAGGTTTGTTGAATAAACATGCCATTTTATTGAACTCCCATAGTGCTTCACAACCTTTTGAGGGCATTCAATGTATAGTGTATTATATCTTTTTTGGGTTGAAAAAATGCAGTTTTCTATTTTTCATGTCTTGCCCTAGGTGGGCCATTATACCATGGAGCATAGGTATATACTTGTATGTTCTATAAGCCTGTATTGTTTATGGCCAATTGTATTTGAATTCATGAATCTATGATATTGCTGTCAGTGTTATAGCTTTAGTCAGATGAGTAATGGATTAATATAGAATTAATCTTGAATTCTATATGAACTATATTGGTTATTATTTGGAATGGATATGAGTTTGTATATATATTTGTATATTTAATATATATGTGGAAATAATAAACATACATACATACATACATGCATATATAAAGTTATAAACATAATTATAATTAATTTTCATTATGAATGATCACCATTTTTATGAATGGTCATTACTAATAAAGTATGACTTTTAAGTGGCTATCCGTATATATATTAGTATGAGGGCTGACTTAGAAAATATATAACAAGCAGCAATAGAAATATAAGTATCGGCCTTCAGATTAATAATTTTTTATTATCAATTTATTCATATTATTATCATGGTATCAGAGTAACTTTCATTTCCTATGCCTTCTCTTTAGTGAAAGAACAATTTCTTCTGAATATTGCAATATTTCTTATCACAAATTTGAACAAACCCACAATTGCATTGATTCAAGATTATTGTGAGTATTGGGTTATGAATGAGAAGCAATCAATACATTGGTGGATATGAAGTATAACCATCGCAGGAGTATCCTGAAAAGAAATACAGAGGTAATGACATGGATTGGAGTTCTTGAGGAATAAAATAGAACACATGAAAGGGTAAATAGAAAAGGACAATAATATTGCACATTAAGGAGAATGAAGCACAAGATGGGAAGAAAACATTCTTATATACATGATTGAATTCTTTTTATAGCTAACATATAGAATGAATAGTTCTTAACATAAGAAAACTTATGGGGAAAATAATAATAATATCTCAAACTAACATATAACTGATTAAAAAAAACTACAACCCTACATTCTTGTATGCATAAAAATTAACATTAAAAAAAAATGGAGATATGTAAATACCACACATTGGCAGTGAGACCCTTCTTCCTGCCAATCACCCTTCCTTCAACTAGCTGCTCTATACAGTACAAAACCTAGGCTTTCCCTTGGAACATGGTTAATATATGTTCGAGATTCTAGAGGAAGAAATGTATGTTGGTTTCATAGCTGGTACTGGAGGGTTTGTGGCACTACAATCATAAAAGAAATAGAACAAAATGAAGATATAAAAAATCTCACTCGCTGAATTTGATACAAGATGTCATTGCATTTGTATCAATCTCAACAAAAATTGAAGCAATCAAATAACATCTGACAAATGAACCAATCTCCTCACCTGAGTGGACACCCTCTCCAAATCCAAAATGATCAAATTTCAAGATCACCAAACACCCTAAAGTAAATTCATATGTCAATCGACCTGATCAAAATCCAAATTCTCAAAGCATTCCAATCCCTTTGCCCACATCGGCTCTGTACCAACAAAAATGTGACGGACAGAAATGTTTGAAATGGCATATATTGTATGCCGTAGAACAAAACTCATGTGCCAATTGTTTTTTTTTCAATTATAGCTCGACGAAGTCAAAATTGTGACACATACTTTGCCTGATGTCGCAATTGCGATGTCGTTAGGCTATAATTGAAAAAAAAATCCAAAAAGACATAAAATTTTCCTATCGTTGCAAATTGGCATCACAAATTGACCCCTAATGTATTAGTGACTAATGCAAAAACACTTTACATAGCCTCTACTAAAGGAACTCCAATGGTCATGAAAATCCAACAGTGGAGTCTTGAGGTAGAGGTATTATTTGGTCCTAAAACCTTGGCTCTACTAGTGAACAACAAGATTAGATTTGGATTTTATTTAAGTAAACAAAATTATACAAAATGTAACAAAACAACTCTTAGAGAAAAAGGAAAGGCTATTCTAACTATCTACATAACAAAGAAGCCACATTCAACTAATTGAGCATGAGTTGCTCGAGTTGCATGAAGATTGTGCAAATTTTGCCAAAGAATTGTATTCAAACTATATTTCTCAACAACTAAAAGGCCTTCCAACCTTTGTATAATGATTTGAAAGATCTTAAATATGAATAAAAAAAATGTTCCAACTTCAAATTTTATCCCATAATTATTTTTTTCTCAAAAATACACAACCTCACAAAATGTTGTCAATGTAATATTGCAAAGTTGCAACAATTGACATGACAAATTTTGCATCCTTTTGGATCTTTTACTTCCACCTTACATACCTTCCATCTATAATGGTGTATTTAGTTACCCTAGACAAATCTAACCCTAAAATCTAACCTTTTCACCATTCTTAAACCATTTTACATATCATTCCCATATTTGGCATAGTTGGAAACCTTTTTCCCAAATGAGAAAATGAAATTGATAAGACAAGCAAAGGAAAGATAATATATCCTATTCATCATTCTACTTGGGGCAACATAGTTCCTATCAAAAATAAAAATGGAGAAATAAGGATACGTTTAGACTTTAGGAATCTAAACTAGGCTTCTTTGAAAGACAATCATCCCCTTCATTTCATGGACCACGTATTACTATACCATCTTAAAATGGAAAAACTTGCCTTTTAAGACCTTCTAGCACCCTTTCCATAAAGTATTTATTGGACCATGGGTGGACTTGTGCTAAATGTCCTCTTTTCCCTAAATTCTTCCTTTTTATCCTCTATTTCTTTTGGTAACTACCTAACATCTTTGTAGCTCCCTTGAACTAATCACTAGGACTAGGTAGACTAGGTCAACCTAGTTCCTAGTGACTTTGGGGCTCGGGGCCTAAAAGGCCTCAAAGGTTTAATTAGTTTTATTGCACTCTCAAGTCAGATTGTATTCTTTTCCTACCTAAAAAATCATATATAAAGAGGTTTGGAGGCTTCATTTTCATAACAATATATCATATCATTATCATGTGACCCAATTTGAACTCTAAGGCTCAAGAATTTGCATCCTTTTAAAGACAAGTGAGTTATTCAAGGAGTTCACGCAGTCAAGCAAGGGAGATTTCTATCAAGTATTAAAGGATCCTTTGTGGGAATTTCCTCTTCAAGATCTAGCTTCTTGTTGGTTATCAGTGAAGGTGACTATATTGAAGAATTCATTATATTCTACATTGATGCACACTTACATCCATGGGACCATGATGGGATTATGGTAGATCTATTGCAAATTATGGAGATACCCTACATTTCTATACCTAATTCAAAATTTATAACACACTACAAGAAAAATACTTATTGATAAGGGTTTCAAACAAGGTGAATCCTAATATTTATCTTGTTTTCAACCATTTACATCTAGGTTTATCATTTGCAGTTAATTCCTTAACCTAGGGCTTGACCACTGAAAGCCCTCATCCAACCCAAAAATAAAAAGTTTCCATTTTCTATGTGTAGGAGAAGGATAGAAATATTTTAGAAGAACTGGACTTGAAAACTATATTAAGAATGTATTACAAAGGTTCTAATCAAGCCAGAGAAAGGCATCAATTACATAGTTCCTCTTGTATTCCACATTGTTGGTGACATACAAGACATACAAATGAAATATATAATCAAGCCTCCACTCCTCCATCGATTGGAACTCTTCCTTTGATAACTCGAGAAATGAAGATGAACCCTAAACTCATTTCCACCTAACACGCGTTTCTCCTTCTTCCTTTTCCTTTGTACTTCTTTCCCACCACAGTTTCTTTAACAGATCTTTCAATGGTTGCATGCATTGCATTAGCCTATTGAAAATTTCACATTAATTTTCATGTTCTCCACCATGCCCTCCAAAAATTCATAATAGGAGCATTCACAAACATTTGTGATTTCTAATATTCAAACAATGTCTATTACCTGCACTCAAATCTAAATATATACATTTTAGAATCTAAATGAAGAGGACATAACAATTGATCATCTCAATGAATGAGAATCACATATAAGTGTATATGAGAAATGTTAGTATGCTAATAGAAACCAAATTTAAATAAAGCTTCTACAAACTAAACAAAATTCATAAACTTCAAGATAGACTAAGATGAACTCTCAATTGAGAATATGAGCCATTAATGGGCTCTCTCAATGAGAAGCTCTCTTGTTGAGTAGCTTTGTCTAAATAGATAGGATGTATGCTCAAGCTTATGCTTCAAAATGGGCTTCAAATGGAGTTGGAATTTGGGTGTGAGTGTATGGTTTTGATCTAAAATGGCTTCTTAAAATGGCATTATGAATTTACTTCATGGATTGTGTTATTTTGCAAAGGGGAAGGATCCAATTTATAGGCAAGAGGCTTGAGGGATTGAGGGCTAAGATGCAAGGATGGGAAAAAGCTCATGGAGGGCTCAGATTGCATGAGAGGAGAGCACATGGATTGTGCTTCCTTATAGCCAATCAAGGAGTGACACATGTCACATGGTGAGAGGATGGAGGAAAGGGGAAAGATGAGTCAACAAAGGAGGCTCAAGGGATAAAATCTTCATAAAGACCCTCATAATGACTTGTAAGAGAAATAAAAGGGCTTGGAAGAGTCATTTATGGCCTAGTGGGCTTCATAAAGTTTTATGGTTGAGATATTTTGAGGCAGATGAGAGCAATTTCGATTTGGTCTTGATTAAGAGGGTTTTAAGCTTGCTTAGGCTTGTGCAAATGATTAGAGGATGGATTAGGAAGGTTTAGGATTAGCTTAGGGATAGGCAAGTGGATGGCATTTAATGAGGGTGGGTGAAGGAGGAGATATTTGTTAACTTTGGCTTGGGTTAGTAAGTTTTAACCCATGTTTACGGAATGTGACAAAGTTAGGAGGGGATTAGGATTAGGTTTAAAGACATCTTCTAGAAGAGTTTAGACTTTGGATGAGGATAAAGACTTTCTAGAATACTCTAGAATTTCCTAGGATGAGGATGAAGACTTTCTAGAAGAGTCTAGAACTTCATAGGATGAGGATAAATTATATTTTTAGGAAATAAATAAAGTTTTATTTATTTCAAGGGTTTGGGTTGAGGAGATATTTATTAAAACTTTTTTAATAAACATGAGGATTAATATTTAATCTTAATTAAATATTTTGAGTTGGGATTAGGGGTAGGAAATGACGGGATTAGCCTTTAATTAAAATTAAAGAAGGATTAGAAGATTTTGGAAGAGGTTAGTGGTCTTAAGGAAATTGGCCAAGTTTTGGGCAAAAAATAAATTTTTTATTTATTTTGAGTTTTTTGGTCAATTTATTAATTAAATAATTAATAAATAAGGAAATAATGTTTAAATAAGATTTAAACATTTTTGGGAGGGATTCCTTAATTAAATATTTTTAATTAAGATAAAGGGATTTAATGGCATAAAAATAAATAAATAAATTAAATAATTAATTAATTAGTAAATGATGATGTCATCAGGAATTTTTCAGAAAATAAAAATACTTTATTTTCTAAAGGTTTTTAGGTGTCTACATTTTTCCCCTTTTTGATGTGATGCCGCAAGTGGCATGGCATCAAAGATAAGAAAATAAGATGCCCAAGGCTAGAGCAGAAGAGGAGAGAATGGACTGCAAGATGCCCCCTCAATAAGGTGGCGGGGAGAGAAAGCGAGGCTCGACGACTTCTTGAAAAGTACAAGAATCCGAGATGAGCAAGAAGACTCAGATTGGCTTAAGAGAAGAGGTTTAGTTAACTCAAACTCTCACTATGGGAGAATGATAAAGGAGAATTAGAGGCATAAGAGGAAGCAAGCTTAAGATCTCAGAGATTGTAGAGGATGAAGGAGAGGAGCGCTATAAAAGGAATCCAGGATGGGGAGATGGATGAGGGGATTAAAAAGATGATGCAACAGGATTTCAAAGAGTCAGATTGGCGGAAGATGGGTTTCAGAGATCCCTAGGACTAGGATTGTGGATCTTGAAAGATGAGGTTTGGTGGATTGATTTGGATTGGTGGATCCCTAAGACTAGGATTGTGGATCCCTAAAGCTAAAGGTGAGGAGTGATTCAAAGAGATATTGATGCATAAGCCGGGGTAGGAGAGACGGATGCTAGATATGGATGGGGGACAATGGAGATAAAGGAAAACCATTAAAGCTTTTTGAGTGGGGGGATGCTTCAAAGAGAAGTACCACCATGTAGTTGAGCACTAGATTTGCTATAGGACTGTTGGTTAATTGCCAAGGTTACCAAGAACATCAAGGCCTTTTCACCAACTGTCCAGAGGACTGACGAACTGACTCAAAACAAACACGCAAGGATTGCCCCAACATCACACATGATTCCTAAAGGAAGCAACGTGGAACCGACACTGGATAACCTACAAGCAAAAAAGAAAAACAAACAGAAGACATGATCAAGACCTTACGCTCTGATTGCCCCATTTGCAGTATACCATGATATGGAAGATCGTGGCAACCTTGAGGAGGGAACAAGGAGATTTCTTGGAAAAGATATTTCAAGACCCAACAGGGAAGAGTCCAAATCAAAAGAAAGCAAAAATCCAAAAGAGAACCATTTGCCAACAAGATGGGTAGGACGAGGTACTAACGGACCAAGATCAGACATGAGGAAAGCTATATCCTACAAGGACCTATCGGAGAGCACCTAAGCTGGTGGATTTGGATGAGTGATGCGTCTGGAAAGCTGAACTAAGAAAGATAACACTTTGGTGACAGGAAATCTAGCTAAAGGATGCATTGGAATAGCTAACCAAGATGTGCAATGGGTGCAAGATGTTGATCAAGGATGAACTGACATGAACATTGGATAGATACAATGGTACTAAGCTAAAGAGGATGTACAAGATGATGGACCAAGATATGTTACAAATGTACAAGTTTATTCATGTTTTGGTTTTTGTGAGATGGAAATGTTTGTGAAGGATGGGATGTCTATAATAGGTGATAGGTGGATAGGTAGATGGTTTGCAAAAAGCTTAAGTAAAAATGGGGTTTTGTGTGTGCATGTGATAGTATACAAGCTAGGATACAAGATTATTTACAGGCTGGAATATGGTACAAACTTTGGACAAGATTCGGATATACAAGGTATGGTACAAGATTTTCAAGGTATAATACAAGATTTGGTACAAGATTTTACAAGCTGAGGTACAAGATTTTACAAGCTGTATAGGAGGTATTTACAAGCTCCATTAGATTTTGGATATTTGGTTGGAACACCAAGGGAACAAGCAGGTATTTTATGGGATGGTGGGTGAATGGATGAGGGATAGGATAGTGATAGATAATGGATTAGTCTTAGTACACAAGGCACCTAAATTACCAGTTTTTCATCAAGGTACCTATCCAAGGTGCTTGAATTGCCAAGTTTTCACCATTGGACGCTTATTTCTCTTTACTATTTTTTTTTTGTATTTTTCAAAAGCTAGGTATACCAAGGATCTTCAAGCATAGAACTTCTTGAGATGAATGATGTTAGTAGGATCATTCAAGAGTTCTCCTTCTGGTGTAGATAGCTGATAGGCTCTGGAGCTAAAGGAAGCAGTGACAACATAAGGACTAAGCCATGTAGGTTCAAACTTGCCTTTCTTTTCTTGATCTTCTTGGACTTTCATGTTTTCTTTAAGGACCATGTCACCTGGCTGAAAGTGTCATGGAAGCACCTTCTTGTTGAAATTCCTTTTGAGATGAGTTTGATAGACTGTGAGATGATCATAGGATTGTTGTCGCTTCTCATCTAAGAGATCTAGCTGGGTCAGCCAAGCTACTCTGTATTCTTCATCTGATATTTGCCCTTGCAAAGATATGCACAAGGAGGGAAGTTCAACCTCTATAGGTAGTACCGCTTCAACACCATAGACTAGGGAGTATGGAGTTGTGCTTGTGGATGTACGAAAGGAAGTTCGATAGGCCCATAGGGCTGGATTTATTTGTAGGTGCCAATCACGGCCGGAATCATCGACAAATTTCTTTAGGATTTTGAGGATGGTTTTGTTAGTTGCCTTTGCCTGGCCATTAACTTGTGGGGAATATGGGCTAGAAAAGTGGTGATGGATGTGGAGGGAAGTGCATAATTCTTCCATGTTGAGATTTTCAAAGTTACCTCCGTGGTCAGTGAAGATGGTGGATGGGATGCCGAAGCGGCAAACTATGTGGTACAAGATGAACTTGGAGACCTGGACTCCTATAGCTGAGACTAGGGGGACTGCTTTCACCCATTTAGTGAAATAGTTTGTAGCTATTATTATCCATTTATGTCCATCAGATGTGAGGGGTGTGATAGTTCCAACTAGATCAAGGCCCCAATAAGCGAAAGGCCAAGGTGGTGCAATAGGCTATAGATCTTGTGCTGGAGCGTGCACAAGATTTGCATGCTGCTGACATGGGAGACACTTTCTGACAAAGTCATAGGAGTCTTCTTCAATGGTAGGCCAATAGTAGCCTACTCTAAGGATTTTTCATGCTAGGACAATACCACTCGTGTGGGCACCGCAAAGTCCAGAGTGTACTTCTTTTAACACCATCGTGGCCTTGTTTTGGTCTAAACATCAAGAGAGAGTATCGTGATAACCCCGACGATATAGGGTATTGGCTATGATAACATAGCGGGATGATTTTTGGATGAGGTTCTAGTGTTGGGTACGTGTGAGGTGAGGGGATATGATACCATTGTTAAGGTAAGTGTGAATCTCATGGTACCAAGGGGATTGGGGACCAACCAAGATACAAACACAGTTTGAATCCTCATTCACATAGGCAGGTGTGAGGAGCTGCTCCACTAAAAACTCATACTGTGTAGCTGCTTGGGGAATTTCCAAGAGCGAGCCTATAGAAGCCATAGCATCTGCTGCTTTGTTCTGTATTTGAGGTACTTGTGTAAACTAAAACTTTGTAAAATGTTGGGTTAGTTGATCAACTAGCTCTTTGTAGGGTAATAGCTTTCATCTTTGGTTTGATATTCATTTAGGGCTTGCTTGATGATGAGCTAAGAATCGCCAAATATTTGTAGCTCAGCAATGTTCTATTCTGCAACTATCTTTAATCTTGCTATGAGGGCCTCATATTTAGCTATATTGTTGGTGCTAGGGAATTGTAGCTTGAAGGATTTTGGAATGTAATCTCCTTGAGGTGTGACCAACAATATTCCTATCCCTGATCCATGAGATGTGTATGAGCCATCAAAATAAAGTTTCCATGGGGGTTGTTCTTCAATTAGATAGATATGCTCATCTGGAAATTCTGTGATCAATGGATAAGCATCTATTAGAGGTGCATCAGCTAGGTGATCTGCTATAGCTTTCCCTTTGATTACCTTTCTGTCCACATACTAGATGTCAAATTCGCTAAGGAGCATAACCCATTTGGCCAAACGGCCTGTAAGTGCTATTCTGGAGAGCATATACTCTAGAGGGTCAATCTTGGAGACTAGTTGGATGGTATGACTTAGCATGTAATGGCGACGCTTTTGAGTTGAGAAAACAACTACCAAACAAGCTTTTTCCATAGGAGTGTAATTGAGTTCATAACCAACTAGGGTTCTACTGATTTAGTAGATGGCTCTTTCTCTATTGTAGTCATCGAGCTATGCTAGAAGTGCCCCTAGAGCAGTAGGTGTTGCTAATATGTACAAAATCAGGGGATGACCAGGAACTGGTGGAACAAAGATAGGGGGATTGATGAGATACTGCTTGAGATGGTCGAAGCTGCGCTAACATAAAGGATCCCACTTGAAGTTCTCATCCTTCTTCAGTAAATGTGAAAATGGTGTATACTTATCTGTAAGCTGGGAGATGAAGTGCCAAACAGATTGAAGCTTTCCCTGAAGAGAATGAAGCTATCGCAGTGTCTGGGGAGGAGGCATGTCTAAGATAGCCTTGACCTTCTTGGGGTCGATCTCTATACCTCGTTTAGAAACTATAAAGCCTAGAAGCTTGCCAAATGTGACCCCAAAGACACATTTCTTGGGATTCAGCATGAGATGATATTTGGCTAACCTATCAAAGACTTTCTCTAGGTCAACAAGATGATCCATGAAGGTATGAGACTTGACCAAGATATCATCCACATAATCCTCCAAAATGCTATGGATGAGATCATGAAAAATGGCTGTCATAGCTCTTTGATAGGTAGCCCTAGCATTCTTTAGGCCAAAAGGCATCGTGTTGTAGGAAAAGGTTCCCCAAGGGGTAGTGAATGCTGTCTTATGCTGATCCTCTTCTACAATCTTGATTTGATTATACCCAGAAAATCCATCCATGAGGGACAAAATTTCATGTCGAGCTGTAAGATCTACAATCATATCTATGTTGGGCTAGGGAAAATCATCTTTTGGACAAGCTTTGTTAAGATCTCTAAAATTAGTATAGATTCTGATGTCACCAGAAGGCTTAGTGATGGGGACCATGTTGGAGATCCATTCTGAATAGTTGATAGGTCGGATAACCTTAGCAGCTAACATTCTTTCTAACTTAGCTTTGACCAGTAATGCCACCTTGGGGTGCATTTTTCTAAGCTTTTGTCTGACGGGCTTGATCTGTGGATTGACTACAAGATGATGAACTACAAGCTTTGGATCAAGCCCTGGCATGTCCTGATATGACCAAGCAAATTGGCCAATGTTCTCTCTTAAGACCTCAAAGAGGAGATCAACTTGGTCTTGTGATAGGGATGCAGCAATGTGAACAAGCCTAGGGATCTCTGAAGAACCGATGTTGACTTCCCTAGTATCCTCAATTAGAATAGAAGATATCTCTAGTCGATTATCTTGAGGAGGTAATGCTAAATCCTCATGTTCTGCTTGTGGCTCTGGATGTTCTTGCTGAGGGGTTCTCTTTTCTGCCTTAGCTAGTCTCAGATTCACCTTAGTTCCAGTTTTGGGTGTATCGAAACTAGGTTGGGGATTTTCTCTAAAATACCCCTTGGGATCTAGCTTGTAGATATAGGCAGAATCTAGCTTTGTTTTCTTGTGAGGTGTTTCAGCTCCCATGAATCTCAGAAGTGCTTCCTCTGATGTGAACTCATCAATGTGTATGACACTTGGTTGGTCCCAATCTATGAGTTGTGGATGGGCGAGTGGTAGGTCAATGAGGTGGATGGATAGTTCTTGCAGAATAGAGTCTTCGAGGGAGATTTGGTCTAGGATATTGTCGTAGGCTCTCTTTTCAACTTCTTTAGGAATGTCCTCAATTTTGACAAGGTCGAGGTGAATTTTCAAAAAAGCGTGGATGTATTGGTGCCCTCAGTTGTGGGTATGCCAAAGCCAAAAACTTGACTTTGATTCCCACTTGTGTGCATCGATGGGACACTGCATGCCTCTTTCTTTTGGTCCTAGACCACCACCTTCATAGTTCCATTTGTTAGTGATGAGATTATGTTCTTGGGGATACTTCTAGCTGAAGTGATCAAGCCATGCCTGATTCCTTTGAGGTGCATCCTTATGTAACCAATTGTTGATATCTGGAGTGAGCTCCTCATGAAGAGGGATTTTTGAGGATACAAAGGTTGTTGGTCCAAACTATTTGTATTGAGGAGGTGGAATCTCCTTAGCTTTGTGATATGTCAGTCATCCATGGGTATGTGGATCAAGTGGGAGTGCCCTGACAGCAAATGCATCTGACAAACTATACTCTCCACAACCCTTGTTATTGATCTTCACAGTAGACAGGGTAGAGGCGAGGATGGTTTCTGGGTCATTACAAGTGTGGGATGAGCTGGTGATGGATGTGCTGATATCAATTCTAGGGCAATGGTTTGTATATGAAGCTTCAACTGCATTGTAGTAAGCAAAGGGTTCTGGATCGGGATGGATGGTTACCTCAGTGCCTTGATGCAGAAATTTGACGCACTGATGGTAAGTGGATGGAACAGCTTTCATGGCATGAATCCATGGGCAATCGAGGAGGATGTTGAATGGTAGGATTAGATCAATAACATGGTAGAGTGTTTCTTGGATGACTGGCCCAACCTTGATTGGAAGCAAAATAGTTCCTTCTGTGGTTCTTTCCAAGTTGTCATAAGCTTTGATGGTGATAACCTCACTGATGATATCTGCCTCAGTATACCCAGCTTGTTTTATGAATTTTAGGGTGCAAATATTCAAGGCTAATCCATTATCTATCATTACTCTTTTCATGGCAAAATTGGATACCATGATGGCTATGTAAAGTGGAAGGGTGTGATCTGGCTCGACCACGGGTATGTCGGTGGGTTTGAACGATAGAGCACATGAGGATGAAAGGTGTCCAACAAGATTGCGAAAATCAGTAGCATTGATATCAGAAGGGACACAAGATTCTATGAGAGCACTATCAAGGATGTTATTGTACACAGGACTAGTGCAAAGAAGGTCTAAAATGGAGATTTGGGCTGGCATGTTCCCAAGGTGTTCCAAGATATTGTACTAGCTTTTTGATGGAGCTGATGGTGCTGGTGAAATGGGTGGTCCTACGATGTTAAATCGGGCTCTTCGAGTGGTCACTGCACACTCATTGTTTGGTCCTTAGATATTGATAACATTGACAAAAGGCTCTTTCTCAGATATACAACCTATAAGGCTACCATATTCTATATAGGATGAAGTGTGGTCATTGTTCTTCCCATGCTGTTGGTTTGGCTGACGGTTGTTGGTGTTGGTTTGGTTAGGTTCTTTTTTAGGATTTTGATTGTTGTGAGGAGAAAAAGCATTTTGATAGATCTGTAAGCCTGCATTGGGAGAGGTTTGGGCACCAACAGTGATTTCCTTCCGATCAATGAGGTCCTGCACATAGTCTTTCAGTTTCATGCATCTGAGGATAGTGTGACCTTTTACCCTATGAAATTTGCAGTACTCATTGTCTTTGTACCATGCAACTTTGGATTAGCTTGGGTCAATTTGCTGGGTAGGAGGAAATTTGATGAGGTTTTCCTTGACTAATTTCTCAAAAATGAAATCCAATGGCTCACCAAGGGGCGTATAGTTTCTAGGTGTAGGTTGGAAGCTGGGCTTTTGTCCTGTAGCTACATTGATGGCATTAGCTTTATTGCTAGACCCTTGAAAGTTTGGTCTTGGATTGTGGTTTTGATAGCTATGGTTATTTTGCTATTGGTAGTTGATAGCTTGTTGATTGTTTGGTTGATAGGGTGGGTTGGACTGGTTGTGAGAAGGACCAACAATATTCACATGTCTGGTGTCAGTGACGCCATCTGTTGCAACATGTTTGTTTTTGTTCCAATACCTAGACTTGTCATTGGAATGTGATTGATTTTGGTTGGCTTCCTTGTAAATCTTGACCACACCATATTTAATGAGTCCTTTCTCAAGGATCATTCCTTTCTCAAGGATCATTCCTTTCTCTTTGATATCTTTGTAGGTCTGCAAATAGTTCATGGTCATGTGGTGAGCCAAGCTAGGATGGGCATTATCAATAAACATTTTCACCAAATGGAACTCTGGTAAGGTGCAAGATATGTAGGTGGTAAGGGTTTGCCATCTTTGCAGATATTCGAGAAGGCTTTCTCCACCTTTTTTCTTGGTGTGGACAAGATCAACTACTGATAGCTCTGTTTCAACAAGATGGGCATATTGGGCTACAAATGCCTCAGATAATTGAACAAAATTTTTAATTGTGCCATAGGGAATTCTATAAAACCATTCAAGAGCTGGTCCAGCCAAGCTTTTGGGAAAGAGATGCAAGATGAAGATGTCATTGTATGCCACTTCTTGGCAGTGCATGTAAAATTCTTTGATATGTGTGACAGGGTCTCCTTTTCCTCTAAATTTGTCAAATTTGGGTGTCTCAAAATGCTTGGGGAATGGTGTCATGGTAATGGCTCTGTCAAATGGGTAAGGGCACACATTTTCAAACTTGAAAGTTTTTGGATCATTTCCCTCTTGGATGTTCTTCAAAGCTATTTTCATGGCTTCCCATTCTGAATTAATGGGTGATGGCTGGGGTGCCCCCAATGTAGGAGTGCCTTGAGGTAGGTATGCCCCCATTTGGGATGGTACCTAAAAATAATTGGTGGTTGGTTGGATTGGTGGGTTACCTCCTAGAAGTGGCATTGAAAAGTAGTTGGTAATAGGAGGTAATGGATTAGTTGGTAGTGGAGGTGGTGGGAATTGAAAGCTAGGAAATGGAATTGATGGGGTTTGATAGCTTGGTGGATGGATTTGGAAGCTTGGTAGAGTGGTGGCGGGAGCTTGGGTCACTTGAGAGCTGGGCAGAACATTGGTAGTAGCTTGTAGGGTTTGATAGCTTTGTGGAGTGAGGGTAGTAGCTTGTGGATTTGTGGCTGATGGCACTGAGCTCCCAAGACCTAATGGAAATGATGGGATTGTGCTTTGGGCTATGGTGAACAAGCTGGGGGTGATGAAAGGTTGATTACTTGGCCCCATGGGTGGCATCCCTGTTGTATATTGCTGAGGTTGGCCAAAGATACTAGCACTTATTTGGGAGATGGGTGGATTTGGAAGGCTGGGTTGGGGAGCAGCAACAACAATAGTGAAGGGCATGAAAAGTGAGGTGTTTTGGGTAAAGGGGATTTGGAGTGGAGAGGTATGAACCAAGGATGGAGTGGTTGTGGCTGGGTTGGCTTGCGGCATGGAGATTTTAACTTGGGTGGATGATGGTATGTTTGGGTCTGTTGGATCATATGGATTGGCTAGAGGCTCTTCTTTTGACATATATTGAGGATAATTTAGATCATAAGAGCCTATGGGTGGTGGCAGCTGCCCAAACAATGGGTGAGATGGATCTAATAATGGAGGGGGTCTTCCAAAGTCAAAGGTTCCTACATTGTCCCTTCGAAAATCAGCCGTGATTGTCTCTTTGTTCTTGTCTATAATGGCATTTACCAATACTACATTTCCTGGTTGGTTCATGAAAGCTTCAATGTCAGTAGATGATGGCATAGCTTTCTCTGGGCTGAAGGATGGCTGAGTGCTCAAGGGGGGTGAGGCTGTTCGATCCAAATGATAGGGCTCCATTGTTTCTTTCTTCTTGGCTAAGCAAGTGACGGGTGGCATGAAAAATGCTCCTAGGGATGAGATGCAACAAATGTTGGTGGATGCAAAAGGGAGGAAGGCTTTTCTATGCAAATGATTTCCTAGGTTGAGGCAAAGCTATATGACAAAACCTAAGGAGGATTGGGTTGGGGATTCTAACTTTAAAGATATGTTGCCAAAGCACAAAAGGTCTGCTTTCCTATGTGCAAGCTTGGTGGTGATTGTGTCAACTTAAGGGTAGACTGATGATCCTTTAGGAAGAACACGAGATTGACCACTTGTGGATCCCAACCTTTAGCTCAAGGTGATGAGGGATAACAAGTGGAAAAGCTAAATTACCCTAGACAAAGCTTTGTCAAAGGGATAACCTTGGTGAGATTGGTGGTTTTGAAAGATTTTAGGAATGACAAACTTTTAGCAAGGTGACAACAATTTTTGAAGGCTTGGATGTGAAGATTTTGGATGACTGGCTAGATGGTTTGGTCCTAAATGAGATGGATGAGCTAATAATGCTTAAGGGGATAACCTAAGATGGCTGACTTTTCTACAAAGATGACTTTAAGGCGAAGCTTATCCAAGAAGGTGTGGAGAAACAAGGGTGTCTAATCATAGAAATCATGCCTAGTTGGTAAGGCATAAGAAGGATTAACTCCTGGATGTTGGCTAAATTTGATGGTGTGCTCTAACTAGGCCTCTTGAAGTGCTTCGTCGACAACTTTATCCTCTGCTTTGTGGAGTTTGGCAATTCGAGGACTTGGTGTTAGTTCTTTTCTCTTGGCTGAAAGTTCTTGGTATGCCTGAGATGGTTTGAGTTTAACTTTGTGGAACTTCTATTTGAGTTTGGGTTGCTCTGACATCAATTCTTGAATTTTCTTGGCTTTGAGAGACCTCAGTTAGTTTGCTTCAACTTGTTCAATTTCTGAAATAGGCAGTGACTACACTAAGTATACCCTAAGCTAGGATTGACCAAGTTTGGCAAACATTCATTCAACAAATAAAAAAGCAAGCAATAGATAGGAACAACCAGATAGAAGTTTTTGATTCTCAGAATGTGATACTTGTGCTGAGGAGTGTGTATGTTTTACAAATGTTTCGATCAGTCACTTCAAACACATTAACACTCTAGATGGTTGTCTACAAGGCTGATAGTTGGTTTAGCTAGGGAGTCCTTGATATACCCAAAGGTACGTGAGGCCCAAATCTGTAGATGAAACCAACAAGATGTCACACATCTGAGAGGAGTGGTAACCCACTTCTCCTCTTTCACTTCTCAAGGGTATAAAGTTCCTTGAAGCTTAGCCCGAGTGACAAAAATCTTGATTCCAAGAGAGGTGTCTTTGGATTCACCTCCCAATTTTTATACTCCGCTGGAATGCTGGAGTTGAGGTTGTCCAAGGGGTGATGAAATCCCCCAGCAGGCCTCCTAAAAAGAAAAAAGGTTTTGGATCCTAATCTTATGCACCCAAGATGGCCTCAAAAGATGACAAGGGGAGAGAAGACTTGGATGACCTTGGGCTAAAAAAAAAAAAACACGCTTGTTCTTTTACCAACTGACTCTTATGCGTGCTAATCTAGACTTTGCAAGCACTCATGTTTAAGAGACAATGTTCAATTCCAACTTGAAGTGCCAAAAAAAGTAAATTGATCGAAGAATGCAAACAAGAAGAAGAGTTAGGGTGAAAAAAAGAAAACTCGTGCGCCCGGAGGCCCTCCACGTCAAGTATCAATTAATTTCCTTTAAAGCATTCAAGAGTTGGTGTGATTTTGTTTTAAGCCCAAAGCAAAGATGTGTGAGACTCGATTTGTCAAGCACATGCCCGAAGGCCCTCCATGTCAATAGTTGTTCAATTTTAGTGCCCAAACTTGAAGTGTGATCGATTTAATCTAGAGTTTTGGTCATTTAAATTTTTTGATAAAGTTAAAGAAAATGTTCAAAGATCAAGTGAGTGAGTTAGATTGTGGAACATTTAACACCTTTTTCAAGTAGACCCATCCCCATAAATGGCGCTGAGATTGCAACCAATGGTTGAATTGATGGGTGATTAGAAAAGAGGTGAGTCCAAGGAACTACTCAAATTGATTTTTTCAAATTTGTATTTAACTTAACAAAGTTTCTTAAATGTCCAAAAATCAAACTTTACCTAAATTGCATGTGGAAAAGAGATTTGTTTTGTTCAATTTTAGAAGCTCCAAATGAAGTGTTTGATATTGCAATGGTTAATTGATCCTTGGAATTCAAGATTGGATTTGTTATTTTAATCATGCATTCAAGAAAAATTTGATTTTAATCCATGTCATTCAAGAGTGTGTTTAGCAACATGCATTCAAAGACAAGTGATTAAACATTCAAGTCTTTTACCTTTGAGCATTCAAGATTGAGATTTTGTGTGTTGTTTTAAGAACTTTGAAGTGCTTTTTTTTAACCTTAGATCATTCAAGATTGTTTTGGACTCAAAAGTGAAAATGACTCTTTGGACTTTGGTTTTCATTCAAGATTTTGTGTTCTAGTTTGCATATTTTAAGACCAAAAATGATATTCCTAGATTGTTTTGATGCATGAAAAACCTAAGAAACATTCAAAATTTTGCAACAAGACATTTGTTTGGAACAAATAACAAAGCTTTTAGGAAAATTTTTCGCAACCATTTAGGATTCTTAATTTTCATGAGATTTTTAAAAGAACTTTAAAATATTTGCAAATGAGGTTCATTTGATCCTTGATTGATGCTTTGAGTTTGACTTAGATTTTAGTGTGCACTTAGTGTTGATTTTGAACCTTTTGAAATGGAAACTTGAAGTTCTTTTTAAATTTCCAAAAATGAAGTGTTCTTAACTTTGCATGAATGCATCTAAAACCTTGATGTTGCAAGGATGAAAATGATTGGATTGGTTTAGTTTCACTTGTTAAAATGCTTTTTTTTTTTTTGCAAATTTTTAGTTTTTAATGGATTAAGTATGATTTAGGGGTTCATTTTAAGCACTAAAAAGAAGTGTGTATGATTTTGCCTCCTTAAAAAAAAATGGCCAAGATCTCCTACAAGAAGAAGAAGAAGAAGTAGATGGAATAAGAAGAATATAGACAAGAAGAGGAAGAAGAATTTCAAGTGCTTTGTCCACCTATAAGCTTGAAAAATCTGCAAACACTATGAGATTGACTATGAGTTCCTTTGTCTTCTTCATGCTCATGTGGACCTACAAAACCAATTTATACAATCCTACCAATCACAAAAACAAGCAAAATTAGCCAAAATTAGCAAATGACATACAAAACTTGACTAAAAAAGCTAATGAAGATGACCCATGCGGGGTCCCACCGGGCGTGCCAAAATGTATATGAGCAATGTTAGTATGCTAATAGAAACCAAATTTAAATAAAGCTTCTACAAACTAAACAAAATTCATAAACTTCAAGATAGACTAAGATGAACTCTCAATTGAGAATATGAGCCATTAATGGGCTCTCTCAATGAGAAGCTCTCTTGTTGAGTAGCTTTGTCTAAATAGATAGGATGTATGCTCAAGCTTATGCTTCAAAAAGGGCTTCAAATGGAGTTGGAATTTGGGTGTGAGTGTATGGTTTTGATCTAAAATGGCTTCTTAAAATGGCATTATGACTTTACTTCATGGATTGTGTTATTTTGCAAAGGGGAAGGATCTAATTTATAGGCAAGAGGCTTGAGGGATTGAGGGCTAAGATGCAAGGATGGGAAAAAGCTCATGGAGGGCTCAAATTGCATGAGAGGACAGCACATGGATTGTGCTTCCTTACAGCCAATCAAGGAGTGACACATGTCACATGGTGAGAGGATGGAGGAAAGGGGAAGGATGAGTCAACAAAGGAGGCTCAAGGGATAAAATCTTCATAAAGACCCTCATAATGACTTGTAAGAGCAATAAAAGGGCTTGGAAGAGTCATTTATGGCCTAGTGGGCTTCATAAAGTTTTATGGTTGAGATATTTTGAGGGAGATGAGAGCAATTTTGACTTGGGCTTGATTAGGAGGGTTTTAAGCTTGCTTAGGCTTGTGCAAATGATTAGAGGATGGATTAGGATGGTTTAGGATTAGCTTAGGGATAGGCAACTGGATGACATTTAATGAAGGTGGGTGAAGGAGGAGATATTTGTTAACTTTGGCTTGGGTTAGTAAGTTTTAACCCATGTTTAGGGAATGTGACAAGGTTAGGAGGGGATTAGGATTAGGTTTAAAGACATCTTCTAGAAGAGTCTAGACTTTGGATGAGGATAAAGACTTTCTAGAATAGTCTAGAATTTCCTAGGATGAGGATGAAGACTTTCTAGAAGAGTCTAGAATTTCTTAGGATGAGGATAAATTAGATTTTTAGGAAATAAATAAAGTTTTATTTATTTCAAGGGTTTGGGTTGAGGAGATATTTATTAAAACTTTTTTAATAAACATGAAGATTAATATTTAATCTTAATTAAATATTTTGAGTTGGGATTAGGGTAAGGAAATGACGGGATTAGCCTTTAATTAAAATTAAAGAAGGATTAGAAGATTTTTGAAGAGGTTAGTGGTCTTAAGGAAATTGGCCAAGTTTTGGGTAAAAAATAATTTTTTTATTTATTTTGAGTTTTTTGGTCAATTTATTAATTAAATAATTAATAAATAAGGAAATAATGTTTAAATAAGATTTAAACATTTTAGGGAGGGATTCCTTAATTAAATATTTTTAATTAAGATAAAGAGATTTAATGGCATAAAAATAAATAAATAAATTAAATAATTAATTAATTAATAAATGATGATGTCATCAGGAATTTTTCAGAAAATAAAAATACTTTATTTTTTAAAGGTTTTTAGGTGTCTACAATAAGGATGTGGTGATATCCTCTCATAAGTTTGGTTATCCATCATCCACTATAACCAAACTAAAAAATATACCAAATATTGATTGCTCTCACTACTTAGTAGATTGCTTCTTCTGTTGCTATATTTCCTACATATATTTTTAAAATTTAGAATGTATTTACAAAATAATCCTTTTTAAAATCATCATACAAAATCATATTAATTCCAATAAAATAAAACTATAAGAAAGAACATGAATTAATTACTTTAGATCTGTAACAACATAAAAAATACTAGAATGCAAAGATGACATCTGAAAAGCACTAGAAGGAATAGTGTGCAAATTTATAAAGATAAAAAAGAAAAATATATGGCACATTGCATTTCAATCCCATATAAATGTGGTCATTATTCAAAATTAGTATTTTTAAAATTGTGTTGAGCATCCCAATGTCTATCAAGGTGGAGGACAAGAGTGATTAGTAAGTTGGTGGAAGAGATAGAAGACAAGAGAATGAAGAGAAGAAATACTCAAGCGCAAACTCCTCAAGAGTACCCAAGCTAGGGAAAAAATTTCATGCAAAGCACATTTGGACAAGCAATGAAAAGCTGGCATAGGATAAGTCATGAAAGCATAAAGCAAAAGTATGAAAAGATGTAGTCTAGTGAAATTGACTTGTCTCCCCTTCTTTTTGGAGTAATATTATCTTATTTCAGCTGTTTACCTTCTGATGCAGTGCAAGGTAGGAGAATCCCCAAAGGAGATGTCCTAGCCCCCAACAAATAACCACACAATGGAAAGAAAACAATAATGCAACACAAATGCAAGATCTAATATCGAATCACAACTCTTTATTTATAAAATAACCAATTACATGCAATATGCCTAGCTACAAGGCCTTCTGAGTTAGGGCCAAATACAACATCAATTACAATAACAGTTCTGCAAGATCCAACAAGATCCAACTCACAATCTAAACACTAATCCAACTAGTCTAGATCTACAATGTTAGATTATGGTGACTGATCAGGAAAGTACTGTTCATACTTCATAATTAGCCGACATATTATGGACGACACATGGCTGACATGTTGTAACCCTAAAACGGATAAAATACTTGTATAAAAGGGTTTAGGGTTAGGTATTTTCATTATGTTGTGATGCAAAATTGCTTCTTGTGGTGGTATTAAGCTGTAAGGGATTACATATTGTAATTAGGTTGTAATCACTGGATTGTAATAATATTGGACTTGCAGTTTGGTGGATGTAGCCCAGGGATTAGGTGAACCACGTTAAATCTTGGTGCCTTGTGTTCATTTCTGTGTGATCTATTATTTTCTGTTATTGGTTATATTTTCATGTAGTTTTTATTTCTGTCCATGGTTTATCTTAACATACAACTAGATAAGAATACCAAGAAGAATCCACACTTTTACCCTTACATCCACCAAGCAATCCTCTAGTTCTCAAGTCATAGCTACTAACTCTTCAAAGTTCACATCTACCCTTCATGCTCTTCTCCAAGCTACATGATAATATCTAAAGACTAGAAAACCCCCTACTTATACCCAACCAAGCCACAAGTCAGCCCAATTCATTACAAATTAAGTTAAATCCCTCACATTAAATATATGTTGATCCACAAGTTAGCTACAACATAAATTAAATGCCAAAAGTTGGCTCACAAACAACTCAGCATCAATAGGAACCAAGACCAAGCAAAGTGCCAAAGAAAACCAAGCCGAGCATCAACCAAACCAAAAGCAATGGCAAGCTCCCAAAGCATGCTGATCACCTAGAGCATTCCAAGCTCAATAGAGTATACAATGCTCCCAGGTGAAACTATGTCCAATAACAATTGAGCACCACTCCTATGGTGAGAGGGTCCACATCTTCAAGTCAAAATCTCTCCAACATGCAAGATTACAAGCCAACCAAGGATGCACTTGCATCAAAAACCCTAGGTTCAAAAAGATGTTCTTAGTAGCTAGAAGAACATCTTCTAGGATTCAACACATAAATCCAAAACTGATTCTTTACATACATATAATCCAAGTCTTCAACTCGTACATTCTTTCCCTTGTTCTTCTTCTACTTCTTTACATCCATTCTAGGTGTGCTGCAAGTCTTCTTTCCATATTGTTTTCCAACCTTCTTAGAATTTTCCAACTCAACTTGGCTGCCAATACTCACTTTCCTCCTACCAAGCTCTTCATTCTATAAAGGAATCAGGGAATACTTCTTTCCACCTTTCTCAATAGTAAATACATTCTTGACACAATCATGCACAACCTTGAAATCATACTGGCAAGGTCTGTTGAGTGACACATGACAACCATTCATGTCCACAATATCACACAACACTTGATCCTTATACCACCCAATTTGAAAATTGACAAGGCATTGCTCCCTTACTTCCAAAGCATTCTCACCTTGTAACCAACCAATCTTATAAGGATAAGGGTGTCTTACTCTCTTCAAACCAATTTTTTGAACCATCTCCTTAGGAACAAGGTTATTAGTATTACCACCATCCACAATGTTAGGATTAACATCAGAAAAAAATAACAATTACATGAAAGTATAACCAATATTAGAAAATAACAAATCAGAGAGAAGAGAAGACAAGACCCCAAGATTTAACGTGGTTCACTCAATCCTTGGGTTACGTCCATTAAACAATAAGTCCAATATTATTATGATCCTATGATTATAACTTAATTATACTTTATAATCCCTTATAGCTTAATACCACTACAAGAAGTAATTTTTGCATCACACCTTATGGAAAAATCCCTAACCCAAAGCCCTTTTATACTATTATTTTTTCACTTTAGGGTTAAAATTAGTTACAATAGGTTAGCCATAAAATTTTGATAAAATAGCCCCATTTTTTTCCTCAGGACTATGTACTGTACCTCCCTACTAGTCCTCTAACAAGAATCCAATGTCGTTTGACCAAATAGTACTTGCTGAGCTAGAAAACTCTCTCCTTTATCAGGTTCTTTTTCTTTGATTACAACCTCATTCACATAACAAATTTCCTAGCGTGAGGACATTTAGTAGATATATATGATTCTTCACCACATCTAAAGATATTACTAGTAAACCCACCTCCACCTATCCTTCTCTTCTAATTAGTAGGTTTTTGTTCACCTTTAGCACTTAATTTAGCCTTTTTTGAGTTATCCTACTTCTCTTTCCCTCTAGCATTACCTTGAATTTTAATCTTCAACTTATCTTCTACCTTCAAAGAATATTGATAAGCATCCTCAACTGGAGAAATATTCAACATACCAACCTCATCCTGAATATTGAATCTCAAACCATTAACATACTGAGCTACCTATTCCTTTGACAATTCTCTATGCCTAGACCAAATAGTCAACCTGAAGAACTTTTCGGTATAATCCTTCACAATCATAGTTTTTTGTTTTAGATTCTACAACCTCTTAAAAAACTCAAGTTCATAATCAACATGAATGAACTTAGCCTTCAATTTAGTCACCATTAATCTCCATCTATTGATCTTCATTTCACCTTCCTCCTCTCTATCTCTTTATAGTTCTTTCCACCAAAGAGAAACATGTCCTTTCAACTTATTCTGTGCCAACCTCACTCTAAGTGGATATTCAATATCCTTAAGCTTAAAGTAGTCTTCCAATTCACCAATCCAATCAATTAGGTCTATAAGAGTCAAAGTACCTGAGAAATTAGAAACCTCCATCTTATGCTTCAACTTCAATTGAGATCCATGTCTAGCAAACTGACTAGCCCTATTTCCAAAAGGTCACTCCATATGATCAGTTCTATCCTTGCCACTAGATTCAACAACTTCAAATTATTCAAAAAATTCCTCATAACCATCTTCAGTATCCACATGCCTAGGTACACCACCTAAAGCACTAAAAATTTCAACAATCATGTCACTCTTCATCAATGCAATCTCAAATCTAAATTCTACTCCAATCTTTACTGAGATCCTCTCTTTCAAAACATCACTAAGATCATTAATTTCTCGAGGGTCCAATATTCTTGGAGGCATCTTCCATTTTTTTTGAAAACCCAAAGCAATAGATCCAGAAATCTAGAAGATCAACTAGCTCCATTAGATCAACCTTCACTTCAAGTTTTGGTGCAAACTACCTTAGCTTCAATGATCTATCCACACACTCAGGGAAACCTTCACTCTGATACCACCTGATGCAATACAAGGCAATAGAATCCCCAAAGGAGATGTCCTAGCCCCCAACAAATAACCATACAATGAAAACACAACAATAATTTAATGCAAATGCAAGATATGATACCAAATCACAACTCTTTCTTCATAAAATAATTGATTACATGTAATATGCCGAGCTATAAGGGATTCTAAGTTAGGGCAAAATCACAACTATTTCTTCATAAAATAATTGATTACATGTAATATGCCGAGCTATAAGGGATTCTAAGTTAGGGCCAAATACAATTTTTTTTTATAATAACAATCTTGAAAGATCCAACAAGATCCAACTCACAATCCAAACACCAATCTAACTAGTCCAGATCCACAACTAGATAAGAATACCACGAAGAAACCACACTTGTACCCTTAGGTCCACCAAGAAATCCTCTAGTTCTCAAGCCATAACAACTAACTCTTCAAGGTTTGCATCTAGCCTTCATCCTCTTCTTGAAGCTAGATGATAATACCTAAATGCTCCACAAAACCTCCTACTTATACCCAACCAAGCCACAAGTAAGTCTAGTTCATTAAAAATTAAGTTAAATACTCACATTAAATACATGTTGAGCCACAAGTTGGCTACAACACAAATTAAATACCCATACATAAATTAAATGCCAAAAGTTAGCTCACAAATAACTTGACATCAACAAGAACCAACACCAAGTTGAGTGCTAGAGAAAATCAAGCTGAGCATCAACCAAACCATAAGCAATGCCGAACTACTAGAGCATGTCGAGCTCCATAGGCTATGCCGAGCTCCTAGGCCAAAATATGCCCAATAATGACTGAGCACCTCTACTATGGTGACCATTTCCACATATTCAAGTGAAAATCCCTCCAACATGTAGGATTGTGAACCAACTAGGGATGCTCCTACATCAGCTTCTTTTGGTGACCTGACTTATGCCCTTTTACTTTTTAGAGTTAAAGTTTTTGATTTGGGTGTTTTCCTTTTCTTCCTTTTGATCATAGAATTATATTTTTCTATCTTGAGCATGGTTAGATGTGTCTTTTATGATCTTTATTGAATTTATATTCTGAAATCTCATTAGATTCTTCTTTTTTGATCTTCCTTTCTATGAGATTAATTATAGTAAGTCCAACCAATAGCATTCCCATTCAGAAAGGTCATAGACCCATGGGTCCTTTAATCATGATTCCTCTTTTATTCCTAGGACTCATTATAAAACTAATATATTTTATCATGAACTTAACCATAGAATGGAGAAAATATGTTCTCACTCATCCCATGATGAAGATGAAGCTTTAAGAGTTCCTCCTTCACAACTTGATAAGCATTCTCATGAATTTGATAGATTGGAGACTTGACTTGCACAAGAAAATAAGAATCCTGATAGTGTTTCTACTATTGAAGCTCTTAAGGATCCTATTAACCATGATGAGAATAACATTTCTATCTTTTGTGGTATATCTCACCTTATTGATACTCATTCTAAGTCTTCGATGTAATGTGCTCAAGAGTTAGGATATCCTCCTCCTTCCATAGTCATTGAACCTTCTATTTTAATTCCCACCACTCTTTCTAGTATACCTACGCATGCTCCATCCCTTATGACTACTTCTACACTAGTGTCCACTCCTTTAAGTGTTGGTCTTCCTAGCCTTTAACTTCCTGTGAATGTTCCTCCTACTACCATCCTTCTTCATTACCTTCATATAATGTGGTTCCTTTTACTTATTCAAACCATTTACATGTTCCTTCTAATCCTTTTTTGACATCCTTACATATTCTTTTTCTTCTTTAAAATCTCTTAATACATCTCGTACACGTAATCCCACTATCAAATCTTCTGATCCTATCATCAGTAGATTGGTTCAAACTATCACTGTGTTTCAACAAAAGTGGCTTAATTCAATGAATCTAAGTACAAAATTCCTATATCTAATGTTGCTAATCCACTTTCCTTGGATATCCTTCATGTTTTTATCCCACAACATGTTAAGCTACCTTGTTTTGATACTTATAATTGTAAGGGAGATCCTATGATTCATGTTAAAACTTTTTAGACTATATGTAGTGATTTTTCTCACGACTATAGGCTTATGGCTAAGTTATTTCCTTGTATTTTTAGGGGTAGAGTATTGGTCTCTACCTCTTTATTCTATTGATTCCTTTCAAACACTTGCTGTAATTTAATTCAATAATTTTAGAATAATATGTTACTCTCATAAATGGACATAAGAATAGTGTTTCTATTTAGTGACAAAAAATAGTTGCTACTCATATATAGTAACTGAGTTATGCTATGCTTGAGCACAAGGGAAATCAAGTTCAAAAATACCTTCTTAATTGAGCATTTAGTGATTACCAAGTAACTGTATACTTTTTGAGCGCAAGTAGACATCGAGCTAAATATAGACTATCGAGCATAACAACTATACTCGAGAAATTTTTTCACCAAGTTACAACATGAAGAACCAAATGATTATTGAGTGAAATGAAGAATACATAAGAATTTTATTTGGCACAAAAATTGATGTGACATGATTTTATCGAGTGATAAAAATGGTTTACACTAGTCAAGGTAAATATTGTGAAGATTGTTTGAAGGATGTGAACTGATTGTTGATAACTACAAGGTATAACCAACCGATGATAATAAAAATGTAAAGGAAGGAAAATTTTAATGATTATAGAAGAGTTTATTTCAATCTAAGATGCATTCTAGAGGGTTCCAAAACCCTAATTAGTTAAGAGATTGTAAAGGGAAAAGAAGGCAATAAAATGATCCATTTGGAATAGTTTTATGTTGTTGCTAAGTGTGATTGAGAAGGGAATTAAAGTGAAAATATTTTGTATGATAGAAGATAGTGTTGAGCACATTAGAGGTAAGAAACATTAAATAATTAAATAGGATTAGAAAGATTAGTCATAGGAGGTGATACAAGATATCAAATAGAAGATATATCTGATCAAGAAAAGTAAGTTTCTATTACATAGATCACTACTTCTACTTTCTAATCATTGTAGTAGTCTTTAAATCCTTGTACAAGGTAGACCTAACAGTCTATTATAAATATCTTAACCGAGCACACACTTAAAGAGTGTTGTGAAAACTATTTTGAAAGGTGGATCTAATTGATCTTATTGTATACTTCGAATAGAGTAAGTCACCATAAGTGACAAAATATTGTAGCCCTAACAAGGCAATCTCTTACTGTAGTAGTGATGAATTTGTGGGTGCCATCCCCATTGCAATTTTCACTTTGACCAAGGCTTTCTGTGTAACCAATTTTTTTTTAATGTAAGATGAATCCTATTTATGAGATTGTGTTTGACGATTTTTATATTAGTTATGTTATTGTTAATTTTCAAGTAATATGGTATTTATTTAGTATCCATCAAGTGACAGATGAAGAAAGGAAATCACTAAAAGTTTTTATAAGGTAAAATTTTGAGGATACCGATTCACCCCCCCTTCTCAACATCCTATTCATCTGTACATTCCAACAATTGGTATAAGATCTAAGTTCTCTTGTTAAAGGTTTAAATGTTTGAGTGTAAATATCTAAGTCATGGAGAAGTATAGACTAGATAAAAAAATCAAGAATCAATTACTGGAATTGAGGATGACCATGAATCAAATCAATTAACTGAAGAACATTTTAAGATCATCATTAAATAGAGGGAAATTTACCAACAAAGCAACAAGAAAACTTATCAAAGAGTAATATGGTGGAAAAACTTTTGATGAATCTGATGCTACTGTTACTCATCCATTGGAGAAAAAAAAATCAGTCTTATCGAGAAGGTCAAATCACTTAAAATGGAGCAAGAAGTAAAATCTACAAGGATGTGTGACTTAATAGAACAAGAGAGAAAAATAGAGGATTCTATATGAATGATGAAAGTAGATAAGAGATAAATAACTACAAGAATAGATGCCAAAGATGAATAGATTTTAAGGTTGACACAAAATCACTTTGATATTACATACCAGCTACTCACTGCAAATCACAAAAATGGTAGGGAGATGCAAGAAATTGTCAAGTTAAGGACTAAAAATGAAAGATTGAAAAGTGAACTAAATTTTGAGAAGGATATGATGGAGAGGATGAATAGATCACAAGAAAGTATCAAATTATTGGATAAACAACTTAGAGCATAAAGATGAACGAAAGACACATCTAGCTTAGGATGTACCAGACATTCTACTATCAAAAAAGGATAATCATCAAATCAAGCTGAACAAAGGAATATGAACATCAATCCCAAATATAAGAAGCCAACATGATACTATTGTGGAAAGCCTAGACAAACAACCAATGTATGTAGGAGAAAAAATTGTAAGTCTAGTGTTACTCCCAAATTTATTGGATATTGTTTTAATTGAAGTAAACATAGAAATCAAGAATATGAGCATAGAACCAAGCTTAGCCAATTACCTAAGAAGTATGCATTTAATAGTTACTACTATACTTGCAATAAATTTGGATACAAGTCACAAAAGATTGTAAGTAAAGATGAAGACCAATTGGAAACTGAGGAAGAAAGGAAATATAATAAGATAGGATTATAATACATGGTACTCATGTACTGCATGTTGTAAGTAGGGTCATATTATTATAAACTACATGAGATTATAATTTGGAGGAAGATTTGGTAACTGGAGAAACACTAGCATAACATGTTATAATTGTCACAAGGTCAATCATCTAAGAAGGAATTACAGGAACCAAATTTCAACTCCTAATGATGAAAATTAAAGTTAAAGGAAAGATGAAAGTGGATAAAGTTTGTTAATAGATGAAGAAGAAATAGAAAAGGAAGACCAAAGAGAACAAGACATTAAGTGATATAGTTAGTGATACCTTATCCAATAGACTAGGTGAATCCTCTACCTCTAACTAAATCTCATGAGAAGCTATGAAACTATATAATTACTCTTATATCTTACATCAATTCTAAACTTATAAAAGATTGAGGTCAATATTTGCAAAATACAAGATGCACATGGATACATTAATTAAGTTTAGAAAAATGCATATTTTCACCAAATTGGTTAGTAACTGATGGATATATAGTAACTAAGTGCTGATATGTTCATTGAGCATGAGAATTCAAGATAGTATTTGCTAAGCAAATGAAGTGATCGAGTTGTATTTTGTGACCAAGTACACTATACTAAGCAATTAATATGTTCTAATGTACATTAAAGACTACTTTTTAGAATAAATAAGGGCCAAAAACATTCATTTGGTTACCCTACATTAAAGAGATCTATAGAGAAATTAGTGGTGATTTGAGCTAGACATTGTGCATAGAGATTTGTGATTAAAAGTTTGAGGAAGAATCAAAGTGGGGAAGTAGATTCAAGTGTAACTAAGAAAATTGAGAGAGGTTATCTATCACAACCCTAGTTCACAGTGATGGATATAGGATCCACAATGATGAAGAAGAATTCCAAGATCAATGTAGTAAAATTGATTATAAATGATGCCTATGATGAACTGAAGGACAAAATTCACCCAAAAATTTCTACATAAATTGATAAGGTAGGAACATTATCAACTATGCCTCCTAGAGTTTTACTTGTGAATGATATTTGATTATTTTACCACTGTAAGATTGGAGAAATTGGTGATTATGAGCCAAGGAAGGTTATGAGGAACTATGCAAGGACAAGAATTTAAAGGATGAATTTAAGCATCTTGAGACCAAGGGTCTTACTCATACCCTACATTTTTTGAAGGTTTTCAAAGCTATCTAGATATATATTATGCTTAGTTGGGTACATGATATGAAGATGTGGCTAGATGAACTCATTAAGATCACTTGAGAATTTATTGACATGGTCATAGGGTATCCTATAATTTATAGGGTTAAGATCTATATAGTGTTGGAAATCTGATTGAAAAGCTCATTGTTGAAGATCAAAGAGGGAGATTGTTACAAAGTAGGAAGATTTTTGTTTTCAATGATTTTTTTGTCATTGATGTCAAAAATGCTATTTATAGGAATGAAATTTTCTTATAAGATCCAAATACTATCACTTAGTTGATTGATGAGGAGGATTTGATCAACAAGATGTAACAAGAGCACCTAAAGGAAAGGTTGAGTTATGATGTTGTAATGAAGTACAAGGATTAGCTAAGACAATGGTTAAATGATGTATTGATAACACACCCAAAGATACAGAGGTTGGTCACACTTAGAAGCAATGGAGGAAGAAGTTGTATCAAGGTTGACTAGAAAGCTTAAACTAAGATCATTAGTGGGTGCCAAGCAAGTTAGTTGAAGGCGAGCAAATTCTTAGTTGGAGCTGAGTAATAGGAAATTCTAGTGTGTGCCAAGTGAATTTCAGGTGTTGAGTGAAGTTCAGGTGCTGAGCATCAAAAAAACTTAGTTAGCGCCAAGTGATCTTTAGGTGCCAAGCATGAGAAAAAACACAGTTGATGCTGAGTAACATAGTATGTGCCAAGCACTAGTATTTCAATAGTGCCAAGCTACTGCATTATTTCAAATGATGAAGATTCACTAAATCTGAGAAGACAAAGTGATTACCTTGAATTTTGTGAAAAAGATGGAAGATAAGGATGATGAACTGGTGGCACAGAATTCTATGTAAACCATTTTTGAGCAAATTGAAGAAGTTTTTAGAGGAAACAAAATATGGGTTGGATGCAATGAATCCTACCTAATCCATATGAATTGAAATTAAAGAATGGAAGAATCAAGAAGGAAAACAACTCCAAGACTTCTATTTAAGGAGTCATAGACCAAGAAGCAAATGCTGCTAATACTATTGTTGCTGAAGAGCCAAACTACAAAGTAGTTAGAAGGGTGTCAAGGAGAAGACATCTAGGAGAAGGAAGAGCATAGAGGCTTTGCTTCTATGAGTGGTCATGAAGAGATGATTGCATTGGTACATTGAGCATAGAAACTCAAGGAGAAAAAGCTTGAAAGGAGGGCAAGCTATCAAGAGTTGCAGAGATTGAAGGCCAAGAAATGGTACGAGCTAAGAAGTGATCTAAGATCTACAAGTTAAGTTGTATGTTGTAATCAGGTCAAAGATTTTCTAATACTTTCTAGCAATTGTATTAGATTTGAAAATCCTATGGACTTAGGTTGGTTTAATAGCCATTTTTAAATCCTTTAATAGGGTGGCATTCCAAGTGAATGTTCTAAAGTCCCCTAACCAGGCCCACTTCTAACAGGGTGGTTAAATCCTCTAACAAGGTCACATTTAACAGTGTATTGTAAGCCTTTAATAGGGCATCACTTTAGAAGAGTGAGAATTGAGTAGTGTGTTATTGGTGTTTTTTCCCAAATTGAGTTTCCACATAAATCACTATGTTATGTGTTGATTTCTTATGTGTTATGCTTGCATGTTGATTTACAGTAACTTGCTGATTAGAAAAGTTAAAGCTTGGATGATTGAATGGTTGAATGGGCTCACTATACTTTGTGAAAAGTTTGAATAGGACATTTGGACCTTGAATAACTGATTCACCCCACACCCCTCTGTTAGTTATTCTAAAACATTTCTAACAATTGGTATTAGAGACATCTACTGATTTAGTTTCAAGGTAATAGAAGCAACAAGATCAAGATGTCCAAGAGAGAAGTTCCCAAGCTCAATAGAGATAACTTTGTTGCATGGCAGAGTCTGATGAAACTACACCTTGGATCAATAGGTGACTATGCACAAACCTCAATTGGAACAGAACATGTAAATCCAATAGAACCTCTTACTACAGAGGATTTGAATAAAAAGAAGGAGCACAATCAAGCAATGTTGGAGATTGCCTTTGCACTTAATTATGCAGAATATGATGACATCAAAGATTGTGACACTGCATTCAAAATGTAGAAAACCTTATCAGATATCTATGGAGGAGATCAAAATATCTAGAGAATAAAGAGAGAAAATCTAAGAGGAAGGTTTGATAACATGAAAATGGAGGAAGGTGAAAATGCTGCTCAATATGCTATAAGAATGAAAGAAGTGGTAAGTGTAATAAGAATTCTGGGTGGTTGGTTGGAAGAAGAAACTGTCATTAGTAAATACTTAAGAAATTTGCTCCCTATCTATGCTATTAGAGTTTCAACCATCCAAGAGTTAAGGTGTGTACAAGGAAACACACTAACCTTTGAAGGAATAGTGGGAAGACTTACTGCATTTGAACTGTCCAATTTTGATAACTACAGATCCGAGAACCTTGAATCTACTCTCAAGACCAAGATGACAATAAAAGACACTAAGGAGAAGACATCAAGCAAAAGGAGAAGAAAAGGAAAACATGCATCTAGTGATAGCAGCACAAATGAGGAAGATGTGGATAGTTAGAAGCACTACTAGATAGGAGATTCCATAGAGGCAAAGGTAAATTTAAAGGTAAGATCCCTATCATATGTTTCAATTGCAATGAAGTAGGTCATATTGCTACAAGATGTACATAGAAGAAGAACTAAAAAGAAGGAAGCAAGTATAGGAACAAGAGAGAAGATGATAGCAAAGACTCTAAGGAAAAAGGCAAGAGATGCTAAATTTTTGAAGAAGATTCTAATGAGAATTATGAAAAAGTAGTCTATGTGGCCATGAAGGATGAATTAGATAAAGATGAAGATGAAGCAATAACATTGGTTACCTGTTCAAACAAGAATGACAAGTGGATGCTCACATCACATGACAGGAGATAAGAGTAAGTTCATTATCTTTACTCAATATGATGGAAATAGTGTTAGAATTGGTAATGATGCTCCATGTCAAATCAAAGGAAAAGGCTCTATTAAACTCACAAAGAAAATTTCATGTGATAGTGCATACTATGTTGAGGGATTGAACTACAAGTTGTTGAGTGTATCAAAATTAGGTAATGTAGGTTGCAAAGTTGAATTTGGAAACAAAACTGCCAAGATCTATGACACTGATGGAAATTTGATAGGAAAAGGTGAACAAACTAGGAGTAATCTATTTTACCTAAATACGGAAGATGCAACATGTCTTTTTTGTTAGATGATGATGTGTGGTTGTGGCATAAAAGGTTGTGTCATGTTAACTTTTATAATCTAATTAGCATCAACAAGAAGAAGAAGGTCAGAGGGTTACCCAAATTAAAGAAACTTGAAAACACAATCTGCAAACAATTTCAACTAGGGAAGATGACTAAGTATAGTTTCAAAAGAAAAAAATACACTTCCAAAGAAGTACTAGAGTTAGTCCATATAGACTTATGTGGTCCAAAAGAAGTGCAAAGCTATCTAGGAGACAAATACATAATGCTATTTGTAGATGATCATTCTAGGATGATGACTGCTATTTTTTAAAGAAAAAATTTGATGCATTCCAAATGTTTAAGTAGTATTTGGCTAGAGTTGAGAAGGAAATAGGAAAGAACCTGAAATGCCTAAGGTCAGACAGAGGAGGTGAGTTCACATCAAAAGAGTTTGAAACTTTCTGCAATGACAAAGGTATCAAAAGATAGACATCAACACCAAGAACTCCACCATAGAATGGTATTTTTGAAAGAAGGAATAGGTTAGTGATTGACTATGCTAGAACCTTGATGATGGAATGTTGCACTAAAGTATTGGAGAGAAACTGTAAGTACTGCAGTCTACACACTGAATAGAGTCCAAGTCAAGAAAGGTTAAAATGCAACACCTTTTGAATTATGGTATGGTCACTCACCCAATGTTAAACATTTCAAAGTATTTAGTTGTAAAAGCTATATTCTTAAAGATAGTAGAAATGGCAAGTTTGATGTAAAGAGTGATGAAGGCATATTTCTTGGATACTCTACTAGAAGAAAAGCATATAAGTGTTTGAACACTAACACTAACAAGATTGTGAAGAGTGCAAATGTAAATTTTGGAGAGCATGCAAAAGTCCAAGTTGATGAAACCAAGCAATCAAAGGATTATAGATCCTTTGTATACTTCTATGAAGGAATGAATATTGAAGACAATGATGCAAATCAAGTTGGTAATTAACAAAAAAATTTAGTATCTATTGAGTCTGAACCTATGAATGCTGAGCTACATTTAGAAGCTGAGCTGCACAATGCAGAAAATGCACATTCTGGTTCTAAAAATAGTATCCATGATAGGAATGATGAAATTCCAGATGAAGAAGAACAAAATGACTCTAAAGCCAAGGGATCAAACATGGAAAGAAGAATAGAACCAAGGTTAGCCAAGTATGTGAGAAGACATCACCTTATAGATCAAATCATTGGTGAAAAGGATGCTAGACCAATGATAAGGAATAGGAATATACTGAGGAATGAATCATGTTTGCTAAGTAAGGTTGAACCTAAAATAGTGAAAGATGCACTACAAGATGATGATTGGTATAAAGCCATGGAAGAGGAGATAGATCAGATTGAGAAGAACAAAACATGGACCCTAGTTCCTAAACAAACTGATAAGAATGTGATTGGTACCAAATAGGTTTTTAGAAAAAAACTTGATGAGAATGGTGAGATAACAAGGAACAAAGCCAGACTAGTTTACAAAGGCTATGCACAAGAAGGACTAGATTATGTGGAAACATTTTTCCCTGTTGCAAGAATGGAAGGAGTAAGAACATTACTTGCATATGCTACATACAAAGGTTTCAAAGTGTACCAAATGAATGTGAAGTTTACTTTTCTAAATGGTATACTAGAAGAGGAAGTCTACATAGAACAACTAGAGGGATTTGTAGATGACAAGAAAAAGGACATGGTCTGTAAACTGCACAAAGCACTTTATCGATTGAAGCAAGCACCTAGAGCATTGTATGAGAGATTGCACAAATATCTTGTGAAGATAGGATTTGAGAGAACAAATGACAACAATAACTTGTAAATCAAAGAAAAAAAAGGTAAAGACATTTTGATATCAGGAATCTTTGTTGATGATATAATATTTGGAGGAAAAGATGTTCTTTGCAAAGATTTTGCTGATCAAATGAAACATCAATGTTTGGAGAAATCAAATTCTTTGTTGGATTACAAGTACATCAATTTTAACATGGCATATTTGTGACCCAATCCCAAATACATCAAGGAGATACTTAAAACATTTGGATTAGAAGACTCAAAACCAGTTAGCACACCAATGGAAACAAGACATAAGCTATCCAAGAATTGTTGAGATAATGGGTGTTGCACACATTGCATAATATTGTTATATTTTATTTTTTTATGTAATGTTGTTCCTAGATGGATGTGCAACATGTAAAGATTCCCATGGAATATTCTTGATGAGTTGTATTGTAACATTGTGAAAATATTTCATGTAATTATTTAATATTGGGGAAAAGAATTAAATGCCCAATATTAAATGTGGGGTCAGTGGGTTAGGTAGCACATGGTTTTAGCATATGGTTTATGTAATACCACTTAGTAGTTTTGTGAGACTTGCTACTATATAAGCAACCATAAGGGTAGTTGTTGTAGAGTGACAAGGAGAAGACAAAAGGCCAGAGTCGAGTGGGACAAGGCTTGACAGGTTAGCCAAGGGAGCATTTGTGAAGGTTAGAAGCATGGCATGGGATGTGTGGATTCATGCTTGTTCACATAGTTTGCTCGATTATGGCTATGGTCATGAAGGGTTCCATGGTTGTATTGCAATGGTATTTTTTGCTGAATAATACATGGTAATGAATGCTTTTGGAGGCTGGGTTTTTTCCCTCAATGAGGGTTTTCCAGGGTATATCTTGTGTCACAATCTTGTGGGTATGTCATCTATTCTCTTGCATGTGGATTTTAATTCCATGTTTATTTTAGATCTATTATGGGTTATGTGAAAACGGTTATATTATTTGTTGCCAAGTTTCTTTACAAGTGGTATCAGAGCTATGGTTTTATTATTGTAACCCTAGATTGAATCCATGGGAATGCATGAGAAGATACAAGAAAAAAGGGCAAGATATATGAATGATTTATTGTAGATCTAAGGGTTTTGGATTTGCTGTTATGATGGGATGTTAAAAGATTTGGGCATGTGAAATTGTTGGAGAAAAGGATTTTTTTTTTTTGGATGTTTCATTTAAAAATGAGGGTTTTGGGGGGTAGCTTGCAAAAATGACCTCCTGGGTAAAAATAGACCTCACCATTAGATCCGGGTCAACATTTTCATAAATTTTGATATATAATATGCCCTAGTTTGGCCATGTTCAGAGGAAATGAAAGAGTTTTTTGGTTTCAGCCCACGATGGCCGTCAAATTTAATCCCGTCGGAATTTTCGTCACTGAAAAAATAAAAAATGAAAAATCATACTAAAAATGGTAAAAAGACTATCTTAGTAAAATGGCCATAACTTTCTTTTAGAATATCAAATTTTAGAGTTCTTATAGGTGTTGGAAAGCTAATTCAGAGCACTACAACATGTGTAGGTTTGGTTCTATGATTTTGAAATTTTGTCAAGTTTTAAGAGCCCTAAAGATAGATGTTCTTTATTTTGAGCACAGATTAGGGCATAACTTGGACATATAGAGTCAGATTTTGGACTTTGAGTAGTCAACGGAAAGCTCTTGGAGAGCTCTACACATTGGTTCAGATTTGGTGTAGGTTTGGCATGATTTATTTGGTGATATATTTATCTAAACAGCTTATAGATATATTTTGACTATGGTAACATTGTGAGTTTATGGAATTGGAGATTTAAGATTTGATGTCATTGTATACTCAATTCATATTTCAGATTGGTCTCATGATGATATGGTTATCAGTGTTTCGTTTGGATATGCATGATGACTTGTTGGATCTACAAGTTGTGCAGTGTTGTAAGCAGTCTATACTTATAGGTTGCATTTATAGCTTGGTTATGGGTTGTCTTTGCCCATTGATCTTTCATTATTGATGCATATTCAAATTGGTGGCTTGGATTTGGGTTGTCTATGCCCTAAGTCACATGATTTTATGATTTTATCTTCATGTAGAAGGGATGAGATGTTGTTACCAGGGATAGTCATGGTGGAGGATTGTGGTTGACTATGTTGATAGGTTGGACATATTGAGAGCCAGATGCTTAGTTCATGGATGTGATCATAGTGTCATGGATTTTGGCATGACATGATTGGATATACAAGTACATCCTTGATGTTCATTAGCTTGGATTTTTTGATTCAATTATGGTGGTATATCTTCTTGGTTGAGGATCATGGTTATTTGGTTTCTTTTGAGGAGCTCATGATGTGCATTTTGAGTTCTCTGATGGTTTGAGACCTTGGTTGATTCTCATGGTTAGAAGATGGTTTTTCATCATTATGTCATGGATAGCTTGGATACATGGTTTAGTGGGAGCTTGTGACAGTGATGGGGTGACAGTGCAAGATTAGTTCCTGGTTTGGTTTGGATCTTCAAGTAGGAGATGGATTTTATGATGCCATAGGTGACTTGGTACCACAGTTGAGTGGGAGTTGTTGGCATTGATATATTTATTGAGTGTTTGCAGATGTTGGAGGTTTGTCTTAGATCATGTTGCTGCAGAAGCATCTTTGACATTTGCATGGTGCACTTGTTATCTTTATGGTGCTTGAAGATGGTTAGATCTTGAGGACTCATGGAGTTCTTGGTTATCTTCATGGTGTGTGTAGATGGTTCTTCATGGTATGCAGAGATGGTTTTCTTCATGGTGTATGGAGATGGTTGCATCTTGAGGACTCACAGGGTTCTTGGCAAAGGTGTGGTTTATGCTTTTATTTGGCATGTTATCCTTGGTATGAGGATGGTTTCATTATTATGTCATGGTATACTCTTGATATGCATTTAGAGTTGTGACATGTTATGGTATGTTCATATGGAGCATGTTATCTCTTTGGTTGAGATGGTTAGATCATGTTGTCATGTTTATGTTCCTGAGGCCATGGTTGGAACTTTGACATTGATCTTGGTTTAGTTTCTTGGTATTGAGTACACTGATCATAAGCTGGATACTTCATGATATTTCTATGTTGCATTTGGAGTTGGCATGGATTGATTGGTTATAGGTGCCCATGGATACTTAGAGACGATGGTGATGCTGATTTCTTTTGCATTAGAGAAGTATCTGTTGGGATGGTTGATGGTTTCAATAGGAAGTTCAAGGGGTAGTCACTTGATATGGACTTGAGAGGAGATTGTTCTTAGATGAGTCTTGGTTGGAGACTTGGGTATCTTGATGAGAATTCTCATTCCCCACTCTTGGTCTACTCAACGGTTTGCTACTTGAGAGGTATAGCCCATTATTTTCTCTTAGTTACATTATATTTATGCTTATCTTTCATGGATATGGATCTTGAGCTATGGTACATGAGTTAGTTCTGGAGGGTTCATTTGAGAGATGGTTTAGCACTGGTTATCTCCATGTGCATATGTTGTTATGCTGGCTGAGTTTGGGAGATGGTTTTATATTGGGCATATTCCTTGGTTTAGGAATAGTTTATGAGTTTGATCTTCTTGTGAGAGGCTTACATCCATGATTAGTTATATGGTATGGTTTGGGTGTTGTTGAGGCTTCTTGTTGGGGTTTTATGGAGGAGATCATACTTGCACAGTTTACATCTAGAGGTGTGTGTAGAAGGACATGATACAGGTTATGATTTGCATGGTTTCTCTGGTCTTGGTTATCTTCCTGGATGTTCAGTTTTTCCTACATTGGATTTGAGATTGGTTAGAGATTGTGATCACTGGTTTGTGCTCATGTATGTCACGTGAGAGATGACATGGTTATTCCTTTATCCCTTTCCTCTATTGGTTGTGGAGAACTTGGGAGAGCATTGGAGACTTGTTATGAGAGTTATTCTTGTAGGATATTGGATTATGTATTGTGGATGTCCTTGATACTACATGGATTCACTTCTTTGAGATGTTTTGAGTGGATTGGTTATAGATTTGACATTATCTTTTGCAGTGGGAGCTTCTTGGTATATATGTGGTAGGTATTGCAATTGAGGCTTATGATTGTAGGTTGCAGATTGGATATGTCAGTGATATGAGATTCACTTGTTATACCTTTGGAGGTATGGATAGTTGGATGGGTTCGACACTTGCTGTGGGTGCTATTTCAGCTATGGATATTTTGACAACTACGGATACATGTGATTACCTTTGGATCAGGTTTTTTGTGCTTGGAATTTCAGTTGGTACATGATTTTATGATCTTCTAATGTGACAGGTTGGGTGGATTTTTCTTTCGATGGCTTCTATGTATGTCCAGTGGGAGTGGCATAATAGGAGGTGAGATCATTCATGTTTGAGATGCTGGATACTTTGATTTTGTTGCAGGTACCAGGATGGAGCACTTGGTGTATTTTGATCCATGATGGTGGATGTGCTGGGAGGGATTGTTACCTTGTTCATTTTGTGTGGCTATGGATTGACCCCATGCAATGTATACAACAAGTGGGAGATAATTGTTGAGATAATGGGTGTTGCACACATTGCATAATATTGTTATATTTTATTTTGTTATGTAATGTTGTTCCTAGATGGATGTGCAACATGTAAAGATTCCCATGAAATATTCTTGATGAGTTGTATTGTAACATTGTGAAAATATTTCATCTAATTATTTAATATTGGAGAAAAGAATTAAATGCCCAATATTAAATGTGGGGTCAGTGGGTTAGGTAGCACATGGTTTATGTAATACCACTTACTGGTTTTGTGGGACTTGCTACTATATAAGTAGCCACAAGGGTAGTTGTTGTAGAGTGACAAGGAGAAGACAAAAGGAAAGAGTCGAGTGGGACAAGGCTTGACAGGTTAGCCAAGGGAGCATTTGTGAAGGTTAGAAGCATGGCATGGGATGTGTGGATTCATGCTTGTTCACATAGTTTGCTCAGTTGTGGCTATGGTCATGAAGGCTTCCATGGTTGTATTGCAATGGTATTTTTTCCTGAATAATACATGGTGATGGATGTTTTTGGAGGCTGGGTTTTTTCCCTAATGAGGGTTTCCCAGGGTATATCTTGTGTCACAATCTTGTGGGTATGTCATCTATTCTCTTGCATGTGGATTTTAGTTCTGTGTTTATTTTAGATCTATTATGGGTTATGTGGAAATGGTTATATTATTTGTTGCCAAGTTTCCTTACAAGAATGATGAGTTTGCTAAAGTGAATCAGACATTATATAGATCAATGATTGGAAAGCTACAATATGTTGTACATAGTAGGCCAGACATTGCATTAGCTATTGGAATTGTGGCAAGATTTTGTACAAATCCAAGAGAAAATCATTTAATGGCAATGAAAAGAATACTGAGGTACCTAAAAGGAACTGATGATTTTGGTTTGTACTACAAGAGGAGTGAAAAGTTTGAATTGAAAGCCTACACTGATGTTGATTAGGGAGGTAACATTGATGATAGAAAAAACACCAGTGGAGGAGCACTTTTCTTGGGGAAAAGGTTAATTACATGGACCAGCAAAAAGCAAAGCTGCACCTCATAGTCCACTACTAAAGCTAAATATGTTGCAACTACTATAAATTGCACCAATATTATATGGATCAAACATTTGCTGCAAGGTATAAAGGAATAGGTAATTGAGCCTGTGATACTTTATTGTGATAATACAAGTGCTATCAACATATCAAAGAATCCTATAATTCATGCTAAAACTAAGCATATTGCAATCAAGTATCACTATGTAAGAGAGTTGGTGGAAGACAAACAAGTGAAGATGGAATATGTTAGCTCAAAGGAATAGATTGCTGACATCTTCACAAAAGCACTACCTAAAGATGCTTTTGAGTATCTTAGAGGTAAGTTAGGGGTGATACCCCTAGCCAAGGCTACTTGAAGTAAAAGTAAGACTTCCCTGCATCAAATGAGCTAATTGTTAAAAGATTTTACACATTGATGCAGAGGATGTTTACTTTAGGATTCATGCCTAAAGTAGTAGACGTGTTGAAGTTCCAAATCAGTCACAAGCAAGGTAATAGAAGGAGAAATTGAATGAACCTACAAAAGCTATACTTGCATATTAAGATGCAAATATGTCTTTGGCATTGTTGTCAAAGGGGAAGAAATAGTAGAAAATTGATCAACATGAGAAGTTGTGAGATACTGATCAAAAGAAGTTAGAGGGAGAAGTTGACAGAAATAATTAGAAGTTGATCAGAATAGTAGAAGATGAGTAATACAGAGGGAGAAAGACAAAGAATAAGGATACAACAGCAAAGAGGGAGAAGCCGAAATGAAGCAATCAGAATAGAAGAGCGAGAAGTGAAGTTACAATTTATTTTTTGGCTTTTGACTTATTGTTCTAACCTAGTTATCACTTGGTTGAATAGTTTAGTTTGATGCTTGATCAGTTTGGTTTTCCATCAATGCCAAAGAGGGAGATTTTTAGAAATCTGATTGAAAAGCTCATTGTTGAAGATCAAAGAGGGAGATTGTTGCAAAGTAGGAAGATTGTTGTTTTCAATCATTTTTTTGTCATTGATGTCAAACTTGCTATTTGTAGGAATGAATTTTTTTTATAAGATCCAAGTACTATCACTTAGTTGATTGATGAAGGGGATTTGATCAACAAGATGTAACAAGAGCACCTAAAAGAAAGGTTGAGTTATGATGTTGTAATGAAGTGCAAGGATTAGCTAAGACAATGGTTAAATGATGTATTGATAACATTCTCAAAGATATAGAGGTTGGTCACACTTAGAAACTTTGGAGGAAGAAGTTGTATCAAGGTTGACTGCAAAGCTTAAACTAAATCATTAGTGGGTGCCGAGCAAGTTAGTTGAAGCCGAGAAAATTCTCAGTTGGAGCCAAGTAACAAGAAATTCTAGTGTGTGTTGAGTGATCTTCAGGTGTCGAGTGAAGTTTAGGTGCCGAGCATCAGAAAACCTTATTTGGTGCCGAGTGGTCTTTAGGTACTGAGCATCAGGAAAAACATAGTTGATGGTGAGTAACACAGTATGTGTCGAGCACTAGTATTTCAATAGTACTGAGCTATTGCATTATTTCAAATGACGAAGATTCACCAAATATGAGCTGAAAAAGTGATTACCTTGAATTTTGTGAACAAGTTGGAAGATAAGGATGATGAGTTTTTGGCACAAAATTCTATGTAAACCATTTTTGAGCAAATTCAAGAGGATTATTCAAGAAGTTTCTAGAGGAAACAAAATATGGGTTAGATGCAATGAATCCTACCTAATCCATATGAATTGAAATTAAAGAATGGAAGAATCAAGTTGAAAAATAACTCCAAGACTTCTATTTAAGGAGTCATAGACTAAGAAGCAAATGTTGTTGATACTATTGCTGCTGAAGAGCCAAACTACGAAGTATTTAGAAGGGTGTCAAGGAGAAGACATCTAGGAGAAGGAAGCGCACAAAGTCTCTACTTCTATGAGTGACCATGAAGAGATGATTGCACTAGTACATTGAGCATAAATACTCAAGGAGACAAATCTTGAAAGGAGGGCAAGCTATCAAGAGTTGCAGAGATTGAAGGCAAGGTATTGCTATGAGCTAAGAAGTGATCTGAGATCTGCAAGTTAAGTTGCATGTTGTAATTAGTTCAAATATTTTCTAATACTTTCTAGCAATTGTATTATATTTGAAAATCCTATGGACTTAGGTTGGTTTAATAGCCATTTGTAAATTCTTTAATAGGGTGGAATTCCAAGTGAATGTTCTAAAGTCCTCTAACTAGGCCCACTTATAACAGGGTGGTTAAATCCTCTAACAAGGTCACATCTAACAGTGTGTTGTAAGCCTTTAACAGGGAAGGCCTTTCACAGGGCATCACTTCAAAAGAGTGAGAATTGAGTGGCATGTTATTGGTGTTTTTTCTCAAATTGGGTTTCCATTTAAATCATTGTGTTACGTGTTGATTTCTTATTTGTTATGCTTGCATATTGATTTACAGTAACTTGCTGATTAGAAAAGTTAAAGCTTGGATGAATGACTAGTTGAATGGGCTCACTATACTTTGTGAAAAGTTTGAATAGGACATTTGGACCTTGAATAACTAATTCACGCGTGCCCCCCCCTCCCCCCACCCTCGCCTATTCTCAGTTATTCTAAAGCATTTCTAACATATAGCTTCAAAAAATAAAATTCACTAGAACACCAAAGAAAAATTAGATAGAAGAGGTCTTAAATTTTACAATAGAATAAACATATAAAATTTGGAGTGTATGTAGTTTCTTAGAAAATATTTCAATCCAAAAAACACAATAGTGTACTGTGCATGGAAGTAGACCTGGCTTATAAGATAGCAAAGAAAGCTCATAAGTATGACTTTGCTGAGTTGCAATTGCAATGATTTTTAGTTAATATAAACATAATTCAGGTGACTAAAAACAATACATGTAAGTTTAGATCATTATTAGTTTGTATTTTCTTCTACACAAAAAATCATTTTGCATGCATTAGTTCAATAAATTGGAAGTCAAATACCTCCATAATATACCAAATAAATAAATATGTTAGAACTCTTAGGGAAAAATTCAATACTATTATGACCAACTAATTTGAATTTTTCAAAGAAAGGATGAACTAGAGGTATCAAATCCATCCATAATTGGTTGAAAATTATCATGATGACATTTGTTTTCTAGTCAACATTGACTATACCCAAGGGTTGTTAAGGAGTTTACTCTTAGGATTGCATGGCTTGCACCCATGAATTATGAAATCAATTTTGTGTTAGCATGAATGCTAATGGTATTCCTTTGAGGGAGTATCCTAAGAATTCAAGAGATTTATAGCATGATTGACATGTTTCATTCATGGCCATGTTTAATTGATGTCAACATAGTATTGGTTCTAGAAAGATTGGTAGAGTAGAAGAAAGAGAATGAGGTCGTACAAACTATGTATTGAGGATGCAGTAAAGTGTAGTTAAGGGTATGTTCTACATTGTGTCCTAATTATGTGGAAAAGTGAACATATAGAGATTCAAAGACATGCAATTGTTATTCAAGAATTATAGATGATAGTGTGTAGACAAAGTACCTAAGCAGTGGTTTCTGATGTTTGGATTGAAAATCTTAACATGGATAGAATTGTGATGAGAAAAATTAGATAGTGGTAATAGACATCCTAATGATGATGCAAGAAAGTGTGCAAGGTTTGAGGTCACACATATGAGATATTGTGTGCTGACAACATTTTGTATTTGTGAAAAGATGTATTGAATTGTAATATCTTAATGTGGTCCTATTATAATTAATTGGGAAAACCTCAAGGATGACTCAGTGAATTATTTTGAGGATATGATATAAAGGAAGGTTATTTTACTTGTGGTGAACAATGTAAGAGATGTGAGTGACTATGCTAGTGTGAATTAAGCAAGTGAAATGTGAAGTTGGTAAATGCATGTAAGAAATCAAAGTGATCAATGTGATGTGAGTTCAAAGAACCAATATTGAGATCTGAAGAGGTTTGGTCTTGTGAAAAGGATAGAGAAGGAATTTGAGTTATTAATTTCTATTATTCTACAAGGAATAATACATATATCAGTTGGACAGTATGTTCGGTGGTCTTTCCTTGAAGTTGTTTGGACATTGGGTCCATCTACCTTCTACAACTCCTAATAGGTTTGGCACAACTCTTAGAAGGGTTGGAATCTCCTAAAAAGTATTCAAAGTCTCCTAACATGTACTAACATTTAATGAATGTATTTCATTAGCTCCTAATAGATTCCATCCTCTTACAAGGAAATTTATACTAGTACATCATTTTTTGGGTGCCATCCTCACTTTTCCCTCTGATCAAGGGTTTCCCTAGTTCACATATTTGGTGTTATTATGTATGTGTCTCTTCTTATAATTTTTTGTTAGATTGTTCATAGTCATAGAAGATAACTTGATGATGATATCGACAAGTGTAAAAGGTTAGAGGTCACACATATGAGAAGTTGCAAAGACTATGAGTTAACACTAACTTGTAATTATGAAAAGATGTAATATTTTGTAATATCTTAAAGAGGTCCTAATATAATTAATTGGGAAAGCCTCAAGGCCAAATCAAGGAATTATTTCAAGGACATGCTATAAAGGAAGGTTATGTTGTTGTTAATATGGCTAAGTAAGATAAGTTAGTAGATTTTTGGAGTTATCCTTAGTTTGAGTCACCATTATTTAAATTTTCCCCACTTTCCTTAGAAGCCTAAAGTCATTCATTGAACTAGCTCTTCTTGATCTCATATCTTGTGAATATCAGCAAGCTTTGCCTATGGGTATTTACCCTATGATTTCCACCAAGGCTCTTGTGTCTTGAACCACTTTGAACCTCTTTGAACCTCAGTTCAAAGTAGTCCAACCAAAGGATTATGATACTAATCATTTTTCTACAAGTGGGACCTACTAAGCATTATGAAGATGTTCATTTGAACCTCTTCAAACCTCTTTGAACCTTAGTTTGGAGTAGTTTAAAGTAGTTCCATTACTGAAGATTTTTGACCACAAGTGTTAATGATTCTCCAAGGACAATTGGTTCTTGAGAAATTAACTGAGGTGTCAAAATCAATGATTGGAGATTTTCTCTTATTTAATTTTATTTGAAATGAAAGATTGGTTTTCATCATGATTTAGAAAGGGCAAATCTTCCATTTGAGAGTTGGATTGTTTGTTAGAAATGTGTGATTACTATAAAGACATCCACAAAGGATGATCATTTAATAAAGGTGTCTTGTCACAGTTTCAAGTATGTGAATCAAGCCACAAATTTTTTTCCATGAATACCTCATTATGAGGCCATACTTTTTCCAGTATGTTCTCCATTCCTTTTTAAAGCACAAGTTTCCTACTTGATTGTTTTATCATGCAAAAAGGTGAGTTGAAGGATAAGAAGCTATAAGCGAAAGAAAAAGGTTTGGTTTTATCTCAGCAAATTACAGGTGAGAATACAAGAAACCCCTTGTTCTTTCCTTTGTGTGTATTTCAAAGAACAAAATAGTGTTGGGCTTCTATTTCCTCTACTTAAAATAAAGTTTGTTTTACATTTCTTCGAAAAAATTCCTAGTTTAGAGTGTAAAAGGCTTGTCATTTTTGATACTAATTTGGAAGGTGTCAAAGTTGAGAAGTTGAAAGAAAATTTTCTTAAGCAAGCTAACAAAATTAATGGTTGTTTAGAAATTTTAACCAGTGGTTTGATTGAAGATGTAACTTTCCCTCCTATCCTTTTGAGTCTTAAGCTAATCTAGTTGTGTATTTAACACTATGATTTGAGAACCAAAATTATTTTGAATAAAGATAGGGAACCAGTGTTATCCATTTCTACGGAAACTATTTCTTTAGTGTTGCATCTTCTTGAGTGTACCTTTGCCACATTTAGCCCTACCCAGTCTTTTCTTGAATATTAGGAGAGTCCATATAAATACAAAAACATGTTGGCTAGGAAGTGGATAGAGACAAATTATAGATGTGGCTCAAGGTTGCCCAAAATAGTCACCAAGGATCATATGAAGCCTCATGTTCATGACCTCATGGTCTTATTACACCAAGCTTAAGGTTCTTCAAATTGTTTTCTCTTTGAAGACTAGATGTATTGTTACATAGAAATCATTCTAAAGGGAGAACAACTGTTAGATTGGGTAGAACTAATAGCCAGTTCATTGAGAAGTCAACTTAAACATATTAAGGTGTCTAGAGAAATTTTTTACATGTCTTCCTATCTAACCTATTACATTGCCTATGTGAGAAATATTACTTCTCTTCCTCATGAAACTTGGAGTGGAGATGTAATTGTCTACCAGTACTATCCTTTTCTCTAAAGGGATAGAGTGTTGTAAGATTTTAGGAAAGCACATGATGTACTAATAGAGGGAGTGTGAACTTAAGCCTCAGAAAGGCACCAATGCCTAGATTGCCCTAGGAGGCCCAAAAGTTAATACAAATATATGGGAGCTATTTCATTCAATTTCCTAAGTTCACATACTTAAGGGTAGGGGAATTTTAAGAACCATTGAAACTGCCTCGATATGCCCTAGATTATTTTGTCATAGCTAAAGTTTGCCTCAAGAAGATTGGAAGTTTTTTTTTCCTATTAAGCTCAGTCATTGAACTTGTAGCAACATGATTAATGCCTTAATGGTTGGAAGCAATTTTCTCAATTTTAATTTGGGATGCTACCAAGGGAGGAATTTTGATAACAAAGGTTTCATAGCTAAAATACTTGGTCTGAAAGGTCAATCACCTATGATTCCACATTTAAAAGATCTATGGCAAGATTTAAATAATGAGGAAGAGGTAATAAAAAAAGATCATTCAAGGTTAACACTTTTTCAAATTAATTCTTTCAAATTGAAATTCCAATTAGGAGTAGTTGAAGATGCTTCAAATATTGTTGAACTAGGATGGAAGGAAGCAAGTGAATTGAAATAATTAGGGGTAAATTGGAGCCAAGGTGAAGAAGATGATATAAATTTGAGGACTAGATCCATCCTTACTCACATAAATAATTGGTTAAGGAGAAGAAACATGAAGATAGTCAATGAAAAACAAATTGGGGAATCTCCAAAAGTGGTTTCTTTCTCTTAAACATTGACCTCTGACATTCTAGTTTCATCTCATGTTGCGCGTAGCACATTGGCTCCCAATAAGTAGAAAGGAACACCATCTCCTAAAAAAACCATGGCCCCTAGAACCAGGTCCAAAACCAAATCCAAGGCACTCATGCAATAGGAGATTCAAAAAGAGAAAATGATGGCTTAGGGACAAGGTCTAGGAGAAGACATCAACTTTTTGGATACTTTGGATGGTGATGTGTAGCTAATTGAAGCTCCTAAATTGGATCCACCCAAATTCATGACTCCTCCCAAGGAAAGTCAAGGAATGACCACTACTCCTACCATCCCATCATGGTTATCCAATTCAGTCAGCAAGAAACAAAACTTGTAGCCTATGCCTACACCTGTTAAAGATATTGTCACCAAATATGCAACTCGTGGTTGTAAGAGTAAAAATTTGAAAAGTGATCTACACTTGATCAAGGATCCAGTGATAGGAAATGTAACAACATAAGTGGATCATACAAATAGAAGGGTGAATCCAAAAAAATTGGGCTGAAGGCTTTAAGGTCACTACTATGGAGTTAGGGGCCATTACTAGAGACATTGGTAACTACTTTTTAAAATTCTCTATAGATCACATGTTGACCCAATTAGAGAAGGATAGTAAAGAGAAGAAAGAGTTAAATACACTGGTGATTACTATGGCTACCTATATAGATTCACTGATGAATTTTGGTGCTCTTCTACTAGTTTAGACCCCACAGTCTTTTGATCCCAATTCCTTAGATAGCCAATAGTTACTTAAATAGATGCAAAGGGGTAAACTACTCTTAGAAACAATATAGGAATGGATGACATCCATAATAAAGGAAGGTAGTAAATTCATCCTTGATTTTACTACCACATGCATAGAGGGAGAGACATTATTAGTTGAGATTCAAACATGGGAAGTTGACCAGAGTAGATGCCAAGCCATCATGTTCCAAGTTCATGAGGTTGAAAAATATGGAGTGTTGAAGTTTCTAAATGAAAATCCCATGAAAAATCTTGACTCATGCATGTTTTTCATCCTAACGAGCAATATGGGTTGGAAATGTCAATTTAGAAAGGAGCCATTAAAGAAATGCAATTAGTGGAAAGTGAAATTGATAGAATGCATAAAGAACTCCTAAAGGATATGCATGTTGTTAACCCTATTGGAATCCCATAGTTTGAAGATGGCAACATGGACTTTGAGTCTTAACTAGAAATTTTAGTGATGCTGTGACAAGAATCAAAGATAATGATACACCTACTTCTAGTGACTTCACTACACTAGAAAATATTGATTTGACGTTATATATGAATAAGAATATAATGCTGTGGAAAAGCCAAAGAATTAAAGAGCTCAAATGGTAGAAGGATGCTTGCAGATCCAAACTACTTAGCATGACGAATCCACACTCCCATGCATTGAAGGAATTCACAAGAACCTTTAGGAGTTGGAAATTGGTGAAGTAGACCATGGCTGATGGAGAGAAAGTTTGTGATGAAATTTACTTGAAGCAGTTATTTTCTATTTTGTCTTTTTTCAAACTATTTCAAAAACTATTTCTTGTCCTCATGACTATTTTTAACCAAAAGGCTTGGCTTTAATGGAGGCCTTTTTGGGTTTGTAATGAAATCTAAACGTTGGAGCATTTAATTAGTTAGGGGTTAGATTTAGAGTAGCCTAAAGATACTTTGATAAAGCTAGTACTCTTCTAAGTTGATTATACAAAAATAGTGATAGATAGATAGAGATGTATATAGAAGTTCTCTCTTAAATGACTTTGTGCTAAGGAAATTCTTTGAACATATATATATCTATCACATTTTTTGCTGTGCTTTAAAACTTGGCATTTGAGGAAGATTTAATCATGGTTACTTTGTGGGTTGTGATGATCAGTTTTGTATGACATCTACTACTATTTATTTATTATTCATTTTCATTCATAGTTCTCTAAAATTAGTTTAAATTGTGGCTACATTTAGATTCCTAGTTAAATCTTACTTGTTGATGGAAAGACTATGAGCTTTTATTTCTTTGAATCATTGAACATATATATTATTACCTTAGTAACCATGCACTTTCTAGAAAAATTGTACATTTAGTTAATTTTGATCTTTTAATCTTACTGATAAATCTTTTGTAAAGGGATCTATATCTATAAAATTTGGAGAGAAACAAATAACACCATGTTTACCCAACTGTTATGAACATTATTGGATTTTCCAAGACTTGGGAATAGATTAGATTATCATTTAATAGGAAAAGACAATATGTTTACTAACACATTTATGGAAACATATATCCTATGTGAAGAAGGAAATATGTATAGATGGAGTTTATATAGTTAGACATAGAAAATTGTCTAAGTGTCAGATAGTTATTTGACATAGAAGAGACAATTTTGATGTGTATGGATGCCAAAGTGATTATTGGAACACATGTAGTTATGGATAGATAGTATAGTGTGTTAGGATGACATGTATAAGTGCATAAGTATGTAAATATAATACAAAAGGATTTATGGAATATACACTAATAAAGGTAGTGGACAATGTAGAATAGAACATATCAACAATTGGGTAATCGCAGGTTAAAGAATTATTTTGTGTATGAAATGATTATTTAACTTATTAGGGATGAAATCCTAGATGTTAAACCTAAGTTAGTAAAAAATAATTTTTTATTTTTCCAAGCATGTGAAAGCTTGAAGATCAACTGGGTAGATTTTATAAAATGTAAAGATATAAAGGAAAGATTGTATTATCCAAAGAGACATAGAAGTTGTATGTGATATGTGAAGCAATATGTGAACTATATTGATGTGAATTCTAATGTATGATTAGAGGTATGTGAAGAAAAAAGAAGGAAAGATTAGATATTGAAGATATCAATAGTAAGAGGTTTTTGTATCTATCTCTTTTGTGTAAAGGAATTGTATTGTATAATTGTATGTTTGGGCAGTGGGCTCATCTTGCATACATTTTTAAATTTTATACCAAATCCTAATAAGGTTGAAGAAAATCCTAACATGATTGAGGTTTTAAATAGGGCTTAATAGTTTAATAAGGACCGAGACACTATATGTACTTAATAAACTCCTAAGAGGGTCAACATCCTTAACAAGATACTTTTGTTTAGTGGATTATTTTTTGGGTACCATCTCCACTAGGGTTTCCCTAGCTTTAAAAAAAGTATTATGAATTCTGTTTGTGTGTGGTTATGTTTATTATTCAAAATTGTTAGATTAATTTCATATGAAAGTTATAAGGAAATTATCAATATTCAATTTTGGGTTGAAGTTTGTAAATACTAATTCACCCCCTCTTAGTATTCCCTATTTCTAAAAATTGGTCTCAGAGCCTAGTTAATCTAAAGATGCATAACAACTTGAGTAAGAACCCTATGAATATGGAACAATTATAGATGAATCCTTAAGAAATCCTTCATGAGTAGATTGATCTTCTTACTAAAGAAAGAGATAACCTGGAAGAAAGGTATGAATATGAAAAATACTACATTGGGAAATTAAAGATAAGATTGATCATCTCAAATCCAAAAAGGAGCCTAGAGAGAAGGAAAAAGATAGTGATGAGGTATCAACATTAAAGAAAGAGAATGAGATTTTAAATCATTAGTCAATGATTTCTAAGCTAAATCTAAGTCTAAAGAAATATTATAACAAGGTTGAATCAGATCTGAAATCTAAAAATGTAGATCTAAGATCTCATCTTACAAAAGTGACATTTGAATTTTATTCCATCAAGATAGATCATGCAAAAATTGAGAAGTACAATACTATCGTGAAAGGAGAATTAACCTAGGATAAGAAACAATTAGAAAAGTTATATCCTAGTAGTGAGAAAACTAATGAGAAACTATATTATTAGAGACCTTCATATGATAAGAAAGCTCTTAGATATTTCATTGGAGAAAAATCAGAAAAGAAATATGAAGCAAGAAGGGAATTAGATCTAGTTGTTAAAACCCCTAAACCTAAGAAGAATGACCTAGATGAGATTGAACTTAGTCAATCTAAAGATGTATAAAAAAGGATTAAGAAAGCAAGTTAATCTAAGAAAAGTGATGAACCTAAGAAAATAGAGCAAGTTGAACCACCTAGGGAAGTAAAGTATGAATTCAAAGGTAGATACTTTATATGTAATGAAGTTAGTCATATGAAGAGAGATTGTACATGTAAGTATTTTAAAGCTATTACTAATTTTATTGTTATAATTATCATGGATTTGGTCATAAAGTAGTTGATTGTAAGAAACCTAAGTTTGATAGTAATATGGAAATAGTAGAATGTTTAGAGATACTAATCCTACAAGTAATGAAAGAGGGAGATTCTATAGTAGATCTAGAAAAGGAGAAAGATCTAATGGAACAAAGAGTAACATTGTATGTTACAAATGTAACAATTTTGGACGCATCACTAGAAATTGTAGAGAACCAATTAATCTAAATGGACATAATCAGAGAAGAAGTACATAAGTATGTCAGCTATGCAATGACTCTGATTACATAGAAAAATTTTGTAGAATGGAAATGAGGAAAATCAACATGAATCCAAATTTTAGAAGAAATAATAACAAGAACAACAAAAGGAATGATAGAAGAAACAATAGTAAGAAAGATGAACTAAGAGAACATGTTGAAGAATTCAAAGAAGTATTTGTGAAGGAAAAAGAACAATCAATTTCACAAAAAGTATTGGAAGAATAGTATTTTGATGCACCTGATGAAAGATTAAGCTCAACTATTGTATGTGATTCATCCTATTTGAATTAAGCACATTTCCATTAAAGATCAAGCATCAAAAAGGTATAAGTAAGGTTAGAGATCAAGTTAAGAGTTGTAAAGTTAATATGAGGTGAAAGATAATGTACAGAAGCTACAATTAAGTGCATAGATGATTTGGAGATCGCATGAAGGTATAAAGATGAAAACAAGTAGATTGAAATTTAGAGACAACTTTTTATGGACTAAGAAGTTGTACAATTAATGCGAAGATCATTTCAACAAGATATAAGCCATGAAAGAAATATTGTGTGAATCACTAAACCATGTGAAGAGTTAAGGAGAAGCCAAGAGTAATTTGATAGAAAATTGAAGTTATTTTGAGTGTGAATTGCAAGCAACCCTAGTTACATGAAATTTAGCTATTTTATGAATTTATAGTTGAGTTTTGAAGTATGAATTCTGTTAAAATGGAGAACCCTATTGTCTATAATGTTAGTGAGAGGCCAAGGTAAAAGTTCAAGAAGCATCCCTATGTGTAAATGTAAGATGGTCCCTTAGGAGAATTTTCACAAGTTCCACACAATGTACTACACTAGAAGATATTAGGGCTACATACATTGCAAATTTGAGAGTATTATGAATAATGTCATTCATAAAGACTTAGATTTTGTGTGTAATGGAGACTTATCATTGAAGTAGAAGTTTTCCCATTTAAATAATTTGAATAGTGTTAAGTATATTTTCCACAAAAAAATTGACAATCATGAGTGGATTAGAATAATCTTGAGTAGAATTCACAAAGGAATATTTTGTGTAGGAGACAACCTGTGATGATTGGCAATAAAATGATCCATAAGCTTACTAGTTTGAGAAATCAAGGAAACAATCATGTTGATGAGAAGAATGTGAAGATACTAGTTGAGACTAACTTGAAGACAAAGTCATATGGAAGGATCATGAGGATTGATCTGATAATATGAACAAATGTTAGGGTTATCAACAAGATTATTGGACACAAGATGAACCTGAGTTCTAGATTGAATTTAGTTCTAGCTAGATTCATTCATGCAACATATCTAATGAAAAAGAAGAAACAAAGAGTAAATATATATGAAATTGTGAAGAAATAACTATTGGATAATATTGAGAAGTTAAAAAGGACAAAGATTGTAGTGTTTAGTTTTTAATCCCTACTAACACACCTATTCTTATAATTGATCATATAGTCCCCTCGTATGCTAGACCAGGAGTGAGATGGTGATTCATGTAATATGAGGTTAGTAGCTTGGTACTATAGGAAGCAATCAAAATAGAAGATAACTATAGATATATCAAATATGATGAAAAATTTCTAATCTATAATGAAGCAGCGATTCAGGATTCCACCTACCTTAGTGGAGAAAAATAAGAATGACATATATTTCATGGTTGAAATAGATGTCACATGCATGGAAGTAGTAGAGCATTGAGTGAAGTTCATAGACCCCATGGGCTATAAGATGAGTGAAGATATAATAGAAGGCTATGTGAAGATCATATTAGAATCAGAAAGAGACAAGGAATGTTCTAGATTCAAAAGATATGATGAAAAAGTCAAGGAAGTTCATAGTGAACTCTACAACAAAGATATCAAAAAGAAAGTTGAGAAGAAGATTGAAAATATTCTAAAGGAGACTAGTATGACTAGAGAGGAATATAAAGAAGCAACGTGAATTGCTATGTAAAAGAGAATAAATGAAAAAACATAAGTTTTGGTATCTATGCCTCTAGTAATGGATGGACTAGCATAAAGAGTTACTATAGTAGGACCTCCCTCACAAATAAAAAGTGCACCTTATGCTATAGTAGCACAAGAACAACCTACTATTGTACAATTAGTTCAAAAGAACAAGCATGATGAGGAGGTAAAGATCATTAGTGAAAAATCAACCACTCCTCCAAGCACAAGGATTTTAGAGAGACTCACCAAGGTAAAACAAGAGGTAGAGTCACCTTCTAAGAAGAGAACCAAGAAATTATCAAGAGGACTAGGAAAGAGAAGGGAAACTCTACAAATGATTGAATGTAATGCCTCGCCAAGGAATCCAAAGAATTAACCTAGAATTTCACTAAGTTTGGTAGCATTTAAAATTAAAAAAAATTAAAAAAATAGACATGGAAGTAAAAACCATTTACAACTTATGCATTGTAATGGAAGCAATAAAAATAACCATTTAAAAGTAAATATAAACATAATAGGTTACATTCTCCATGGATCCCTTAATGTTGAATCACATCTAATTTATCTATTTATGTACCATCACATCCTCATGAAATAATAATGAAAAGTCCAATGTTCATAAATTACATTTCCGAATGCTCAATCATCTACTAAACATGTCACAAGGTATGATAGGCTTAAAAGAATATACATATGTGAAATAAAGTACATTATCCTATTCCAATCCATGATGCAATAAAGTAAAGGTAATCACATGTCATACAACATCATAGAAGATATAGACATCCATCATAAAAGATCAAACATAATAAACTAAGTGCACAGTTCCTCCCAACCATAAATAGCATCATTAGACCATCATGGGTCCTAGCCATCCCTCCATGCGTAACATTCCAAATCATCGAAGAGATCATCAATATTAACATAGTAGGAATGTCACTCCTAAATCATACTACATCATATGTAGAAAGTAATCTAACATGCAAATATAAGCATAAGATCACACTATCTAACATATGCTAAACATCAATGAAAGGATACATATCCACCATCATAGTCCAAGAATGCATCAGCTACGGTGTCCCAAATGGATCTCAAGTGATAAGAGTGGAAAAAAACTACCACTCGACCATGTGGAACCTAAGTGGTCCACTCCCACTGTGCTGAGGGGATAATCTCAAGTCCCAAATAGGCTATCCAAATCACATAGCATAAATATCTATAAGTCCAAGAATCCTAAAAGTATACTAACTCAAAGGTTCCAATCACAAAACTGACATCTAATCCTAGAGGCACACAATGACATGTAGGAAACCTACTCTGTAAGCGGGCAAGTGTCATTGCATTAATCATGTAGAAGTTACCCAAGCAGTTAGCTTAGGACTCCAGGGTCCCTATTGATTCCTATGCAGCCACTAGTATCCTCTCATACTAACAAGGCATACTATGGAATGCAAGGTTGCAACCAAGCATTCTCTCTACTCCCATCCTAGTCTGTACTAGCACTCGAGACATGGGCAAGAAAAAAACAATTATCTTTTTAGGTTCATTTAGTTAGTATTAGGTGTGAATGTTTTCACTTATTAAAACAACTTACAATGAGTTACCCTGGTAGCCTCTTAGGGCCCTGACCCCCATTGCAAGCCACTTCCCAACACTACAAGAAGATAACCTACCCTAAGCTCATGGAATCATAAATCTCAAAATCACAAAAGATAATCCACAATATAAACATCAAATCTCCATGAGCAACTGAAAAACATCATAGATAATCATGACCACAACAGTTCTTTGTTGGCAACTGAAGGTATCCCTGATAATCATAATAATCATTGGTTCTCAATAACCAAAATATATCTCAAAATCATACTGATCGAAGACTCCAAAATGGTCGAGTTAAAACATGTCACAACATGACATCATAAATTAACATTTCAGTCCCATCATGGCAACTGGAAAGTAATCCAAGGATAACTGATCGATGACTCAAAAATGGTTAAGTCAAATGTCTCATACATATGAATCTTAGCTTCACACAAGAAGAATGAAAAGCAATAAAAATCAGTAAATACAACATCTCGTAGAGCATACCATCACATAACCATGGTTGGGTTTATAAAGATCAGAATTAAGACATCATCATGACATCACAATCATAACCCCTGAGCCTCTGGTAGACATCCTATAACTGGTCAACACTAGTCAAGCCAAACCCCAAAATAGATAGCGTAAAGAAAACACAATGCAAGCACATGTTTTGGTTTGCTAAAATTACATAGTTGAGTAATGTGTGGAGGTTTCAGTTTCTATTTCCAATTTTAGATATTGAATGGAGGAATGTTTGTACGTTTTCCTAACCCATGTATATGTTTGGTAAATAAAGGTTTCCCATTATAACTCTAAAACTCGATCTTCCAATTATTAAAATGATACTTTGTTTATATAATGTTATTTGAAAACACCCCCCATCAAATTTAAATAGTAAATTTTGACATGAAAATTACCAATTAATTCCATAACATCTTTTCTTCAGAATCCAAATCAATTAATTGAACCTATATATACAGTGAGACAATAATATTACAAAATAATTTATTATTATAAAAGATGATCCTTTAATCCAAATCATTTATCAATTATGATAATTTAAATTACTAATAACATATATACATACTTACATATATACACATATATATATATATTTATATACAAATATATATACATACATACATATATATATATATATATAATTATTAATATACAATGATATATATTTAAAAATGTTTTTAAGAAATTCGAAATGGAGAAATTCAATTTTATCACCACCGAATCGCATAACACACACACACACACACACACACACACACACACATATATAAACACCGCCGTTGGCATGCGGTACACTGTGGTCGTAGGGCCTGCAGCAGTAGCGGTACTGTGTAGTCTTTGTCATTGTAGTACCTGCGATAGTAGGAACCCGCAACGTCAGTGAGTACGGGGGTGTGGGTTCCATCCCCCAAAAAACTTATGCAATATGAAATAAATTTTTTTACTATAACATTTTTAAAATGTTTGTCATCACTGCGATTCAGATTTTTTTAAATGTATATTTCCACAACGATTTTAACATGCGAATTATTATATATATATACATATGTATATATATGTATATTTATATCTAAATGTATATATATGTATATATATATATATATATATATATATATATATATATATATATATATATATATATATATATATATATATATATAATATATATATATATATGCAGAGATTTATTAAGCATAACATGTATATATATATATATATATAATCTATATGTATATATATATATAATTTATATGTATATATATATATAAAATTTATATGTATATATATATATATATACATATATACATTTAGATATAAATATACATACATATATATATATATATATATATATATATATATACATACGTATATATATATATATATATATATATATGCATACATGTATATATATATGTATGCAGATCTGAATAAACATGTCTTTATCTACACAATTTTAAAGGCTTTCAATTTTAAGAAATTCTATGAAATATTTGTTCTCTAAATTTACTAAATAAATTCTCTAATGGATTTGGCTATCAATTTAAATGCTAGCCCTATAATCTCTTCAGATCTATGCATATAAAGTTTTCTCAAATAGATTTTAACTACCCATATCAAGAATGCATATAACCAAAATTGGAAAAACCCTCAGAAAGCATATGGAAGACACAAAGAAGACAGGAAGTGCAAGATGCGGAAATAACATGGGCAAAATCACAAGAGTCTACCCAGATTCTGATGCTAATTCACTTCTCCTCATAAACTACAGAGCAAGCTCCTTCCTTCTCCCATGTTCCTGACTCCTCCAAAAATGCTCTCCAAACACTCTCCCAATGCTCTCCCTAAGCCTCTAGAAGTGCCCGAATATAAAGGACTCTCAGGAAGCTCCTAGAATGTCTCTAGAAACAACTAGAAGGTGTTGACAACTAAGCATGAGTCTATTTCAACCTTCTAGATGAGTCATAAGGTGGTAGACACCATGTGCTTAATTGGTGCACTAACTCCTGTGTTGTTGACATATGAGAAATAAAAAGGTGCGTTAACTCCTAGGCAAGCTTATAAATTTTATTTTTAATTTTTATAAATTTTATTATTATTATTTATAAATTTTATTATTATTATTTATTTATTACTTTATTATTATTTTATAATTATTATTAATTTTTAATTTCTAACTTCTTTTATTTAATTCTTTTTTTCTCAATTAATTCTCATTTAATTAATTATAGTCAAAATATCAAAGATCATGATATTATATTGATTTTCTCAAATAAATAATTTATTAATTAAATCTATTTATTAAGACTTAATTAATAGAAAATTCACCACAGACCTCCAAGATAAAATATGAAAACCCATCATAGAACAATTCACACAAAATCAGTCTAAAGGGTTAAAAATCATGAATTATGTCATCTGACACATTCGGTGGGTAAAATATCCAGATACTTGTCCAATCTCTCTAGAACAATGGTTTACGAGTTTGGGATTTGGACTTGAGAATTTATCTCCCTTCTCTTATCATTGAGATAGTGTAATAGGGTATGCTAATCTTGGCAATTCAAGGAAGTCGATACCCAGTACTTGCAACCTGCATAAAAACCATGCATGTACATACAATATATATAATGCTAAGCTAAATAGGCAATGGCAGGAAGTGGTGCATCGTGTAGATCCTGACTAGCAGGTGACTACGACTCCCTTCCTTAATCATATCAGAAATGCCATACAATAAGAACAAACACGCACACCATACACATGCAAGTATGGGGTAAGTATCCATAATAAAACACATGTGATAATAAACCATCTAACTAATCATCATCAATAACTGAAAGAAATGTAATAATAATCATGCATACATAAAATGTAGAGTCTAAATAATCTCATCATGCATCAACTAAATCCATGACATAATGTCTGATAGTCTCGAAACAATGCTACTAATCCATCAACATAAAACTAGTCTAACATAGTCTGATAATAATAGCAACAATGTGTCCACAAAAAGGTAAATGAGGGCAGGCACTAGATTGAATCTAAAGAAGAAGAAGAAGAAGAAGAAGAATAAAAGAATAGACCTATTGAGAAGGTTGTAACTAAAGCTAAGATAAATTTGGGTAAGAAGCCTTGCATATCAAAGGTAGAAGTCTAAATGTTCATATTATTAATAATAAAAGCTTTGTTTAGTTAAAAAAGTATTATAATTTGTATAATAACATGGATAGATTGCAATTGTTAGATACATGATTTTAGAAAATAAGAGATTTGAGGATATATAGAAAGACATTCCTCAAGACTTGTATAATAGGTTAATTAACAAAAAATGAAGAGTAGTAGAAGATGATAGAGAATAAGGGAAAATCACATAAGAAAACTTTGCAAAGTTAACAATGATGAAGATATGAAAAGGATAATGAAGGGTATTGAGACCTTTTTGAGGAACAAGAGGAGAACGATTTTTTTGATGGATGTTAACTATGAAAAAGTAAATAAGGAAACAAAGAAAGCAATAGTTAATTTCATGACCTCTACACCCATTGTTGCTAAACAGAGAAAGGATTTAGGGGAAGAAATCCCTATGTCAGAGGATAAAAGTGTACCTTCATGAGTAGAAGAGGCTACCAAAGATATTGTGATGCTAGGATCATCACCATAGATTACAATTGGTACTGATACCATGCAAATGGATAGTACATATATAATAGTCAATGAAAAGGAAGATCCTTTTAAGGACTATGGCACTAGAATTATTGGCAATATCACTAGCTATTCTAGTTCTGATGACGAAGAAAATGAAGAGGAGGAAAGAAAGAATGAGGGAGAAGTGAAAACGGAAAAAAAAGGAGAGAAAAGAAATAAAGAGGAAGTAAGAAAGAGGGAAGAGGAGAAAAAAAAGTTAAAGTGGAAAGGAAAATAAAAGAAAATGAAGGAAAATAAAAGAAAAATAAAGAGGACAAAGAAAAAAAGAAGAAAGAAAAGGAAGATTAGAAAAGAATAGAAGATGTGAAAAAGGTGAAGGAAGAATAAGAGAGAAGGAAACAATAGGAGAAGGAAGAAGTAGAAAAGAAAAATAAAGAAGAGCAGAAAGATAAATGAAAGGAAGAAGAAATGAGGAGGAAAGAAGAGAAAGAAAAAGATAAAAGAGTAAAGTATAAGTGGAATGTTGTGATGCATGAATCAATATTCCAACCTCATCTCAAGCATGTCACAATATAATTTAATAAAGTAGTGTTCTAGCATGAGGCTGACATTCTGTTACCTACATTTGAGAAAGAAAAATCTTCTGTGATAACAATAGTACCCATTGTATATGATGATGCTGATGATGATCAGAAAGTACTTATATCATCACTAAGAAAACTGTTGGAGAAGAAGAAAAGGGTAATAAACCTTGAGAAGATCTTGGAAAATGTTGTTGAGAAATGTCAAAAAAAATCATAGCCAAGGTGATAGAGTAGGGAATATAAGTAAGAGCATAAGAGTTAGTGAAACTTTTTGATGAAGAGTACACTACTATATAAGAAATTGTAGCAATTCAAGCCCAAATCCATCATGATGCACAATTATTTTCCATTGTGTATAACAATGTGAGAAGTTATTTGTAGACCCTTGATACTAGCATTGAAGAATTAAGGAAGATGTCTAGAAGAAGGAAGGAGACTTTATGAGAAATCTATTATGTCATACAATTATCTAAAAGATATGAATGATGAAATCAACATAAAGGTGAATGAGCTTCAAACACTAACATCAACATTGCAGAAACCGAGCACAATGATTGAAGATTATTGAGGCCACATTTTCAAAAGTTCATAATGAAATCAGAATCATTGAACTTAGGAAAGAAAGGGTAATCAAATGGTTCTCTCTACTCAGAGAATATCTAACATTAAAGGTCAATAATATGAAAAACAAATTGGAAGAATACCTTGCAACAAAGACATCCTATGAGAAGTTTGCATACATATATCTAAATAAAGTGGAAGTAGCCTCATATGGATTATGTACATTACTCAACACTAAAGAGGTAGTGGGAGACACATGGCAGAAGGAATTTGAGTTGTTATAGACAAATTTTGTAGATTGTCGATCTAGGATCTCAAATTAAGAAGATGTAACAAATTTTTGTCTTGTATATAAAATTTTGACACCTTCCCCATTGATGTCAAAGGGGGAAAAGTATAAGGAAAATTGTATATAGCATATGATGTATGTAGAAAGAGGGAGTAATATCTATGTGAAGAATATTGTAATAAGGAGTAATAAGGATAGATGGTTGTAAATTTAATGATCCAAAAATTTTGAATTTTGATGTTTTAGAAGTTTTGAAAAGGCCGATTTTGTAAAAGTTTTTGATAAACATTTTGGGACTTAGCCAATTTTTCCATATCTTGCCATCAATGCCAAAGGGGGAGATTTTTGGAAATATGGCTAGGTAAGGTAACTTGATAGATTGTTTAATTTTTCATTTATGGCAACATATATCCTATGTGAAGAAGGTAATATGTATAGATGAAGTTTATACAATTAGACATGGAAAATTGTCTAAGTGTCAAATAATTATTCAACAGAGAAGAGATAATTTTGGTGTGTACAGATGCCAAAGTGATTACTAGAACAAGCATAATTAAGTATAGATAGTACAGTGTGTCAGGATGACATCTCTAAGTGCACAAGTATGTAGAAACAATATAAAAGGATCTATGGAATAAACACTAGTAAAGGCAATGAAAATAGAAGAATAGATCATATCAGTAATTGGGTAATTATAGGTCAAAGAATTATTTTGTATTTTTCCAAGCATGTGAAAGCTTGAAGGACGATTGGGTAGATTTTTTAAAATGTAAAGGTATAAAGGAAAGATCATCTTATTCAAAGAGATGTGGAAGTTGTATATGACATGAGAAGTAAAGTTGAAACTATGTTGATGTGAATTGTGATGTATGGTCAGAGCTATTCAAAGAAAAAAAAAGTAAAGATAAGATATCAAAGATATCAACATCAAGAGGTTTTTGTATATATCTCTTTTATGTAAAGGAACTGTATTGTATAATTTAATATTTGGGAAGTGGGATAATTTTTCATAATTTTTTAAATTTTATATACCAACTCCTAATAGGGTTGAAGAAACTCCTAATATGGTTGAGGCTTTTAATAAGGCCTAGACACTATATGTACTTAATTATCATGCAAAAAATATATGGGGAGAAAGCACACAAACATTTAAAAAAAAATTAAATAACATCATGTTTAACACATACTAATTTGAATAGGTTATAAAAAGTTTAAAATGGGATAGAAGTTAGTGGAATTTTTGACTCAAAATGATGCAGGGTCAAAATCTTAGTTAAACTGTGACATCATATATTTGATAAAAGAATTAGGGCTCCATCATTCCTTAAAGTCAAATTAATATGCTTGAGTAATTTCATAAGAAACATTAGGTTTGACATGATTCCATATTTTATTTCATTATGTTAGATCAATTCCCTAGGTGAACTAAATCTGCACCTCTTAGGAAGTGATCAGAAACTATAATACTTGATCTCATTTAGATTCATGTTTTAATTTAACTATTTAAATCATTATTATTAATTAGTTAATTTCTTTTGACATTCATTTCATCTCTACTACATCTTCCTATTTCACTATTAGGTCGATTACTTAAGACTCCTTCATTTGCATTTGATTTCTAAGATCTTAGCCATTCAAGTTACAGAACCCATAATGAAACCATTACAAAATATTAAATGAAATAGTATACTAAAATTATTTAGCTAATCTACATGATATACCTTCCTTGATAAAATGACTTACCTAATAATCTAAAATAAGAAAATAAATCTATCATAAAAATCTATCCCATAACATGAGCCCTTACTACTTCACCTTTATTTATCTTTTAATAACAACTACTTAGTTTAATTCCAAAAATTAAAGTTAAATCCTTTACATCTCATTCATTTCTAAATTTATTATTTAGTATCTAAACCTTATTACTAAGAAAATAAACTTGATTTCAATATCCTCACATATACCTTAATACAACTCTAAATATTTACATCTAAACAAAATTACTTAAGTCTAACACACCAAAACTAATTACTAAGCTAACTAACTAACCTAAACCCTAACACTTCTATTTCAAAAATAATCAAATAATTAAAAGGAAAATAAACCTTTTCATTACACCTACTTACTAGCATTTATCTCATAACTAACTTGACTTTATATACTAACTAACCTACTTACTTAACGTCCTAACTACCACCTAACCCTAACTCCCTAATTCTAACTCTACCCCTTAGTCATTGTCCATGCCTCTCCAAGATCACATGAGCCAAGAAGGTAGTTGCCTCCATGCCTAGCATGCTATCGAAGCTGTCAGCATCAGTCTCCCTTAAGAGTGTACACATGGGAAAGGGAGGGCAAAAAGGTGGTTTCAAACTAATATTTCAAACATTCCCCCTTTACATCCAACTCCAAGTCAACATACCAGCCCAAACATTTTGCATGGGGAGTAGTGCACAACTCCCGAGGTGAGGAATAGGGAAGAAACACAGTAGTGATTGGGAGTCATGTGGGGTGATATTAACACTCTTAATGCATGGGAAGGGAAAGAAGTTATGAGATTAAGTTTTATAGGTGAAATGGAGGGTGAGGTAAGGGTAGGATAGAAATTGGTTTTTCCCTTTGATTTTTTTATTTTTATAAATGTATATTTATTATAAAAAAATGTCAAAAATGGTTTTTAGGGGGAATCTTATAGAGAATATTCTCTATCACCAAAAGAGGATTTAAAATCTTGTCATACATTTTCCAAAGAGCATTTGGCTCTCAAATAAATGTGATTGTGTCTTTCTTTATTTGCTCCATCTTTTTTACAAGATATTTCTTTCCTAGGAGAAAAATAGAGAGTTTCAATTCAATCTTTTTGCAAAGTAATATAATTAAAAGTAAGGTTTGATATGCAATTTAACAACACTTGATCACATAAGTTTCTTATTTCATACAATAAATGAAAGTTTGATTTATCAATATTGAAATTACAAAACTTGGACCATCTCTTTCATGATCATTCTCAACATGGAAATATAATACAAGTGGTATTATAATGGAGAAACCTCAAGTAAAAAAACACCAAGAACACCATTAGTGTCCCAAGAAAATTAGGATTTCTCCATCATGAGATCCTATCCAGATAATCTGTAAAACACAAAGAACAACCATGTAGAGCTCACCTCCCAACCTAGGCCTCAATGTGAGGGCACACTTAGAGCTAGGAGAACTAGTAACCAACTAGGTGACATTCATAAAACAATTACAATGACACAACTCAACATATAATTCCCATCCAAGGTATGCACACTAGGTTTCATAATAAACCTATGACTAGGGAGATGGTGGATTTTTCTAGGTAGGAGATGTTAATCATGAAAATGAATCATATGCTTGGCAGATTTTTCTAGGTAGGAGATGTTAATCATGAACACAAATCATATGCCTCTTCCAAGGCTACCAAATCACATAAGCTTGCATTTCTTTTTCTCCTTATTTACCCAAAACAAAATAAGTTTTTCATTGATAAGAAAAGGCCCATAAAACCTTACTTTCTCCCTCTTCTCAACATGAGAAGAGACTTTGCATTGACTTATAGTCCAACTAAAGCCCTTCCCCATACATTGACACTTCTACCCTATCTAAGGGTGAGTAATACCAACACTCCCTTCATAGTTTCCCCAAAAAAATAAGGAAAAGAAACATGAAAATAAATAAATAAAATCCACAATTACCCATCCCTCACATGATACAAACACACACAAATACTACAATATGCAAGAATTTAACACATATGATCAATGAACAAGAACATAATAATGACAATGGAGATCCTATCTTCACAAAGGTTATGAAAATGGAATTTGAGATGAGCTAAATCCTCTCCTTCTTGCAACTCAAAACTCTTTTCTAAATGTAGAGAATGGGTTAACAACCTTGAACTCTTCCAAGTGACTCTATATAGCCCCCAAACTTATCTACCCAAAATAGCAATAACCCCAAACTTGACTTAAGCCTCCTATGGTATTCCCACTTGCCCTTATCATAAAGACAACCTTTTAGAGGAGTGGAAACTTGGGTAATCTCATGGAGATGATCCATTTTCACACAAAAGGGAAAATGAGATATTTTAGGGGTCATAAATGTTGTTAGGAAGTTCTAGAAGGGTGGAAAAGGTTCCTAGCCCATACACATACCACTTGGGCACTTAAATACATTAAATTTGGGCTTTAGAATCATTTTAGGAACTATACAAATTAATCTAGGTTACTAACTAATCAGTCTTTAATTAACGGGTAACTCTGCTAACCCAAAATTGACATGTCGACACACACATGCATATAATGGGCAATGACTACCTAGCCAATTCGTTCAACATGGCTAGGTATGCCCATGCCATAGAAGCCATCGTATTCTCTGACAAACTACCAAAAATAAGTACTACTAGAAAATGTACAAGTTTTTACTATATTGTACTTAGATTTAATTTTGCCTGAGGTGACCAACCAAAAATGTTCTTGTTATTACTAAAAATATGTTTTGATTTAAGTTTTAATATATGATATATTGTCTTTGGTATATTCATGTATTATATGATTTTTTTAAATAAATAAACAAATATATGTATAAATATATAATATATTTAAATAAGATAATGTTTAATATAAGAAAATTTAAGACTCCCACTTCAATTTGTTAATTTGTGAAAGTTATTGAGATTTATTATATACAATATTTTTTTTAAGTTGAAAAATATTTTAAAAACATTATTGAAATAAAATTAGTTGATTTGTTTTATTGTTACTATTCTAAGTATTAAAAGATTATAATGAATTGTTTTTTAAAATCTAGATTGAAAAAAGTAAGGGGATTAAAATGGTGAAACAATAAATAAAAAATCTAAGATTATTGATAATGATATTTAAATAATAAATATATTAAAAGTTAAATATGGCCATAGCAATACTAAGAGAAAAGATCATTTTTATGTAAATTTAATTTATTTTCTTTAAAAAAATTAAAGTTAAATGCTATTCATAGTAAAATAATAAAATAGTTGAGAGTACAATATTGCATAATAATAAAATATTATAGAGTAAAATATTGTATAATAATAAAATATTATAGATTGAAATATTGTATAGTTAATATTGAGTCTTGTAAATCAATTTTTAATAATAATTATTAGTCAATTGATTTAAATAGTTTAATTAAATAATGGAAAAAATATTTAGATTATAAAGTGAAAAATTTAATAAAGTATAATTGATTCAAATAATTATATGATAGGTTCAAGATATAAAATGTTTACAATATATGATACTTATTCAATTTCATTCAATAAGTTAAATTTTAATATTTTAAAGCCAAATTTTAATTTTCATATTTTTTTTTTCATAGATTATCAATAATATTGTATATTTTATTTCTAATCTATTTCTTTTCGACAAATGATCAATTACATATCCATTTGAACATTAAAAAAACTGTAAGAATAAATTATTTGATTTAGATAAATTATATATATATATATATGTATATATATATACATATACATGTATATGTACATGTACATATACATGTACATGTATATGTACATGTACATGTATATGTACATGTACATATACATGTATATGTATATATATATGTATATGTATACATATATGTATATGTATACATATACATATATATATATACATATACATGTATATATATACATATATATGTATATATATATATATATATGTATATGTATATATATATGTATATGTATATGTATACATATAGATGTATATATATATATGTATATACATATATGTATATGTATATGTATACATATATATGTATATATATACATATACATATATGTATATACATATATATATGTATATGTATATATATACATATATATGTATACATATACATATACATATATGTATATACATATATATGTATACATATACATATACATATATATACATATACATATACATACATATACATATACATATACATATACATATACATATACATATACATATACATATACATATACACATACACATACACACATATACATATACATATATATATATATATATATATATATATATATATATATATATATATATATATATATATATATATATATATATATGTAACTTTTAATATATTTATTATTTAAATATCATTATTAATAATCTTAGATTTTTTAAAAATTGTTTTGCTATTTTAATCTCCTTCACATTTTTCAATCTAGATTTGAAAAATCAATTCATTATAATCTTTTAGTACTTAAAATAGTAACAATAAAACAAATCAACTAATTTTATTTCAATAATCTTTTAAAAATATTTTTCAACTTAATTTTTTTTTTTTTATATAATAAATCTAAATAACTTTTACAAATTAACAAATTGAAGTGGGATACTTAAATTTTCTTATATTAAACATTATCTTTTATATATATATATTTGTTTATTAATTTAAAAAAATCATATAATACATTAATATATCAAAGACGACATATCATATATTAAAACTTAAATCAAAATAGATTTTTAGTAATAACAGGAACACGTGCAAAATTAAAGCTAAGTACACTATAGTAAAAACTTGTACATTTTCTAATAGTACTATTTTCTAGAGAATATGATGGCTTCTATGGCATGTGCATACCTAGCCATGTTGAATGAACTGGCTGGGTAGCTGTTGCCCATATAAAGAGTGTCAAGTGAAATAATAAGATTTACTTTTACATAACATTTGACATGTCACAAAATACAGAATGATACACACACATTTAGATTATGATGCAAATTAAACACTTGACAACAAGATTGAAATCACTTTATTGGATTCAACCTTAGTCTTATAGTTTGCACATAAGATGAATTACTAATTCTCCAAAAACTTCCATGGTTAATTATCCTGCACACTCAATTTGAATATTAATAGTTTGATAACATCACACTCATATATTTAATCAAATTTTACATAATCACATTGATCAAAGTATTAAAACTTTCATTTAAATAACCTTTCTCATTTATGCACACATATTTAATCATCACTAATTGCATAATTTAACATATTCATATTTATGAATGATTTAATGAAATACACCATCATACTGCATCCCTACATATTAAACATAAAATAACATGATTAAGCATTTTAAAAGTAAAACATCACAAAACATAATAATATAGATAATGTCTAGTCCATTAAATAATGTCTAAACATATTGAGTCATAATGTGCCAAAATATAATGTATCAAATGTGATATTATGGATTGGGGTGAGGCCTCACATCATCCTCCACTAGGAATGAACTTCCTCTTGGAGTTCATAAAAATGGTATGGGTATTGAGATCTCATCTATGCTGGATCCTCCCATGAAGTCATGAAATCATCATAAAAAACCCACTGGACCCTAACCTGGTCTAGTTCTCAGCCTTAAAGAGTGAAGGTCCATCAAGTAATAATATAGATAAGCTCCAGTGCTAGCTACCCATATGACTCCACCTACAAGGTATCCCAATCTATAATGTAAGGCACTGAAAGGTCCTATCCTATATATATATATATATATATATATATATATATATATATATATATATATATATATATATATATATATATATATATATATATATATATATATATATATATATATATATATATATATATATATATATATATATATATATATAAAATCCTCTAAGTACAGAAATGTGGAATACATCATGGATGCATGATTGGATAGGTGGAAAAGCTTGATGTTAAGCAACTAGTCCTATCCTCTCCAAGATCTCAAATGGTCCAATGACCCAAGGTGCCAACTTAGAGCCATTTCTAAATCATATCAGACTCTTGTGTGGTCACACTCTCAAGAAGATTATCTCTGATTCTATATTGTTGATCAATCCTTTTAGCATAAACACACTTCTTACTATCCTATGCCTCTCTAAGATGTTGTCAAATCAAAGTCACTTGCATCTCCATGTCTTTGACTATATGAGGACCAATAGATACTCTATCCTAATTCCTATCCCAACTCAAGGGTCCTCTAAAATGTCTTCCATACAAGGCCTGGTGAGGTGGCATATCTATAGAGGAATGGTGCCCATTGTTATAGGAAAACTTGACAAGATGCAAGCATTCATTCCATTTGGCCTTATGGTCCATCACATACATGCAAAAAATATCCTCCAACACTTAATTCATTCTCCTAGTTTGGCCATTAGTTTGAGGATGGTACACTATATTAAAATTGAACCTAGTGCCCAATGCTTCCTGTAGTTATCTCCAAAAGGAAGAAGCAAACAATTAAGTCTCTATTTGAGATGATCTTAAGGGGAATTTCATGAAGTATGACAATATCTCACAAAAAAACTTGAGCTATATCTCATACTATGAAAGTGGTACACACGGGTGAGAAGTGGTAAACCTTGGTTAACATGTCAACCATCACCAAAATGGCATTATGGTAGCAAGAAGACATGGGAAGACCAACAATAAAATTTATAGAAATAGTATCCCACTTACACTCTATGATCTCATGAGGCTAAAGAAGCCTTCTAGGATGATGATGTTCTGCCTTCACTCTCTAACACTCAAGGCATCTCACAAAAATGCTAGGAATCTAAACTCTCATGCTTGGCCAATGATATAACTATCTTAGATCTTCATGTATCTTCTTAACAGTATGGTGCATTGCATAAGGTGCTCTGTGAGTCTCAAGTTCAATGAGCTCACACAAACCCCCAATGGAAGGTACATAGATACATCCTCAATGACAAAAGAGTCTATCAAACTCTAATGAATGCTCTAAGTACTTCCCTTCTAAGGGTTTTTGAAAATGCACCACCTAACTAACTTATGCATAAAGCTTATCTTCTAAAAAAAGATGTAGGATGCACTCTCTCAAATTAGTGCATATAGTCACATATGAAAGCTCATGGCACCTTTTACTAAAAGCATTTGCAACTACATTCTCCTTTCCCTTGATGTAATGAACATCAAAATTATACTCACAAAGGAACTCCATTCACCTTCTTTTCCTAGAATTAAGGTTTGATTGTGTAAATATGTACTACAAGCTTTGATGGTCAGAATGAAGCTCAAATCTATGACCTAGAAGGACATGTCACCACCTCATTAAAGGAGGTACAACTTTTGCAAGATATAGGTCATGAGTAGGGTAATTAAGTTCACGAGTCTTCAAATTCATAGATTAGTAGGAAATAGGTCTTCCATCCTATATAAGGACTACCCTTGTACCATCCAAATATGCATCCATGCAAACCATAAAATCTGTAGAAGGATCTAGCACTACAAGGATTGGCGCACTCATGAGAGCTCTCTTGAGCTTTTGGAAAGCTCTCTCAAACTTATTTATCCACTCATACTTTTACTCCTTTATTTCAAGAGATGTGATTGGGTGTGTCAATCTAGAGAAACCCATAATAAAACATTAGTAATATTCTTCTAGTCCCATAAAAATCCTCACCTCAATGACACTAGTGGGTGCTAGCCAATCCATGATGAACCTAATCCTTGAGGGATTTATTGAGACTCCATTACTTGATATAACATGACCCAAATAATTATCTCAAGTCTATAGAATGCATAGTTTGAGAAGCTTCCATAGAACTAGTTTTCTCTCAACTTTTGCAACACTTGTCTTAGGTGCTCCTCATGCTCCTTTTCATTACAAGAATATATAAAAATATCATCTAGGAATATGACTACAAACTTATCCAAAAAGGTACAAAATACTCCATTCATGAGGGTCATGAATATAGTTGGAGCATTTATGAGGTCAAATGGTACCATAGTGAACTCATAGTGACCATAGCTCATATAGAATGCAATCTTGTGGATATCACTCTCCACTATCCTCAACTAATGAGTAACCTGACTTCAGATCTATCTTTGAGAATACTCAAGCACCCTGTAACTAATCAAAGAGATCATCAATCCTAGGAAGTGGGTATCGATTCTTAATGATTACTTTGTTTAACTATAGATAATCAATGCACAACCTAAGTGATCCATCCTTCTTCTTCATGAAGATCAGTGATGCACCCCAAGGTGACACACTAGGTTGAATATGCCATTTCTCTAAGTGCTCCTCCAACTAAGCCTTTAGATCACCAAGCTCATGAGTAGTCATCCTATATGGAGCTCTTGATACTGGCTTGACTTCTGGTACAAGATCTATGTAAAAATCCACTCCTCTAGGTGGAAGCATACTAGGGAGCTATGAAGGAAATACATATGAAAGATCCTATATAATTTAAAAATCATCGATGGATGGCTCTCCCTTTGAACCCTCCTCTTTGTCACTAATGGTGATAGTGAGAAACTAACATCCCTTTTGTATGCACTATCTAAGATGCATAGTAAAAATCATACAAAGAGATATTGGTCTCTTCACTCTGAAGATCACCCTAGAAATCCCATGCTCATTCACACATTCTACCCTCTTCTATTGATAATCCATTCTTGGCATTGTGGGCATAAATCCAATCTATGCCAAGGAAAAAATAATATGAACCTAGTGGGGTATTGTGTAGATTAGACATCATGGATATGTCTCAAATATAAATCTAACAATTTTGTTGTATGAAACTAACTTACACCTTGGCTCTTGAGGCTAACTCTACTTCCCAACTGACATCCTATCTAACTACCACTAGCCCACAACACTCCATTATAATTGGAGATATAAAGGAGTCAATAGCTCTAGAATCAAATAATATAGCAACCATACTACCTTCTATTATACTTGTGGCCTCGATACCTATGGCCTAATGTTGAGCTTGTAAACACTTTATGGGATCTACCCATATTGCCAATTGTAGGCTTTGAGGTAGCCCCTCTTTGACCATGGGATGACTATCCCTATAAAAAATCTCTAGCTAGGTGACCCATTCCACTACAAGTATAGAAAGGTCCTTGGGTATAAATCTATACCTTGTGATCTAGACTATTATGGACCTCCAATCCTACTAGATCCACTATAACCACCCCTAGAGGTTTGCTGAGTTCTCACTAGCTATAACTGTGGGGCCTATTCCTTCTAATCCTATTTAGGACCCTATTACTGCCACTAATTGGGCTTAGAGCAATAATATCCCTATGATAGTTTCTACTATTGGGATTATTCTCCCTTAAAAGACCCTACTGAGTAGTTCTGATTGGGGGTTTCTATTATCTTGATTGCTGGGTAGAGTTTCTATTCTAAGATTGATCTCGAGAATCCTATCTACATTGAGTATCCTCAACAACCAGTGCTATCTCAACTACCCATCTAAAAGTAGTAGGGAAAGCCAAGTAGACTATACCCTATAGAGAGAAGTTAAGGCCCATGATGAAATAATGGATCCACTGTTTCTCATCCTTCATGTATTCAACATAAGGAAGGAGCTCAAGAAATTGACTCTCATACTAGGGTACTATGAGACCCCTATATTATAGAGAATGGAACTCCTATATCTAATTATATTTAAAGTGCTCAAAAAATACCTCTCTTAGAATAATGTAAAAAAATGTCTCTCGTGTGAGGGTGTCAATCCTCACTCCTCCTATAGATTCCTCTTGTTGCTACTAGTTGGAGGAATCCTCTCATAGTAAATGGACTGCAAGTCATGCCTTTAGATTAATCCCATAAGGACATAATTCAAAACACTGCTACAAACTTTGTAACAAGCCTCTGCTACTGCCCCACCTCTAGAACCTAGAAAAAATGGTGGTTGGAGTCGTATCAACTCCCTAATCTCATCCCCTATATATCTAGGAGATATATCAGGTGGTGGCTCTAAATGATTCAATGAATTACCTCATGATCACCCTATCCCTTAGACTATCTTGGTGGGGGACTCCTACTTCTCTCTCTAGTATCCTCCCTGCCTCCTCCTAGCACATATGCTTCCCCTTTAGGAATGTTTTTCTCAGGCTGTACTATGGGCGATAGTCTCTACTTGACTACTCCAATCAAGGTTTATAGGAAATCCAAAATATCCTGATTATGGTTCTATGGTGCTGGTGGTAGTCCATCCTCCTATTCATCCCCAACACTTGCAGCTCTATGATCTCTGCCTCATCAGGTGTTTAAATAAGCTAAAATGTAATGGGTTTAGGTTCTTAGTGTTGAAATTGACGCTCCAATACCAAAATGTCATGCCCAAAATATCTGGGGCAAAAACACATGAACAATTTTTTTTAAAAGTTAAATAACATCATGTTTAAGCCATACTAATTTGAATAAGTTACTAAAAGTTTAAATGGGATAGAAGTGAGTTTCAATTGTGATTCAAAATGATGTAGAGTCAACATCTTAGTTAAAGTGTGACATCATATATTCAGGAAAAGAATTAGGGCTCCATAGTTCCTTATAGTTGAATTAATATGTTTGACTACTTTTATAAGACACATTAGGTTTGATATGATTCCATATTTCATTTCGTTATGTCAGTTCAATTCCCTAGGTGAACTAAATTTGCACCTCTTAGGAAGTGATCCAAAACTATAATACTTGATCTCATTTAGTTTCATATTTTAATTTAAATATTTAAATAATTATTATTCATTATTTAATTTCTTTTGACATTCATTTCATCTCTACTACATCTTCCTATTTAACTATTGGGTCGAGTACCTAAGACCCCTTCATTGACATTTGATTCCTAAGACCTTAGCCATTTGAGTTAAAGAACCCATAATGAAACCATTAAAAAATATTAAAAATAAAATAATATACTAAAATTATTTAACTAATTTACATGATATACCTTCATTGATAAGATGACTTGCCTAATAATCTAATATAAGAAAATAAATCTATCATAAAAATCAATCCCACAAAATGAGCCCTTAATGCTTCACCTTTATTAATCTTTTAAAAATAGCTACCAAATTTAATTCCAAACATTATTAATTAAATCCTATACATCTCATTCATTTCTAACTTTATTGTTTAATATCTAAACCTTATTACTAAGCAACTAAACTTGATTTCAATATCCTCACATATACCTTCATATAAACTTAAATATCTACTTCTAGACAAAATTACTTAATTCTAACACACCAAAACTAATTACTAAGCTAACTAACTAACCTAACCCCTAACACTTCTATTTTAAAAATAATTAAATATTTAAAAAGAAAACAAATCTGTTCATTACACTTTTTTACTAACACTAATCTCATAACTAACTTAATATACTAACTAAACCACTTACTTAACATTCTAACTACCGCCTAACCCTAACTCCCTACTTATAACTCTACTCCTTACTCCCCATCCATGCCTCCCCAAGATCACATGGGCCAAGAGGGTACCTTTCCCCATGCCTAGCACACTATCCAAGATGCCAGAATCGGTCTCCCTTAAGAATGTAGACATGGGAAAGGGAGAGAAAAAAGATGGTTTCAAACTAATATTTCAAACATTTTATAAATTTATATTTATTATTTTAAAAAAATGTCAAAAATGGTTTTTAGGGGGAATCTTATAAAGTATATTCTCTATTACCAAAAGAGTATTTAAAATCTCCTCATACATTTTTCAGAGAGCATTTGGCTTTCAAATAAATGTAGTTTATTTCTTTATTTGCTCCATCATTTTTACAAGATATTTCTTTCCTTGGAATTTATTTCTTTAGGTATTTTATTGAGTGTATTGCATTTGTAATATTGACATTAATGTTATATCCAAATTCAAAGTGATTTTTATGTGTTTGACATGCATTGCAATATAGGGAAAAATTTGTTTATTTAATAAGATTTAAATAATCTAAGGTTTTAATATGCAATAATTTGATCATATGTAAGTCAAACCTTGATTTTATCACATGATCTTAAAGATGAATTATTGCATCTATCAATTAAATAACTCATTTATCCATATTTTATAATAAGAGCTTTCAAATACAATGAATCAAAAATGAAGATTTCATGGAGAAAGGTGGAGAGTTTTAACTTGATCTTTTTGCAAAGCAATATAATTGAAAGTAAGGTTTGATATGAAATTTAAGAAAAATCTATTACATAACTTCTTATTTAATACAATAACTAGAAGTTTGATTTATCAAATTTGAAATTACAACATTTGGACCATCTCTTTCATGATCTTTCTCAACATGGATATACAATACAATAGGTGGTATTAAAATGGAGAAACCTCCAATAACACAACACCAATAACACCATTATTGTCTCAAGAAAACTAAGATTTCTCCATCATGAGATCATATCTAGGAAGTCTACAAAATATAAAGAACAACCATGGAGATCTCACCTTCCAACCTCAGCCTTTATGTGAGGCCACACCTTGAGCTAGGAGAACATGTAGGCAACTAGGTGGTGATATTTAGAAAATAATCACAATGACACAACTCAAAATATATTTCCCATACAAGATATGCACAACAGGTTTCATAAGGAACATATGACTAGGGTGAAGGTGGATTTTTCCATGTAGGAGATGTCAATCATGAACACAAATCATATGCCTCTTCCGAGGCTACTAAATCACATAAACTTCCATTTCTTTCTCTCCTTATTTAGCCAAAATGAAATCAGTTTTGTATTGACAAGAAAGGGACCATAACACCTTAATTTCTCCCTCTTCTCAACATGAGAAGATACTCTACACTGACCTAAAGTCCATCTAAAGCCCTTCCCTTATACACAACCACTTTTGTCCTATCTGCGGGTGAGTAATGCCAACACTTCCTTCATAGTTTCCCCAACAAAACAAGGAAAAGAAACATTAAAATGAACAAATAAAATCCATAATTACCCATCCCTCACATGATACAAACACACACACATACTGCAATATGCAAGAATTTAACCCATACAAGAAATGAACAAGAACATAACCATGAAAATGGAGATCCTACCTTCATGAAGGTTATGACAATGGAATTTGAGATGAGCTAAATCATCTCCTTATTACAAATCCAAATTTGACTTCTCTAAATGTAGATAATGGGTGAACACCCTTAAACTCTTCTAAGGGGATCTAAATAGCCTCCAAACTTATCTACTCAAAATAATAATAACTTCAAACTTTACTTAAGCCTCCTATGGTCTTCCAACTGCCCCTATCATAAAGAAAATCTTTTAGAGGAGTGGATAATTGGGTAACCTCATGGAGATGATCCATTTTCGCACAAAAGGGAACATGAGATATTTTAGGGGCCATAAATGTTGCTAGGAAGTTCTAGAAGGGTGGAAATGGTTCCTAAACCATACTTATACCACTTGGGCACTTGAATTACATTAAATTTGGCCTCTAGGATTATTTTGGGACCTATACAAGTGGCTTGAAATATTTGATCTTTAAAAACTCGAAAGATGCAACCTTTCCAATAAACCCTAATTAAGGAGATTAATCTAGGCTACTAACTAATTAGTATTAGATTAAAAATTTACTCTACTAAACCTAAATTGACATGTCAACAAACATGCATATAACGAGTGTCAAGTGACACAATAAGATTTACTTTTACATAGCACTCAACATGTCACAAAATACAAAATGATACACACACACATTCATATTATGATACAAATTAAACACTTGAAAATGAGGTTTGAATCACTTTATTAGATTCAACCTCAGTCTTATAGTTTGCACATAGGGTCAATTATCAAATTTTACAATAAATCCATGATTAAACTCAATTTGAATATCAGTAGTTTGGTAACATCAAATTCATATATTTAAACCAAATTTGCATAATCACATTGATCAAAATAGTAAAACTTTCATTTAAATAACTTTTCTCATTTCTGCACACATATTTAGTCATCACTATTTGCATAATTTAACATATTCATAATTCTGAATTATTTACTAATATGCACCATCATAATGCATGCCTACACATTAAACATCAAATAACATGATTAAGCATTTTTAAATTAAAACATTAGATGACATAATAATATAGATAATATTCAGTCCATCAAATAATGTCTAAACATATCAAGTCATAACATTTTAAAATATAATGTATCAGATGTGATATGATGGATGAAGGTGAGGCCTCACATAATAGACTCCTAATAGGGTCAACATAAATAACATGATACTTTTGTTTAATGGATCATTTTGTGGGTACTATACCAACCAAGGTTTCCCTTGTTAAAAAAAATGGTGTTATAAGCTCTCTTTGTGTATGGTTATGTTTACTTTTTAGCATTGTTAGTTTACTTTCATATGGAAGTTATAAGAATATTAACAATATTCAATTTTGGGCTAAATTTTGTAAAAGACTGATTCACCCCTCTCTTAGTATTCCCTATTTCTAACATATTTTTCTTTGATGAAGTATGCAATTGATGAGACCAAGTGGCAAGTGCAAATTGTACAAGTAATATCCAAAGTTAGCAAATATGTGTAAGAGATCCAAGGGATTATTTGGGTGCAAAGTTGATGATCTAGTTTTGAGATCAAAAGATAATTGGTCTAGTCAAGATAATAGAGAAGGATCTAAATTTATTCCATTTCTACTATTGTATAAGGAATAATACAGAGACTAGTTGCACAGTGACCTCAATGGTCTTTCCCCTGAAACTTTTTGGACATAGGTCCTTTTACCTTCTATAGCTCCTAACAAGGTTGGTACAACTACTAATAGGGTTGGAATCTCCTAACATGGATTCAAAGTATCCAAATAGGGACTGATGTGCACTGAATGTATTCCACTTGCTCTTAATAGAGTCCATCCTTTTACAAGAAACTTTTATGTAAGTACATCATTTTATGGGTACCATTTCCACTAGGGTTTTCCCTTTGATGAAGGGTTTCCTTAGTCAAAATATCTAGTGTTATTGTGTATGCATATCTTCTTATGGTTTCTAATTATATTATTCACATGGTTAAGGTTTAATAAGATTAGCAAGTGTTTTATTAGTTGGATCATTGATTCACCCCTCCCCCCATCTTAGTTATCTTGGTTGACTTTACTTTCTAACAATTGGTGTCAAAGGTTCAGGTCCTCAAACAAAAAGATTAATAGCTTAAGGAGATCAATGGTGGGATACTTCAAAAAAGAAAGTCCTGAATTTGATGGATTTAACTATGACATCTAGAAGGAAAAGATGAAGATTCATTTTCTGTGTATGGGTCCAATGTATTGGCTAATGAAAAAGTCTAGAAAGAAGATTGTGGAAGAAATAAAACTAGAGGAATGTAGTGAAGATGAAAGAGATCTATTTATGTGTAATATGATTGCTGAAGAAGCATTATTATCAACTCTTCTTGAGATTGAATGTAGTCAGGTAAAATCCTTAGATACATCTCGTAAAATTTGGGTAGCCTTAGAATGTACTCTTGAAGGTGATAATCATGCTAAAAGAATCATATTACATCATTGGATATGTTTGTTTCAAGATGCTATAATTATGGAAGATGAATATGTGAGAAATTATATATGTAGAATATTAGAAATTTTTGTAGGAATTAAGTCTTGTTAGGGATCTAAAAATGAAGATGAGATTATATGGAAGATTTTGAAAAATTTGACACTACCATTTAGCCAGAAATCATAGATGATTGAGCAAGTGATACCTTGCACTAAGAAGTCTACTAGAGAGACTTTACTTGGATGATTGGAAGCAATAGAAGTGAGCTTAAAAAAAATCTAGAGAATTACCTAGAATGGAAACAAATTTTAGTGCATTGAGTGTTTTTCCTTCTTTATCAAGAAGTTCAAGCACCAGTGGAGACATTGCTAGCAACAACAGATTTTGATTTGAGGAGGACAAAAGAAATAAATAAGGAATTGTCCTAATTGTAAGAATAAAACTAGATGGTAATAGATTTTTCTAAATGTTGGACTTGTAATGAATTTGGTCATTATGATTCTAAGTGTTCTAAAAGAGAGAAAACATATACTTATAATTTTAAGTCTAGAAGACTTAGAGATTGTTTGTACACAAATGAAGATGATGAGTTTGAAGAAAGATTTCAAAGTAAAAGTGATGATAAATTAGGATTTATGGATATACAAGAAGAAAATATTGAAAAATAAATTAGAGAAGAGAAAAACCTAGTTTTGCAAGTTGAAAATGAATCTAATTGGATTATAGATAGTGGATGTTTACATCATATGACTGGAGATATGGATAATTTTGTTGAGCTTAGTAATCATGATGGAGGAATGTTAGAGTTTGTAACAATGCAACCTATCATATTATGGGAATAAGTTCTATTACTCTTGATGGAAAGACTAATAGTGATGATGTTTAATTTGTTGATGGATTAAATAATAACCTATTGAGTGTTGGACAATTGTTCAATAAAGGTTATTAATTGTAGTTCATAGAGATAACATGAATTATCAAGGATAAAGATAAATAAAGTTTTGTTTCCCAACAAGAACTTCACTACCACAACAAAATTGGAGATTGTTCGTATATATTTGAGTGGTCCTACTAGAACAAGAGGATTCTATGGTGAAAGCAATTAGCACCTAAGACTCCTAAGAAAATGGGATTGCTAAAAGAAAAAATAAGTTTGTAACAAAAAAAAAAGAGTGATGATGTTTGAGAATGATGTATTCAAGACATTTTGGAGAGAAGCAGTCAATACTATAGTATACACCATGAATAGAGTGAAGATCAGGAAAAGGCACAAAAAAGACTGCTTATGAATTATGGTTTGGACATGCACCTTTAGTAAAATATTTCAATTTTTTTGGAAGTAGTTTTCACATAAAGGGAGATGATAATATTGGTAAGTTTTATGAAAGAAGTGATGAAGGTATGTTTCTTGGTTATTCATTGAAAAGAAAAGCTTATAGATGCTTTAATCAAAGAATTAAGACTATTGTTGATTCTAAAAATGTGAAATGTTGTGATGTGAAGCCTAATCAAACTTGGAGGTTTATTTAGGGTTTTTTTTGCCCATATTATTTCTACAGGGATTTGGGGGTAGCACCCCCAAGATGGGGTCAATGGGAAGCACCCTTGTGGGGTCTTGGGGCAACACCTTTGGTGTGCTCCCTATCATAGTACAAGGTGGGGTCGAGGGGCAATGCCACTGTGGGGTTTTTTTGGGGCAACACCCTCGAAGCCAAAAGAATGCCCTAATATTGTAAAAGGAATTGACTATTATTTTTCCTATTGGATGACTCATTCTAGCCCTAATTTTATAAGTGGTAAAAGCTTGTATAAAAATGATTACATTTAGGGATTTCATAATGAACTGGTGATATTGTAGCTTCTTGTGGCTGTGTTGAGCTGTAAGGGATTGCAGATTGTAATCACTGGATAATAATAATATTGGAATTGCTATTGGTGGATGTAACCTAGGGATTGGGTGAACCACATTAAATCTTGGAGTCTTGTGTTCTCTTCTATGCAATCTATTATTTTCTAATATTGATTATATTTGCATGTAACTATTATTTTTGTCTATGGTTAATCCTAACATGAAAGTGGATAAAAAGTTTTTAGTTAAAGAGAGAATTATGGATTATATTTTTGATGAAGAAGAAGATAATCCTAAACTTGTTAGAGATAATATTGAAGTTTTCTTTGAGACCAACAATGATTTGTAGAATGATGTTCAAATTGTTAAAGAAAGAGAAGAACCAAGATTTGAACCTAGAGAAGAAGTAAGAATTATAACAACAACACCTACACTAAACAAGAATTTAAAAAAGGACTACCCTAAGAATTAGACTATTTGAAAAAATGACAAAGGAGTTATGACAAAAACCATAGTACATAAATAATTGTGCTTGATTTCTCAAGTTGTTCCAAAGAGTGCATATGAGGCATGCACAGATGATCATTAGAATAAAGAAATAAAGGAATAATTAGATCAGCTTGTGAAGAATGAGACATGAGAATTGGTTCTATACCTAAATATAAGAATATTATAGTAACTAAATAGATTTTTAGAAATAAGATGAATGAACAAGGTGAAGTTGTGAGGAATAAAGAAAGATTGGTATGCAAAAGATATTCATATAAAGAAGGCTCTAGACTATGAGGATTTTTTTTCCTCTATTGCCATATTTGAAGCAACAAGAATATTCTTGGCTTATGCAGTAAGTAAGAAGTTCAAATTGTATCGGATGGATGTAACGTCAATGTTTTTGAATATAGAACTTGAAGAAGAAGTCTACATTGAGAAACTTGAAGCATTTCTTTTGACAAAAGAAAAGGACATGGTATGTAGGTTGAAGAAGCATTGTATGGTCTAAGGGAAGCATCTAGAACTTAGTATGAAAGATTGGACAAATATTTAACAAAGTTGGGATTTTCTAAAGGTATGATAGATATAAATTTGTATTTGAAAGAAATTGAGAATGAATTTTTGATCATTGTAATATTTGCGGATGATATAATCTTTGGAGGTAATGATGAAGCAAATGATAAATTTTCTAATGGAATGAAAAATGAATTTAAGATGAGTATATTTGGTGAGATCAATTTTTATTTGGGTCTACAAACTATATAGAATAACGGTGGTATTTTATGATGACAAGCTAAGTACTTGAAAAACTTGTGAAAAATATTTGGCTTAGAAAGTTGTACATCTATTAGCACATTGGTCACAAGTTATCTAGAAAAGATGAGACACCTACAATTGAGCAAAAGAAGTATAGATCTATGATTGGAGGTTTGTAATATTTGATTCACAGTAGACCATATATAGTAAATGCAGTTAGGATAGTAGCAAGACTTTAAGCTGATCCTAAGGAGTCATGTTATGTAATAGTAAAGAGAATATTCAAATATTTGAAGGGTATGCCTGATTTTAGATTGTGGTATGACAGATCAAGTGATTCTACTTTATATGCATATACTAATGTGGATTGGGCAAGCAATATGGATGACACAAATAACTCTAGTGGTGGAGAATTTTTTCTTGGAGGAAGATTGGTTTCTTGACAAAGCAAGAAATAAGATTGTATTTCATAGAGTACATTATAAGAAAAGTATGTAGCATCAAAAAAAAATTGTAATCAAATCATGTGCATGAAGAAGATACTGAAGGCCATTGGGCTAGAGTTTTCAAAACCTATTATCATACATTGTGATGGGGACACAACCCAAGCACAAAATGGACACAACAGGAAAGGGAAAATTTTATTAACTGTAAAAATATGCTTGTACACTTAGTGCAAAGAAACAGACTCCAAAACATGCCCTATGGGCTTACAATAGCATAAATCTAGAGATAAATTCTTCTCTTAGTACCTTCTCTCAAACTCCACTCCTAACTGCCTTTTACAATGCCATAAATGTTCTTAAATAGACCCCAGAGGGTTAAGGATTAGGAATACATTCTAGAAAGTGCTAGTAGGCATCCACCGACCAAATAGAAGGCTCTAGAAGTTGCATTAGAAGTCAGCACAAAATTAGAAGAATCCAAAAATGATAACCAAACTTTTGGGAGGCATAACTTTTGAACCGTAGCTCTGATTGATGAACTGTTTACATTTTCGAAAAGCTCTCAAAGCATTCTATAGCCCTATGGACCAAATTCACTAATCTCCCATTTTTTGGCCCTATTTGAGGTCATTTAATGACCCTAACCTGACTTTGAAGCATTCTTAGGAGGTCTCTAGAAACTGAAAAATTGCGATAACTTTCAAACCGTAGGGCCTTTTGACCTGATTCTTTTTTTGGAATGCTCTAAATTAAAATCACAATCATCTGACCAATTTACACCTTCTAGTTGACCAAAATGATGGCTGAACTAAATACTCCTTTTTTTAGCATTTACACATATCCCAAGGTGTTCAAATAGTCTATCCTAGAACATTGATAGTGGAACTGTGAGAGTTGGAACCTTTATTTGACCCAAATGGGTATGCAAAAATGAAAACACATGAAACAGAAATGAAGTCTAAGTACATTTTTTTGGTTGACACAGAATTTCCCTTATACCTCTGGATGCTCCTGCACTAGACACCCAAGGTAGATTGAAAAGTGACCCTATCACTTTATGAATGGTAGAGGAAATCCCAAATGGGAAACCTCACCTGCTATTATCCAAGTTGAGTCCTCTATCAGCCGTCCTTTCCACTTGACTAGATACTTCTCATACTACCTATTTCTGGTACTCCTACCCACATGACTATCCAGAATCTCCTCTATCTCCTCCTTCTTAGAAGTAGGAATTGGACATGGCTCTAACATTAGCTCCTTATCTGCACCATCATCATGATACTCTGTTAAGTCTGCAATGTTGAAAATAGGAGAAATGTGAATACCATCTGGCAACTCTACTTCATATGCATTTCCTGAGTCATGTTTCTTCAAAATTTTGCAAGGGTTAATTTCTTCATCTTCAGCTTGTTGTAAGTACCATTTGGAAATCTTTCTTTTCTTAAGTGTACCATGACTAGATCCCCTACTTAGAATTCCTTATGTCTTCTCCTTTGATCAGACCTAGCTTTATACTATTGGTTCATCTTAGTAATGTGTGCCTGAACCTCCTCATGTAGATGCTTGATATGTTTAGCAAATTCTTCAGCTTCAACACTTGTCCTCTCCCCTTGCTCTATCTTCCTCAATTCTAGCATAGTCCTTGGGCTACTTCCATATATAATTTCGAATGGTGATCTACCAGTACTCCTATTTATAGAGTTATTGTAAGCAAACTCTATTTGTGGTAGAATAAAATCCCACCCCTTGGGCTTATCCCCAACTAAACGTCTCAACAAATTGACCAGACTTCTATTTACCTCTTCTATTTGGCTGTCAGTCTGCGGGTGATGTGTGGAACTGAATTTCAAGTCTGTTCTCAACTTTTTCCACAATGTTCTCCAGAAATACCCCTAAAATTTAGTGTCTCTGTCAGAAACTATACTCCATGGGAGACCATGTAGTCTTACCACCTCTTTGAAAAACAAGTCTCCAATATGGACAACATCATGAGTTTTGTGGTATGGAATGAAATATGCCATTTTGGAGAATCTATCAACCACCACAAATACTGAGTCATTACCCCTTTGTGTCCTTAGCAATCCAAGAACAAAATCCATACTTATGTCCTCCCATGGCTTTGATGGAATAGGAAATGGATGATATAGTCTAGTATTGTCACTAAATCCCTTGGTAACCTGAAAAATACGACAACTATGTACAAACTTCTTCACATCTTGTGAAATTTGAGGCCAAAAATAATGTTCTCTAAGAATGGCAATGGTCTTATCTCAACCAAAATGTCCTGCCATCCGTCCACTATGTTTATCCTTAATCAAATTTTCCCTAATGGAACTCCTTGGAATGCATAATTGACTACCCTTGAATAACATACCATCCTGAATCAGATAGTCTAACCACTTAGTTCTGTCTATAGAAACTGACTCTTTACAAGCTTTCCACGCTTCAACAAAATCAAGATCCTCAGGGTACAGATTCTTGAGTTCATCAAACCCAACTATTTCAACCTACATTACTATAAGAAACAACTGTCTCCTACTTAGTGCATTTGCAACCTTGTTAGATTTTCCACTTCTATGCTTCAACACAAATGTATAGCTCTGCAAGAACTCTACCCACTTCATAAGCCTCTGATTCAATTTACCTTGGTTATTTAGGTACTGTAATGCTTGATGATTAGTATACAAAAAAAATTCCTTTGGCAATAAATAATGCCTCCATTTCTTTAAGGCCTGAACTATTGCATAGAACTCTTGATCATAAAAAAAATACTTCTTTTTCACATCATTCATTTTTTCACTAAAATATGCAATAGGCTTACCTTCTTGGCTTAATACAGCCCCAATAGCACTGCCACTAGCATCACAATCCACCTGGAACACCTTTCTAAAATCTAGAAGTGCCAACATAGGTTGTTCTATCACCTTCTTCTTTAGTAATTCAAAACTTCTCGTAGCTTCCGCAGTCCATTTGAACTCTTTTCTATCCCCTCTTATTGTGTCAGTCAAGGGTGCATATATGCCACTGAAATTCTTAATGAACTTTTTGTAAAAACTAACCAGACCATGGAACGATCTTACCTCAGTAGTAGACCTTGGAGTAGGCCATTCCAAGATGGCTTTTACCTTCTCTGGATCCATTTTGAGACCTTCAGGTGATATAAAAAACCCCAAGTAGACTAACTCCCTTTTTGCAAAGATACACTTCTTCAAATTAATTAACATTTTATCTTCGCTTAACCTTTCAAGGACACTACGAATATGCAATAAATGTTCTTACAAAGTCTTGCTGAAAATTAAAATATCATCGAAATAGATAGTAAAATTTTTTCCCAAGAACTTCTTAAGTACTCATTCATAAGCCGCATAAAGGTTCTTGGGGCATTTGTCAATCCAAAGGGCATGACTAACCACTCATAAAGACCCACCTTGGTCTTGAAGGCTATTTTCCACTCATCTCCTTCTCGAATCCATATCTGGTGATAACCACTCTTGAGATCTATCTTTGTGAAGTACTAAGCTCCAGTCAAGCAGTCCATAAGATCATCCATTCTTGGCAAAGGAAACTGATACTTGATGGTTATCCTATTTATAGCTTGAGAGTCTGTACACATCCTCCACTCTCTATCCTTCTTTGGTACCAGTACTGCAGGTACTACACATGGACTCAGGCTCTCCCGAATCAAGCCCTTCCTTAATAGCTCCTAAACTTGTCTATTTAGCGCCTTAGTTTTAGTAGGAGTCATCTTGTGAGCAGCCTTGTTAGGCAAACTAGCTCCTAGAATTAAATCTATCTGATGACTAATTTACCTTACCAGTGGCAATCCTTTTGGAACATTATCAGAGATGATATCTCTAAACTCACCTAGTAAATCTGAAACTTCAAGCGGTATTTCACTACTACCTTCTTTATCTTTCCTAGGGATCAAAGCATAGCACATACGCTGATGTTTCATGCCATCTAAAAACTTCCTTCCATGAATGAGGAAAATCCTAGCACTACTACATACCTTTTCACCTTCCTTTTTCATGGGCTTCAGTTTGTGGTGAACTCCATCCTTTGTTAGAGAGTATGTGTTTGCATGACCATCATGTACTGCATGCCTATCAAACTGCTATGGTCTTCCCAACAATAGATGGAAAACATCCATTGGAATGACATCACAAAGAACTTCATCATGGTAACTCCCAATTTTGAATTTCACTAAACATTGTTCACTTACCAGGACCTTATGATCATCTTTCACCCAAGAAATCCGATAGGGCTGGGGGTGTTTCTCCCTCTTGAGCTTTAGCTTAGAGACCATCTCCTTTGATACCAAGTTATCAGTGCTACCACCATCAATGATCACATCACAAAATTTATCCTCACACTTGCCCCTGGTACAGAATAAACTCCTCCTTTGTTCTAGTTCAATCTCACCACTTAGTAGGACCCTTTCATTTACTAAAGTCTCTGCTCTTTCTACATCCTTTGAATGTGATGATTGTGCATCCTCATCTACATGAGCAACCCTAGCTTGACCCTCAGCTCTCCTATCTGTCCTTCCTTGTCATTGAGGGCATCCAAAGGCATGATGACCTTCTTCATTGTAATGGAAATAGGTACCACGAAAGCCTCCTCTTCCTTGTCCATGTCCTCTACCTCTTCCTCTTTGATTTCCATAGTCTTGATCTCGGGAGCAGTTGAAACCCTCGTTCCTCTGGTTCCTGCTAGTACCCACATCTTCATTTTTCTTTTGAGTTTCATTTCGGCCTCCAGATGACCTACCACTACCCCTTCCTCCTTGACCAAGCCCTCTTTGTCTCCCTTCAAACCTCTTATTTAGCTTCTCTTCAACTCATAGGGAAAACTGGTATACCTCTTCAACACTGGTAATTCTTACCAGACTTAATTCTTCCTGGATGCTAGGTCTCAACCCACTAATATAACAAGAAACCTTCTCCTTATTTGCTTCTGCATGCCCTGCTCTAATCAAAAGTTGAAAAAACTCCTCTGTATATTCCTGGACTAATTTTCCTACTTTCTTTAACCCATGCATCTTCTTAAACAAATCAAGCTCGTAGTCAACAGGAATGAACTGCTTCTTCAATTTGTCCAATATGCGATCCCACCTTGTGATCTTATCCTTTCCTCTTTGATTTCTTTCCAATTGAACCTCTTGCCACCAAATTTTGACATGGCCTTTGCAAACTTAACCCTATCTGGATCCTTGATATCCTCATACTCAAAGTACTCTTCCAGTTCATTGATCCAATCGATCAACTCATCTGGTTTCAAATTTCTTGAAAATACACCCACATCAATTGTAGGTCTTTTCCAAAACTTAGTAATGGTCCTAAAAATCCTTTCCTCTACCTAATTTAGAACTTCCCCATCAAATTCCCCTTCTAGTCCAATTTCTTCTTCTTCTTCATTGTCATTCTCACTTTCGTCGCTTGCGACAACATTTGTTCCTCTATGGAGCTCCTCCTGCAATGCTTGTACCTACCTTTGCATGGCTCTAACCTCCTCAAGATTAATAGCTCTAGCCCTTCCACCATGCTCTCTTCATGGAGGCATCTTCTTAATTCAAACCCACAACCACACATTCCTGGTGCAAACTACCTCACAGTTGGTGCTCTTTCTACACACTCAGGAAAACCAGCTCTAATACCACTTGATGGGGACACAACCCAAGCACATAATGGACACAACAGGAAAGGGAAAATTTTATTAACTTTAAAAATATGCTTGTACACTTAGTGTAGAGAAACAGACTCCAAAACATTCCCTATGGGCTTACAATAACATAAATCTAGAGATAAATTCTTCTCCCAGTACCTTCTCTCAAACTCCACTCCTAACTGCCTTTTACAATGCTAGAAATGTTCTTAAATAGACCCCAGAGGGTTAAGGATTAGGAATACATTCTAGAAAGTGCTAGTAGGCATCCACCGACCAAATAGAAAGCTCTAGAAGTCACATTAGAAGTCGGTGCAAAATTAGAAGAATCGAGAAACGGTAACCAAACTTCTGGGAGGCATAACTTTTGAACCGTAGCTCCGATTGACAAACCGTTTACATTTTCAAAAAGATTTCAAAGTACTCTATAGCCCTATGGACAAGCTCCACTCATCCCCCATTTTTCCCCCCTATTTGAGGTCATTTAATGCCCCTAACCTGACTTTGAAGCATTCTTAGGAGGTCTCCAAAAATTGAAAAACTGCGATAACTTTCAAACCGTGGGGCCTTTTGACCTGATTCTTTTTTTGGAATGCTCTAAATTACAATTAAAATCATCAAACCAATTTACACCTTCTAGTTCACCAAAATGATGGCTCAATTACATACTCCTATTTTTTGAGCATTTACATGTATCCCAAGGTGTTCAAATACTCTATCCTAGAACACTGATAGTGAAACTATGAGAGTTGGAACCTTTATCTGACCCAAATGGGTATCCAAAAATGAAAACACATGAAATAGAAAATAAGTCTAAGTACATTTTTTTGGTTGACATAGGATTGCCCTTATACTTCTAGATGCTCCTACATCACATTGTGATAACATAATTACAATGAGTATGTCTAAAAATCCTATCTTACATTCTAAGAATAAGCAGATATCTATTAAGTATCATTTTTTAAGAGAGAAAGTTGTAGAGAAAGAGACCAAATTAGAATATGTAAGCACACAAGAGTAAATTGTAGATATCTTTATAAATCCTTTGCCGAAAGATAATTTTGAGTATTTGCAAGGTACACTTTGGATTATGCCCCTACCTACTTTTGAGTAGATGATGTAGAAAGTGTGTTAGTCTAGTGGTGCATAGAATTATTGTTTTTTTGGAATGAATGCTAATGATTCCTTTATGAAGGAGTATTTGAGATGAGAAGTCATAAAGAACTCTTGGTAGTTATTATAGAACAATGTCTTGGGACACTTAAGCTGGTTAAAGACTTTGAGAAGATGATTGACATAATAAATCCTTTTTCAGGGAGAAGTATACATGAAAAAATATCCTATGTATGGGGGAGGAGTGTTATAATGCAGGAGAGAGATTAAACTTGAGAGTGATTGATATTAATGGGGGAGAAGTGTGAACAACTGATGTCAATCCTAAGAATGAGGAAGCATAGATAGAGAAGTGATCTAGTGAGTTTAAGATTTGATTGATGATGAAGATTTGAAAAAAATGATGAAGATTTGAAAAAAAGAGAACACCAATAGAAATATTAGAGTTTGATTTGGTATTCTTGGAACTTAGATGTTTTTCATCTATGTTTCCAACAATGAAAAATGTGGAGATTGTTAGCATGAATGCTGATGGTATTCCTTTGGGGGAGTAACCTAAGCATTGGATAGATGGATAACATGATTAACATGTTGCATTTAGGATTGTGTTTTTCATTGATGTCAACATAGCATTAGTTTTGTAAAGACTAGTAGAGTAGTAGATAGAGAACAAGGTCATACAAATTGTGCATTGATGATCAGGTCAAGCACAGTTAAGGATGCATTCTACATTGTGTCCTAATAATATGGACAAGTGTACATACAAAGAGTTGAATAAATGTGAGAGTTATTCATATTTTATAGAAGACAGTAAGTAAACATAGTACCTGATAAGTGGTTTCTAATGATTAATTTATATCTCTTAACTAGGATAGAATTGTGATGAGTATAGATAGACAATGATAGCAAAAAACCTAATGATCATGTTAGTGAGTGCACTATTAGAAAGTAAAGTCCACCAATATAATTGAGAGGGGGAGGGAGGTGAATTAGTCATCTAACTATTATAATAATTATCAACCTTATGAATCCTTATGCATGTGAACAATATAACTAACAACTATAACAAGGTACTCATACACAATAACAAAGATATGTTGACAAGGGAAACTCTTCATCAGAGGGAAAACCCTAGTAGGGATGGTACCCACAAAATGATGTACTAATATAAATATTCTTTATTAGAGGATGAACCCTATTAGGAGTCAATAAACACATTCAGTACATATCAGTCCTTATTAGGATATTTTGAATCCCTATTAGGAGATTCCAACCTTATTAGGAGTTGTAGAAGGTAGATGGACCCACTGTCCAAACAACTTCAGGGGCAAGATTACTGAACTGACTATCCAATTGATCTCTATAATATTCCTTGTAGAATAATAGAAATCAACTATATTTGTACTTCCTTTTCCTCTATCCTATCAACTAGAATTTTTCTCCTTCTGATCTTGATACTAGATTATAGAATTCACATCCAATAATCTCTTGGATTGCTTACTTGCATATACCAACTACTCTACTCTTGTAGCAAAAAAGGAAAATATCCTTCCTTTATACCATGTCCTCAAAATAATTCTTTGAGTTGGCATTGAGGCTTTTCCAATTAATTATAATAGGACCATATTAAGATAATTAATTATATTACAATTATGCAACATAGTCAGCTCACAATATTTACAACTTCTCACACGTGTGAATCCAAACCTTGTACACTCATTGACATCATCATTAGAATATCTTCTGTCACTATCTAACTTTGCATATCATGATTCTTAGTAAACTGATATAAATCAAACATCATAAACTATTTATTAGGTACTCTATCTACATACTGCTCTTTGTAAATCAAGCATATCTTCTACATATATTTGACTCTCTATATGCATACTTAACCACATCATTAGTACATAGTTTAGAACATATCTTTAACTGCACTAAACCTAACCATCAATTCTCTATTTGTACAATCTCATTCTCTATTTGCTACTCTACAGGTCTTCACACAATTACTGCTACGTTGACATGAATTACAAACATGGTCATGAATACACCATGTCAATCATGCTAACAATATCCACATGTTTTGGAAATTCTTATGATACTCCCTCAGAGGAATACCATAAAAAATTATGCTAACAATCCCCCCTTTGGCATTGATGGAAACATAGATAAAAAATCTATGTTCCAAGAATACCAAAATAACACTCTTCTATAGTTGCTAATGTTCTCTTCTTTTCATATCCTCTTCATCAATCAAATATGAACCTTACTAGAACATTTGCATTGTTCTCATATTTTCAAATCCTCTTCATCAATCAAATTTGAACCTCACTAGAACAATGTTGTTTTCTCACACTAAAAAACTCTCAACTTCTCCCTCATTCAATGTATCTCCCCATTGAAACCTTATACATAAGAGATCACAATCTCTCCCCCATTGATTAATCTCTCCCTTATTTATGTAACCTCTCCCCCTTCATACATAGGAGATTTTTTTCATGCATACTCTCCCCTATTGACATCAATGAAAAAGACTTCATTATATCAATCATCTGCTCCAAGTCTTCAATGAATTCAAGTGTCTAAAGACACTATTCTAGACCAACTACCAAGAGTCCTTGATGACTCTACTCATCTTAGATACTCCCCCATATAGGAAGCATTGGCATTCAGTTAAGTCAAACAATAGTGCTCTGCACCAATGGATTGATGCAATATTTGCATCATCTACTCATAAGTTGGAAAAAGCATAACCCTAAGCATACCTCCTAAGTACTCAAATGTATCTTTAGGCACATATTCCAACCTAAATTTATTTCTCTATTGATTTTCTCTCTCAAAAAATTATACCTAATAGATATATGCTTAGCCTTAGAATGCAATACAAGATTCTTAGACATACTCATTATACTTGTGTTATCACAATATATGATAACTGGTTTTGAAAATTCTATCTCAATATCCTTTCAAATTTTCTTCATCCACATGTTCTAATTACAATTGTTTGCTTCAATGATTTGACATTATTTTTATTGTCAATATCACAACTAGTAGATGTTAGATGTTAAACTGTTCAGTTTGATCATATTTACATGACGATACTATTGATGTGACATGATGATTTATGATGATATCTAGTTGTTTTGCATTCTAATATAAACTTTGTTTATGGATATATGTTGGACCTTAGTGGATTATGGTTGATATGTTTGAGCTACATATATTTATTTCATTATTATAGAAAACTTTTATTATGGTGAAAATGAATGATTTAAATAGATTATTTTAATAAAATTAATAAAATTATTATTTAGGAAATTTCACACATCGTTTCTTCTACTATATTATTATTGTGCATCTACACTTGATCAGGTTGTTTACTATGCAAGAATCATATCCCTGACAGTGGCACATGGAGTTAGTGAATGACTGTTCATATAGAGCCAATGTCATCCTTATATGGGTGACATATCAATGTTATTTAAAATAATAAACCCTCCAGTTAGTTGGTAAAATACAAATTCATTATGTACATGACTAAATCAGTGATTCTTTCTAGGCATATAGGAATCTATTGTGGTCACACAAGTTATTAAATATTGTAATTTAATTTTTTAAAGGAATTTTATATTTGATTTAAATTAATTTATGGTACTAGCTAATTTTTTGAGGTTAAATCCAAAGCAATTGGAGTTGCTAGATTTATTTGGATTAATGGGGCTAATTTGATTATTTAATTTAAATAATCTAATTTAAATGTCACTTTGCAAAAGTGTATATATTGGCCAAAAAGGAGTTTATTCTCACTTCACACTTTAGAAATTGAGAAAATCATTTAAAACCTTTTGTGAGCTTTTCAAAAATTGCTTCATTGGGTGAATTGTTCTCATGGGATCATTGTGAGAATAAGCCCATTAATTTTAGAGTAGAAAACTAAGTCCTCATTTGTCAGGCTTTTTTTAATGTTGGTGCTTATATTATTCTTTGGCATCCATTTTTGTTTCCACCCTTTTTCCTGTGAGATAGGGTTTTCTCCACTTTAATAGTTTTGGCCCATTTTAGCTTCAATTTTTATTGCTTTAGGGTTAGAGATTGAGAACTAGTGTTCCCCTCCATTTTTGTATGTTTATGTGGCATGGTTGGGTGTGTGTAAGCATTTTGAGGTTTTTAACCTTGAAATTTAGGAGCTTTAGGCCAATATGCTAGTCTACATACAATCTTGGAACTCGAATTTATTTGATTTTTGGGAGTTAGGAATCCATTTGGATAACGGTTTTTAATTTCATTGATTTTGTGATAACCTTCATTTTTTTAGCAAATTTTGCATCACCTCATTTGTGTGCTAGCTAGTTTTCTTGGGTATTTCTTGTCAACAATTTTGGTCATTGATTTATAATGTATGCTGGGTTTCCAATGTAACCATGTTTTCACTTTATCTTTATTGGGATTTGTGTCAGATCTATACTCCTGACACTATGCTCGATTGAATGCATTTTTACACATGTTTCTTATTTTCTCATCCAACCCTCCTTTAGTATTGATTTGGTGTGGATGGTTATGCCACCACATGAGCATGCATGCGTGTATATTATAGGATCTTGTGAGATCCAAACTCCCTAATTTAGGCCAATTGAGAGATTACATTTTCATTTCGGTTGGGAAAATGCATTGTGTATGGGCACTTATCTTTAGATGACCATGGGTATGTAGGGTAGCATGTCAAGTGTCTTCTCTGTAATGTCCCTTTACTGATTTTTTTATGATATTTCCAGCCTCAAATCAGAACTTTAAAATCAAACAACCAATATTACAAAGATCTGCCAATTTCCCAATAAAACCTAAATCGGGTATGTCCAAATTAGTGCCAAAAACTTCACAACTTCACAAATTATTAATAAATCTGAAAATGGACATTTTTACAAAAATTTCAGCAGCATAACAGCCTACAAAATGACATTCCCAGATTTTTATAGCTTTTACACAACAGCTCACAAATGTAGGGCAAAACTATGCTCAATCGGGCTCCCGAAATTAACACAAAAATGCTCGAAAACACCACAAAACACTCATAAACTATCTCAAAAGTTTAATCACGACCCAATACATATATTCAGATCTATTTTAACATCATAAAGTCTGAAATACAGCAGCAAACCAAACTGATATGAAACACTCAACTGAAAACCCAAACTCAAACAAAAAACAACCCCGAAAACACCCAAATCGGCACTATTCAGCACAAAGGCAAACTCTGTATGAGCATGCACATGGAATGGCTTCAAACTCCCATCCTTAGCCTTCTTGGAAACCTGCAAACTCTCGTTCTTGGGTCTCCTTCTCCACAGGTTTGGCAGCCTCTGAAGAACAACAAGAAAATTAGCAAGAATCAAGATGTAGAATGAGCCCAAAATGCCTCCAAACCCTTTTTAAAGAGGGAATAACCCTAACTCACGTCCAAGAGGGGTTAATAAAATATAATTTAATAATAATTTTTATTTATTAGTCCATTGGTTTCCAAATATTAGCCTCTTTTTCCAAAATTTCACCTTTTTGGAGCCTGTCTGCCTTAACAAAGTTTATTTTTTTTTAATTATTTGAATAGGGGACATGACAAGTCCTCCCCTCCCAAATATTGCTTGTCCTCAAGCAATGAAGGTTGGAATTCTCAAGAATATGTGCTCCTTCCCAAGTTGCATCCTCTAGTGGTAATCCTTTCCATTTGACCAAATGCTCTATGATGCTCCTATTTCTCAACCTTTTCTCTCTTGTATCCAAAATCTCTTCTAGTATCAAAACTAATTTCCCTTCATCATCAAGAGGTGGTAATTCTGTATATACTATGGTTTGCTAGCCTAGAACCTTCTTTAAGCAAGCTACATAAAAAATATTATGTATTTTGCTGTTTGGTGGGAGCTCCAATTCATAAGCTACCTCTCCTACCTTCTTGATGATTTTATAAGGCCCATAGAACCTTGGCTTGATTTTCTCTGCCCCACTTCTCTTCAAGGTGCTTTGCTTATATGGCTGCAACCTAAAAAATACCAAATCTCCCACCTCAAAAGATCTTTCAATCCTTTTCCTATCAGCATATATCTTTTGTTGGTTTTGTGCATGTTGTAGATTATCCTTGAGGGACCTTATTATGTCTTGGCTTTGCTTGATGAAATCACTTGCTGCGGGTACTCTGCTATCGAAAAGTATTAGATCAACAAAGGAAAGGGCATCATAACCATAAAGAGCATGAAAAGGAGGCATATCAATAGACATGTGATGAGATGTATTGTAACAATACTCCCCTAGGTGTAACCATTTCACCCAAGCATGTTGTTGATTTGAAACATAGTTCCTCAAATATCCTTCTATCCATTTATTAACTATCTCTGTTTGTCCATCTGTTTGAGGGTGATAGCTAGTACTGGGAGTGAGTTCAGTTCCTGCCAAATGAAAGAGCTCCTTCCAAAAAGAGCTGAGGAATCTACTGTCCCGATCACTAACAATATTTCTAGGCAAACCATGTAATCTAAAAATTTCCTTGAAGAACAATTCGGCCACTTGTGATGCCTTGAAATCAGATGTGATAGGAAAGAAATGTGCATACTTAGTTAGTCTATCTACCACCACATATATGAAATCCTTACCTTGAACCTTGGGCAACCCAGTGATGAAATCCATGGAAATACTTTCCCATTTTTGTTCGGGAATAGGAAGTGGCTGCAACAACCCTGCAGGAAAATTTTGCTCACTCTTGCTTTGTTGGCATACCATACATTCCTTAATGTGTTTAAGGACATCCTCCTTCATACCCTTCCATGAAAACCGCTGTCGAATTTGCCTGTATGTCTTGAAGTATCCCTGGTGACCAGCCAAAGGTGTGTCATGAAAGGCCCTCAATATCCTCTCCTTAGTTTTTGACCCTGGCACTAAGAAGATCCTGTTCTTGTAATAAATCAATTCATCAACAACCTTGTACCTATTATCATCCACTAACTTATCCAAAATCTTGGTGGAAAATGAATATTTAGCATACTCTATAATTATGGAGACTTTCCAATCAGCAGAGATAGATGATAAGGAACACAAAGTGGGCTTTCTTGAGAGAGCATCAGCAACCACATTATTCTTTCCTTTCATGTATTCAATATCAAAATCATAAGCTTGCAATTTGCTTACCCATTTTTGTTGACGATCATTCAAATCCCTTTGGTTCAAGAAGAACTTGAGGCTATTATGGTCTGTCTTTACAATGAATCTCCCACATACCAAATATTGTCTAAACTTATGAAGTGCATGCATGATTGCCAACATTTCCTTATCATAGATGGAGTACCCTTTCTCTGATTGATTTAATTTTTGACTCTCAAATGCTATTGGATGTCCCCTTTGAGTTAGGACAGCCCCTATACCTTCTCCAGAAGCATCACATTCAACAACAAAAGGTAAAGAGAAATCTAGAATTGCAAGCACAGGGCATGAAATCATTACCTCCTTAAGCTTATCAAATATTTTTTGTGCCTCTTCTGTCCAAACAAAAGCTCCTTTCTTTGTCAAATCAGTCAAGGGGGCAGCAAGCTGAGAAAATCCCTTGGCAAATCTCCTATAGTAGCTACACAACCCGAAGAAACCTCTCAACTGTGTAAGATTAGTGGGTGGAGGCCAATCCAAAATTGCCTGGATTTTTTGTTGATCAACCTGTACTCCTTTAGAGCTTATAATATGTCCCAAATATAGGATCTCTGTCAAACCAAACTCACATTTAGATAGCTTAGCATAGAAGGATTGCTGCTCCAAGATTCCCAAAATAGTGTCTATGTGCTTTAGATGCTCTTCCCATGTTTTACTGTATAGCAAGATATCATCAAAAAATACCAAAACAAATTTTCGAAGATGCTGACTGAATACCTTATTCATACAAGATTGGAATGTTGTAGGTGCATTAGTGAGTCCAAATGGCATAACAAGAAATTCAAAGTGCCCATAGTGACATCTAAAAGCAGTCTTTTCCACATCTTCACTCCTCATTCGGATTTGATGGTAGCCTGTTCTTAAGTCAATTTTTGAGAAGTATACAGCACCATGTAACTCATCAATGAGTTCATCTATGCGTGGTATGGGATACCTATTTTTTATGGTCTTCTTGTTTAGAGCCTTGCAGTCTATACACATTCTCATTGTACCATCCTTTTTCTTGACAAGTACCACAGATGATGCAAATGGACTAGAGCTAGGCCTTATGAATCCCATGTCCAGGAGTTCTTTAATAGTTTTTTCAATTTCTTCCTTATAACCTCTTGGATGGCGGTATGGGGTTGTTATAACTGGTTTGGCACCCTGTTCTAACTCTATAACATGCTCAAAACCTCTATCTGGTGGTAATCCTGGAGGCAAATCATTGAAAACTATACTATGCTTATCAAGAATATTTTGAATTTCAAAATGGAAATTACCTTGATTCTTTGGAGAGCTTGTTGGTTGGATTATGACTCTTGCTTCCCATGTTACTTGTCCTCTTCGAAAAGTCCTCTCCATTCTCTTTGCAGAGACCGCCTTAGGTGCTCCATTCGATAACCCTCTCAATATGACTTCTTTCCCATTGGAATGAAATTTAAACTCCATAGTTTGATGGTTCATGTAATAGCCTCCGATAGAGTGCAACCATTGAACACCCAATACAAGATCTATCTCCCCAATACCAACCACATAGAAGTCATCACATAACTCATAATCTCCTAAGGTCATCTTGAGTTGTTTCACCACCCGTGTGCAAGGCATAGTGAATCCATCAGCTACAGTAACATTGAATCCCTCAAAATCTTCTGCTTTAAGCCCTCTTTTCATGACAAATCCCTCATCAATAAAATTGTGAGTTGCCCCACTATCAAGAATAACAGTCAACCTTTGCCCTGCTAGTACCCCTCGAATTCAGAAGGGATGGTATCTTGGGACTCCTGATAATGCTGCTAAAGTGCCATCCTTGCTGATTTCTTTTACTTTCTCTTCTTCTACCTCCTCCCTAGTATCATGAAATTCCTCATGCATATTTGAATCAAATTCTGAAGCAACTTCAATATAGTGCACTTGACCTTTCCCCAAACATCTGTGTCCTGGAACCCATGGTTCTCTACAAGTAAAACAAAGCTTTTTCCTTCGTAATTCACTCCTAGTCTCTTCATCTACCTTCTTTTTTGCCACATTTGTCACATCTTTTGGTGGTAGTGTTGGGAAAGTCTTTTTCTGAAAATTTCCCTTATGTTGCCAAAGATTTGGGGGTTTTTGATTAGTGATTGATTTCATAGGCACGCAAGTTTCAAGTTGCAAGCTTCTTTTGATAGCTTCCTGTAAGGTTGAGGGTGAGAAAGCCTTAACCAAACCCTTAACAGAATCTTCTAAACCATCAAGAAAAAGATAAACGATCCTCTTTTCACTCATATTAGGTACCATAACAGCCACTTTTTGAAATTCTTCTATATACTCATTAACTGATTTGGTTTGCTTCAACTTTGACAATTCTTTAAAGTACTCTTCATCATCCTTGAGGTCAAATCTATCTATCACCCTTTGACTGAAATCTTCAAATGTAGTTACCTGATCGTGACCTTGAGTAGTCATTCCATGATACCACCAATCATAGGCTACATCTTCCAAGTGTAGACTTGCAAATTGAATAGCATCACTCTCTTTCATGGGGTTAAGTGTGAAGAAAGTTTGTAATTTTTGTAGCCATGCTCTAGCTGAAATTTTATTTGTTCCATCAAAAGTAGGTGCTGTAAACTTGCTTATTTTATTTTTGAGCTCTCTTCCACTTGTGTCATGCTCCCTCCTATTCTCTTTCTTGGGCATCAAAGCATTCATCATATCCACATATTCTCTAAAAGGAACTAAACTATGAAAGTCATCATCTAAGCCATTGTAAGTAGCTCTTAATGTAATCAAATTACCTGTAACCTCTTCCACTGGATTAATGGCTGGATTTGGTATTGGTGGCTCATCTGCAGGCAAGAAAATAGATTTGGTTGATTTAGATGGTGTGGATCTCCCATTTCTTGGCTCCTCTGAAGTGCTCCCTTTCTCATTAATAGATGCAATTCCTTGTAATTTTTCTATCAATATTCGCAAAGCCTCTCTAGTTTCCGCCAACCCATCCACTGTTTGCTTCTGAGTATTTTGGATGTCTTGGAAGAATTTCTTTGCCATCTCATCTAGATCAGCCATACTTTTTTCTTCCTTGGATTTTGTACTTTTTCTTTCAACTGGGGGTTTGATGAAAATTTCTTTATTCTTTTCTCACTGCAAATATCTTTTTTCTCTTTCACTTAGTTGCATGCAATCATAAAATATGACATGCAAGATCTGGGTAGTTATCAAAACTGACATGCAACTTCTACAAACCCTCAGGCTGGCAAGATCACAGCTCTGATACCACTGTAATGTCCCTTTACTGATTTTTTTATGATATTTCCAGCCTCAAATCAGAACTTTAAAATCAAACAACCAATATTACAAAGATCTGCCAATTTCCCAATAAAACCCAAATCGGGTATGTCCAAATTAGTGCCAAAAACTTCACAACTTCACAAATTATTAATAAATCTGAAAATGGACATTTTTACAGAAATTTCAGCAGCATAAAAGCCTACAAAATGACATTTCCAGATTTTTATAACTTTTACACAACAACTCACAAATGTAGGGCAAAACTATGCTCAATTGGGCTCCCGAAATTAACACAAAAATGCCCGGAAACACCACAAAACACTCATAAACTATCTCAAAAGTTTAATCATGAACCAATACATATATTCAGCTCTATTTTAACATCATAAAGTCTGAAATACAGTATCAAACCAAACTGATATGAAACACTCAACTGAAAACCCAAACTCAAACCAAAAACAACCTCGAAAACACCCAAATCGGCACTATTCAGCACAAAGGCAAACTCTGTATGAGCATGCACATGGAATGGCTTCAAACTCCCATCCTTAGCCTTCTTGGAAACCTGCAAACTCCCATTCTTGGGTCTCCTTCTCCACAGGTTTGGCAGCCTCTGAAGAACAACAAGAAAATTAGCAAGAATCAAGATGTAGAATGAGCCCAAAATGCTTCCAAACCCCTTTTAAAGAGGGCATAACCCTAACTCACGTCCAAGAGGGGTTAATAAAATATAATTTAATAATAATTTTTATTTATTATTCCATTGGTTTCCAAAGATTAGCCTATTTTTCCGAAATTTCACCTTTTTGGAGCCTGCCTACCTTAACAAAGTTTATTTACATTCTCTCATGTGCCTTGTCCTAGAAGCAAATGAAAGGGTAATGTGAAGAGGTTTGAATAAGTGAAAACAAAATTAACTAATATGTAAATAAACTTAAGAAGATAAGTAAAAACATGTATAGATATCAAGCATAGTGAGGGAGTTGGTAAAATGGTGTAGTGCCTATATAGTTATTGGTCTTCTGCTAAAATTAGTATGAGGGAAAGTGTAATGGCCTCCCAGGGGAGTGTTTTTGCACCAAATATACCTTGGGTTTTTAGATGTCAAGTGACCTATACTACAGTATAATTCCTACATAGTTATCCCATAAAGTATTTGATGAGGACATGTTGTACATCACTATCTCATGATCTTGGTTTCAATCTCTTTTTTTACTTGATGTGAGTCTTGTTGAAGAATATTGTTGAAGTATAGAAATAAGGATGATTGATTAAACCTATCATGGAAAAATCATTATTTTGTCACTAATGTCAAACTTGGTACTTTTATGTGAGGCAATTGCTAATTTGGTCTGAATTCTATCATTTGATTGATTGATGAAGAGGATTTGAAAAGAAAGGATAACAAGAGTACCTAGAGAAAGGTTGAGTTATATGGTGTATAAAAGAAGTAATAAGACCAAGTAAGACTTTGACGATATGGTTGTTGGAACTATTATGACAAGCTAAGTTATTGAGAGGGGAGGGGTGAGAATTAACTTCTAAAACTTTTACTCAATTTAGCAATTAATCCTTTATGTGAATTCTGATCTAACTACATACATGAGAAACTAAAAACATGAAAGCATGCACAAAATTTTAACACAAGATTTGGTGACCTAGAAATCTTCCAAATAGAAAGTAAAATTAGGGTAGGGATGATACCCACAAGCTTTAGTACTGTAGTATAAAGCTGGTCTGTTAAGGCTTACAATGATCACTTCTAATGATTTGCCCCATTAGGAGCAATAAGGACTGCTAGGTCCACCTTGTGAAAGGATTTACAAACATACAGTGAAGTATGCACTCGATAAAGAGATTTACATAAGATTTTTAGGTCTACCTTGTTAAAGGATTTGACTGATTCACTTGTTAAGATGAAAATAGTAGCTGATCTCTAATTTGCAACTTGGTTTGTTGAATGAGATTCCTCTACTTGTAAAACTCACCTTTCTATGATAGATGAATCTTTGCTTCTCCTTATACTACTGTAGCCTTTGTAATTCACTCGTTTGTTCTTCTTTTTATGATTAAATTACTTCCTTGATTGATGATTTGGATGTGATACAATACATTACATATATATCAATCCAATTACATAATTACAAAGTTGGACACAATACAAGTTTATAAAAATATTAAAAAGTCATCCAAAGTGTAGAAACTTGGGCTCTAACAACTAACTTGGTGAGGTTTTCATACTCAACATCCATTGGCAATTCTTGGCATCATCATGCTCTTAGTAAATGTAGAAGCTCAATCCATACTGATCATTTCCAAGTAGTCTTGAACTGAATATACACTGGTGACTCGATAAATACTATGAAACTCAATGTACAAAATAAACCACTTGATTCACATTGCATAGCTCAGTAAACACTATCACCTCAAGCTTGGTATAAATTAAGTCTCTTGGTTAAAACTGAGTAGCTTAGTTAACACTAGACTCACATCACATCAACTGTTGGCTCAGTAAGCACTGTTGAACTTGGTTTGCATTGGTAAACTCATCATACACTAAGATACTTGGTTTACACTGCTATTTATCATCTCTGTAGTAACTATTTTGTTCAAATTGAAATCTGTCCATAGGACTCAGTAGCAACTGTAGAACTTGATAATGCTTGGTTAACACTATTAACTATACAATATGCTTGGTATGAACTCATAATATGAATAAGTGTATGTCACTAATAAAAAACATAACTAGGATGTCAACAATCTCCCCCTTTGGCATTAGTGACAAAAACACTCATTAGTCAAAACTGAATTATCCATCACCTTATATCTCCAACTTGGTAGAGTATACTATTTTTGAGATTTTTCAAAATTGATTTTGTAAAGGATACATTTCTGTACATGGTAATGCTCTTCCATAGTATAATCTACAATACACTACACATACTATGTACATTTTCTTTACATTCTTCTTACAATATCCCCCATCGCCTCCCCATCTTTTTGCATCTTTCTTCCCCATTTTCTTTTAAACTTCTTCCCTTTATAGCTTAGCTTTCTCCTATAGTTTCTCTGTATAACTTCTATAGTTTCTCTCCCTTTTTGACATTAATGACAAAGATTTATACTATATGCATTTACTTAGTAATGCCAAAATGTGACAAGAAGTCTAAATGTACCTTTAGTATGAGTGTCAAAGTCTTGTCCTAGTTCTCTTGCAAGACCCTACATGTGTGCAATGCAACTTGCACTTCTTCTAATAGCTCAATCATGTGGTTTGCAATAGAGAAATTATTATCATGGATGAGGGGTTTTGAATATGCAATATTCTTCTATAGTGCATCCATATTAGGGAGAATCATATTCTAGATATCTATCAATATAGATCTAATCCTTGCCTCTTCTTTGAGTAGTTTTGTCTACATATCTATTAGAATTGTGATTCTGTTGAAGTAAGTAGAGCTAGAACTCAGGTCAAGCTACAACTGATGTGCACTTAGCTTCAGATCTTTATTAATTTTTGATAAATTGTCTTTTATTTCTTTTTTGAAAATTGATGTGTCACACAACTTACCAAAAAGTAATGATATATTAATACAAGAAGTTTCTAGAGAGCCCAAAATAGTTGATAACTCTACTTGGTGAATGGCAATCTATTGAGCAATAAGTTCTACGACCTTTTTCTCAAACTTTTTCTCTGCTCTCTATAATAATTTATCCTATCCATTCATATCTTTATTTTATTTTTGGACTACCTCTTCCAAATAATACAAAATTGGTTGAGAAGTATCAACCTCTATGCCTATAGCCTCTGCCAGAATATTCTTGGCATCCTCAATGATTTTGAACTCCTTATTCCTTTATTCTCTTAGCTTTTTCTATTTGGCTTTCTTTTGCAGAAGTTCACCAAAGGTTTGCATCTAATCTAGAGTTATATTAGAGATGTCTCATTTGGGAATGATAATCTCCTCATCAAGGTCTATATCTTCCTCCTTTTCTTTTCCTTTACCCAAAAATTTTGTGCTCAGTTGAGGCTTGATCTCAATTGTCCTTGCACTTATTACTTGTGTGCTTAGAATGGAAACAATAGTAGAAATAGTAGGACTCGTTGCAAAAATTGATAATACACTCATTGTAAAAATACTAGTGGAAATACTTATTGTAGACAAAATTGATGTAGAGGGTGGAAATTTTAGCTCTATAGATGAAGTACTTGGCACTTCAAACAATGATGTGCTGAGCTAGGCTAGTGCAAAGATTGATTGAATGCTTGTGCTTGCAGTGCTTGTCACAATTAATCCTGCTGAGGTTGTCTCTGTGCTTAATATTATCAATTTTTTTCTTGGACAGTGAGGAAGTGAGGCTATAATCACTATAGCTATCTTAACTAGGGCAATTTACTCAACATCTTGTGTATCTTCCTTGGTAGCCTCTTGCTCTTTTTCCTCTTCATCATCCTCATTATCAAAATGTGTTACTTCATCATCTTTCTCTTCATCTTTTTCTTGATCATCATCATCATCCTTATCACTTATACTAACTGGAAAATCACTCTTTTTGTGAAAAAGATAGATATTCTTCCTTGTATTTGTTGCATTCTTCATAGCATGCTCTAATTCATTTAACAAAATAAGACAAGTATTGAATCTTAAAGTTAAATTTTCTTCATTTTTCTTTAAAGATTCTTTCACTTCCTTATCATTCAAATTTGGCTTAAGTTGCCTCAAGGTCTATTCATGAATATCTTTTGCAGTTTTCATTGCATGTTCCCATCTTTGCTTGATTTTTTCCATTAAAGTATTGAGAATTTGTTGAGTGAGCTAATCAAGTGAGTACTTCCATTTTCCCATCTTAGATATTAGTATATCTTCAATCTATTTTTGTTCATTAAATGCTTTGGTCTCATATTTTAATGCCTTGAAGTTTGTTATTCTAGAACCTGATTCTAATTCCTTCATTGTCTCCTCAAATGTGGGTGGAGACCTCTTGAAAATTATGTCTCCTCCTTCTTTATCTACTTTCTTCTTAGAGGATCTCCTAGTGAATACTACAGTAGATGTCTTGGTATGTTTAGTAATGATTACCTTTCCCTTTTTCTTTGGTGGCCCTTCTTCCTCTAATTCTTCATCCTCTGCTTCTTCATCTTCACCTTTTCCCTCGGTCAATAGGAGAGTGGAACTTGTTTTCAACTTAGCAATCCTCTTTTTGCCTTTGTGAATCACTTGAGGGAGCTTAATCTGTAGTTCTACTCTGGCCTTAGCCTCATCACATGTGCCAAAATAAGCCACTTTTGGATCAACCAATTCATTTATCAGTGCCTCAATTATATCCTTTGTTTCATCAATATTTACCTCATATCCTAGATATTTCACCCATGCAATTCTAGGCCTAACTATCTGAATGTATACATTATCACTATCCACCATAAAAAAAACATCATCTTTATAGTCCTCAACTAGTTTCTTGGGGATTCAAAATCTGTTATTCATTTTCTCCTTGAATTCATCAAAATAATTATCCATAATACTTGTGTAGTTTTCTCCCATTTGAGTAATGTATTCATTTATCTGATAAAGTATTGACACATCTTTCCTCCAAATAATAGCGCCTTTTGATGGAAAGAATTTTTGAACATAAAAGAATAAACATGTCAATAGAGAGACAAACTTACATGGATTGTTCTTTGATGCCCTAATGCTCTCCATATTTTTATTGAACTGATTCAATAGTAGCTTGACAATGTCAAGAGATAGGTTATTCTTGATTACCTTGTATGCTAGGTCCACAACTTCACATGACACACTTTTTAACATGATCAAACTATAGATTTTGTGTGCAATGACATGAATACAAAAATTCAATTCCATGTTAGTGACACTGCTAATTTTCATTCCCATACCATCCCACTCAGATAGGGTTTTCTTCTCCAGTTTGACCCAACCTAGGGTTTTAGTCATTTTAACTTTTGCCAACATTGGGAGACCAGTGATCCTATGGATAATCTTCTTGGTTGTTAGAATTGGTTTCTCCAACCACAACTAACCATTGTGCATAGTATTGAGGATAAACCTAATTCATTTTACTTGGAAGTCTTGTGGCACGTGAGGAATATGAGTTAAACCTTTAGCCTAAAGATGTTGATGCTCAGGTATCAATACACCATCAATGCATAACTCCTTTAAACATTCATCCATTTCTAGTGTACCAATATCTTGAATTGAACATTTAAAATGAGAACAAATGTTATTGATTAATAGTACCTTGGGAGGGATTTGCAACTACACTCCACTCAGATCTAGGGTTTCGACAACTACATGAGTGAGCTTGAAATATAGTTCTTTCCATTCCACACCATGAACCAACATATTTGAACCTCATTTCACTTTTTTACTGGTAGCTTCTATCTTTACTTGATAGGGTTTGAGAGAATTCAAAAACTTTTGGTAACAATTCTCTCAAATCTCTTGAATGCTCTTGAAGATCGCTTTGTACTAATAACTCTTAAAAATTCATGGTAAAAATGACTTTAATTTCATTCCTTCTATCAATTTTTTCCATAAATTCCTGGTACAAATGTTAGATCAAATTTATAGACTATCATTCACTTCACTTGTATTGATTAATCAGTAGAGTCTTCCATCATTCAGTAGCCATATTAGATTTAGTTACTCTTGACCTTGCTTGATAGAGTTTGTGACATAACTTTACTCAATAAGAAAGGTAACTCAATAGTAACTAGTATTTCTTACTAGAACTATTTTAGATGTCTTCTTTAGTAGCCTAGTTCCAATTCTCCTTCTAAGAAATCAAGTAGAAATGGCGGAGTCACCCAATTCTTGAGTGACCTGTTCATCATTGCTTGGACTTGCATTCTCAGTAGACTTGGAACCCATTGTTGTATCACTTGTATTATCTTTTTCCTTCTTTTCATCTTGAATTCTTCTAGTATTCATATAGTTTTTAGAAAGATGACCAAGTTCTATATAAATGAAACATCTTTTAGTAGTATCTCTTTTCCTCATGTGATGCTTTACATAATTCATTGCAATGTGTCCAAATTCTCCATAGTAATGACATCTGCACCAAGTGTTATAGTCCCAACCAAATATAGCTTTGACAATTTTTTCTGGTAGATTCAATATCTTGGTTTTTCATTCTGATGACTTATGCCCATGCTTCTTACATTTGTGACATTTGCCTTCAAATTTTGATTTCTCTTTGAATTAATTTTCTCTATGACCATGCTGATTGCAATTGAAGCATTTTCCATTGAATTTTTCTTTCCCATTGCTCCAATATTTGTTTGAAGTATGACCTATCTTACCATAGTGACTGCAAGTGGGTTTTTAGTTCCTTTGAGCTCCTTGCTTGGATGATTCTCCTTATTCTATATATCCAATTCCTACTTTCCATTTTTGTTTGATGTGACTTTTCTCATTCAATTGATTAATATTTTCTTGATATTTCAACATTCTTTCATTGGTTTATCTTTCAATGTAAGATCATTTTGTAATCTTTCATTTTCTAATCTTATGTTCATGATTTCTTCATTTACATTGGTGAGTTGATCAATGAAGTCTACTTGCTAAAGGGATAGGTGTTGAATATCATTTTTCTTTCCTTCTATCTCTTCTCTCATCTTTTTTTTTTTCTCTTTTATGACTTCACACAATCTTACTGGCTAAATTTATTACTCTCTTCTTAGTTTTCTTACTTCTTCTTGAAAAGTACTATTATTCTCCAATAATTCTTTGATTGTTTCATTAGCTTCATCTGAATTGCTTGAATAGATGTCTTGAATTCTTTCTTCAATGTAAAGTGAATCATTCACCTAGATTGTAAGATCTTTTCTTCTTTTTAGGGACTAAGAGAGTTTCTCTTTTTCTTTCTTGAGTTATCCAATGGCCAATTCCAAATGTAGCTTCTCATTGTCAATAGCTTTGTCAAGTCTAAATATCTCCATTTCCTTTGATCTTTACTCAAGCTGTTAAAATTTTCTCTTAGAACCACAATGCTCTGATACCAATTGTTGGAAATATTATGACAAGCTAAGTTGCTAAGAGGGGAGGGGTGAATTAGTAACTTCTAAAACTTTTACTCAATTTAGCAATTAATCCTTTATGTGAATTCTGATCTAACTACATGCATGAGAAAGTGAAAACATGAAAGCATACACAACACTTTAACACAAGATTTGGTGACCCGAAAACATTCCAAACATAAAGTAAAACTAGGGTAGGAATGATACCCACAAGCTTTATTACTGTAGTATAAAGTTGGCCTTTTAAGGCTTGCAATGATCACTTCTGATGATTTTCCTTGTTAAGAGTAATAAGGACTACTAGGTCCACCTTGTGAAAGGATTTATAAATATACAATGAAGTATGCACTTAGTAAAGAGATTTACATAAGACTGTTAGGTCTACCTTGTTAAAGGATTTGACTGATCCACCTGTTAGGATGAAATAGTAGCTAATCTCTGATCTACAACTTGGTTTGCTAAATGAGATTCCTCTTCTTGTACAAATCACATTGTTGTGATAAATGAATCTTTGTTGCTCCTTATACTATTGTAGCCTTTGTAATTCTCTCTTTTGCTCTTCTTTTTATGATTACATTACTTCCTTGATTGATGATTTCGATGTGATACAATACATTATCATTATATATATATATATATATATCAATCCAATTACATAATTACAAAGTCAGCCACAGTACAAGTTTACACAAATATTACAAAGTCGGACAAAGTGTAGAATCTTGGACTTTGAAGATTGACTTAGTGAGGTTCTGATACTTACCATCCATTGTCAATGTTTAGCATTATCATGCACTCAGTATATGTAGAAGCTCGATCCATATTGATCACTTCCAAGTAGTATTGAACTCGATCTAGTCTAGTGAATTGATGTGTAAATTGAATCACTTAATTCACATTGCATAGGTTGGTAAACACTATCACCTCAAGCCTAGTATAAAATAAGTCTCTTGGTTAACTCTAAGTAGCTTGGTTAACACTAGACTCACATCACATCAACTGCAAACTTAGTAAGCACTGTCCAACTCGGTTTGCACTGGTAAACTTGACATACACTGAGATGCTTGGTTTACACTATTGTTCATCAACTCTATAGTAACTAATCGACGCAAACTGATATTTGTCTATAGGACTCTGTAGAAACTATAGAATTTGGTAATGCTTGGTTAACACTATTAACTATACAATATGCTTGGTATGAACTCACAATTTGAATAAGTGTATGCCACTAATAACAAACATGACTTGAATTTCAACAATAATGTATTGTTTATCTACTTAAGGCTATAATGAAAGGATACTTGAGCAAAGAAAAGAAGAATGCTTAGCAAAGAAATATGTGTACCAAGCCTAACCAATAAAATAGTGGAAGTTGAGTAAGTTAGTGTAAATAGAGCAAAAGTTAGTTGAAGCCGAGTGAGGTAAGTTCAGTATGCATTGAGCAAAGAGAAATTTAGTAGGTGCTTAGTCAAGAAAACTTAGTGTATGTGAAGAAACCTAGTGTTGAATGAGAATTAGAAGACAATTATTGCTGAGAAAACAACATGTTATTTCCATGCCACTGAAATGAGTTTGATCAAAGATTTGACAAATCTGAGCCAACAAAGTTGATTTCTTGAATTTTGTGAACCCTGTGGAAGATAAGTATGATGATCTAGCAACATAGAATTCAAGATAAAATATTTTGAAATGAATTTGTAGAGGATTGTAAGAGAAGTTTCTAGAGGGAACAAAATGGAAAAGAGGGTTGATTCAATGAATTTGACCTAACCCTAAGATGGACAATTATGGTGAAATGAAAAAGGATCTAAAGTCTCTATATAAGGAGATAATAGGCCAAAATAAAATTTTCATACTGTGAACCAAAGAGAGACAAGGATTCCTGAGGTGTTGCTTCATTTGGTGGCCAAAGGAATGAACCTATAGTTGGAATACTAATCATGAAAGCTTAAGGAGGTGAAGTCTTGAAGGGTGAACAAGCTATTAGAGATGAAGAAGATTGAATGCCAAGCAAAATGGAGGATTGAATAAGAGATTTGTAATATACAAGTGAGTTGTTTTGTTATTTGATCAAGTTCTACTATTACTTTCTAACAAATGTATTAGTCTAGATAAATCCTTTGGATTAAGGATGACCTAATAGTCATGAGTAAATCCTTTAATAGGGTGAAATTCCAATAGAATGTTCTAAATTCCTCTAACAAGGCTAAGTCCTAATAGGGTGATAGAAATTCTTTAATCATGGTCACATTTAACAATGTACATTGTAATCTTTAACATGGTTGGCTTCTCATAGAGCTCACTTCAGAAGAGTGAAAATTGGTAGCATGTTACGGGTGTTTTTTCTCAAATTAGATTTCCACGTAAAATCCTTGTATCAAATTGTGTGAATGGTTTTGTGGTATTTCATGTTTACATTTTTGCAAAGTTCATTTGACCTAGGACAATAATATACTATGGTTTGAGATCTTGGATGATCAATGCATGCACATGTATTTGTTAAGTACTAAATTTTTTTATCTATACATTTGGACCTTGGATAACTGATTCACCCCCCTCTCAATTATTCTAAAGAATTCCAACACAAAGCACTCTCAAACTCCTTATAATTGACCAAAGTGCTTAAAAATTCCTTATAATTGACCAAACATGTGGATATTAATATCAAATTAAAAAACATACAAGTAATGGATTGACAATACTTTAGTATTTCCAAAGAAAATAATCTATTATATGAATCTAATTGAAATAATCCAACAGAAAATAGATAGAAAGAAAGTGGGATTGTAATGCTTGCAATTTACTCACAATAGTGCACGATGAGACTTATAGTACTTAAAAAATTACTTCAAGACAATGGGACATTTTAGAAGTATATCAAAATATAGAGATTAGTTAATTATAATTTCATACCTTAATCTATGCACAATGTTTTTTAAGTTTCTTTCTACTCACATGCCAATTTGATTTCAAAATGATCATCTAAAAGTTGTCATTTCATTTCATACCTTGATTATATATATATATATATATATATATATATATATATATATATATATATATATATATATATTTGTTTTAATTTTAATTTTTTTGCTAGGTTTTGATTTATAAAGGTAGGTGGTATTTGATAAGAAATACTTGGTATTTTTCCAAGGTGGGTCAAAATTTAAACAATCACGAATGAATAGGGATTGAATAGTGTAGTTCCATGTATAGTCAGCTTAGAGAAAACTCAGATATCATTTTAACTTAAAATACCTAATTAAAGATCTCTAACAAAAATGCAAACCTATTTGGTTTTTTCATCTCCACCTGATGTTGTATGCATATGAATTGAGATTGCATATTGAACTATGACATCCTTCTACATTGTTTGAAACCAAGAGATTAACACAATTAATTGACATGCAATAGGTTAATGTGCAATCATAGGGTAATGTTGAGCTTCACTTGGTTTCAAGAATAGTTTATTATTCTCTACTAATTAGGGCCAACCACGTGAAGGTGGAAGCTCATTTTCTCCCCCCTCCCAAACATCTAACTTCCCTATTAACATGTAAAATTCATTCATTATATTAATAAAATGTAACATTCATGAATTATCACATGATAACATTCACATTAACATTAAAACATAAGATTCATTAGAACATTCAATAGAACATAAATGAACATCTAGATATAAACATTAGTCATTACCAAATAAGTCGCATAAATAAGTTACATAAGTTCACATGAATTTTTTTAATTTCTTTTATCCTTCCCTATATTGTTGCATAGGTATATCAATGTTGTCGTAGATATTTTTTCTCACCTATGGATGTGTACTCACTATCCTTTGCAAAGGTAGGTCCTCTGTAATAACAAATAAAATGGTTAAATTTGAAAAATTTGAGACTAAAGATTTTAAAGCATATTGTAGTGCTCTTTACCTCATCTAACCACATCATCTTTCCCACCACCTTGGACTTCAACACATTTATTAGGAACAAAATTTGCATCCCCTGTAACTGCACTATAAGATGTTTTCTTAATCCCAACATATATTATAGTTCAATTTTTATTACTACACCAAATTAAATTTAAAATGTTTACTTGTAATAATAATTCAGAAATAAAAAATTGAATAGAAAATATATACCTTGAGTACTAGGATCTATGTTCAAATTGATGTATCCATGGTGCTTGACTGGTGGATTAGGATTGGGTCACTTCTTAGTTGATGCAAGTCATGTACTAGTTATAAAACCTACAATATTACTTGATGCTTTTGGTATTCCTTGAATGTATATAGCTATTGTTTTACTTTGTTCACTAAATTTTTGTTGTATATAATTTTCCATGAGTGCATACCTACACATACATTTTTTATATCTAACAATCTGCATCTAACTACTATAATCATAGGAAGGTCTAACATATTCCATCAATTCAACAACCTTTTTGTATGAGACCTTTATGCCATCCATGGAAAATAGGCCCAAACCATGTAATGAGGATGGTACTATGCAATATATCCTCTCTCAAATATAAAAATAAGTATTTATTGGAGGAAGTTCATCGGGGACCCATTGTTTCTATAGATGTTTGTACCTAAAGGGTACATCAGAGTCACCTTCACTCTCATCATCATAAGAACATGAACCCCCTTGAGCAAGGAAAAATTTCATGTGCTTATTGAATTTCTTTTTGATATTTTGACCTTGAATCTATCTCCTTGATTTAGATATACTAAATGTCTCACTTTCTTTTTCCATTCCTACATTTTCCTCACTTGAGGAAGACAAATCTGACAAATACCTATTCTCTAGTACCTATACCCCACTTACTCCACTAAATAAGAGAGATAGGTGGAAATGAGAGAGATATTTTACAAATGGTAAAAGAAATTAATCTCTATGGAGTGTATTAACTTATACCCAATGATCCATGAGACTGTATGGGCTTCTCTTGACAAGGATTTAGGTTTTTGTAATAGTAGATCAATGGTCTTATGTTTGTTAAAAACCTCATGATATATATATGTTAGCATGAATTCCGATGATACTAATTTGGGGGAGTATCCTAAGAATTTGAGAGTATTGACATGTTGCATTCATGGTTGCGTTTGTCATTGATGTCAATATAACATGGTTTCTTTAAAGGTTGGCTAAGTAGTAGACAAAGATATTAATGGTATGGAAAATGGGTTGATTTTATGGTGATGTACAATAATGGACATGTTTGACACAATGTCTTGATGATGTGGTTAAGTGCATAGAGTCTACGTCAAAGACATATAGAAAATATACCTAATTTATCGAGAGAAGTTCAGAGGTAGAGTATTGGGAAAACAATTCTTGATATTTGTTCATTATCTTACATCTAAGATGAAATAAGAAGATGCATAGTTAAGTAGTGAAAGAGGATAGATAGCTAACAATGTCAACAAGTGTGCAAGCCCTAGCATCACACTTGTGAATTTTTGTATAGACTATGAACTGACAATACTATTGTTAGTGTAATTAATTAATTATCTTATTATAATTAATTGGGAAAGCCTCAAGGCTGATTCAAGGAATTATTATGAAGATATGGTATAAAGGAAAGATGTTTTCCTTATTTGTAACTATCTGTTGTTGTATGAAGTGCAAAGTGTGAAAAGAAGTAGAGTTCTTACTGAATGTGTATAAGTGTTGCAAGGGATTATTAGATGTAAGATTTTTGATCTAGTTATAGGATCAAAAGGAGAAGGGGTCCAATTGATAAGATAGAGGAAGAGGAAGGAAAAATACATTAAAAATCTACTACTCTACAAGGAATACTACAAAGATCATTTGGATAGTGGGTTCATTGGTCTTTCCCTTGAAGTTGTTTGGGCAGGGTCCAACTATCTTCCACAACTCCTAACAAGGATTCAAAGTCTCCTAACAGGGACTCATATGTATTTATAAACTCCTAATGGGGTCCATATTCTAACAAGGAACATTGATATTAGTTAATCATCTTGTGGATACCATACCCACTAGGGTTTTCCCTTTAATCAAGAGTTTCCCTAGTAATATATATGGTGTTATTGTGTATGTGTATCTTGTTGTTGTTTCAGTTTATATTACTCATATGGCTAAAATTTTTTAAGGTTGATAAGTGTGATATTAGTTGGATAATTGATTCAATTTAAAAAGAGAGTGAGATTACATAATTGGATATGTGCATTTCAAGATGCTAAAATGATTGAAGATGAATTTGTAAGAAGTTATGTTGGAAAAATATCATAAATTGTTGTAGGAATTTAGTCTCATGGTGGAACCAAGGAAGATGATGAAGTAATATGGAAGATATTGAAAAGCTTGACACCACTGTTTAAACAAGTTGCTTAGATGATTCAACTAGTAATAACCTACACTAAGGATTTCACAAAGGAAACATTGATTGGAAGATTGGAGTCTGCAGAAGTAGATTTGAGACATTCTGGAGATCTAGCTAGAGTGGAAACAACTTTTAGTGCCTTGAATATTTGACCTAATTTGACAAGGAGTGCAAGCATACATGGAGATTTTTTTGGTAGCAATAGATCTGATGAAGACAAGAAGATTGAGGAAGGAATATCCCTTCTTGTGAGAAGAGAAAAAGATGGTCAAAAAATCTTTAAATGTTGGAATTGTGATAAATTTGGTCATTATGCATCTAAATGTCCTAAAAGAGAGAAAAAAGTATAAGGGAAAATTTAAGCCTAGAAGAAATAGAGATATAAATTATTTGTATGCAAATGAAGATGAAGAATTTGATGAGAAAGGTCAAAGTGAAAGTGATGATGAATTGGGATTTGTGGCTATCAAGGAAGATGATATTGATAGAGAAATTAGAGAAGAAAGAGATCTAATTTTCTAAGTGGAAAAAGAATCTAATTGGATAATAGATAGTGATTGTTCACATCACATGACTAGTTATATGAATAAGTTTCTAAAGTTCAAGAATCATGATGGAGGTATTATTAGAGTTGGTAATACTGCAATTTGTCATATAACAAGAATTAGATCCATTACTCCTAATGGTAAAACTAACACTAATGATGTATATTTTGTTGATGGATTGAAGGATAAGTTTTTGAGTACTGGACAATTAGTGGAAAAGGGTTATTAGTTGTAGTTTATTGAGAAGACTTACATTATCAAGGACAGAGATGGTAAGCTAATTAGAATTGGCACTAGATCTACAGGTAATGTGTTGCAGTTGAATCCTACTAAAATGACATGTTTGGTAGCTACAGTGGACAATAGTTTGTTGTGGCATAGAAGATTTTTTCACATAAACTTTGATAATATTATGAAGGTTCGTAGAACAGTTGTAGTCAAAGACTTGCCTAAGATTACAAAGCCTACTGATGTTGTGTGTAAAGAATGTATTTTGGTGAAGTAGAAGGCTATTGTAAATCTCTTAATTGATTGCTTACTTAATTGTGAGTTGAAATCCTTTAGCAAGGTGCAACCTAATAGTCTTTGTAAGCCTTTAATAGGGTAGACCCCTCATAGGGTAGATCATAGCTTATGATCAAACACTTTGAAGCCATAATTGGCCACACTTTACAACTGCAGTAGTGAAGATTTGTGGATGTCATCCCCACCCCAATTTTACCTTCTCATTTGAGGGTTTCTAGATAACCAATTTATTTTGTTATGTGTTATTTAATTTATGCTATGGATGTGATGGATTTTAAGTTATTTTAGTTTATATGTTAAGTTATGAGATGGATATTGGTGATATGTTTTAGAGGGAAAAGTTTGAAGTATTGATACAACCCCCCTCTCAGAACTTACTTTCCCATTGTTATTTCGAAAAACATACGTGTGTGTGTGTGTGTGTGTGTGTGTGTGTGTGTGTGCGTGTGTGTGTGTGTGTACACACACACACACACACACACACAACATTAATGAAAAGTTACAATTGACTTCACTTTTATATAGATATAATGTGATTGCATTATGGCTAGTATAAAAATTTAGTTTTACTATACATAATATGATCACATTATGACTAGTATGACAATTTATTTTTACTATACATAAAATAATTGTGTTTTATTAACCATAAAACATGATCACAGTTAGGCTTGGTAATAGGCGTGTTAAACTACCTAAAGGCTTGGGTTGATGTCTTTCCTCCATTTTTATTTCTTTAGACCTTTCTCCACTTTCTAAGATCAATTCTCATCTTTGACTTCAATGGGTTTGTAAATGGTGAAGTGAGAATCACTAAAATTACACCATAATCTCACACATTTTCTTACCTTTCTAACCATATGAATTTTTAATGTTTGGAGAGTATTAGGATTGTGAAGTTACTACTATATTAATGTCTTAAGAGTCCTCTTAGACATACATCTACCATTTTTTTAATAACTTTTGGTCTATTTAATTAAATGAAAAATAAATTACATATTATTGTTCTACACTTAATTAAATGCACTTTTAAAAAAATGTTGATTTTAGATTATTTTGATGTAAGTTATGCCAACACATGAAGAGGTACCAAAATGTTAGGATGGGGTCACTTAAAAAACTCATAGAAAATAAATTACTTGTTAGAAAATTATGAAAAAATACACAATTTCTAGATCCCACTCTACCTATCATCCTACCAAAGGGTTTTGCAAAATATTAAATACAACTATGTATGTTGTGGAGCATGCATAAATAGCTATACTATATTTTTTAACAAAAAATGTGAATAATTCTCTGTGCGTGTGGGGTTTGACCCTTTGAATCTTATCCATTTAAAAAAAAAAACTTAGTAGTTAAGAAACTAGAGTAAGAGTACTACAATTTTTGTGTTATACACATTTTCTCATTTTGAGTGCATGACCCTCAAATGGCTGCTAGGAATATACTCCATCTAGATACAAATGTTTGAGCATGCCTTTTAATTCTCAAAAGTTTTTTTTTTTTTTTTTGTGGAGGTAGAACCAAGGTCATATATTCTTATATATAGGTAAAGATTCAAATCATGCAACTTATATTCCTTATCTAGTAATCTATCATTTTATTTCTATTTTTGATGTTTGTAATGTTCATTGTTACTCGTAATTTGTCAAAAATATCATATAGAAGAACACTCTAATTTTTTTTCTCCTATGCATCTAGATTCTCAAGGGAAATAAGTTAATTTGATATTTATAAACTACAATATATTGTCTACTATTCTAAGAGTTGTATAGGTGCTTAATTTTAAGGATAAATGTTATGGAATTGCATATCACTTATGCTCAATTCTTCATTGAAATGCAATAGCTTTTATGTACACTTGTTATTTGGTATTTATATTTAGAGTACTTATTGTAGCAATCTATAATTTTTTTTTGACATTCTCTCACTCATCTATAAAATAGGTTGGTTTACATACTATATGTTTCTATATAATTTGAGAAATGAGATATCCTATTGACTATGCATTAAAAATAATTAATTAGAGAAGTAATCAAAGTGTGGTCACAAAAATTGATGCTAAAATTATCATACATTTATATATCCAAAAAAAACTACAAGTAATGTAAAGACATTTGGGCCTCTATTTGACTATTTGTATATGATTTGAGTTTACAAGGAAGGGATAACTTTTAGGAAAACCCATAAAAAATGAGAGGTAATTGTCCTCCTTTGAACAAAACAACAAACCCAGAGTAAACTGGAAAGTTTTGCATTTTAATATGTATCATATTTGACTATTTTTTCTAAAATAAAAAAAATATTATCAAAAAATGGTTTAAAAATGCTAATAATAGCTTGGGGTTGATAAATAGTGAAAATAGTGGAATCCATGATTAAAATGAGCTCATTCTCTTCTCTTGGAAGCCAATTAGAAATGAAAGCTACAATCTCTTAATTGTAAGTACCTTGTAGCTTGAAAATGTAGACTAAAACTCAATTGTGAAACTTTTTTTTTTATCATCATTTGATCATATTTTCATTTGATTTGATTTTTCTCAAACATAGTTTTATTAATTTTTTTTAACGCATTTTATTCTATATGGAGAGAGGAAAAATGATATACTATGCATTTAAGTAAAGGAAGGCTAAATAAAGGACCAATATATTAGAGCTGCATTTTGGCACACACATTGTTTAGTCTCAAGGGAGTATACTTATTCATAATTTTTTTCAACATCATATTGTGATAAAATTAAAGTAAGAAATTCATCCTAGGGACCTACTGGATGTAAAAAAAAAAGTCCATTACGATTAATGTCAAAGCTCATTGACACATCCTCCAACTATGAATCAAATTTCTTTTTTTGTATTGAGAAAAGAAATATCTATAGTTTTACTTTTTATAATATTGAACATTGAATGTATCTTATTATTTTTACACTGCCTGATTTGCCCATAGTTCATACATATTTTAGAAAACTTCTCTTTAGATTACAAGGCAACCTTCTTAAAAAATATATTTTTCTTCATGAGAGATAGAATTAGAATATAGTAACAAGTAATTTTTAATTCTATTTGAATTTCACATTCTTGTATTTCTCTGGGTATGTGTAAGATCATGGTATGCCAAAAAGTGACAATGTAAAAAAGAAATTTTAAACTTTGCAAGATTGATTGAACAATAATTATAAATTTCAAATGGTATAACACTTTCAAAATTTAAAATATAGAACAACTTTGTATATTATATGAAAAAAAAGAAAAAGTTTTTAGTTTGATGAAGTTTAAAACATGTTAAGGTGGCTAGGTGTGAGAGTTTTTATATTATATAAAAATTGTAGAAAATAAATTATAATATATGTTATTTACATGGAAAAAAAGAAAAAAAATATGCATCACGAGTCTACTACTTATATAGAATCATGTGAAAAAAATCATTTGATTGTATTTAAGGTGGTCAGACATATATGTACTTCTTATCTTTATAGTCCTATGTAATAAACTGATTGAAATCTAAAATATGCATCAAATTCTATGTTTTACCTACTAAAAGAGAAAGAGAATAATTTTTAATTTTATAAAATTTTCACTTAGTTAAGGTGGTAAGACATGAGAGTTTTATATCATACAATATAATTAATTATTTAATAGAAAATAAATTGCAAATTCTTTTGGTCATATTCTCAAAAATGAGTCTAAAAATATTATACATACACCTAGTTTTTATCTTTTTCTTAAAATTTAATTATAATATTTATAACATGTTCAAATTTTAATGTCAACTACTGGTCACATCTTGCTTTTCAAATAATATTTTTGTTGCTGCTTAAGAGCTCTTTTTGCATACATGATCTTGCACATTATAATGTAAAAGTGTTATTCATAATTTTTTGAAACTCATCATCATTCAATTTTAATAATACACCACTTTAATTAAATATAAACGTCAATTAGAACACCAACGAAGTGATTTAAACTTAAAATTGCAAATGGAAAATTACATAGATTGCTTTTTTCATATTCTCTTACTTAAGAACATCATTAGTTAATTTTCAAGCACATAAATTTAAGTATATATAACTCCTAAGTTATAAATCACTAGAATTATCTTCTACATTCCTATTGATTACCTCTTCCCCCCTCACCCCCTCACTCTCATCTCTCTACCTATGTCATTACCTTTCTTGCTCTCCATCACACCCTCTCTCACCTTCTCACAAGTTATATTTATCACCATTTTCTATGTACTCTCCCTCTCTTTATTAATAATTATATCTCCCTATATAGATTGAGTTCTCTCTCCCTCTTCCTTCCCCCTTCTACCTATCTATCCCCCTTTCTTCTCCCACTTTCTATTTTCATCTTCCTCCCTCTCTCTATAGAACACACTCTATTTGATAGTGTTTGGATGAATACTTGATTTGAATCTATGAGCTTTCCATTGGGACCTTTGCTGAACAAAAGTCATCACTTTCCATATATAGTTTTCCTATTAAACTCATCATTATTTTTAGCATTAGGAATTAATGTATGGTTTAGAGATTTTATTGATTGATTAAATAGAATTATTTCATGCAAGCCAAATTACCTTAAGGAAAAAATTGGCACCAATTTGCGCCAACTTAAGATTTTGATTATAATTTTAAGAAATATAGTTAGAATGTAAGTGAAAATTTCTTTCCAAAAACTAAAAAAATCCATCCTCTTATCAACTATTTTTATTAAACTCCAACCTTATAAAACATAAACTATGGGGAGAGGATAAGCCCCCCACCCCCCCAACCTCCCCCCAACATTATAGTTTCCCAAAACATTAATATGAAGGTTAGCTTGAGGGGCTTCTTGAGATATAGAGTTGGGGCCAACCTTGTTTACTTGTTAACTTTATTGGTTATGCCCTAGGAAAAGAGAACCTACCCAATTAGAAAAAAATATTTAATTAGATATGGAACAAACTATCAAGTGGGAAAGGATACTACCTTCCATATCTTGAAGGACATTCACCACTAGTAGTTGGATTTGCATAATTGTGTAGACAAATATTGGCCCAACTTGATAAACCTTTCTATGCAAAAATGAGATATACATTTGTAATAGGTGTGTGCTTCAAGTGCAAATTAGACACGTAATAAATTGTGCTTCTTATGGATGACTAGCTATGCGGAGACCATTTTGTTTTTGTGGGTTGGTTTGGTTTATTTTTTTTTCCTTGTGCTTATTTTGCACTAGAAAGATGGTTCAAAAGCATAAATTTTGTGACTTCATGGTATACTCATGGATTGGTTAGTTCCTATGTGGAAGGTTGTAATATTTTAACTATACATTTCCATAACCATGATCCTTTTCTAGATCTCTTGATAGCAAACACAATTATAGAAGGTCAATACCAATCGAGGATAAAGCCAATCATCTACAATTAAAACTAGATTACAATTAGGATACAACTAAAAATATCTTATAAAATTGAAATAATCTTCTTTCATCAACCATACAAAACATGCACCACATTCTATGCTTTACCTACTATAAGAGAAAATTAATAATTTTTCAATTTGATGAAGTTTGTAGTAAGTTAAGGTGGTTAGACATGAGATTTTTTGTATCCTAAATAATTTGTAGTAGAAAAATTATAAAAAAATACTTTTGAATTAAGGTAAAAGCAAGTTTCACAGGGACCCAAAACCCAACAATACCAAATTACAAAGTATAAATAAATAATTCTAAAATTATAACTATGGTAGTAAAAGGATAAAATTTTATAAGTTCCAGCATCCTAAAGACCAAAGACTAGTACAAAACCAAAAAATTAGTAGAATGTGAAGAATTTAAGCAATACAAATCCACAAAATCCAAAGAATAATTGCATTTAAAAACCTCTTACAAAGAAGAAAAAGACAAGAAGAGGCAAGGGTTTTCTCTATAAATATGAAAATTATATCCTTAGAAATGAAAAAGATAAGAGATAATTACAAAAGATCAATCCTTATAGAAGGAGATCGAAACATGAAAAAAGGGTAACCTAAAAGGGAAAAGCCATTTAATAATTACTAATTAATTATTAAATGTGAATGCATAAGTGCATAAACTAAAATCTTAAGAAGGGAGAAAAGGTAATTTAATAAATGAAATGAAATTAACCTTTTTCTCTAACACCCCCCTTAAGATGAGCAACAATGCAGATAGAGCAAGGAAACTGCAAGCAATATAGAAAGAAAAGTTGGATCCTAACAACAAGGCTTGATGAGGTACCCAATTACATTAAAATCTCTATGAAACATAGAAACAAAGAAAACCTATTGGGAAAAGACCTACTCCAAAAAGAGATAGAAAAGGATACAAAAAGGAAGCATCTCAAGAGAATCTCTAAAGACCATGAGTACAATGAAAGTCTCCATGATAGAATTTTGAGACTCCATAATGCCCCTAGAATGACAAAAATCCTCTATTGATGAACATAACAATGTGGTTCCAATATGAAGGAAACAAACATAGTGGACAAGGATGATAAAACCCATGTATGTAAGGTGTAGCTGGAAGTCCTTGTTAATGCGCAAATGAGAAAGCATGAGAATCCTAAAATAGAATCTCTAATGGAGTTGGAATAATAGGTGTGTTGAATATGTCATTTGAAAGGAGATGTGTGTCCTTTGATATATCCTCAAAAACTACAATAGGTGGCTCGATGACTAGAGCTACAATAGTAGGCAATGTTGAAGAGTAATCCTATGCTAGAGATGGAATCTAAACAGAGGTGTAGAAGTCACAACACTAGTCTCAGGAACAACACATAAGTTCAGGCAATCTGACTTCACCATAGTAGACTCTCGTAAGAAAAGAGAGCCAATCTCTAATAGTGGAGATGGTGTACCAAAATATGAGAAGGAATATAGCTGGGAAGCATGATCAAAAGTCCCTGTAGCAATAATATTTCTTGTCTCACTATCTCTGAAGTGCACTGAATCTTGTGCAAACTCAACTATCTTCCCTGTCCCATTGTGTGCAATGTAATAAAGAGAGAGAAGGTTAGAGGGAAAAGATGGAACACAAAGTACATCATGAAATGTACCATCATCAATGTAAATAGAACCTTTCCCACTTATAGTCATAATAGTGGTGTTCCCCATCAAAATGTGTGGAGTAGGAGAAGCCACAAAAAAAGAGAGAACAAATCTTAAGAAGATACCATATGGTGTGAAGCACCTAAATCTAGTAACCATCTAGAAGAATGAGGAATAGTAGTTTTCTTGAAAACAATTGGTTTATTGTGTATTATATTTGATGTTACAAAAAATTTCATATCAATGGAAATTAGTGTATGCTGAGCTCACTTGGGCGATGAAGATAGTTTCCTATGTTTGCCAATTATTCCAATGTTTTCCTAGTTTAGAAGACTATCTATCGAGTTCACTCGGGTGACAAAGAGAAGTTCACATAAGATTTAGTGTTAACCAAGATCACTTGGTTAATGAAGGAAATATTGGATGGAACCCGTGTTAAACAAGCTCACTTGGTTACCAAAGGAACTTTGTGAATATGCAGTGTTAATCAAGTTCACTTGGTTAACACAAGAAAATTTTTTCCGAGTTAGTGTCTGCCAAGCAAGGTTGACTAACGAAGGATTTCCTTGTTTTGGCATATTGAGATCAATTGATTTTTTTTTTGGTTCTCTCCAACTAAGGAGATGAATATTAATTATTCTAAGTTGTATTCAAGATAAATTGATAATGTGTAAAATATAAATATAAGGTCAAGTTGAGGATTAAATGTATGGAAGTGAATAGAAGATTAAAGATTCTTAGAGGAAACAAATTAGAAGGATAAGGAGAATATCCTTGTGGAGATACAAAGATAAATTCAATTAGAAAGGATCAATTATACAAGCTAGAATTGAGATCTATAATCAACAATTCAATTACATCAGAAATTAGGTCATCTTATTGTTACTCTCTAACCATTGTAGCAGTGATCTAAATCTCTTAATAGAGTTGGCTTAACCACTTTTTGTGAATCCTCTAACAAAGTAGCATTTCTAGATTGAAGTGTCTAAAGACCTCTAATAACACAACTCCTAATAGGGTCACACCTAACAGTGTGTTTTTTAACCTTTAATAGGGTTGGCTCCTAACAAGGATCAATTTAGAAGAGTGAAAATAAGTAACTAGTTGAAATTGGTGGTTTTTCCCAAATTGGGTTTCCATGCTAAATCTTGGTGTCACTTGTGTTCATGCTATTTATTTCATGTGTATGAAACTAAGTTAAGTAAGGTTAGTCATAGATAATATCTTAAAATTTACATATTAAGAATTTTTTGAGTTATAGTTGCTATTTAAGTGTTTACCGAGTTACAACATTTTCTACTATAAATTGAGTGCATGTGTATTTATTGAGCATCAATATTTTTAGTGAAGTTTATATTCTATGCTAACATCTAGGGATCTGGGATTTATTTTTGGGGTAATTGATTCAACCCTCCCCTCTTAGTTACTCTTATATTTTCAACAATTTGTAGTAGATCTTCTTGGTGCTTGTAGAGAAGATTTCAAGGACCTAAGCTAAAGATCAAGATGTCTTATAGAAGAGTGATTCCTAAGTAGAATAGTGATAAATTTGAGGCATGGTAGGAAATTATGAAGTTGCACTTGGCAATCATAGGTGTTTCAAGTTTGAAATACTTGGAAAATGCTTAGAAGGCTCCTACTAGAATGTTCATTGTGGAAAAATTGCTAAAAAGAAAAATCATAACATTATGATGATTGACATTGCATCAACTCTTAACTATGCTAAATTTGATGAGGTCAAAGGATGTGATACTTCTCATGACATGTGGACCAAATTGAAGGATATTTATAGAGGTGATGATATTGTAAAAGGAGCCAAGGCAGAGAGCTTAAGAGGTCATTTTGATCAGATGAAACTGAGAGAGGATGAAAATATTGAAAAATACATTGGAAGAATCAAAGCCATTGTCAGTGCTATCAAAGCCTCTGGAGGAACAATTGAAGATGTAATAGTGGTATGAAAGGTGCTCACAACCCTTCTTCCTATCTATGAAATCAGAGTGTCTTCTATTCAATAAATGAGATGTGATCAAAATAAAAAGATAACTTTGGATGCTCTAGTTGTAAAGTACATTTGAACTAGATAACTATGATAATTATCCTCTTAGTTCTAGCAATCTTGAGTTTACATTTGAAACCATGGTATCACTCAAGAAAAAAGATAAAAGGTCCAAAATAAAGCAATCTAAAAGTGAAGAGGAAGACAATTTTGATAGTGATCTTGAAGCCATTGAAGCAATTCTTGCAAGAGGGTATCCCAAAGGAAAAGGAAAGTACAAAGGTAAAATTCCTTTGATCTATTTCTCTTATGAAGAAGTTGGACACATTATTGAAAGATTCCTAAACAAAGAAGAAAAAGATTAAAAGAAGCACAACAAGTATAAAGGCAAGAAGGATTTCAAGAACTTCAAGGAATACAAGGACAATGGTAAGAAATCTTGTTTTATGGCTACAGATTCAGATAGTAGTGAAGATGATGAAATGGTATATATTGTTGTAAAAGATGATTCCAATGATAAAGGAGATAAAATGGCACTTATCTCTCATATTAGAAAAAATGATACATGGATTATTGATAGTGATTAATCACATCATATGAATGGTGAAAAAAAAAAGTTTGAACATATGGAACATTATGATGGTGAAAGTGTGAGATTTGGAAACAATGAACTATGTTGCATAAAGAGAAAAGGTTGTATCTCACTAACCAATGAACTTAGATGTGATAATGCTTATTGGGTTGAAGGACTATATCATAATCCATTGAGTGTGGCATAGTTAAATAACAGTAGATTAAAGGTAGAATTCATGAATGGGAAGGCCAAGCTACTAGATTGAAAAGGAATTTTGGTTGGATCTGGTAAGCAAACAAAAGATAATATATTCTACCTAGATCTCTGTGAAAGTTTGTATTTTATTTCTCAAGTAGAATAAAGATGGTTATGGAATAAAAGGCTATGCATGTGGACTTTAATAATCTAATCAGGATAAGAAAAAAGGGTAAGATGCATTCCTAGTTTAAGGAAACCTAATATGGGCCTATGAAAAAATTGGCAAGACAAGTTGTAAAAGAAAAAACTATCATTCTAAAAAAGTCTTGGAGATAGTTCATACAAACTTATGTGGACCTATTGGAATAGAGAGTTACAATGGAGATAAGTACTTCTTTTTGTTGATGACTATTCTAGAATGATGACTGTAAGGTATATTAAAGATAACTCTAAAGCTTTTCAAAAGTTTAAGTGGTATCTAGCAAGAGTAGAGAAAGAAAATAGAAAGAAGATAAAATGTTTGAGATCATATAGAGGTGGTGAATTCAATGAATTTTGCATTGAAAATGGAATTGAGAGACAAGTATCATCCCCTGGTACACCACAACAAAATGGTATAGTTGAAAGAAGGAAAAAATCCATCATGGATTTTTAAAGAACCTTGATGATAGAAAAGAATATTGCAATCAAATACTAGATGAAATTAATCTATACTACAATGCATATCTTGAATAGAGTACAGTTAAATAAAGACTCAAATCAAACTCCTTTTGAACTATGGTATGGCTACAAACCTAAAGTAAGTTACTTGAAAATATCTGGTAGTAAATGTTATATCTTGAAGGAATCTATAAAAGGTAAATTTGATGTCAAAGGTGACAAAGACATATTCCTAAGATACTCCTATAGAAGTAAAGCACATAAATGTTTGAATTTGTCAACTCATTAGATCATAGAAAATGCACAAGTAAGAATTGATGAATTTTTAGAAAAGAGTGAAGTAGAGAGTAACAAATAACTTGAGAATTACATAACTTTTTTCTACTATGAACTTGACACATTACCAAATCTAATTGGAAGTTAGTAGACTTCACCTCCCAAGTCCCAAAAATCTCCAAGAGCTACTGAGTTCCAACTAGTGCAAGCTGAGTCATAGTCTAAAGGACCCAAGTTGCATTTAGAAGATATTGAGCTATTGCCATAGAAAATTGAGTCTAATTGACTCAAGTCATAGATAGTGGGACTCAAGATTGATATAGAAGATGACATGGTGAAGCCAGTGGAACAAATTCTAGATCCAAAGTATTTGTGTTAGCAAGATATGTCAAAAGACACCACGCACTTGATTAGATCATTGGAGACAAGTTAGATGGAACAATGACAAGAAATAAATTTAAAGGTACATGTTTGCTTGCTGAATTTGAACCAAGATTAGTTAAAGATGCTTTGGATAATGAAAGTTGGATTGAAGTATTGGTAAACATATTTGTTCTCTCTAATTTTAACTCTTCAACACCCGAATTTGTGAACAACATCTAATTACAATAGTTGGAAAGGTACTTCTAAGAAGACTTACTTTCCTTTGAATTGTTAGGTACAAGTCCCTATTGTGAAATTTTCAATGAATTTGTTTACTCCTAAATCTAAATAGGGTATGTTCTTAACTAGAGAACACAAGAGGTAAACTAAGCCAATCCTATAAGGGATTCAACTTAGGCAAGAATAAATGTTTTGAGAATTACTTAAATCTATGAACTCACATATCTTATGAATTCATAGCTAATATGCACTAAGATTGATTGATCTATCTAGAAACTAAATTGTAGAGAAAGATTATATTGAATGAAAACATCTAAAGGATCTCTTTGAGCTTATAGTGACAATTCCTATCATATTCAACTCACTGTATCAAAAGAAGGGTAATCAAACTCTTTTTATTCCTTGTTTCAACACAAGATAAAGAGAATCAAGAAGAAAATAACAATTATTCAAAAATGGAATAGAAAATGATTGATATAGAAATAGCATTCAATTGACTCTGCACCATCAAGTACTTCACACCAAAAATTTGCTGACATTATATTAATCTTTCACTGTCATACATGTAAGATTCTGAGATGACAATTACAATGGAAGTTTAATGGATTCATCTTCTCAAAAATGAAAAATGAAAAAGAGCAAATTTGTCTATTACAACGATTACATAACAAAAATGGAAAAGGAAAAATAAGAATCACTTTACCTTCTTTCCCTTTTTTGACTTTTCCCTATATGCTTTGGTGGCAACAATGATCAGAATTAGCTATTCATGCTTATGGACATGCACAATTGTGTATCTCAAGAGCCACTTAGAATGCTCCTAGGCCAGATCTTTGATGGTGCATAATCAGTCTTGTAGTTCTTCCATGGCCACATGCACACATCTGACTAGCTTCTAAAGCTCAAAAATTCTATCCTGACAACTAGAAGTTATTCTTGTTAGCTCATCTATGAAATTCATGAAGTTTTCCTAGATGATAGTTACTCCAATTATTGCCTTCCCTTGTCCACTAGACTGTGAATCAGTATGCAATCCTCTTAGGAGTTCATAGTCTTTGTCCTGCTCCTTCTTCACTTTAGCTTCAGTTTCTTTAAGTCCTTGTTTCACCACCATAATCATTTTAGATTTGAACTACATGTTTTGGAACCACTCAACTAGGGGCTCATCTCGTTTGCGTAAAATCTTCACTTCAACATAGTCCTTCACTTTCATGTGGATGATCATTTTCAACAAAGACACATAATCATCACTCTTGACCTTTTCTACAGCCAAGGTGGCCCTATTTGATGATATATTATCATTCCCTATTTCTAATCTCAAAATGGCATTACTAATCTAGTGTATAAAAGAGAGTCCTTCTGCCTTGATCTTCTCACTCCACTCTGCCAATTTTCCCAGCATGCTTATCTTCTTGAAGTTGAGAGATAAGTGCCTGGATGTCTATAGAAGTGGGATTTCTAGTAATGGGCATCCCAAAAATGCTTTCAAAAGGGGTGGCTAATTCCCTTATGAAACTATTCAATTCCTATATTTCTACTTTCATTTGGACTTTTGACAACTTAAGGCTTTCTAGTTGTCCTTCAATTACCTTGTTTGTGGACTTCCATAAGATGACTTTGGTATCATATCTGGCTTATTTGAGATCTACTAAATGTAGGGTGAAATCATATGTAGTCATATCCTCAATCCTTCCTTCTTTGTTAGGTTTGGCTATCTCCATTATTAAATGCCCTATTACAAGATCCTTCTTAAGGATAGACAAGGTCTTCTATTTCTTCACTTTAGTCAATGTGGACCCAGAACAAACAACAAGGGATAAGGTATTCTTGCTGGGACCACCTTCATCTTTCCTCTTTCTCTTCCTAGCCAAAGTGTCTTCTAACCATGAATCTATGCCTATTACCTTTAAATCCATCTTAAGAGAATCTATGCTAAACATTTTCCTTTTGATCAGAGTGATTGTTTTCACAGTCGAAGAGAATGGATTCTTTTGAGATTGAGAGACAAGCTTTGAGGATTCTTGGCCTTTCTATGTCTCTGTAGTCTTCTTGGCTACTTCATCTGACTCAGTGGACTCTCTATCACTACTTCCTCCATCACCTAAGTTCACTACTTGCACATGAGGACTACTTGGGAGGAGAAGTGTAGGGCTTGTAGATGGGATTAGACTACTAGTAGGTGAAGGAACCAAAGTAGTAGTACTATCTTTTGGCTCATCTACTTTCTTCTTACCTTTTGGCTGGGCACCAATCACTAGAGGGGAGCCATCTTGACAAGTCTTAGTCAAAGGAATGTTTTTTTCTAGAGGTTGGTCATCTCGACCTACTGGTTGAGCTAGTCCTTGAGTTATGGCCAGGGTCACACCTGATGTGTCAGCTTGTGAGGAAGAAGCAAGGGTAGATGTTGAAGGAGCTTAAGTGGGGGTGCTTTTACTTTGACTTCTTCTTGTTATAGCCCATTCAACCCACTTCCAAGTCCTTTTAACAATTCGGGCCATCATAACATCTAAGATCATTCCCAACATCTTGATAAGGCTCTGAACTAATAGGAGTATTTCTTAACTTTGTTAAATATGTATTACTATACATATTCTACCCATCATCTTCAATTCCTTCAACAACAAGGTTGATTTTGTACATTTTTACTTGATCTACTATGAGCCTAGCAAAAGCACAATCATTTCTCTCAAACTCATCTCTATAATCAGCCCAATAGTCTTCAATAGTGGTGACATGCTTGATCACACTGCCAATTTGGAGAACATCTCTTACATATCCATTTGGATCAAACATAGGTCTCAAGACCTTGTACATCTCCAATTGATACTTCATTTCAAACACTTTTAACATGTTCTTTGCATCAGAATGGGATTCATAGCTTAAAGCTCCCACCTTCATTAGAAACTAGTAACCTTTCTTCTTTAGGCTCCCACTCAACATGTTCACTTGAATGGCTTGCCTCACAATCTCAATCAACATGATCATGTCACTCGAGTACCTTGGTAGCTTCAAAGGGAACCCATCAAAAGCTGCAAGATGCAAATACAAAAAGGATGAGAATTGGATTAAAAAGCTCCAATATTGACTGATAGCCACCATAGCTTTTGAAATAAACCTCCTTTCTGGAAATCCCTGGAGCTCCCTATAAATTCTCTTAGTAAATGCATCTTTGAATTTTTTATATTCTGCATAACTATTTTTCAATTGTAAATATGGGTAGAATTCATAAGACTTCACATCATTAGGGATATTTTCTACCCTTGAGAGGCCCAACTATAACTATAGAGAAGATAACATGTAAATCTAAAAAGAGGACATATAGAAGGTGTTTTAGAATTTTATGGTGTTGGAAATGAGAATAGAGTGACTGAGAGGGGGAGGGGGTGAATCAGTTACTACAAAAATTTTCATAGTCCCTAAGATGTCTGAATATACCCTTGATCTAATTAATATAAATTGCTGAAACTTGATAATGTAGCAAATGATAAATATTAAGAACTGATATGTTATCATGCACAAAGTAATTCGACAATCAGGAACACAAGAGACACCCAATTTAACATGGAAACCCAATATGGGAAAAACCACCAATGTAACTAGATACTATTTTTCACTCTTATGAAGTGAGCCCTATTAGGAGCCAACCCTGTTAAAGGTTACAAAACACACTGTTAGGTGTGACCCTGTTAAAGGATTTAATCACCCTGTTAGGAGTGGCCTTGCTAGAGGTCTTTAGAACAATTCAATTGAACTATCACCTTGTTAGAGGATTTATTGAATGGCTGTTAAACCAACTCTGTTAAGAGATTTTGAATTCACTGTTACAATGGTTAGAAAGCAACAATGAAGTGACCTGATATAATGTACAACTTATCTTTGCTGATTATAGATCTCTATTATGCTTGACTGGATCTTTACTGATCAAATGCAACTTTACAGCTCCTTCAACACATCTAATCCTACATCAGACTTTGCTCAACACTCACCTTTTTCATTTCATACCATAATTTGCATTCATAACTTATTTTTCACTATCACACACACTTTTAATTCATAACCCGAATGACCATATATACCTTTCAGATTATCTTAGTCAGCTCAAATTACTGATCAAACCAACAATTACAACAGTCGGCTAGAAGTATTATTTACAGATCCTTATACTGGCTAACCCTGCATGGTAAAATTTTTCTAGAAAATAATTCCTGTGTTGACCGACTGAGCTTGGCTAGTACAGTGAACTTCGTGACAATCCTTCAATCACTAGGAGAACTCAGTAAGTACTGAGTTTCCTGAGAAAACCAAGTGAGCTCAGTGAAAACTATGCTTTGGAGACCGAGTGAAGCTCGGTTAACACTGACTTCTCCATGATTCCTTTGATGACCGAGTGAGCTTGGTGGAAACTACCCTTTGGAGATCGAGTGAAGCTTGGTTAACATTGAATTCCTCATTTCCTTCATTGATCGAGTGATCTCGGTGAACACTATCTTTCACCTTTCCTTTGTTGACCGAGTTAGCTCGGTTAACACTGTCTTCCACATTTCCTTTGATAACCGAGTGAGCTCAGTTGGCACTATAGATTGCATTGTAGACTGTCTGAGCTTGGTGAACTTGAGACTAATGACTTGATATGACATTTGTGTGACATCAAGGACAACATTATCCATCAATCTCCCTCTTTGGAATTGATGGCAACACAACATGTCATAACAGAATGAAATTTTGAAAACAAGTCCAACAAGATAACAGACTTCTCCCTCTTTCAATAATCTCCCTCTGTTAAGGGACTTCATGGAAAACTTTTCAAATCTCACAAATTTCAGAAGGATATGACAGTAAATCTCTCCCTCTTTGACAACACATGCCAAAGACAATAGAAGTTAAGTGAATTGTAATGTACCTTTAGCACTGATTCATATGCAATGATTTCTGATTAAACTGCATCAACAGATAGATCTTCAATCTTGTATGTGTTGATGCATCACTAGAACTCATTTTTTGTGGACTTCAGATAGGGGAATGACCCCTAACTTACCTCTGAGATACAAAAATGCATCCTTAGGTAAAGGCTTTGTGAATATGTCATCAATTTGTTCCTTTGTATGGACATATTCCAATCTGATCTCCCTGTCTTGCACCAATTCTCTAACAAAATGATATTTTATTACAATATGCTTGGTCTTGGAATGCATTACTGGATTATTAGATATGTTGATTGCACTAGTATTGTTAGAGAACATGACAACTGGTTCTTTGATTTTCATCTTCATTCCTTGCAATAACTGCTTAAACCAAACAACATTTGAACAGTTTACTACTACAGCAACATACTCTGCCTCTGTTGTAGATTGGGATGTACAATACTGCTTTTTGCTTGTCCAAGAAACAAATCTTTTTCCAAGAAAGAATGCTCCTCGACATGTGCTTTTTCTGTCATCAAGGTTTCCTGCCCAATCAGCATCAGTAAACACTTTCAAATCCAAATTACCTCCAAATTTTTACCATAAGCCATAATCTTTAGTTTCTTTCAAATATCTCATTATTCTTTTGATTTCCATCAGGTGAGTTTCTCTTGGCTTTGCTGAAAATCTTGCAACAATACCAACTGCAAGGGCAATATCTGGCCTGGTATGAACTACGTATTGCAATTTTCCAATCATAGATCTATACAATGTTTGATCTACCTCTTTGGATTCATCATCTTTGGTAAGTTTCAATCTAGTACATATAGGAGTTCCAACAAGTTTACAGTCCTCCATTCCAAACCTTTTCAATATCTCCTTGATGTATTTTGATTGAGTGATGTAGATGCCATTCTTATTTTGTTGAATTTGAAGACCAACAAAGAATTTTATTTCACCAAACATAGAAATTTCAAATTCCTTGTTCATTTGTTCTGAAAATTCTTTGCAAAGATCATCATGCCCTATGAAAACAGTATCATCTACAAATATTTCTGCCAAGACAATCTTATTATCTGGTCCTTCCTTTATATACAAGCTACTATTATCATTAGTTATTTGAAAACCAATCTGAATAAGATAGTTATGCAATCTTTCATACCATGCTCTAGGGGCTTGTTTCAGACCATACAATGCCTTGTGTAATTTGCAGACCATGTCCTTTTTATCTAGATCAACAAAACCTTCAGGTTGTTCAATGTAAACCTCTTCATCCAGTATTCCATTGAGGAATGTTGACTTGACATCTGTCTAATAAACTCTGAATCCTTTGTGAGCAGTATATGCAAGTAAGGTTCTGACTCCTTCCAATCTTGCAATAGGAGCAAAGGTTTCTCCATAATCTATGCCTTCTTCTTGAGAGTATCCTTTGCATACCAATTTGGCTTTGTTTCTGGATACCTTACCATCTTCAGTCAACTTGTTTCTCAATACCCACTTGGTTCCAATTACATTCTTATTTTTAGGCCTGGATACAAGAGTCCATGTCTTGTTCTTCTCTATCTATTCTACTTCCTCGTTCATTGCCTCAATCCAACTATCATTTGTCAATGCATCTTTAATGCTTCTAGGTTCAAAATCAGCAAGTAAACAAGTATTTTTCAGCTTGCTTCTTTTCAAGGTTCCTTCAGACTTATCTCCAATGATCTAATCTAGTGCATGATGTCTTCTGACATATTTAGCTAATAGAGGTTCTTTGCCTCTTGAATGAGCTTCATTGCTATCTCGTTGTGCTTCAATTTCATGTTCAGGCTGTTCTAGCTCGGTAAGAATTAGCTCAGGCATTTCAGACTCGATAGACACTTGATCGGTAATGTTTGAATGTTGTTGTGGCATGGTTTAAACTTTTTGCAACTTAGTTATTGATGACTCAAGAGTTGAGGATTCTTGAGTGAACAGTATACTTGGTATAGTATCTGGTTCAATGTAAACAAATCTTCTGTAATCTTCAGGTACCTTTTTGCTTTCTTCTTCAGATTTGTCTGCAAACTCATCAACTTTCACATGTGCACTTTCTATGAATTTGTTAGTGGATAGATTTAAACATCTATATGCTTTGCTTTTGCACAAATATCCTAAAAATATTCCTTCATCACCTCTTACATCAAATTTTCCTTTTCTAGATTCTTTCAAAATATAACATTTGCTTCCAAATACTTTTAGATAACTTACATTGGGTTTGTAGCCATACCATTATTCATAGGGAGTTTTGAATGAGTCATTCTTCAACTGTACTTGGTTTAAGGTATGAACTGCAGTGCTGATGGCTTCCTTCCAGTACTTGATAGCAATGTTCTTTTCTATCATCAGGGTTCTTGCACAATCCATGATGGACTTGTTTCTTCTTTCAGCTATTCCATTTTGTTCAGGAGTTCCTGGTGCTGAGACCTATCTTTTAATACCTTTTTCAATGCTGAAGTTGTTGAATTCATGTGAGATGAATTCACCACCTCTATCTGACCTTAAGCATTTTAGTCTTTTTCCTGTTTCTTTTTCTACTCTTGCCAAATACCATTTGAATTTCTCAAATGCTTCTGATTTATTCCTTAGATACATGATAGTCATCATTCTTGAGTAGTCATCAAAAAAAAGAATGAAAATTTTTTCTCCAGTATAGCTTTCTATTCCAATGGGTCCACATAAATCAGTATGCACAATTTCTAATATTTCTTCAGACTGATAGTTCTTACTTTTAAAACTAGTCTTTCCCATTTTACGAATTTGACAATTCTTGCATAGACCAACCTTAGGTTTCTTAATGTTAGGAATGCCTCTTACTTTCTTGAATTTGCTTATTTTTACCAGATTATCAAAATTGACATGACACAACCTTTTATGCCATAACCAAATTTCTTCAATTTGAGCAATAAAACATGAGCATTCACCAAGTTCTAGATAGAACAAGTTACCTTTAGTTTGGGTGCCAGATCCTATCAGCTTTCCTTGTTCATTCAACAGTCTTGCCTTTCCATGCATGAATTCCACCTTGAATCTAGTATTGAGTAACTGTGCCACACTTAGCAAATTATGTTTAAGACCTTCAACCCAATAGGCATTATTACATACATGTTCTTTGGTTAGACAGATTCTTCCTCTTCCTTTTATGAAACAAGGTTCATTATTACCAAACCTTACACTGCCACCATCATAGTCTTCAAACTGATCAAACTTATTTTTATCACCAGTCATATGATGTGAGCAACCATAGTCTATAATCCATGTATCATTCTTACTTATATGAGAAACAAGTTCCATTTTATCTTCTTCATCACTGTCATAATCATCTTTAATGACAATATAAACAATCTCATCCTCACTATTATCAGAATCTTTAGAATTTTCAGCCATGAAGCATGATTTCTTACCTTTTTTTTTTGGATGATTTGAAGTCTTTCTTGCAATTCCATTTTTAATCTTTCTTTTCATCATTGTTTTGCTTGTTTGGACACCTTGCTGCAATATGACCAATTTCTTCACAAGAAAAACAGATTAGACAAACTTTACCTTTGTATTTTCCTCTGCCTCTAGAATATTTCTTTGCTAGTAGAGCTTCAATTACTTCGAGGTCACTGTCTGAACTTTGGCTTGATTCATTTTCACTTTCTAACTGAGATTCCTTCTCCTTTTTGTTTTTCTCCTTGAGTGAGAGCTTGGCTTGAAATGCTGATTCAATGTTCTTGGAGGCTGGAACATAGTTGTCAAAGTTATCTAGTTCAAATGCAGTTAGTCTTCCAACTATGGCCTCAAGATTTATCTGATAATTTGCTTCACACCTTCTTTCCTAAATTGTAGAAACTCTGATTGCATAAATGGGAAGCAAGGTTCAGAGAACTTTTCTTATAATTGTTTCTCCTTTGATATCACCTCCAGATGCTCTGATTACACTCACACATGCTTTAACTCTTTCAACATACTTTGCAATGTTTTCATCCTCTCTCATCCTCATTTGATCAAATTGTCCTCTTAGACTTTTTGCTTTTGCTCTTCTCACATTATAATCTCCTCCATAGATTTCTTTTAGCTTGTTCCACATCTCAAAGGCAGTTTTGTAGTCCTTAATGTCATCAAATTCTTCATAACTGAGAGTAGATGCTATGTCTATCATCATATTGTTGTGAGTCTTCTTTTCAGAAATGCCATTGACAGACAATGTGCCAGGAGGTTCTTCATATTTTTCTTCAAGGTATTTTAGTCCAGTATCACCAATAGTAGCCAGATGAAGTCTCATCAATCCTTGCCATGCAGAGAAGTTATCTCTATTGAGTTTTGGAACTTCTCTTTTCTAAGACATCTTGATCTTTGGCTTAGATCCTTGAAATCTCTTCTTGCAAGCACCAAAGGCTCTGATACCAATTTTTGGAAATGAGAATAGAGTAACTAAGAGGGGGAGGGGGTGAATCAGTTACTACAAAACTTTTCACAGTCCTTAAGATGTCTGAATATACCCTTGATCTGATTAATATAAATTGCTGAAACTTGATAATGTAGCAAATGATAAATATTAAGAACTGATATGTTATCATGCACAAAGTAATTCAACAATCAGGAACACAAGAGACACCAAATTTAACATGGAAATCCAATATGGGAAAAACCACCAATGTAACTAGATACTATTTTTCACTCTTCTGAAGTGAGCCCTGTTAGGAGCCAACCCTGTTAAAGGTTACAAAACACACTGTTAGGTGTGACCCTGTTAAAGGATTTAATCACCCTATTAGGAGTGGCCTTGCTAGAGGTCTTTAGAACAATTCAACTGAACTGTCACTTTATTAGAGGATTTATTGAATGGCTGTTAAACCAACTCTGTTAAGAGATTTTGAATTCACTGTTACAATGGTTAGAAAGCAACAATGAAGTGACCTAATATAATGTACAACTTATCTTTTTTGATTACAGATCTCTGTTATGCTTGACTAGATCCTTACTAATCAAATGCAACTTTACAACTCCTTAAACACATCTAATCCTTCATCAGACTTTGCTCAACAGTTGCCTTTTTCATTTCATACCATAATTTGCATTCATAACTTCTTTTTCACTATCACACACACTTTTAATTCATAATTGGAATGACCATACATACCTTTCAGATTATCTTAGTCGGCTCAAATTACTGATCAAAAAAACAATTACAACAGTTGGATAGAAGTAATTAATTTGCAAATCCTTATACTGGCTGACCCTACATAGTAAACTTTGTCTAGAAAATAATTCTTGTGTTGACCGACTGAGCTTGGTTAATACAGCAAACTTCGTGACAATCCTTTAAATATCAGGAGAAATCGTTAAGTATTGAGTTTCCTGAGAAAATCGAGTGAGCTCAGTGAAAACTATGCTTTGGAGACCAAGTGAAGCTTGGTTAACACTGAATTCTCCATGATTCCTTTGATGACTGAGTGAGCTCGCTGGAAACTACCCTTTGGAGACCGAGTGAAGTTCAGTTAACACTAAATTCCTCATTTCCTTCATTGACCGAGTGATCTCGGTGAACATTGTCTTTCACCTTTCCTTTGTTGACCAAGTTAGCTCGGTTAACACTGTCTTCCACATTTCCTTCGATAACCGAGTGAGCTCGGTTGGCACTGTAGATTGCATTGCAGACTGTCTGAGCTCGGTGAACTTGAGACTGATGACTTGATATGAAATTTGTGTGACATCAAGGAAAACATTATCCAACACATGGCACTAAGAGTGTTGGATAGGTTCTCATTTATCTTGTAAGCCCAATCAATATATTAGGTATTTTAGCAGATGACTTGTACCAAGAAGAAATATTGCTCAACAAAATTTAAAGCTTCTACCTCACCTTTAAATCTATGTAAGAGAACTAGGATGTATGCAATCTTAGGTTTGATATTAGTACCAAAAAGAGTGCTAGGGACCTTACTTTTGGTGCTTTGTGGCTCTTGAAACCATGACTGCATAATCTCCTTTCTCTAGACCATTTTCTTCGTAGAAAACTTAGAGACAACTCCACCAATTGTCAAATATGAAAACTCCTCTTGCTTTGGTATTTGTAGATAATTTACCACTATTTTTCTATAAATGGAAATCAATATCATATCATCTAGCAACACAATCTATCTTGTGTGGGTTATAATGGTTTATTCATTCACATATCAACTTTGGAGCTTGAACCACAACTAGAAAACTAGCTTCTTTAACTAGCCTGCATCCTCAGAGCTTCTTAGTAATGGGATGTATAGGCTCTGATCTCACCCTCTTCTAGAAATATTACATGTCATAGAAATAGAGGGAAGTGTATGTGAAATTATGTAGTGAAGACTTGATCCCATTCAATCCATCAAAATCTGCAAATCTAGTTGTCATTCTATTTGGAAATGAATCTCAAATCTAGAGAATAAAAGGAATAGTAATTGCACATTTACTAGCCTTTTGGAAAAGTGATGTAATTTTAATAGAATAAAATTTCAAGGAAAAGTGATAGTTTTATAACTATTCACACTTCCATCTATATAGGAACTTTGATTCACCTATTGATCTTTAGAATTCATGTCACATGAATGAATTGAAAGATCAATCTATTGGAACAATAAATGCATAGTTTTAATGGATATTAATGTGTCCTTTTAGTATTTCCATTGGTCCAATAGTAACTTTTTATTTTTGATATTTACTTTCCCATTTTCCACTAAGTTTCAAAAAATTATAAATAGAGTACTCTATAACAAAATGTCCACCGAAGCAAATTCTACTTAATAGATCTTTCTCGTAATATTTATACTATTTCCATTTATAATTTTGTAAATTTTAGCTCACAAAATATGGTTTTAATCCACTCACCAACTTTATTTTCTTTAAAATCTAGAAAATTGTCTTCATGGGTTGAAAACCCATCTAGGAGAAGACGATTTTCAATTCTCCACCTAGGCTTGCCCTTTAACTTTACCCTTTGTCTATGGTTTCTCTTTGGGTTTGGAGATGTCCAAAAGTAGTACAAAAAATCATTAGGGAACCACCTATGCTTTCTTCTCCTTTAGAATTAGCTTTTTCAAGAAAATGACTTCATGGGTTGAAAACCCATCGAGGAGAAATCAGTTTCTAGTTTTCTGCCTAGAATGATTTTGAGAGTTGGGAAGAATCCTAAATATTTCCTAAGGTAGATAATTATAAGAGGAACACTAATTTGTTATAGGATACCTTTTTATCTTCTTATTTTGACTTGCATTCATTCTTTGTTACTTTCTGAAGAAACTTGCCTTCATGGGTTGAAAACCCGCCACGAAGAAGACGATTTCCATTTCTCCACTCACTTTTGTCTCTATGGAGAAAATGATGTATTCCAAAAAAACTATAAGTTTTTGCAAGTGATCTTTGCATGTTTTGTGAATCTCCACTAGATTTGGTACTAAGCTACCTACAAAAACTTGCACACAAACGAAGACCACTTGACTATGAAAAATAGAGAAAGGGATGATGAAAAATTTGATGAAGAATTTCTCCACCTAAGGGAGCTTGAACTTAGACATGAACACCTAGGACTTTATTAGGACACAAAATTTCCACTTTACAGAATGGTTATAGGATGAAAAGTGGTTCAATAGCTACCTCTAACTGGGGACTTGGGTAAGCTATGCCAAAGCAAGGAATCTAAAATATTTTGTTTTGCAAAAGAAAAATGTGGCACACGATAAAACAAAAGCAAGGAGCAACAAGAAATGAAAGAAAGTAAGGGAAACCTAACTAGGAAGACAAAAATAGGAACTAAACTTAACTATTGTATAGCACATGGGTTACCTATTTTCTATTTGAAATTTGATAAAGCTTTAGATCTTGACCATTATAAGTTATGGGCTACACCTCACCATTTGTGTATGCCAATTGAAATGAACTATTCTCAAATGACTAATGAATAGTGAATGGGCCTTTACACAAGGTATCAAATTTCTTATGCATTGCTTTTGGAGCTCTTTTCTTATCCCACGATAACACACTATCTCCTATCATGAATTTCCATGGTCTTGCCCTTTTATCAAATAGGTTCTTCACATGTATTTGGTGTTGTGTTATATGATCCACAATTTCTTCTCTTTCCTCTTTGAGTTTTCTCATGTACAAAATCCTCTTTTCTAAACCATCCCTATAGATATCATCTTCAATTACTATTCTTAGTTTATTCATAGCTAATTCCAAGGGTAATGGGAGATTGGCTTTAGTCCTATAGACCAATTCAAAAGGAGATATACCAATTTCCCTTTTAGGTGTCACCTTGTCCACCCATAGTGCCTCATGAATTTTATTTTTCCAAGTCTTCTGATTATTTGATACCAATTTCTTGACAATATTCATCAAATTTCTGTTACTAGACTCTATTTGACCATTTCCTTGTGGGAAGTAATCAGAGGAGTGACTAACTATGATTCCATGTTTGAAGAAAAAATTGGTGATCTCTACTGAGGAGAAGTATGCCACATTATCCATCACTAGTTTGATGGGGACATCGAATCTAACTAATATCTTTTCTTTAATGAATCCACATACGACTTCAGAGGTAGTTTTCTTTGTTTCTTTTTCCTCTACCCACTTAGTGAAATAATTAGTTGCAATTATCACATATTGGTGACTAGCATTGGATGCTAGGTTGATAGGCCCAATGAAATGTCATTGTTGAAAAGGAACTTCAATGATGATAGGCCATAGAGGCAAAGAAACTAACTAGGAATGCCCAGTGAACATCTTACATTTCTCACATTTTGACACCTAGGAGTAGGAATCCTTCAACATTCTTGGCTAGTAGTAAAATTGTCTTAGTATTTTGAAAGTTGTGACTGAAGATGAGAAATGTCCTCCATAGGCTTCATCATGAAATGTCCTCAACAACATTTCTCGCTATTTTTTGTCTATACACCTAAGGAAGGTAACATCTACCTCCTTTTAAATAATTTGTCATCCCAAATTACATATTTAGCTACTTTCAATTTGAGATCTCTCTTCTATCTTGCTGTCATGTCTTCTAGCAATACTTTTGAACCAAGAATCTTGCATACCTATTGCTAATACTAACTACCTTTCTTGTGATTCCTCTGTTTCTTCAAAAATCATATTTTTTGCAATTTCTTTGCACAAAGTATTGCCTCTCACCAACTTAGTAGGCTTGATTTCAATGTCATGCTCTTGTATTTTCACCATCCATGTCCCTTTGGCATTGCACCCTAGATCCTATTGCATCAACAACCATTTTACTGCTACATTTGGAATGTAGACCACATAATGCAAGTGTAAGATATAGAATCTAAAATTCTTCAACACTTTGACTACTACAAAGGCATGTTTCTCAATTTGTGAAGTTATCAACTTATGATTTTTTAATGGTATGCTCATGAAATCTATAGAGGCTTGTATTCCTTCTTTGTTATCTTGCATAAGTATTGTTGATAAAGTGTGTTTAGAGGCATAACAATAAATGATGAAATCCTATTTATAATTTGGATGACATAATACTAGAGCATTAGAAATGGTAGTCTTAATGTTCTGGAAAGCTTATTTTCTAGCTTCATTCCATTTAAAACTTGAATTCATTTTCATCATATCTATAAGAAATTTAGTAGTTTTTGCAAAATTTGGGATGAATATTTTGAGGAAATTTACCTATCCAAAGAATGGCTTAACTTCTATTTTGTTTACTTGTAGGCTTAACATTTGAATATCCTCCACCCATGCTAGATCAATTCTGATACCTTCCTAGAAAAATATATGACTCAAAAGCTTTCCTTCTATAACATAGAAAACCAAATTTTTGGGATTAAGGGAGATTCCATGTTCTCAAAACCTTTGTAAAACTTTTTTCCAATCTTCTACGTGATTTTTCCTTTTCTTTGAAAATACGGTGAGGTCATCTAGGTATATGACTATAATCTAATCGTTTAGATCTAAAAATGTTTTACTCATGCATCTTTGAAATCTAGCACCAACATTAATGAGTCTAAAAGGCATTCTATGATATGCAAATGTACCCCACAAAGTAGTGAAATCTATTTTGTGTTGATCTTTCTCCTCCACTTCTATTTGATTGTACCTTAAGAAATTGTCAAGCATGGACATCATTTCAGCTCCAACTACTATTTGCAATAGGTAATCCATATTGGGAAGAGAAAAATTGTCTTTCAAAGATGCCTAATTCAAATTCTAGAAGTCAACATAGATCCTTATTTCTCCATTCTTCTTTCTAATTGGCACTATATTGGCTACCCATGTGGAATGATGAATGAGATAGATAATCCTTGCTTTTAACATCTTATTTACCTCCTTGAATATAGCATCAATTACTTTAGGATTATAATTCCTCTATTTCTATTAGAAGGGAACTACGTCAAGCTTTAGGGGAATCTGATGTTTTAGTTTCCCATCTCTATAAATTTTCAAATCTTCATAGCTCCAAGAAAATACATCTTGATATTCTATGTAAAGTTATTTAGCAACTTCTTTCTCTTCAGGTGAACAACACTTTTCAATGTTAATAATCTTGGGACTATTATTATCTCCTATATTAACTCCTTTGTATTCACCTATAGTAGAACCTTTTTCCATTCTCTTTTTTTGATGTAAGCATCATGCCTATTAAAAATTATTTCCAAAGATACAAAGTATGGAGGAATAATATTAACTTGCAATTGGACTTCCTCAACTTGGTCTTCTCTCTATTTGGATTTAAGGTCTCCACACTTTTCTTCCTTTGATGATTGTTTGCAAGTAACTTTGTCACTTTCTAAGAATAGTTGCAAGCTCTTATCGTCTTCAAAGACTTCCCAGGATTCTATATTTTTTGGAATAGAGGCTCAATACACAATCTCAACCTAGTATATCTTATCTTTGAATTTAGGATGGGGTAGCAATAGAGAAGTGGAAATAGCTAAGGAGTTAGCTTTAGTGTTCATCTCCCTTGGTACTGCTTCAATAGTAAAAGCATCTAGGCATTCTATTTCTATAGTTTTTCTACTTGTGGTTCTTTACAGAGTAATGCCTCTTAATTTGTCTTACAATGAGCTCTACATCACCTCAGGCCTTTAGGATCTTTATTACTTTCTCTTTCACTGCTATTATCCCTAGTGGTAGGGCCTCATACTCTACAATGTTATTTGTATTTCCAAACTCCAATTTGAAGGCCATGGGTTTAGGTTCTCCCTTAGGAGGTATTAACACCACACATGTGCTAGATCTTGATTAAGAATAACTTCCATAAAATTCCAATGTCCATATGGATGATGATTTCTTTCTAACTAAGGATTTCCTTTCTTAGGTCTCCACTTCTTTGTTCATCTAGAGCCTCCTCAGTTAATAGCATATAAATATCAAACTCCAGCTCTTGGTAGAGGATCTAAGCTTTAGGATCATCTAAATTTAGTAGAGTAAATTTTTCCTTTTCTTCAGGTTCCAATTTAACTTTCTTGCTTCTTATGAGTATGACTACTTGGGACAAGTCTAACTTTATTTCTCCTCCTAAATCTTGGCAAAAGCTCTTGCTTAAGAGAAGCCTATAGCTTGCTGGAATATCCACCACTAGGATAGTCAATAATAGTTTCTTTTTCTAGATGAGAAGCTAAGGCTACTTGAGCATCTTTGATCTATCTAAGAAAGGGGACTTGTTTGGCATCCATAGAGTAACACCTTCCATCAAACTTAGTGAGATTGATACCTAGGAATTTAGCTATAGAATAAGGCATCACACTGTTTGACACACTTGAATCTATTATGCAATTATTTAATTTGTATCCATTAATATACAATAAAATATAGAATGGGTTAGGTTTTTGCCTGGGAGAGGTTGTTAGGATAGTGGAATCCTCTTGGTTAAACAAGTTAGATGTCAAAGTTTCACCCCCTTCTTCAATGATTAGATTTTGATTCAAATTTGAAGCATTCCATTTACAATGATCTACCAGTCTTTTCAACTCAGAGGGATGAGATTTCAAATAATCTATAGGGGAGATTTAAATTTTTGACTCTTCATAGAATTGGATGAAATCAAAAGGGGTCTTGTCCTTACCTATTTGAGATGTTGATTCTCCTTGATTAATATGGATATTATTTGATGGAAAGTTGGGGTTGGTTCCTAGAGCATGACTAGAGGATTGATTCTTGAGCTTTTGACCTCGAGTCAACACTGTGTATGAAGTTCCATTAATGGTTGCATAACATTCACCCTTTGGTTCGAAGTCAGATTCATATTCTAAAAATAAGTTTCCAGAGTTGCCATTTTAGTATGAGTCTGACTCAAAGCAAGGGGCTATGGTACTCAATTCATTGGTGGATAGTAACTACATCATACGAGTAGTTTTTGGACATCTTTCACTATCATGATCTATTGTTAAATGGAACACACACATGTTTGATTTCTTTGGTGCCACTTCAATTGCCAATTTTGGCTATGAGCTTGTAAGTTGTGGAAAATTTCCATCATTATTCCTTCCTGGTGGGTCTTAATAGTTTCACTGGTAAGAATTACTTAACCTAGGTAATTGTCTCTTTACTACCACTAGTTCATTTGATAACTTTTGAATTAATTTGTTAGATTAGGTGGTATGACTAGAACTTCCCTTGGTTTGGAGTTCCCTTTTCCACTTTTTAGTAGAGATCAAGTCATCTTCAAGATCGAATTATTTCTTTTGTGCATCTAATAAATCTATGGGATGAGACCTTCTTAGGTCATAATTGATATCTGGCAGCATTGCACTTATAAAGAATGTTTTCAAATTTCTAGTAGTAGGCCTGTTGGATATTGGGATCCAACTAGTGATCTTATTAAAAGTTGTAATGAAATCCATCATACTCATGGTGGGTTAGTTTTTAATGGATGTCAACTATGTTAACAAGACATGTTCATCTTCTATAGTCTTGAACCTAGTTTTGAAGGCTATTCTCATTTTGTCCTAATTGGTAATTGAAACATCATCCAAATGATAAAACCAATCTAATACACTTTCTGTCAAGGTCTCTACAAATAACCTTACAACAACATCTTCATGTGCAACCCTTAAGATGTGAGTAGTTGTGAAGAAGGCCTTAATATGTTCATCTATGGTAACCTTTCCATCACCTAACAATTTAGGAAAATTATTCCTTGAACCCACTGGGAGTGGGTGATAGGCTATTAGTGCTAATGTACCTTTTATTGCAGCCCAAGGAGCAGCCATAATTGTTCTCGTAAGGTATGGTAGAAAATTGACAACTAGGGGAGAAATAACTCTATGCAAGACCAATACCTAGTAGGTAGTATGTGAAGAGCTTTGATTTCTAATAGGTGACGATGGTCTGCATTGACTTTTCTTTTCACCTTTATGCTTAGGAAGATCTAAGTTGGGAAAACCAAGTTCTATGAGTTTATAAAAAATAAGGTCTTGCCCACCCTGTTCTTTGGTACTTCCAAGGAACCTTGTTTGTTCCAAGGTGCTAGATTAATTTTATCTTTGAGCTTCATATATTAATTTCCTTTCTACCCTTTATATTTCTCTCCTCTGAACAATTCTTTTTGATGCTTCAGCCCTAGATTCTTCTTCTTCCAATACTTGGCTAGCATTCCTATAGTGTTCGACATTCCTCCTATTTCTCGAAACAAACATATTAAGAGATGAGATTATGTCTTCTCAGTTGTCTTGAAAACCAAGATTAGGTTGGAGCACTAGAAAAATGTTCTCATGAGGTAGTACTATTTTTCCTCATGATATAAGCTTATTAGTCAAGAAACTATTCATTTCCTTAGTAGTGTCGCCAAAAATATGTTGGTAAAAAGATATGTTCTTTTTGATTTTAACTCTTCAACACCCTAATTTGTGAACAACATCTAATTACAATAGTTGGAAAGCTACGTTTGAGAAGACTTACTTTCCTCTGAATTGTTAAGTACAACTCCCTATTGTGAAATTTGTAATGAATTTTGTTTACTCCTAAATGTAAATAGGATATGTTCTTAACTAGAGAACAAGAGAGGTAAACTAAGCCAATCCTATAAGGGATTCAACTTAGGCAAGAAGTAACATTTCAAGGATTAGTTAAATCTATGAACTCACACATCTTATGAATTCATAGCTAATATGTACTAAGAGTGATTGATATATCTAGAAACTAAATTACAAAGAAATATTATATTGAATGGAAACATCTAAAGGATCTCTTTGAGCTTATAGTGACAATTCCTATCACATTCAGCTCATTGTATTAAAAGTGGGGTAATAAAACTCTGTTTATTCCTCTCTTTAACCCAAGATAAAGAGAAACAATAAGCAAATAAAAATTATTCAAATAGAATAGAAAATGATTGATATAGAAATAACATTCAATTGACTCTACAACATCAAGTACTTCACACCAAAATTTTGCTGACCTTTTATTAATCTTTCATTATCATACATATAGGATTCTAAGATGAGCACTACAATGGAAGTTTAATTGGTTCATTTTCTTAAAAATGACAAATGACAAAGAGCCAGTTCATCTATTACAATGATTACATAAGAAAAATGGAAAAGGTGGAATAAGAATCACTTTTCCTTCTTTCCCTTTTTTTCCTTTTCCCTATAGGCTTTGGTGGCAACAATGATTGGAATCAGCTCTTCATGCTTATGGACATGCATATTTGTGTATCTCAAGAGCCACTTAGAATGCTCCCATGATAGATCTTTGACAGTACTCAACTAGTCTTGTAGTGCTTCCATGGCCATGTGCACACTCCGCTAAGCTTCTAAAGCTTAGAAAATTGATCTGAATGACTAGAAGTTATTCCTGTCATCTCATCTATGAAATTCATGAAGTTTTCCTACATGATAGTTACTCCAATTATTGCCTTAACTTGTCCACTAGACTGTGAATTAGTATGTAATCCTCTTAGTAGTTCATAGTCTTTTTCCTACTCCTTCTTCACTTTAACTTTAGTTTCTTTAAGTCCTTCTTCTGTCGTCATAATCATTTCATATTTGAACTACATACTTTGGAACCACTCAACTAGGGGCTCATCTCCTTTGGGTAAAATCTTCACTTTAATGGCCTACTTCACTTTCATGTGGATGATGATTTTTAACAAAGAAACACAATCATCACCCTTGACCTTTTCTATAGCTAGGGTGGCCCTATTTGATGATATATTATCTTTTTATTTTCCAATATTAAAATGGCATTACCAATTTGGTCTATAACAAAGAGTCCTTCCACCTTGATCTTCTCACTCCACTGTTTGCTGATTTTCCCAAAATGCTATCTTCTTGAAGTTGAGAGATAAGTGCCTAAAGGTCTATAGTAGTGGTATTTCTAGTAATAGGAATCTCAAAAATGCTTACCAAAGGGGTGCCTAATTTCCTTATGAAATTATTCAATTCTTATATTTCTTCTTTCATCTGGACCTTTGATAACTTAAGGCATTCTGGTTGTCCTTCGATAACCTTGTTTGTGGACTTCCATAAGTTGACTTTTGTATCATGTCTAGCTTCCCTAAGATCTACTGAATGCATGGTGAAATCATCTGTAGTCATATCCTCAATCCTTCCTTCTTTGTTAGGTTTGGCTATCTCCATTGTTAAATGCCCTATTTTAAGATCTTGCTCGAGGATAGACAAGGTCTTCTGTTCCTTCACTTTAGTCAATGTGGATCCAGAATGAACTACAAGGGATAAGGTATCCTTACTAGGAGCACCTTCATCTTTCCTCATTCTCTTCCTATCCAAAGTGTCTTATAACCATGAATCTATGCCTATTACCTTTCAGGTTGTCCCAAGAGAATCTTTGCTAAACATTTTCCTTTTGACTAGAGTGATTGTTTTTGTGGTTGAAGATAAAGGATTATTTTGAGCTTGAGAGATAAGATTTGAGGACTCTTAGCTTTTCTTTGTCTCTATAGTCTTCTTAGTTGCTTCATCTGACTCAGTGGACTCACTATCACTACTTCCTCCATCACCTAAGTCCACTACTTGCATATGAGGACTACTTGGGAGGAGAAGTGCAGGGCTTGTAGATGGGACTGGACTACTAGTAGGTGAGGGAACTAGAGTAGCAGTACTATCTTTCAACTCATCTACTTTCTTCTTAGCTTTTGGCTAGGCACCAATCATTGGAGGTGAACCATCTGACAAGTCTTAGTCAAAGGAATGTTTTTTGTCTAGAGGTTCATCACCTCCATCTAATAGTTGAGTTGGTCCTTGAGTTATGGCTAGGGTCACACCTAATGTGTAAGCTTGTGAGGAAGAAGTAGGGGTAAACACTAAAGGAGCTTGAGAGGGGGTGCTTTTAGTTTGGCTTCTTCTTTCTGTAGTCCACTCGAACCACTTTCTAGTCCTTTTAACAATTCAAGCCATCATAACATCTAGATCATCCCCAACATCTTGATAAGTCTCTAATCTAAGAGGAGTATTTCTTAACTTTGTTAAATATGAATTACTATATATATTCTTCCCATCATCTTCAATTAATTCAACATAAAGGTTGATTTTATACATTTTTACTTGATTTATTGTGAGCTTGGGGAAAGCATGGTCACGGCTCTTGATCTCCCTCTGCAATTAGCCTAGTAGTCTTCAATAGTGGTGACATGTTTTTTCACACTCCCAATCTAGAGAACATCTCTTGCATATCCATTTGGATCAAACAAAGGTCTCAAGACATTGTACATCTCTAATTCATACTTGATTTCAAACACTTTTAGCATGTTCTATGCATTAGAATGAGACTCACATTTGAAAGCTCCCATCTTCATTGAAAACTTGTAACCTTTCTTCTTTAGGTTCTCACTCAGCACATTCACTTGAATGGCTTGCCTCATGATCTTGATCAACATGATCATGTCACTCAGGTACCTTGGTAGCTTCAAAGGGAACCCATCAAAAGTTTCAAGATGCAAATATGAAAAGGATGAGAATTGGATGAAAATATTCCAAATTGACTGATAGCCACCATAACCTCTAGACTAAACTTCCTTTCTGGACATTCCTGGAGTTGCCTAAAAATTCTCGTGGTAAATGCATCTTTAACTTTTCTATATTTTGCATAACTATTTTTCAATTATAAACATGGGTAGAATTCATCAAACTTCAAATCATTAGGGAAATTTTCTACCTTTGGGAGGCCTAGCCATAATTGTAGAGAAGCTAACATGTAAATTAGAAAAGATGACATATAGAAGGTGTTGAAGAATTTTGCAGCACTAAGAGCATTGGATAGGTTCTCACTTACCTCGTGAGCCTAGTCAATATATTGGGTATCTAAGTAGATGACTTGTACCAAAAAGAAATATTGCTCAATGAAATTTAAAGCTTCTAGCTCACCTTTCAATTTGTGCAAGAGAACTAGGATTTCTACAATCTTGGGTTTGAGATTAGTACCAAAAAGAGTCTTAGGGACACTACTTTTGGCACTCCATGGCTTTTGAAACCATGACTACATAATCTCCTTTATCTAGACCATTTTCTTCATGGAAAACTCAAAGATAGCTCCACCAATTGTCAATCTAAAAACTTCTCTCACTCTATAATTCATAGAAAATTTACCACTATTTGTCTATCAATGGAAATCAATACCATATCATTTAGCAATACATTCTATCTAGTGTGTAGGTTATAATGGTTTATAAATTCACATATCAACTCCAGAGCTTGAACCACAACTAGAAATCTCACTGCTTCAACTAGCCTATATCCTCCAAGCTTCTTAGTAATGGGATGTGTAGGCTTTGATCTCACCCTCTTTTGGAAATCTTACATGTCATAGAAACAAAAGGAAGTGTCTGTTAAATTATATAGTGAAGACTTGATCCCATTCAATCCATCAAAACCCACATATCTGGTTGCCATTCTATTTGGAAATGAATCTTGAATCTAGAAAATAAAAGGAATAGCAATTATGTGTTTACTAGCCTTTTGAAAAAGTGATGTAATTTTAATAGAATAATAGTTCAAGGAAAAGTAGTAGTTTTGTAATTGCTCATGCTTCCATCTATATAGGAACTTCGATTCACTCATTGATCTTCAGAATTTATGCCACACAAATGAATTAAAAGAGAGATCTATTGGAATAGAAAATTCATATTTTTAATGAATATTAAAGTGTCCTTTCTATATTTTTGTTCATCCAATGGTAACTTTTTATCTCTCATATTTACTTTCCCATTTTCCACTAAGCTTCAAAAAATTATAAACAGAGTACTCTATAACAAGATATCCACTGAAGCGAATTCTTCTTAATAGATCTTTCCTACAATGTTTATATTATTTCAATTTATTATCTTGAAAAGTTCAACACACAAAAAATGGGTTTAATAAACTCACCAGCTTAATTTTCTTTAAAATCCAAAAAATTGTCTTCATGGGTTGAAAACCTACTGAGGAGAAGATGATTTTCAATTCTCTGCCCTGGCTTGCCTTTTAACTTTACCATTTTTCTATGGCATCTCTTTGGGTTTGGAGATTTCCAAAAGTAGTGTGAAAAACCATTAGGGACACACCTATGCTTTCTTCTCCTTCAGAATTAGTTTTTTTGGGAAAATGACTTCATGGGTTGAAAATCAACTGAAGAGAAGTCAATTTCCAATTTTCTACTTGGAATGATTTTGAGAGTTCTAGCGAATCCTAAATATTTAGTAAGGTAGATAATTGTAAGAGGAATATTAATTTATTGTAGGATACATTTTTATCTTCTTATTTTGACTTGCATTCATCCTTTGTTGCTTTCCATGGAAAATCGCCTTCATGGGTTGAAAACCCACCCCAAAGAAGATGATTTCCATTTCTCTATTCACTTCTATCTTCATGGAGAAAATGATGTATCCCAAACAACTATAACTTTTTACAAGTAATATTTTCATGTTTCTTGAATCTCCACTAGATTTGGTACTAAGCTAACCAAAAAAACTCACACACAAAGGAAGATCACCCGACTATGAAAAATGGAGAAGGGGAAGATGAAAAATCTGATGAAGACACTCTCCACCTAAGTGGCCTTGAACTTAGACCTAAACACCTAGGACTTTATTAGGACACAAAATTTCCACTTTACAAAATGGTTAAGGGATGAAAAGTGGGGCAACATGAAGCTATGAATGAAGAGATAAAACAAATGGAGAGGAATAAGAACTATACTCTTGTTCCTAGACCCAAGGATAAAAATGTATTTGGAGCTAAGTGGGTTTTCAAAAATAAGTTGAATGAAGATGGACAAGTTTCTAGATGCAAAGCAAGGTTAGTATGCAAAGGATATTCTCAAGAACAAGATATTGATTATGGTGAAAATTTTTCTCTTGTTGCATGATTAGAAGGTGTTAGAACTTTAATTTCTTTTTCTAGACATAAAGGATTTAAATTTTATCTATTGGATGTAAAATCTTCATTTTTGAATCAAATTCTTGAAGAGGAACTTTACATAGAAAAACTAGAAGGTTTTGTGGATCCTAGCAAAAAGGATATAGTCTGTAAATTGTAGTCTCAAGCAAGCTCCCAAAGCTTGGTATGAAAGACTTAATAACTACTTGATAAAGATTGGTTTTCAAAGAACAAATGATAACAACAATCTATATATCAAAGAAGAACCAGATAAGAAGATTTTTTTTGTAGAAATCTTTGTGGATGACACATTTTTCATAGGAAATGATGATTTATTAAACGATCTTTTAAAAGAGATGAGTCAAGAATTGAGATGTCCATGTTTGGAGAGATAAAATTCTTTGTTGGATTGTAGATCCAATAGAAGAAAGATGGTATCTACATTACTCACTCGAAATATATCATGGAGATACTAAAGAAGTTTGGAATGGAAGATTCAAGACCAGTTGGAATACCTATGTCTACTAGACATACGCTTTCCAGGAATGATGACTCCAAAGAGGTAGACTAGGCTACATATAGATCAATGATTAAAATATTGTAATATGTAGTACACATAAGGCCTGATATTACATTAGTAGTAGGTATGGTGGTAAGATTATCTACAAATCCTAAAGAAAATCACATGATAGAAATCAAGAAAATCATGAGGTATCTAAATGGTACTAAATACTATGGAATATGGTTCCAAAAAGGAGGCAATATGGATTTGAAAGCCTTCAAAAATGCTGATTGGATAGAAAGTGCTGATGAAAGGAAGAGAAATAGTGGTGGAGCATTCTTTCTTGGTAAAATATTAGTGTCTTAGAAAAGCAAGAAGTAGAATTGTATTTCTCAGTCTATAATAGAGGCATAATATGTGGCAATAGTAGTTAACTATTCCAGTGTTGTTTGGTTTGAGAAACTATTGGTAGGTGTATATGAGCAATGTTAGTATGCTAATAGAAACCAAATTTAACTAAAACTTCTACAAACTAAACAAAATTCATAAAATTCAAGATAGACTAAGATGAGCTCTCAATTGAGAATATGAGCCATTAATGGACTCTCTCAATAAGAAGCTCTCTTGTTGAGTAGTTTTATCTAAATGGATAGGATGTATGCTCAATATGCTTCCAAAGGCTTCAATGGATGATTGTGGATTTTTGGTGTGGATAGATGGCTTTAGTATGGATTTGGCTCTCAAAATAGCATTATAACTTTACTTCATGGATTGTGTTATTTTGCAAAGGGGAAGGATCCAATTTATAGGCAAGAGGCTTGAGGGATTGAGGGCTAAGATGCAAGGATGGAAAAAAGCTCATGGAGGGCTTAGATTGCATGAGAGGAGAGCACATGGATTGTGCTTCCTTATAGCCAATCAAGGAGTGACACATGTCACATGGTGAGAGGATGGAGGAAAGGGGAAGGATGAGTCAACAAAGGAGGCTCAAGGGATAAAATCTTCATAAAGACCCTCATAATGACTTGTAAGAGCAAAAAAAGGGCTTGTAAGAGTCATTTATGACCTAGTGGACTTCATAAAGTTTTATGGTTGAGATATTTTGAGCGTGATGAGAGCAATTTCGACTTGGACTTGATTAGGAAGGTTTTAAGCTTGTTTAGGCTTGTGCAAATGATTAGAGGATGGATTAGGATGGTTTAGGATTAGCTTAGGGATAGGCAAGTGGATGGCATTTAATGAGGGTGGGTGAAGGAGGAGATATTTGTTAACTTTGGCTTGGGTTAGGAAGTTTTAACTCATGTTTAGGGAATGTGACAAGGTTAGGAGGGGATTAGGATTAGGTTTAAAGACATCTTCTAGAAGAGTCTAGACTTTGGATGAGGATAAAGACTTTCTAGAATAGTCTAGAATTTCCTAGGATGAGGATGAAGACTTTCTAGAAGAGTCTAGAACTTCTTAGGATGAGGATAAATTAGATTTTTAGGAAATAAATAAAGTTTTATTTATTTCAAGGGTTTGGATTGAGGAGATATTTATTAAAACTTTTTTTAATAAACATGAGGATTAATATTTAATCTTAATTAAATATTTTGAGTTGGGATTAGGGGTAGGAAATGATGGGATTAGCCTTTAATTAAAATTAAAGAAGGATTAGAAGATTTTGGAAGAGGTTAGTGGTCTTAAGGAAATTGGCCAAGTTTTGGGCAAAAAATAAATTTTTTATTTATTTTGGGTTTTTTGGTCAATTTATCAATTAAATAATTAATAAATAAGGAAATAATGTTTAAATAAGATTTAAACATTTTTGGGAGGGATTCCTTAATTAAATATTTTTAATTAAGATAAAGGGATTTAATGGCATAAAAATTAATTAATTAATTAATTAAATAATTAATTAATAAATGATGATGTCATCAAAGATTTTTTCAAAAAATAAAAATACTTTATTTTTTAAAGGATTTTTAGGTGTCTACATTTTGCCCCTCTTTGATGTGATGCCGCAAGTGGCATGGCATCAAAGATAAAAAAATAAGATGCCCAAGGCTAGAGCAGAAGAGGAGAGAATGGACTGTGAGATGCCCCCTCAAGAAGGCAGCGAGGAGAGAAAGCGAGGCTCAGTGGCTTTTTGAAAAATACAAGAATCTGGGATGAGCAAGGAGACTCAGATTGGATTAAGAGAAGCGGTTTAGTTAGCTTAAACTCTTACTATGGGAGAATGATAAAGGGAGAATCAGAGGCACAAGGGGAAGCAAGCTTAAGATCTCAGGGATTGCAGAGGATGAAGGAGCGGAGCGCTATAAAAGGAATCCAAGATGGGGAGATGGATGAGGGGATTAAAAAGCTGATACAACAGGATTTCAAAGAGTCAGATTGGCGGAAGATGGGTTTCAGAGATCCCTAGGACTAGGATTGTGGATCTCGAAAGATGAGGCTTGGTGGATTGATTTGGATTAGTGGATCCCTAAGACTAGGATTTTGGATCCCTAAAGCTAAAGGTGAGGAGTGATTCAAAGAGATACTAATGCATAAGCTGGGATAGGAGAGACAAATGCTGGAAATGGATGGGGGACAATGGAGATGAAGGAAAACCATTGAAGCTTTTTGAGCAGGGGGATACTTCAAAGAGAAGTAACACCATGTAGTTGAGCACTAGATTTGCTATAGGACTGTTGGTTAATTGCCAAGGTTACCAAAAAAATCAAGGCCTTTTCACCAACTGTCCAGAGGACTGACGAACTGACTCAAAACAAACACGCAAGGATTGCCCCAGTATCACACATGAATCCCAGAGGAAGCAGTGTGGAAACGACACTGGGTAACCCACAAGCAGAAAAGAAAAACAAACAAAAGACATGATCAAGACCTTACGCTCTGATTGCCCCATTCACAGTATACCATGATATGGAAGATTGTGGAAACCTTGAGGAGGGAACAAGGAGATTTCTTGGAAAAGATATTTCAAGACCCAACAGGGAAGAGTCCAAATCAAAAGAAAACGAAAATCCCAAAGAGAACCGTTTGCCAACGAGATGGGTAGGACGAGGTACTAACGGACCAAGATTAGACATGAGGAAAGCTATATCCTGCAAGGACCTATCGGAGAGCACCTAAGCTGGTGGATTTGGATGAGTGATGCATTTGGCAAGTTGAACTAAGAAAGATAACACTTTGGTGACAGGAAATCTAGCTAAAGGATGCATTGGAATAGCTAACCAAGATGTGCGATGTGTCCAAGATGCTAATCAAGGAGGAACGAACACGAAAGTTGGATAGATACAACGGTACTAAGCTAAAGAGGATGTACAAGCTGACAGACCAAGATATTTACAAGCGGGCTAATCAAGATATGGTACAAGCTAACAGACCAATGATAGGTATGATACAGATGGATAAAAAGCTCAGGATGAGAGGATAGTGGGATGGTTCGATGTTATGCAAGATGTGAAAGCTAAGGGTGGGGTGATAGTGAAAGATATGGATTTGGCAAGATGCATCCAATGATGAGGAGAGATTTTGTGACCAAGGATAGCTAGAGGAGCAGGATGAGATGGATGGATAGGATGGTAGATAGCTAGGATTATGATGGATATAAAGAGATGACATTGGGTTTGCATGAGGATAGCCTAGAGCTAGATACCAATGACAAGGGAGGATGGACAAGACAAGATCTCCAAGGAATATAGTGGCCCCAATCAGAAGATAACATGTAGAAGGAGGTCTTATGATGGATGTGATAGGATTGAAGCTAGGATGGAAAAAGCTGAAGGGGCTAGGGATATGGATGATAGCTGGGATGATTGGCTGAAGTTGCAGGAGATTAGTGGATGGTGTGAGATGGAAGATGGAGGGTGGAGGATAGGTGGATAGATTGGAAGATGGAGTTGGATGTCAAGAGATGACCAAAAGCATGAGGGTGATAGGCTAAGCTGGGGATGGCAGGATTACGCATGACGCTTGTTTGCCAAGTTTTCATCATGGTACTTGTCCAAGGTGCTTGAATTGCCAAGTTTTCACCAGTGGATGCTTTATTTTTCTTTTCTTTTTTGACTTTTTGACTTTGGACTTAGCTGGAATGATTTTGGCTTTCTTTAGCTATTTTGGCTTTTTTGGGATTTTTCACTGGCTGTTGGAATGTTCAATTTTGTTGCTAGTTGTTGGTACACCGGATGTGTGATTTATGCAATAGATCGGATTAGATGGGATTGATGGTAGGAGATGGAGGGATGAAAATGATGGAAAGGATCATGAGATGGGGATGCTTGCAAGAGCAACATTGGCACATGTTGGGACGGGTGTGAAAAGAGCATAAGGGGGATAGATTGTAGATGTGAGCGTGATGGAGGATTTGTGGAAGCGTGCTTGGGGATATAGGCACCCAAGATGGAGTTAGGAGATGGGGGACATGAGTCACTAGATGGGGGATTAGCAATGGTGGATGCCATTATGCATTGGGTTTCAACTTTTTTCTTGGGGATCCACATGGTTTTGGATTTTCTTTTCATAGGCTTTTGCATTGTTTTGCATTCTTTGATTGGATTTTTCCTTTTTGGAGTATGTCTTTTAGAATAGACATATGATTGCCTAGGATGTGGATTTTTAGCTTTATGCATTTTGAAGTTGGCATTCACATTGCTGTGGTAAGCTTTGGGAAGATGGTTAGGAGAAGCTTTGCGAGATGGAGAGGATATGAAAGAGCATGTAGGGGGATGATGATGGATGATGTGCCCTGATATGTGCCTTTGTTGATCTTGCATAGAAATGGATGGAATAGGATTTTTATGATGGCTGATAGGAGGATGGAGGATGGTAGATTTTGGGACATAGGGACCCAAAATGGATTTAGCGAATGAAGGGGGGATATGGTAGGTTGTTTTGGGTTGCAAAGATGGTGGAGGGGGGATGACATAAGATTTTTTGAAGGAGTGATGGGAGGCTGGCATGGTGGGCTTGGAGATAGGCTTGGTTTGGGGGTGTGGTGTACCAACACCTTTAGATGGTGAGCCTTTGGAGACATATCCAAGACCATGAAATCCTAGATTTTTTTGTGCAATAATAGGCTCTCTGATTCCTTGCTCTTGTGGTCCTAAACCTTGACCTTGATAATGCCATCGATTGAGCATTTGAACAAGCTGAGAAAACTTTTTGCTTGCAAAAAATGGTAGAAGTGATTTATTAGGTGTATTGCAATGGGGAGATACTGTTCTTAATTCTTCTGTTGAGAGAGGGCCACCATGGATGAATGTAAGTGAACCAAGAGGGTAGATTATAGATGGTGGAATAGCTTGGATAGGTGGTAAGATGGAAGCATGGAGCGGGGGAGATGGAAGGATAGGATCTTGATGTAGCTGGTAGGATGACAAGATATCTTGTAGTGGAGGAGATATAACTCGAGGTTTTGGAGATGGAGGAGATGGTGATTGCACTATGGATGGAAGACATGGTACGATGATATCTTCATTTATGCTTTGGGGGATGTCAACATGATTTTGGGCAGGATCTTGATAGGATTGGTTTGGAGTGGATGGTGCGATAGGAGGTGAAGGGATGGATTCTTCAAAGGCAGCGGATGGATAGATGGGGGATTCAGTAGTGGAGATGGGTGAGTAGAAGATGGATGCATAAGGGTCATTACGAGAGATTTGGGAAATGCTTGGAGGCGATGTAGATAGGATTTGGAGGGATTTGATAGGTGGTGGGATTTTGATGCTTGCGAGAAGTGGAAGGATTTTAAGCAATTTGATGGATGGTATGGGGATGATAGCTATGGGAGATGGAGGTGATATTATAGATGGGGAAGCTTCATCACTGACTACTTCACATTGTTGGATTAGATGACATGGCTTATCGACTGTTGGAGGTGACTTTTCTTGTATTTCCTCTAGGAGATTCCTTGGAGACTCGTGTGTCGAAGGTGGAGGTGGATTGATAGGAATAGCTAGTGTGATGGGGTGGAAGATTGGAAGCTTGGTTGATGGGGTGATGGAGGGGAAGCTAGAATATCGGATGGCATGACTAGATAGTTTGGAATAACTCTTGGATTTTGGGGGATGCTTGGGGGAATGTTTCTAAGGCTTTCAATATACCCGTCATAGTCAACAATATTTTCATCATCATTGGAATAGGAGGTGGTGGGAGCAAGGAAAATGCGACCAAACACATCATGATAGGATTGGTACTTCATGCTTTGATGATGATTTTGATGGGGATGGGGTATTGCATATGGATGAACATGGAAGCTCATGGTTGGATTTGGATTAAGCACAGATTTTGGATTGGTTGATGAAAGATTTCCTAGGGAGAGTCAAAGCTGTATGACAGACCTAAGGAGGATTGGCTGGAGATTTTTGGCTTTCTTGTGGGTGGAAGACTTCAAGGGTATGATATCAAAAAGTGAGAGTTTTGCTTTCCTATGTGCAGGATTCGTGGTGATTGTGTCAACTTAAGGATAGAATAGTGATCCTATGGCATGACACGAGATTGACCACTTGTGGATCCCAGCCTTTAGCTCAAGGTGATGAGGGATACAAGTGACAAAGCTAGATTACCCTAGAAAATGCTTTGTCAAAGGGATAACCTTGGTGAGATTGGTTGATTTGTAGGATTGATTGGATAGTAAACTCTGGCAGAGTAACAACAACTCTTTAAAGGCTTGGGTGATTTTGGATTGGGTTTCTAGCTGGCTAGGGGGGGATGATTTGGAGAGACTTTGGATTTGGGATTGTTCTAAAGCAAGGAACTAGATAGATTTGGTTGCATCAGGGGAGCTTGGATGATTTTCTGATGAGGCAGTGACTACGCTAAGTATGCCTTGAGCTGGGAGATTTTTTCTTTTTTGGGATTTTGACCAAAGTTGGCAAACATTCATTCAAAAGCTAGGAACAAATAAGCAGACAAAATTTTTGAGCAAGCACGTCAAACACACCAACATCCTAGGAAGCTTTCTATAAGGATGAAATTTGGTTTAGCTAGGGAGTCCTTGATATACACAAGGTACGTGAGGCCCAAATCCATAGATGAAACCAAAAAGATGTCACACAGCCAAGAGGAGCGGTAACCCACTTCTCCTCTTTCACTTCTCAAGGGTATAAAGTTCCTTGAGGCTTAGCCTAAGTGAAAAAATTTTGATCCCAAGAGAGGTGTCTTTGGATTCACCTCCTGATCTTTATACTCCGTCGGAACGCTAGAGTTGAGGTCGTCCCAAGGGGTGATGAAATCCCCAAGCAGGCCTCCTAAAAAGCTAAGACAAGATTTTGGATCCTAATCTTATGCACCCAAGATGGCCTCGAAAGACAACAAGGGGAGAGAAGACTTGGATGATCTTGGGCTAAAAAACACGCTTGTTCTTTTACCAACTGACGCTTAAGTTTTCTGATCTAGACTTTGCAAGCACTCATGTTTAAGATACAATGTTTATTCCAACTTTGACAGCATCATTAGCATAATGAAAGTCGAGAGATCGTCAACATAAGAAATGCGAGCGCCATTGAAAATGCATCAAAACCATGCGATGTTCATTGATTCTTAGGCATTCAAGATTGAGTGTGAGTTTATTTTAAGCCCAAAACAAAGATGTGTGAAACTCGATTGCCAAGCGCGCACTCGAAGGCCCTCCACGTCAAGATTTGTCCAATTTTTATGCCCAAATGAAGTGTAAGCGAGATTAATGCGCATTCAAGGAATTTTCTAACTTAGAAAAATCACTAAAGACCCAAGTGAGTGGAGTTTGATCTTTGTGGAGCACTTAACACCCTCTTAGGTAGACCCATCCCCATAGATGGCACTAAGATTGCAACCAATGGTTAAATTGATGGGTGATTAAAGAGGGTGAGTCCAACGACAAACTTACTCAAAGTGTCTTTATTAGTTTTTATAACTTAGAAGATTTCAAAAATGTGGATTCTTTTTATGCCCCAAAAGATGATTATTTGATCTATGGCATTCAAGATTTGGATTTTTTGTTTTAATCATGCATTCATAAAAAAACAAACTTGATTTTAATCCATGGCACTCAAGAGTGATTTTAGCAACATGCATTCAAAGACAAGTGATTAAACATTCAAGTTTTTTCCTTTGAGCATTCAAGATTGAGATTTTGTGTGTTGTTTTAAGAACTTTGAAGTGCTTTGTTTTAACCTTAGATCCTTCAAGATTATTTTGGACTCAAAAGTGAAAATGACTCTTTGGAATTTGGTTTTCATTCAAGATTTTGTGTTGTAGTTTGCATGTTTTAAGCCCAAAAATGATATTCCTAGATTGTTTTGATGCATGAAAAACCTAAGAAACATTCAAGATTTTGCAACAAGACATTTGTTTGGAACAAATAACAAAAGTTTTAGGACTCTTAGTTTTCATGAGATTTTTAAAAGAACTTTAAAATATTTTCAAATGAGGTTCATTTTATCCTTGATTGATGCTTTGAGTTTGATTTAGATTTTAGTGTGCACTTAGTGTTGATTTTGAACCTTTTGAAATGGAAACTTGAAGTTCTTTTTAAATTCCCAAAAATGAAGTGTTCCTAACTTTGCATGAATGCATCTAAAACCTTGATGTTGCAAGGATGCAAATGATTAGATTGGTTTAGTTTCACTTGTTAAAAGATTTTTTCTTTTTTGGAAATTTTTAATTTTTTAATGGATTTAAGTATGATTTGGGGGTTCATTTTAAGCACTAAAAAGAAGTGTGTATGATTTTTCTTCCTTAAAAAAAAAAAAATGGCCAAGATCTCCGACAAGAAGAAGAAGAAGAAGTAGATGGAATAAGAAGAATATAGACAAGAAGAGGAAGAAGAATTCCAAGTGCTTTGTCCGCCTATAAGCTTGAAAAATCTGCAAATACTATGAGATAGAATATCAGTTCTTTTGTCTTCTTCATGCTCATGTGGACCTACAAAACCAATTTATACAATCCTACCAATCACAAAAACAAGCAAAATTAGCCAAAATCAGCAAATGACATACAAAACTTGACTAAAAAAGCTAATGAAGATGACCCATGCAGGGTCCCACCGGGTGTGCCAAAATGTATATGAGCAATGTTAGTATGCTAATAGAAACCAAATTTAAATAAAACTTCTACAAACTAAACAAAATTCATAAACTTCAAGATAGACTAAGATGAGCTCTCAATTGAGAATATGAGCCATTAATGGACTCTCTCAATAAGAAGCTCTCTTGTTGAGTAGTTTTATCTAAATGGATAGGATGTATGCTCAATATGCTTCCAAAGGCTTCAATGGATGATTGTGGATTTTTGGTGTGGATAGATGGCTTTAGTATGGATTTGGCTCTCAAAATAGCATTATAACTTTACTTCATGAATTGTGTTATTTTGCAAAGGGGAAGGATCCAATTTATAGGCAAGAGGCTTGAGGGATTGAGGGCTAAGATGCAAGGATGGGAAAAAGCTCATGGAGGGCTTAGATTGCATGAGAGGAGAGCACATGGATTGTGCTTCCTTATAGCCAATCAAGGAGTGACACATGTCACATGGTGAGAGGATGGAGGAAAGGGGAATGATGAGTCAACAAAGGAGGCTCAAGGGATAAAATCTTCATAAAGACCCTCATAATGACTTGTAAGAGCAAAAAAAGGGCTTGTAAGAGTCATTTATGACCTAGTGGACTTCATAAAGTTTTATGGTTGAGATATTTTGAGGGTGATGAGAGCAATTTTGACTTGGACTTGATTAGGAAGGTTTTAAGCTTGTTTAGGCTTGTGCAAATGATTAGAGGATGTATTAGGATGGTTTAGGATTAGCTTAGGGATAGGCAAGTGGATGGCATTTAATGAGGGTGGGTGAAGGAGGAGATATTTGTTAACTTTGGCTTGGGTTAGTAAGTTTTAACCCATGTTTAGGGAATGTGACAAGGTTAGGAGGGGATTAGGATTAGGTTTAAAGACATCTTCTAGAAGAGTCTAGACTTTGGATGAGGATAAAGACTTTCTAGAATAGTCTAGAATTTCCTAGGATGAGGATGAAGACTTTCTAGAAGAGTCTAGAACTTCTTAGGATGAGGATAAATTAGATTTTTAGGAAATAAATAAAGTTTTATTTATTTCAAGGGTTTGGTTTGAGGAGATATTTATTAAAACTTTTTTAATAAACATGAGGATTAATATTTAATCTTAATTAAATATTTTGAGTTGGGATTAGGGGTAGGAAATGATGGGATTAGCCTTTAATTAAAATTAAAGAAGGATTAGAAGATTTTGGAAGAGGTTAGTGGTCTTAAGGAAATTGGCCAAGTTTTGGGCAAAAAATAATTTTTTTATTTATTTTGGGTTTTTTGGTCAATTTATCAATTAAATAATTAATAAATAAGGAAATAATGTTTAAATAAGATTTAAACATTTTTGGGAGGGATTCCTTAATTAAATATTTTTAATTAAGATAAAGGGATTTAATGGCATAAAAATTAATTAATTAATTAATTAAATAATTAATTAATAAATGATGATGTCATCAGAGATTTTTTCAAAAAATAAAAATACTTTATTTTTTAAAGGATTTTTAGGTGTCTACAGTAGGTATGAAGATAGAAATTAAGGATCTAGTGGTTATATTTTTTGATAAAAATAGTACAATTAATACGTCAAAGAATCCTATGATGCATACCAAAACCAAGGACATTTCTATAAAATATCATTTTATACGAGAATTGGTGCAAGATAAAGAGATAACATTGGAATATGTGAATACTAAAGAAAAAATTGTAGACATATTCACTAAGCCATTTCCTAAGGATGCATTTTTGTATCTAAGAAGAAAGTTAGGGGTCATTCCCCTTTTTGAAGCTCACTAAATGAAGTTTAGTGATGCATCAACCAAAGCATGTTGAAGATCAATCAGTTGATGCAGTATTGAAAAGGGCATATTTCATATGAATCAATACATAAGGTACACTAATATTCTCTAAATATTATCTTTGGCATGAGATGTCAAAGAGTGAGACTTTATTGTCATATAATATAATTTTTTTTTAAAGATTTCAAAGAGGGAGAACTTGGTCTAATATAAAAAAGGTAGAGTTTTCTATTAGAAGAAGATATCGAACAGGTAGAGTTTGCAAACAGAGGGAGATTGTTGAAAATAATTGGTTAATTGTGTATTGTCTTTGTTTTTACAAAAAATGCCATATCATTGCCAATCAATGTATGATTAGCTCACTTGGGAAATGAAGAAAATTTCTTATGTCTATTGAGCATTTCAGAGTTTTCCTAATTTAGAAGACAATGTCTATTGAGTTCACATGGACGACAAAGAGAAGTTCACAGAAGATTGAGTGTTAACTGGGCTCACTCGATTAATGAAGGAAATATTGGATGGAACCAATGTTATCTAAGCTCACTTTGATCTAATTTAGGATCTACAAGTTTTATGACTTAATCCCAACAATTAGATATACTTTCTTGATCCAAGCAGTAATCGCATGACTATGTATTTAAAATTGTTGAATTTACAAAGATGAAGAATCTAGGATTGATACAGAAGAATTTTAATCAATTACATAAAATTAAATTAATGCTTTTACTGAAGAAAATTAATGTAATTGAAAATGCAATTCAAAGAACAACACATAATCAACTGACAGAAAAGAAATGAGAGATAAGAGGCACAACACAATTTGATCTCAGAGTTTTCCCTGTTAAGACTATGTCTCCAAGTCTTGCTCCAACTGGTGGACCAATCCAATTAACTCCAAAAATCAATTACAATGTGTTACAATATCAATCACTTCAAGTACATCAGCATTACTCTACTCCAATGTGTGGGGCTAAAAAATATGTCCTCCAGAATTTTCTCTTTCCTTCTTAGCACTTAATCATTCTTCTGATTCCTCCCAAATTGAATTTCAAAATTTCAATGCCTTGAAAAAGGCCTCCTACCCCACTTTTTATACATAAAATTAGCCTAAAATAGGCCAAAACAAAAATTTTCATAAATAGGCCTTATAAAAAATCTCCTTTTCAAAATAACCCCTTGGTCATTTTTCAATTTTTGCCTTACATCAATTTTGAGCTTCAAAATAATAACAAATTAAATATAAAACCCTTATTTTAAAAATTGGCAAGTAGTTTCTTATAAGTTAAATAAAACATTTACCATATAAGTTTTTAAATACCAAACTTGGCATGGTAGCAAAAAACCTTTTTTGGTACCACATCAGTTGGGGGTTCAAACTCCACCAACGGCTACAATTTTTTCAACTGACTTGGTAGTTATTTCAAACTTAAATAACATGTCTACGAATAGTAGATATGACTACCATGTTTGGCACAATGACCACCACCCAGTTTAGGTAGAGAAGGTTGGGGGTTTGAAACTCATAACCAAATTTTATTAAATCAAACTCAGACCCTTTCTCCATTTAGGTGCCATGTGGCGTCTTTCATGATGCTAACATGTCTCAAAATTAATATTTTTTTGCCTCTGCCACATCACCTACTGATCATTCACTTGCAATGTCATCTAGCGACTTGCATTGCTATCATGCCATGTGTCATTTCTTGATTGGGTGACTGACACCATGATGACATCATCTGTATGGATGTGCCACATCCCTGGTCAACCTTTTCCTTGCAAACTTTCACTCAACATAACTTTTACATCTTGGCTCTATTTTTAACAAAATGAACATCATCAGAAAGCTCTTGACAAGACCTTTGATTTGATGCTAACTTTAACCAGTTTTGGAGAGTTCCAAATTTCACCTTTCTAATAGCCTCTCATTCAAGGTTTGACCCAGCTTTTATTGGCCATATCTCAAGCATATAGATTCCTTTTCTGCTCATTCGAGTTGCGCTGGATTCAAAATTTTAGGGACTAAAACATGGTATTAATTATTGGAGTTTTAGAGATACTTCAAATATCAGTAAAAATATCCTCCAGATAATGCTTCCCCACTAAAAAAGAGCTTTCAGACCTCTGAAAGTTTATTTTTTGCATAAAATGAAAATAAGGGCATGTTTGACTCACTTGTCCAGTATTACCTATACAAACTGCTAGAATTTTGAATATTTGAATCATCACACACATTATGAAGAATGACATAGCACTTCTAATACAATCAACCATATATCCACTAGTGTTCATTGTTATGTCCATCATGCACATAGTACTAACTAGTAGAAATAGAAGCAACAAAACTAAAATAACTAATGAAATGGAAAATTTATCAACATTTTGGACCTCCTGCATAGGAACACCATTAGAAAATGAACCCTTCAAATTTTTTTTTACCACTACTGGCTAAAGACTTGATTTTTCTTGCACCTGATCCTCACTAGCTATTGTAGACATGAGAGTCAGTTTACTACTTGCATTTACTATCATTTTCAAATGTCCTATGTTTACAATTGATCCTTCATTCTTCATGCGATGAGCTCTTATAATGTATTTAATTCCATTTTTAAACAAGTGATACCTATTATGTTCCCTGTAGAAGATAAAATTCCTATCATATAAGTATGGGCTACCCAACACAATCCCATAGATATCAAGTGGAACCACATCAAAATCAACCTCATCTATGAACTTAGATGCTATTGCAAATCTTAACTTACATTTCTTAGTGACTCACAAACTGTTACCATTGCACACCCAACCTAATGGATAAGATCTCTTATGTGACTTAGTTTCCAATTCCAAATGTTTAACAACTTCTTCTAAAATTAAATTAACTTGGGACAACCCATCTATCAATGTGTCAATTTTAGTATTCTTAGAAATCACCCTTATATGAAAAAGTTCACACCTTTTACTATCTTTAGGAACAACGTGACTTTTGGAAGTGGAAGCATATGAAACATTAGTGGTAGAATCAACAAAGGATTTACCTTTCAAACCCATAGCCAATATTGTTTTCTCATCACCAAAATCTGATCCAAGATCTTGAATAATAGTTGTAGACTTTTTCTTTTCTTTACGATCCTTAAACCACTTTGGTCTCAACTCTGGATGCAATTTCCAACACTTTTCTTCTACATGTCCTTTTTTCTGACAATGTGAACAAGTAAGATTTTCACCTTCCTCTTTCCTCATAGTGGCTAGTTTCCTACCCTTCTTGTGTCCTTTAGGAGGAACAAATTCCTTCTTTGAACTAGAACTTGTGTTTCCTCCACATGCTTCAAAATGAGTTGCTTGAACACATACTTCATCAAAGTTAGAAGGGCTAAACATCAAAATTGTATGCTTTAAATAAGAATGCATTCCACCTATATACTTTAATAAAGTATCTTGTGTGTAAAGAGGAATTCCAATAGTTAATGCCTTCTTCCTAAACACTTGTGTATACTCTTGCACAAACAAACCTTTACCTAGCCTGAGATTTTTCTAGTCCATAATGGCTTGTTGCATATGACCCAAAGGATAAAACTATTTCTTCAAAGCAGAAGTAAATTCATACCGAGATGAAATGATTTTACCATATGTAGGAAGATCATCTTGGATCTTACTCTCCCACCAAACTAATGTATTACCTCCCATTCTAAGAGTAGCTAGCTAGATTTTGGAAGGATCATCCAAAATCTTTTGAACCCTGCAGTACACTTTGATCTACTTAAGCCCGTTATCCAATTTTTTAGCATCTAATTCACCATTATATATAGACAAATCAAACTTTACATCAAGCTTTAACAAAGGTGTGTTAACTTGTACAAGCTATTTTTTAGGAGAAGAAGATGAAGAGGATGAAGAAGATGAAGAAGATGGGGATGGAGGTTCAAGAGGGTCACTACTATTGAGATAATGGGTGTTGCACACATTGCATAATATTGTTATTTTATTATTTTATTTTATTATGTAATGTTGTGCCTAGATGGACGTGCAACATGTAAAGATTCCCATGGAATATTCTTGATGAGTTGTATTGTAACATTGTGATAATATTTTATGTAAGTATTTAATATTGGGGAAAAAGAATTAAATGCCCAATATTAAATGTGGGGTTAGTGGGTTAGGTAACACATGGTTTATGTAATACCACTTAGTGGTTTTGTGGGACTTGCTACTATATAAGCAGCCACAAGGGTAGTTGTTGTATAGAGAGAGAGAGTGACAAGGAGAAGACAAAAGGCAAGAGTCGAGCAGGACAAGGCTTGACAGGTTAGCCAAGGGAGCATTTGTGAAGGTTGAAAGCATGGCATGGGATGTGTGGATTCATGCTTGTTCACATAGTTTTCTCGGTTGTGGCTATGGCCATGAAGGCTTCCATGGTTGTATGGCAATGGTATTTTTGCTGAATAATACAGGGTGATGGATGCTTTTGGAGGCTGGGTTTTTTCCCTCAATGAGGGTTTCCCAGGGTATATCTTGTGTCACAATTTTGTGGGTATGTTGTCTATTCTCTTGCATGTGGATTTTAATTTCATGTTTATTTCAGATCTATTATGGGTTATGTGGAAACAGTTATATTCTTTGTTGCCAAGTTTCCTTACAACTACCACCTCCTACTACTTTTCCTTTTGCATCTTTTGATTAGGATTTTGCTTCCTCCTTCTTATCCTTATCTACCTTTCTCAATTGTCATTCACGTATCTCTTAAAGAAGAATATCCACCAAAGATTTTATTTCCACAAAAGCTCTCTAGAAGGCTTCCGCATCAAACTTGGAAAGATTGTGTTTAGATGCCACAACTTGCAAAAAAGTTCTTCTTTTCCCAATATCTAGATTGAACTCTACAAGTTGACCTTCTCCTTGTTTCAACTTCAACTTGGTTAACATTCACCACCTGCAATTTCTCTACAAAAGCAAGCTTTAATACAAAATTTGATTTGATTTAGGATCTACAAGTTTTATGACTTAATCCCAACAATCATATATAGTTTCCCGATCCAAGTAGTAAATTCATGGCTATGTATTTAAAACCATTGAATTTACAAAGAAGAAGAATCTAGGATTGATACATAGGAATTTTAATCAGTTACACAAAGTTAAATTAAAGGTTTTACTGAAGCAGATTAACATAATTGAAAATGTATGAAAGAACAACACATAATCAATTGATAGAAAAGAAATGAGAGATAAGAGGCACAACACAATTTGATCTTAGAGTTTTCCCTATTAGGACTATGTCTCAGGGTCTTGCTCCAATTGGTGGATCGATTCGACTAACTCCAAAAATCAATTACAATGTGTTACAATATCAAGCCCTTCAAGTACATACACATTACTCTACTTTGATGTGAGGGACTTTCTCTCTCCTTCTCAGCACTTAGTCATCCTTTTGGTTTCTCCCAAATTGAATTTCAAATTTTCAATGCCTTGAAAAAGGCCTCTTACCCCCCTTTTTATACATAAAATTAGACTAAAATAGGCCAAAATAAAAATTCACATAAATAGGCCTTATAAAAAATCTCTTTTTTGAAATAACCCCTTGGCCATGTTTCAATTTTCACCTTACATCAATTTTGAGCTTCAAAATAATAACAAATTAACTATAAAACCTTATTTTAAAAATTGGTGGGTAGTTTGTTATAAGTTAAATACAATATTTTCCCTATATGTTTTTAAATAGCAAACTTGGTGTGGTGACAAAACACATTTTGCGGCACCATGCCAGTCAGGGGTTCAAACCCTACTGACACCCACAATTTTTCCAATTAACTTGGCAATCATTTCAAACTTAAATAGAAAGTTTGCTAATAGTAGTCATGACCACTGTGTTTGGCATAATGACCACTTCTTGATTTAGATGGAGAAGGTTGGGGGTTCGAAACACATAACCAAATTTTGTTAAAACAAACTTGGACTTTTCTACCATGTAGGTGTCATGTGGCACCTTTCATGATGCTATCATGTCTCAAAATCAATATTTTTTTTGCCTCTGCCACATCACAAATGATCATATACTTGCCGCATCATCTAGTGACTTGTATTGCTATCATGCCATGTGTCATTTCTTGATTAGATAGCTGACACCATGATGACATCATCCATATAGATGTGCCACATCACTAGTCAACCTTTTCCCTACAAACTTTGACTAAGCATAAATTTTGTGTTTTGGCTTCATTTTTGACAAAATGAACATTTCCAGAAAGCTCTTGATGAGACTTTGATTTGATGTTGAATTCAACCTATTTTGGAGAGTTCAAAATTTCACCTTTCTATGGCTTCTAGTCTAAGGTTTGAACCAACTTTGACTGGCCATATCTTTAGCATATAGACTCCTTTTTTGCTCGTTCAGTTGCATTGGATTCAAAATTTTTAGGACTACAACATGGTACTGATTATTGGAGTTTTTGAGATACTTCAAATTTTAGTGAAAATATCCTCCAGATCACACTTGATTACCAAAGGAAATTTTTGAATGCAATGTTAACCAAGTTCATTTGGTTAACATAAGAAAATCATTTCTAAGTAAGTATCTACTGAGCAAGGTCAACTAATGAAAGATTTTTTTATTTTGGCATATTGAGTTCAATTGATTTTCTTGTTGGTTCTAGCCAAATGAGGAGATGAATATTAATTATTCTAAGTTGTATTCAAGATGACTTGACAATGTGTAAGATATAAATATAAGTAAAGTTGAGTATTGAATGTGTGGAAGTGAATAGAAGATTTGAAGATGCTAAGAGGAAGCAAATTAGAGGGATAAGAAGAATATCCTTGTGGAGCTACAAAGATACATTCAATTATAAAGGATCAAGTATACAAGCCAAAATTGAGATATGTAATCATCAATTTAGTTACATTAGAAATTAGGTCATCTCATTGTTACTCTCTAAACATTGAAGTAGTGATCTAAATCTCTTAATAGAGTTGGCTTAACAACTATTTGTAAATCCTCTAACAAGGTGACGTTTCTAGATTGAAGTTTCTAAAGACCTCTAAAAAAGCTACTCCTAATAGGGTGATTAAATCCTCTAATAGGGTCACACCTAAAAGTGTTTTTTTTAACCTTTCACAGGGTTGGTTCCTAATAGGGCTAACTTCAGAAGAGTGAAAATTAGTAACTAGTTGTAATTTGTTTTTTTTCTTAAATTGGGTTTCCATGTTAAATATCAGTGTCACTTGTGTTCATGCTATATATTTCATGTGTATGAACCAAAGTTAAGTAAGGTTAATAACATATAATATCTTTAGATTTGCAAAGTAAACATTTTTCAAGTTATAGTTGCTATTTCAGTGTTTACCGAGTTACAACATTTTCTAGTGTAAACCGAGTGCTTATGTATTTACTGAGCATCAATATTTTCAGTGAATTTTTTTTTCTATACTTGTAGATGCTAAAAAATGGTTTGCATCTTCAATTTCATCATATTTTCATACTAACTCATTCTATTTTCTCATTCCACTAACTTTGATCTTTTGGCCAACTTGATCATATCTCAATAGTGTCTGTCATCATTCATATCCTCTTTTACATCAATTTCATATCATTTTGAAACCATTTCAAATCAATTTGGAATCACATCAAATCAACTTAGAATCACCTAAAATTAGTCTTAATCAACTCAGAATAAGTCAATATCCTAAATATATCATCATTTCTCCAATCTTAGGCATTGTTGTGGCTATCAGTGCCTTGGAAACCTATCAATCCATCAAATCTTATCAATTTGGCCTTAGTACTATCATGGCTCTCAGTGCTATGTCAAACTATCGTTCATGTCATCTGATCTTTGACATTTTTGTGTCTCTTGATGTCAGATCATGGCATTATCAACCATTTAATAATATTAATAGTGTCTGTCAATGTTACTATGATTAACTCTGTCAACCAATCTCAATCCTGTAGCATTTTACAATGTCAGTTAAATGTTATGTGTCTTTAATTTATGTCATGTGTCCTTGGCATTTTATCAATTTCAATCAATAGATCAATTTGACCATGGCTTTGGTATATCTATCATCATCCTAGTCAATCTTCATTATCATCACATTTCATCAAAGAATACTATCACACTTATTTAATCAAATTGGCCAATCATCTACTAATTTTCTCTATACGATTAAATAACCCATAATTTAATCCTATGTCATTTCACTAATTATTCTTCTTAATTAACATTCTCAATTAATTGATTCATCATGTGTAAACCATGGAAATTCACAATTTCCTAAGTCATAGTTTCCACCATTAATTCCATTTTTTACTAATTTCTACTTGTGTGGAATAAGGGATTTTTAATTCAAATATTCCACATTATATTGACATCACCATGACACATGAGCATGACACATCATGTATTTTACATTTACACTTGACTAAGATATGTCATAATCCATATATTCCTATCCCTTATGCTCATTGATATTTGGCTTCCATAGTCATAGATTCTTGGCTTGAAGTGGGTTTGTGGTGTCATATGATGTGTCATAGATCCTCTTCCATCTTTAGCCAAGTTTGACTTCCAAGCATCTATCAATCCTACATTTGGAATCTTGTGTCATATGTGACATGGATTCTTTAAAAAAGAATCTCTTTCTAAGTTGCATATCCAAGGTGACAAGTCCAATGCTCTCATCTTTCGTGTTGATTACAAAATAAGCATTCTTCCTCTCATTTCCTGTCCTAATTCATAAGTCCTTCAAGTCCCTAGTTTTCTTAGTCTTGTCTCTTTCTCTCCCATGCTAAAATCACATCTTCTAGTATTGTCATAGCATCATCATTATCATAGGCTTTTGCTTCCTAATTGTGTGCATTATAGGCAATTTGGAGCTACATCATATGGAGAAGAAAGAAGAAAATGGGAGCTACAAATGAAAGGGGGGGTTTCTAACTTTGTGTTGCTTCCTTTCTATTAATTTGGCTTTCATGGTAGACTAGAGGGTGTTGATATACATTTATTGAGTTTTTGATTTTCTCATAGTATGTTAGACATTAGCCCATTTTTTTGTCCTACAATTGGTGAACCCAATGTGAACATGCTTAATTAACTTGGGTTTCTTGTTTTTGTGATCGTAGGTGCAAGGAAGGAGCTCACTTGGAGGGGTATACTACTTATTCTCTCTCTTCTATCACACCTAGACTAATTAGGGAGTGTAGTAACATGATTTTATGCTCTAATTTATGCATTCTATTATTTTGCTGTCCTAGGGTGCACTCTACTTTGTCAGTGTGCACTTGGGGCCTTTAGGAGTCAGTTTTAGGGACTAGGAGACACCATAGCCCCCATCTATTGTTCTTAGCTTACCAATAGTTCTTAAAAATGACCAATTATGCCCTTCTAGGCCCCAAATACACCATGGGTATAGTCTTCACTATTTGAGCACACTTGGGAGGGTAGATTTCAAAATTTCACATTCTAGGTATTGTGGCCCATTTCCCTACACTTTGCAACAGGTCTCCCAACTACACCTAGAAACTACCAACTATATCCTTCTAGGCCCCAAGTGCACCATGGGTGTAGTTAGAACTATCTAAGTTCACTTGGGGGCATCCTAAGCCATTTTGGCCTTCTTGGTCACAGTCTACTCTATCAGAGTGCACTTGGTTCATAGAAATCACATACATAACTCATTATCTACATCTAGGGTTTCTATTTCTCTCTAGGACCGAGAGTAGATGTTTTTGTGTTACTAATGATCTATTTGTAGCATCTGGTGATCATTGGATGAAGAATAATCATTAAAAACCTACTAATGCTTATTTGTAAGACATTGTCAAAGACCCTATGTGTTTGTCAAAACCATGTGTGTGGATTTCCTAGATTAAATAACACTTCATTTGGTGCATAAAATGGACTTTTTCTTTTCTTCATGGCATGTATACTGTGTTTAAAACCCTAGGGGTGACATGGACATATCCTCTCCCCTCACCATTCGTGGATCTTGGGTGTAAGAGAAATCTGTGTGACTTCTATAGGAAGCTTGCCTTTGACCAAGATACCCGATATTGGGTATGCTAGGGGATGACTTCAGAGTGGTAATAGGTAAAAAGATAGCTCAACATTCTAATCACTATATAAAACTCAATTACAGTGAAAGCCATGTTGGTGGTATTGCTGCATGATAGCTCTTCTCTAGTACCCTTGTGGTGTGTAAAACCCCAGTTCTCGGGGCTAGGAGACCTTCTAAAGAAGGTTATCATTCACTTGAGAAACATAATTCCCTTACTAGAAACCTTGTTTTAGTGGCCAAAATCATTTCTATCCATTGGCTCAAGGGGTTATCCATGCTTGTGAAGACATCCTACACTCGTGGTCCTTAGTAGAGACAATAGTCCCTTGGGAAGTCATGCCCCTTGGGAAGTGGATCTTGGTATCCCTAAGAAGTGAGTGCACTTTAAGGGGGAGCTTGTGGTTCCAAGATCCTAAGCTTTCCACTCTAGATAAGCATGACTAAACTTTGGTTCAAATAGGAATTCAGTGGATACAGTCCTAAAGCCTAGGTTGTGGTGTGTTTGTTCACTTTTAACAACAACTATTCTTGTCTTATTGTGTTTTGTATATGTGTAAAACATTAATCAAGATAAAAGAAAACTTTCAAATTTACACCTTGGATATCATTTGAATCTTGTCAAAACATTACACATTGTCAAAACATTACAACCTTTCTCAAAAATTTGCAAACCTTGGTCCAATATATTCAAGACTTGGAAAACATGGCAACTTGTGGTCCTAAATGTGCTTGGCATAAGATAGATTTCATCCTTGCATAGAACCCACTTGCATTCACCCTAGTTTGAGCCTCATACTTACATCATATAGGCTATATATTGCATCTTTTATTCCTCACTTAGTATCCCTCATCTTTCATATTGCATTCATTAGGGTTTAGTATGTATCCCATAGTCTTTGCATTCCAACCTCAAAATTTGTAGCTTTGCATCTTCCATATTGCATCTTTGCATACCAAACCTTTATCTTACATACTTTAACCATCATTCTAGGTGTCTTAACCTTCATTCTACATCTTTATCCTAGTCTTAACACTATCCTTTGCTATTTAACTCACTGTGACATCAATATGGAAACCCTAGCAATTAAAATTAGTTTAGTTTTGGCCCAGTTTACCAATTACACCCTAAAACTACCAACTATGAAAAAACTAGCCCTAACTATTTGAGCACACTTGTTGGTTTGAGGACCTAGTTTGGGCTTCTAGACAACATTCAAAGACTTTAGAGGTGTCCTTAGGTACCTAGATAGGTCCCCCTATATTAGCATGTGCTGATCTACATTCTACACCTCCTAACTTTCATTTTCTTTCATTACTTAGATCATAACTTTCATTCTACATCTCTTGTCCAATCACAACATCAACCCAAACATCTTGAATATCTTTTAGAACAATTTGGCAACCACCGAACTCATAATTAGGAACCCTTCAACCCAGTCTCCCAACTAGGCCATGAAACTACCAATTGCGCCCAAAATAGCCCCAACTACACCATAGGCATATTTGGTATTGTTGGAGCACACTTGGTGCTGTCAAAGCATAGTTGGGTACTTGTATGACCATTTTGGGCTTCCAAACTGCATTTTGGGATATCCTAAAATTGCATTTAGAAGCCTCTATAGGTTCTCATTCTACATCTAACCCAAAATGACATCCTACACCCAAAATATCATTTTTCATCTTAGGATCTTTTCATATTGCATATGTGCTCAACATCACCATCATTTTGAGCCCCCTAAACATCATTTTGAATCAAAAATCTTTGAATTTAGTCAAAGATCTAAACGAAGTATGAGTCTTAGGGTATCTCCTAGTGTTGATGGATAATGAATCTTGACTAGTACTTTTGTCTTTTTTGATCATTTTCTTTGGTCAAACTCTGTCTATGTCTTGATAGATTAGACCTTTTCATGTTTATCAACATGATCTTTTTGTCTTTTATCACTTTTTGGTCAAGATCCAAAGTCCATTTTCACAAGGCTAAACTCCTAGACAAAATAATTTCTAAAGATTCACCTAAGTTCAAAACCTTGAATATACCCTTATCATTAGCATCATCATATTCCTAGTGTCCTTAGACATCATTTTGACATACCCTAGTGGTATATTCCCTTAATTTTACATTGTTACAAACCCTAGCATCATTTCCACTATCAAACCTTACCAACTTGTCTCCTTGGTCACTTATCCTCATTTTTCATATCCCAAATGTCATTATCAACCCTAGTACATCATCCTCATAGTCCACCTTGCATACACCAACCTCTAGCATCATTACCAAGTCCTAGGTCCAATCCTAATTACCATCTTTCATAGCACAGGGTCATTTTCATCTCCTTTAGTCAAACTTCAAAGCATCATTCACATTTGCATATGTATAGTTTCCCTAGGAAATTTACACCTTGTATATCAAAATACTAGTTCATTTAGAACTTTCCTAGGTTTCATAACATCCCTAAACACTTAAAAATCCAAAAAACACTCATATCTTGCATACCCACATTCTAGTTATCAATTTTTGACCTATTTTACCAACTGCACACTTCAGGTGTGTAGTTGGTAGTTTCAAAGCACAATTGGTAGTTTTAGAGTGCACTTGGTAATTAGGGACTTCATCTTAGGTTCCAATACCCTAATCTACACTTCAATAGCTTTTATTGCATCCCAATACCCTAGAAAACCCTCAAAATCACTAAAATCATTCATATTCTACATTTTAGGCACCCTAACACCTTTGTTTACCAACTGCATACCTTCATCTTACCAAGTGCTTACCTTTAGAGCCCCAAGTGCACCAAGGGTGCACTTGGTACTATTTGAGTGCAACTGGTAGATTACGTGTACACTTGGGAGGTAGGGAGTCTATTTAGATTTTCCTCCACTACATCTACATCCTTAGGTATCATGCCAACACTCACTAGGATACAATTAGCTTAGAGACCCAAAGAAATTTACCAACCCTTGTTTTCTAAGGTGCTAACACAACCAAAACCTCATCCAAGACAAAAGAAGAGTAAGAAAACCCAACAAACATTTGACAAAGACCAAATCAAGGCATTACAATTGTTACTTGCGGACCCCTTGAACATGTATCTATAAGATCACCATTGCCTACTATGAGGTTTCCTTTAGATGCTTCACCTATACATGGGATGGTTCAATGGAGTCCTAACTTTGAACCTATATTCATGCTGATAGCACCCTGAGGTAGAAGTGTACCAACCACACCCGAGGATGAAAAAACACACTCCTTTGAAATCAGGAAACCCAATACAAGTACCTTCAACTCTAATACATCAAACATACAACAAGGTACTACCTAAGTAATGACTTTGACACTAATTATGGTATCACTAATGAAGAAATGGCTAGGGCATGTCAAGACAAAATTTTTGACAAAAACTTGAAACTTTTAGCAGTCCAAGAAATTGTCAAGTTTAATCCACACTTCGAGGGACCTAAGTCCAAACATCAAATCAACACAAAAATTGAAAACATACAACACATGATCAATTTGGACTTATATAAGGGAAAACAACCTTTGGATTTTTCAAACAGAATGATGGCACCTATAAGGTCCCATCAAGAATCAACCATCAAAATCCTCCAAAGTACATTTGAACACATTAACATTAATCCCTTGTTTGATGAACCACAACCAATGAAGGGAAACAAAATTCTTCCTAATTATCCCCAGAGAACATTAAGACTTGATCTCAATTACATGATGCAACAACAAGACATGCCTAAAGGGAATTTTACTATAGGGATACCAAACATACCTCCTTTGGAGGAAAATCAACAAAGTGTGCCTTTTCTCTTAACTCTACCAAGTGTTATGAGATCAAATGTTATGAAGCCTCCCACAAATACACCATGTGAAACATGAATTGCAACAATCCTTATTCATGCATAAAGAAAAAGTCATATTGACATTACACCTATTCCCAAAAGGAACACATCTGATTGTCAGATCAATATGATGTCCCAAGGAGAAAAATCTAACACATAAAGGTACCAAAACAACAACCTAAACATGATGTTCAATTCTCAAGGACATAGCCAACTCCCATAGCAACATTAGACTTTAGTGGTAAAAGGACATAACATTTCCAATGTACAATCAAGTATAAATCCATTCAATACACATTCAACACATTAACAACAACATTAACCACACCAACAATCTCAAGTGGTACAAGCATCCAACACCCCTAACACTCAATCCAATGTAAATCCACTTGACTTATATGCAATGTACCAACAACAATTCCAACAGTAACAAGCCATGTTTGCTAAACAACAAGAGCAACTAAAGCAATAGTTGGAATACGAAAGACACCTTGAGCAAAAAATTGCATATCAACAACACTTGTTGCAACAAAAAAATGTGCCATAAACACCTCTACAAAAAAATTTACATAAATGGTCTCACATGCAACCAACAAAGGTAGCTCAACAAAAACCACAACAAATGGCACATCAACTATCACAACAACAACACATGGTACAACAATTCCAGTCAATACCACAAGAAGTACCACAACAAATACCACAACAAGTATCCCAACATGTACTACAACAAAGACCTTTTTGTCTTCAAGGTACTAACATACCCCCACCACCTAGTGACACATCACCTAACTCTTGAGAAATAGAAATGTCAAAATTGAGTAGACTCAATGCTTGCCATAGCAAGCAATCTACTCATAGAAACAGAAGACTTGAATAGAAAACTATCATGAAAAACCCTAATGAAGAATTGCTACAACAATTCAAACAACTTTCCAAACAAGTCAAGGCATTGGGAGTCCAAAAGAAATAGGCTCTATATATAGAACGAGACCTACATCCTAATCCAATTGATAAATGTCTATATATGACTCCATTTGCAAAACACTTTGAGGCTCCAAGATTCAAAAAATATCAAGGAAAAGGCAACCCCATTGATCAAATTTGAGAATTTTTTTCCTCTTGTACCAAACTCAGTGATGAGCCCACCTACCTCATGAGATTGTTCTCTCATTCTCTAGGTGGGCCCGCACTTGAAGGTTACTCCAAACTTCTTGGTACTATCAAATCTTGGTAAGACCTAGCAAAAAAGTTCATATCCCACTTTTCCTTTAACATTACAAATGAGGTGAAACTATCCAATTTGTGCTCAACTAAACAAAAGATGAGAGAACCATTTACCACATTTTTACTATGGTGGAGAAGCTTAGTTAGTCAATGCTCACTAGACATTCCTAAAAAACACAAAGCTAACTTGTGCATTGAAAACTTAGTCCTTGACTTAATGTATGAACTCAAAATCAAAAGTCCAAGCACCATTTCTAAATTGATGAAAAGAGGGGATAGTATTGAAGATGCTCTTATCCATAAGGGAATCCTCAAGATGAACAAGGAAAACAAAAACACTAACTCATCTAATGACAGGGAAAATTTTTTCTCTAAAAACAAGAATGCGACCAATGATGGCATTGTGGATGCACATTTAATTAGCACAACACAACCTCAACTAACTTTGAAAGGTGCAAACCATAAAAATTCACAAAATCCCAATCAAACATCACCTCCACAACAAAAAATTAAGACTTCCATGTAGGATGGACCTCAAAGACATCCTAGAACCAAAGATAGAAAATTCACAACCTTGGGGATACCTCTTGAAATTGCACTTCAATAATTACTTAGTAATAACTTTTGGCAGTTACCCCCAATTGAAGATGAGCCACTCACTAAAGTGTCTTGCTAGGATGAAAAAAGATCCCATGATTACCATTGCACCAAAGGACATAAGATCTCATCATGCTTCCAACTAAAGCATGCAATACAAGACCTTATTGATGATGGTGTAATCACAGTTGATGCATCACTGTTAGAATTCAACTATGATCACAATATTTTCAAAGATCCTTTGGGTAATCATGACAAAGAGAAGGCCTCTAGTTGAAACTCAAATTCATAAGGTAATGTGAATTACATGTGCACTGGATATGACTACACCATCAACTGTTTCAATTATTTTCATTCCCACATATCCACATTGACCTTAAAGGTTGAAGACCCTCACTATGATGTCACTACACATCATACCAAGATCACCCTAATTGGAGCTCTATCTTGACCTAATCCCTCTACTAGACTTGCACTCCCTAGTAGACCTGTTGCTCCTACTTCATCTGATTATAGCCTTGTTGAATAGCTCAACAAGATCCCTATTCAAATATCCATCTTGGACCTACTATGTGTGTCTCCCCAACATTAGAAGACCTTGGATCAAGCCCTTAAAGAGTAAATAGTCCCAAATAACATCAATATTACCTAGTTCAAAGCCATGGTTGGAAATCTATTTGCATCACAACATATCACCTTTTCTTTTCAGGATATTCCTAAAGACAAACCCAACCTTAATGATCCCCTTCATCTCAAAGTCTTTATCCATAATGCCAAGGTAAGACATGTCTTAATATATGGAGGAGTAGGACTGAACATATGTACTCTTAAGGTTGTTAAGGATCTAGATTATTCTAGGGATGATGTGAATCCCTCTCGAAGAATCACATTAAAAGCCTAGGATGATGGTGAACACTTCTCAAAGGGCATCATCATATTACCCATTAGAGTTGGTCCAACTATTGAAGATACATTGTTTTAGGTCTTAGATATTGAAATGAATTACAACATGATACTAGGATGCCCTTGGATCCATGCTATGAAAGTAGTACCATCTACATATCATTAATGTCTAAAGTTTTCCTACAACAATCTGGAGGTTACCATCCCTAGTGATCCAGATCCTTTCTAGTTTTGTGCTAATCTAAGAGATACTACTACATACCAAGTCCCAACAAATAATGAAGCACAACCCACAAATTCCTCCAAATATGTGGATGCTGATATACTCCTTAGTAAGGCCAAGGAAAAGCTAAAGATTGAAGATAAAGGCTATGGAGAATAGTTTATGTCTCAAATATTCCACATTAGGAAGTCACCACTTTCTCCCCAATCTTATTGTCAATCACAAATATTACAAGACCAACACTCTAAGATCAATACACTAAATACCACTTCTATTAATGAAAATACATTTGTATGTATTGAGAAAGAAAAAGCTAAACAAAAACCCACTTTGATATCTCTTAGAATGTATGGACTTGGGTTTACTATCATGTAGAAACAAGGCTATGCTGTCTATAGTGGTATTGGATATCAGAAACAAGGAATAATTGAACCTATCTCTACAAAATGACAACCTCCTAGTTTGGAGCTTGGATTCAAACCATTATGAATAGGTCCTCCGAGTACTATGATACCTACATGTAAGACTCTGGATGTTTTGAATGATGAAAAGGCATTTGAGAGTACCCAACCTGAAACCAATAGTCCTCTAGCTTTTGAGAACAACCTTAATAATAAAATTGAATCCAATATCCATATGTATACCTTCAACCAAAGCCCTTTCGACACTAATGATGACATCCCCTCAAGTTATCTTGAACTTTTGGATTGGGAGCAATGTGGACCACCAATTTTTGATCAATTTGAAAATGATGATGCTCTCACAATAGACTTTGAAATCTATGAAAGCATTAAAATTGGCATTCATAAAGAAGCAATTTTCTCCTAAAGTGAATAGATTGTGATATTTTGGGGAGCCCACTCCACCTTCTTGTTGCAAACAAAAAAGAGAAAAAAATGAAAAAAGTAGGTCCTGAAAGGTATCATTACACCATCAAAATTCAAAAGCTAAGCAACTCCCAAGGATATAAGATAAAAAAGATGATTCCATGAATATTAGTGTTCTAGTGTTAACATACGAAAAAGTCAACTTGAGCTCTATTGATCAACATTCATGTGGGAAGTTATTGATCTCAATCCTCCCAATCCTCCCTTATATCCAGTTGTTTATCCCCAAATCTAGCTACCCAATTTTCTCAACACCCAAGATGAAATCTTTATACAACAACCCTTTGCATATGTCATCATTAGTAACATCACACACAACATATCTATTGACCCCATTATCCCTAGATGCCTTGATCTAGGAGAGGTAGAAATTATTTTACATATGGCATATGATGGTATACCTCGAGGCCTTTCTAGTGGCTTGATTTTAGCTACAAACTTAGAATGAATCTTGCATAGTTATGGTCAGTCATCGATCCAAAGATTATCAACTAGCAACACCAACAATAGATATCTTCTCAACATTCGTCAGTAACATTCGTGATTCCATCTAAAAGTCCTAAAAAAATATTTAAAAAAAGAAAAAAGTCATGAAAAAAGGAAAGAAAATAAAAAGTGGAAAAATTCATGAAAATAATGGATGGCTTGATGAAAACCTGGAAAACAAGTGTCTTGGCACAAAAATTTGATTCAAGAGAAAAATTTTGTCCAAAAGTAAAAACCTGACAAATAGGCACTTTGGGCAAGTACCATGGTGAAAACCTGGCAAATAGGCACCATGTGTAATAAGTTGTTGCTCCTCCATCTACCAGGATTCCATCTTGTTTTTTCCCCCTTTGCAATTCCCTAATCATATCCTTCGCATTACAAGACATCCCTAGTCCTTGGTCATGGCCCAAAAACTAGTTAATGTCCATTTCTATCTTACCTAAAGCATCACCAGTCTATACATACCCTATCTTTGGCCTCTGTACATAGTTTGTATCTTGTCTGGGGGCATATTACCTAAATAGTGCATGAGTTTGAGCTTGAACTAGGGGCATGTCCCTAAGCACATCTTATTCATTAGACTTATTACATATTAGATTGGAGCTAACAGTTAAAGTCCTATATGATCCTGCAAGAATCCTAAAAATTCAAATATGATCTTGAAAAAATCCTAAAAATTTAAATACGATCTTGAAAAAATCACTAAAAATCACAAAACATCCTAAAAAAATCATTAAAAATCATAAAATGTCCTAAAAAAATTCACTAAAAATCATAAAACATCCTGAAGTAAATCCTAAAAATCATAAAATGTCCTGAAGAAATCAGTAACACAAAAACATCAGATATCATCAAAAACCCTAAAAATCACAAAACCCATCAAAAATTTGTAATAAACTTTGTACATAATCATCCCTTTTGCATAAACACTCGCACTTTTGTAGACTAAAACTCAAAGCACTACACTTAAATGACAATCACACCTATTTAAGTAATCTAACCCAACAATCAACCTTACATGTCACTATGAACCTATCAATTGAATTCACAACCAAAACTATCACATGATCAACCTGAAAACTGCTATTTGAAGACCTAAAACACTAAAAGACAAGTAATAATGAACAAAAATAGTTGTTGGCTCATGCTGTTTAGTGAGTGATTTTCTTTCTTTTTTTTTTTTTTTATCATGTTCCTATGCCTCTCGATGATATAAACTAATCTATGAGAGTGGCTAGGATGGTTCATGGTCAATTTTATTTTCTATTTGTTATAATGCACCTTTGAGATTCTGGGGCATGTATATATGCTCTAGGTAGGACGCAATCATTTCTATCTACATTGTGCTTGTTTGTGCAAAAGGTTTACATTTGTGCTCTAGCCCTTTATGCTATGATGCATTGCATTCTATTTGCCATATCAAAATAAAGATCCATTTGACATATAGTACACTTTGCAAAAGAAAAAGTCTTCACCTTATTCTAACTAGTCATCATCTCATCTCTTCAATCTTCTCTTCATCCACCACCATGATCATGTGTTTTGATACACTAAATCATCTTCATCTAGCATTCCTACATTCCTGCATCATCCTACACTCTCTTCAACCTTCTATGGCTTTCTGCCTAGTTCAACCTTAGTCTGGCCTTTTTTTGACCAATTTTGTCCAAATTTGACCTTTTTAAACTAATTTTACCCATGTTATGACCTTTTTCCATCATTTTGGTCATGCATGCAAAGTTTTAGGTCATTCTGAGTCTAGTTGAATAGTTTTTGGCCCCTGAAGCCTTCTAGGACATAGTCTGCACTTTCAGAGTGCACTTCCATCTTTAGCCAAGTTTGAATTCCAAGTTTTATACAATCCTACATTTGGAATCTTATGTCATATGCATCATGGATTCTCAAAGGAATCTCTTGCCAAGTTGCATATCCAAGGCGACAAGTCCAATGCTCTCATCTTTTGCATTGATTATAAAATGAGCATTCTTCCTCTCATTTCTATTCCTAATTCATAAGTCCTTCAAGTCCCTAGTTTTCTTAGTCTTTTCTTTCACTCTCCCATGCTAAAATCACATATTATATTATTCTCATATTATCATCATTACCATAGGCTTTTGCTTCCTAGTTGTGTGCATTATAGGCAATTTGGAGCTACATCATATGGAGAAGAAAGAAGGACATGGGAGCTACAAATGAAAGGGAGGGTTTCTAAATTTTTTTTGCTTCCTTTCTATAAATTTGTCTTTCATGGTAGACTAGAGGGTGTTGATGTATGTTTATTGAGTTTGTGATTTTCTCATAGTATGTTAGACATTAGCATATTTTTTGGTCCTACAGTACTGACATCTAAGGGATCTAGGATTTATTTTTGTGGTAAATAATTCACCTCTCTCCTCTCAATTACTCCTCTTATATTTTCAACAAGTTGCACATAGTGCATGAAATTTTACTATATCTTTACCATATGACTAAAATGATGATGATGAAGATCTGTGAGAAGTAGAAGGAATATCAATGTTCCTCTTCTATAGGAGATCTATCAAATTTGAAACTTGTTTGGCATAGCCATCTAACTTTTTCTCATAGCAATGTAACTCATCATGATTAGGATTATTACAATAAGAACACTTTGGTCTTTCTAGCTTTGGTTTAGCCCCTTTAGGAGGAGGTGGCCTTGATAAACTATGAACTCTAGAATTAATTTGAGACTCTTTAGAATGAGATTTATGTGTCTTCTCCTTCATCCCTAAAGATGGTTGAGCTACCAATGCATAAGTTTGTGAGCCTATGATAGAATCCAACAAAGAGATATTATCTTTCTCTTGATTCAAATGATCACAAAAAACCTCAAAGGATTCCATGGTAAATCTATTACCCAAAGTTTCTTTGGTAAAATAGAAGGTAGAAACAACAATCTAAAACTTTCTATGAAGCTTAGAAAGAATCAGGTAGATGCACTTAGTATTAGTCTTGCTCTTCCCCTAACCCTACAATAAAGATCCCTATTGATTGAACCTCATAAAGAAGTCCTCAATGGAAGGAAAATAATATGGTACAAGAGAGGTAAACTCTTCCTCAATTTGAAGTGCTCTTAACTCATTCATTATACAAAAAAAACCTTCAAGCTTGGTCCACATAGCTAGAGGGGTATTGTAACCGTCAAGACGAAACTATAGACTATCAAATAATTTTAAATAAATCAACCCCACTATGTCATTAATGAAAAGAAAAAAGGACTCAAAAATTACATAACTAATACTCCATAACTTATCATGGTAATATGTGTCATTTTGCAAACTTATTGCCGAATCAACAAACTAGAACAAATTAGACCTGCAGTCACCAAAATGGCCATAACTTCTACAAAACTTAATGAAATTTGATGAAACAAAAACCAAATGAAAGATAAATAAAATAAATTTTGAAACATATAAGTTTTAGGTGTCTATCATTTTATATGAATTTATACCAATAGAAACAACAATCATGTTTCTAGACAATTATACAAAAAATTAACATAAAACTTGCAAAACCAAAACTCCATTCATTTCTATTCTTCTAAAAAATATTTCCAACCATTAAAATATATAAATCAAAAAAATTACATCACATTTTAATTTCTTTTCAATTCCTTTTACTATTGAATACATGCCATGACTCTTTATATTTCTCTTTACATCAACTTTTCATATTGTCAAATTTTTGTAACAATATTTTATTACATATTTGAAAACTTTTAATTTCTCATAAATGTCATCCAAGACTCCTAAAACTATATAAATATGGTAAATAAAACATAAACACATTATTCCTATCATACACTACGATATTTACCTACTTTTATCAAACTTGACCATATGAACTTAAATGGACAACATCAAAAACATTTTATGAATTGATTTCAAGGCTTAACATAGCCTTACATGTTGACTCAAATATATTGACAAACATTAACTTGACATTTTAGAAAAAAAATTAACGAGATATGTATTCTTTATGCTTATTTTTCTTAGTGCTCCTACACCATACTCCCGACTTTCAAATCTTTCCAAGTCCCTTGGAAAGGAGTTAAAAAAAAGATTATCTTCATCTTCACTTTTGGTCTCTAAATCCTCTTACTTAAGAATATGGACTTGTTATAAAAATATTTATGCCCTTCACAATCTGATTTCTCCATCACTTGCATTAAAATTAACATAATGAAAAATCCATGGATACAATTAATGGGATTAGTAACAACTTCAATCATAAATCTTGCATCTTTTCTCTCAAGTGTTCTTGGGAACTCTTCACATTTGTCTTCACTTTCAACATTCATTCGATCACTCTCTACTCTGTATTCATCCAAAACCTTTATTTATTCTTTTTCAATATAATCCTCATCACGAGATTCATAAATAATGGTACCATCCTTGTGGTCTTCAACCACAACCATATTATCAACACTAGTATTTTCTTATGTAGGTTCCACAATGAGTTAAGAATTTTGTTCATCTTCTTTCACAATTTGGACAATAGGTTCATGATTTATCTCTTCCTCTTGAGCTACAATAATCTCTCCCAAGATTTTATTTTTCTCTTCCATATTCTTTAACTTTACCCTCAAGTTCATTAATTCTTTCCTTATCTCCATCATCTCTTCTTCTTTTCTCTTTCTTCTCTCTTCATTTTTCCTCTTATTTTCTTCTTCTTCTTTCCTTTTATTTTCATCTTCTTTCTTTTCCTTTTGTGAATGTTGAAGAATGATATTGTTGAAAATAGATTGATATAAGTATGATAAATATGTTTCAATCATTGTTTTGTCATTGATATCAAACTTTCTTTTTTCTAGTAAGAAAACTGCTTACATGATTTAAGTAATATCACTTGTTTAATTGATGAAGAGGATTTGATCAAAAGATGCAACAAAAGTACCTAAAGGAAAGGTTGAGTTATGATATACAAAGGAATAAAAGAATCAATTAAGACAGTGATATCATAGTGCATCGATAATCTACTTAAGGCTACAAAGGCTTGTTACACTAAGCAAGTTTGGAAGAATAAGTTAAAGAAAGTTTATCTGCCAAACTTGATTGAATGGATAGTAGGTGCCGAGAAAAGTTAGTTCAAGATAAGAAAAAAATTAGTTGAACCCTAGTAAAATTTTATTTTAGTGTATGCCTAGCAAAATAGTGGATCCTGAGTAAAGTTTAGTTGATACTGAGAACAATAAACTTTAGTTTGTTCCAAGTGATTTTTTAGAGGATGCCGAGCAATGCTGTATATGTCAAGTATCAAAAAAAAGTTAATGCTAAGTGCCAAAATTATTAAAAATATTGTGAATTTGATGGATCTAAGCTAACATGTTTGTTTTCTTAAATTATGTGAATAAGGTGGAAGCTAATATTGATGAGTTGGTGGCATAGAATTCATGGTAAATTATTTTGAGGCAAATTCAAAGAGGATTGAAGGAGAAGTTTCTAGAAGTGATATGGAATGAGGGGTAGATTCATTAAATTCTACCTAATCTATCCTAACCCTAAATTGGATGATGGAGAATGAATGACAAAAGATCTTAATTTTCTATTTCTAGGGATGGCTTGTTAGAAGCAAGGGTTATCATGTGTGAGATTCTAAGGAAGAAAAGGAGTCATCAAGAGTTTACATTGGCATATTAAGCAAGAAGGCTTAAGGGTATGAATTCTTGAAGCATGAACAAGCTATCAGAGCTAAAATGTGTGAAAGCCAAGTAGAATGGAGGACTGAAATAAAGATCTATAATCTATAAATAGAGTTGTAAGTTGTTATTAGATCAAAGCCTTATTGTTACTCTCTAATAATTATATTAGTCTAGGGTAAATCTTTTCGATTAGATTGACCTAATAGTAATTTTTAAATCCTTTAATCAGGTGACATTCCAAGTGAATGGTCTAAAGTCCTCTAACAAGGCTCACTCCTAATAGGGTGATTGAAATCCTTTAATAGGGTCACACTTAATAGTGTGTATTGTAACCTTTAACATGGTTGGCCTTTTACAAGGCATCGCTTTAGAAGATTAAAAAAAGGTAGCATGTTACTCATGGTTTTTCCCAATTTAGGTTTCCACATAAATGATTGTGTCAAATGTGCTGCTAAATTTGTTATGTTTCAAGTTTACATTTCTACAAATTGATTTGATAATAGCCTACAAATTTTAAGTGAATGAATAATCTTATGGATGCATGTCTGATGATAAATGTTTTATGGGTTCATTGAGTTGAGAAATTCTTTTATTTATATATCTATACCTTGGATAAATAATTCAGCCCCCCTCTTAGTTATTCTAAAGAATTCCAACAATTGGTATCAGAGATATTTTCTTAAAAGGACTAGTTTGAAGGTACTAGAAGCACAAAGATCAAGATGTCAAAAAGAGATGTACCCACACTTAATAGAGATAACTTTCTTGCATGGAAAAGTTTGATAAAGCTACACCTTAGAGGGCTTGGAGGTCATGTACAATCTACTATTACTACTCAGCATGTTGATCCTGATGGAGCTCTAACTATCAAGGATATGAAAAAGAAGAAAGAAAACAACTAGGAAATATTGGAGATTGCCTCTACCTTAAGCTATGCTAAATTTGATGATATCAGAGGTCTTGATAGTGTAAAGAAAATGTGGGATGTTTTAACCACCATCTATGTAGGAGATAAGAATGTTCTAAGAGCTAAAGCTAAAAGTCTCAGTTGTAAGTTTTATGATATGAGAATGCAAGATTGTGAAAATATTAATCAATATTGCTCAAGGATAAAAGATGTTAATACAACAAGAGGAGCTACTAGTACAATAGATGATGATACTATACTAAGAAAAGTTTTAAGAACAGTACTACCTATATATGCCATTAGAGTTTCTACAATACAAGAACTGAGAAATATTCCAGGGAATACTCTATCTCTTGAAGGTTTAATAGGTAAATTCACTACATTTGAGCTATCTATCTTTGACAATTAAAAACCTAAAAATATTGAATCTACTTTCAAAGCTAAGCTATCATTGAAGGAGCCTATTGTGAAGAAGAAGGAAAATACAAAGTATGTGTCCAGTGATAGTGACATTGATGAGGAGGATGCAGGACAACTTGAAGCACTATTGGCAAGGAGATTTTTTAGAGGTAAATGCAAGTTTAAAGGTAAACTACCTATCAGTTGTTTTAATTGTAATGAAGTTGGTCATATTGCTACTAGATGTTTAGAGAAGAAGAACTACATAGGTGGTGACAAGTACAAAAGTAGAAGAGATGAATAAAACAAAGATTACAAAGACAAAGGCAAGAAGTCTTGCTACATTTTTGAAGAGGAAACAAAAGATGAATTCGCTGAACATGATGATGAAGTGGTGTATGTTGCAATGAAGGATGGATTAGATGAAGATGAGGCAACTACACTTGTGTCTTGGGCAAACAAGAATGACAGATGGATCATTGGTAGTGAATGTTCACATCATATGACTAGAGATAAAATTAAGTTCATTACCTTGAATTGTTATGATGGAAATAGCGTAAGATTCGGTAATGATTCACCATATTTGATAAAATGAAAAGGTTCTATCAAACTCATAGAAAAGATTTTATGTGACAATGCCTACTATGTGGAAGGACTTAACTATAATTCATGATGTATGGTTGAGTTTGAAAACAAGATTGCTAAGATATATAATACTGATGGAAAACTGATAAGAAAGGGTGATCAAACTAGGAGTAATCTATTCTATCTTGATATAGAGGATGGTACTTGTCTAATTGTAAAATTTGATGATGTGTAGCTATGACACAAAAAGTCATTTTGTACTAATTTTGATAACTTGGTTAGCATCAATAACATGAGAAAAGTTATAGGTTTTCCCAAGTTGAAAAAGCCTAATAATATAATGTGCAAACAGTGTTAGTTAGGGAAAATGACAAAGTCAAGTTTCAAGAGTAAAACTTATACCTCTAAAGGAAAACTAGAGATTGTTCATACTAACTTGTGTGGACCAATTTAAGTGAAAAGCTATAAAGGAGATAAGTATATTATACTACTTGTTGATAATTATTCTAGAATGATGATAGTCATGTTTCTAAAATAGAAATTTGATGCTTTCCAAATGTTTAAGTGGTACTTAGCAAGAGTTGAGAAAGAAATAGGTGAAAGTCTAAAATGTTTGAGATCTGAGAGAGGAGGAGCATTTACATCAAATGAGTTTGAGATCTTTTGTAATGATAGAGGAATTGAAAGAAAGACATCTACTCCTAGAACCCCTCCACAAAATGGAATTGCTGAAAGGAGGAACAAGTCTATAATGGACTATGCTAAGAGACTCATGATGGAGAAAAATATTTCTCTAAAATACTAGATAGAAGCTATAAGTATAACTATCTATACCTTACGTTGTGTACAAGTCAAGAAAGGTACTTATTCAACACCTTTTGAACTATGGTATGGATACTCACCTAATGTAAAATATTTTAAGGTATTTGGAAGAAAATTATTTATTCTCAAAGATTCAAAGAATGGTAAACTAGATGAAAAAGTGAAGAAGGTGTATTCCTAGGTTATTCCACAAGAAGTAAAGCTTATAAGTGTTTAAATACTAAAACTAAGAAAGTTATGGAAAGCAAAAATGTTAAATTTGATGAATATACAGAAGCACATGAGACTAAACCTATGAAAGAACCAAAAGAATACAAATAATTTGTGTACTTGTACAAAGATATACCTACTAAAGAAGATGATGTAAATCAAGCTACAAACCAACATTAAGTTTTAGTAACTCACCGAGTCATACAATATAAATGTGGATTTATATTCAAGTACCAAGCCACATTCAGATGCCAAGTAATAGAGTGAAGTTGAGGCACATTCTGATTTAGAAATTAGTGTACATGAGAGAGATGCTGAAATACTTGACAAATATGTACATAGTAATTCTGAAGTAGACATACCGAATGAAGAAACCACAACTGAACCAAGATTGTCCAAATATGTTAAGAGACATCATCTTGCTGCATATATCATTGGAGACAAAGATGCTAGACCAATGATAAGAAACAAGTTGAGAAATGATACATTCTTGCCAAGAATAAAAAAGCCTAAATCTGTGAAATATGCCTTACAAGATATGGGTTGGAGTAAAGCCATGGAAGAAGAGATTGAACACATAGAGAAAAATAAGGCATGGACTCTAGTTCCTAGACTAGAAGACAAAAATGTGGTTGGCACCAAGTGTGTATTCAAAAATAAGCTAGATGAAAATAGTAAAATCACAAGGAACAAGACAAAATTATTCTACAAAGGATATGCACAAGAAGAAGGAATTGACAATGGAGAAACATTTTCTCTTGCTTTTAGATTGGAAGGAGTGAGAACTTTGCTTGCTTATTTTTCATACAAAAGTTTCAAAGTTTATCAAATGAATGTTAAATCTACATTTCTAAATGGTATATTAGAGGAAGAAGTATACATAGATTAGCTAGAAGGGTTTGTTGATGTTAATAATAAGAGCATGGCATGTAGATTATACAAAGTTCTATATGGTTTGAACCAAGCACCAAGAGCATGGTATGAGAGACTTCATAATTATCTTGTGAAAATTGGATTTGAAAGGACTGATGATAACAACAATCTATACATGAAGACAAAGAAAGGCAAAGGTATTTTGTTGACTAAATTTTTTGTTGATGATATCATATTTGGAGGTCAAGATGCTTTATGTAAGGCTTTTGCAAATGAAATGAAACAAGAATTTGAGGTGTCTATGTTTGAAGAGATCAAATTATTTGTGGGTTTGGAAGTACATCAGATGAAATATGGTATATACATCACTCAGTCAAAGTATGTCAAAGAAATACTTAAAACTTTTGGACTGGAGGATTCCAAACTAGTAAGTACACCTATCATGACAAGCCATAAATTGTCTAAGAATGATTATTTAGCTAAGGTGAATCAAATATTATACAGGTCTATGATTGGAAAATTACAATATCTAGTACATAGTAGACCAAATATTGCATTATCTATAGGGATAGTTTCAAGATTCTCTGCTAATCCCAGGGAGAATCATTTGATAGCTATAAAGAGAATAATGAGATATCTAAAAGGAATAGAGGAATATTGTCTATACTATAATAAAAATGAGAAATTTTAATTAAGAGACTATACTGATGTTGACCAAGCTGGAAACATTGATGATAGAAAGAACACCAGTGGAGGAGCATTTTTCTTAAGTAAGAGGTTGGTTACATGGACTAGCAAGAAACAAAACTACATTTCACAATCTACTACTGAAGTTGAATATGTTGCTATTGCTGAAAATTGTACAAACATTTTATGGATCAAATAGCTACTCAAAAGTATGAAGGATGACACTTTATTATGATAATACAAGTGCTATAAATATATCAAAGAATCTTGTAATGCACTCAAAGACCAAGAACATTGCAATCAAGTATCATTACTTGAGAGAATTAGTTCATTCCTAAGGATGCTCATGAGTATCAAAGAGGAAAACTAGGGATGATACCCCTATCAAAGGAAAAATAAGTAACAAAGGGAGTGCCTTGCATCAAACAAACTGACTACCATATGTTAGAAATTGATGTAGAGGATCTTACATTAGGAGCTACCTAAAGTAATCAAAGAGCTAAAACTTCAAATCAGTCACAAGAAAGGTGACATAAGAAAAACTAAAGAAGTTCATATCTGTATATTAAGATGACAAGTCTTTGGTATTTTTGTCAAAGAGGGAGAAATATTGAGTTAAACTAATCTTGAAGGAGAAACAGATTGAACATAGAGGGAGAAATCCTAACACATAGTATGAGGGAGAAAATGCTAGCTGCTGAGAAAGATAGTATATCTTCTATGATCATCTACCTAGTAAGAGGGCGATATAAGAAGTAATTCAAAGGGAGTTATAAGGATGACACAAATATTTTTTAGAAGATGGAAGTTGCTGATAGGGGGAGAGATTTCAATACAAGGAATTATTTTCTTGGTATTTTGTTGGTCTTATTATTTTAACTATGTATATTTGGTTGATCATGTTTGGTTTTCCATCAATGCCAAAGAGGAAGATTGTTGAAAATAGATTGATATGAGTATGATAAATATGTTTCAATCATAGTTTTTCATTGATGTCTAACCTACTTTTTTCTAGTAAGACAACTACTTATATGATTTAAGTACTATCACTTGTTTGATTGATGAAGAGGATTTGATCAAAAGATGTAACAAAAACACCTGGAGGAAAGGTTGAGTTGTGATATACATACAAGTACAAGAATCAACTAAGATAGTGATATCGTAGTGCATTGATAATCTACTTAAGGCTACAAAGGCTGGTTACACTAAGCAAGTTCAGAAGAACAAGTTAAATAAAGTTTGTTTGCAAAGCTTGACCAAATGAATAGTAGGTGCCAAGAAAAGTTAGTGCAAGTCAAGCAGAAAATTAGTTGGAGCCAAGTAAAAGTTCACTTTAGTACTTGCTGAGATAAATAGTGGATGCTGAGTAAAGTTTAGTTGATGCTGAGCACTAGTAAACTTTAGTTCATGCCAAGTGATTTTTTAGAGGATTTCGAGCAATGTAGTAAATGTTGATCATCAAAGATAAGTTAATGCTGAGTGTTAACATTATTAGAAATATCATGAATCTCATGGATCTAAGATGACAAGTTTATTTTCTTTAATTATGTGAACAAGGTGGAAGATAAGATCGATGAGATGGTGGCATAAAATTCATGGTAAAATATTTTGAAGTGAATTTAAAGAGGATTGAAGGAGAAGTTTATAGAAATGATATGGAATGAGCGATAGATTCATTGAATCCTACCTAATCTATCCTAGCCCTAAATTGGATGATGGAGAATGAACAAAAAAAGAGCTTGGTTTCCTATTTATAGGGATGACTGGTTAGAAGAAAATGTTGTCATGTGTGAGAACCTAAGGGTTGTCATGAGTGAGAACATTGGCATATTAAGCAAGAATGCTTAAGGGTATGTATGCTTGAAGGCTGAACAAGCTATCAGTGCTGAAATGTGTGAAAGCCAACCAAAATCGAGGACTAAAATAGAGATCTCTAATCTACAAATGGAGTTATAAGTTGTTATTAGATCAAAGCCTTATTGTTACTCTTTAATGATTGCATTAGTCTAGGGTAAATCTTTTGGATTAAGGTTGACCTAATAGTCATTTGTAAATCCTTTAACTAGGTGACATTCCAAGTGAATTGTCTAAGTCGTCTATCAAGAATCACTCCTAATAGGGTGATTGAAATCCTTTAATAGGGTCACAATTAGCAGTTTGTATTGTAACATTTAATAGGGTTGGTATTTCATAAGGCATCACTTCAGAAGATTGAAAAATGGTTTTTTCCCAAATTACTGGTGGTTTTTCCCAAATTGGGTTTCCACATAAATCATTGTGTCAAATGTGTTGCTGAATATATTATATTTCATGTTTGCATTTTTGCAAATTGATTTGATAGTAGCTTACACATTTTAAGTGAATGCATAATCTTATGTAATTAATCACTATGTTAATCTTCTTAATCTTCAGCTTCCATGATAGCTGAGCTTTGCCTACTCCTTGCTTAGGTGGAGTCACCTTTTCTACTTGCTTGGTTTCCTATTTGTCAACCTATTCATCATCACTAGATTCAATTGTCAACAATGCTTTCTACATCTTTCTAGGTCCTGTAGCCATCTATTTGACTCTTTTTGCTTTTGTCATTTATAGGGATGACTGGTTAGAAGAAAGTGTTGTGATGTGTGAGAACCTAAGGGTTGTCATGAGTGAGAAAATTGGCATATTAAGCAAGAATGCTTAAGGGTATGTATGCTTGAAGGGTGAACAAGCTATCAGTGCTGAAATGTGTGAAAGCCAACTAGAATCGAGGACTAAAATAGAGATCTCTAATCTACAAATGGAGTTATAAGTTGTTATTAGATCAAAGCCTTATTGTTACTCTTTAATGATTGCATTAGTCTAGGGTAAATCTTTTGGATTAAGGTTGACCTAATAGTCATTTGTAAATCCTTTAACTAGGTGACATTCCAAGTGAATTGTCTAAAGTCGTCTATCAAGAATCACTCCTAATAGGGTGATTGAAATCCTTTAATAGGGTCACAATTAGTAGTTTGTATTGTAACATTTAATAGGGTTGGTATTTCATAAGGCATCACTTCAGAAGATTGAAAAATGTTTTTTTCCCAAATTACTGGTGGTTTTTCCCAAATTGGGTTTCCACATAAATCATTGTGTCAAATGTGTTGCTGAATATATTATATTTCATGTTTACATTTTTACAAATTGATTTGATAGTAGCTTACAAATTTTAAGTGAATGCATAATCTTATGTAATTAATCACTATGTTAATCTTCTCAATCTTCAGCTTCCATGATAGCTGAGCTTTGCCTACTACTTGCTTAGGTGGAGTCACCTTTTCTACTTGCTTGGTTTCCTATTTGTCAACCTATTCATCATCACTAGATTCAATTGTCAACAATGCTTTCTACATCTTTTTAGGTCCTGTAGCCATCTATTTGACTCTTTTTGCTTTTTTCATTTATAGGGATGACTGGTTAGAAGAAAGTGTTGTCATGTGTGAGAACCTAAGGGTTGTCATGAGTGAGAACATTGGCATATTAAGCAAGAATGCTTAAGGGTATGTATGCTTGAAGGGTGAACAAGCTATCAATGCTGAAATGTTTGAAAGCCAACCAGAATTGAGGACTAAAATAGAGATCTCTAATCTACAAATGGAGTTATAAGTTGTTATTAGATCAAAGCCTTATTGTTACTCTTTAATGATTGCATTAGTCTAGGGTAAATCTTTTGGATTAAGGTTGACCTAATAGTCATTTGTAAATCCTTTAACTAGGTGACATTCCAAGTGAATTGTCTAAAGTTGTCTATCAAGAATCACTCCTAATAGGGTGATTGAAATCCTTTAATAGGGTCACAATTAGAAATTTGTATTGTAACATTTAATAGGGTTGGTATTTCATAAGGCATCACTTCAGAAGATTGAAAAATGGTTTTTTCCCAAATTACTGGTGGTTTTTCCCAAATTGGGTTTCCACATAAATCATTGTGTCAAATGTGTTGCTGAATATATTATATTTCATGTTTACATTTTTGCAAATTGATTTGATAGTAGCTTACAAATTTTAAGTGAATGCATAATCTTATGTAATTAATCACTATGTTAATCTTCTCAATCTTCAGCTTCCATGATAGCTGAGCTTTGCCTACTGCTTGCTTAGGTGGAGTCACCTTTTCTACTTTCTTGGTTTCCTATTTGTCAACCTATTCATCATCACTAGATTCAATTGTCAACAATGCTTTCTACATCTTTCTAGGTCCTGTAGCCATCTATTTGACTCTTTTTTCTTTTGTCATTTGTAGGGATGACTGGTTAGAAGAAAGTGTTGTGATGTGTGAGAACCTAAGGGTTGTCATGAGTGAGAACATTGGCATATTAAGCAAGAATGCTTAAGGGTATGTATGCTTGAAGGGTGAACAAGCTATCAGTGCTGAAATGTGTGAAATCCAACCAGAATCGAGGACTAAAATAGAGATCTCTAATCTACAAATGGAGTTATAAGTTGTTATTAGATCAAAGCCTTATTGTTACTCTTTAATGATTGCATTAGTCTAGGGTAAATCTTTTGGATTAAGGTTGACCTAATAGTCATTTGTAAATCCTTTAACTAGGTGACATTCCAAGTGAATTGTCTAAAGTCATCTATCAAGAATCACTCCTAATAGGGTGATTGAAATCCTTTAATAGGGTCACAATTAGTAGTTTGTATTGTAACATTTAATAGGGTTGGTATTTCATAAGGCATCACTTCAGAAGATTGAAAAATGGTTTTTTCCCAAATTACTGGTGGTTTTTCCCAAATTGGGTTTCCACATAAATCATTGTGTCAAATGTGTTGCTGAATATATTATATTTCATGTTTACATTTTTGCAAATTGATTTGATAGTAGCTTACAAATTTTAAGTGAATGCATAATCTTATGTAATTAATCACTATGTTAATCTTCTCAATCTTCAGCTTCCATGATAGCTGAGCTTTGCCTACTGCTTGCTTAGGTGGAGTCACCTTTTCTACTTGCTTGGTTTCCTATTTGTCAACCTATTCATCATCACTAGATTCAATTGTCAACAATGCTTTCTACATCTTTCTAGGTCCTGTAGCCATCTATTTGACTCTTTTTGCTTTTGTCATTTATAGGGATGACTAGTTAGAAGAAAGTGTTGTGATGTGTGAGAACCTAAGGGTTGTCATGAGTAAGAACACTGGCATATTAAGCAAGAATGCTTAAGGGTATGTATGCTTGAAGGGTGAACAAGCTATCAGTGCTGAAATGTGTGAAAGCCAACCAGAATCGAGGACTAAAATAGAGATCTCTAATCTACAAATGGAGTTATAAGTTGTTATTAGATCAAAGCCTTATTGTTACTCTTTAATGATTGCATTAGTCTAGGGTAAATATTTTGGATTAAGGTTGACCTAATAGTCATTTGTAAATCCTTTAACTAGGTGACATTCCAAGTGAATTGTCTAAAGTCATCTATCAAGAATCACTCCTAATAGGGTGATTGAAATCCTTTGATAGGGTCACAATTAGCAGTTTGTATTGTAACATTTAATAGGGTTGGTATTTCATAAGGCATCACTTCAGAAGATTGAAAAATGGTTTTTTCCCAAATTACTGGTGGTTTTTCCCAAATTGGGTTTCCACATAAATCATTGTGTCAAATGTGTTGCTGAATATATTATATTTCATGTTTACATTTTTGCAAATTGATTTGATAGTAGCTTAAAATTTTTAAGTGAATGCATAATCTTATGTAATTAATCACGATGTTAATCTTCTTAATCTTCAGCTTCCATGATAGCTGAGCTTTGCCTACTGCTTGCTTAGGTGGAGTCACCTTTTCTACTTGCTTGGTTTCCTATTTGTCAACCTATTCATCATCACTAGATTCAATTGTCAACAATGCTTTCTACATCTTTCTAGGTCCTGTAGCCATCTATTTGACTCTTTTTGCTTTTGTAGTCATTGCTTCAACTAATCTCTATAATTTTCTCTCATGTTCACTAGGCTAAACATCGATACCAAAACATATGGCATGCTCTACTTCGAAGTTGTCTTAGAAACTAAAACTAACAAGGGTTGTATTTTTAGTACACCTTATTTCAATGACTATCTCATGGCCTTAGATTCACTCTCTAACATTCTAACATTAGATAATGCCTTCTTAATGATTGATTCAACCTTCTTGTGAGATGCTTTCTCCAAGGTTTTTTAATGAGTATGTTGTGTAATCTCATCAAATGTGCCAAATCTATATTCAGCTTTATCTTTCTCTCAGTTTAACAAAAAATCAATGTAGCCAATTGCAACATCATCACTCAACTCATAGCTCAAAGGATCTAAAAATGTTTTTTGAGGTTCCAATGCTTGAATGTAAGTATGGTTTGTATCAACTAGAATACATATGTCTTCCTTGAACCTATGCATAATTTCAAGTGAGATCCTAAATCTTTGTTTCATCTCATTTTTGAATGTTTTCATTATTAGGTTTTTGTTGTCCAATATCTTGTCTGCAGGGTGTCTTTTATATACCTCTATAATCTTCTCCACAGTGCATCTATCACTACTCACTATATATGTTACTAATAAGTAGGGAAATCTCTTCAACAGATGAAAGAATATGTGATTAATCAATGATTGGAATCTAAACACACCATTCTTTGTTCTCTTAATATTTTCTAGGTTTTCCAAGAGTTACACCCTTAGTATTTTACTTAGATTTACTAGTTCTTTCTCAACACATATCTTATAAGCTGCATAAATAAATCTAGCTAAAAGTTCATCTATCTTAGAGCTTGCACAAACTAAATGAGAAATAATTTTGGTAAGAAATATCACATCATCTTGCTTGGTAGGGATGATTATCATAGCCTTCCCATTGTATATTGCCTTGGTGTAACTTTCCACTTTCTTCTTAACCGTCTTTTCACCTATGGGTACACTACCTTCTTTGCTAAGACTAATTACCTCATGTATAAGGTCAGCACAAATTTCCACTACATTCTCTTGCATCCACAATTTTCCATCATGTATTCTACTTAGTATAACCTGTGTCCATTCATCTGTATCTAATTCATGGTAGAAATGATACTTAAACAAGTTTAATTAATTTAAGTGTAATTTGGGCTTCATAGTCATGTCAAGGTTAAAGACCAATTCCATATGCTTATTCATATATTCATTTCCAATCAACTCAAACTTGCAATTCAAATAATTTTCTATGTCTTTTAGATAGACTACATTGTTTGGAGTGATAGACAATGTAGAGTTAGGGTTTCCATCACTAGGTTTTATGGAAACTATCTTAAACTTAGGCCTATCCTCATTTTCAACACTTTGAACAATTGAAATATCCATGATACTTTAAAAACAATATCTTTTTTCAAACATATTTTACAAAAAAATGTATAAAATACCTATTTTTGAAAATAGGGATTTGCTTCAAAATCTCTCTGACAAGTCACCTTCGAATGTTCTTCACTTTGAATGTTTTCATAATGAAGTAAAATCAATTTGGTACTCCATTTATACCTCAACTTGAATGTGCATTAGTTGCATACTTTCATGAATATAAAAAATTTGTTACTTGCATTTTGCAATCAAATAATTGCTCAAAATAATCTATTTGATCTTCAAATATCACTTGAGGTTTTCTATAGCCTCCTTTCATTATGAAAAATATCCTTAAAACTTCACATCATGAAATTCTTTGCAAAAACTTACTTTCCATCTTTTATTATAGAATTAATCTTCACTATAATACTAGTAACTTTGAATTTCATCATAACTTCTTTAGATGAGCTCAAAATCAAAAGAAAGCTTAGGTACTATTGGTGTTTTTAAACTATGGAATCTAGACAGATTTCCTACTCTTTAGGCTCTACAGAACCAAGGTGGGTATACTTGAGGGATGGTTCAAATCAATGCTACTGAATAAGAATCTCTAAGTTTCATTCTAATTCTCATCTCTGATTTTTGACATATACATAATTTTTTCATTCCATGACACTTCAAGATAAAACACATCCCTTATAAATAGATCTAGTCAGAATTCTTCTCAGATTTAAAAGTGCTTCTAGCAATAGTAGCTAAGGCTTAGAGATCAAATGCAAACAAGTATTGACTAACATTGATAATTCTTTTGAATAGTAAAGTAAAAGTGATTTTTAATTTGAGTTTGATGATTGTCTATGATTTCTTCACTTATAGAGTGAAATTAATATATGAATGCCTCATCTATTGGGATTTAGAGTCCATTCAATTATTAGATCTGATTGACTGCTTTACAATCAACATTATCAACAGTTCTTACTAAAAATCATACTTATAGACATCCTTTCGATTACCATGTAGATCCTATGAATATCACTAAAGCATTTACTTAATTCATTGAATTAATAGCAATGGTGAATTGATATAAAATTTGATTCAATTACATTCAACTAGACAAGCTCTACTTATACAACTTCAAAATAACTAGGTAAATGAAATGGAGACAAGATTCAGCTAGAAAAGTTGTGATGAAAGTTCATCTTTTTATTACTTTCATTTTGAAAACAATTGTATACAATTGAACAAGAATTAGAATGAATCAAGACCAAACATCTAAATCCTAGCAAATTGATGTATTCTAAATAAATTTATAGAGAAAACATATCACAAAGTATTCATCAAAAGGCTGGACCAAACATACTTAGTAAAGATTTTGAAAGACAATAATTCAGACCCTTTCTTTAGCCCTAGAATCTCACTTATATATTGTGAGATGCAACAAGCTTCAGGCATCGAGAACTGATAGCTATCAAAAGATATTTACATTTTAAAACTATCATAAAAGACAATATTGTGGGTAACAAAAATTTTTTTACAACAAAACATTCTTTCTATAGGTCCACTTCACTTTCTATTACATCTTGGTTGGATCTTCTGCTATTTTGATTCCTCAATATATGTAGCCATCAAAGTTGTTAATGATGTGTCATGATCTAGTGCTTGTAGATTAACCTCAATTCGAGGATCTTCACCATCTTTGTCATGAACTATTAAGGAAACAGTTACATATAAGTTTGTTTCTACCACATCATTAGCTTGACCCATAGTACCTTTCACCTGAGATGGTTTCCCTTCTTTTTCTTCTTCTCTCCTTTGGTCTTTCAAAGGTGCATCAATGATTTGAACTTAGTTTTGATCCATCTCATCTTCATCACTCTCAACCTCTTCCCACTACTCACTAGAAGCAATATCTGTCATCCACTTATCAAAAAGTGAGTCATTTGGCTAGTTAAAGTGCATGATATCATTCTACTTCTTGATTAAAAATTCATCCTCCTTATCAATATTAATAAATTCTTGTTTCAAAGAATCAGAGAATAACTAGACCTTCACCAGCTCCTCTATTGTGGTTGTCCACCATGCATGTCCTTTTTCATTAATGACTTTATTTATTCTTAAACAAAATAAATCATCTAAATCTTTGGCCCATTCATCATTATTCTTCACTTTATTCTTCTTATCTAAAGCAAATGGGAACAAATCAAATTTTTCACTTTTGTACTTATTCAAGTAACTAACAATCCCTCTGCAACCCAACTCTTTTGTCATCAAATTCTAGAAGATCATTAATAATATCATAAGTTTTTTTTATGTGGTCATGTGAAATTTTTATGATAGAATAACAAAGAAACATGACCTCTTTTCTCCTTTTATTCCTCTTATTGACAATGAGTTTCAAAGTCTCTTCATTTGCTTTTATCTCTTCCCATATGTTTATTATCCTTACTAATTGATCATAGAACAATGGCCATTCAATTTTGTCAACTAGATACATGAGAGCCTTTCTCAGTTTATCTTCATACTACACATTCAACTCTACATGCCACCATGGAGTATTAGGAATTTCAATGAGGGGAGTGGATTTAAAAGGCTCAACTGGTGGGCGAGAGTATGTGATCCTTGGCCTAGAAGACTGTCCCTTCATCTTATATTCAAGTTCAATTCTTTTTTGAACTTCTTTATTGTAACCCTCCAAAACTTTCTCGTATTTAGCCTACAACTCCAACCTTTCCTTCTCATCTCTCTCTACAATGGCTAAGGCTATGTTAGATGTATCAACATTCAAATGTGCAGCCTCCACATTCGTTGTGTCTGCTACCCTCTTCATAATTATATTTCCTATTAATCTAGTATCATCTGACTACGAGGAAACAATCTTGGATCCCTTTCTTATTGACCAAATGACTAATGTTGCTTGGTTTTTACTAAAAGTGGAACCTTTTATTTCTTTCTTATTCTGATCCTATATGTTCAATCTACTAGAAACAAAATTGAAAACTAGAGCATCTACTATATCCCAATTGGGTAGCAGCAACACACCTGATGCTTTTACCATTTGTCTCCCTTCTTAAATGGTTAGGTTTTGGAATTCTTGCATCATTTCATCTTTTATTTGACTTTGAATGGCTACCTCCTCCATTTCTGGGTGCTTAGTTCTTAACTTGTTGCACCTTTCCTCATACCTTCCCATATTTGCTCTCCATGCAAATTGGTAAAAGGCTCCTGATTTAACAAAATTATCATTTGAAAAAAATTCATGGCTAGATTTCTCTATTATAGGGTCCAATTTCCTTCCTCTTTAGTCTACCACTATCAAATCAAGAATTGGCATCACAGGCTCTTGAGGATTTCCTTCATCTAACTCTACTTGGGTGATAAATACCCCCCCTTGGGACCCCAACTATTCAACCTGCTCTCTAGTGAACTGCTCCTCTCCAATCCACAAAGGGGATTGGGTAGGTGACTACTCCTTAATGTGAGGACCTTGTTCTTTCATTATTTTATGCCTCTTAGGAGAGGGCTCATAAGGTCTTTCTTCCAAGACAACACTAGTGGATCTTATTATTTGTTTACCTTTATTCACAATGGTCTTCTTATTTTGAATTATATTATAGCCAGACCTTTTTTGAACAATCAATTGTCCTACTCCAACATTAGGAGTGAATGCCATCCTTCTCATAACCTCTCTGGCTTTATCAGGATAGGTATTGCTTCTTCTCATTCATTGTCTCCATTATCTTAGGAAAAGTTATCATGAGTTTATTTATTTTATCTGCCTATGTTATTGCATTACCAAGAGGCTCATAATCTTTGTCAAAACAATGAATAAACTCCAAAACTCTTGAAAAAACAATCCACTTTTCTTTCTTAGTCTCTTGCTCCTGCAAGGAGAACTCATTCCTTATTATGTCTTCAAGGTAGTAAGGCTCATGCTTTATAGAACCAAGCTTAGCCCTGTGTCTAAAAACCAAATCATAGAATCCCTTAGTATCGCAAAAATGAGGATGCGATACTGCCATCTTATACTGGTCTAGTAATTTGTATAAAAACAACGAACCACCCTTTGTGATTACAAACTGGTGGACTATAGTACAAGTTGGGAAAATTGAGCTTCTTTGTCTTTTTACTAAATAATTTTCCTCCAATGCTTCCAGCTACTATAGTATCGCAACTATCCCCACCTTTAGAGGCACTTGGTAGGGCAATACATGAGGAGTCCCCTTGAAACCATAAACTCTAAACATAGTTGAAATAGAGTATGGTGTAATGTCTCCCTAGTTATGCGATACTTTCAAACCAAAGGGTTATCCATGGGCCTGATAAAATTTTCTAGTGCCTTAGGAACTCTGGGATTGTCACTTAATAAGAGGCACCTTAATGTTGAGGAAAAATACTTATCAAACCTGACAAAACTAGCATTTTCTGCATCCCAAGTCATATCTACACTCCACAACTAAACTAGTATAGCTTCTCCCTCCTATTCTCTATTCAAATCCATTTCTTTTCCAAAATATATTATACCTTTAAACAAAAATATATGCATCAATAGTGAATAATGACCAAAAGTTTTTTCCACCTTGCCCTTGGCAATTCCAACCAAGCCTATATGGATTTCTTCTACTAAGTATGAGGTGAAATAAAAAAGAATGTCAACACCAAAAGAAGAAATTTGAGCCGTCATATACATAAAACTCATAGGCATAAAATTTTTCTCATCCTCACCAAAAACCCTGCATAGAGTCCTATATATTTGTACAACCCAAGAAGTGAAATATTCCTTTTAAAAAGGTTCCCTAGTGGATGCTATAATCACTGGTAAGTTTCCAATTGTACCTATATGTGTCCTTAATGCACCTTGTCTGATCTTATCCCTCTTAGATATATATTCATTTTCTAATTCTCATAGGTCAATTGGGATATGATAGTCTAACAATGACTCAAGACCAAAAAATTTTCAAATCTCCTCAGAGCTTATGGTGATGAAACATTTACCATCTAACCTTCTGACTACTCTAATTGTTGAGTCATAATTTTTAGCAATGACCTCTAGTAGGTCATAATCCATGAAAACACTAGGGACCACTAGTTTTCCTAGGTCAAAGTTCTAGATGTTCCCATGAGGGGAAAATAGTTTTCTTTTAGAGAACCATTTTTTGAAGAGAACAAGCCATTTTTGAGAAGTCTTAGCATCCCTAACCTAGTCCCCCTTATCATATAATCCATCGGCAATTTTGAGTCTAGGATGTGGTTAATTTCTTCACTTGAGCAGATTCATTAGTGGATTCAGGAAAAAATTCAAGAAGGTCATCATGTATGTTTCTAGAAAAATAATCAACCTAACCTAAGAAAACCTTCTTTGGAGGCATGATGATTAAAAATGTAGAACACTAGAAAGCTTAGTCTACAATGGACTAAGAAACTTACTTGCTCTTCACCATCTTAGAATTGTAATTTTGCAACACACTATAATTACTGGAGTTCCTTCACATTGTAGTTGCTAAGTACAAGTTCTTAAAAACTCTAAGCTCTTTGGAGGCCTAAATATTGGTTCACGTATGAAGGAAAAAACAATATTTTTTGCAATATACTCTGTTCTTGGTTCGTATGAGGAGCTTTCAATTTTCATAAATGAGTTGTAAAGAGAACAAAGTGGCATCACCTTCTATTTTTCAAAAATATACCATTGATTTTTAGAAAATCTGACAATCTAGGAATAAAAACAAAAGATGACTCATTGTCTATTTGCCATGCTGGAAGTCAATCTAATGAACTTTCTCTTCATAAGCCTTTTTGTTACTATTCGTAGCTTGAACTAGACCACTGGCACTTATGGAAACATGTCATCTTCTTGTTATGTCACCATGCATAAGAAGTGAGCAATTTTCATACGTGACATAGTGACCACCATCAATTCATTATAGTCTAGCAACTTGCATTTGATCACAATTTTAACATGAATGTGGTAGGTCCCTCCATCTCTCCCTTTGGTTGCTATGTCACTACCATTAAAAAACTAGCAGTTCCTTATAATGATTTAGTGCCTAGCATTGATGCAAATTTGATTTGATGGTGTGGAATTTGTTATTATCTTATTTTAGCTGTTGTGGGCCCTTGCATTCCTCCCCTTGGTTGCCATGTCACATAGAATAAACATCACACAACTCTTGATGTCAACTTGGCGATAGCCATTGATGAGACTTTGATCTAATGATCCAAAAATTTTGTCTACCCTTTTCTTGAGTGCTTTTCCATGTCATATGTGATTTGGCAATACTTTGACATGTTGGAAAGTCATATATAATATTTTAATCCTTTTTATAACACTATACAAATTGAGCCTCGCCGTGTCTTGTCTTTTCTAGCAAGGTGCTATGTCACTACTAGTAGGTTTCATACAATTTTTGATTGTGACATAGTGACTTTCAACACACATGTCTTAATTGCTGCCAACATGTCATACTAATTACTTAGCTTATTGTTGACTAAGGGAATTCTTTGCAACTTGCCTTCCAAATTGTTGTTGCATTTTAACTTTTTAGGGTAGGCGCTATGTCGCTACTAACAGGATTCATGGATTTTTCAGTCATGACATAGCGACTTCCTTAAGACATTAAGAAACTCTAGTGATGAGAAAAAAAAAACACATGTTTCCTCCATTATCACTACATTCAATATTTTTGACAACGCATTATGAGCATACAACCCCATTAAAGTAGAAAAACTTTTATGATGCTTGTCCATTTATTAACCTCACATCCTTTTGATTTTCAAGCAAGGTGCTATGTTGCTACCAGAGGGATTCATACATTTTTTGATCGTGACAAAGTGACTTCCTAAACTTTTCCAAAATTGGTGATGAAAAATAGAGTGCTTTCTAACTAATCCCTTTTTCCGGTACTGACATTTATGAAATCAATCTGTTTGTCAAGAACTCTTAAATAATGAAAAATTGGTGCTCATTTTTCCATTTTTGTTTCCATCTTTACATTTCATGATGGTTTCCATATCGCATATGGTATAATACTTGCAACTTCACTATGCGACATGATGACCACTATAGACCTAGAAGAGATCTGACGGTAGGAAAAAATTTAGGAAAAGAAGATTGAAAAAAAGGAAATTTGAAAAGGTCTCTCGAAAGAATATTTTGTTTTCAAATTTGATTCACCCACCAAGCCACCTTCCCTTTTTAAAAAGATAACATATGAGTTAACAAATTTTCTTGGGGCACAATAATATTTAATATGGTTTCACCTAGATTTTTTTAATAAACTTGCACAAACTAAACCCTAACTTGCAGGATACAAATTTATTTGACTCTTTATTTTTTGCAAATAAAAATCAAACCACTGATTACCATCTAAACATAATAGGATATATCTTTTCCCAACTTCACTACCTCTAATTTAGTCTCTATCTGAAGTTCTCAAATTTTGATGTCATGAACAAGCCTAATTCAACTTAATTGAATCAAACTCAACAATTGACTTTGATCTTCTTGTCTCATCTAAATTTTCCTTTGAGATGTCTATTTCAAATGTTTCATGAAGTTCCTCTCGAAGTTCACTTACAATGTTTCTTTGTTCTTCATTGTCTATGCTAGTTCTAGAGTTCCTTTTGTGGCTCGTTTTATAATTTCTTTTATTCCCAAAGTTTTTTCCATTATTTTTTCTATCTCCAAAATTTATGTCCACTCTACAGTACTTTTTTGTGTTTTTGAAGTTGTTGCATAACTAACATATAGGTTCTCTACTTCTAGGATTCTACTGATTATCAAGTACATGAAAATTCCAAGCAATGTCTCCTAAATTGTTACACTTATAGCACATGATTTTTCTTCATCTTCATAAGATCTTCCTTCTCTCAATGTCCTTTCATTAGATATTGTTCTATTTGCATGGTTAATATATCTAGGCATTCTACTATTTCTCCTATCATTATCATTATTAGGTTTCTACAATCAATTGCATTATGATCCATACCATGATAATTATGACAATAAAAGTCCTTAACATGATTGAATGACTTATTAGTACAATCTCTTTTCATATGACCTATTTCATTTGATAAAAAACACTTACCTTTAAATTCATACCTAGTTTCTTTGGGATTTTCCACTTGCTTTAATTCATACAAGAATTCAACTTCCTTGTTTCACTTAGCTTCTTTAGATTTCTTAGAAGATTGACTGGATTCAATCTTGTCATCAGGTTTGTCTTTTTCTTTTGGATCTGATCTAATCTCAAGTTTCTTTGTAGATGTGTTAATTAGATAGCTAAGACCAGTCTTGTCATACGAAGGTCTCTATATAAACATTGAGTTATCAAGCTTTTCTCTGCTTGAATAAAGTTTCTCAAGCTGTTGTTTAAACTTTTTTAATTCATCTCTCACAATAGTATTGTACTTAAGGAGTTCTTCATGATCTTCTTTCAATGTTTCAAGTTCAAATTTTTTCTTTGCCAAACTTGTTCTCAGATCTACATTTTTAGTCTTCAAATTAGATTCAATTTTGCAAGCATCATTTCTTAGAGTCAACTTTAGATTTGTAATTTTTTATTCATGCTTCAAGATCTTGTATTCCATATTCAACTTTAAAAAGTCATCATCAGTGGTTCTAGATTTATTAGGTTTAGGCTTGGATTTCAGATGTTCAATTTTTCCTTAAACTAACCAATATATACTTTGGAGTCTTCATATATGTCCTTTAGCTTATCTCTTTCTTTAGTAGAGAGATCAATTTGTTCAAGAGCTTCTTCAAGGTTCCTCTTCAACTATTCCATATCCATAGGGATCCTACTTTAATCACCAACTAGATATTATTACTTACTTTAAACTATGCATAATAGAGCAATAAAGTAATGTTGAATAGTAACAATAGCAATGCACAAAGATAACTCATAACACCATATTTTGTTAAATAGGGAAACCTTGGCCAAGGGAAAACCTCAGTGAGGATGACACCCACTAGATAATATACTAAGATAAGTTCCTTGTTAGAGGATGGGAAATAGTAGGAGTCAATGAGAAAATTCAGTATAAGCAGTCCCTGTTAGGAGATTCCAACCTAGTTTGGAGTTGTATCAACCCTATTAAGAGTTGTAGTACAATGTATGCAAGAAGAGCCCACTACCCAAACATGTAATTTAAACTACAAGAGGAGCTCACTACTCAAACAAGTAATTTCCTATCATTTGTCTTCCTTGTCTGATCTTTGATCTTTAGCTTGATTGTGGATCACCAGATAGCTCATAAAAAAACTTTTCATATATTGCTTTCACAAAAGTTTGCTCACTTCACATAGCTTCATAAGCACATACAAGTACTTTGCTTCCTCATAATATCAAGATAGAACACTTCTTATCACAAGAAGTCTTTCGCATAAATACCATGCCTTTACATAAGTTACTACTAGGTTGGCTAAGACCACAATTCTCTTTTTCAAGTTAGAGTAAACATCTAGGATGTTGGCCTTGATTGGACAAGTAATTTTTTTGTAAACAAACCAATTCTTTCCTTCAATTCTGCTGTCCTACATCATCAAAACATGATTATATCTTTTTGTATAGTCTGTACAAATTTTTGAGGTTATACACATCATCACAAACATTTATACTATCTCCATGTAACTTCACTTGTCATAATATGACTGTTGCAATATGTTATGAACAAAACTATACACTATTGTAACCCAAATTCTATACTTCAACAATTATCTAATTACCAACCACTCTCTTTATTTTCAAAGTTTTCTATTAACATGTACATCATGTGTTTCCATTAATGATAACAATTACAAATCAATATTAGCCAATTATCAACATTAAGGGTATGAATGCTTGAAGGGTGGATAAGCTATCAGAGCTAAAATGTGTGAAAGCCAACTAGAATAGAGGATTGAAATAGAGATCTGTAATCTACAAATGGAGTTATAAGTTGTTATTAGATCAAAACCTTACTATTAATCTCTAATAATTGCATTAGTCTAGGGTAAATTCTTTGGATTGAGGTTGACCTAATAGTCATTTGTAAATCCTTTAACTAGGTGACATTCCAAGTGAATGGTCTAAAGTCCTCTAACAAGGCTCACTCCTAATAGGGTGATTGAAATCCTTTAATAGGGTCACACTTAATAGTGTGTATTGTAACCTTTAACATGGTTGGCCTTTTACAAGGCATCACTTTAGAAGAGTGAAAAGGGTAGCATGTTACAGATGGTTTATCCCAAATTGGGTTTCCACATAAATCGTTGTGTCAAATGTGTTATTGAATTTGTTATATTTCATGTTTACATTTTTGCAAATTGATTTGATAGTAGCTTAGAAATTTTAAGTGAATGCATAATCTTATGGATGCATGCATGATGATAAATGTTTTATCAGTTCACTAAGATGAGAAAAAGTTTTCTTTATACATCTAGACCTTGGATAACTGATTCACCCCCCCTCTCAGTTATTGTAAAGAATTTCAATAGTGAATCCTTATCCTACATATACTTCCTAAAAAATATTAACTCTCCAAGAAAGATTATATATTCTTGCCCCATCATTTCTTACCTCACCTAGGTTTTCCTCTCTTTTCTTCTACCTAGTTTCTTGGTATCTAGGTTCTATCTTCAACCCTCAAAATGAAAACACCAACTTGAAATTTTTTCCCTTTCCCAAACCTTTTGGGCTTTGATACCAATTTGATGTGAGGATGCAAGGACTCATTAATTACATAATCACAACTCCATAACTTATCATGAAAATATGACATATTTTGCAAACTTATTAACAAATCAACAAACTAGGACAAATTTAGACATACATTCATCAAAATGGTCATAACTTCTAAAAAAATGAATGAAATTTGACAAAAAATCAAAAAAAAAAAATATAACTCAAATACCTTTCCAAAAAATGAGTTTTAGGTCTGTATAATTTCATATGAATTTATACCAATAGAAACAATAGTTGGGTTTTTGGAACATTATACATAAAATTAACATAAAACTTGCAAAACCAACACTCCATTTATTTCTATTCTTCTCAAAATTATTTCCAACCATTAAAATATGCAAATCATGACCATTACATGAAATTTTAATTTCTTTACAATTCCTCTACCTATTGCATACCTCCTATAACTCTTGACCTTTCTCTCTACATCAACTTTTCATATTGTCAAAATTTTGTGACAATATTTTATTACATATTTGAAAACTTTTTCATTTTCTCATAAATAACCTCCAAGACTCCTATAACTATAAAAATATGGGAAGTTAAACATAAACACATTATTCCTATCATACTCTATGATATTTACTTACTTTTATCAAACTTGACCATATGAACTTAAATGGACAACATTGACAATATTTTACAAATTGATTTCAAGTCTTAACGTAGCATTACATATTGACTTAGATATATTGACAAACATCAATGAGATATATATTCTTTATGCTTATTTTTATTGGTGCTCTTGCACCACTCATCCATCTTGTTATTGTGCTACATGACCTCAAAAGGCCTCTGTAAAACTAGTTGCATGACATCTAAACAAGGCCACAACCCTTTTGATCAGAGAAGTCTTGTCATCAAGGTCTTCCATGTGTGATAGTTATGAGGGGTCAGAAGTTCTAGACAAGAACAGGTCTCAATCATTGTTTTAGAAGGTGTTGGATTATTTTTTGTAGGCAAAAAATGACCAAATTCTTAAAAGTACCATGTCCACTCAATATTACTCTAAACTAATACTAGATCTATAAAGTAGGATAAAAATTATGCACTTCAGAAAAAAGTACTTGAATATGTTTCCATATGAGCCCGAACAAAGCCTTTGAAGTTGTAAAAATTAGGATTTACAACTTAACTTCAGGAAAATAGATTACAAACAACTTGAAATGATGTGAGTTCGTGTGAGTGAGATATTGTTGTTTGAAAATCACCTCTGTAATTATTTTTTCTGAACCATTGTTGTCGCACCTCCAAAAATCAAAGAAAATGCCTAAAAAATGTTAGATCTATTTTGTCAAACCCTCATTCTCTTTTCTCTCCAAATACCAAATAAGCTACGATAGATCTGGCTTTGATACCATGAATGATTTGAGAAAAAAAAATCCACAAAGCTCGAAGAATACTTGGATGTAAAAATCTATCATAGAGAAGAAAAAGAGAAGATTAAGAGGTAAATGTTTTCTCTAAAAATATGCAAATTGTATTGTCAAAAATGAAAAAGATAAGAGATAATTACAAAAGATCAATCCTTATAGAAGGACATTGAAACTCAAAAAAGGGTACCTAAAAGGGAAAATCCATTTAATAATTACTAATTAATTATTAAATGTGAATGCATAAGTGCATAAAGTAAAATATTAAGAAGGGAGAAAAGGTTATTAATAATTAAATTAAATTATCTTTTTTATCTAATAGAATGACCATACTACAAACACAAAACACAAAAAATTAATAGAAAACCAGAACTAAGACAACTCCTTTAGAAGTTTAGCCACTTGGATCTCAGCTACCTCTAGATCCTCCTATGCATGATTCAATGCAATAGTCACTTTATTCTTGTTCAATTTTCCCCTTGTTCTTACCAATCCTTCTCATGAATTCCTCATGTTGTCCTTTATTCTCATGAGTAAAATCCACCCTAAGCTCAATGCCATCTGTGTCCTTTTTACTTTTACTAGCTATCAACTTTTGCACCAGCCTAGAATTGTTGTGTCACTATCCCTAATAACTTTCTTCAAATTATGCATTTGTCTTAGGATGCCATCTTCCAGCCTTATTTTGGCCTCAACCTCTTTTTGTAAATCTTTTCCCAAATTTCCCACTACTGCTTTAATGGCATTACTTTTTTTTATATGATCAACTATCAAAAGCAATTGAGGTTGCTGATTTCTCCATTACTCTATTAGTAGTATTTTGATCATCCTAGTTAGAAGTGGAAAAAAAATTGTCCATCTTGTTTACATTCTTCTCCTTAGGCTCCCCTTTAGACTCCAACATTGAGTACCCCACAATGTTCATGATAGGGGAATTATTCCTATCAACATTCTTGTCTTGTTCATCATCCCTAACCATATTTTCCTTGTTCTCCTCTTTTGGTGTCTTTAGTTTTATATTAGGACTAGAGGAAACATGATGGGACTCTACATTATCTTCCCCTATTTCCATCCCATTCTTATCTTCACACCAAATATCTTCACAAACCCTATCCTCCTAGGTGTCCATAGACATGGATTCTTCCTCATCTCCCATTTCCACTTATATTTTCTTCCTACTTGGAGATGTTTTAATTTTACTCCCTAACTCTCTTTCAAATTTAATTTCAAGGAGCTCATGAAAGGGGTTCTAGCTTTGTAGTACTCAAAAAAAATTATAATTAATTAATTACTTATTTTAATTAATTAACTTTGCAGTACTTGAAAATGAGTCTAAAAATATTATCATTTGATTATATTTGAGATAGTTAGACATGTGCCTACTTCTTATCATTTTCTTGAAATTTGATTATATATTTTTTATATAAGATCCTATTGGCCACATCTTGGTTTTTAAAATATTTTTTACCACTTAAGATCTTGTTTTTCTTACCATGATCTTGCACATTATAATGTAGAAATGCTATTCATTTGGAAAATTTCATCATCCTTCAATTTTAATAATACACCACTTTAATTAAATTTAAATGTCAATTAGAACACAAAGTGATTAAAACTTAAAACTTCAAATGGAAAATCACACCAATAATTTTTTAATATTATCTTACTTAAGAACATCATTAGTTAATTTTCAAACATATAACTTGAATTATATATAACTCTAAAGTTATAAATCTCTGAAATTAGATTTGGAATTGTTATTACTTACCTCTTTCTTCCCCCACTCTCACCTCTCTCTATACATCCCTCTCTACCCATCTATTTACTTTTCTATCTCTCCATCACCCCCTCTCTCATTCTCTCCTAAGTTATATTATCACCATTTTTTATGTACTCTCCCTATCCCTCTCTCTCTATATAGAATTATACCTCCCTCTATATTTTGAGTTATATTTCCCTCTTTCCCCCCCCTATACCTATATATCTCCCTTTCTTCCCCATGAAACCACTCTAATTTTTTCTATTTCATATCTGATAAACAAGGAGTAGTGAAAAAAATTACATTTCTATGAAAGTATCATCCTCGAGGAACAATAAAATTAAAATACAACACCAAAAAAACACCACACTAAAGTGCCAACTGAGAGTATCAAATAGTACATAATATAATAAAAGAAAAGAGAAACTTGAAAAAATTATGTTTCATCCTTTTTGCTGCTGAAATATGTGGTGGCATTTCAAACTAGAGAATGGACAATTAGGTACCCAAAGGAGTCCTCATTCTACTCCTTGTGTTTTTGGTTACTTTCATCTTTAAGTTTATGAATGAGATGAACCAAGGGGATGATAAAGTAGTCAACATACTTTATATATATATATATATATATATATATATCCATGCAACAAATCTTTCTTCTCCATGACTCCTTTGTACCATCTTTCAAGATCTTAAGGAAGACACTTTCCTTTAGTTTGAAGACCACAACGACCTATAGTAAAACATCCATAGTTATGAGTCTCCTTAGAGACTCAGTAAGAATCCTAGCTCTTTCTTGAAAATCATCATTATTCCTATATTTCCAAATAAACTAGACAATATAAGAAGATAAATTAGACTAGAAAATATTGCACAATTTATCAATGTTTAAGATCTTGCCAACATTTGATGTTATGAACATAAAAATTATCATCAAAATAAAACCCAAATAGTCTCAAAATTTATTTCGCAAAGGGTTAGTGGAAGAAAACAAGGGGGGCACATGAACATATTGCCAACATACTGAACAAGAATTGTAGATTCCCCAAGGTTTTTTGAAAGGTAGTTTGTGTAGCCATAATTTCTAAAGAAAGCATTTGATCTTAGGTTCCATTAGGCTAGACCAAATGTTGAGGAGATATCTTTTCCAAGTCTGAGGGTCAAGTGAAAGGCTCCAATAGGTATTAAGATGGTTAATGATGGACATACTGAAGGTGAGGGTAGCATAGATAGATTTGGAATTGAACAACTGAAGGGGGAGGAATAAATCCAACAAACTCGGTATGAACAAGAGTTCAGAGAATAATAGCTGTAAGAAATAGTGGTCTCTTGAAGAGCTTTTTAAATAATGTAGTATGTTCTCCAATGAACATCAAAGAGATTTTAGAGGTTCTACAGGCTTCCCCATTGAATGATATTACTATCTTTGAGACTATATTGTAACACCCCACTCGAGAACCTAAAAGAAATAAACCTAATATGTTACTAAGTTTATTGAAGTATTTTTTCTAAAATTTTAAATAACATCAAAGTAATAATAACACATAAGCAATATATACATACGTATCAAGAACACATAATCAATTACAAATACAATTTCAATTCCTCAAGGGTTCCTTCACATTAAGTCACATTTAAGAAAGTTTTATTAATAAGTCTCAATTACAATTTCTATAATCATAAAATCAATAAACACATACATCGTCATACAAGAAAATGCATAAGTACAACTAATAACATGAAAGCACATCTAATGAATAACATCCACTGCACATGTCATAGGGTATGTGAAAATAGATATAAGTATATCAATATATAATACAATATCCCTTCGGATCTCAAAAACACATGATACATACATACATCAAATGAATAAAAGTCTTCAAGATAAGAGGAAGAATGATAATGGTACCACTGTATCAAGGAGCATCCAAGACCTATCAACATGAGGGGGAGCGAAATGGTAAGAATGCACTACCTACCAACCTTTTGGTCACCTAATTAGGCTCCCACTCCCACTGTGTAGGAGAGATAATGTATGATCCACATAGAGATAATGAAATCATAAAATAATCCTAGGCAAGGAATCCTAATAGCCAAAACCACCTCAAGGGCAACATAAATTACTCAAGAACAAGAGATAATCAAAATCAAAAGGACAATCATTCCAATACTAACATCTCATACCAAGTCAACATAAAAATACCAAGACCAAAAATATACAACTACCTTGAAATCAATAACAAGTATCACAAGCATAATGACCAATAGATAACAACTATCATCAATAAAAGTAAACTACTAATTACTAACTCCAACAATAAAATCACCACCAATGAGTAACTGATTATTCATTAATAAGAGTCAAGTGTCAACAATAAATAACATCCAATCAATGAGTAACAATTTAGAATAAATACACCATCAAAAGTAATATCCAACAAGTACACCACTAGAGGAAAATAAAAATAAAATCATGAAAGAGACTTAGGCTACATACGATGGAGTGTCATCACACGAGCCAACTATATGGTTACCTTGGCAGTCTCTTGGGACTCTAGTCCCCTAGTAACTCTATGCAAAACTAGAATACCCTCTCATGATGATGAGGAAACTAGTCACACTTGTCAAGGTATCATCTTCATCTTATCTTTAGTCTATTCAAGCATTCAAGGCATGGACGAGGAAAAATCTCTAACTTAGAAAATGTATCTTAAGGAAAGGGCTAGGCGAGATATTTTAATTACTATATTATAACTTATTACACAATTTACAATGAGTCACCCTAGCAACCACTTTGGGCCTTAGCCCCCATTGCAAACCACTCCCATAGGCATGCACCTAGACTACCTTCCCAAAAATCACAAACCACAATAGTGTACCATACCACAAGAGTAATATTGATTAAATTTAGTTTCTTAATAGGAAACCCAAAAAAAAAAATATTGGTTCTCAAAACCCAAGTTCTCATAAATGCTCAATAATATAAAGTTCATAAAACATAAATCTCAATTCAAATCATAAAGTTCATCATGACATCTAGTCAAATAATCATAAAAGAAATTTCAAAAACACCTTTATGCACATCCTAACTTGGCCAACTAAACAATCCACAAAGAAAAGCTATCAAGAAAGTAAACATCACAAAACTATAAATAGAATATTAGAAAATACATAGTTTTCAGCCACATGATTTAATTTCATCAATTTCTCTTGTTTAGCTTGGGTGATAAGGATGTGTTTAGAAACAAAGTAAGAATATATATGTTAAGATGAATTATTATTGTAATATACTTATTTAAATAAATAAGTATTTGAATATCAAATCTCCTTGTGCATATAAAATATCATGCAACATTATTATGTTTTAAATTTAAATAATCTTAATCATAAATGATTAAATTAATAACATAAATGTATCTTATTAGATTACATACTAATATCAATTTCATTTCTAAAATATTAATTTGACTTCTATTTAAGTTCAATATTAATATTTACTTTTTCTTTAATTCATAATGCAACTAGAGATAAGATTATAAATTTAATTTAATTATTTATAATTTTTTTCATAAAGTCAAATAGTTATTCACTAAATGATTACAAAGTGAACTCTACCACAACTTCTCTTAAAATGTAACAAAATTCTAAATATTTATTTATTAACTTCCCTCTTGCATTAATAATTATAAAATCATTTATATTCAACTAAGAGTTTAATTAAACTTAAATAATCATTAATACTAACACTCACTTTATAACCAAATGGATAATATTTTTATTTAGAAATTATTATTATTATTTTTGAATAAATAAATCTAAAAATTAAATGAAATTTTTATAAAATAAAATAAACATGCAATTAGTATTTTTGCATGTCTTTGATCTCTCAAATCATACATGCATACTATACTTAGTTTTCTATTTTTAGCATATTTGTTTTCACATGCATGTAACCTTACTATACTTAGTTTTCTATTTTTAATTTATTTGTTTTCACATGCATGTAACTGTACTATACTTAGTTTTCTATTTTTAGCATATTTATTTTTACATGCATGTAACCATACTATACTTGTTTTCTATTTTTTATTTTTACATGCATGTAACCATACTATACTTAGTTTTCTATTTTTAGCATATTAGTTTTTACATGCATGTATACATTTAGTTACAACATGCTTTCCTTTCAATTAATCTTTTGCTTTCCAAATAAATATTGCAATTAAATTATTTTAGACGTAAAAAGAATATTTATTTATAATTAAAAAATTCATGATAATTACACAGTTCTAATGAAAAATTTAAAGGTGAAACCCTAACTATTTATTTTATTGTTTGCTTTTGATTTTCAATAATCAAATTTTCATTATATTATTAAGGGGTTTATAAGAATACAATCACAATAATTTTCTATAGTTTTTCTATAATTTTCCTCAGTCATGTTTTCTTGATTAATAAGTTTTTCTTTTTCAAAATCTACAACATAATTCTTTATTCAACAATCAATATAGTAAATTAATAAGTAATATGCAAACACCCAGGAAGACATGAAGTAGATATATCTTTCAATAAATTTTTACAATAGATTTTCAAACCCTACCTTAAAACCACAGCTAAAATCTAAGAGAATTTGTGAATACATGTAAATCCAAACCCTCTGAAACTCTCAACAATTCTTTTGATCCAATTGTGAATTTTACTCTCCAAAATCTGTGTAATTGTAAAATGAGCTCTAGATCTATGATAAAGTGTTCTCCCCTAAATTGGGGCTTTGATTGTGCAATCACAAGAGGGAATTTGTTGATCAATTACTATTTATTACTTTATTACCTTTTACCTTTTCATGCACAACTTTTTTAGATATTTAATTACAAAATATCTTAATTTAAATATTTAGCTTTCTCTCTTTAACTAATTTTCAAAGCATTTTTAATAATATATTTATTAATTTAATTAATAACATTATTTAGAGTTTATTACTAAAATAAAACTCGTAAATAATTATCATTAAATTAAATAAATATAACTACGTCACAATTAGAACTATAACTTTATCTTTAATTTTCGTTCTTTTATATTTTATTTTCCTCCAGTTTAAAAGTTCATTGTTTAAATGCGACTCTAATTTAATTTCTATTAAATAAATAATTATAATAAAAAAATATTTAATATTTAATATTTTAATTCTCTTTTGTCCAACTTCTTAATTTAGACTTTTAAATTAAATCTTTTAAGAAGTACATATTTAATTAATTAAAAATTAATTAAATATCATCATATTCTAATTTCTCTTTAACCAATTTTCTATATTTAGACTTATAAATTAAAGCACATGTTTAATTAGTTTTTAAATTAATTAAATATATCATATTTTAATATTTTATTTTTAATAGAATATTATTTAATAATTCTCAATATGATATGATTAACTAAAATATTATAATTGAGTCATTTACCAAATAAATCACATAGTGAAATCCACATGAAAGAAACATTGCCAAAACAAACCAAAGCTCAAAATCAAACAACACATGCAAAGATAAACTCACAAGTTTTAAAAAGGGCAAAAGGTCAGTTATGAGTCTTCATTGCAAGACAAGTATTTAGGCTATGGCTAGGATTGGACCTGAACATTATCTCCCCATTCTTACCATTGAGTTATTGTGATAGGGCATGCTCATCTTGACAATTCAGGGAAGTTGATGCCCAGTACCTACATTTTGCATAAAAGACAAGCATGTAGATGTATATAAATATATCTAAACAAAACAAGAAATGGTAGGGAGTGGTACATTGTGTAGATGCTGACTAGCAGGTGAATACAACTCCCTCCCTTAACCACATCAAACACAAAAAACAAAAAGATAAAACAGACACATGGACCATACACATGCAAGTATAGGGTAAGTATAATAATAATTATAAGTCAAATGTCAAATTCTCAGATAACATAATGCATCATGATGAGTATGAAGTAATCATCATTAAAGCATCATTTGAAATTACTATGAAAGAAATCACATTTATTAACTATGAATCATTAAAGTATCATTAATGCACTAGTAACCATAATCATTAAACAACATATGAAATATAGTCAACTAAGTAATCATTGTTAATATATCTCTAGTCCAAGTTATGAAATAATATCCTTGAAACTAACACATCCATGAAATAGGCATTAAAAAGTTTGCTAAATATAATGGAAAAAAAAACTATGGGTGGGCATTACATATATTATATAAGACATATACTAGCTTGGGCCCATTTCTTTGTAGAACACCCCTACATGATAGCAAGGGGTTTACCCTTTTTCTTAAGGTTACACTATATGGAACCTTTCTAACACCACACATTTCCTAGCTCCAAATGTTGCATGGTTCCAAGTAGATGTCTAATAATATTCTAGTTTTTCCAAAGTGACTTGAATACATTGGATCCTCCTACCAAAAATTTAAAATTTAAGGATAAGGTATCCACCATATCCAAGCCACTCCAAAACTGAGCTTGATTGGGAAAACCCCTGTTGATATTATTTCTCACGAGGATTTTCCATGGCTCATTGCCTTCAGTAGCTCTGGTGATCCATTTTATTGTTGAAGCTACTCCTTGCAATCTAAGATCCTTCAATCATAAACCTCCCATTTCCTTTCTTTTAGTACACCATTCCCATTTACAACATGCCCTATCTTGCCTCCTTTCCCATCAGACCAAAGGAAATCCCTAATATATTTTTGGAGAAATCCCATCTTCGTAGTTTTTAAAAGCCAAGTAGAAGAGAAATACATAATATAAGAGGAAATAATCTTTTGAAAAACTTGAACACAATCGACCAAAGATAAATAGGAGGAGTTCCATTTAATGAGTTTAGAGGTGACTTTTTCCTTGATCTAGAGCCACATATTGTTGATATTAGGATTGAATTCATGCAAGGGGGATACCAAGATATCCGATGATATGGTTTGGACCTTCCCAACCAATATTAAAATTATTGCACCACTTTGGGGGGTGATCTTACAATCCAAGTAGGATAGATTTATTTATGGAGATCTTGCTACCTAAGGCCATACAAATGATATCCAATTTCTCCATAACATGCTTCATGTTTTCTTCTTTGAGGAAAAATAAAATAGCAGTGTCATCTGAAAATTGAACATTGGCTATTTCCTCATGATTGAGGAGAAGGGGACCATGAATCTGAGGAGAAAGATAATTAGAGGAGGCTAGGGGACAACCTTGCTTGATAGACCTAGAAATTTTTAAGTAGGTAGACCTTACTCCATTCACTTCAAAAATAGTAGAGGCATATTTCAAAAATGTCACCACCATTTGGAAACATGTGTGAGGTAAACTTAGGGAATTTAACATCATCAATATGAATTTCCATTCCACTCTATTGTAGCCTTTCTCATAGTCAATGAGAAGCATCCCGACATTCTGATCAGAGATCTTAGCCCAACCTAGAGTTTCCCAACATGTGATAAGGTTTTCAAGAGTATATCTACCTTTTAAAAAGACATTTTGAGGGTTAATGACTTTAGGAAGGATATCTTCCACTCTGGCCAATAAGAATTTGGCTAAGATCTTTTGGGTCACAATGAGTAATGTGATAGGCCTCTAGTTTCTAATGAAACTTTCATCTCCCCCTTTAGGAATAAGCTTAATGAGTCCCACATTGATATCTTATCTTAGGGATCTTCTACTAAAATCATAATCATAGAGGTGCTTGAGTTCAATATTGATCTAATCCATGTTTGTCTAACAAAAGTCCATTGGTAATCCATCAGGACTTGGGGCTTTATCTTTGGCCATGAAATGAATAACTTTTTTAATCACAATTTAATGCTAACAGGGACTAAAAGGATATAGATTTCTTCTCAAAAATATTCTTGGGGATGATGGAGAAGATCCTATATGTCTTGCCTCTTTCACCCTATAACCATCATCTTTAGATCTGAACAAGGTCTTATAATAGTTTGCAATGGAATCTAGGATCACCTTAGGTTTAGTACTAGTCTCACCCTCTTCACATAGACAATCAATTTTATCCTTGTCCTCCTTATATTTTAGAACTTGGAAAAAGAACTTGGAGCCCCTATCTCTTAACTTAAGCCAATTGAGCCTAGATCTAATTCAAGCCCATTTAGCTCTATTTGTCTAAAGTTTTCTAAGTTTGTGCTTGACTTTGGCTACTTCTCCCCCTACTTCCTCATTGGATTTTTGGGATTGAACTGAGGCTTCAACTTCAAGGAGGAGATAAGATCCAACTCTTGAGCCTTGACATCCTTAGAAAATTTTCTTCCTGCTACCTTAAAAATATTCTGCCAAGAAAGAATATTTTGGGTCCATTTACTGACTAGGTCACTATGATGGAAATTTGAAGAGTTTTACTAGTTAATAATTTGAATAGCAGCTTGGACATTCCAATCTTCAAGGAAAGAGATGTTAAGAAAAAAAAGAGTTAGGCTTAATATGAAGCATAGTGGGCTGACCAATTTTGAAGATTTTAGTGATAATGGAGAGGTAGTCAAAAAGATAAATGGGATAACTTAGACATTATTATTTCCCTATGGTTTGGAGTAGCTGAAAAATCCTTATTAAAATATAACCTATCCATCCTATAATACATTCTTCTTTCTCCTTTATAAAGGTTTGATCATGTGTACCAAATACCCTTGGAGTGAGATTTCAACCTAGCAAGGGGGTCAACAATGTTAAGCTTACTGATCATCCCATTCTAGATATATTCTTCATTAGCTTTCCAATCAAATCTGATACTACCACATTTATCTTGAGGACATTCCACCATATTAAAGTCCCTAACTATGATCCAAGGAAGATTAAGGAAGGATGAGAGCTACTACCAAAGGTTGATTCTATCATAAGGTTCATTGGGAGCATAAATCGAGCAAACTCCGAACTCAAAATCATTAGATAGAAAGGAAACCCAGGTAGCACAATTATAAGGAGACAAGTGCCATTTTTTAACAAGTTTCTTCCATCTAGGATCAACCATAATTGAGGAGCCCCTTTCCCTCTAAGATGTTTGGAGAAGAAGGTATTTGCATCTTTCTAGCACATTTCAGGGCAATATCCAAATTGAATCCCATAGCTTTTACTTCTTGAAGAAACATGATGTCAACATCCTTTACCTGCCTAACGAATCTCTTAACAACACATTTCCTATCTAGGGATTCTAACCTTCTAACATTCTAGGAAGCAAGTTTAATTTTTTCCATCATAGACAATTATTTATCAATATCAATGGGGGATTGGAATCCTCTGTAACAATTGGGGAGCTTCTCTCTAGCCACTTTGAGAGGTTTGGGATTTTCTTTAGATTGATTGAGCCTCATTATTTTTCTTCTAACTACTTCAGCTTTAACAAGTAATAGTGGGTCATTCTTCCTAGGTTTATTCTTCTTCCTTTCCTTATGTTCATCTTGAGATGCAAAAGGGTGTGCTTTTCCTATATCTCACTTTCTTAATCTCTTCTCACATTCTTCCATTTATAGAAATACCTACCTACACTTTCTCCTCAACTATACTGACAAACCTTTGGGGATCAATACTAGTGTTCTCCAAAACCCCTTCTATAATAGGGTTGGTCTACCCAATACATGGAGTAGGAGGTAAAGGAGGTGCAATAGGAATGACAACAACAGGAAAATTATTCAACCTCTCTTCTAGAAGTAGACAATCTATAGTGTTTGGTATTCGAGGTTCCTTAGAGTCAACATCTACCCCCACCTCCTGGAAGATAATAGGATCCTCCACAAGGGGGTCAGTTGAAGTAAGTGTATGTAGAGTATTCCCCCAAATGGGAACATGGGAAGAGGAATTGTTAATCTTAGAAGACCTACTTTTTAATTCAAGGCTCTTTTATTAATACTTTTGAGAGCAAGTTGTTGAGCATTGGGTTGGCCAAAGGATTTATGTCCAAGTCCAAGATTGATAGATGGGGTCTTAGGTAAAGATACTTGATTAATTTAGTGGGTCTGGGTTATATCTAGATTAACTTCATTAGAGGCTAAAGAAAAATGGTTTTTAAGAGAATCCAATGAGGTTTGGATTGAATCAACATTGTTCATACAATCCTTGAATGAGGTGACAACTTGTGGGAGTTTGGGGATTCAATACAATTCCTCAACACAAGGATCGAAACACAGCTTAAGGGGAGGGATTCAAGACAAATAGCATTTGAGGCTTGGAGAAGGCCAACTTATTTTTCAAGATAGGGAAATATTTCTTGATATGACATTCCTTTTGGCACAAAAAAAAAACATTGAGCCCTCACATATAGGAAGTATGGTAGTTAACTATGGAATTATCAAAATCTAGACATATATCATTGGAAGCATCCACATCTAGGTAAATTGACAACAAAGCACACACATTTGAGTTTGGGATCAGTGTGTTTGAGTGATCAATTCTCAAAACCCCACCAACAGGCTCCATGAGTTGATGAATGAAATTCCAAACAAAAGGTGGGAGATATTTGACAATGATCCATATTGAGCTCAAAAGGGCTAGAATTTATTCATTTATAACATCCATAAACTAGTGTAGGGAACAAAATTTAGACCTACCCACTTTCCAAAATTATTGTTCTACAATAGCTTTTTTAGAATCTGGGTTAGCAAAACTAGGATCAAGAGGCCATTCTAAAACATCTAATAGAATAATGAATAATTAAACCCTAGTTTATTCCCCTAAATTTTAAGAAGCTAATCATTAAAAAAATTCCTTGATGGTAAATTGTTCACATCAAACTCACCAAAGAAAATAGTGCAATCTTTAAGTCTATTTTTCTCCTTACAAATCTCTACCTTCATTTGTTCATAAGGAAAAATGATGAAGTTAGGGAAAGTGAGATTCTTACCCTCAAATCCTTCCCATGTGACAATGACATTGATGGTGTGTGGAAGGGATCTAATGAATTTTGCAACTGATGGGATGTCTCTAGAGCCTTGGAGCATCTATGAAAGACCTTCTGGTGGCAACTCATTGTTGCATGGTGTGTTCCTTTCCATGACCAAGATTATGCAGAGACTTGAAATGATTTCGAGAGCTATTCATAGGAATATTGGGTTTCTGAAATGGATTTGTGGGTAGTGAAAAATTAGTACCATTCTTGGGTGGTGGCTTCTTAATGGGATTTGTAGGATTAATGCCATGATCAGGTGATGTAAAGGCCATAAATGTTCTTACGATGAAATGAAGAGGTCTCTATAGAGTTAGAATTGTCGAGCCCTCCCTCTTGTCCATGTCCTTAAGACCACTCTATTTGATTTTGTTTAGATGCATACTTGATTTGAAAAAAAATCATTAACTTTCCATTTAAAGTTTTCTTATTAGCCTCATCTACTAAGGGTTAGGATTATGTTCTAGGATCAATTACCTAAAAAAAAAATTGCCACTATTTGTAATTTGAGGCTTTGATTATAATTTTAAGAAATATATTTAGAATATAACTCATAATCTCTTTTCAATAACTAAAAAAATCCCTCCTCTCATCAACAATATTTATAAAGCTCCAATTTTGTAAAAAAAAAACTATTATCTTCAATTAAGATTGGACTATAATTAGAATAGAACTAAAAATCTCTTTAATAATTAAAAAAAATTATTCTCCATCAACCATATAAAATTTATAAACTCTATAATATTATATCTACTCTGCAAAATGGTGAACATTGTGAATCCCCCAAAGAATCCCTCATTCAAATGAATTCATAGGAATAATTTCTCTTCTCACCACCAAGCAAATCAACATCAGAAAAAGGAAATTGACCTATTACAAAAAAGGAACCAGTTTGAAACCCTCTCTTCTTCCCAGTAAAATCTTCAAACCTACAAAACCAAAACTAACAACTTTGAAAACCTAGTCCAACAACATGCAGAATGAAATGCAGTCATCCAAGAGAATCAAAAAAGCAAAATTGAGGATAGATGGTAGATCATCCAAAATAAGAAAAGGCAAAAATGGTGATTGTTACCACAAAGCAAAAAAGATAACACTAAACTAAGATTGCAGATTCAAAGAGATTTCTTTACTAAAATGAAATGCTCAATTTCAGAGGATCAAATCCCTAGCTTGGAGAAGATCATCCACAATAAGCAACCAGATCGACCTAAAGTGATTTCAGAGCCCAACAGTATACCTCTAGGCCCTCCTCTGTGTTGGATACAATTGTTCAATCATGTGTTTTCTTTGATGTCACACAAATGTCATATCAATCATCAGATAGAGTCTACTGAGCTCAGAAGGTTAGCAAGGCAAAGGACAGTGTCTACCAAGTTTAGAAGGTTAGCAAAGCAAAGGACAGTGTCTACCGAGCTCAGAAGGTCGGCAAGGCAAAGGATAGCATCTATCGAGCTCAAAAGTCAGCAAGGCAAAAGGACATAATCTACCAAGCCCAGGAGGTTAGTAAAGAAAACTTGCAGTATCTACTGAGTAAACAGTTCTTACCAAGCTCACTCAGTCATCAAAGGAAATGTGGCAGAAACAATTCTTATCGAGCTCACTCGGTCATCAAAGGAAATGTGGCAGAAATAGTTCTTACTTAGCTAACTTAGTCATCAAAGGAAATGTGGCAAAAGTAGTTCTTACCGAGCTTTCATGAAGGAATTCAATTCTTATTGAGTAAACTTGACAGCAAAAGGATTTTATGGATATTGCAATGTTGACTGAGTCAAGAAGTTTAACTTAGGAAATTTTTGGAAGCAATATTTACCGAGTAGGGTCAGCCAGTAAAAGATTTCATTGTTTTATGAAATAACATTTATTTTTTTAGAGTAATATTTGTAGCCAACTGATGTATGGTTTATTGGTAAATGTAACATGTAAATGGGCTGACTTGACAATCTGAATGGTATAATTAAGAGGTCAAGTTGTGAATTCTAAGTGTGGAGTGGAAGTATGTGTGGAATTAAAGTGATATGAAGACTGATTATTGTGGAAGCGAATTTGAAGGATGATCAAAGATCATTGAGGAGCAGCAAAGCTATACTTGATCAAGAAGGATCTAATAATGCTGAACAGAGACCTGTAGTCAACAAATTCAGTTGCATCTTGTTTAGGTCAATTCATTTTTTCTTTCTAACCATTGTAGCAATGATTTCAAATCTCTTAACAGAGTTGGTTTAACAACCATTTTGTAAATCCTCTAACAAGGTGACAGTTTAGTTAAATTGTTCTAAAGACCTCTAGGAAGGCCACTCCTAACAAGGTGATTAAATCCTCTAACAAGGTCATACCTAATAGTGTGTATTTTAAACTTAAATAGGGTTGGCTCCTAATAGGGCTCACTTCAAAAGATTGAAAAATTGGTTACTAGTTACTGGGTAGTTTTTCCCATATTGGGTTTCCACATTAAATTTGGTGTCCCTTGTGTTCATTTTGTTTTCAATTGCATGCATGTTTGGTTGCAAATAAGTAACAATTTAATTTACTGAGTTACAAAATTTTTGTTATGTTTACCAAGTATAAGTAGTAACTGGATCTTTAAGACATCTAAGGGATCTATGGATTAATTTTTTAAAGTAACTGATTCACCCCCCCTCTTAGTTACTCTACCTTTAATTCCAACAATTGGCATCAGAGCTTTTGGTGCTTACAAGAAAAGATTTCAAGGATCTAAGATAAAGATTAGGATTTCTTACAAAAGGGAAATTTCAAGACTTAACAGGGACAACTTCTCAACATGGCAAGGATTGATGAGGCTTCATCTGACTTCTATTGGTGATACAGGGTTAAAGTACCTCGATGAAAAGTATGAAGAACCTTCTGTTACATTATCTGTCAATGATATTGCTGAAAAGAAGACTCATAACAACATGATGATAGATATGGAATCTTCTCTAAGTTATGAAGAATTTGATGACATCAAGAATTGCAAAACTGCCTTTGAAATGTGGAACAAGCTGAAAGAGATTTATTGAGGAGATGATAATGTGAGAAGAGCCAAAGAAAAAAGTTTGAGAGGACAATTTGATCAAATGAGGATGAAAGAGGATGAAAACATTGCAAAGTATGTTGAAAGAGTTAAAGCATGTGTTAGTGCAATCAAAGCATCTGGAGGAGATATCAATGATGAGACAGTTATAAGTAAAGTTCTTAGAACTCTACTTCCCATTTATGCAATCAGAGTCTCTGCAATTCAAGAAAGAAGGTGCGAGGCAAATCATAAAATAAATTTAGAGGCCATAGTTGGAAGATTAACTTCATTTGAGCTAGACAACTATGAAAATTATGTTCCAGTTGTCAAGAACATTGAATAAGCATTTGAAGCCAAGCTGTCACTCAAAGAAAAAGGGAAAAAGATGAAGGATTTGCAATCAGATAGTGATGAAGAATCAAAAAAAAGTTTAGACAGTGATCTTGAGGTGGTTGAAGCTCTACTAGCAAGAAAATATTCAAGAGGCAAAGGGAAATACAAAGGTAAGGTTCCTCTAATTTTCTTTTCTTGTGAAGAAATTGGAAATATTGCAGCTAGGTGCCCAAATAAGTAGAAAAAAGATGAGAAGAACGGTCACAAGTACAATGGCAAGAAAGACTTCAAATCATTCAAGGATAAAGGTAAGAAAACATGTTTTATGGATAAAGATTCTAATGATTCTGATGATGAAGAAGAACATGAAATTGTCTACATTGCTGTGAAAGATGAATCTGATAATGATGAAGAAATGGCACTCATTTCTCATATGAGCAGAAATGATACATGGATCATAGATAGTGGTTGTTCTCATTGCATGACTGGTGATAAAACTAAGTTTGAATACTTTGAAGACTATGATGGTGGCAGTGTAAGATTTGGTAATAATGAACCTTCTTGTATAACAGGAAAATGAAGAATCTCACTAACCAAGGAACTTGTATGTGATAATGCATATTGGGTAGAAGGACTAAAGCATAATTTGTTGAGTGTGGCACAGCTACTCGATAATGGATTCAAAGTAGAATTTATGCATGGAAAAGCAAGATTGCTGGATGGCAAAGGAAAGCTGATTGGATCAGGCACTCAAACAAAAGGTAACTTATTTTATCTTGAACTTGGTGAATGTTCATGTTTCATTGCTCAAATTGAAGAAAGTTGGTTATGGCATAAAAGGTTATTTCATGTAAACTTTGACAACTTGATAAAGATCAGTAAATTCAGGAAGTAAGAGGTATTCCTAACATAAAGAAACCTAAGGTTGGTCTATGCAATAATTGTCAAATTGGTAAAATGTGAAAGAGTAGTTTTAAAAGCGAAAACTATCAGATTGAAGAAGTTCTAGAAATTGTGCATATTGATTTGTGTGGACCTATTGGCATTGAAAGTCATACTAGTAAAAAATTCTTCATTCTGTTTGTTGATGATTATTCAAGAATGATGACTATCATGTACTTAAGAGAGAAATCAGAAGCATTTGAAAAGTTCAAATGGTATTTGGCCAGAGTAGAAAAGAAAATAGGCAATAGACTGAAATGCTTAAGATCTAACAGAGGTGGTGAATTCATTTCACATGAGTTCAATAACTTTTGCATTGAAAGGGGAATCAAAAGACAAGTTTCAGCACCTGGAACTCCTAAACAAAATGGAATAGCAAAAAGAAAGAACATATCTATCATGGATTGTACAAGAACCTTAATAATTGAGAAAGGCATTGCTATCAAATACTAAAAAGAAGCTATTAGCATTGTAGTTCATACCTTGAACCGAGTATAGCTGAAAAAGGACTCATTCAGAACACCTATGAGTTGTGGTATGGCTACAAATCCAATGTAAGTTATCTAAAAGTATTTGGAAGAAAATGTTACATTTTGAAAGAATCTAGAAAAGGTAAATCTGATGTAAAAAGTGATGAATGAATATTTTTGGGATACTCTTGCAAAAGCAAAGCATATAGATCTTTGAACTTATCTACTCACAAAGTCATAGAAAGTGCACATGTGAAAGTTGATGAGTTTGTAGAAAGAATAGAAGAAGAAAGCAAAAAGGAACCTGAAGACTACAGAAGATTTGTTTACATAGAACCTGATACAATGTGAAGTATACCTATTAATCAGGAATCCTCAACTCCAAATTCTTCATTAACCGAGTCACAAGAAGTTCAAACCGAGTTAGTACCTACCAAGCTGCAAGAACCTGAGTTGCAAAAAGAAGCTACTGAGTTAGCATCTGCCAAGCTTGAGCAAGCAAAATCATAACTAGAAGTTGAGACACAGAATGATAAAAATTCAAGTCATTCAAAAGGAAAGGAGCCTATGTTAGCCAAGTATGTTAGAAAGTATCATGCACCAGATTAGATCATTGGAGATAAATCAGAAGGAACAATGACAAGAAGTATGTTGAAAGGCACTTGTTTACTTGCTGATTTTGAACCTAGAAATGTCAAAGATGCACTAGACAATGAGAGTTGAATTGAAGCTATGAATGAAGAGATAGAACAGATAGAGAAAAAAAAAATGGACTCTTGTACCTAGACCCAAAAACAAAAATGTGATTGGAACAAAGTGGGTATTCAGAAACAAACTAAATGAAGATGGTAAGGTATCAAGGAACAAAGCTAGACTGGTATGCAAAGGATACTCTCAAGAAGAAGGTGTAGACTATGGAGAAAATTTTGCTCCTGTTGCAAGATTGGAAGGTGTCAAAACCTTACTTGCATATGCTCCATTCAAAGGATTCAAAGTTTATCAGATGGATGTCAAGTCAGCATTTTTCAATGGCATATTGGATGAAGAGATTTATATTGAACAACCTGAAGCTTTTGTTGATCCAGATAACAAGGACATGGTCTACAAATTGCATAAAGCATTATATGGTCTAAAGCAAGCCCCTAGAGCATGGTATGAAAGATTGCATAACTATCTTATTCAGATTGGTTTTCAAAGAACTAATGACAACAATAGTTTGTACATAAAGGAAGGACCAGATAACAAGATTGTTTTGGCAGAAATATTTGTAGATGATACTTTGTTCATAGGAAATGATGATCTTTGCAAAGAATTTTTAGAACAGATGAATAAGGAATTTGAAATGTCAATGTTTGGTAAAATCAAATTCTTTATTGGTCTTCAAATTCAACAGAATAAGAATGGCATCTACATCAATCAATCTAAATACATCAAGGAGATACTGAAAAAGTTTGGTATGGAAGACTACAAACCAGTTGGGATTCCTATGTGTACTGGATTAAAACCTACCAAGGATGATGAATCAAAAGAAGCAGATTAGACATTGTATAGATCTATGATTGGAAAGTTGCAATATGTAGTGCACACAAGACCAAACATTGCTCTTGCAGTAGGAATTATAGTGAGATTCTTAGCAAAACCAAAAGAAAATCACATGATGGCAATCAAAAGGATCATGAGATACTTAAAAGGAAATGAAGAATATGGATTATGGTATAAACTTGGAGTAAATATGGATTTAAAGGTGTTCACTGATGCAAATTGGGCAGGAAATATTGATGATAGAAAGAGCACAAGTGGAGGAGCTTTCTTTCTTGGAAAAAGGTTGATTTTTTGGAAAAGCAAAAAATAGAATTGTACATCTCAATCCACAACAGAGGCTGAATATGTTGCAACATCAGTAAATTGCTTAAACATCACATGGTTCAAACAATTATGAGAAGGTATGAAGCAAGAAATCAAAGAACCTATAGTTATGTTTTGTGATAACACAAGTGCAGTTAACATCTCCAAGAATCCAATGATGCATTCAAAAACCGAGCATATTTCCATAAAGTATCACTTTGTTAGAGAGTTGGTGCAAGAAAAGGAAATAAGCTTGGAATATGTCCATATAAAGGAACAAATTGCTGACATATTCACAAAGCCTTTACGTAAGGATGCATTCTTGTATCTAAGAGGTAAGTTAGGGGTCATTCCCCTATTTGAAGCTCACTAAAATATAGTTCTAGTGTTGCATCAACAGAAACAGAATTGAAGATCTATCAGTTGATGCAGCAAACCAATGAAGACATTGCATATGAATCAGTACATCAAGTACAATGCTATTCAGTTGTTTTGAGTTATCTTTGGCATGTGTTGTCAAAGGGGGAGAATGTACTGTCATATCTTTCTAACATTTGCAAAATAATAAGAGTTTGTGTAAAAGGGAGAGATTATTATGAAAGAGGGAGTTTGTTGTATTTGAAGAAGAAAGTGAAGTATTCTATTAGTAAAAGACTTGTTTTCAAATTTCATTCTGCTATGACATGTTGTGTTGCCATCAATGCTAAAGAGGGAGATTGTTGGATACAATTTTTCAATTGTGTGTTGTCCTTATTGTCACAAAAATGTCATATTAGTCATTAGATAGAGTCTACTGAGCTCAGAAGGTTAGCAAGGCAAAGGATAGTGTCTACTGAGCTTAGAAGGTCAACAAGGCAAAGGATAGTGTCTATCGAGCTCAAAAGGTTAGTAAGGCAATGGATAGAGTCTACCAAGCTTAGAAGGTCAGCAAGGCAAAAGGACAGAATCTACTAAGCCCAAGAGGTTAGTAAAGAAAACTTGCAGTGTCTATTGAGTAAACAGTTCTTACCGAGCTCACTTGGTCATTAAAGGAAATGTGGCAAAAACAGTTCTTACCAAGCGCACTCGATCATCAAAGGAAATGTGGTAGAAATAGTTCTTATTGAGCTAACTCGATCATCAAAGGAAATGTGGTAGAAGCAGTTCTTACCGAGCTCTCATGAAGGAATTCAGTTCTTACCGAGTAAACTCGAAAGCCAAAGGATTTTATAGATATTGCAATGTTAACCAAGTTAAGAAGGTTAACTTAGGAAATTTTTGGAAGTAGTATTTACTGAGTAGGGTCAGCCAGTAAAGGATTTCATTATTTTATGAAATAACATTTATTTTTTTAGAGTAATATTTGTAGCTAACTAATGTATGGTTTATTGGCAAATGTAACATGTAAATGGGCCAACTTGACAATATGAATGGTATAATTAAGAGGTCAAGTTGCGAATTCTAAGTGTGGAGTGGAAGTATGTGTGGAATTAATGTGATATAAAGACTAATTATTGTGGAAGAAAATTTGAAGGATGATCAAAGATCATTGAGGAGCACCAAAGCTATAATTGATTAAGGAGGATCTAATAATGCTGAATAGAGACCTGTAGTCAACAAATTCAATTGCATCTTGTTCAGGTCAATTCATTGTTGCTTTCTAACCATTGTAGCAGTGATTTCAAATATCTTAACAGAGTTGATTTAACAGCCATTTTGTAAATCCTCTAACAAGGTGACAGTTCAGTTGAATAGTTCTAAAGACCTCTAGCAAGGCCACTCCTAAAAGGGTGATTAATTCCTCTAACAAGGTCACACCTAACAATGTGTATTGTAATCTTTAATAGGGTTGGCTCCTAATAGGGCTCACTTTAGAAGAGTGAAAAATTGGTTACTAGTTACTTGGTGGTTTTTCCCATATTGAGTTTCCACATTAACTCTAATGTCTCTTGTGTTTATTTTGTTTTCAATTGCATGCATGTTTGCTTGAAAATAAGTAACAGTTTAATTTACCAAGTTACAACATTTTTGTTATGTTTACCAAGTATCAATAGTAACTGGATCTTTAAGACATCTAAGGGATCTGTGGATTAATTTTTGTAAGTAACCGATTCACCCCCCCTCTTAGTTACTCTACCTTTAATTCCAACACTTTGAATAGTATTTAGACATGAACTAGAGTATATGACTCTCAAGCATTTAGCCTGAAAAAAAACATAGGGAAGGAACCAATCCATCCAGCAAAGGGGACATACATCCCACCTTATTAAAAGAAAAATAAAGAAGCAATTAATCTAAACAAGGGAGGAAGCCCTAATCTAGGGCATTCAGCTGAAATCAAGAACAATGACACTATAATCATCAACAATGCACACAACAAAGCTAAATGGATGGAATGCACTGAGAAGGGCATTCATGCGCACTGGAATGGGCCAACAAAATTCAAAAGTAAGCTAGAATGCAATCTAGCCAAGAAATGGGGCAAAAAGGTAAGTAAAATAACCCCTTATTCTGATAAACATTGGTTTATACAATGATTGACAACATAAATTAAACATGAAATTTTAATTTTTTTAAATTGCTTTTACAAGAGGCATCACATTAATTTCATAGTAAGGCAACCTAACTTCAATGAAAACCTTAATAAAAGTAGACAATCAATTAAATGGATGGAATGTACAGACATACCATCGAAGTTAATGGAGAATAATATCACTAAGAGTATAGGAGAATCTCTAGGTTCTCTAATAGGAATCGAAGCCAGTCAAATTAAAATCAACAAGATTAGAGTCATAGTGAAAACAGACCTAAGCAATGAAGTAAACAGGAAAATTATAACCAATAGATCGATCTACAATTTAACCTTCAGAGAATATTTAGGAGAAATAGGAAATGTAATGCCCTGCCAAGGGATCCAAAAGAATTAACCTAAAGTTTCACTAAGTTTGCTAAACATTTTTTTTTTTAAAGTAAGAAAGTATGATATACACATCAAACAAATAGTAGCGGAAGCAATAACATGTAATCATCGACAAACATACATTGCAAGTTACATTTCTTAAAGATCCCAAGATGTTGAGTCATGTTTAAATTTAATTAATTCTAAGTCTAAAAACTATCACATACATATAAAAGAATAATCAGAAACTCCAATGTCCATAATATACATTTTTTCCGAATGCTCCTTGGCAAATTAATTCGGAATGCTCAATCATCCACTGTACATGTCACAGGGTATGAAAGGCTTAAAAGAATATACATATGTAAAGATCAAGATACAACATCCTCAAATCCATGATACAAAGTACAGTAAAAATATATGAAACTATTCACCATACATGATACATCCATACATCCATAATGATAAAACATCTATCATAAAATCTAACCATCCATCATACTAATCCAAGAACATAGTGTAGGTAAATGCCAATCACGAAATCTCCAACCACGGTGACCACAGAACGGATCTCAATGGTAAGAGTAAAAGCACTACCACCCGACCGCGTGGAACCTAAATGGTCCACTCCCACCGCGCTGAGGAGATAGTATCAAGTCCCAAATAGGATAACAAAAAAACCTATAATCAAAATACTCTCTAAGTCCAGGAAATCCTATAAGTATGCTAACTCAAGGGTTCCTAAAAAGATCGACATCTAAATCCCAGAGGTACCACAAGACACGTAGGAAACCTAATATGCAAGCGGGAAAGTGTCATCGCAAAAGTCACGTAGAAGTTACCCGAGCAATCCCTTAGGAATCTCGGGTCCCTACTGATCCTGCGGCCACTAGTATCCTCTCGTACTGACGAGGCATACTATGGAATGCAAGGTCATAACCAAGCGTTCTTTCTACCCCATCCTAGTCTGTACTAGCACTCATGGCATGGGAGAGAACATACAATTATCTTATTAGGTTCATTTTCTCTAATTTAGTGTAAATGTTTTCACTTATTAACAACGACTTACAATGGGTTTCTCAAGGCAGCCTCTTAGGGCTCTGACCCCCATTGCAAGCCACTCCCTGACTCTACACATAGATAACCTACCCTAGCTCATGAACTCGTAAATCAAAGAATCATAATAAAACCATCTCAGTCCTATACGAGAAACTGAAAAAACATCATAAAAAAGATAATCCACAAAATTACATCAGTTCTTCATGAGCAACGGATAACATCAAATAGTAATCATGTAATCACGACAGTCCTCTATCAGCAACTGAAGGCATCAATGATAAGTCACAAAATCCAATGGTTCTCTAATGAGCAACCAGAAAGTAATACAAGTATAACTGATCGAGACTCAGAAATGGTTATCAAATATAACTGATCGAGACTCAAAAATGGTTAAGTTAGGTATTCTCAAATACATACACCTCAGCTTCACACAAGGAAACTGGAAAGCAATAACAAACAGTAACCACAATCATGTCATAGAGCACTTCATCACATTACCATGGTCAGGTTAAGAAAGATCGAGACCAATTCATCATGACATCACATTCACAACCCCGAGCCTCTGGTAACAACCTGAACTGGTCAACGCTAAACCAATCCCAAAACATTCAAAGTATAAAGACAACATCAAAGTCTCAGAGATTGGATCTGAAAGTATATTATTTGAGTTAAGGTAAGGTTTATGTTTTAGTTTAATGTCGAATTCAAGTAACAAAGTTTTCACAACTACCCTTTTACGAATAACCCATTTCTATAATAACTTTCATTAAATCAATATCCAAATTTATAATTTAGTCAAATAAAATTCATTATTAATTAACTTAATTAAACTAATTTTAATTAAATTAATCAATATTCATTTGATCTAATTACTAATTTTAATCTAACTAATAATTGTTAATTTATTAATATTTAAGTAAAATTATTAATAAATTAAAATTTACAACTATATCTATGCATTTAATATTTATTTATTAAATATTAAAAAAAAAGTTTAATCTATTATAAAATTGAATATATTATAATTTTATTATTTAAAAATTTTAAATAAATAAAATTTGTTTTTAATAATTTTTAAAAAAATTATAAAAAAAATAAAAAAAATGAAAACCAAGTTTTATCTTTTATTTTCTTATCACACACGTTTATAGCCCGTCGGCTTTGGCCGCAGGCCTGCGGTCACAGGGCCTGCGGCGACAGGTACTCTGTACCTGCCGTCGCAGTACCTGCGACGTAGGTACTGTCGGCCTCTAACAGTGGGGGGTGGGTACGGGGTGATTCCCTCCCCCCCCACTATAATATAAATATATTTATATATATATATATATTTTAGTTTTATTTTATTTAATTTTAATATAAATAAAATAAATCAAGTTTTATTTTTAAAAATTAATTTTGTTTAATTTTCAATAAAAAAATTTCTCCCAAAGGATAAATATATAATATATATATATATATATTTATTTATTTTTATCTAAAACTTTTTAATTTCAAAAAAAATCAAAACCCCTACTAAATTAAATGTTAATTTCTAAATCGAGAAAAAAAGGGTTCTAAAAATTCATCCAATCTCCATGGATATAGAAATTGTTGAAGAGCAATTAATAAAATTCACAATATTGAACAGTTAAAACTTTCATCACAGCGAATTTAGATCTACAAACCCCAGACACGAAGAAGACAGGAAGGGATAATTGCATATTTAATGGATAGTCAAAACACAAGACCCTACCTGATCCTGATGCTATTATGAAATCTCCAAGAACTTTATGCGAATTTGCTCCTCTCAATAACCTTCCCCTCGAAGACTTTCTTCGTATCAGCCTTCTGAAATTTGCTTCCAAAATTTGTCCCCCAAAAATTCCTGTCCAAATTCCTCTATCCCCAAAAATGAACCCCCAAAGTTGTGATAAGAAATTTCTCCTCAAGTCGGGGCACTAATTGTGCGTTTACCCGAGAAGACTCTTTGCACAACTCAGTTAACTCCAAATTAACTTTTATTATCTTTTCTAATTCTTTTGCATTCAACTTTCATGCACATTAAGTTGAATGATTAAATAACTTTATTTAAAATTTCACTTGACTTCTATTCTTAATTAATTTATTACTTTAAATCTTATGTGCACTTTTAAGAAATTAAAATAACATTATTAATTTTTATAATTTAATCTTTTAATTTAATTCTTATATTTAACTCATGTTTAGATCATGCGATCTAGAATTCTTAATAAATTAATATCTTTCAACTTTTTAATTTATTTTAGAACTTAATTGATAACATATTTAATTAATTTAAATAACAATAATATTTAGCATTTATTTAAAAATGAACTCCAAATATATTATTATTAAATTAAATAAATATTATCCTGTTCTAAATATATCTTGAACTTTAATTTCCAACTTTAATTCTTTTATTTAATTAATTAATTAATTAATTAAATATAAAGATATCATAATAATTCCTTATTAAATTAAATCATTAATTAGTCTTTTTCATTAGACTTAATTAATAGAAAATACACCAAGGACTCATAAAGCAATATACGAAAACCCATCATAGAAAAATACATACCAAATCAAACAAAAGGGTTATAATCACGAAATTACATCATTTGATGCATTCGGAGGGCACTTAACTCAGATACTTGTCCTAATTATCAATTAGGACAATTGGCTAAAGGGTTTAGGATTTGGACTTAAGAGTTTATCTCCCCTCTCTTACCATTGAGACAGTTCGATAGGGTACGCTCATCCTGACAATTCAGGGAAGTCGATACCCGGTACTTGCAACCTGCATAAAATCCATGCATGTACAAACACAATATTCTAATCTAAACAAGCAATGGCAGGAAGTGGTACATCGTGTAGATCCCGACTAGTAGGTGACTACGACTCCCTTCCTTAACCATATCAAAAACACCATACATAAATAAAACAACACGCACACCATACACATGCAGTATGGGGTAAGTATCCATAAGAGGCACATGAAATAATAAGCCATCTAACTAATCATCATCGATAACTAAAACCATTGAATAATCATCATACATGCACGAAATATAGAGTACCAAGTAATCTCATCATATAATAAACTGAGTGTAAACATCCTCTGATAATCTCTAAAACAATAATACTACTCATCAAACATAAATTGGCCTAAAAGAGTTTGGAAATCATATCATAAATGTAGCTCGAAAAATGTAAACTAGGGGCAGGCACTACAGGAAAAATCAAGGATCCAAACTTCATCAATATTCATATCAAGAATAGTTTTAAAGGTAGTCCAAAGATAAGGAAAGGCATAGACAAGGAAAAGGGGAAAATCACATTAGAAAAATAAATAGAAAAGGATATCAAAGACAACCAAAGAGTAGCAGAAAAGATTATAAATCAAAATATGGGAATTACAGAGATAGTAGAGGAGCATCAGTAGGGGAACTTAGAAGGAGAAGGCAAGGAGGAAAATGAATGGATGACAAACACAAACTACTAGCACTCACTAGACAAATTCAAAAAATGCAAGGACTACCAAATGGAAAAAGAGATAATAGAAGAAATGGAACTCAACATCAAAAAGATGAATATGCTATAACATGAGATACTATTACTATAGAATGATCTAATAGATCAAAGCTTAATAGCATAAGCTGTCCATACAAAGCACAAAGGCAAAATGATATTATCACCAGAAATAGAGGAGACACCAAAAAACAATAATAGCTAGACAAAAGGTCTAGAAGAAGGGACATTAGAAGACCATGCTCAAAAACTAGGTATTAAACAAATAGAACAAGAGAAGTATAAAAAAAAGGAATCAAAGCAAGATAAAAATCTAGAAGAAGTCCATAAATTGGTGATTCTAGAACAATAACTAACTATCCCACTGGCAGATTTAGCTCAATGGAGCAATATAACTATCAAGGAAAAAAAAAAAAAAGAGTTACAAATTTTGAGAGACTCCCAACAATGGTAAGGACATGTTCAACCCAATTAGAGAAGGTAAAGAATCAAAAGCAAAAGCAAGGAAAACAACCCCAGAGGTAGAGCAATTAAATTTGCAAAATTAAGAGCAAGCAATATGGAATGAATTAGGAGTTTCAGGGGGCAACCCTAGAAAAGGAAAGGATATTAAAAATTTAGGATTAGAAGAAAAAGAAAAAAACTCAGAAGTAGAAGAGTATCAAGTAAATAAAATGCTACTCAAAGAAATACTAACAAAAGACACTCAGGCAAGAGAAGATTCAGATATAGCTGAAAAAGTGTTAAAGGAACAAAACTTGGAAAAGATAGGTCTTTCAATAAATCAAGAAGGACTAAGGAAACCTAATTGCAGAAAACCCAAGTAGAAGTGAGGAAGAAAATCACTAAAAGAATTGAGGGAAGCAATAGGATAGGTAAAGGAACAAACTAAGATCTTTGAAATTCTACACGGTGAGAAAGGGAAGAGTCTTCACAAGGATCAATGAAAATTACCACTTGGAATGCTAGGGGCCTTAATGACCCTAGCAAGAAACACTTATTAAAGTGTAATCTCTCATTGTTTGACTCAGATATTATATTAATTCAAGAAACTAAATTAAACAAAGAGGAAGGCATAAAATTAAGTTAGAAACTGGGAAAATGGAAATCATAGTTTAAACAATCCCAGGGTGCTTTTGGTGGATTAGTAATCATATGGAATACTTGGAAAGTTAATATAGAAGATATATCTACCCACACCAACTAGATGAGAAGTAGAGTCATTAGCACAAAATCAAACATATAGATGATTGTAATAAATTTCTACAGGCCCACTCCATCAATATAGAAACTAGCAATTTGGAACAAAATTAGTTAATTCATTAATACAAAACCAGATGAGGTCATCATCATAGGAGGAGACTTTAATGTTATATTTAAAAAAGAGGGAAAATATGGTGGGATAATAATAGTAACCAGAGTGATGGAAGATTTCAACGAATGGATTGGGAAGAATGCTCTAATAGACATCCCTACCAAAAATGGGTTATATACCTAGAACAATAGAAGGATTGGATTTTGTTATATTGTAGAAAGACTGGATAGATTCTTGCTAAAAGGAGAGCTTAACACCCCGGATAAAGAAATTAATGTAGAAATACTACCAATGGAAGGCTCAGATCATTTCCCCATAAGAATGGAAAGGAAAGAGAAGGTCAAACCAAGAAAGAACTTGTTTAAATGTGAAAAGATGTGGTTTATGGACAAAACATTCATGCAACAAATAAAAGGATGGTGGTAGGAAGAACATTTCGAAGGTTCAAAAATGTTTTTTTTTTTGTTTCAAAGTTTAAAAGCATAAAAGAAAAGAATCTAAAATGGAACAAAACACAATTTAAACACATCTTTAAAGAAAAACTAGATATTGAAGAAAAAATAGATAAATTAAATAAATAAATTATAATAAATGGAATGAATAATGAAACTTATCTATTAGAAAAAGAATACCTCCTAAAACAAGAAGAGATACTAGAAAAAGAGGAGATATATTGGAAGCAAAAATCTAGAGATAAGTGGCTTTTAGAAGGAGATCACAATATGAAATTCTTCCATATAAACACACTTCACAATAGGTCACATAATATATGACAAAAATAAAAAATCTGCAAGGTGAGCAAACAAAAAATCCAAGAAAAATAACAAAGATCTTTGTTGACTAGTTTAAAGAAATCCTCAATAATTACAACAAATCAAACAAAATAGAACAAGAGGAAATTCTTAAATATATTCCTAAGCTGATTACAGAAGAAGACAATAGAACTTTAAATAAGCCCTTCTCTCTCTAAGAAGTTAAAGATGCCTCTTTTTAATATGAACCTAGATAAATCCCTCGAACTTGATGGATTTCAAGCATTCTTCTTCCAAAATTGTTGGGACATCCTAGGTGAAGATTTATGAAAAGCCTTGGAAGCTTCTAGGAATGGAGGATCCCTTTTATCAGAAATCAACCATACCTTCCTAGCACTTATCCCACAAAATAGCATAAGTATAGAACTAGGAGATTTCAGACCCATTGCTCTATGTAATACTATTTATGAAGTTTTCTCTAAAGTTTTGACTAACAATCTTAAAAGATTTCTACCTAAACTCATATCAGAAGAACAAACAAGGTTTTTTCCTGGGAGATCCATCCTTGATGGTATCTCTATCATCCAAGAAACAATCCATTGGACAAACAAAAATAATGAAGCATGTATGCTATTAAAACAAGACATCCAAAAAGCCTATGATAAGATAGACTGGAGATTTCTTTGCAAAATTCTAGAAACTTTTGGGTTTTCAAAACAATGGATAAACATCATCTTTCAATGCATATCCACCCCAAAAATTTCTCTCCTCATCAATGGTACTTTGAAATGCTTCTTAAGTATTTCTAGGGGGATCGAACAAGGAGATCCTATCTCCTTGTTTCTCTTTATCATTATGGCATAATCATTTGGAAGAGCAATCAAATCGGCACAACTCCACAATAGAATTAAAGGAATAAAAGTAACCAATAATGTGGAAAATATAACACATTAGCAGTTTTCTAATGACACAATCTTATCAGGAATTAGCACCATGAATGAGGCTAAACACATGCAAAATATTGTAGAAAGATTTATGAAACCCTTGGGTTAAAAAATTAATGCAGAAAAGTTAGAAATCTTCTTCTTGAACACACATACGGAAAGAAAAGATCATATATGCAAAAAATTAGGGTTTAAAAAGAGTACCCTACCATTTAAATACCTAGGAATATTTCTAGACAAAGGTAACAAGACCAATCTAGGATGGGATCACATTCTAAGGAAAATTGATAACTAGATTGAGACATGGAAAGGAAGATGTTTGACCAAAGCTGGGAGAACAAAAAAAATTAAAGCTGTTTTATCAATGATTCCCACCTATCAGCTCTCATGCTCACAAATACCTAAGTACATAAACCAAAATATTGAAAAAAAATTACGATATTTCTTTTGGAATGGATTAGAGGATAAAAAGTAGGTAGCACTAATTAGCTAGGACAAAATATGCAAACCTAAAGAGGTAGGGGGTTTGGGAATCAAAAATCTAGAATGACAAAATGAAGCGTTAGGAGGTAAACAAGTCTAGAGAATGTATCAAGAGCATGACAACAAGTGGGCCAGAATTCTATATAACAAATACCTCAATGCATTGGACATTGCCTCTTTATTTGGAACCAGAAAGCCCCCTAAGGGCTATGCAGCTTGGAACTTCCTAGCAAATTGCTACCATCTGATAACCAAATACCTAACATTGGACATTGGAAGAGGTGAAGAAGCAATGTTCTGGGAAGACTCATGGAATGGGCAACCCCCTATAGATCTCTTAGAAATTACGCAAGATGCCAAAACTCACCTAAAGTCAATTTGGGGTGCAAAAGTGAAAGACTATATACAAATAACTTACTTTGAGTTAGACACTTGCTAGAAATGGAAACCTCTTGATAATTGTGGGCTAAACTAGGTAGATCAATAGATTTTAGAAAATATCTTAAAAAATTGTCCAATTTCAATTTAAAATAGAGAGGATAGATTGATTTGGGTAGCCTCAAAGGATGGAATTTACAAAGTCAAAGAAGGGTATAGACTAATTACTAATTCTCAGAGATGGGAAGCTAGCATGCTCCCAATAAATCTATGCTAAGACTCAACTAGGCTCCCTAAAGTAGGCATATTTCTATGGGTGGCCATCCAAAAGAGAATCCTAACAACAGATAGAATCCAAAAAATGGGAGTCTAAGGACCTTCAAGATGCACTCTCCATAAAGAAAGTGCAGAATCTATAGAACATCTTCTATACCTTTGTAAATACACAAAGGAATGTTGGAGGTGGCTCAAAAGAAAACTCAACTGGACAACCCCCCCTAGTAGGTAATTGGCAACGAATTAATTGGTTGGCCAAAAGACCCAACCAATAAATTATACGAGAAACTTTGGAATATTACCCTAGCTATCTTAACCTGGGAAATTTGGAAAGAAAGAAATAGACACATTTTTCAAGATCAAGAACTTAATCCTCAAGCTATCTGCATGAAAATTGAAGTTACTATTACAGAAGTTATGAATAGTGACTTAAGGAAAAGACTAAGAGAAGAAGGATCATTCAAAAATGGGATGCGGAGATTAAAAAACTACGGCCTCACCTTATTAACCCTCTCCTTACATATAAGTAGAAAAACAATATAGCTAGGAAAGAATGTAAATGGAAATCCACATTGAGTAGATGGAAAAAATTGAAATTTGATGGAGCCTCTAGAGGCAACCCAGGCAAGGAAAGAATAGGATGTATAATTAGGGAAGAAACATGAAACTAGCTAGCAAAAAGGGCAAAGCCACTGGACATAACAACTATAACATGTCAGAACTAGAAGCAGTAGAAGAAGGTCTAAAAATATATAGTAACCTTAGCATTAAAAAGATTATAATAAAAGGAGACTCACAAATAATATTAAACACTCTTAGGCAAGGGGGAACACCAAATTAGATCATAAACCCCAGACTAGAAGAAACCCTAAAACTACTAGAGAAATTCGAAGAGGTAAGATTCTCGCATATATATAGAGAAGGTAACATTGAAGTAGATAGCCTGGAAAACCTAGGCACAAATGGAGAAAATCAATTATTATATAATCAAAGTGAGCTAGGATAACTTTATCATGCCCCCTTTAAATTTTCACCCCCAACTATCCTATGTATTCATGATTTTCCTAATTATCATTAAATTGGGCCTCATACTAGAATTTGATGCATATCTTTCTCCTATGCCTTAAGTGTCTACTTAATCATGAGATCAAGTGATTTAATCTAACCCTTATGGTTGGTGGTTTCATCATTCTGAGTTCTAGATCCTTCCCCCTTAGTCTATATTAAGTAGTTTTTTGATCTGGAGTTCATACCTTCCATTGTAGATCTCAGGTTTGTCACATTGCCCCCCCATGGATACTAACATTCAGTAGTATCACACTCATGAAAACTATACCATGGCTTTCTACAGTCCTGTAAAACAAGAAAGATGGAATAGGATTTTTAAGCTAATAGATGACATGAGCCATATTGCAGTCAGTAGAGCATTAGGAGAGGGGGTCTTTAATTATGATTATTCATGGAGAACTAATGGTGACATCTTGGGGCTATGGGTAGGTTGCCTTGCTAGGGTAGGGATTGAGAAATGGGATATCGTTAGGCTTAGCTACAATCTATTTGATCCTTGCTGGCTAGTAGGGTTAGAGATAGTTGTAGAATTGATGAAAGGTGGAGAATCTCCCTACCTAAAGCTTATATGGAACACAAATTGGGAAGCCTGGAGTTAGGAAGTAGCCCTAGGCATCCGTGTTTGGTCATCATAGACAATATTCTCTTTTTTAGAGGGTGGCCAAGGATGGAAGCAAGTATTTAGTTTTTGCTAAGGTGGAGAGGAATCATTGAGGACCTTGGTAGAGATTGGTTGATGAATTACTTGTGGGCTTTCGATGCATACATCCACCTAGATGCAGACCTCTCAAATTTGGAAGAAGTGGAATTTTTCCTTCCAAACTATGACAAATCTAGCAGAGGAAGGACTGCCTATGAATTTCCATCGGGCTCGAAGGCCAAAAACCTCCATGAAGCTTCAAAAGTCATTATGGTTTTTAAGAAACAAAATTAATAATGACAGTAGAAGTATAGGGTCAATTTTGATGTATAGTAATGATCCAGTTTCGTTTTGGGTATAGACTCTGTATTTGATCAAGCTTACTTAATTTAGTCAGGCTTCTTTTTCCCTTAAGCAATAGTATATTAAATCCATTAAATGTATGTTGTAAGGCTACATTTTATAACTAGTCCTTTAGTAGTTAGTATAAACACTTTTCCAATGGTATAGATGATCAACTTCCTTTGCAAATATCGCTATATGGAATATATACTCTTTCTTCCTTGTTAATTCATTTCTTTTTCACTTGTGGGTTGGCTTTGGTGGTCTCAGTGAATTTGATATGCAACTCCTTTGCTAGCTTTTCCTTTTGGGTTTGGCCTTGTTTTATGCATATCCTTTGTTCTTTTTTCAGAACAATATTTGGCATGCATAGGATCTTAATATCTAGTCGTAAGATCCTGAAGTCAGATTGTAATAAGGACATCATAATTTAAAAAAATTTACAGTTAGATCTATCATTTGTTATCTTCTACTAAAGTAACTGACACCCATCACCTTAACGTGGCATACTTCCTAAATTTAACTTTTTAGAATATAATAACCAGTGCGATCCGTTTCCTCCTTTGTTTGACTATTCTTTATTGAGTATCATTGTTTGCTCCTTTCGGGTTTTTAATTGTCTAACCATCTATGAATAAACATGAAGGATTTGATTTTCTGTAACTCCTAACACTTTTGGTAGCTAGTGTGTGATGTTCTGTAGTAACAAGGGTGATAATTAATTCAAAATTGCATTACTCGGAGCTCTGGTGGATTATAAAGATCAATGTTAGAGAGCATAACAATTTGTAGACAATCATGTAATTTTTTGATTAATTCCTACTATGGTATACCCCTTTTATTTATGTATAAGAATAGGACTTCGGTTCTAGGCTAGACTGGAGGTTTTCTTACTCCGTTCTTTCTTACCAATGCCCGTTAGAATGGAGAAATTCTTGTAATCATTTTAAATTTATTAATATAATAGAAAGCTTCGAACGTTTACCAATAAAAAAAATTTATAAAATTATAAATTCTATTGATTAGATATTATGCTAATTTATTAATATATATTGTTAAATATACATACTGTAATTCAAAAGACCACCCTCTCTTATAAGGTTTCAAAACTAAAATTAAAATTGCACTATACAATTTATAAACCATCTACTTAAAATAACTTATAAAATTTCAGTATCAGTGATTGACTTAAAAATGAATGCACCACCTAAATCTGGTTTGGCTATTGGAACTTTAGATGCTAAATCTCTTATGTTACCGATTCTATTCTAACAACATGAATACAGAAGCAGATGGCACGGTCACGCTGAACATTGCGAACACAAAAAATTGAGATTGGTTGGTCAGCCATGACTGGCAACAAAATCAAACCTCTTATAGGTCACTTATTTCAATCCGTTACTTGGGATGCCACACATACTTTATTCACAAATAACCAAGATAGAAGAATACAATAATCCACCGAACAAAGATCCAATGAAATCGGGATAATATGCCACCTTTGACATTCTTATAACTAAAATAATAAAAGAGAATAATCCACCAACAAACATACACCGAATGAAATGAAATCTCTAGAATCTCATGTCTTCCAGCAGAGACAAAAGAATGTTGCCAAAAATGGCCCATCTATAAGCAAGGATCAATCCATGCTCAAGAAATAATCTAAAAGTGTCAAGCTATTTTGGGCCGAGTATCACCATCTTCGTCTGCTTGGGAAGATAACATGGACTGAATGGAAAGAAGGAATCAAGAATCCCAATGAAGGAAAAAGTGATGGCCAGTGTTGCCACCATTGGCATCATTACAAGACCAAGAAAGAATGCAAGGGAGCCAAGCAACATCAGAGCAGAAGCAATCCCCAATAATAATGATGCAATTCCTGCAGGACTCATCTGGGTCCTTCCTCTCATTACCTTTGACAAAGATGGGCATTTAAAATATGAATTAATCAGCCTACACACATCCCTAAACATATCATCAATCTGGTTCAGCTGCTCATGATGAACCTTCACTCCCACTCTCTCATCTTGCAGCATTTTATTCATCTTTTAATAAGAAGATAAATGCCTTTATTTTCAATACAAACCCGGAAATCTCAAAATGCTTTAAGATAAAAGAGACTCTTTGAATCTATAAGATAATGCCATTTATCTTCAATATAAACTCTGGAATCTCAAAAAGTTTTAAGATAAAACCACCTCTTTGAATCTATGAGATAATGTCTAAATCTTCAATACAAACTCTGCAATCTCAAAATGGTTTTAGAGAAAAGAGTGTCCTTGAATCGATGAGATAATGACTCTGTCACCAATACAAACTCTGCAATCTCGAAATGGTTATAGAGAAAAGACTCTCTCTATCAATCTATGATATAATGCCCCTATCTTCAATTCAAACTCTCCAACCACAAAATGGTTTTAGAAATCACGGCCCTTTTGATTCCATCTTCAAAACAATCTGTGCGCTCACAAAATAGTTCTAGTTAAAAAATCAAGTGTGTTTGAAAGGATTTGAATGATGCAGGCATTCACATCACATAACTGTCTAGTCTTCTTTTCCAATGCTGTTGAACAGAAGTTTCTATATTTAGACTACGCAACGGATAGGGTTGAGATTTGTTCAAAAAGGAGAATTTCTAGTTTTATGCTAACATGGTAAGTAGATAATGTGGATAAATGTGTGACGTGGAGATTGGGAATGAGAGGTGGGAGGAGCCATGGTTGGATAAGTTTGGAAAAAGTTTGCATGTTGCCATGTGGTACACTCTGACACTTGGATGGACGCGGCAGAGATGACGAGTGATTACCCTTGTTTACAGCTCACGAAAGCTCTGCCTTTCTTTTTGGGATGGATAAGATTGGCTACCTTTTTCATTGTTTCCCAAAAAGGAAGGACAAACTCAGAAAACCTAAAAGCCTTCGTAAGATAATTTCTCCAAGCTCAACATGATAGAATCTAGATAATGAACATATTGCACACAGCTTAATTCACAAATTCTCCATAGAAAAGAAAATTATCATGTCATGGTAATTGGACCAAGCGTGTTTATGTAGTTATCATATTACTTACATAAAATGTGTAAATAGTTGTGAGATTTTTAGTTCCTATGTTCTAGGCTTAGACCAATAGATATTTTTTATATTTCAATATTTAAAATATTTTACATTTTAACATTTGCAATATAACATATTTTAAATTTATTTTTGAAAAATTATTCATTAAAATTATGTTTTAAAAAATTTAAATATTATGATATTGTTATAGAATTTATTTCCTATTTATAATTTTTAAATATTGTTGACTCTTGTATCTATCTTTTAAAAATTTAAAAATTTCATTGTAATTTAAAAATTTGTTTTAATTTTTTTAAATTGTAATTGTAATTACATTTAGAAACTAAGTTTCATATATTTGATTTATTTTTTCTTATTGTTAAATTTTTGAAAAATTGTAAATTCAAATTTTTACAGATTTTTATATTAAATTATATTTACACAAAATTAGTATATATTTATATTAAATTTTACAATAGAAAAAATTAAAGAACACTTTATTTAGAAAAAATCACAATATAAGAAATTATTTAAATTTATTTTATTTACTTATTAATTTTATTTCAAATATAGTAAAATAATTATATAATTAAAATTATTTTAACATCTAACACGTGTTAAAGAAAACTCTCCTTTAAAAAAAATGATTACTCTTAAAAAAAAAACCTAACTACTCATATTATCCAATTAGTTGTGTAATATCCTCTCTTTATTTATCTATTTGTAGGTTTCTAAGACAAATGACACAATGCTTAATGAGTTAAAGGGAGCATTTTCTATAAGGTTTTAGTTTGTAACATGCAACTGACTCAGGATTTTGAATTTGGGAAAAAGATTTCTAAGTTGTTTTAATTTTGATGCAATTAAATTCTTGTTTTAACTTTGATGAAATTAAATTCTTATTGATTATAATCACATGTCACGCATTTAAGGTTGAATAAGGTTGATGAAAGTTGTATTGATCTAATAACTGATCCCCCCCCCAACCTTGGTGGACTTGCGATGAATTTGGTCATTATGCTTCTAAATATCCTAAAAGAGTGAAAAAGTTTTAAAAAAAAATTAAGTCTAGAAGGCCTAGAGAATGTTTATATACAAATGATGTTGATTATGGTTCCAATGAGAGAATTCAAAGTGAAAGTGATGACGAGTTAGGATTTGTGGCAATAAAATAAGAGAAAGCTAAAAAAGAAGTTAGAGAATAGAAAGCCCTAGTCTCACATGTTGAGAAGAAAGCTGATTGGATAATAGATGGTGTTTGGTCACATGATATGATTGATGATATGAATAAATTTTATAAGTTCAATAGCCATGATTAAGGAATTGTTAGAGTTGGTAACAATGAAGCTTGTCATATCAAGAGAATATGATATGTTACTCTTGATGGGAAAACTAACACAGATGATGTTTAGTTTGTTGATGGATTAAAACATAATCTATTGAGTGTTGGATAGTTAGTTGATAAGGGATATTAGTTACAACTCACATAGAAGACATGCATTATTAAGGACAAGAATGGTAAGTTGATTGGCACTAGTAAAAGATCTAGAGGTAATGTTTTTTAGCTGAACCATAAAAAGATGAAATGTTTGGTTGATAAAATTGATAACAGTTGGTTCTTGATAGAAGGTTTTATCATATAAATTTTGATAATATTGTGAAAGCAAGTACTACATTTTTTGTTATAGTTTTACCAAAAATTGTGAATCCTACTAATGTTGTGTGCAAGGAATATGCTATGATTAAGCTTAAAAAAAGTTCTTTTCCTAACAAGAAGTTCTCACCAACAATAAAATTGGAGATTGTTCATATAGATCTGAGTGATCCCGCAAAAAAAAGAGGATTCTATAGTGAAAGGTACTTCATGATTTTTTTTGATGACTTTACTAGGATGATGTGGGTAGCTTTCCTTAAAGAAAAGTTTGATGCATTAAAAAAGTTTAAGTTGTTTAAGAACAGAGTTGAGAATTAGTATGGATATAAGATTAAATGTTTAAAATTTGATAGAGGTGGATAATTTACTTCGAATTAGTTTAAGACCTTTTGTGAAATAAATGGCATTAAGAGGCAACTACCATCCCCTATGACTCCTAAGTAGAATGGTATAGCTGAGAGAAGAAATAGGTCAGTAAAAAAAGAAACAAGATCTATAATGTTTGAGAATGACGTATCAAAGACATTTTGGAAAGAAGTAGTTAATACAACATTGTATACAATTGTTCTATAATTCTTGTAGAATAACTAAGAGGTGGGGGGGCGATGTTGAATCAATTACCTAAGGTCTAGATGTACAATTAAAACTTTTCACATCTTAGTGAACCCATATCCAGAAATCATTTTCATCATGCATGCATCCATTAGATCATACAATCACTTTAACTTGTAGGTTATTGCTAAATCAACTGTGCAGAAATGAAAGTATGAAATGCAATAGATTAAATAACAAATTTGATAGAATGATTTAACATTTAAACCCAATTTGGAAAAAACCACCAGTAACATGCTACTCATTCTCACTCTTTTGAAGTGATGCCCTATGAAAGGCCAACCCTATTAAAGGTTACAATGTAGACTATAAAATGTGAGTTGGTTAAAGGATTTCAATCACCCTGTTAGGAGCAAGCCTTGTTAGAGGACTTTGGATCAATCACTTGGAATGCTTGTTAAAGGATTTACAAATGACTATTAGGTCAACCTTAATCCAAAGGATTTACCCTAGACTGGTAGAATGATTAGAAAGTAATAGTAAGGCTTGATCTAAAAACAACTTACAACACACTTGAATATTACAAATCTCTATTTTAGTCCTCCATTATGCTTGGCTTTTAGACACTTTAGCTCTAATAGCTTGTTCACCCTTCAAGAATCCATACCCTTAAGCCTTCTTGCTTTGCTTGCCAATGTAGTCTCTTCTCTTAGGTCACTGAATGAAACAATACCCTAGACTTCTTGTCTTCCTTAGGTTCTCACATATGACAACCTTTTCCTTTGACTGACCATCTCTATAAATAGAAAATTAAGATATTTTTCCATTCATCCTCCTTTGTCCATTGTAGGGTTAGGTTGGATTAGGTAGGATTCAATGAATCTACCCATCATTTTATTTCATTCCCTTCTAGAAATATCTCCTTCAATCGTCTTTGAATTTTCCTAAAACTAATTCATCTTAAATTTTGTACCACTAGCTCATCAAGCTTATCTTCATCACTATTCACACAATCCAAGAAATCAAACTTGTCATCTTAGATTCATCGAATTCTCAATCTTTCTCATAATACTGACACTTGAAATTAACTTATTTTTGATGTTCGATGTTGACTACCAACACACTCAGCATGAACTAAAGTTTACTAGTGTTCAATATCAACTAAACTTTACTTGGCTTACATTGGAATTGACTTTTCTTAGCTCCAACTAATTTTATTCTTAGCTTATGCTAACTTTTCTTAGCACCAACTGTGTAGATTGTTAAGCTTGGTAGACATACTTCGTTAAGCTTTTTCTTTTGAACTTAATCAATATATTCATCCTTTGCAACCTTAAGTAGGTTATAAATGCACTATAATATCACTGTCTTAACTGACCCTAGTACTCCTTTTCCATATCATAACTCAACCTTTCCTCTAGGTGCTATTGTTACCTTATTTGATCAAGTCCTATTCATCAATCAAACAAATGATAGTACTTAAATCATCTGAGAAATTGTCTTACTAGCAAGTAGCAGGTTTGACATCAATGACAAAATAATGATTGAAACACATATTCATACTTGCATTAATATATTTTCAACAATCTCCCTCTTTGGTATTGATGGAAAAACAAACTAACCAAACTAAATTAGTATAACCAAAGTACCAAAAATAAAATAATTCTTTGTATTTAAATCTCTCCCTCTATTAACAACTTTTCATCTTTTGAATAGGTTACAAAATTCTATTATAATCACAAATCATCCTTATGACTCCCTCTAGATCACTTCTTATATCTCCTTTGATATTAACTCCCTCTTACTAGGTAGTCATGTTTCTTTTGTGTTTGCTTTCATCTCCCTTAGCAGTCAGGATTTCTCCCTTAGTAGGATCAGTAAGATCAGGATATCTCCATCTTCTCTCTCTACAATATCTCCCTCTTTGAAAAAAATGCCAAAGACTTGTCATCTTAATATATAGATATGAACATTATCTGTTGCCCCCTTAGTCACCTAGCTTGTGACTGATTTGTAACTCCAACTCTTTGATTACTTTAGGCAGCTCCTAAAGTAGGATCCATTGCATCAATGTGTAACATATATCAATCAGCTTGTTTGATGCAGGTCACCTCTCATGCTTCTTAGATAGCTTTTAATTTCGATATCACCCCTAGTTTACTTCTTAGATACTCATGAGAATCCTTGGGTAATTCTTTTGTGAAGATATTAGCTATTTGCTCTTTTGTGTTAACATATTCCATCTTCACCTCTTTATCTTGAACTAACTCTCTCAAGTAATGATACTTGATTGCAATGTGCTTAGTCTTTGTATGCATCATAGGATTCTTTGATAGATTTATAGTACTTGCATTATTACAATAAAGTATCACAAGTTTAGTGATTTCTTCTTTCATACCTTTGAGTAGTTGCTTGATTCATACAATATTTGTTCAATTTACTACAATGACATCATATTCAAATTCAGTAGTAAATTGAGATATACAGTTCCATTTCTTGCTAGTCCATGTAACCAACCTTTTTGCCTAACAAAAATGCTCCTCTACTGGTGCTCTTTCTATCATCAATATTTCAAACCCAATCAACATCAGTATAGGCTCTCAATTCAAATTTCTCATTTTTCTTGTAGTATAGGCCATGGTCTTCTGTTCCTTTTAGATATCTCATTATTCTCTTAACAACCATTAAATGATTCTCCTTGGGATTAGCAGACAATCTTGCAATTATCCCAATAGATAATGCAATATTAAGTCTAGTGTGCACTACATATTGTAACTTGCCAATCATAGACCTGTATAATATTTGATTCACCACAACTGAATCATCATTCTTTGACAATTTATATCATGTCACCATAGGTGTGCTTACTAGCTTGTAATCTTCCAATCTAAAAGTTTTTAGTATCTCTTTTACATACTTTGACTGAGTGATGTAAATACCATATTTCATCTGATGTACTTGCAAACCCACAAAGAACTTGATCTCTCCAAACATAGACATCTCAAATTCTTTATTCATTTCATTTACAAAAGCCTTACATAAAGTATCTTGACTTCCAAATATGATATCATCAACAAGAATTTTAGATAGCAAATTAATACCTTTTCCTTTCTCTATCTCCAAATATAGATTATTGTTATCGTTAGTCCTTTAAAATCTAGTTTTTAGAAGATAATTATGAAGCCTTTCATACCGTGCTCTTAGTGCTTGCTTCAAACCATATAAAGCTTTATGTAGTCTACATGCCTTGTTATTGTTGTTAGTATCAAAACATCATTTTTGGCTATTCTATATATAAACCTCTTCCTCTAATATACCATTCAAAAATGTAGACTTAACATCCATTTGGTATACTTTGAAACCTTTGTATGCAAAGTAAGCAAGAAGAGTTCTTACTCCTTCCAATCTTGCAACAAGAGTGAATGTTTCTCCATAGCCTATCTATTTTTCTTTTTCATATCCTTTACAAACTAATCTTTCCTTGTTCCTTGTGACTTCACCATTTTCATCTAACTTGTTTCTGTACACCCACTTGGTGCCAATCACATACTTATGTTCTAGTCTAGGAACTAGACTCCATGTCTTATTTGTCTCAATTTGTTTAATCTATTCTTTCATGGCTCTACTACAATGCACATCTTCTAAGGAATCTTTTATTGTTTTAGGTTCTTGCATTCTCAATAAGCATTTATCATTTCTCAATTTTTTCCTTGTCATAGGTCTAACATTTTTATCTCCAATGATTTTTGCGGTAGGGTGATGTCTCTTGACATACTTAGAGAATCTTGGTTCTGCTATATCTTCATCATTCAATCTCTCAACTTCTAAATGACTATGTACATCTCTGTTAGGTAAATCAACATCTCTTTCATGTACACTAACCTCAGAGTTAGAATGTGCCTCAACTTCATTCTGTAACTAGACACCTGAATCTAGCTCAGTTCCTAAATGAAACTCAACATGAACATAGTATGTGACTTGATAGTCACTAAAACTTGCTATTTATTTGTAACTTGATTACAACATCTTCATCTACATGAATACCTACATAAAAGTATACAAATTATTTGTATTCTTCTCATTCCTTAATAGGTTTAGCCTTATGTACTTTTGTATATTCATCAAATTTGACATTTGCACTTTCTACAACTTTGTTAGTGTTAGTATTTAAACACTTATAAGCTTTACTTCTTGTGAAATAACCAAGGAATATACCTTCTTCACTTTGCATCAAGTTTACCATTCCTAAAATCTTTGAGATTATAACACTTGCTTCCAAACACCTTAAAATATTTTACACTGGGTGGGTATCCATACCATAGTTCAAAAGTTGTTGAATGAGTACCTTTCTTGACTTGCACATGGTTCAAGGTATAGATAGCTATACTTACAATTTCTCTCTAATATTTCAAAGAAACATTTTTCTTCATCATGAGTATCCTAGCATAGCCCATTATAGATCTGTTTCTCCTTTCAAAAATTCCATTTTGTGGAGAGCTCCTAGGAGCAGATGTCTATCTTTTAATTATTTTTTCATTACAATACATCTCAAACTCATTTGATGTAAATTCTCCTCCTCTTTCAAATGTCAAACATTTCAAAATTTTACCTATTTCCTTTTCAACTCTTACTAAGTACCATTTAAACATTTGGAAAGCATTAGATTTCTATTTTAGAAACATAACTGTCATCATTCTAGAATAATTATCAACAAATAGCATAATGTACTAATATCCTTTGTAGCTTTGCACATCAATTGGTCCATACAAGTCAATATGAACAACCTCTAATATTCCTTGAGAGGTATGAGTCTTAGTCTTAAAATTTGACTTTGTCATTTTGCCTAACTGACATTGTTTGCAAATTATATTTTCAGGTTTCTTCAACTTAAGAAAACCTTTGACTCTTCTCATGTTACTAATACTAACCAATTTATCAAAATTAACATGCCATAACCTCTTGTTCCATAGCCACACATCATCAAATTCTATGACTAAACAAGTAGCATTCTCTATATCAAGGTAGAATAGATTACCTCTAGTTTGATCACCTTTTCCCAATTTTCTTTCCATCAGTATCATATATCTTAGCAATCTTGTTTTTAAACTCAACCTTACAACCTAAGTTATTCAATTGTGACACACTCAACAAAATATAGTCAATTCCTTCAAAAAAATAAAAATTGTCGCATATGATCTTTTCTGTGAGTTTGATAAAACCTTTTTCTTTTATTAGATAAGGTGCATCATTACCAAATGTATTATTTCCATCATAATAATTCAAGGTAATGAACTTTCTTTTATCTCCAATCATGTGATGTGAACACCCACTATCAATGATCTATTTGTCATTCTTGTTCACACAAGATACTAGTGCAATTGCCTCATCCTCATCAGATTCATTCTTCATTGCAACATACACCACTTCATCATCATGATTGTCAGATCCATCTTTTGTGTCCTCTTCAACAATGTAGCAAGACTTCTTTCCTTTTTCTTTGTAATCTTTTCTATCTTCATCTCTTTTACTTTTGTACTTGTCTCCACTTGTGTAATTCTTCTTCTCTGGACATCTAGCAGTAATATGACAAGCCTCATTGCAATTGAAACACATGATAGGTAACATACCTTTGAAAAATTTTTTACCTCTATAAAATCTCCTTGCTAGTAGTGCTTCAAGTTGTTCTACATATTCCTCTTCTGTATCATTGTCACTGGACACATATTTTACATTTTTTTTCTTCTTCTTCTCATTGGGTTTCTTTATTGACAACTTGGCTTTAAAAGAAAAATCAACATTGTTAGGCTTCTAATTTTCAAAATTAGATAACTCAAAAGAAGTGAGCCTATCTACCAGACCTTCAAAGAGTTAGATTAGTCCTTGGTATACATCTCAATTTTTGTATTGCAAAAACTCTAATACCATAAATAGGCAATAGTTTTATCAAAACTTTTCTTAGTATAGTCTCATCATATATCTTACTAGTAGCTCCTCTTATTATGTTAACACCATCTTTTATCCTAGAGCAATATTGAGAAATATTATCACCTTCTTGCATTCAAATATCATCGAACTTACCTCTAGGACTTTCAGATTTGGCTCTTAGAACATTTTTGTCACCTCCATAGATAGTGTGTAGAGCATCCCACATTTTTTTTACATTGCCATATACCTTGATATCATCAAATTCAGCATAACTTAGGGAAGATGAAATCTCCAACATGGCCTGGTTATGTTCTTTCTTCTTTCTTAGATCTTCAACAGTTAGGGCTCCAACAGGATCAACATGCTTATAGGTAATGGTAGATTGTGCATGATCTCCAAGACCTCCTAGGTGTAGCTTTATTAGAATTTTCCATGCAAGAAAGTTATCTCTATTAATCTTGAGTACCTTTCTTTTTGACATCTTGATCTTTTTGCTTGTAATACCTTCAAACTAGTCCTCTTTAAGAAGATGGATCTGATACCAATTGATGGTATTCTTTTAGAAACACCTAGAGGTGGTGGGGGAGTGAATCAGTTATCCAAGGTCCAGATGTATAGTTAAAATTTTTCACATCTTAGTCGACCCATATCCATAAATCATTTTCTTCATGCATGCATCCATTAGTTCATACAATCACTTAAACTTGTAGGTTATTGCTAAATCAACTTTGCAAAAATGTAAGCATAAAACATAACAGATTCAATAACACATTTAAGACAATGATTTAATGTGGAAACCAAATTTGGGAAAAACCACTAGTAACATGCTACTCATTCTCACTCTTCTAAAGTGATGCTTTGTGAAAGGCCAACCTTGTTAAAGGTTACAATGCACATTGTAAAATGTGACCTAGTTAAAGTATTTCAATCACCTTATTAGGAGTGAGCGTTGTTAGAGAACTTTAGATCATTCACTTGGAATGTCACCTAGTTAAAAGATTCATAAATGAATATTAGGTCAACCTTAATCCAATGGATGTAGCCTAGACTAGTACAATGATTAGAAAGTAATAGTAAGGCTTGATCTAATAACAACTTACAACACACTTGCCAATTAAAGATCTTTGTTTCTATCCTCCATTCTACTTGGCTTTCTCATACTTTAGCTTTCATAGTTTGTTCATCCTTCAAGAATCTATAATGTTAAGCCTTCTTTCTTTTCTTTTCAGTATAGTCTCTTCTCTTAGGTCACTAAATGAAGGAATACCCTAGACTCCTTGTCTTCTTTAGGTTCTCACATATGAAAACCTATGCTTTTGACCAACCATCTCTATAAATTGAAAATTAAGATCTTTTTTCCTTCATCCTCCTTTGTCCATTTTAGAGTTAGGTTTGATTAGGTAGGAGTCCATAAATCTACTCTTCATTTTATTTCATTACCTTCTATAAACTTCTCCTTCAATCCTTTTTGAATTCACCTAAAAATGGTTCATCTTGAATTGTGTGCCACCAGGTCATCAAGATTATCTTCCACATGGTTCACACAATCCAAGAAATCAAACTTTTTAGCTTAGATTCATTGAATTCTTGATCTTTCTCATAATGCTGACACTTGGCATTAACTTGCTTCTGATGCTCAACACATACTATGTTGCTCAACATCCACTATCAAAACACTCGGCATGAACTAAAGTTTACTAGTGCTCAACATCAACTAAAAATTACTCGACTTACACTATATCACTTGGCTTACACTATAATTAAGTTTCTTAGCTCTAACTGATCTTATGACCAGCTTACATTAACTTTTCTTAGCACCTACGATACAGATTCTTAAGCTTGGTAGACATACTTCATTAAACTTGTTATTCTAAACTTAATTAGTGTATTCATCCTTTGCAACTTTAAGTACATTATCAATGCACTATAATATCACTGTCTTAATTGACCCTTATACTCCTTTTCCATATCATAACTCAACCTTTCCTCTAGGTGCTATTGTTACCTTATTTGATCAAACCCTCTTCATCAATAAAACAAATGATAATACTCAAATCATCTAAGCAATTATCTTACCAACAAGTAGTAGGTTTTACATCAATAAAAAAGATTGAAACACACATTCATACTTGTACCAATCTATTTTCAACAATAATGAATAGAGTGTAGATTAGAAAAGGTACAAACACAACACCTTAAAAAATCTGGTTTGGACATGTACCATCAATAACATATTTTAGAATTTTAAGAAAAAATGTTATAACAAAAGAGATGATGACATTTTTTAGTTTGGTGGAAGAAGTGGTGAAGGTATTTTCCTTGCATATTCATTGAAAAGTAAAGCTTATAGATATTTTAATTAGAGGACTAAGACTATTGTTGAGAGCACAAATGTAAAGGTCGATGAGAAGTTTGGAGTGAAAGAAAGAATGCTTGATTAAAATTTTGATGATGAAGAAGCTAATCCTAAGCCTATCCAAGAAAATGCTGAGACTTTCTATGAGACTAAAAATAATTTGTAGAATGACATTTCAAGTTGTGGAACAAAGAGAGGAACCAAGAACTAAACCTAGAGAAGAAGTAAGAATTGAGTCACTAAGACCAACACCAAACAAGAATTTGACAACGAATCATCCCATTGATCAGATTTTTGGAAGAAAAGGCAAAGGAGTTATGAAAAGTAATAGAATACATGAAGAATTATGTTTCATTTCTGAAGTTGAACCAAAGTGTGTAGATGAAGCATTCAAGGATGATAATTGGATTCAAGAAATGAAGGAAGAACTAGATTCAATTATGAAGAATGAAACATGGCAATTGGTCCCTAGACCTAAAGATAAGAATTTTATAGGAACTAAGTGGGTTTTTATTAACAAGATGAATGAACAAGGTGATGATGTCAGAGAAAAAGAAATATTGGTATGTAAAGGATATTCACAGAAAGAAGGTTTAGACTATGAAGAGATCTTTGGACCTATTGCAAGAACTAAAGCAATAATGATGTTCTTGGCTTATGCAACAAATAAGAAGTCTAAAGTGTATCAGATGGATGTGAAGTTAGTAATTATGAGTGGAGAACTTGAAGAAGAAGAAATTTACATTGAACAACCTAAAGGATTTCCTTTGATAGAAGAAGGAGATATGGTATACAAATTGAAGAAAGCATTGTATGGAATAAAGCAAGCATCTAGAGCTTGGTATGCAAGGTTGGACAAGTATTTGGAAAATTTGGGATTTGTAAAAGGTAATGCAAATAGGAACTTATATTTAAAAGGAATTAAGAATGGTTTTTTGATTATTGTGATATCTGTGGATGACATAATCTTTGGTAGTAATGATGAAGCAAGTGAAAAGTTTTCTAAAGAAATGAAGGATAAATTTGAGATGAGCATGATTGGTGAGATGAAATATTCCTTGGGTTTATAGATTGTGCAGTATAGTGATGGTATTTTCCTATCACAAACTAAGTATTTGAAAGACTTGTTAAAGAGATTTGGCTTGGAAATTTTTAAGCCTATTGGTACACCTATGATAAGTGGTCATGAGTTATCTGACAAAGATGAGACATCTATAGTTGAGAAGAAGTATAGATCCATGATTGGAGGTTTAAAATATTTGAATCACACTAGATAAGATATAGAAGATGTAGTTTGTATAGTAGAAAGATTTTAAGAAGATCCTAACGAATCATACTATGCAAAAATAAAGAGAATAATCAGACATTTGAAGGGTATACCTTATTTTGGGTTATATTATGATAGATCAAAAGACTTTACTCTATGTGTATATATAGATGCAGACTAAGTAGGTAGTATGGATGATAGAAATAATACAAGTGGTGAAGCATTTTTATTTGGAGGAAGATGGATTTATTGGCCAAGCTAGAACCAACATTGTATTTCACAGAGTACAATAGAAGTAGTGTATGTAGAAGTTGTTACAAGCTAGAGTTGCCATTGCACCAAAAGATCAACCTGTTAATGCTTGATACAACCAATAGACTTATAGAACATAGAAGGTGGTTAAATCATGTCACGAATCCCAAAGGGAAAGGCTAGAGTTTAGTCCAAAAATTCCCCCCTCAATGTTACCCGAGGAGATTCAAACCTATGACCAAGCTATGATACCACTTGCTACAAGCTAGATTTTTCACTGCACCAAAAGATCGACTTGTTAATGCCCAATACAACCACTAGAATTATAGAATATATGAGGTGGTTAAACCATGTTATTAATCCCAAAGGGGAAGGCTGGTGGTTAGTCCAATAGAAGAAACAAATAATTACAATTAGATAACGTGGATGAAACAGATGTTGAAGGATATTGAGATAACATTCTCAGAACTTGTTATCATACATAGTGATAACACTAGTATAGTGATTATGTCTAAGAATCCCATATTACATTCAAAGAAAAAGAATATATCGATTTAGTATCATGTTCTAAGAGAGAAAGTTACAAAGAAAGAAATCATATTAGAGTATGTTGATACTAAGGAGTAGATTGTAGATATTTTTACAAAACCTATCCTTGAGGATACATTTGAGTATTTGAGAGGTATGCTCGGAGTTCTAGTCCTACCTCCATCAGAGTAGATGATGTAGAGATTACATTATTATAGTGGTACAAATAACTTTTTTTTATCTAGACTGAATGTTGATGCTTCCTCTACGAGGTAGTATCTATGATTGAGAAGAGTGACAAAGGAGTCTTGGTAGCTAATATTAAATGGTATATTTGGACACTTGAGATGGTTGAATACTTTGAGTAGTATATTGAAATAATGATTCCTTTTTCATTGATGTCAATGAGGATGAGAGTGCATGAAAAAGACCTCCTAAATATTGGAGAAAGATTCTATGGAAATATAAGCATACAAAATGGGGAAGAAGTAGCACATCTCCTATGAATGAAGGAGAAGTGAATGCATTTGAGATAATATCCCATGATTAGGGTAGAGTTATGAAGAAAAGAAAGATTTTAATTCAATGGGGGAGAAAAAATTGTTCTTGGGAGTTTTAGATTTGATTAATGAAGAGGATTTGAAAAGATAAGAGAAGTAGCAACAGAGTTAAATTTGGTGTTCTTAGAATTTAGATATTTTTCATCTATGTTTCCATGAATGCCAAAGGGGGAGATTTTTAGCATGAATGCTAATGATATACCTATGGGGGAGTATTCTAGAATTGCTAGAGGATTTAGCATGATTGAGTGTTGCATTCATGACTATGTTTGTTATTGATGTCAACATATAGTGAATATAGGTACAATAGTAGATAATAACCCAACACTATCATCTCATAGTAAATTAAATTCTCATACATGTGATCTTTGACCTTGTGTACTTGCTAGCATCATCAACAGGTTGTCTACTATTACTATCTAACTTTACTCAACATGATTCTATCCTAGTTAAGAGATACAATCCAAACATTAGAAACTACTTATCAGATACTCTATATGCACACCATCCTCTGTAATTTTTGAATAACTCTCACATGTTTTCAAATTTCTACACATGAACTTGTTCACTCTAGTAGGAAATAATGTAGAACATATAATCAATTGTTCTTGACCTCATCCCCAATACAAAGTCTTTACAACCCGATTCTCTATTTGCTACTCTACTAGTCTTCATATGAATAATACTATGTTGACATCAATGACAAACATAGTCATGAATGCAACATGTCAATCTTGTTAACCAACTTTCCAATGCTTAAGATACCCCTCAAAAGGAATACACTTAGAATTCATGCTAACAATCTCCCCCTTCCATACATCTCTTACATACTATTAGAAAATTAAGTACTCTCTCTCCCCATTGACATCAATCTACTTATGAATAAGAACACATAGAGTTTTGATCAATGCAGCTCAAAGAAGTCATATTGGCATATACACAATTGAGGAAAGATAGTATAGAGTGTAATGAGTTTATAGTCAAGTTTGTAGGTTAGTACAGATAGTACAACAAGAGTTATGAATAGTTTACCAGTTACGACTATGTGCTATGGAAACTAGAGGGCAAAGAACATCAACCAATTGAAAAATATTCACACACTAATCAAATACCAACATCTAGATTAGACAATAAAAGAAAATAAGAGGGATGTAAACCAAAGGAGAGCACCTCAAGCTTATATCAATGAGTGGATGTGTCCAAATGGATGGAGATGTATGCTCAAGTGTGGCCTCAAGATTCTATGGATGAATTCAATAGATGCATGAAAATACCACTTTGAAAGTAATTAGCTCTCAAAATAGTCTAATAATTCTATTTAGAAAGTGGATGATTTGTGAGAGGAGAGGGGTTCAGTTTATAGGTGATCGGGTGCGAAGGAGATAAGAATTCCTTATGGATAGTTAACTGAGCAAGGTGTGAGATAGGCTTCTATTAACTGAGATAGGTGAAAAAGATGGACTTGTGTGTTTAGAGATGGATGAGGGAGATGTGGCATGAGAGTGGACTTGGGCTTGAGTTAGAGGGAATAAATAATGCCTTAATTTAGGCAAGTGATCTAAAGAGGGATTTTAGACATGGAAGAGGAGGTGACGTGTTTCAGTTAAGGTGGGTGAGGTGGCTTAGTTGATTGGATGATGTGGGAGGTGGATGAATTTTTTAGAGGAAAGGTTGGTGGGTGAGTTTAATTAAATAAATGAATTATTTAATTAAAAGAGAAATTATTGGTGCATGAGATTTAATTAAATAAAATAATTATTTAATTAAAGAGAAATTATTGGTTCATGAGATTTAATTAAATAAATAAATTATTTAATTAAAGGAGAAATATTTGGTGCATGAGATTTAATTAAATAAATGAATTATTTAATTAAAAGAGGAAATTAAGTGCATGATTTTTACTTAAACAATTGAATTATTTAATTAAAAGAGAAACGTTTGGTGCATGAGATTTAATTAAATAAATGAAATATTTAATTAAAAGAGGAATACTTAGTGCATGAGTTTTAATTAAATAAATAAATAATTTAATTAAAAGAGGAATTATTTGGTGCATGAGTTAAGTTTGGGTAACTCTTGGTTTAGAGGATAAGTTTGTGGGTGAAGAGATTTAATTAATTATATTAATTAAATAGAGAGGGGTTTTGGAGATTAAATTAAATGAGTTTTGTATTTATTTAATTTAATAGAGGAAGGGGAATTTTATTAATAAATTAGACTATTGGTTTTCTATTAATTTATCAATTTGGCTATAACTAATTAATTAATCTAATTAATTAGGGGATAGTGCTAAAATAGTTAAACATTTTTTATTTAATTAAAATATGCTTTAGAAGATAACTAAATTTTATTATGAATTTATGTGATCAGATTTAGGTGTTTATATTTTAACCCTTTTCAATATAGTGTTGGTACAACAATATTCCAAAAATATTTTTAAATAATAGATCATGTGAACAAGGTTTCAAAGCAACTAGGTTGCCTTAGTCTAAATAAAAGACTTGCAATGTGTAACGCCCCCTTGGGAAGGTGGTGACGAGTGAAAATGAGACTAGATGACATCTCGAAAAGTAAGTGCATGGGGTGAGATGGAAGACACACAAAGGATGAAATATGTTTAAAAAGTGGCTCACACTCTCACTACAAGAGTACAAGAAAAGTGGAGATGAATTGTACAAATGATAAAGGTATCTTTGATACCACTGACAAAGGGCCACACCACCCTTACCAACTCATAACCAAGAATGCAACAATATGAAGACAATTTTATTATACTTGAAAATCCAATAGTAATTACAATAACATTTTCGCAAGATCTCTCAAGATCCAACCCAAACCGAAGCTAGTCCAAATCCACACTCTGGTAGAAACCTCCGAGATCTCAACTTGTGCTTGCAAGCCACCAAGCAACCTCCTTGTTTCTAAACCGCAGTCACTAGCTCTTCTCACAAACACTATCCAAGATCCAAGTGTAAACTGCCTCACGTTCGGCGCTCTGTCTGCACACTCACAAGTCCATCACAATCCTGCTATAAACTGCCTCACATTCGGCACTCTATCCACAGACTCAGGAAAACTCACTCTTAATGTCCTCTTTCTCTTTCACACCTTGAAGCCTTCCAAGCTTTCCAAGCTTCAACTTCCACAACTTTCACCTTTCCAAGCTTTCCTTCCAAAGCTTCTACTTCCCAAGCTACTCCTTCTTAAGCTTCTACTCCTCGAGCTTCTCCTTGAGCTTCCACTTCTCAAGCTACTCCTTGAGCTTGATTAGAAATGCTCATATGCCTTGCTTAAATAAGCACTTATCACCCCATGCATGACTTATCCACAAGCTTCTAGAATTCCTCCACAACCTTCTACAACTTCCACAACCTTCTACAATATTTATAACTTTCTAGAATTCTACCCACACCTTGATAAATGAAATGACAACCATTTATTTTCTTTATTTTTTTCTATTATGCCACCTATGCACCTCGAAAATAGAAATTTCTCCTTTTCCTTTCTTTTCTCCTTTTTTCCTCTTTTTATTATTTTCCCTCTAATTTTTGTCACTTTCTCTCTCCTCTAGTTTTTTTTTTACCATTTTTTTTTTCAATTTAAGAAAAAAAAAAAAAAAAAATTCCCATGCAAGATGCTCTTGCATCAGACTCCCCCGGTAGATAGAAAAGTGTGTCCCACACTTTGATGCCAAAAAGAAAGGTCTACAACCATCTTCATCTTCACCAAAGGTTTCCACCTCAACGGGGACAAGAAAACCAACGTGCAAATCTTCCACATCTGCATTACTCTATCAAACACTAGAATCTCAACCATCCAATCAACATGCTCATTCCCAAGAACAAACTGAACATAATGCTTCAACAGAAAACTCTCATCCACATCAACAACTAGTGAATTCATACCCACAGCAAAAAACCCCACATCAATAGCCACATGTATATCTCCATCAACACATGCTAAACTCTCAACACCAGCAATCTCATTGCTCACAACAAGATGCTCTGCAAGATATAAATCACCACCAACATCAACCAAATCATCCACAAGCAAATAATCTGTAGTCTCCATGTCAAACTCAACCAATTGATCATGAAAACCAACATCTATCCCAACATCGATAACATTAGGAATATCTTCAGCAACAACCTCTAGTTGCTCTGCAGGTTCTGCATTAGGCTCCACAAACTGATCAGCAAAACCATCCCCTTCCACCTTGACCTTCTTAGCTTGATTAACCAATCTAGCATCCAACCAAGAAATCATCTTAGAAAAATTCCTCTCCACTATATCATGGATTTTGGCAATCATCTTAGGGTCCAATCCTCTTGGAGCCATCTTCCAAGATCTTCATAAACCCTCTGCGACAAATCCTTCCCATGCTCCTTGTGACAACCAAATTGTTTACAAGTCAGATTGTAACCTGCCACCTCACACGAATAATCAGGAACCATGTCACAAGTCTAGGACAATGGATTTACAATCCAAAAGCTCTCTATAATCATGCCTCAACAAGTTCAGTCTTCCATCTCCACATCCATTGATTAATCAGCATGTCCTCCCAAGGTCCTAGTGCAAACTGCCTCACCTTCAGCGATCTGTTTACACGCTTAGGAACTCCCACTCTAATAAACTTCACCCAACCAAGATCTTGGTACAAACTTCCTCACACTTCGACGATCTGCTTGGACACTCAGGAACTCCTACTCTGATAAACTTCACCCAATCAAGGTCCTTGTACAAACTGCCTCACACTTCGGTGATCTGCTTGTACACTTAGGAACTTCCGCTCTGATACCACTTGATAAAGGTATGCTCTGATACCACTAAGAAAGGGCCACACCACCCTTACCAACTCATAACCAAGAATGCAACAATATGAAGACAATTTTATTATACTTGAAAATCCAATAGTAATTACAATAACATTTTTGCAAGATCTCTCAAGATCCAACCCAAACCGAAGCTAGTCCAAATCCACACTCTAGTAGAAACCTTCGAGATCTCAACTTGCTCGCAAGCCACCAAGAAACCTCCTTGTTTCTAAACCGCAGTCACTAGCTCTTCTCACAAACACTATCCAAGATCCAAGTGTAAACTGCCTCACATTCGGTGTTCTTTCTACACTCTCACAAGTCCACCACAATCCTGCTGTAAACTACCTCACATTCGGCGCTCTATCCATAGACTCAGGAAAACTCATTCTTCACGTCCTCTTTCTCTTTCACACCTTGAAGCCTTCCAAGCTTTCCAAGCTTCACCTTCCACAACTTTCACCTTTCCAAGCTTTCCTTCCAAAGCTTCTACTTCCCAAGCTACTCCTTCTTAAGCTTCTACTCCTCGAGCTTCTCCTTGAGCTTCCACTTCTCAAGCTACTCCTTGAGCTTGATTAGAAATGCTCATATGCCTTGCTTAAATAGGCACTTACCACCCCATGCATGACTTATCCACAAGCTTCTATAATTCCTCCACAACCTTCTACAACCTCCACAACCTTCTACAATATTCATAACTTTCTAGAATTCTACCCACACCTTGATAAATGAAATGACAACCATTTATTTTCTTTATTTTTTTCTATTATGCCACCTATGCACCTCGAAAATAGAAATTTCTCCTTTTCCTTTCTTTTCTCCTTTTTTCCTTTTTTTATTATTTTTCCTCTAATTTTCGTCACTTTCTCTCTCCTCCAGTTTTTTTTTTTTTTTTTTCCAAATTTTTTTTTTTAAAAAATAATTTTCCCATGCAAGATGCTCGTACATCAACAAATCAAATAAAATTTCTGATGTAGGATGGAGGACATGAGGCATTATGCTTTTTAAATTGAACCCTTAGGATGTGGTGGATGAATGGGTGAGATTTTGGAAACTTTTTAGGATTTTTTAGGGATTTTTGGACAGATATCAAGATTGGATAAGGATGTAGTATAGATGTCGATAGAACAATGATAAGATTTATGTTGATAGGATAAAAAAAACTCTTTTTGGTGTTTCCTTGTTGTGAAATGGTGGGGTGAAATGGTATCCATGTGAAGCTTGAGCATGGGATTCTCCATGAGGAGAATCACCATGTAGTTGAGCACTTAAATTAATATAGCAATATCAATGACTGAACAATGTTACCAAGAGCATCAAGACCTAGTCATTGTATTTGCATAGGAATAACTCAAATAAAAAATGCAAGGATTTCCCTAGCATCACACATGAAACCCAATAGGAGTCAAAGTGGAAATGATAGTGGGTAACCCTCAAACAAGTGATATTTCCCAAGTGTACCATGTAATTATAAATGATCACATGTTTGAATATAAAAGGGTTATACCTAACTAACTCATAGGCAGAAAAAAGAAAGAAAGAATGATAAAGACCTTGCTCATTGATTGCCCCATTCCTAGAAAATGATGATATGAATGATCGTGGTGACCTTGAGGTGGGGATAACCAGATTTCTCAAAAAATATAATCAAGAAACAAAATTGAAATCCAACATTGAAAGAAAGATTAAATCAACAAAAAATAACTATGTGCTAAAGAGATTAGTAGGACTCAATACTAATGGACCCAAGTTTGATGAGAGGAAAAATGTATCCTATAAGGACTTATTGGTAGCACCTAGCACCTAGATTCAATAGCACTAGAAATTCTAAGGATAGCACTTTAGTGACAAAGGACTAAGCATAAGGACTTTATGAGGCATGAAGTAGTGAGAACTAGAGGACCTGATTTGATGTAAATTGACATGAGATTGGGCTATGCATAATGGGACTGATTGAAGACTGATGAGTTGATTACTAAGGACTAATAATGGATGAGTTGATGACTGGTGATAGATATATGGGGATAGTATGTACAATGAAATGGACTGAGATATTTACAAGGATGACATTATATAGGAGCTATGCATAGGAGATGGATTTGTATAGTGTATATTTTGAGGGAAAAGGATAGTGAGATAGAGCTTTTGATAGAGTACACGAGATATGTTACATTCAAATGTGTTTATAGTACATCTCAAGATCTGGGATGATATCTTACATGGTGGAGATATAATACATATGGATCATGATAAAGTACAATGTTTTTGAATTTTTTTTTCAAGTATAGTGCTAGGACAAATGTTTTGATCATGTGATTTTGAAACATCTTGGGGATATGGGTAGATGGATGATTGGATTGGTTGAGAGGGTGGGAGTGTGTGGGTCATTAATAGACAATGGGAAGACCAAGTTCACATGGTGACTATTGCTAGGTTTTTACCAAGGTACCTATCCAAGGTGCTTGAATTGCCAAGTTTTCACCCCAATGAAGATTTTTTTAGGATGTTTTAAGATTTTTTTTATTTTGTCATGATTTGTAGGATAAACTGAGGGGCTCTAGCATAGAACTTCTTGAGGTGAATGATCTTGTTGGAATCATTTAGAGTTTCACCTTCTACTATTGATAACTAATATGCTCTTGAGCCAAAAGATGTTGTGACAACATATGGACCAAGCCATGTGGGCTCAAACTTGCCATTCCTCTCTTGATCTTCTTGGAATTTCATGTTTTCTTTGAGGATTATGTCACCTACTTGAAATTATATTTAATAAACATTTTTGCTGAAGTTTCACTTGAATCAATCTTAATAGACTATGAGGTGTTGTAGGCTTGTTACCTTGTTTCATCTAGTAGATCTAGCTATGTAAGTTTGGTGACTCTATAGTCCTCATTTGATATTTGTCCTCTTAAAGATATGTGCAAGGATGGGAGTTCAACCTCAATAGGAAGGACTACTTCAACACCATAGACCAGGGAGTATAGATTTGTGCCTTTGGATGTGCAAAATGAGGTTTGATAAGCTCATAAGGACGGATTGATTTGCAGATGGCAATCATAACCATAATCATTGCCAACTTTCTTAAGGATTTTGAGTATAGGATTTTTTTAGTTTCCTTTTCCTAAACATTACCTTGTGGAAAGTATAGACTTGAGAAATGGTGATGAGTGTGGAGGGAGCTGCACAATTCTTCCATATTGAGGTAATAATATGAGTACCTTTAGAAAATTCTTCATTTCTTCCCAGTCAGGGTTGACAGGTGTTATTGCTAGTGCCCATTCCTAGCTCCCTTAGTACAAGGTATCTATTAGATAGAGTGGGTGAGTATGGATGGTTTTGATGGGTTTACTATTTTGGGTGAAATGTGGATTTAACTATTGCTTGGATGGGATTTATTAGTTGTTAGGGTGGTGTTTGGATGTACTATTGTACTTGCTAGGTGAATTGTTGATATTGTAGTTGCTACTGGGGAAGATAGGTAGATGGATGATTCTAAATGGGTGCTTACATAGACTCCTACTATGGTAGTTCTGCTATAGGGGTGGTGGTGGATATGTTGGTGTGACACTTTAATATTACATATTTTGATCAATGTATCTTGGTTATGCTCCTACTTGGGAGGCCAAATGGGTGTTGATGGGTGCCAAATAGTTGATGTAGGGAACTATCCCCATCACTAGTTTTTGTTGTTGTGGTATTGCTTGGCTACTCCCTAAGGGTGACATAGAAAAGTAATTGGTGAGGGGTGGTAGTGGATTAGCTGATGATGGTGGTGGTTGATGTGCTTGGAAGGTTGGGATGAATGAATTACTAGTTAGGAGACTTGTGGCTTGCCCTATGATTGTCCAAAACTCTAAGGACTAAGTGGAAATTAAGTGATGGTGTTTGTTTTCTAAATATAGATGGAGAAACTGAAGGGGGGGTAAATCAGTTACCGCAAAAAAAAATCCACAGATCCCTTAGATGTTTGATAAAACTAGTTACTACTTTCACTTGGTAAACATACAAAAAAATGTTGTAACTCGGTAGATGTCATGTATCTTATCTTTAATAGATCCTAAGTATTTACAATTATTAACATTTAAGCATGAAAGAAATAACATGAACACATGAGACACTAAATTTAATGTGGAAACCCAATATGGGATAAAAACCACCAAGTAACTAGCTACTGATTTTCACTCTTCTGAAGTGAGCCCTATTAGGAGCCAACTTGGTTAAGGGTTACAAAACACACTGTTAGGTGTGACCTTGTTAGAGGATTTAATCACCCTATTAGGAGTGGCCTTGTGAAAGGTCTTTAGAACAATTCAAGGCAACTATCACCTTGTTAGAGGATTTGTAAATGGCTATTAGACCAACTCTATTAAGAGATTTGGGAATCATTGCTACAATGGTGAAAAAATAACAATGAAATGACCTGAATGAGATGAAACTGAATTGCTGATTACAAATCTCTGTTTTGCTTTACTAGATCCTTCCTAATCAAATAAAACTTTGTTACTCCTTAAGGATATCTGACCATCCTTCAAAGTTCACTCACACTTTCCTCTTCAAACAATCAACACACTTGCATGCTTTCTCATTACACTATAGAATTCTCAACTTGGCCTCTCATATATACCATATAAATTATCAAGTTGGCTCATTTACAAGTTAAAATAACCAATAATCATTATCTTGGTCGGCTACAATCATTACATAAAATAATTAAACTTTATTTCTCAAGTTAAAAAAATCTTTCATTGGCCGACCCTATTCAGTAAACATTGTTCCTGAAATGATTTCCTATGTTAACCAACAGAAGCTTAGTTAACACTATGAACCTTGCAAAATCCTTTGGAGACTGAGTGAACTCAGTAAACACTAACTTTCCTTTGTTAACCATGTGAGCTCAGTTAACACTAACTTTCTACCACATTTCCTTTAATACTTGAGTGAACTCGGTAGATACTGTCTACATAGAGTAATTTCCAAGAATGCTCGGTAGACTCTAAAATTTGCTTTGTTGATCATCTGAGCTCGGTAGATATTGAATGATAACTGATATGATACTTGTGTAACATCAAAGATGACACACAATTAGACAATTGTATCCAACAATCTCCCTCTTTGGCATTGATGGTAACACAACATGTCATAGCAAAATGAAATTTGAAAACAAGTCATTTCCTAATAGAAAATTTTCTCCCTCTTAGATTTCATGCCACAAACTTCTCCAAAGCAGTAATCTCCCTCTGTGAAGGAATTGCATAACTTCTTCTTCAAACAGAAAACTCTTCCTCAATTCAAATTTTAGAAAGATATGATAGTAAAATCTCCCTCTTTGACAACACATACCAAATGAGTAACAATGTACCTTAAATACTGATCTATATGCAATGTTCCCATGACTATGCTACATCAACTGATAGATCTTCAACTTGGTTCCTATTGATGCATCACTAAAACTTTATTTTAGTGATCTTCAGATAGGGGAATGAACCCTAACTTACTTCTTAGATACAAGAATGCATCCTTAGGTAATGGCTTGGTGAATATGTCTACAATCTGTTCTTTTGTATGGAAAAATTCCAATCTGATCTCTTTATCCTACAGCAATTCTTTGATAAAATGATATTTTATTGCAATGTGCTTGTTTTTGGAATGCATCACTAGATTCTATCATATGTTAATTGCACTTGTATTATCACAAAACATAACAACTGGATCTTTGATCTCAACCTTCATGCCTTCCAACAACTGTTCAAACCAAACAATATTAGAACAATTCACTATTGCTACAACATACTCTACTTCTACTGTAGATTGGGATGTATAATTTTTCTTTTTGCTTGTCCAAGATATCAACCTCTTTCCAAGAAAGAATGCTCCACTACTTGTACTCTTTTTGTCATCAATGTTTCCTACCTGGTCAGCATTAGTAAACACTTTCAAGTCTATATTTCCTCCAAATTTATATCATAATCCATAATCTTCAGTGCCTTTCAAGTATCTCAAGATCCTTTTGATTGCCATCATGTGATTTTCTCTAGGTTTTGTTGAAAATCTTGCCACTATACCAACTGCAGGAACAATATCAGGCCTTGTATGAACTACATACTACAATTTTCCAATCATTGATCTATATAAGGTCTAATCTACCTCTTTTGAATCATCATCTTTGGTAAGCTTTATTCTAGTACACATGGGAGTTCCAACTAGTTTTGAATCTTCCATACCAACCTTTTTGAGTATCTCCTTGATATATTTAGATTGAGTGATGTAGATAGAATTCTTGCTCTACTGAATTTGAAGACCAACAGAGAACTTAATCTCACCAAACATAGACATTTCAAATTCTTTGTTCATTTTCTCTAAAAATTATTTACATTGGTCATCATTCCTTGTAAACAAAGTATCATCCACAAATATTTCAGCCAAAACAATCTTGTTATCTAGTTCTTCTTTGATATACAAACTACTATTATCATTAGTTCTCTAGAAACCAATCTGAATAAGATAGTTATGTAATCTCTCATACCATGCTCTAGGGCCTTGTTTTAGACCATACAATGCTTTGTGTAATTTTCAAACCATGTCCTTCTTATTTGGATCAACAAAACCTTTAGGTTGCTTAATGTAGACTTCTTCATCCAGAATACCATTGAGAAATGCATATTTAACATCCATTTGATATACCTTAAATCCTTTGTATGGAGCATATGCAAGTAAGGTCTTGACACCTTCCAATCTTTCAACAGGATCAAAAGTCTCTCCATAATCAATTCCTCCTCTTGAGAGTAGCCTTTACATACCAATCTAGCTTTGCTTCTTGATACCTTACCATCTTCATTCAACTTTTTCCTAAATACCCACTTAGTTCCAATCACATTTTTGTCTTTAGGCCTAGGTACAAGAGTCCATGTTTTGTTCTTCTCTATTTTATCTATCTCTTCATTCATAGCTTCAATGCAACTTTCATTTTCCAATGCATCTTTGACATTTCTAAGTTCAAAATCAGCAAGTAAACAAGTACCTTTTAGCTTACATCTTGTCATAGTAACTTCTTATTTGTCTCCTGATAAACTTGGACAATATAGGTTCCTTGCCTCTTGAATGAATTGCATTGTCATCTTCTTGTACTTTAGCTTCAAGTTCTGGCTATTCTAACTTGGTAGGCATTGTCTTGGTAGCATCTAAAGGAATTGATTATATTAAAAAATCATTGCCTTAGAAAACATGCCAAAAAAATATTGTTTTAGATGCAAAAAATTATAAAAATACCACCTTGGGAAGCATGCCAAAAATCTCAATTTTTGGGGAAAAAAATGATCTGTTTACAAAAAATTTCAAAATCACCACCTCAGTAAATGTCCTCAATCTAGGAGCAATTTTTTTGCCGTAGATTCCAACTTTGCCCAATTTTGAATTTTTTAATATCAAAATAGGGGTTTTGGGTGCTTGAACTCAACAATCATGTCTGTTTGGGCTCAAAGTGCATTGAAAATTAGTGACCCCCAGATTCAATACAAAATAACTCTAAAAAATGAAACCCTCTGAAAGAAAAAAAAAAAAAAAAAAGAGATTTAAAAGCCAAGTCAAACCTTTTAGAAATAGAATAGGGGCATGAAGATCTAGAACTTTGATACCATATTGAAGTTGATGAAAGATCAACCCCATATCTCCCAAGAATTAGCTGCAAGAAAACACCTATCATAGAAAGAGAGAAGAAAAAGCTATGGAGGTTGAAATTGCTAGATCCATAGATGAGACATTCTTGATGAGCAAAAAGAGAAATTTCTATTATCAAAAGTGAATGAATAAAACTACAGAGAGATCAATCCTTATAAAAGGAGATCAAAACCCTAATAGGTAAAACATAAGTTGCATGATAATAATGACTAAAATAATTAAGTATTATATGCCAAAAGTTTAGCTTAAATGAACTAGAGATAATAAATGACTTAATAATTAAGTCAAAATTATGTAATTAATAAGGTAATTATGTAATTAATAAGGTAATATCTTATTACTCTAACTAAGATATTGTTGAGGAATAAAGTTATAGAGGGACTACATGAAGGAATCCAATAGATCAAGAATAAAGCTCAAGAGTAATTTTTGGAAGCGGATAAGTAATATAATGTTGCTAGCCTTGATATTTTCAAAGATGAGTCAAAGACCAAGATTTCTTCAATGCTAAAAATGGTTCAATAATTCATTGATACATTTGAGAATGCTTTGTCAAAAGATGATGTACAACAAGCATTTAAAACCACAGAAGCATTGTTTGAACTAGACACCAAGCTTGAGGATTTTGTCGATATAAGAATAGAAGTAGGCAACTACCAGAAAGTACTTAAGAATAAATACAATTCATTAAATTTACTGGAGGCCAGAGAAGTAGTGGAGATAATTGAGAAGTTCAAAAGAAAGCATCTAAACATTGTTTTGGTATAAAGGGGAAGAAAACCTACATGTTGGAAATTTAGTTTTGATACTTAGAAGATTTTTTTCTTTTTTGGGTCCTGTCACCAAGGTATGTAGGTGCATAGGTGCACAGGTGTACTTTTCTCAAAGGTGGACAAATCATTTTGAAGAAAATTAGTGCACTGATAGTTAACTACCAATTGCTATTTTAAAGCATTTCATGATTTGAAAACACATTTTGATGGTAGTTCAACTCCCATAAACACCTAGAGAAAGATGAGCTTCCATTTTTAGAGCTCCTAGAGACTTGCATATCATCTCATGGCTTCTATCTTCTTATCTTCTCATTCTTTTATTCTTTTAAAGTTATGTAAAGGCTCATCCATCCATTAACTGATATAAACAAGGGTGGATACCTACTTAGCACCATTCAGAGAGTTAATTTGTATATAATTAGCTTTTTTTAATTAGTTTTTAGCATAAGTTTGCATTAAAAGAGCTCTGACTCCTAACACAAAGGGAGTGGATAATTTATTTTAAATACATGGATGTAATATGTGGGTGAACCCATAATAGTGGGTTACACTTTTTGGAGGAAGAAATTCCTCCAAAATTGTAAAAGGTAGAACTTTTGCCCAAAAAAATTTGATAGAAAGTAATAATCTAGTTTCAATAGAAACTATACATTTTTTGATAGAAACTACTTTTGATGGTAGTTTCAATCAAAACCAACCAAGAAAAAAAAATTCAATCTAAATAGTTTCGATAGAACTAAATAGTTTCTATCAAAAATATTTTTTACATGAAAACTTGGCCTTATTAGTTTCAATTGAAACTAACTAAAAATAGTTTCTATTGAAAGTATTAAAAAAGTTTTGATAGAAAGTTAGTTTCTATTGAAACTAGTAAAGTAGATGGCTTTTACAAAGTCTATAACATTCTTAGTTATTTTCATGGCTTCCATGCTCAATTGTTAGGTTCAGATGGAGCACTAAAGACATGTCATTTTCCATTCTAATGAATATGGATTTGATACATTTTGAATTTTTTAAGTATACATTTTTGTACATTAATTGAATAGAGGTTCATTATTAAAAAATAAACCTATATATTGAATGCTCATGGAAAAATAGTAAATAAGAGACTAAAAATTCTAAAAAATAACTATTGTCTCCGTATTTGAGTCCTTTTTCAATCAAAATAATAAATTTTTTAATTGGATAAATATATATTAAGTTACATGTGTCAAAAGCTATGTATGTCAAATTTGTGTTAGGTCAACTTTAATAAAATATGAAATGCAAAGGATAAAGACATCAAATCACCTATATAGCTTTATTATGGATGTTAGCAAAACTAAATTTGAAAGAATCACATTGATATCTATTGTAGAAAAAAAGTTATGTATGTCAAAAAAAGTCACTTTTAAAAATTAGGTTTTTGATAACATAGCAATTTTTGTGGGAGAAAAATTAATTCAATCAAATGAATTCAAAAAATAAATTTAAACATATATGTAGAATCTACATAGAAAATCCATAAGACTCTAATTTACTTCATCTTCAAATTCCTTACTGTTAAATGGAAATTTGCATCTGAATGTGAAAGTTTTTTTGAAAATTGACAAGTCAGTGTTAGTTTAGGAAACAAAGTGTAATCAATTATTGTGGGTCCACCCATGTACTCTAGGTTGTTACTTTGATGCGATAATATATGCTATTAGTGCTCTTATTCTAAGTGTAGATATTCTTGTCAGAGTGTGCTATTTTTTTGAATGCATGTTCATGAATAATAATGGAGCTAATGGTTCTATTGCCCTTTTTCAATTGTGCAATCTTTTAATTTTAGTGTTTGCCTTATTTTAACAAATCCTTTTGTTGTGATGAATTGGATAAAGGATCATCTTTGATATAACATAATGTTTTGTCTTGTGTGAAAATGCTTTCTATGGCCTTGCGATTTGATGAAACATGAAACATCTTTCGACTATTAGTGAAGTTCCCATTGATGATTGAATCAATGGAGTTGAGGAAGCACTATTCCTAATTTCATTAGTTTCCTACCAAGATCCTTTTGATAATATAATTTGTAGACATTCTATTGCTTTGGCTCAAGTTTGTTAGGAATTTCCCTTTCAATTACTTGCTTAAAATCTCTTTTTACTCTATCTTTTTTTATTTTCTTTTCAAATAGTTCATTAAAATAGGAATTCATATAGTTACATTGATAAACTACATTCATCATAAAATAGAAAATACAAAAATACATTTCTTTTCTAGTTACATTTCAACAACACCTATGTGCAAATTGGTTCGTACTAGCAAATAAATCCATATGAAAATATACATTTATCTTCAATTGAGTTATCCAACAGGCTAGAAAGCAGCCGTCCACAACCTTGGAGTTGGTCATTGATTAGCTTTTCAAGAGAGAAATCCAAAAGGATTTATGTCATTCAACATCGTGCAAAATGACAACTCACAAATATGCATTCATAATCCTTTTTAAGAGTAGCATTTGTTAGAAAATTAGTAGCAACATTAAAACCATTCTCAACTAAAGCCTATACATCAACATTTATAGGCAATAAGTGTGTTTTCATCATGATCTCCCAAAAGGCATAATCTGACCCATCAAATATTGGAACTTTTGAAAAACTATCTTGAGCCATAATGAAAAAGTATTTCGCCAAACCAAGACCTACCCAAGGTGGTTAAACTTGGCAAAGGGAACTTGGCTTTGATACCACTTGTTGGAATACAAACACCATTGGGATGGGGGGAGGGGTGTGAATCAATTGTTTAAAATACTTTTCAAAATTTGAAACAATCACAAGTTATAAAATGTAACACATGAGAAAGATAAGTAATACATAACAAAGTGAGAAAATATTTTAATGTGGAAAACCCCTTAGGGTAGAAAAAAACTTTGAATTAGAAACTTTATTGGCCTCTTTGGGTAAATTTTTTAGAGCTACAACTCTGGGAAGCACCAACACCCTATGTTAGAAACATAAATTTCAAGGAACTCCAATCCCTTACACCTTAAATATCAACTTAAAAAATAGAATAAGCACCAACTTCCAAATTGAAGTTAAATAAAATATAAATCAGTGGATAATCTCTCTTACAATACAAATCATAAATCGAGAGTTCAATTCCAAGTTGAAAACATAAAGTAGGATATAGTTCTCTTCTTCTCGTTTTTGCTAATACTTTTACATCAATCAAATTACAATAAAGTGTACAAGTATATTTCAATGAAGTTATTAGATTATGAAATGTATAATTAGATCTAAAAAAAAGAAAAATGAATGCAAGAAGATAACTTCAGTTAATTCCTTTCAAACTACGAACTTTTTGAAGGTATAAATCCTTGTTTCTCTTCAAAACATTAAGTATCAAATATATGTAATCATTTTTTATTAAAGGATCTGATTGAATGTTAATGTAAATTGCTCATAAATTAGAATATAAACCTTCTTAATCTCTAATATGCTAATGCAATCAATATTAGTTCATATATAATAACTTAGAAGCAAAAATCATTACCCAATCCTTTGATGTCTTGTTGATCTGCAATAAAACCTTCTAGCCTACAACTAATTTCTCACAACCTTTGTACTTTCTTGGAAAAAAAACATGTACACTCTTTTGAAGGGATGAATTCTCTACTTATAAATATTGATGGTCAAAATAATGGAGATTTTTATATACCCCAAAACATAATTAGACCAAAAACTGTCAAAACTATCAAATTGCCATAATTGTTTCTTAACTCTCTATGGTTGACATTGCTTTTCTCTATCCATACATGTGTTGTCAAAAAACAAACTCAGACCCATTTGAGAGGTCATGGAGACCTTTCCAAAAAGGTAGGATAGTTTGGGTGTAATTGAAACTATTTTGTATAACCTCTTGTTAACCAATATGAACATTAAGTTTTAATTGCATAGAACCTAAGTGCATGTCTGAAATTTGTTTAGAACAATGTTGAAAGATATTAAATAATATAATTTCATGATCTTAACCATACCATATGTCCATTATAATTTCATATTGTGTACTGAATGACTAATATATATCTCGCATTCTACATTGTATATAATGATTAAGAGATCATATGGATGAATTATTGACATCAATGATAAAAATCAAAGACCAAATACCAAGGGTTCAAAAGTTTTATGTGGTGAATTATCTTATTAAATTATTAGAGATTAAGAATTAATAGTGAAATAATATTTTAATCAGGAAAGAGAGAAAGTCAAGTTTTAGGTTAAGAGAAAGAATGTGGTTTGAGAATTTTCTACACTGATGGAAAGATGTCTTTGTGATCATTTGATCTAGGTCTAGGAGTTGTGTTATACAAAGATGGTGAAAATAAGAGAGAGAGAGAGAGAGAGAGAGAGAGAGAGAGAGAGAGAGAGAGAGAGAGAGAGAGAGAGAGAGAGAGAGAGAGAGAGAGATTCATGAACAAAATAAGTGCCTAAAGAAAAGGAAACTTTAGAGCTATCGAGGGAAATAGAAGTAGAAAGTGTGTTGAGATTGTGGAAGAACAATTTATGGTATGTTGTTGTATTGAAGAGATTAAATGGATTTGATATAGAAAATTAGTGTATTTTATAGATCATTTTTATTTTAGTTACTTTCTTACCATTGTAATAGTTTAAATCCATTGAAAAGGTGACCTTAATCACTTTTTTGTAAGACTTCTAGCAAGGTGGTATTCTTAGATCAAAGTGTTGAAATCCTTTAGTAAGGTTACTCCTAGTAGGGTATAGATCCTAATAGATCTAGAGGAAAATCTTGTAACAAGGTAAACTTAACAATGTTTTTGTAACCACTAGTTGGGCAAGCTCCTAACAAAGCATATTCTAGAAGAGTACATAATTTGTGAGCATCATTCTCACACCGTGGTTTTCAACCAAACTAGGTTTCTATGAGATAAATACTGGTTTTATTATTGTGCATATGTGTAGGATCACAGTATTCCAAAAAGTGGCAATCTAAAAAATATGTAGTTCTAAAATGCCTCAAAGTATTTCAAAATCTATTTTGACTTTTTTCCCACCCATCCCGATACCAAAAAAAAATATTAATAGCTTTATAAAGCCTACAATTTCTTTGGATACCAACCTTGTATGGTCAACTCCAAAAAAGTCCAAAAAACATGTTTTTGGCATGTTCTTGTGTGTTTTCTTACTTCAAACATGTGTCTAGTGACCTTTTTTAAACACAAATTGATGAAATGAAAAGGGTTTCTTAGGAATGTTCTTATCTTTCCATAAATGTAATGTCTATCAATTTACAACTTTAGTAATTAATTATTATTCATTTTCTAATGGAGTTACACATAAAGTGTTGATTGACACACTGATTGAAAAACAAATATAACTTTCAAATGGTATAACATTTTTGAAATCCAAAGGATGTGCCACATTATGTGCTTCATCTAATATAAGGAAAATAAAGGAAAAATTAAATTTTGTAAAGTTTTGAATTAGTTAAGGTGGTTAGACACGATAGTTTTTTTATTTTGAAAATACTATAGGGGAAAATTCATAATTAATTATTTATTTGGAATAAAATTACCCAAAAATATGTGTCACATTAGGGCATGAGTCTACTTATATCTAGAATCTTAGTAAAAAGCATTATCATTTGATTTTGATTAAGGTGGTCATACATACACCTACTTCTTATTTTTGTCCTAAAATGTTTGCACTATTGCATTAAAATTCAAAATTTTGATCAATCAATATTTTCTTTGTTTAGATAAAGCCAAGTAGTTCAAAAACTAAATTCAATTTCCTATAGATACTTTTTCAACAAATTTTTGATTGAAAGTCCATAAAAAGTTTAAAATTGTACGTCAAATTGACATAACCCTAATTTGCTAATTTTTCATTGCCACTTAAGGGCATAGTTTGGTTGAACATGATCCTGCACATACCCTTGTGTGAATGATTTTTTTAATTTTTCTTAGTTGAGTAAAATTAACCAATAAGAGCTTATAGTCATAACTGAATCTTATTGATATATAGTTTGTAAGTTAGTGAAAATTTATTAATTTTGTAATTACTAATTCACCCCATCTCTTAGTAATTAATCTTATTTCTACATTTGACATTATTCACCCAATATTTAGGCTATGTTCACAAAACAATAAGTAAAATATTATTATCTAAAAATTTCAACCTAGTTACAATCTACAAATTACAATCCCTTACAAGTCAGTACCATTGCAAGAAGATACTTAACCATCATATGTTATAAATATCTCTAATCCTAAGACAATTTTATACAAGAATTATTCCAATTACAAAATTATGGCTAGAATATTTTTTCCAATTAAAAAATAGAATCTAACACTTTTTACAATAATAAATTCATTTTTGGCCTTGTCATGCTACCCCTTGATGTGCCTTGTATTGCGACGAGGAGAAAGTACATGGTGCAATCTCAGGAGCTTGCCTTACATACCATTCCTAGATGTTGCAAGGGTTACTTCCTCCTAACCCCTATTATGGAGGTGTTACCCTTTAACCCTTGTAGAAGAAATTTGTGGAAAGTGTACTCAAGGAAGTGAGAAAAATTAACCTCTGAGTGTGATTAGGCTCTACATAACAAAAAGAGGAATAAAAACTAGGATGATAGGGATTATCAATTGCCTTATTAATTTAATATGTTAAGAAATGGTGTGCAACATAAAAGATTAAAGATTAATGTAATTGATAGGGATTATCAATTGCCTTGTAAATTTAATATGGAGTCACTCACACAATGAGTCTAATTTTCACAACCAAGAGATTAAAGATTCATGCAATTAACAAAATATGGTTTTCTAAAATAGATGCCCCTAATTCTAATCATTGATGCAAAATTATAAAAATTCCTAATTGAAAGGCACATCAATTTCTCTCATTACTCTAATCTAAGTATCAAATTGCACAAAATCATTCACTTAAAATAATCATTAAAAATCTATTGATTCTTAAATATCAACATTAATTTGCAATTAAATCATCCAAAATCAATTAATTTGGTTAAAATGTCCTATCACATTAATCAAATTGAACCTCTTTGCCAATTACATGTGCAAAAGGAATTAAAATGATTAAGTTGAACTAAATCTAGAAAATATGGATTATTAAATTAAATATTCATAAATTGATCCAATTAAATGAGATAACTATTCAATTATCTTCTCTAAATTCTAAAATTTATTTTAAAAGATGCAAACACAAAGTTTGAGTGAAAATTTGAGTTCAAATTTAAAACATGAAATCAAATAGTATATAAAGGATTTAACTTGACCATGCATAAGTAAGAAAGGTAACTAAGTGAATCTTTGCATCATTGTTATAAAAAGAGAACTAGTTAACTAAGATATATAAATTAGATGGACTAGTTAACCCTCTTATCACTCCAAATCAAGAAAGTGAATAGTGCTTCCACCTCCTAAGATATTTGATTAACAAGAAGTGCATGGATCAAGCTCAACTCAAACTCATCCTTGGAACCTATAAAGAGGACCTCTTACCTCTTATTTCTTAAGTGCAATTAAAGAGTAAAGTTAGTATGATGAGTTTTCTCTAAAGATATTATGCATCCTTTTTATTGATCATTGATTTTAATGAGTTTATATACACTAATTACATCATTATTTAATTCATCCATATTAATTCATATTATTGCATCCAAAAATCCAAAAATATAGATCAACTACATTCATATTAAATCTTTCATTTCAATAGCATCTATAATAACTAAAATAGCTTGAAAATGTTAAATGTCATGCTCATATAGAATAGAAGGTGATAGGTCACTTTATCATTGTTTCTTACATATTTCCTAATTATCTATTTTTTAACCATAAATATAATGACTTATTGAGGTGTTGTATTACAACCATTGGTAACAAATTTTCACACACACATTTTAGATGACCACACTCACCATCAAATCCACCACCACAATCCAAATCATGTTGGAGTTCCTCCACACAAAAAAGTACATTGGTGAAAACCTAGAGACAAGAACCTTGGTACAAAAAGAAAATAGAAAAATTAAAGAGAAAGGAAAAAGAAAGAAAGATAAAAAAAAAAATCATGTGCTTTTGCTTTCATGCATTTACAAATTTCATCTACTAATTTATCATGTTCATAACTTTCAGTTAATTTTGTGACCCTACTGAGATCAAAATGGATCAAAACTAATCAACATTATAGTCCAATGGAAATCAACCTATTCTATGGGGGAAATATCCTAAGAATATAAGTTTAATTATCCTTGTGTCAATTACTATTCTTCAAATATAAATTAGTTCTTTGTCTCCCAACTACTGAAGGGTTTTCAACAATTACACCTTAAACATCAAATGCAATAGGAAATCAAGCCTATCAATGTGAAACAAAAATAGAAACATGCTTGATTTATGCTAGAATTTTCATTGTATTGGTTTTTTTCTTATTATTTTCCCTCAAAAAACTCATAGATGTCTATCTTGACTAGAGGAGTGATGATACGGGGTGTGATAATTTTTTTATTGTCTTCTTATTAGTTTTTTTCCAATGATCCTTTAGGTCTAAATAATTTGAGTGTCCACTATGGGAGCCTCCATTATATATTAGATGACCATGTGTACCTGGAATAATTTTATTTGGACACTTTGGTGAGGTTTGAACTTGTCATTGTCTATTTGAGTGATTCTCATTGCTATTGTAATCCAGATAGTTCTACCCTAGGATGCAAATGAACAGATCACTTTGGGTAGATTAAGATATAATCTATTTTATGTCATGAATTATAAATGATCATTGAATTAAAAATATTTTCAATTTCTTAAAATGAAAATAATCTCTAAGTGTGTCTGTTGTGCTTGAAAGCAACTTGGCGTTTATGTGTTGATGCTTATGTTTACTTTCTATATCAAAAGGAAAGGATATTCTAGCCATGTTGAATACTTATGTCTTGATGCTTATGTATATTTCTGACATAGATGGAATAGAATTAAAAGAAAATAAAAAGAGACAAATTTCGTATTCATATCCTTATTGTATTCTAGCTAGTGAGGGTTGTATCAATATTTGATATCTATAAAATGCTTAGTGATGAAAAATAAGATAAATGTTTAGTGAATTAAGTCCTATATTTACATCCATTTTAGATTTAGATTTGATGTATTTATTATGAAAAAGTTACTCTTTAAACTTCATATGGGAAATAAAAGAAAAGAGTTTTCAATTGCATTATGCTCTCATTATTTTCTCACAAGAAAGTCTTCACTTAATTTTTCAAATCAAAGTACAAATCAAACACCATCTACTAGTGAAATCAATTGTTATGATGTGAAATAAACCTTAGTACATAATCAAATCAAACTTTTGTCAACTTTTTGAACTTTATCATAAAATGTCAAGAAAGGTCAACAAAGGTCAAACTTGGTCAACAAGACCTCAAATCAATAAAAAAATGCTCCAAATATTCTATAATCAATTCTCATCAACTCTTTATCATTTCTAATCTTTATGAAATCTGATTCTTCTATCAAACCACTTCATATTATCAATCTATGTATCATCTTTTCATTTCACTCTCAAGGGGGCAAGATGAACACATCATCTATCTATTAATCTATCAACAAATTCTCAAAACTCAAAGTCATAATTTATAGGGGAAATAAAATCTATAAGGGCACACCAAGTTCATAAATATCTATATCAATCCAATATTGTCTTATCAAGAGAGGTGTTTATTTTCATTAAAATCCATATCAAATTGATTATTTTGGTCATCTCTCTCAATTGGCCATTGCTCAATCAAGTTCAATATTTTTGAAAGGGGGGATGTCTATGGAGTATAGAAAGGGTTGACCAAAAATAGTCAAAGGTTAGCACCCACCTATCTAACCAATACTAGTTTTAAACTCCAAAAAAAAAAACACGAAAAAGCTCAAAACTAGAGTAGTTCTTACCGTCCACCCTATTCATAAAAAGCATATAAAAAGTAAAAAAATACTAGCAAGTAATAGGCTTGTTGCTGCTATTAGTCTAGTACTTGATAAAAAACATACATAACAAAACCCCATGGGGCACCAAGTTCATTGGTGACCAAAACATAAAAACAACAACAAAAAATAGGACCAGGGCTAGTTGGTCACTTTCTTTTCACCTTCCTCATTCCTCTTCTCCTTAGGCTCTTCCCTATTTATGTCCACCCCCTACTCTTTAATAGGTTTCTTAAGGATATTTTTGAGCCAATCCTTTACTAGGAAGCTGTAAATAGAGTGAGTGGTTTTTCTCTCCTTGCCCAGATCCTTCTCATGCTTGTTCATCTATAGGAAATAGAGAGTGGTGGCAGTATAGTGCATGACCTTCATGGAGAATTCCATCAAGGTTTTGATTTTTTATAGATGCCAATGTGGTTCTCTGCAAGATCTTTCATATAATTCTCCAGCCTCTCCAGCCTTGCCTTGTTATGGCTCTAACCATGGCTATGTTTCCCTTTTCTTCCCCCATCAAGTTCAATGTTAGTTAGTCATATTTGTTGAGTTTTATTAAATCAAGTTTAGAATTATTTTTGTGGCTCAATTATCCATTTTTCAATCATGTTCAAAGTTAATCCTTAATCAATGATTTATTGATAAGTTCAAACATAGTTTTTTAATCTATCTCAATTAACCTTTGTTTAATCAACTTCAAAGTTGACCCTTAATTAGATTATGTACAATAAAGTTCAAATTTGATGCTCAATCAACATTTGTTCAATCATTTAAAATGTTGATTTATCTTTCTTGATCTCAGGGATTACTTTAGTGGTGGATATTTGCCAAATGGAAAATCTCCCTCATCGAGGACCCTAAATTTGATGAATTTGCTTGCACTTTTGGGGTGGTCACAATAGTCGCAATTTATGAAAGCTAGGTCCCATGTTCAGACCAATCATTAATAGTGATACATAATCATTTTTATTTTGATGATGACTTTGCCAATGGAATCTAATCTTTCCCATGGTAAATTAAATATTTTCGCCCACAATTTTTTAGGCATGTCTTAATAGATGGTTAGATTTGCCAATCTATGGTTTAACTTTAAGTCAAGTTATATGTAAAGTACATAGATTTGACAAGTATCTCTATTTTGGAGACTTTTTAAGGAACTTTTTATCCTTCTAATCTTTGGCTCGAAATAGATTATATTGTGAACAAGTGATATTATTTTGGAAACTTTCTTTGAAACTTGTTGTACTTTAACTTTTTGGGCTGAAATAGGATTTATACCATTGATTTAGGATCATCTAATAGTCATTAAAAGGGTTATTGTATCTTGGATGATGCAAATTTATGATTTCTAGGTATTTTTACTTTTGGTTGTAATTTTTTGAAATAATTAAATATTCATGACGGTTTTACAAAATTTTTATATGACTAAAAAAAATTGCCAATAAAATTAATTTTTTTCCTATTTTGAAAATAATAATTGCCAATACAAATAAATTTTTTTCTCATAAAGTAATGTTGGATTCACCATGATTTACATTTTTCCAAAGGGGGGTTTCTTAAAGTTATCCCTATAGTTGGACTTTGTTGAATCAAGTTGAGAATCAATTAATTTTCTCAATCCACCTTTTCTCAATCAAGTTCCAAGTCAATGCTCAATTAACCTTTGTTAAATCAAGTTTAATGTCAACGATAAATCAACCTTTATTTAATTAATTTCAAAGGTGATTAATCTATCAATATCAATTGATGTTCAATCAAGTTTGGAGTCACTTCACCTTATCAACCAACTTTTTCTTAATCAAGTTCAAAGTTAGTTATCTATCTTATCTCTATTATTCTTCATCTAATCAAGCTCGAAGTTGATTTCAACCTTCATCATCTTTTTATAGTTTAGCTTCATCTATAAAATATCAAAATGTTATGTACCTCTACATCAAAAATTATTTGAATAGATGTGTTTCTTGCACATCAATTCAAAAGGGGCTAATTTAATCACCAAAAATGATCTTCTAAAATAAATACCCATAGTCCTAATTATTGACCTAAAGTCATCAAAATTCCTAATTGAAAGGAATGCCAATTTCTATCACTAATTTGATCTAAGTATCAAATTGCATAAAATCATTTTAAGTTGCAATAATTTTTGAAAATATATTAATTCTTGTATATGAATATTAATTGGTAGTTAAATCATCTTAAATCAATTAAGTTAATTAAAATATTCTAGCACATTAATTAAATCAACCCCATTTTCCAACCACACATGAAAAAGGAATTAAAATGATTAAATTGAATTAAATCTCTAAAAATTTGGATTATTGAACTAAATATTCATAGATTGAGAAGTTATTATTAAATAAGATGAATATTTAATTATGTTCAATTATCTTCTCCAAAATTCTAAAATTGATATAGATAATGTGAAAATAGAGTTTGAATGAAAATATTTGTTCAAATCTAAAACATTAAATCAAAAAGTAAATAAAGAAGTTGACCATGCATAAATCATAAAGGAATTAAGTAAATCTTTACATTATTTCTATAGAAAGAGAACTAGTTAATTAAGTTATCTAAATCACATGGAATACTTAACCCTCCTATCACTCCAAATCAAGAAAGAGATCTAGATAAAAGGTTATGTCATTTTATGTAGATTTAATTATGTGTTCAAGTATGTTGATGCAATAAATTTCACTAAATTAAAAAAATGTAAATGTAAGACAAAACCTCATTTTTTAGATGTCATTATTTACCATAGATAAGAATAAATATTTATGTGAATATTTAAATATCCTCGCTTGATTTTTAAAAAGTCCTTTATTTGGTCTCCAATGAGAAAAATAAGGCATAGCTATAGAAGGAAGCACCTTAATTTCATAAGAGGAATAAAGACTTAAACTCTTACATTAATCTTAAGAACTCTATCACACTTGAATTATTGATTTCATGAATATTTCCTAATAAATGCCTTTGTAATAGTGTGTCATATACTTCTTGTACAATGATATACATTTGCATGTAGATTTGATTGCATGATAGTTGATCTAGTTCAAATAAGGGAATTATTTTCCTTTTATACACACTCAAGAGTTAAATATAATTTAGGATGACTATAAATATCAACCTTATATAAAATCCTTAAATTAGGCCCTAGACCAATTTTGGGCCAAGAAACTAAGGGACAAGGTTTCCAGTTGGCTTGTCCTAGGAAAACTAAGTTGAAAAACTAGGCAATGTCTATGAAGGTGAAATAAATAGAGGGAGACAATACATGTTAACAATATGTTAGGAAATATCAAATGTTTGAAAGAATTCTCTCATCCTTCCTGGACCATTGCTAATGTGGTGGAGGAGATTAGATCTAATTTTGGAAAATTCAAAAGGGTCCATGTCAGCCACATGTATAGAGAGGCAAATTTTTCTATGGACTGGGTTGTGAATGAGGCGGTGACCAAAAATACAACGACAATGTCACATAGTGGAGACAACTTTCTCATGGCCATGAAAGATATTTTAATGTTGAAACAAACCCAAGGTAGTACGAAGGTTATGTTGAGTTAATAATGGAAAGATATGCAAGATGGTGCGAAAGATAAGGTTTTAATGAGATTCATTAGAAGGTAATGAGATATCATCATTTTGTGTACTTCTAGCATGTTTTATAGGTCTCATTTGGATCTTCCATTAATAATGATATAGGCAAAAAAGATTTTGTGAATCAAATAGTTCTAAAAGTAGAAGATTTTCAAGGGTCAAAGAACTTGTGTAGGGTTTTCACATAGGAGAGTAAGATGGTTGGTGAGAGGAGCACAAAGGAACTGGTCGAGGAGGTAGAACAATGAAGAAAGAGAACAAAGGTCTAGAATAGACTAGAGAAGGGTGGAATAGTGAGGTACATAAAAAAATTCCATGGTTCTGAGAAGAAGATCACTAAGCTCATAGTGAACACCTAGAAGGATGGTCATGTTAAAATTGATGAGGTTTTGCACTAGGTGAGTGTGGAAACGATTGCTCTTGTCACCAAGATTCCTCAGGAGGGGATAATTTTTTTCACAGACAAGAAAATGTTGACAAATGTAGTGAAAGATTTTGTGAAGGATGAGGAAGAGAGGAAGAAGTTAGTGAAGGTCGATACTTATTATGAAATGGATTGAATAAAAAGGCTATGGAGGTATGCCTTAAGGGCTGTCATCAAATTCATTTCCTTGGATACTAGATTCAACAGAGTCAAAATACACCACTTTGTTTTGCTAAACCACTTTAGACATGGTATTAAAATTTCCTTTCCTTTCTATTTGTTTACTTCTTCGAGCAAGAACATTGAGGGTTTCAAGAAGAAACCCAGTGCAAACTTGGCACTTAATAAGGGTTTACTCTTTTTGGTTTATGAATATCTTAAGATCCAAACTAGGGTAAAATCCTTAGGCCACTCTAGGGATGCTTCAAAGGATACCAGGAGCATGAATTATTCTGAATTTGAGGAAAACCAAAGCCTGAAGGAAGAGGATAATACTCCCTCATCAGGTAAGAAGCTAAGGGGGCTGAAAAAATTTCTCCCTCCACTAGTAAAGTTCCAAGTAGGAAGAGTCCTAGAGGATTAACACCCAAGCTTATGGAATAGGGAGAGGAGGAGTATAATGAGGATGAGGAGGAAATGGAGTCTGAGGATGAGAAGAATGGAGAGGACATCACTATTATGCCTGGTAATCCCAAGAAGAGGAAGGCTAAGGAGGATTTGCCTCTAGAAAAGAGAAGTGATGAGACACTTGAGATTCTTGGCCCTTCCCCTTCCCTCTCTTCACCCTAGGGGAAGATAAAGGAGATCTTGGTGGGAGATAGTGGAGAGGAGGCAATGAAAGAAAGGAGGAGGTCATGGAGAAACTTCAATACAAAAATTGTGAAGATGGGGATCGCTAGGGAGACCTTGAATCCTCAAGTTCTCAAAGATAAGGAGGGAAAAGTTCATTTCGAGGAACTCATAGACCTGACTTTGGTTGTAATTTTGGACAATGCAAGGGAAATAGGGCTCAACCTTCTCAATAATGCCAAAAATAGTATTATAGATAACTTCTACTCAATTAAGTGGCTTTTCCATGAGATTGAAGAACTTAAGGAGAAAAAGGCCCAAGAGGAAGGCCAAAGAAAGAGTAGCGAATAGGGTCTTTTAGTAGACCAGAAGGATTATCTTTCTAAGGTCAAGAAAAGGGTGAAAAGGATGGAGATATCAAACCAAAATCTTGCCAATCAAGTGATCACCACTCTAAACATTCTCAATGAGAACATCAACAGCCTAGGTGAATTGCTGAAAAATGTAGGAATTGGTGGTGAAAAGGATGAAAGGGTCAATGAGGAATCTGAGCATACTAAGGGGGAAATGAATGAGATAAAGGGCCTAGTTGAATATTCTAATGATTTGAACTAGGAGCGTGTGAACAAGGAGATCTAGAGTGCTTATGAAGTAGCTAAAGCAATGCAGGATCTTGATAGGAAGACTGAGTAGTAAGGGTTTTATTTCCTATCCTATCCTTTTTTTGTTGGGTCTTTTTGGCTTTTCCATTTTGGCCATTGGCCTGTCTTTTGTTATAGCCTTATGTAGGTAGAATTATTGGGTTAGGGCTTTATTTAATATTATGTGGCTAGCTTGTTTGTAAACACTTTTGGGTTTTAGGATCCCTGTAAAACCTATTTTTCTTAATTTAAAAAATGTAAAAAAATGTTAGGAAATACTCCAAATCTAAAATAAAATGCATAGGTCCTATGTGAGGAAATGAATTACAAGATTTAATTTTAAAAAAGGAAATTATGCATATAAGTTAGAGACATCCTCATGTTTAAATAATACTGAAGGAGGAGGAGAAATCATATTTGAATCAGGTATGTATTTAAGTGAAATATGAGTCCTACTATAGGAAAACAACTAAAGTAGGAACAAAAAGGTCCCTAAATGAGCCCAAGTTAATCTCTCACTTCTTAGGACTGTAGATTTAGCCCCAAGTTTAGTAGGATTTTTAGACAAGATCATGCTCATGGTAAAGGAAGATGTAAAATAAATAAGGAATCATGAAAGAGATTTCTGATCATGGGTTAATTACAAAAATGTGAGATAACACTAAGTTCAAGACAACAATCCTCTAATCTAAGGATCTCAACTCCAAATCTATGTACATAGACACAAAAAAAGAGAGGCAAAGCATACAAAAGACAAATACTTAAAAAAGGTTAAACACTAAAAATGATTCTCCACATCAATTATCAGCCAAAAATGTCTTTCCAATTATCATATCTAGAAACGTATTGAAAAGGAATAAATAATCACATAGAAATAGAAAGAGTATTGTCATATATTTAATATGAATTCTATTATTTAACCCACTATCATATCCATGAGACCAAAGATTGAGAAAGAGAGAGAGCATGAATCATATAGGATAGAAAATTATGTTATGATAGGTGATCCATGAAAAGAGAAGAGAGGGTTAGAGAAGTACAAAGATATAAATATGCACAATTCTTCTTTCACTCATCACAAAGAGAACTAACAACTAATGGTCTAGCAAGTTTTTTTTTTTTTTTTTTTTTTCTAGTCAACTCTACCTTGAAATATTTATACACAAGGAAAGATTGAAAATAGTTTTGCATAGAAGGATATCTTTAAAAAGAACTGCACATAGGAAAAACTCAAAAATATTTTAAACATATGGGGGACTTGGGGTTCAATCTTATAACTCATAAATACATCAATGTGGATTCGTAAAAAGGTATAAATCCTAAGGAAAGAATTGTATTCTTAGGAATAAATAAAAAATAAGGCTGTATAAAATATACAAGGGAAGTTGTATCTATTCCCCATTTCTTATGATAAAAAATTGGGTGACATCACACAGAGAGAAAAATCAATGATATCTACATCCAATAATAAGAATATATCATTTAGGAATTAATGTATGTCATAAATTCGTCTATGAGATTTGACTCTTGAAAATAGATAAACATGAAAGGATTTTTTTTTTGACGCTCTTTAAAGTAAGAGATCTTAGGTTGAATAAATCTACCTTGAGGATGATTCTCCTCAAAAATATAATATTTTTAGGTAAAAGAGGTGAAGTGAAAAAGAATGCAACATTTGAGTCCCTTATTGTTAGGTGAAAAAAAAAATTTCTATGAAGGATAACATATATTGAAAAAAAAATTAGGGTAATTTCATTATAATGAACATGGTTTTACAAATAAAATAAAGGTTGTGATCAATGATAAATTCATATTGCATCAGAGAGATTTTTGAGTCACAATAATTAATTATTAAAAAAAAATATTGTCATGTGATTAAAAAGTGCCATTGTAATAAGGAAAATAGATCCCTAGAAAAGGAGGAGAGGAAGAAACATGAAATCTTAACTCTAAATTTTAAAGAAAATATTTTTAAAATGCAATACATCTCTAGTGTTAGTCATTTCAAAAGAAATATATGATTCCAAGTTTAAAATAAGTTTCAATTTAGAGAGAATTCCTATTGTAAAATAGATAAACTTACACTAGAAAAGACATCACATCATAAAGTAAGTAAGTCGTGACAAAAAATAAGTAAATCATGACCAAGAATGGTGAAATATATAAATGACATGGAAGACTATTTATGATGGACATAACCTCTAAGGCATGGAATATGATTACTAAGAAAAGATATAAGTATTTTGTGTGAAATGAAGTATCTCATACCAAAAAGTATGTACACTCATGAGATAAGTTCAATCCTTAAAGTGACAAAGAAGAGAAAAAATAAGTATGTCACATTATGTTGACTTAGTGTTCAGCCCAGTTATATAAGAATTGCACTTTGAGTCATGGAGGAAATTATAAGGAGGATTATAATTCCATTTGAAAAAAATGGTCTTATTAAATAATTCAATACACTAGAGGACATAATAGTTCAAAAGAGATGATAAAATGGAGATAACTATTCCTTGAAATAAAGAAATAGTTGAGATAAAATGACATTTCCCCCAAGTGAGAGTACAAGGAAAAAGATAACCCACTATAAACTCTAAGTAATAAATGTTCTATAACATACATGTACTTTCAAGAAAGCATAAGGTTGCACCTTGAGATGTAAGTACTCTAAAAAAAAAAAAAAAATTGCATTAAAACAAATAAAATATCCATGAAGGAAATCCTACCATAAAAGAAACAAGTCTATAAGAGATATTGGGTTTGTTGGAAACAAAAAGGAAAAAAAGGAAGGAGGGCCAACTATAGATGTCGCCTTTCTATTTCTAGGTGAGGGGATACTTGACAAGATTTGATGTTTGTGTTCCCTAGTATTTTATTTATAATAAACACAAACTATCAAAAAACCATAAGGTTGCAACTCAAAATGCCAATCTTCTAGAAAAAAGAATATCCTTATGTAAAACCACAAATGCATATAAGAAAAGATGTCAGTTTATAAAAGAAATGAGTCAAAAAAAGGAGGAAAATGGGTCCTTGAGATAAACATAAAACTATTGTAGTAATTTTTTACCCCAAGTGAGGAGAAAAGATATAACAACTTTTTTCCTATAGAGGATAAGGTAGAAATTTCACATAATAAGGAGAAATGTAATAGGAATATAGATGTTTTTCATAATGGTCATACAAAAGGAGGAACTTGTTATTATAGGTAATTTTCAATATATCAAAATTAATATATTAATAAATTTTGTACTTGAAGTCATAAAAATCATTAGCCTTGTGGCCATGAATTTAATAATATAGAGAAATAGAAGAATTCTCTAATTTTCCTTTGCTATTTTTGAATTTTTTTCTCAAAGGAAGAGTGACGAATTTGGCCTTAATATTCTCAAACAAATATTATATCATGATAAGAAACTAGAAGAGGAATTTTTTGATTTATTATGAAAATGGTAAGGTTGGAAACCTTGAGCTTTGTTTAAATAATTTGTAGATTCCTCATATTTTTTTATGGTTTTTTGCAAATATCTTATACTTCATCCATCAAGAAAAGAGTCTCTTATACATGTGATTGGGTTGAAATTTAAAGAGGCCCAAACAATATATATAGTTATTTTATTCACAAATTCAAGGATTTTGACCTTTTTATTTGTGAGTTGTTTCGAAGTTTAGTGTTCCCCAATCATCATCTTAATGAGTCTACATGGGATGAATAACTAAAGAAAGAACAAGGTTGGGTTGATTAGGATAATTATGTTCTAAGGTTGGATTTGGATAAGGAAAAACATAAAGAGCATTATCCTCTTTTACAAAAAAAAATGGTTAGTAATGACATGTACCTTGAATAAAATTTACTTGATTAGGTTTATTAATTTACATGGATTCCTTAGGAAAAGAGAGGATATCATTCTCCACTTCTAAGGTATTTTTTAGCAGAAGGGAAAATATAACTCACTAAAACCTTGAAAATAGAAGGGATGTCAATGAAATGTATAAGAATTCTTTTATCATTAGAAGAAATAGTCATGTTATAATCACCTTGAACCAAGTTGCCCCTATAAGGAATATTGAAATACATATCATCATTGTTGAAGGCCTCTTCAGTAAGGGGGAGATCCATAAAAGAAATGATGGCAATCGTCCTTCCTATGAGCTTATGATAAATTTTGGAAGGATATACATTATGGAAATGAATAAGTAAAGTGTCATCATGTGCATATGAAAAGGAAACATCTTGAAGCTCTTTAAGAAAAATTAAAACTGATCAAAGAAATGAAGATAGAAATTTTATTGAAACGAAAAGGCAATATAGTGTAAGTAATATTTTTTCTCTTTTTAATGATTTTAACAAAATGCAATGCAATTCATAAGAATGAACTAGATCTATCAAACAAAATTCATTTTTCTTTTCCTTTTCACATTGAGAATATATTAAATGAAATAATTTAATTAATGTCAATGTAGATCCAAGCACCAAATTAAAACTATGTATCTAGATGCATACAATGTAACAAAGATGTTATAAAAACATCCATACAAAAAAGATCTAGATGTCTAATACGCATACAAATAATCATAAGAGAAAATGACACAAGTCAGGCTTACAAAAATGTATAATAAGAAAACATCTGCAACAGAGAAGTTGCTAAATCCTAATTCTTACATACAATAGAACACAATACCACACACAATGAATTCAATCAGCACAACCAAAAGAGAAAGTGTTCAAATAAGAGATCTACACAATATGGAATTTTGATTCCTTAATATAAATGGTAAGAAAATATGATGTGAATAGTAGATTTGTTTTGTGGAGTAAAGGAAAATAAATGTTATCAAATCTAATTTAGAAAACTAATAATTTTTACATAATTGCCTTAAATTATTCTATAAAAAAATCACAAAAGTAAATGAAAATAAACTTTATATAAATTTCACATTAAATTCAAATGCAAGTTATAAATAATCAAACACCACTTATATTCTTATAAATAATCAAGGTTATATTCACCTTTTAAATAAAATACAACTTAATGGATGTATAGTTTCTATTATTCTATCTTAATTAGCAACAAGGATCAGTATCTTCACACATTCCTTTATTGTCTCCGAACTAAAACATACTAGGATTTCCATTTATAGATCCTTACATGGTTGTTCGAGAAAACGATACCCTCTCCATTAATATAAAAAACTCAATCAGAACAAGTGAATAAGTCAGAACTACAATGACTTGGGTGCTCTGTTATTGGTTGACAAAAAGTGGAATATTAAAAAAATGTGCCGATGGAAGGCTCTGATACTTATTAACTCTTATAGATTTATACGGGGTAGGTATATTTGGGATTTGCTTTCCATAATTGATTGTATACGCTAATAATATGGGGAAGGCTGTATCTTACTATTAGTAGTGGGTAGGTTGCACGTAATACTTTATTAAATTCATGATATATGCTATCGTTTCCTCAAAGTTATGTCACCCACTGAAATTCTATTATTAATAAGTGAATATAATATATTTAAAGATGGTATGAATTGGTCGCTTAACATTGTTAGATAGATATTGTTAGCTTACGTATAAGTGGTCAAATGTTTGAATGAACAGACAGAAAAAGAAACCCTAGTGAGATCATGAGTTAAAACCTCTCTTTGTCCAATGTAGGATAAAGTTTTATCAATTATTGTGTTCACATGGGCCTTGCAAATCATGTCGCCCTAATATCTGCCTGAAGTCAATATTTTTCTTTTCTTCTCTTCAATCAATGGTATACCTCTTTCTAAGTACCCACATCAATTACATGCACGGCAAACAGTAATCTTGTTTTTGGTTATTAAATCAATCTGGTCCAATGGCCATTTCGAATTTGAAGGGTACTTGATTGTATTTTAATAGTAATCACGCAATAATCATGGTTAGCTCGGAATCATAACACTACATATATCTTCAAAGGCAGTTGTGGCTGCCATGATGAAGCATTTGGGTTGTCCAATGCGTTGATTTAAAGCTGAGCTTTGGAGACAAAGTTGCATAAATCATATTCAATGGGACGAGGAAAGGTTGAGCTGAAAAAGATTGAGAATAGGACCAACAGGCATGTTACATTTTGTAAGCGAAAAAGTGGGTTATTGAAGAAGGCCAAAGAGCTCTCAGTTCTCTGTGATGCAGAACTGGCTCTTATTGTCTACTCCAACAGTGGGAAACTCTATCAATATGCGAGCAACAGGTACATGCAATTCTTTTTCTCTACTCTCTTCATGATCATTACATATGCAGCTTCACAATGGGCTACTCTCCTTTTAGTTTTTATCAATAGACTGTTTTATCAGATCTGCGTCACAATAATGACTATCGTTGTTTGTATTGATTTAAATTTAATATCTTGAACAATTTTATTTGTATTGCATGACATATGATACTATTTAGGGTGAATATAAGCAATAAATCTAGATTGACAGGATCGAAGAAGTTAGCATACTGTTATCAAACCCTTTTGCCCTAATGGTTCAAATTTTTGTTTTGTATCCCAAATGATCATAATAAAATAAGAGTCAAAGACAATTTTGGTTTCCGCATTGTGGATTCTATTTACCCTAGATGTTCTGTCCCTCTCATAATACGAATGACTTTCTCGAAGTTAGTTCTCAATGGAGGGGCATTGCGTGTTGCTTGCCACTAGCAACAGTCTTGAAGACACAATAACTTGTTCATTTCTCTTCTGAAACTTGCACAAAAACCCTTATAATTAATTAAAGTGGATTGAAGACAAAACTGCTCGCATAAATGATAGATAAAGAAAGACGGAGAATCTTAGGGAATACAAGGATGAAAATATATCATCAGGTTGGGCCTTTAAGTGGGAGAACCCTCTACGAGAGAAAACGTCCTATTACAAGGCTGCCTTGAAGTTTAATGAAATTTATATCATTGCAGAATGTCATATAAAGTATGACACAGAGAAAGACATTAATTCAATGGGACTATACAAAGTTATAGCCAGAGCTGGTTTTACTTTGAACTATTGAAGAGACGGCATTTATAATCTAAATCTTTCTACTTGGGGTCTTTATGTTCAATTTAGGTTATTAATATATTAGTTTTCATTGACTTTTTTCTAGGGTGTAGTATTATTTGTATAAGGATAGTTGTCAATCTTACTACGTACTTCCGTTCGATTACATTGCTCCAGTTCTCTTCAATTTCTAGCCTCTTTCTTATAGTAAGAAGAGCATTGTATATTTGTAAAAATATTCCAACAATACATCTCATTTTCGGATAACTTATTCTCTTTTCCTTACTGTGAAAGTCTACTTATTGCGATTCTAGCTTTAAAACATTGCTCCAACAATATTTGTCATCTAAAACCGCAGTACAAAGCGTTAGTTAATAAAAGTTATTGAATTTAAAGAATACGATTTGAAGAAAGACTTTGTACAAAGCCAGAAATTTCGTTATGAGAATATCATGACCTTCTCTGCGCTAACCAATCATACTAAGCTGCTTGAAGACTAATGGTTTATCATATATCTACAATATCCTCACTTATGAATAACAAAAAATTTGATCTTGCTGTTTTCTCTTCAGCCTGTGTTATATATTTCTGCATTATTCTTATTATATCTTCAACCGTCTATAAAGAAACCTTTAATGCTACGGGTGAGGGTGAAGAATGAAGAAAAACCGTTCTAAAAGTAAATTAGAATATCAAATAATAAAATGAAAATGAAAAAAATAACAACAGTAGATTTAATATTCACCTCAATTTTTATTGTTCTTAGCAACTTTAAGATGGTTTTCAACAAGACTATGTTGTAACATGATATTATATAAGTATATATAGAGAACCTGTTTCCTCCAAGACTTGTGCATCCCTGCAAGCTTTAAAGAGAAATAAACTAAATTAAGATAATAACATTTTCATCAAAACTAACTTTCTAAAACACATCACTAAATACAACATAGAAACTATTGAGATCTATCTAGTTAACATAGAAACTGGGGAAAATAATCTAGTTAACTTAGAAACTACTGAGAAATTTTTTATCCTTATGCATTACTTTCCAACATATCCTCTTGATGGAGAGAGAACTCACAAGAAGATCTTCGTAGCATCAAAAACTGATTCTTAGCAACAATCTTACTAAAAATATCATGAATTTGTTTAGAAGTCTTATATTAGAGTTCTATCTCTTTTTGTTAGACTAATTATTTAATAACATGATATTTTAAATCAAAGTTCTTCATTCTAATATGATGCACATGATTTTATTTCCATCTTTGTAGTACTCATATCATCACAAGGGATCATAGTAAGTCAAAGTTATTTTTAACATATCTCTTCAAGAACATTCCATAGCCACAATGCTTGAGTACTTGTAGAAGTTACTACAACATATTTGGCATCCATGGAAGAAAGAAAAACTATTCGTTTCTTCTATGAACTCCATGAAATCAACCTTGAAGTATATTTTTCAATCATCCACACTACCTTCCCAATCAAAATTACTACAATCAACTAAATTAAATTTCTTAGAACCATAGTAGTGAATGCCAAAATCAAAAGTTTCTTTTACATACCTCAAAATTCTTTTGGCCTCTTTCAAATGTAAATTTTGTAACATGTCTTGAAATTAGAGAAACTACATATGCAATATTAGATATAGACTGAGTGAGAAACATTAAACTTCCCATTACATTCCTATAAGTTGTCTCATCTTCTTTTTGAGATCTATCATATATACACAAAAACCATGAGAAATTAGAGTAGAGAGTTATTTGTAATCAGCCATATAAAAAAAAACAACATATCTCTAGCATATTGGGATTGACACAAGAAAATTTCATCCTTACTTTGATAAACCTTCATGCCTAAAAAAATTTCTTAACCTTCCTATATCTGACATCTCAAATGCTTTCATCATACAAAATTTGAATTTTTCTTTCATCATACCACTACTACCCATATATAGAAAGTTATCAACATACAAACTTGAAATAAGAATGCAATAATCTTGTAGTTTGTAGTAAAGGGTAGGTTTACACTTACTTCTACTAAAGTCATTACCCTGTAAATATCTATCAATCATATCATACAATTTTATTGGTGCCTGCTTGAGGTCATGCAAGGCCTTCTTCAACTTATATACTAGATGATATATTCCTTGCACTACAACACCTTATGTCTAGTATAAACAAATATCATCTTCTAAATACCCATTCAAGAAGGCTCTTCTTACACTTCATATTTTTTTTAATCTATAAGAAAAATAAACATCCTAATTATTTCTTGAAATTGTACAAGTGCAAAATTTTCTTCATAATCTATGTCAATCTCTTTGAGTGTGTCCTTTAGCAACTAATCTTGTTTTGTGTCTTTCAACACTTCCAACACTATGGTAATTGGTCTCGTAGATCCATTTAGTGTCAATCATTTTCCTATTGTGTGGAAGCTCTATAAGCTCCCAAATATCATTCTTGATTTAATATAATTCATCTCTTGTTGTATTTATTGCATCCAAATATATTTAGTAGATCCATCTTCATAAATGATGGCTCAAAATTAGGTTGCAAAAATAATGCAAATTGCACCATCTAACCTCTAGGATTTTCCTCATGTACTTGACCTCCATTTCTAAAATAAATATTAGCTAAACTTATACCCTTTCCTTTTAGACTTGGGCTTGATGTTGGGGTTGCATGCTGAATGTGGAGAACTTGGAAATGACTTATAAATTGGCTTCCCATTATCACTGTCAGAAATAGTACCATTTTAAATAGATTTGTACTTTTCAATATGATGATTTTGATTGCAAACTTCTCCTTCATTATAAATCACATCTCTTGAGATAGTACTATTGTTGGTACTTGGGCTATATATATCCTATACAAGCCGTACTATGCTCAGTATACTAAATAAAAATACAATATTTACTCTTAGAATACAACTTTTTCTTTTTTCATCAGATTCTAATTTAGAATGTACATGGATGTAGCAACTCCATTAGCCTAAAAAATATAATATAACTCTTTAGTTTGTAACATGCTCCTTGTCATTTCATCCACTATATAATTTTCTCTTTAAGCCCACCCATTGTATTGAGGTGTGTATACAATAGTGAGTTTCCTTTTGATGCCACAAAAATCATAAGAAATCTTAAAGTCTCTAGATCAAAAACTAGCCTCAATGATCATTCCTTAAACCTTTCATTTTACAACCATTCTCATTTTTTACAAGAACCTTAAACCTTTTAAATTTATCAAAATCTTCATCCTTTGACTTCAAAAAACAAACCCAATAGTAGCATGAGTTATCATCAATGAAAGTAATGAAGTATGATGACTTACTCTAACTTTTGGTCTCCATAAGAGTATAAATATCTGAATAGATTAATTGACATAGGTAATGAACCCTCTAGATTTTGTTTGTAGAGAATTATTCTCTTACATGCTTCCCCTTCCCTTTAGCACAATATTAACAAGGTTGCTTTTGTTCTTGAAAGGCAATCCAAACAGAAAATATTTTGATGTAAGAAACTTTGAGCCACTAAAAATTCAATCTAAGGTGTCATAACTAACTCTTATCCTCATAAACTATATTGGTAAGTTGATTTCAATGTTCAATAAAATTTGATGGAAACATCCTACTTTTTACATAGAAACATCTATAGCCACTTGATTACCTTCATTTTTTATCATATATTGTACATTTTTAATCTTTAGAGACAAACTTACATTTTTTTCACATATATGTTCAGCATTTAGTTAGGTGTTCTTCAAATTTAGCATATAAAATATATCTTGGACACTTTTCATACCTTCCATTGTATATACTTCCATTGCCCCTTTCACTACAACCTCTAGTGTGTTTTCATTACCAAGTAGAATTTTGGATTTAAAGCCCTCATCAAGTTTAGAAAATATTTATTTGTTACAAGACATGTGATTAGAGAATCTTATATGTAAATACCACGCATCATTGATATTATTTTCCACTTTATCAAAAGACAATAATTAATTTTTGGATAAAGAATCCTAACTCTTTGGAACATAAATGTGCATTATTATTTCTATTAATTGATTTCAATCTACAATGTTTACAAAAATGACCATACCTATTATAATGGTAATGAAGAATATTTCTTTTTATCAAAACTTCATCTACCTCTTCTTCCTTGACCATCTATTCTTCCTCTAATTCCTCTTGAAGAAAACTAATTTTGACGTCATCCTTGGCCTCAATTGTCTTTTAGGCTATTTCTTACACTTCAATGTTTGGAATTTGTAACTAAGAGGAGAAAATCTTCTCATTTAGATCTATCAATGAATCTCTCAATCTTTCCTCACATGACATAAGAGATCCAACAAGGTTATGATACTCTAGAGTGGACAATTTTTTGCTCTCCTCATTAATCATATCTACATTGGTTCATCTTAGTGTAGGTGATCTAATCACTTCTTTAAAATTATAATTTATTCACTTGTAATTTCATCCAAAGTGACAAGATTAGTATTCACAACTTTAACCCTTGCACAAAAAATACTCACATTCTCACTTTCTTCCATTTCTAAGTTCTCAAATTCTCTTTTTGGGGTTTGTAACTTCATAGCCTTGATATGATCACTTCCTTGGTAAGATTCTTTTAGACTCTTCTAGGTAACCTTAGTCATATTTCAATTTGCAATTCTAGAAAATATGCACTTATCAAGAGCCATTTGAATGTGAAATAGTGTCATTTTTTTTTTCCTCTCAACTTCCTTCTTAATCCTTTTCTCATTTTCTTGAAGATCATCCCATCATTAGGCTCCTCATACCTGATTCAACAATGTTTCAAAAATATTTACCTCTTAAAAACAAAATTCAACTTAATTGACCAATATTCATTGTCAACTCTAGGATTGTAAAAGTATTTCCCCCAATGAACCCTTTTACAATTCTTGATGTTTTGATACCAAATGTGCAATTGAGAATAACAGTTATAAAAGAAAATTTTGAATATCAAATAGCAAAACTAGAATGAGCACAACAATACCAATAAATAGTTATACAAATTATATTTGATATTTAGCCCAATTTCTATTATTTAAAATAGCTCTCAGCAAAACATGTTGAAGAAAGAAATTACAGAAGTGTATATAAAAAACTTGTTGTATGTAGACTAAATCATTACTACAAGCTTTGAGGAGAATGAACTAAAACAAGATTACAATATTTTCATTAAAACTAACTTTTTAAAACATGTTACTAAATAAAACTTAGAAATTGCAAAGATCTATCTAGCTAACTTAGAAACCACCAAAATAGTCTACTAAACATAGAAACTACATATGTTTTCCAAAGGGGATGGAGTAATCTTATGGTAGTTATTACCAACTGATCTTCGGATAGTTGGTCTTCTGCTTTTGGGTCAGCCCCCATTTGGACTGCCTCTTAAATTCAAAAACTTAAAAACTACAAGAAAAATATCCATAGACATCACTTTCCAAAGAAGGTTTAAGTGAATATATATTATATTCCTCATAAAAATAGCTGAAAAACACATAATTTGTTAGTATTATTTAGGGGATGAAAAGATTATATTTAATAAATATTATAGTATATTGAAATTTAAAATATAATAGAGATAAGTTTAAAAATTATCAAACATTAGATTAACTAAACATAAATGAATGACTACTACCTTATCGAATAGAGATTTTACATGGCTGCCCAAATCCCTATGATGTACTTGTGTTACCTCCGAAAGCCCGAACAACCTCCTTTCTACGGATTTCTCTGTCAAGCCAGCGACCTGTTATATGAAACGATTTGCTGCTTCTTTATGTAATTTTTCCACACACATGTCGACGTCTTTAAGTTATGGAATCCTTTCTTGAATAGCTATTTTGACAAATATTAAACAATCCACCCATTCATCTAAAAAATCTCTGTTTGTTCATCTATCGGTAAGGGTGTTCTTTTTCCATCATTGAACATACTGTCATGTTTTAGCAATTTAGCCAAGCAGAGAAACTCAGTTCTGAGACAAAGAAATGGCTATAACAATAAACAGAAATAACTCTTTTATTCATTCAAATGGTATACCAAACCTACGTTGATCACATTATGACGGACTAATGGAACTAAACATAAGAGTCCATTACATATTCGGTCGTTAATAAAAGTCTTCGACAAATTGAAGTCTGATAATTTTTTCTGAAAAGATAGAGCTGAGAGAATATTAAAGAGCAAACAATATATTTTTAACTTCATGCAATTCGTGATAATGTGATGTTGGAGAGCTTACACACTATTCCAATAAATTGACGGGCTTCGAATTGAGCAATTTTGTTATTTTCGTTGAACTTTAATAATTTATTATAAGAGACTACCATTGGAGAAATAGTACTCTAATGTTAATGGACTTATTCTGTCATACATTGAGGGATTTAGCAAACAGAATATGTACGTACGTTTCTCTAAGATTAGCATGCAATGTTGTAATTAATAAGTTATTTTTGGTTATTGGTTCTCATATATGCGCGTGGGCGCGGAACTGTACATTTCTTCAACATTACCCTTTCATTCTTGTTTTATTTGTACTACTTCTATATTGATTCGGTATGCGTTGACTGCAGTTGCGTGTAAGTGAAGCAGTGATGTTTTCTTTATTCGTTATTTACAAAGAGACTGTATTGCATACCACCTAGGGAGTAACGCTTTGTTTGCATTCAGCCAATTACAGATCTCTTCCGAAAATGTTCATGCATTTCTTCCATAATTTAAGTCATTGCAGTTATTGCGATGTCCACTTTCAAGAAATATTTAAGAAACTTACCAATAGCCTATACGGTAGAACGATACAAACAATTGTAAGTATGTATGCTTTTTTTTTCTTCTTGAAGGTTTTGTAAAAGAAAAAAAATAGATAAAGTAAATGAGGATCGGCAATAAATTGATAATGTTAAATAACAAAAATAGAGAATCCAAACAGACCACACATAAATTATATGCTGGCTAGTCATCAAAGCTATGTCTATTATAAATAGTGCAATATATTATTATGGCCATTAAAAAAAAAGATAAAATTGCAAGATACATTAGTATGACTGTATAAGTAAATATATTACGAATATGAAAAATATGAAGGAGAAAGAGAGTAAGAAGGAAAGTGTGATTGTTCGATTTTTCAACCTACAATGTCTTATTCGGAAGCAGCCCATTGCTACTACAAGGCAAACAATCTAGCATATTCCCTATATCTCCCTTGTGAGAAATATTAAAAATTGAATTCACAACTCACAACCCTAAACCTAAAAAAATCTGCTCGGCAAATACTATTATCGAGTGCCAAAATTTGCTCGATAACTAAAGAAACCGAGTGGCAGGAGAGGTTACCAAGTGAGCTCGGTAATGAAGAGCAAGCAACTTGGTAGCCAAAGGATGTCGAGTGAGCTTGATAGAAGAGCAACTCGGTAGATGAAGAAACAACTCGGTAAATGAAGAACTAGGTAGACACTGCAGGGTGTGATTACCGAGTGAACTCGGTAGCCACTGGAGAGTGGAGCTCGGTAGAAGAAGACACCGAGTGAACTCGGTAGCCACTGCAGAGAATGACTTCTACCAAAGACAATATCGAGTGCAGACTTATGACATGAATATTTTCACCATTAAAACCAAAAATCTAGAACTTGAACCTTCCAAATAAAGCTTTTCAAATGCAATGAATAGAAGGAGACAAATGGATTCAAGTATGCCTGCTTGCTTTTTATTCAACTTGAATTAAATCATTACAAAAATCTGAGAGCATTCGGCTTCAACCAGAAAACCCTAAAATAACCCTAAAACTTCAAACTGGAAACACTTTGAACTTTAAACTTCAAACTTATAGCTCTAATGGCTGCATACTACAATGTCTGGAGCAATCAATACTTCAACAGGTCGAATCAAACAAATAATAAACTTACAGAATGATCAAAGAAGAAACACGTGCAACTGTAGGCACGAAATGAACTTCCTTTTCTCTGCACTTTGACGATTAGATCTGCTGATCACTTCTCTTCTCTCTGCAACTCTTTGATCTACTCTTCTTCACCTTCACTCTGATGTCTCTCTATCTACTGGTTGAATGGAATAGAACATTCATTTTTGTCCTCTGCCAAAAATTTTTCCCCCCTCATTTGCAAATTTGAAAACTCACCTACCTGTAATAAATTTTTTGGCTATTGTGCAATCCGTCAGGGGTGGTAGGTGGGCATTTGGCTCCAAAGGAAAACAACAACCGCATTAAATATTCCAACACTCCCCCTTTGTCCTGAGCCAAACAAACAAAGATCACTACTGATCCAAATCAACTACACCAAGACTTTCTCTTAGGTGTACAAAAATATCAATGCCTAATGGCTTAGTAAATATGTCTACTAGCTGCTGCTCAGACTTGCAAAATTCCATTTTGATATCCCTATTCTCCACCAACTCTCTGATGAAGTGATATATGATCTCTATGTGTTTGCTTCTCCCAGGGAAGACTAGATTCTTGGACAATGCAATTGATGAGATGTTGTCACAATAAATTGTGGTTTCATCCTCTTGCCTTTCATTCAAATCTATCAAGATCCTCCTTAGCCAAATTGCTTGACATGTTGCTGCATTTGTTGCTATATACTTAGTCTCTACTATAGATTGAGCAACAATAGGTTGCTTCTTGGATGCCCATGAAATTGCACCCAATCCCATATGAAACATGCATCCGAAAGTGCTCTTCCTATCATCTAAACTTCTAGCCCAATCACTATCTATGTATTCCAACTACTTGAAATCATCATTTGTAGTATATAAAATTCCAAATCTCTTGGTACCTTTCACATACCTTAGGATCCTCTTTCCTGCTTGCCAATGGAAATCCTTTGGTGTTTCTATAAATCTAGAAATAAGACTTACTGCATGCATTAGGTCTGGCCGAGTTGCAGTCAAATACATTAAACTTTCCACCATACTCTTGTATAGTGTTGAATCCACTCTCTTGCTAGAATCTTTCTTACTCAACTTCAAACCTACTACTGTTGGTGTGGGGGCTGCCTTACTGTTCTGCATTTTAAATCTCTCCAAGATCTACCTTGCATATTTTTCTTCAGAGATGAAGATGCCATCATGCAATTTTTTTACTTCTATGCCTAGAAAATATTTCAAGAGACCTAGGTGTGTCATTTCAAACTCATTTTTCATGCTCTCTTTAAATTCACCAATTAGAGCCTTGTCATTTTCAATAAAAATCAAATCATCTACATACAAGACAACAATCAAAACATTTCCATTTGCTGCCTTGATGTAGAGAGTAGGCTCACCATTGCTTTTGCTAAAGTCATTGCTCATCAAATATGACTCAATCCTACTGTACCATGCCCTTGGAGCTTGTTTGAGCCCATAAAGAGCTCTCTTCAATCTATATACTTTGTTATCTTCACTTACAACTTCATAACCAGTTGGCTGCTCCACATATACTTCTTCTTTCAATACACCATTTAGGAAGGCGGACTTCACATCCATTTGGAATACTTTTCACTTGTGCTGAGTTGCAATTGCTATGATAGCACGCACGGTTTCCAATTTTGCAACCGGGGCATAGGTCTCATCATAATCTCTACCATACTACTGTTTGTAGCCCTTGACTACTAGCCTTGCCCTATTCCTATCAATCTTTCCTTCAGCATTGCATTTGGTCTTGTAGACCCATTTCACTCCAATCACTTGCTTCTTGGGAGGGAAATTAGTTAGCTCCCACGTCTCATTTCTTTCTATAGCATCTATTTTCTCATCCATGGCCTTACACCATTTCTTCTCCTTAATAGCTTCTTCAAAATATATTAGATCACTATGAGAAAATAATGCAACATTAACACTCTCATCATAATCTTCATACCTTTCATCTTGGTATATCTCCCTAAGACTCTTGGTCTTTCTTGGTAATAGGGAGGAGTGTGGGATCAAAATCTTCACTACTGTTGCTTGGCATTGACACTCGATCATGCCTAGAGGAGCTCGGTAATGACTGAGGCTGTTTGCCTTTTCTTCTATCTGCTTCTTCTTCTTTCTATTCATCAACATCCTCTTCATTCATAAATTACACTTTACTTGAAGTGTATGGTGACTCATCAATTTGTCCATACCAAGACTAATTTTTAAGAAATTCTACATCTCTTGAAAGCATCATCTTGTTGTTCAATGGGTCATACAATCTGTATGCCTTTGATTATGAGCCGTACCCTATGAAGATGCACTTCACACCTTTGTTATCCAATTTTTGCCTTTGCTCTTTAGGCACATGTGCATATGCAACACATCCAAACACCCTTAGGTGTTCAACTGTCCATCTTCCTCGTGACCATGCTTCAATTGGAATTCTATCACGGACTACCTTTGTAGAAGAACTATTAATTAGGTAAACTACTGTTGCCACAGCCTCTCTCCAAAATTCAATTGGGAGACCTTTCTCTTTCATCATGCTCCTTGCCATTTCAACAATGGTCTTGTTCTTTCTTTTAGCCACTCCATTCTGTTGTGGTGTATAGCTGACTTTGAGCTCTTTCTTTATGCCATGTTTCATGCAAAAATTTACAAAAGAATTGGAGGTATACTCCCCTCCTCTATCTGATCTGAGGACCTTAATATAGTGTCCACATTCTCTTTTAGACTGGGCTTTAAATTCTACAAACTTATTAAATGCTTCAGATTTATTCTTTAAGAAATACACTCATGTTCTATGACTAAAATCATCAATAAATGTCATGAAATAAGTACTCCCCCCAATGGAAGTAACTTGCATAGGACTGACTAGGTCAGTATGCACTAACTCTAATTGATATCTAGCCCTCCTAGAATTTCCAAAATTAAAGGGAAGCCTATGTTGCTTACCCAAAATACAAGCCTCACACTTGTCACATGAATTTCCTATACATGGAAAACCTTCTACCATTCTTTTATTTGACAACAAATTTAAACCAGCATAGCCAAGATGACCATACCTGAGGTGCCATAGTCATGAGGGGTCTTCAATCACACTCCTTAGAGCTGATTGTGTGGGAGGTCCAGCACCAACTTGAGATGAGAAATATGTCTCTATTCTCGAGGGAAACATTATGTTCTTTGTCATTTGAAATGCTGCAAGTAGGCTCTTATTCCCATCATTTTCTTGAATGACACACATGTCATTCTCGATCAACACTTTGTATCCATTTTGAATGAGCTAACCAATGCTCATCAAATTGTGCTTCATACCAGGGGTGAAATACACATTTTGTATTTCCTTCTTCTCACCTTTCTTGGTGCAGATCATAATTAATCCTTTGCCCACTACTGGTAGGGTTCCATTGTTACCCATTTTAATTTCTGATTTAAAACTCTTGTCAATAAATGAAAACAAGGTTTCATTACCACTCATGTGGTTGCTACATCCACTATCAAGGTACCAAACCTCAGGGCTTCCTTCTTCACCAACATTACACATGATGAAGGCAGTGACATTGTTTCCACTTCCCATGTTCACATTAGCCACATTTGCTTGTCCTGACTGATCATTTTTCTTTTTCCAGAATTCACTTGCATAATGCCCATATTTATGACAGTAGTAGCATTCTACATTACTCCTATTTGAGTTTTAGTTTTTCTTACCTCCTCTTGAGGTATTTTGTGAGCTACTTGCTCCATCTGCTCTTCTTGAGCTTTCTACTGTAGCATTTCTTTGTCCTCTATTACCTCAACCTCTACCTTTAGAGTTTCTGCCTAAGCCATTTCTTCCTCTCCCCCTTCCTCTTGGATTTGACTGAGCCTTGAATTCTTTCTCTTGGAAAGATGAAGATGTAGATCTATTGATCCTATGCTCATGGGTTTGAAGAGTACCCATCAACTCATCCATTATCAAAACAGTGAGGTCTTTTGCCTCTTCTATGGTCATGACCAAATTGTCATATTTATGAGGTAAACTCCTCAATATCTTATTCACTATCCTCTACTCTTGATAGTCTTCTCCATTTGACTTTAGCTGGTTAATCACATTAGAGGTCCTTGAACTGAAGTCTGCAATTGATTCATTTCCTTCATCTGAAGGTTCTCAAACTCCCTCCTTATATTCTGCAGCTTTACTGTACGGGCTTTATCAGTCCCCTTGAAGTTCGTCTCAAGGATATCCCAAGCTTCCTTTGTATAATTTGCTGCTACAATCTTGGGAAAAATAGTTTCTGTCATTATTTCTCGAGTCAAACTTAATGCCTTAGCATCCTTCCTCCTTGACTCTTTCAAATGAGTCTTTTGTGCATTTGTGAGAGTAGCATACTAAGTTGGGTCTATCACATCATTGAACCCATTAACTACAAACTCCCACAAATCATTAGCAACCATTATGGTCTTCATCTTCTTTGCCCATGTATCATAATTTTGTCCATTAAATGGTGGTGGCTTCTGCCATATCTTTCCTGCATCTCCTGCCATGATAAATATCCCAGAAAACAAATGCCCTAACTCATTATGGATGTGGGGCATCAAAGCTCTGATACCATGTGAAAAATATTAAAAATTAAATACACAACTCACAACCCTAAACCTAAAAAAATCTATTTGGAAAATACTATTACTGAGTGCCAAAATTTTCTTGGTAACTGAAGAAACCGAGTGGTAGGAGAGGTTACCGAGTGAGCTCGATAAATGAAGAGTAAGCAACTTGGTAGCCAAAGGATGTTGAGTGAGCTCGGTAGAAGAACAACTCGGTAAATGAAGAAACAACTCGATAAATGAAGAACTTGGTAGACACTGCAGGGTGTGATTACCGAGTGAACTCAGTAAGCAATGCGATTACCGAGTGAGCTTGGTAGCCACTGGAGAGTGGAGCTCGATAGAAGAAGGCACCAAATGAACTTGGTAGCCACTGTAGAGAATGACTTCTACCAAAGACAATACCGAGTGCAAACTTATGACATGAACATTTTCACCATTAAAACTAGAAATCCAGAACTTGAAGCTTCCAAATAAAATTTTTCAAATGCAATGAATAGAAGGAGAAAAATGGATTCAAGTATGCCTGCTTGCTCTCTATTCAACTTGGATTAAATCATTACAAAAATCTGGGAGCATTCGGCTTCAACCAAAAAATCCCAAAATAACCCTAAAACTTCAAACTTAGAGCTCTAATGGCTGCATACTACAATGCTTGGAGCAATCACTACTTCAACTGGTTGAATCAAACAAATAATAAACTTATAGAATGACTAGAGAAAAAACACGTGCAACTGCAAGCACGAAATGAACTTCCTTTTCTCTACACTCTCACGATTGGATCTGCTGATCACTTCTCTTCTCTCTGCAACTCTTTGATCTGCTCTTCTTCACCTTCACTCTGATGTCTCTCTGTCTACTGGTTGAATGGAATAGAACATTCCTTTTTGTCCTCTACCAAAAATGTTTTCCCCCCTCATTTGAAAATTTGAAAACTCACCTACCTATAATAAATTTTTTGGCTGTTGTGCAATCCGTCAAGGGTGGTAGGTGGGTGTTTGGCTCTAGGGGCAAATAACAACCACATTAAATATTCTAGCATCCCTTTATATTTTCAAACCTCAAACTTCAAGTCTATGAGACGCTAATGTCTTTAAATGCTATTCAAAAATTCAATTAATCAATCTTTTCTACTTTCTTCCAGCTTAAGCTTTTCAACTTTTCTAACCACTCCGAAAACTACATTATAAAGGGCCTTATTTTCTTCCATGTTGAATAATTTACTGGGGTTCTCCACAGTTGCATCTCTACTAATTTGCTTCTCACACCTTTACTATGCTTAGGTACAAAGAATTTTTTAACATCAATATCATAAATATAAATTATCCATAACTAGCATCACCTATAGATAATGTTTAATTTTTGGTATAGAAAATTCAACTCTTCAGAATATCACACCACCCTGAAAATAAAACCATCTTATAAAGGTACGTGGTTAGAGTATACTCCTTTTATTTTTTGTTATATGATGTGAATAGGTGCAAAGAAATAACATCCACAACTTCCACACATGGTATCTATTTCCTTTTCCAAACTATACAAAACAATCTACAAAACAAAACCTAACACTAGTTCTTTCAATAGGAGACAGTTGGCAATTTAATGAAGGAAATAAGCATCATCAACTCACCAATTGCACAAACTTTGAGAGACAAATAATCACCAAGAGACCACATAGCCTTTCCTATTTTGTTGGAAACCTATTTTTCATGCTCATTTCACCGCCACTCACTGATATTGACATTGGGGTCCAAGATTTTGGCTCTTGATAGATATTTAAGTTTTTTGTGTCTTGACTCAAAAGGGGTTATTGGCTTCTTTAAGTAGCATAAATGGATATTAAATTCATCTTTTCAGAATGCCAAACGACTCTACATTTTTCTGTTCCACTAAATCTCCCTTTGGAGAATATATGGTGGGGTTTTAGATGTTGGATTTGACAGTGTGCTATTATATGATAGCTAGTGCTTGTGAGCATATTTCTTATTTATTTCTTTATGTTCTTTTTCATACTTACAATTAAAACTATTTAGGTCTCTATATTTTTTATTAAAAGAGAAGTAACAAGAGGGTGCTAATCTATGGTACCAACAACAAACTCTAGACATTGTCAAACAACATATTAATACCACCTAGTACTAGACATCAAGTAAAGTCTACCTCTATAAAAAAAAAGGTCTGAATATGACAAATCAACCAAATATGGTTCACATTGCTAAGGATCACCATGGGGCAAGTCCCCTTAGTAGCTACATTCTTAAGCCAAAAACAAGAATAAAGGACTGAGATGAGCCCTTCCAAACTACCAACAACCACTCGATCATAGGAAGAGAAAAAAAAGAGAGGGGGAGACAAAACCATCCACAAAAGGCCCATAAACCAACCTTAGGAAATGGGTAACATGTTCTTCTTCAACCCTCGTAGTCATCAATCCATAGCCAAAAAGACCACATGTTCAGTTTAGCACTCCCTAAAATCTTACGCCGCTCTACACACTCCCTACCCACCTAAATAGTAAAGGGATCCACCTTAACAGAAGGAGGGTGGGTGAAAGATAACAAATCTAATGTTGTGGTAGAGAAACCTCCAAACATTAGTGTTATCACTAATGGCAGCCCAACTACCTTCCCCTTTGATAAAGGTTTACCTTCACCACCCAACTCACAAGGATGAACTTCACATTTGTAGATGTCAATCTCACTATCAAAATCATGGAGGAAGCAACCAACAAACTCCGAGTCCACCACTTATAAGGAACACCCCAAATCCAAAAAAAAAGAATAACAAAAACTCATCCTCCCCACATAGCTTCATTCTAGCTTAATAAAAAGGAGTGTCACCTCAATAGTGATAATGGAGAGGAAGAGAATCCCCCCCACATTTTTTTTAAAGCTACCCCACCTTAAAAGAATCAAGCTTATGAGATGGTAAGTCTAACCCACTATCAACAACACCCACACAACATATCACTGCCTCAATTGATGGTATCTCCACCTTAATATGAGTTGTGTTCTTAATAGACAACAACATGGCCAAGTCATCAAACCAAAAATCCAACCAAAGGTGCCTTTAAAATCAAAGGCGAGACTTTATCTATATAGAAATGTCCAAGGGAGAATGTTGGAGAAAGCACAAAGACCACTAGATACTCAAGAATAGAAAGCATTAGACTCTTTTATGGGGAAGCACACCATAAAAGAGATCTGCACTTAACCAAGCATAGGGAGCCAAAAATGGCCCTTGAGAACTTAGGAACTAGCTCCCATTATGGGAAGAAACTCCACCATTGAATATAGGAATCTTCGTGACATCAACCTAGAAGAACCCATAGATTCCAAATATTTAGAATCACAAAGAGCCCCATAGCTCATAGGAAAAGGAGGGAAAAAATGTAACTTCCCTCCAAAGGAGACTGTAGAGTATTCAAAACCTATTGGCCATAAATCCAAATGCCCATCGAGGTCATAGATCATGCTTCATCCTAGGAGAATGTAAACCAATGAGCTCACCTAGGAAAGCCACAAAAGTAACAACTAAAGGAACAAAGTCCCATCGAAACCCTCTAATCTAATAAAATAAGAGGACCAAAGGAGGGAAGAACCTAGAAAAGGTAGCCAAAATAAATCCATAGGGATCCTTAAAATTGAAGGTCCATCAACCAAATGCACCCAAGAGATGCATCAAATAACAGAGGTGGAGCCGACAGAAAAAAACCCCTTGCTACCTAGGAGAAGCTCTGAAGTTGTTCAAGTTAGACCTCCCACCTGAAGTAGGACACCATCAAGAAGAGATAGAATACACATTGATCCACATCGCCTTAACAACCTCATCCCTTGAATCCTCATCGCTCAACAACCCAAGTCTAGACACAACAACCTAAAATGTGGACTCTAAATCTCTCCTTCCTCCTTCAGAATCATCCTCATTTGAATCCCCACCTCCATCTCCATTTCTCAATCCTTCAACCACTAAAACCATAGACACTCCATTGCCACCATCGTTCCCACTCTCTATTAATATTATCATTTTTATTTAGGTTTTTGTGTTATTCACATCTTCAAAACTTCTTTTTTGTAAGCATTCTTTTATCTCCCTTGAAAGATTACAAAAAATCCTAGTTGAAATAAATATCATTTTTTATTATTAACATTATATTCATATTCTAACATATTAAAACAATTATCAATAGTATAATCATGTTTAACATATAATGATAGAGGGGTGAAACACTATTACATATGAGTGGGAGAGATAGGGTTTCAAGAGGTAACAAAGAGGAATTGGAGGAATTTGTTGATGATGATAGCAATGTAGATGGTGTAGATGGCATTTAAGAGAAAGTTGTGTTTTCTTTTTTGTGTTTGTATGGACTATGGTGGCATATTCTATTTTTCTTTTGTTGTATAAGGGTGCCTTATGGTTTCTAGTGGGGGTTTGGGGCCTCTTCTCAATCACCTTGCTTTTGTCATTTTTGGGTGTTATTGGTGCACTTTGGCCAGCCACCTTCAATGATACTTTGGGTATTCTATGATTTTGTGGTTTTGGTTGTTGAGGTTTTCTATTGCCATGCTTCTTTCTAGGTTCATTAGCCTTCTCTTCTTCAATGAGTCCTCTTCCCTTTGGGACTCATTTTCTCATATTAATTTTTGGGATCTTGGGGTTCTTATTAGTTTGGTGTGGGGTTGTCCATTTTTATTAGACATTGTCTTGCCTTAGGTTGCTTCTTTGTTATCCTATCGGTGACTAAAGAGGTTGTGTTTCCTTGTTTGTTGATGGTGTTTCTTAGTGCCTTCTTGAATCTATTTATTCTCCTCTTCTCTTCATTTGTTCACTATCTTATTTGTTCTGTTTGGTGGGTTTAAGATGGATTTTATCTCATCCTTGTTGTTTTGGTTCCTTTTTTCTCTAGAGGGTAGATATGGCTTAAGGTATGTCCCACTCCCTTTTTTCTTTCTAATGGTATGACTCAATTGGTTATCAAACTCCAAGCCTCTTATTAAGGGACAATCTTTCTCTTTGAAGGTGATATTTCACTTGCTTTCTTAAAAGATCTAGGATGTTGTATTCTTTCCCTGTTTCTCTTCTTTCAAGTTTCCTTTTTGAGGTGGGAGTTTCTATTGATGTGGAGGCACATCCTTTGGAGGTGTGTTGTTGCTAGTAAGAAGAATTTTCTAATTGTGGGTGCTAGTTATCTTTTAGTTTCTTGGTGACAAGTTTGTTTCAAGTCAGTGGTATTCTATTGGAAGCCTTGTCCTTCTCACTCATGTTTGGAGAGGCTTCCCCCTCTTTTCAAATGTTCTTGTAGAGTTCCTTCTTGCTGATCTTTATGTTTTCTATGTAGTTCTAGAGGTTTTATGTTACCTTACGGAGTTGTTGGAGTTGTAATTACTTCTATTGGTATCCTTCCCTATTCCTCTTCCTTGTTCCTCATTTCTTGGGAACAATGGGTATTCTCTAGTTCCAACCTATACCTTTTTTTTTTTTTCAAAATTTAAAATTAGAAGTGCTCAACCTTGGGTCCAACTAGTTCTAGCTCCCTTCAAAATCCTTTTGAATCGACTACTTGTGGATTCCTTTCTTACTACCATTTAAGTTATGTTACTTTGATGATCTTGTTTTCTATTTCTTTGTGCTGGTTCAGGTCCTATGCCACTTTTTCTAATTAAAGCATATAAGGATTGATATTATGAAGAATTTTAATATATTCTCTTTTGAGAAACACTCTCATACATAAAAGAAATCTAATATTTAGCCCCTAACAAATCTAAAATTCCCCTTTCCAAGTTTCTAGCTATTGGGTTCAAAACCAATTTAACAACCTTCAAAGCCCAATTGACTAGCATAAATTAAAATTTATTTTAGCTTAGGGACATATATAATGTTTTCCAATAGCCAAAAAATTTCAATTTTTCAGTTTTTGGTGTTCACTTTCACAATTGTCTCTAAAGAGATATTGCATAGAGATTTTACTTAGTAGGCCTAAATCATAGCATGTGTCTTCATTGAATACTAAGGAATTCCTCTATTTTCAAAAGATATTTTCCCAAAATCTTTTTTTTTCAAACCCCTTTAGTGCCCACCCAATACACTCTACACTTGTTTTCTACACAAATTCTTACCCCAAACCTTGAAATAGTTAACTCCTACTATTTAAGAAAATATGTTTCTGCATCTTTTTTCCCATTTTACATATCCCAACGTGAATTTACAAAGTATTATATTTATCCTTCAGTGAAGATGCTGTGAGCTCCTATTACCAAGAAAACTATTACCAAAATCACAACTTTCAAGAAGTTAAAAAATTTACTTTCATTAGTGACATGAAATGGTGTTCCTAAATCAAGCACCCAAATATTTTTTTTAAAGATAAAATTATAATTGTTTCTTTTTTCTCTACTTCATTGGATTCATTTTCCTTTGAATCATTTTTTTCTTATAATTTAAAATATATACTTTTTACATGATTTTCGTGGGTACAAAACCAACAACCAATTTCTTTACCTTTTGATTTTTCATTAGTTCTTAGACTCTTGTCTCATACTCTTGTACTTCCCATTCTACAATGTCCAAATTTTAATTCTATTAGTGTATTGAAATACTATTTATTTTTTATTTGATTTCTTAGAATTAAAGCAAAAACATCATCAAAATACAATGTACTTGACCAAAAACATTATTACTAGTAATCATAACGAATCTATTATAACTCTTTACAAATAAATACAATGAACCGAAAGAACTTTGACCTATTCATAAAAATTAATATCAACTAATGCTAAATAGCTAGTAATCTATGCAAGGTCTTATTTTTTTATGAAATTTGTAGTATGATCAATGGAAAATAAGTAATTTTTGAAATGAGTTGGCATTGGAGACAAGAATATATTTATTCCCAAATGTGAAGGGTAGGCCTAGTATAAAAACCAAATAGGGATATTGAGAGGAGATAAAGGTCATTTATTCCCAAGAACAAGGAACTATCACTAAAAAACATAGTGTAGTCATCAAAGGTAGTCAAAAATAAAGGAAAAGATTATTAATCGTAGTAGTTATGGTAAAATGGAAACTAAGGTAAATTAACCATAGCACTTATGGTAAAAAGGAAACTAAATTTCAAAAAATAAGAATCACATATTTTAATATAGTTAATACAAGGTCAACTTAATATCTCTAAATGAGAAAATTATCAACCCAAACTAAAGATTACAAAACCCCTCCAAACAATTACATAATAATTTCTATGTTGCAATTCCTTACTAGCTCTTAATAGCCTCTTTAATCATGGACTCCATAGTCCAAATTTCTCCTAGCCTTCCAATTGGATTCAACATATCTAACACTTTTAATAAATAACTATTTTACAACGGTAAAAATAGGCAGGCTGTGAAAAAAATAAATACCATAGAATCTATACTCTTTTGATGGAAGGGTATCAACACATGCAAGTATCCCTATAGAATATAAAAAGTGGATCAAAGGAAAAGAAGTGTATGAACTAGGCAATTGGCATGTTTTGAAGCCAAAAATGGCCTAAGAGGGCTTTTAAAATGTTAGAGTTGTAATGAATCCTTAAGCACATGTTAAGGACCTTAGAATCTCTAATGGTGAATCAAGGGTAGAAATGAAATATGGATTCAAATATGTCTAAGGAGACTTAGGTAGGTCTAGGACTGGTTAAGTTGGACTTGCGGACCTAATAGAAAAGTTTGCAAAGTTAAATAGTTATTTTACTCAATAATTTGTATGTCTGAGAATTAAAATCTTTGAATCCCAACGATTAGTACATTTTGGAAAGAAAGTGGTTTGAAGGAATTTTAAGCCTAAATAAGAATAGAAACCGATCCCAATTAGTTGGGGTAGTTTCTAGGAATATTTTAAAGATCATTTGGAGCCATTGTACGGACTGTGCAAGGAAGATCAATAGAAATTCAATTTTGTTGATGAAATCTTGAAGTTATTTATTTAGTTTTGTGATAAAGTGATTTTATAAACATTTTTGGACATTATACCTTGTGTGGATCTATTTGAAATACTTTGAAGTCCATTGTTGATCTCTAATTTTGCAATTTAGTACTAAGAACATTAGGAATAGTGCTCTTTTTGCTAGTTTTTTATAAGAATTAATGGTTGGATGATCATTCCATGAATTAAATTTATGATTCTCATGGAATGGATAATCCCTAAATTGAACAATGATATTTTTAACACTAACATGTACAGATGAGATTTTGCTTGATGGAGATCACCCAAGAAGGGAATGCTAATGGTGAATGGACATGTAGGTATGGAGCAACAGTAGAGAATATGTCTGAAGGAGGGGAAAGTTTTATTTTTTGAGGTGTCTAGATACACCCTATACAAGGTGAATACACCCTTTTTTGATCCCAAGTTTCTGGGTACAATATTTAATTAGAAAACCCTAGTTTGAGAGGTTTTTGGGGAGCAATTTAGGGCTTTTGGTGTTGCAAAAACTTTAGGTCTGATTCCTCTTGTATTCATGACATTAATGACCTAAGAAGATACTTTATAGAGTGTGTAGTATTGGAGTGAAAAGGACACATATTTCCTTTGTTAAATTACCCTCTTTTTGTGCATTTTAGAGCCACAATATAGTGATAGAAGGGTTTGGAACAAAGGAAACTAGGTATCCTTTTGATATGTTGGAATATGGCCAAATGGGTATCTGAAAACCTATAGATTTAGACTTGGTCCATGGGAAAGTTGAGAAGAAATCAAGGTTCTTTATTGTTGGAGGCCTAATAGCGACAACCGGGCCTAGAATGAAATTTGAAGAGATTAGAAGGGTTGGACAATTGAGAAATTTTGAAACCCCAATAATCCTTAAATCTAAGCTAATACCATTAAAATATATCAACCCATCACTAGGAACCTTGGTGAGGATTTTTGTTAGGTTTTGAAGACATTGAAGTACTTGGGGCCTTGGAAAACACTAGTTAACCTTCACAAATTTATCAGCTTGTAATTAGGGCATTAATCCACCCCCCTTACTTCTATATCAAGTGGTATCAGAGACTTAGGAAGAATCCTTTGGAAGCTGGGAAAGTGGTCTTAAGCACTTTGATAGTTTGGATCCTTAGTTAGCCCTTAGAGTTGAAGTATCCATTGAGGAGAAGCACTTGAGTTGATCTAGCTTGTCAAGGAGATCAGGAACCATGTTTGAAGGGGAAGGAGATTTTCCCATATGGATGAAAAATATGGAGTTGGAAAGGATAGTCAAAGACCAGCTGGTTGATAAGAATTTGAAGGCATCATTAGAACAAAGAGAGAAAGAGAGTCATGAGAAGGATAATACACTAGAGATTATGATTGGAAGAATCTTGGCATTAGAGAAAAGAGATAAAAGAAAATGATAGGATGAGGAATTAGAAATGAAATGAGAAGAGGAAGAAGTACCCCAAGAGGAATAAATGTTAGATCTTGAAGATGTAAGTATGGCTAAGTTTGTAAAAGTTATAAAGAGTGGAGATACTAGGGCAAGAGCAAATTTTCCTATGTATGGAGGAAAGATGGATGATGAGGAATTGATAGATTGCTTCAATGCCAAGAAGAACTTATTTGAATATGAGGATTGTGAAGGGGGGTAGAAGGTGAAGATAGTTAATTGAAAGTTGAAGGGACATGCTCTACTATGCTGGGATTGTGTTCAAGCAGAGAGTTGGAGGAATAGGAAGCCAAAATCACATCTTGGTGCACAATAATGGATAAGATGAAAGAAAAAAAATTACCTAATGATCATAGGGTATAGTTATACAAGAATTTGTAGGGTCTTAACCAAAAAGACATGGATGTATAAAGGTACACTACAGAGTTTCATAATTTGGCATAAGGATGAGTCATCATGAAGATATTGAAGAGAATATTGCAAGATACATAGGTGGAATTAGGTTCAATATCCAAGATGAAGCTAGTCTTGCTACCCCTAGATTAGTTGAAGAGTGTTACAAATTGGCCATTAAGGCTAAGGAATAGATCAAAAGAGGGAAGGAGAGACAAAGTAACACAAGTGGAGGCTCATCAATGAGAGGAAGAGGTGGTAGAGATAATACTAATTTTATGAACAATAGTGATAGGGACAAGGGAAAACTATACATATTAGAGACAAGAGAAGGCTATAGAGGAAGATATAGGGGAGGAAGACATGGAGGAGGAGATGATGGGGTGTTTGTAAGGAGATTTTTCCCTTGTAATGAAGTGGTCAATCAGTCATATAGATGTCCTAAATGGCTTGAAGACAAGGGCAAAGATAAGGAAGTCACTTTAACCTAAGAAGAACCAACCAAAAGAAGAAGAGTATAGAAAAATAGTGGTTTAACTTGAAAAGGGAGAATATTTTCTGATGGGAAGAGGAAAAAATCAAAATCCAAGTATGTTTAGATCCACTTGTTTGATCCAAGGTAAAGTATGTCAATTCATTATAGACTCAAGGGCGGGCCATAATGTAGTGTCTCATGAAGTTGAATCTACAAATGCTTTCTTATCCTCAACCATATTATGCTACTTGGGTGAACATGAGTTAGAATATACATGTTAGTGATCAAGTCATGATTGAATGCTCAATTTGAAAGTACAAGGATAAGGTATGGTGTGATGTTCTCAAGATGAGTTGTGGACATTTGATTTTACGAAAACCTTGGCAATGGTCGAGAAAATTATGGTTTCATAGGTATTTATTCCAACATGAAGGTAGAAGGTATGAGTTACAACTCTTGTCAAAGGGGCAAGAAGATCCAATTATCATTTGTTTTGGGATGGTATAGCAGTAAGGGAGTACAACCATTGAGTAATCAAAATAGTCCTAAAGGAGGAGAGCTTTGGGATTTGAACTATGTGAAACTTGGGGAAGTTTAATGTCCTACAATGGAGCCACCATCTAGAAATAAAAAAGAAGTGGAGAATCATATTTTTAATCCCAAGGATGAATCAACAATGAAGCTCTTAAAACAATCTTAATGTTCTTCATCTGGATAGTCAATAAGGATGCATTGTTTTTCTAATTCATTATCTATGAGTTTAGGGAATTTTATGAGAAGGTAGGTCACCTTGGTAAATTACCTCAACCTTACAAACCAATAGTCACTACAAATCAATGCTTGGACTAAGAAGATCAATTCTTGTGACAAGAGTTTCATTGGAGGAGGGGAGTATGATGCAAGAGCATTAGCACATAGAAGAATCCCTATAGAAGACATAAAGTGGGTCAAAGGAAAAGAAGTGTATGAATAATTAAACTGATATATTTTGAATCTAATTATGGCATTAGGAGGTTTTAAAAATGTTAGAGTTGTAACGCATAATATAGGGCCTATTAAGGACTTTAGGATATCTAATGGTGAATTAAGGGTAGAAATGACATATGGATTCAAATAGGTCTAAGGAGTCTTAGGTAGTTCTAGGATTGGTTAAAATTGGCATTTTGAACGTAATAGAAAAGTTTGCAAAGTTAAATAGTTGTTTTATTCAATAATTTGTAGGTTGGAGAATTCAAATCTTTGAATCCTAACGGTTGGTGCATTTTTGAGGGAAAGTAGTTTTAAGGAATTTTAAGCCTAACCAAGCATGGAAACCAATCCCAATCAGTTGGGTTATTTTTTGGGAAGGTTTTTAAGATCATTAGGAGGCATTGTACGGGTAGGAGGAATGTGAATCATTCATTTTGTATGGACTATACAAGGATGATTAATAGAAACTCCATTTTGTTGATGAAATCTTGAAGTTTTATATTTAGTTTTGTGATCAAGTGGTGTTCTAAATTTTTTAGGATATTATATCTTGTGTGGATCCATTTTAAATTCTTTGAATTCCATTATTGATATCTAATTTTGTAATTTAGTGCTGACAATGTTAGGAATAGTGCTCTTTTCACTAGTGTTCCACAAGAATTAATGGTTGAATGATCATTCCATGAATGAAATTTCTGAATCTCATGGAATGACTCATCCCTAACTTATACAATGATATTCTAACACTGACATGTGTAGATGAAATTTTGTTTTATGGTGATCACCCAAGAAGGGAATGTTATTGGTGAATGAAAATGTAGGCATGGAGCAGGAATAGAGAATCTATCTGAAGGAGGGGAAATTTTTATGTTTTAAGGTGTATATATATACCCTATATACAGGTGAATCTACTCTTGTTTGATCCCAGAAGTGTGGGGACAACATTTAATTAGAAAGCCCTAGTTTTAAAGGGTTTTCGAGAGCAATTTGGGGCTTTTAGTGTTGCAGAAACATTGGGTCTAATTCCTCTTGGATTTATGACATTCATGACCTAATAAGATATTTTATAGAGTGTGTAGTCTTGGGAGTGAAAATAACATATAGTTCCTTTGTTAAATTACGCTCTTTTTATGCATTTTAGAGCCACAATATATTGATAGTAGGGTCAGTTCCAAAGGAACCTTAGGAATTTGATATGTTGGAATATAGATAAATGGGTATCTAAAAACCTATATAGTTAGACTTGGGATTTTGGAAAGTTGAGAGGAAATCAAGGTTCTTTATTGCTAGACGCCTAATAGGGGCAACTAGGCCTAGAAGACAATTTGAAGAGAATAGAAGGGTTAGAGAGTTGAGAAAAATTAGAAACCCTAATAATGATTAAATGCAAGCTAATTCCATCTAAATATATCAACTCTATCAATTGGAACATTTGTGAGGAGTTTTGTTAGGTTTTAAAGACATTGAAGTACTTGAGGTCTTGGAAAACACTAGTTAAACCTTCACAAATTTATAAGATTTTAATTGGGCCATTAATCCACCACCCTTACCTCTACATCATCTTTCCTAGTATTCTTCCTTGGCTCATTTTTCCCAATTTTATTACATTCTCAATTTAGCCTATAAATCATCTGGGCAAACTATGCCATATGGGGAAAATTACTATTGCATGAGGCCTAATTAGACCACTTTTTCAAAGCAAGTGTCCTTTAAACATAAAAATAAAGCACCAAAATATGTAATGTATCCTATATTTTCTTCTAAACAATGATTCCCGCCCCCGCCCCCCCCCATATTCATACTCATTTGAATGATTAATCAATAAATCATCACCAACTAGTCCCTAAAATTATTGCTTTCTCAAAACGACCCTTACAAACACTTCCAAACGTAAATGAAAAATCACTCACCTTTTTATAAAATTTATTAGACACATTAAATTATAATAATTCAATCCTTATGTAGTAAAAACCATCATAACTTTATCATGGCATCACCCATGCACCTTCTTCAACCACACAACTTTCACCCTAGCATGATGACTTCTCACTTTTCCACATTTCCTACATTAGGTCCTATTCATAAATGAAATTTTATAATTTATATGACCCATGGAAAAATATATAGTGAGAACATAAATATGAATAAACCATGTATTTCATTAGACTCTCTAAATTGACTTAGTTTACCAATGCTATTTCAAAATAATCAATACTAGAATTGCTAATTGGTTTACTTAAACCCTAAAAAAAAAATTAAAAATGGTTTAGAACCTATTAAAACACCATATACTACATCTCAAGTCATAGTAACATTAACAATAAAAGATATGCACGAATATCCTAAAGAAAAATGGACAATTTAAAAGAAACTAGAAATTATTCATATTGAATCTTAAAATAACCATTGTGTTCGTGTTTCTCTTACCTTATGTGGTCTTATTAAATCCTCCTAGAACACATTACCTTTTCTTTAATCATCCATTTGGTAAAAATGTGCCAAGATAACCAAAAACTTCCAAATCTTGTTGTTTCCTAATTAGCCATTAGTATTTAAAAATTGAAAATGTTTATATTTGATATTGTGATCTTTAGGACCCCAAAAATTTCTTAAAGGATTATCACATGTTAACTTGTTACATTAACCATAAGTAACCATAACCTATTAGACTCATCAAGCATCCTTTTTCCACTAATACATATTAAGTCATATGGTCCTTATTACGACCATTGAGACTTACATAAAAATCATTAGTCCAATTACATTCAAATTCCATAATTGGATTTAGATCATTATATTTAGGTACTCTATACCCATCCTTCCATTGGTCCATCCTTAATATCTCTTTGATCATCTTTTCCACCTTGGGTGCTCCTATGTCATCCCTCTTGCCCGTCGAATACAATATCTCTTTCTAAGAGAATATTGCCTTTGTCTTCAAAATTCTCATCCTTGTACATATGGTCCTTTACTCTTTTGCATCATATGAGGAATATAGTTCAATTACAAATGCTTGGGTAGTGTAATCTTCTTTCTCTTTCGTACCTTAACCAAACTAACACAAGGAATTAGTACCCAAACATAAGTGTATTTTTTATTGTCTCACATATTCCTTCTTTGATTATTTATAAACAATTTTCACTGATTTCTTCTTGTTCAAATGACCCTCTACCATTTTGTCCATTGAAATCCTTTCCTTATACATGACCCAATCCATCTAAAGACATACAATAATCCCCATCAAAATAATATTCTCTTTCATAACATATAATATACATGTCATTATGAATTTTTTGTTGTATGTGTAATTTATTATTATCTTCAAGTGTCTTCTCTTCACCACAGAGACCTAAAAACTTACATACTTATGTCTACCATAGAATACTATTCTCCTCTCATCAACCTAAACACTTTGCAAAGGTTTTAGTATATTGTTTTTACTATCCTTGTGAACCATGCATATATTAAGGTACCCATCATGCATATCCCTACTAAGGTCATGCCATGGTCTACCAAAGAGGACATGTCAACATGTCATTTGTACAACATCACTCAAAATTTTATTTCTATAATACCAATTGAAAACTCAATGTATGCTTGTTCCCTAACCAATATAATTTGTTAGTTGTACTCACTCATGATGCCTTAGAGATTTTATTATGTGTAAAATACTCTAATGTCAACTTTTCTCCATTTCACAATAAACTAGATTTACAATTGAACCTGAATCAATGATTATCTTGCCACTTTTACCTTCTCTCAAATGTTGTATTTTGAAGATTGATACTTTGGTTTGTCTCATCTTAATGCTTTTTCCTTTTATAAACATCAAGAAGTCCCTTTGCATAGCTAGATCTAGATTAAATTTCACTTTTACCTCTTGTTTCTTTTCCTCTTTCCCCACACTCCCTTCTCCTCCCTCTTTTTATCTTGTACATTCAATAAAGAGTTGAAAGATGTGTGCCCAACTTCATTATAGGTAAAGCATCTTGTTCTAAATACTTGTTTACCTCTTCCAAAATTATACCTACCACCACCTCTATAACCACCTCTCTAATCACAAAAAGGTTTGTTACCTTTATCATAGTTTCCTTGATATTAGTATCCTTAATTAGGTTTTGTACCACTTCTTCTTACTGACCATCTCTATTTTTTTCGCCCTTGTCTTTCTTTCCTCCATTAGCTCTATTTTTTATAGGCTTAGTTTTTTTTTTTATGTCTCTAAGAGTCAACATTCATTTTCCCTAAAGAAGGGTTTTTATTCATTTTATCCCTGTTATATTTTACCCTAAGCTTAAAATCCTAGGTCTATCTTATATCTCATATTAACCTTCAAATGTTTTATTTTCCCAACCCTCACCTTATCATTATCTTTTCCATGGTCCATAACTTTGCTAGAGTTTTAAGGTTTTAAATTTTCAAGCTCACAAGGTAGCGATGTCCATTTGAGCGTAATATCCTTGGTCTCCTTTTAAATCTTGAAACTATTGTTACAATCTAGTGATTTAAAGGTGTGCATAACTTTGCACGGTGTATTTGGCCTTATAAATTTAAGTTGAAAAGTGGAAATTAGAACTTGATCATAATGTCTGTGGCTTCTTCCAGATAGTAATATTTAAGTTTCAAAGTTGTGACTAAAGGTAACTAGTTTGGGAGCACTACATTGCAATGGTTTTTATAACGATGATATCAAGGTGGTGATGTTGTGAGTACTATTCTTGCTATGATATCATAACTTCTCCATAGTTAAGTATGAAATACATAAGGTATTTGCAAAGTGGCAATATGCATGGTAGTAGTTAAAACACAACATATGTACGGTCAATTCTATAGTGTATATTCAAGTTGTGAGATTGTGATGCTCTATGAAATACATTGAGTACTATATCTCCAAAATATGTTTAAGCAGAGGAAATTTAAGATGTGAAGTGGTGATATTTTTTTATGTGTGACTTTGTAGGGTTAGTTATCAATAGAAATGTTTCCACATAGATGAATCAGGTAAAGAGAAAGTAGAATATCAACAATATAAAATAATACTCACTAATCCATGTGGGTCAGTCTTCTTGGTTATAGTGTGTGCTCCCACTATTATATTCATGGTTAAAGATTTAAGTAATGAAGTTGAGATGAGTGGTGAAATTCATGTTAAAGTGAAAAATCACTAGTCAAGCCTTACTATTAGAGTTAAAGGTCACGATGTCATGATAGAAAATGTAAAATGGTAAGCATAACATCTCCACACCAAATCACTTCATCTCTTAACCATCACAATGTCACGATGGGGGTTTGATAAGTGTTAAGTGCAACATGGCAAGTGTAAAAGTTCAATAATAAAAATAAGTTATGACCTAACTTCATAAGGTTGAACATGACTTCACAAGTTAAACTTCACAATTACGGTATGAGATTACGATGCTACACATGAGGGGAAAGGATGAAGCACATATTCAAGACTTCTTTACACAACTTGTGGAGAATAGTTAGAAAGTTGAGATTAATTTGGTAGTGTAACTTTGTAGGATTATGAAGGATAGTAATATTCAAGGCTGCAAAGTTTTGACCAAGCTGAAAGTGGTTAGGGTTGGTGGTAAATCTCTACATCATAATAGTTAAGGGTCAAATTTAACCTCTGGTTGTGAAGTAGAGATGAATATAAAAGGGAACAAAGTGAAAACTCATAGGGATCAAGAAGAAGACTAACAAACAATTGTGAGAATATGAATAACATACAAGAATTGTTCAAGCATAACATCACAAATCCTAGTTTAAAATTCATGCAACAATTTTAAAGACAAGTATACTAGTGTCCAGAAAAATGAGCTAGCACTTTTTTGAGAAAAGTTGAATTAACAAAAAAGTTGTACAAGTGCCACAAAGTATAAATAAAGGTGTTGTTATGATAATCTAAAGGAATTTATGCATGTATAATTTTAATGCCATTAAAATCATTTCTAACTTGTGAAAGCTCTTAAACTATTCAAAATAAAAAACTTTACAACACTTTTAGAGCCACACAATTTGTGGAGAGAAGAATTCATAGAGACTCATAGAGTTGATTGTTAATTCAAAAATGGCAAGACAAGAAGGTGCACTAGTCATAGAGGTAGAGATTAAAGAAGTTCTTGCAAGTCCATGATACACAAGAATTAAAAATCCAAGCCCCTTTAGTGAAGAATAGTTAAAATATTTCCCTAGCTCTTCTAATCCTCAAGCTGCAAATAGACACAAGATAAGGGACCCATATAGTTTATGTAGAGATGCTACAGTCCCCAGTACCAATGGAGGTGAAGTCTTCCAGTTTGTCTATGATAACAGGTTGAAGAACCTCCTACTTCTTACCCATGGTATAGGAATCTAGGTAAGTTGATTGTACCAGAAGTTTTTTTTTAATGTATATTTGGAAAAGGACTTGATCAAGGCTTATAATCTTACCAAACTATTATTTGATAAATGAGACAAGATTTTTCTATACACATTAGATAGAGCATCATTCAACAAATATTTTGGTCTTGAAGGACTGATGGGTATAGAAATTGATTTGGAGAAGTTTGAGGAAACTTTCCAATCACATAAGGTCTTCTTTACTGATAGGGTCATGACATAAAATATTCCCATGAGGAAGAAATAGATGGGAGATAATTTTTATTATTTATAAACTCATTCCACTTGAATACTTCTGTGTGGATATTCCCAAAAGAAAGTCTTTTGTCTAAACAAGGTGTTAGGATTTGATGGGCCTATGCATGCCACTAGTGTGACATATATAATGGCTATAAATATTTAAAATTTATACACTAATATGTGGTATGATTATGTCAAGAACATAATCATACTGTTTCATAATGATATGATGGTTACACAATAAAGAGAAATAGGAAATTTCAAATTTCACCATTATTCTGTGCTCATGCATTAGATTTTGTACAAAAATGTTGGCCATATCTATCAAAACTATGTTGAGCATACTAAAGAGTTTGGAGGGGAGCTTCCTATGCAATGATGAACTAGGGTATGGAAAAGGTTTTATCGTTATGCCAATTCCATTTTATTTTATGATAATTTTGTGTTTCCAATAATGTGTATGATAGGAAGTAATTTGGAGATAATTCTACAAATAGTGATAAAGTTACTTAGTCCCACTTTATGTTATGATGAAGATGCTAAATGGGAACATAAATGGGGGGATATTTTATTTTCTAGACATTGAACTATGATGAGAGTTTATGGATGTCTAGAGCCACCCCATATCCTATCCAAGTTTATACCTGAGAGATTAGGGATTATAGAATTATGTTGGCAATAGGTTTTGATGAATAAGAAACACCTAGGGCATACTAGGTGAAAGGGAACCTTTCTCTACAAAAATTTAAGGTTGGGGATATCGACATCACTAAGGATTTTCTAGATGAAATTGATGCATACCTTAGCCTTTACAAGTTGCCAATTTAAATTTCTAGGACATATGACCTTGAGGATGTGGTTAGGATTGCACTAATGAAAATAAGAGGGTATAATCTACCTCCATAAAAACCCTTATGGGAGGTAGATGTGATAATAAATTGTTTAAATTTGGTGATATCTGTAAGGATAGAACCCTAAAGTGGAGAGACATCATGATGGTTGAGGAAGAGATGAGGATAAATAACCCTACTTTCCCAAAATTTTATATCGACGCAAAATATCCAGATAGATTCACTAAGTGTATTGAGAATTATAAGGAAACCATGTCTCAGATGCTTGAGGAAGTTCAATAGAAAGAAGACAAAAGGGTAAACCCTACATCTCCTAACATTGATATATTTCTTAAGTACAAAATGAGGATGATCAAGCTAAAACATTGTCATGGGTGCAAGATGTGAGGAAGAAGAAGAAACTAATTGAGATCCCTCATAAGTCTAGGGATAAAGCCTTGTAGATCTTTCTTGGGAAAAGTAAATACTTTGCTAATTTAAAGTAAAAATTTCTAATAAGTAATGCTACTAAAAGTGAAAAGGCTTATGGGAATGGGAGTTCTTTTAGGGTGATGACTTTGTAATAAGTGATAAGTTTAAGAGTTTTGTATTTAAATTGAAACAAAATGAATTGACTTTGACATTGTAACCTGGTGATTAAGATGAAAAGGTTTTTGAATTGGTGGATAAATTGCAACTATATGACCCCAAAAGTGGAACTCTTACATTGAAGAGGCTAGATATCTAGTGAAAAGGAGTGGTATGTTATTACTCTCTAGGTGGGATCTAAGCTCCTCGTTCATGTGGGCCCTATTTCAGAGAAAAGATAAATACATTTATTCTGAATATTTTGGCCTAGGAGGACTACAAAGAGGATCCATATACAATGTAGGTGCACATACCATGGTTGTATGGAGTATAGCTCATGAATCAAACAAACCCAAGTTAATAGAGCTAAGAGACACACCTTAAGGGAGTGTGATATTTTGGAATGTGTGATCTACTATTGGTGAAGAAGCCTCTAGTTTGTTGACAATAATAACAACATTATCCAAGGATAAGATAGAGAAGATTGAAGATCAATTGACTAAAACTTTTAGGAATTATGTTTGTACCAAAAAATAGTATGAGGGGGAAATGTAGCAAAATTATGTAATGCAACAATAAATCAAAGAATTACAAATATCAAGAAGGGATAGTCTCTTTTGACTAATGATAGTGATATTTGTGCTTAGGCTATAAATTGTTTTTCTTCACTTTGTTCCTAGGATCCTATGTTATATGTGATAGACCAAAAGGAAATTGTTTCATCTCTTCCCCTTTTGATACAACCTCACCATAATTCTATGTTGAGGGTGATGCCAAGTTATCAAGAAGTAAAACAAGCTCTGTTTTCTCTCCTAGTTGATAAAGCCCCAAGGCTGGATGGTTTTCCTACTTTCTTCTTCCAGGTTTATTGGGAGGTGGTTAAGGTGGATTTTTTTAAGGTGGTGCAAGAATTTTTTGGAGCTAGGAATCTTCTAAAAGAGCTCAACTCTACCTTTCTGGTACTTATTCCCAAAATCCCTAGGGTAGATACTATGTACTAATTTAGGCCCATTAGTCTCTATAGTTCTTTCAGCAAGATTATTTTGAAAGTTATGAAAACTAGAATCCTCAAAGTTCTTCCTTTGATAATTTCCTCATAGCAAACAAGCTTTGTCCCTGGCAGATAGATCCTGGATTCTATTATGATAATTTTTGAAGTCGTTCATTCACTAGAGGCTAGGAAGATAGAGGACCTTCTCCTCAAAGTGGATCTCTCCAAAGCTTATGATTGGGTGGATTGGACATTCCTTGGATTATTTCTCTAGGCTTTTGGCTTTGATCATCAGGTATGTAAACTCCTCTTCCAACTTATTTCTACCTCCTTGCTTTCTATCATGATTAATTGGGCTCCATCTAATTTCTTCAAACCATCGAGAGGCTTAAGCTAGGGAGATCCCCTATCTCCCATGCTTTTCATTATCATAGCTGAGTGTATAGGGAGATTGATTTAGAGAAAAAGATAGGAACGGATCTTGAGAGGAATAAAGCCCTCTTTAGGGCATGTTTCTTTCACTCACCAATAATTTGTGGATGATATTATTATGGGAGGAGAAGCTTTGGTTTAGGAGGCCAAATTAATGAAGAGATTACTAGATTTGTATAGTAGGGGAATAGGCTAGCTAATTAATTAGGGAAAAATCTTGGTTTTCTTTATCAAAACCCCTGGTGATAGACAAAAGAAGATTACTAGTATTCTTGGGTGTGGGGTGTGAAATAATCCTTTGAGCTATCTTGGACTTCCATTGGGAACAAAGCTACCAGATGCTTCTAGAATGGGATTATTAATAGGGTTAGTAAGAAGTTGGCAAGTTGGAAAGGTACCACCCTTAGCCAAGTTGGAAAATTTCTTCTAATGAAGTCCACTCTTTAGAATCTTCCAATGTATGCCTTGAGTCTTTATGGGATCCTGGTCAAACATGTTGACAAAATGGAAAAGATATAGAGAGATTTTTTGTGGTCTAGCCTGGAGGAACATAAAAGATACCCTCTGGTGGCCTAGGATAGTGTATGTCTCCTCAAGTGCTATGGAGGGACATTTTGGTGGAGAAGTATGCGAGGAGGCTATCTCTAAGGTATTTGATCAATGTCACTGAAATCAAGAATGGTTTAGTTATTTGGAATGGGATCTTAAAGGCAAGAACCCTAGCTAACTCTTAGGCCAAATGGAAAGTGGGAAATAGAGAGAACATTCTCTTTTTGCATGATAATTTTCTGATTCAAGGTCTTCTCATTAATAACCCTACATATGATAATTGGGCCAATACTTGTATAAGGTTTTTGGGAATGAAAGTAAGAGACTATAGAACAGACCTAGGATGGAGATATTTGTCTTTGATTTTGAATGATCTGAAGCTGATAATGGTGATGTTGAATTCTTTGATTTTTAATAATAATAACGATGAACTGATATGGGAGGGTAATCCTAGTGGATCATACTTGATGGCCTTGGGGTACAACTCCCTTTGGATCCTAAAGGAGAAACCTCTTTGGGCTAAGGCCTGGGTTGCTGGCCTTACCCCTAAAATTATCATTTTCTTCTGGCTAATGCTTCAAGATAAAATTCTCACTCTGGATAATTTTGCAAATAGAGGTCAATATATCCCTAATAGATGTATTCTTTGCAAGTACCACTTGGAGATGGTTAATCACATTTTCATCCATTGCCCTTATTCAATGGAGGTCTGGGAATATCTCACCAAGAACTATGGGGTAAGCTGGTGTAAGCCAAGAAATGTTTTGGACTTCTTTTGTTAGTGGGATAACATGTACAAAGGCAAAAAATTGCATAGTATTAGCATATGGACTTTGCCCCTCTTTTTTTGGGGAGTTTGGAACGAGAGAAACAATCAAATTTTTAGAAATAAGGAGGCTCTTGCTTATGTGCTTGTAGATAAAATCAACAACACTATGAGAGAATATTTTGTTATAAGGAAGGGTGGAGATATTGATGAAGGACGTAAGATTAAGGAAAGGGAAAAGGATAGGAGATTGAAAAGATAGGAGGTGAAGTGGAAACTCCCCCTTGAAGGATGACATAGAGCCAATTTGGATGGAGAAGCTAAAGGTAACTCTGGTCCTTTGGGATGTGGGGAAATCATTAGAAATAGCCATGGTGTGGGTGTTGCTACTCTTTCCTATCCCTTGGAAAATCAAACAAACCACTATGTGGTAGCTAGTGCTACTCTCCACAATGTTAAACTGGCTCAGGAGGTGGGAGTCAAAAACCTATGGCTGGAGTGGGACTCATACAATATCATCAAATGCATAAAAGGAGTTCTCCAACCTGCCTAGACCATTGCAAACATAGTGGAAGAAATTTGTATAATAGTTGGAAAATTTGAGAGTGTTCATGTCAGCCATGAGTATAGGGAGTCTAATTTGGTAGTTTATTGGTTTTCCAATGAGGCAATCAAGAAAGAAATAGTGATGATATGGAATAGCAGAAGGAATATTTTGTTAGTTGCAAAAGGCCTAATCAATCAGGAGAGGATCCAGGGAGGTACGGGTTAAATCCCTATTTAATTATGGGAACTAATGCAAATATGTGTGAAAGCCAATGCATTTATGGAAAATATAGGAGGAATTGGTGGATGACACATTTAGTGTCTAATCAACAAACTTTATGGGTTTCTTATTTTCTTTACCATTTCACTGGAATTGAAAGAAAATGCAATTTTTGATTGAATAAATAGAGGACAGAGGAAGGAGAGGAGAGGACTATGTTTATGCGAAAGGGCATCACTCAGTTTATCAAGATGGTGGGAGAATGGAGTAGAAGAGAACTTGGTGGGAGAGGTAGACAAATGGAAACAAAGAACTAAGGTTTAGGGGAAAATTGAAAAGGGTGGCATTGCAAACTACATCGCCAAGCTTCATGGGTATTATTCAGCTATTACCAATCTCATGGTAGAGTCTTGCAAGGATGGTAGGGTTAAGATTGATGGGGTGTCACATCATGTAAATGTGGAGGTCATTGCCCATAAAAAAAAAATACCTGACGAGGGTTTAAAGTTCTATAGAGACAAAAAAAAAATCCATGAATGAGAAGAAGGAGCTGGTGAAGAGTGAGACTTACTATGAGATGGACTCAATCAAGAAGCTCTACAAGTATGTGCTCAAGGCCATCATCAAGTTTATTTCTTTGGACACAAAGTTTGATAGGGTTAGAATCCATCATTTTATTTTTCTCAATCATTTTTGTTATGGGGCTAAAATTTCTATTCCTTTTTACCTATATTCTTATATGAACAAGAATAGTTTGGGGTATAAGAAAAAACTTAGTGGTAACCCTTCCCTACATGAGGGTTTACTTCTTTTGTTCTATGAATATTTTAAAGCTCAATCTAGGAGAAAATCTCTGGCTCATGTTGTGGATACTTTGGAGGAAATGAGGAGCTCTAATTTATCCTTAGACATGGAGGAAATCCAAAGCTTAAGTTCGGAGGAGGAGGAAGAATATCATTTATTGGGGAAGAAAATCAGTGGAAGAGACAAGGACACTCCTACTTCAAGTATAGTTCCTTGCAGGAAAGGCCCTAGGGATCATGTGCCCAAAATATCTAGTTAGGGGGAAGAAGAGTACAATGATGAAGGAGAAGATATGGACACGAAGGATGAGAATAAGGGGGAGGATGTAAAGATTATAGAGGAGCCAGCTGCTAACCCCAAAAAGAAGTAGAAGAGGAATAAAGAGGAGGACATACCTTTGGAGGGGAAAAATGATACATGTCTAGAGATCTCTATATCCCCTCCCCTTCCCATTCCCCCATAGGAGAAGGAAAAGGAGAAAATGGAGGAGGGAGGCAGTTAGGTTGTTATAAAAGATAGGCATATGGCTTAGAGAAATTTCAACACTAGAACCTCAAAAATGGGAATTGTTAAAGAAGTTATGAATCATCAAATCCTTGAAGAAAAAGAGAGCAAGATCCAATTAGAGGAACTAATAGAACCCGTGCTAGAGGCCATCACAGAAAATGCAAGGAAGGTGGGTATGAATTTTCTCAATAATGAAAAAAAAACCAAGATTGATAACTTTTGATCTATTAAATGGCTTTTTCATCAGTTGAAGGAGGAAAAAGATAGAATGGGATAGATGGTATTCTAGGGGAAGAGGAATGAGCAAGGGATCCTGATAGACTAGGGGGATCAAATAAGGTTGGTTGAAAAAAGGATGCAAAATCTAGAGAATTACAACCATAACATGGCTAATCAGATGCTCACTATTATGAATTCTCATTGTTTTTCTTGGTGGTAAGCTAAAAGCCAAAGGTTATTTTATGGAGAAGGATGAGAAGGAAAATTTTGGAGACATGATGGAAGAGGATACCATAATGGACATAACCTAAAGCTACTTGGATTGGACTTGTCAAAAAAGTCAGGAGCTCATGGTAGAGGAGAATCAGAGAGCCTATGAAGCGACAAAGACTATCTAGGACCTCGAAAGGAAGGTGAGGGAGTAAGTGAAGAATTTTAAAGTTTTGTCCTTGGTTTCTATAGCCTTTGTAGGTGTTTTTTATTTTGGCTTTTTGCCTATTTTTTTGTTCTAGCCTTTTTGTTGGCCATCTTTTTGTTGATGGGCTTGTTTTGTTAATTTGTAGCCCTTTTTTATGTAAGAGATTTTTGGTTTCAGGATCCCTATAAGAACCTTTTGGTTTCAGGATCCTTAATTTTCTATGATTCAATGACAAGTTTGTTGACCTTCATTTGTAATTAGTTTTGAATTATATCTCATTTTACATTTTGTTGTTAATTAAATTGGTTAAATAAATTCTTAATGTAATATGAGAGAATTAAAGGGTTTCATGTGGAGCTTGTGATAAGTATGAGATATGGAGTGTGTATTGATTTTATTTCATAAGTTGAAGAAGTAAGTCTAAAGTTGCAGTTCCATTCTATGAGTAAATAACCCAAATGGATAAAACACCAATCATGTCATAATTCAGAGCAAATTGATAAACCTACATAGTATAAAATTTTAATTAAAATCTTTAATATTTCATGTTATGTTGTAGATCTCTGACATTGTTAACCTATACTTGATCTAGGAAGCTTCAAGATATGTAGGGTTGGTTGTCTTGCAATCCTTTTGTTGTCTCTAAACTAGAAAAATTAGGGGCTATCTTTTGGTTAATGGGAATTAATGTTACATAAGTTCTTGTAAAGGGAAGTGGTGATAAATTCCAAGGTATACCTTCCTGAATCATTTATAATTCAAATGGAATAAGACTCAACATATCTTGTAAGTTGGTCCTTTTGGCATGACTGGAGATACTTGTCATGTTTTGTAGCTAATTCATTAGTATTTCTCATTTTCCAAAAAGTTTTTCTAAACCTTGTCAAATTAGGAGCCAATGACCTCCTCTTGATATTACCCATTACCTTTAATGACAACTTGTAGTACTCTTCTAACATCCCAAGGTATAGAGACTTAGTTAATCTTGGATGTTGAAACTTAAGCCTATTAGATATCTCATCACTTTCTCCTACACATTTTCATCATGTGCAATCTTTATGTCTAGTTTGTATAACTCCTCTATGTAACTTTGGATAGCCATGTACATTTTCTTAAACCTTGAAGTTTCTTCTAAAATTTCACTTTTTAGTCCATGGATAGAAATATAATTTTTTTTGACCATCATTCTATACCAAGACATGGTCTTACATTTATTATTCCATAATCTCTCTACTTGAACACAATCCTACCATGAAAGAGCATGTCCTTTCAACCTAGAGTTAGAGATACTAACCTTTTGATTATCCTCTATATCTTGGAATTCAAAGAAGTTCTCTATTGCACTAAACAATATAATAATTTCCTCATCGTCCCACCACCATACATGTTAGATCTTCTTTTTCCCTTAAGTCACCAAATTTAACAATCTTCACTAGCTTTTCTATCCTAGCATCATCAAGATCTAGGTCCCCTCTTTGTTGAGAAATTTCTTCTTCCCCTTCCCTACCAAGTTCCCAACTTATTCATTCATTGTATTTTTTTCATTATTCCTTCTTCTCATTGTCTCTTTGACCTTTATGGCTTCCCTATCAACCACAACACTTACCCTTGGTAGTATTTTGACCCACCTCTTACCTTCCAAATTATTTATCCAGTTAAAATTATACACTTCCTTTCTCTAATACCAATTTGATATAGAGTTATTTGTAAAATTATCATTTCACAAACAAAAACCTCCAACGCACTCACAAAATCAATAAATACTTGAACAAAACATGTATTTTACAACATATCAACAATATCAATTATAATAAATGCAAGTTATACTTCTGTAATACTGAGATGACTCTTCTACAAAGAATTATTAGGGAGTTGCAATGCCAGACTACTAACCTCTTTGATACTTATCTGGGTCTTCCCCTCATGGTCAAGGAAGTGACCTCCCAATTATGTAATATGGTGTTTGAGAGGATGCAGAGGAAACTGGCAGGTGAAAAGGGGAAGGTCATGAGTAATGTTGGTAAACTTCAATTACTTTTGGCCTTCCTACAAGGAATTCCTATCTATTTTTTATCCTTATTTAAAATATCTAGCAAGTTAACATATATTATTGAGAAAATAGAACATAATTTCTTATGGATGGGATCAAAGGAAAAGAAAAAGATAAGCCTTGATAGCTAGGACAAGTTGTGTAAACTAAAATCTCAAGGAGGTCTGAATCTAAAAGAGTTCAATATCATAATAAAGCCCTCATGGTGAAGGTTGGTTGGATACTGGCCCAAATTTTTTCACTTTGGTATCATATTATGAGTGCTAGGTACTTGAACTCCCCACTTTTACCTAGGCTCTCTTTGGAGAAGGTATGTCAATGGAGATGGATCATTGGAGATGGAAACCATATTCAATTCTAGAAGGAATGATGGATTGGGGAAGTTCCATTAGATGAAACAAAATTCATTGCGTTAAAAGGGAGGGGGGAGATTGAGATGGGGAAAATGGTTAAACAATACATCCATCAGAATGAGTGGAAGACCTTTAACAATGATAACTTCATCGGGATGAATAAAGTATTATCTAAAGAAATAAATGCTCTCCTAAAGGACATTTGTATTCCCTCCTTCTTGGTGATGGAGAAAATAATATGGGGCATAAATTCAAGTGGGGAATTTAGTGTGAAATCAACTTATTTTTCCCTAATTGGGGAGGAGGGAGCTTTGGAGTGGAAGAATGTTTGGCATTCCCACTACCTCCCCAAAATTAATTTCTTCTAGTGGTCAGTTATGCATGATCACATTCTCATGATTGATAACCTTAAGAGGTGTGGCTTTTAGATGAGAAATTGGTGTGTCTCATGTTGCCAAGATGAAGAATCCATCCCTCACCTTTTAATTTGCTACCCTTGCTCTATATAGGTTTGCTAGGCTATTTTTAGCCAACTCCAAATTCCATGGATCTTTCATAATACTTTTTCTTGATTTATCCTTGGATGGTAGAGCCCTTTATACCACCCTTAATAAAAATGTTATAGAAGGCCATTCCCCACTATGTCGGATGGAACATATGGAAAGAACAAAATAATCATATCTTTAGAGATACAAGTACCCCCTAGGGGTGGTTATTTTTAGATGTATAGGAAGAATAAGTGAGGGTTCTCTAAACTAAAAATAGAAACCACCTCCTTGCCCTACCGCACAAATTGAGAAGGACTGGGAAAACATTTGGGGCATTAATAAGGTTATAGAGAGAGTTCATAATTCTAAGATCAAGTAGAGGTTGCAAACTAAATGGCAGCCACCTCCCCTAAAAAAGTTGAAAATGAATTTTGATTGGTTTAAGCATGTAGAGGGGGTTGTTGTAGGAGGAATAATTTGAAATACTCAAGGTTTCGGTATTAGGTGATACTCTAAAAAATGTGGGAGCCTGTCAATCAATGAGGAGGAAGTGCTTGGCCTCTTGTGAGGAGTGAAGTTAGCTAACAATATGTGAATTCAAAATTTGATTATGGAGGGAGATTCTATGCTAGTCATTAAATTTGTCAAGATGGATATTAAGATAAGATGGAATACCACATTGATTATTAGGGACACCCAATGTATTGTAAATAGTCTTAATGACATTATGATACAACACATCTATAGGAAAGGAACCCAGGGGGTGGACAACCTGGTAGGATACAAACACGAAGTCATCAATGCTCAAGCTTGGAAGAATGAGTAAGATCTTCTAGTGGCGATCAAATCACTCATTCATAAAGAGTCTCTTAAATGGTGGAGTACAAATTGATGTACAACAGGGATTATCTTTCAAAAATGGGCTTTGTGATGGATATTACATGATCAGTAACTATGTTTCTTGTTTAGTGGGCCATGTTATGATGGTGATAACTTTAGAAGAAGCCTTTATTTATTATAGTACTACCATGAGTGGAAAGTTGGCAATCACTACTTGAGATGGGAATTGGAAAGCTAAAATTCAATGCAATATTTGGGATAATATTTTACGTCTTCCAAGATGTGATTTTCAATCTTGAAACTGGGCTTCAAAAGGAAATCATGGATATATTGTGATCTGGAAACTTAATTATAATTTTAAATTAATTGCTACAATTCCTAAATGGCCTTTATTCAATTGAGGTTTTCATAATTTCAAACATCATTGCCTAGCATGTAAGGATCCATATGTGGTTTTCTAAAAATAGATTGTTCAAATAGGTGAAGGATATGACTATCAAAATTAATGAGGGGAAAGAAGATATGATTATGGACCTTGATGATGATGAGGTCATGGAGAGAGTGAATTAGAGAATTGAGCCATCAAAGAAATGAGAGAGCTATCAGGGAAGACAAAGAGGCAAGCTCTCATTTGGAGGAAGGTGGTTTCATCCCTTTCATGGAAAAGCATTGAGGGGCCTAACAAGATGGTTGCTTGGCAGTTCATTGACTCTTGGAAGAAACGTTGGGTTACCATTAGCAAGATATCCTTTGATGCCACTAAAGAGTGGATAGATAACACAAAAAACCTATCAATGGAAGGAAAATCATGGAGGAAGCCACCTAGAGTGGCAGATGAGATGAGGCTTAGGAACTTCTTTTACTCTAATGAAGCCCCTATCAACTTCTGTGACTATTTTGTAGAGGAAAATCTTCCTAAACTACAGGATATTGTATTGTATGTTATTATGTGCTATGTTACTATAAAGGATAGGATCAAGGTTCTCTATTACTATCATTCTCATATTCTGAATCATATAAGGAATAAAGAATTTATTTCCTTCCCTTTTCTCCTATTACATTCTATTGAGGATTGTGTATAGAATATTAGGAAGAAATGTAAGGAAGGAAAAAAATTACTCTTTATACCATCAAGGTTTGATTTTTTTGTCTTTTTAAATTTTACAAAGGCCTTCACCCTCAAATTCTGAGTCATAGCCCTTCACCCCTAGAAATTATTGGCCCAAGTTTCTCTCCCCCCATGAAACCCATGCTTGAAGAGGAATCCATGGCCTTGGCTAAGAAGATTAAGAAGGAAAAGATCAAAATCCTAGATGTTGAAAATACTAGTACCACTTCTCGAAAAGGAATCAACTGGTCGAGTAAGAGGCTGAGAGAGAAGAACACCTTAACCAATCCTAACATTTGTAAGATAGAGAACTTGGGGGAAAATTCTAACCCTAGACCTAAATGCATGAACACTTGGAGGAATTATGGGAAACAGGACAAGGAAGAAACTAAGAGTGAAGATAAAAATCAAGATGTTATAGAGGAGGGTTGAAATAGTTCTTTTCACTCTAAGGTCTCAAATACTTTCCAAAATGATACCATCACCTTGGATTCTAGAAAATCTGAGAATGTTGAAGAGAAAGGAATGGTCACTATGCCAGTTAGGATGGGTAATCTGAGTAGCCATACCCAAGTGGAGATCATTGGAGGTGAAGGGGAAGACAAGGGTATGGAATAGGGGGGAGAGAAAACTTAATAGAAAGATGCCACAATGGAAACAGATGACAAAATGTAGGAAACTTGAAGGTGGAGAAGTTGGAAAGGTCCATTGTTGACATTATCAAAAGGAACACAAACCTAGAGGATAAGTTCAATAGGGCCGCTAACTTCTTAATGCGTGTCATACACTTGACGGCCACTACACTCTATCTCATATAGACTAACAAGGATAGTGCCAATGGTGACAAGCAGGTGGAGACTTTTCATCCTCTATACGACTTCCTAGCTGATGACTGGCTCCAATTCCTACTAGAAAATCCAAGAAACCTATGATTGGTCCTCCTATTGGTGTGCTTTTTATTTTGTTTTTTCTTATGTTAGTTACTCTCTAAACCTTCTGGCCCCCTTAGGGTTTTTATGCTAGACTTATATTATGGCCAATTTGTATTTGATGACCAAGTTTATGTATATTGTTAATACTTTTGCTATTTTTGGAAGTTTTTACCTTACTGTTATGCTTATGGGAGGGTTTTTGAAATTTAGAAAGGGGGTTGGGTAACTTGATGGTAATGATTGCCAACTAATATTTGGATAGTTATTTTACTTTGTGATGGATTAGCCCCATTTTGGCAGCTTCTTAATTTCAAAAACATGTATTTGTCAAGGGTGAAAATGGGTAGGTTATAAACTAGCGAGACACCTTCTAATCTAGGCTATTTCCTAGTAGCCCTTTTTCAATGTTTTTTCCTAGGTTTCTCAAATTCTTCACAAAACTCATGGAAAAAATATTATGGTTTTAAATACCCTTTCCAAAGTGACATAAAATTTATCAAACATGGGTATGACTCATTTAGACCAAAAATACCAACTAGGGAGGTTTATTGTTGTTTGAGGCCTAACTAGACCACTTTTACAAAGAAAGTTCCCTTTAAAATTGTAACCAAAGTCCAATACTCCATTGAATATCCCAAATTGACTCAAGACCAAGTAGATATTTCTTATTTTGCCTAGAAATACTCTATTTTAATAGTTAATCAATAAACCCTCACCAACTAGTCACTAGAACTCGTCCTATCTCAACATAACTCCTAAAAATAATCATAGACCCAAGTGAAAGATCCCTCACATTTTTGTAAACTTTTTATAGATACATCACATAAGAAAAAAGAGGTCCTTATGTTATGATCATGGTGGGTGGCCTTCACTAGCACCTCGGCGTGTTGGTGCAATGGTTTGTACCATGTGGTATCAGAGCATCCACCTAGGTTCAAGTCTCAAAGCGAGTGGCAATGCCGACATTGCAGTGTTTGTCTGGGGCTCATACAACCAAGGGAGGACCTATTGTATGGGTGCACATCTAGCCAAAAATCTAGACTACAGAGGATGGTGGGATGTTATGATCCTCGTGGGTGGCCTTCACTAGCACCTCGAAGTTTTGTTGCAATTGTTTGTACCACAATATGAAGGAAAAAATTTGGGAGTTTTATCATATGGGATAACCCATGGACCTTCTTCAACCACCTAACTTGTGCCCTAGAATTATAATTTCTCCATATTTCACATTTCCCACATTAGATCCTATTAGTAAATAGCATTTTAGAATTGAAATTATTCATTCCTTGAGCTATAGTGAGAACATCAATAGGAATGGACCATTGATTCCCTTTGACTCTCAAAATCGAAATAGTTTTCAAACACTATTTCAAAGTAGTCAATATTAGGATTGTTGTTTGGCATGTTTAAACCCTAAATGGATTTGAATCAGGGATTATAAACTTGCAAAAATATCATTCAATGGATTTCAAAGCATTGTAACATAAACAATACAAAAATTCCACCAATATCTTGAAGAAAAATGGATAATTTCCCATAAAACATAATTTTTTCTTATTGAATCTTAAAACTCAATGTTATGCTCCTTTTTCTCTTTCCTTTTCTAAGTTAAATAAGTGTCCATTTTACATGCCAACGTAACTTTTTAAGCCATTTGAGAGAAAACTAATCAAACTAACTAAAAACTTGTAAATCCCACCCATTCCTAACTAGCCATTAGGATTCAAATATTAAAATTTGTAATATTTGATGTTATGATCTTTAGGACCCCAAAGCTTTCTTAAAGGCTTATCATTTGGTCTACTACATCAACAATGAGAAAAAATTAGCTACTAGACTTGTTGGGCATCATCGTACCACTAATACATATTTTAGGACCTATGGTCCTTCTCAGGACCACTTGGATTTACATCAAATTGATAAGCCTAATTACATGCTAATGCCATAATTGCGTTCAAGCATTATAGTATGTTTATTTACATGTATCCATTGAGTAGTCAAGATTTTATGGCTCCTTGATCCTCTTTTCCATGTTCAGTACTCTTCTACTAGTTTCACATATCTTGGAATTTAATTATTGGAGGACTCAACAAGTAGTTGTAGATCTAGTATATAAGTAATGCAATGGTTTGATTTCAAAAAATGCAAGGTAGTGGAAGAATTGGCATGTATGCTACATGATTAGGAGGTAAAATAGATTCAGAAGAGAACTTGAACAACTTGTGTCAATTTATAGTTCCTTAATTTTGAAGGACGATTAGATGCAAATCTATAACCATTTTATATTGAGAATCGAGATGTAAGATCTACATTTGGAGGCCAACTTGGTGATAATAGAGTAAAAAAAATTTCAATTGTGTTCATTTAGTGTTAGTTTTGGTTATGCATTTCTCCCATTCCTTACTCTAGCTGCAAGGTTGGAAATCTTCTTTAGGGATTCTCTATATTTTTCTTACTCTAGCTACAAGGTTGGAAATCTCCTTTAGGGATCCTCTATCCTTGGTTGTGTCACAAGAAGCCTTTTTTGATAAATTTTTAATTCTTAAATATTTTAAGGAAGCAAACTTTTCTATAGTGGATGACAAATTCCCAAGGTGTAATGGATTTCATTATGAAGCTAACAAGGTAGTTTGGCCTTACAAGGGCGTTGATTTACATAGAGTTTATTTAGAAGACCATCACCAAATTTATTAAAATTACTAATAAACAGAGAAAAAGTCAACTTTATACCTAAGGTTGGTGTTACTGAAGATATTTGTAACTATATCCCATCACGTTTCTTAATGTCTCCTATAATATTATCAACACAGATCTTCTAGATTCCCCAACTTCAAACCTAAGTTGTGCATATAGAGAAAATAGATTGTATCTAATCAAAATTCATCATGCATAAAAGGATTGATATTTGGGAAGGTATTGTTGGAATATTAAATGCAGTTAACATTTGTCCCTGGAGCCAAAAACCCACCTACCATCCCTGACGACCTGCACAATAGTCATAAACATTTATTATAAGTAGGTGAGTTTTTCAAATTTGCAAATGAGGGGGAAAACATTTTTTGCAGAAGACAAAAGGAATGTTCTTTTTTTCCATTCAACTAGTAGATAGAGTGAAGGTGAAGACAAAAAAAAAGGAAAGGAAGTGATCAATAGATCAATCATTGCAGAGACAGAAGGAACCATTTTCGTGCCTGTAGTTGCATGTGTTTCTACCTGTCATTCTGTAAGTTTATAGTTTTGTTGAGTGTGTCTTGTGAAGCATTGCTTACTCCAGGCACCATTCTATGTAGCCATTAGAGCTGCAAGTTTAAAGTTTATAAAGTTTGAAGTTTTACTAGTTTTAGGGTTTTCTAGTAGAAGCCATATGCTCCCAGATTTTGTAATAGTTTCAATCAAATTTGAATAGCAAGAAACTAGGCATATGTGAATCCATTTTTTCTTGTTCATTACATTTGTGAAGTTTATTGTTGAATATTTTAAGCCTTGGGTTCTCTGGTTTTAATGGTGATAATACTCACATTGAAAGTCTATCACTCAGTTTGCTCTTTATTTGAGTTTTTAACTTTATAGTTATTGCCGAGTTCACTTAGCATTTTCTTCTTCTGAGCTCCTCTCTCCAGTGGCTACCAAGTTCACTCAGTAATCACACTACCGAGCTCTACCTTGCAGTGGCTACTGAGTTCACTCGGCATCCATTGTTGTTGAGTTGTTCTTCATCTACCGAACTCACTTGGTACACTCCTGCCACTTGGTTTATTAAGGTACTAAGTAAATTTGGCACTCGACAATAGTTTGTGCTGAGTGAAAATTATTAAAAGGTGTGAATTTATTTTAATATTTCTCACATGGTATCAGAGCTTTGAGGCCCCACATCCACAATGAGTTAGGGTATTTTTTTTCTAGGATATTTGACATGGTGGGAGATGCAGGAAAGATATGGCAGAAACCACTACCCTTCAATGGACAAAATTATGATACATGGGCAAAGAAGATGAAGACCATAATGGTTGCTAATGATTTGTGAGAGTTTGTAATTAATGGGTTCAATGATGTGACAGACCTAGCTTAGTATGCTACCCTCATAAATGCACAAAAAACTCATTTGAAAGAGTCAAGGAGAAAGGATGCAAAGGCATTAAGTCTTATTGAGGCAACAATGACAGAGACAATTTTTTCAAAGATTGCAGCAGCAAATTATGCAAAGGAAGCATCGGATATCCTTGAGACAAACTTCAAGGGGACTAATAAAGTCCATACAGTAAAGCTACAAAATATAAGGAGGGAGTTTGAGAACTTTCAGATGAAGGAAAATGAATTAGTTGCAAACTTCAGTTCAAGGACCTCTAATGTGATTAACCAACTGAAGTCAAACGGAGAAGACTATCAAGAGTAGAGGATAGTGGAGAAGATATTGAGGAGTTTACCTCATAAATATGACAATTTAGTCATGACCATAGAAGAGGCAAAAGACCTCACTGTTTTGACAGTGGATGAGTTAATGGGTTCTCTTCAAACCCATGAGCATAAGATCAATAGATCTACATCTTCTTCTTCCCATGAGCAAGCATTCAAGGCCCAGTCAAATTCAATAAAAAGGAGGAGAGTAAGAAATGGCTTAGTAAGAAACTCCAAATGTAGTGGTCGAGGTAATGGAGGAAAAAGAAATACTGTAGCAAAAAGCTTAGGAAGAGAAGATGGAGCAAGTAGCTCACAAAATACTTCAAGAGGAGGTAAGGAAAAATACAACTCAAATAGAAGTAAGGTAGAATGCTACTACTGTCATAAATATGGGCATTATGCAAGTGAATGCTGGAAGAAGCAAAATGATCAGTTAGGAAAAAAAAATGTGGTTGATGTGAACATGGGAAGTGGAAACAATGCCACTGACTTCATCATATGTAATGTTGGTGAAAAAGAAAGCCCAGAGGTTTGGTACCTCGATAGTGGATGTAGCAACCACATGAGTGGTAATAAAACCTTGTTTTCATTCATTGACAAGAGTTTCAAATCTAAGATTAAAATGGGTAACAATGGAACCCTACCAATTGTGGGAAAAAGATCTATTATGGTCTGCACCAAGAAAGGTGAGAAGAAGGAAATACAAAATGTATTTTTTTCCCCTGGTATGAAGCACATTTGATGAGCATTAGTTAGCTCATTCAAAATGGATACAAAGTGCTGATGGAGAATGAAAAGTGTATCATTCATGAAAAGGACAGGAGCAAGAACTTACTTGCAGTAGTTCAAATGACAAAGAATAGAATGTTTCCCTTGAAGATAGAGACATGTTTCTCATCTCATGTTGGTGTTATGCCTTCCACACAATCAACTCTAAGGAGTGTGATTGAAGACCCCTCACGGCTATGGCACCTCAGGTATGGTCATCTTGGCTATGGTGGTTTAAATTTGTTGTCAAATAAAAGAATGGTAGAAGATTTGCCACGAATAGAAAATTCATGTAACAAGTGTGAGGCTTGTGTTTTGGGTAAGCAACATAGGCTTCTCTTTAACTCTAGAAATTCTAGGAGGGCTAGAGATCCATTAGAGTTAGTGCATACTGACCTAGTTAGTCCTATGCAAGTTACTTCCATTGAGGGGAGTACTTATTTCATGACATTCATTGATGATTTTAGTTGTAGGACATGGGTGTATTTCTTAAAGAATAAATCTGAAGCATTTAATAAATTTGTTGAATTTAAACCCTAGGCTAAAATAGAATGTGGGCACTATATCAAGGTCCTAAGATCAAATAGAGGAGGGGAGTATACCTCCAATTCTTTTATAATTTTTTGCAGGAAACATGGTATAAAGAAAGAGCTCATAGCCAGCTATACACCATAGCAAAATGGAGTGGCTAAAAGAAAGAATAGGACCATTGTTGAAATGGCAAGGAGCATGATGAAAGAGAAAGGTCTCCCAATTGAATTTTGGAGAGATGTTGTGGTAATAGCAGTTTACCTAATTAATAGGTGTCCTAAAAAGGTAGTCCATGATAGAATTCCAATGGAAGCATGGTCACGAGGAAGATGGATAGTCGAACACCTAAGGGTGTTTGGATGTGTTGCATATGCACATGTGCCTAAAGAGCAAAGGTAGGAATTGGATGACAAAGGTGTGAAGTGCATCTTCACAGGGTACAGTTCAGAATCAAAGGCATACAGATTGTATGACCCATTGAACAAAAAGATGACTCTTTAAAAAGATGTGGAATTTCTTGAAAATCAGTCTTGGTATGGTCCAACTGATGAGTCACCAAGCATTTCAAGTAAAGTGTCAATTTCGAGTGAAGAAGATGCTGATGAACAGCAAGAAAAATGATCAAATAGAAGAAAAGGCAAGCAACCTCAGTCATTGCCGAGCTCCTCTAGGCATGACCGAGTGTCAGTGCCAAGTACCAGTGGAGACAAAACTAGTTAACAAAGCAGCAATAGTGAAGATTCTAATCCCACACTCTCTTCCTTATTACCAAGAAAAACCAAGAGTCTTAGGGAGATATACCGAGATGAAAGGTATGAAAATTACGATGAGAGTGTTAATTTTGCATTATTTTCTTATAGTGATCCAATATATTTTGAAGAAGCTATTAAGGAGAAGAAATGGTGTAAGGCCATGGATGAGGAAATAGATGTTATAGAAAGGAATGAGACATGAGAGCTAACTGAATTGCCTCCCAAGATGCAAGTGATTGGACTTAAATGGGTCTATAAGACTAAATGCAATGCTGAAGGCAAGATTGATAGGCATAAGGCAAGGCTAGTAGTCAAAGGCTACAAACAGCAGTATGGAAGAGATTATGATGAGACATATGCCTCAGTTGCAAGAATGGAAACTGTGCGTGTTGTCTTAGCAATTGCAGTTCAGCACAAATGAAAGGTATATCAAATGGATGTGAAGTCCGCCTTCCTAAATGGTGTATTGAAAGAAGAAGTATATGTGGAGCAGCCACCTAGTTATGAAGTAGCAGGTGAAGAGAACAAAGTATATAGATTGAAGAGAGCTCTTTATGGGCTCAAGCAAGCTCCAAGGGCATGGTATAGTAGGATTGACTCATATTTGATGGCAATGGCTTTAGCAAAAGCAATAGTGAGCCTACTCTCTACATCAAGGCATCGAATAAAAATGTGTTGATTGTTGTCTTGTATGTAGATGATTTAATTTTTACTGGTAATGACAAGACTCTAATTGGTGAGTTCAAAGAGGCCATAAAAAATGAATTTGAAATGACAGATCGAGGTCTCTTGAAATACTTTCTAGGCATAGAAGTAAAACAGATGCATGATGGCATTTTCATCTCTCAAAAAAAATATGCAAGGCAGATCTTGGAGAGATTTAAAATGTAGAATAGTAAGGCAACCACAACACCAATAACAATGGGTCTGAAGTTGAGCAAAGAAGACTCTAGCAAGAGAGTGGATCCAACACTATGCAAGAGTATGTTTGGAAGTTTAATGTACTTGATTGCAACTCGGCTAGACTTGATGCATGTAGTAAGTTTGATTTCAAAATTTATACAAACACCAAAGGATTCTAATTGGCAAGCAGTAAAAAGGATCCTAAAGTATGTGAAAGGTACCAAGGGATTTGAAATTTTGTATACTGTAGCAAATAATTTCAAGTTGTGGGTTTTACTAATAGTGATTGGGCTGGAAGTATAGATGATAGGAAGAACACTTCCAGATATGTATTTCATATGGGATCACGTGCAATTTCATGGGCATCCAAGAAGCTTTTCAATGATGCTATAGATCAATAAAATGTTTATCTATATATCATTCAAATACATACAACAATTCATATCAAAAACATTCTTTTACGAAATAAATGAATTGAATATCTATTTGCTCTGTTTCCACAGTAAATTTTCTTTGGCAACATATGGATTCTTTATGAATGGTTCTGATAAATGACTTAGCATGTAAATTTATTTTCTGTAGCCTTCGATATTGAACTAAATACTATTATAATAATCCATCCGACCATATGATTTATATTTTCTTTTGAATGGTTAAGCATTGAAGTGTTGGATCTATTGATAATCTTAGATAATTTGTACTGTTTGATTATACTAATCTCTTTTGTTTGGATTTTGTATATAAGTGCCGAAAAAACAATTCAGAAGTACATCGATACAACTGCTCAGAGAATGCACCCGGACGGACATTTTACTACCCAGAATACTCAAGTAAGTTCTTGGATCATTTCAAATAATCTATTTGATCTTCCTTCCCAGTGTATTGTAAATAATCTTATTTCAGTTGAATTGTTTTGATTCTAACTAGGTAAAAGAGCAGAATTTACACTATTGGCAAGAGGAAGCCAGGAATCTCCGGCATCAAAGTGACAGTCTAATGAATTCAATCAGGTATTACTTCGAATGAATGGATGTATCACAGTACCTCTTAATATTGTTACTGGAAAATTTTGAAGCAAATGTTACCGTTAATCTTTATTAAATTAACGCAGACTTATTTTTGAATACGGAGTTAAATCAGGCAACTAACGGGAGAAGGCCTTGAGTCATTAAATGTAAGTGAACTCCACCAGCTTGAAATTAAAATGGAGAGGAGCCTTGCATGCATAAGATCGACAAAGGTGGGATACTTAACTTCGTTCTTTGAAAATTTTTGTATCTACCATAAGTTAGAGTTCTTCACATATGACAATAAACGAAAAGTTGGGATTTAAGGTACTATATAGATAAATGGGTCTTAGCATACTATAGAGATCAATCTTATTTCCTTTGTTTACACAGGAGGAAATGCTATTTGAGAAGATAGACAATCTGCAAACAAGGGTACGAAATAAATCGAAGCACATAATTGTATATATAAATTAGAAAGGTTCAGCTTTAAGCTTCTTTTATCTTCTCATTTTAATTATTGCGGGATTGGATATATTAAATAGATTTGTTCTGTTGTTAAGCTTATACATTCAAAAACCCTTATGTGGATAACACATGTGGATGGATGTGTCTCTTGGTGAGAAATATATAATTGATTTTTAAACAGTCTTATATATACATTATTCCATTGCACTAGGTAAATAGGAGGGACCACATTTAAATATGTTTATGAGTTACAATTCAGATAGAATAGGTTTTGCCAGAATAAGTTGCAAAAGATAGAACATAACAGCACAACAATTAACTAAACAAGAAAAATCACTATCGGCTGTTCTCCTGCATTCTGTACTACAGGGTCAGCCCTCTTCTTTTGACTGCTATCTAATACATCAGAAACAATTATCTAAACAAAACTAGTGTAACTTATGTTAAACAAAAGATCAAATTGCAACACTAATAGACCTCAGAGACTCTTCCTCTCTAGCAATCTAGAGGATTACGTCCCCAATATTGACTGGGCGCATTTGGTGGGAAGTGTTGAAACTGTTGCCCAAACTTGAGGGTAAGAAGATGGTCACTATTTTAAAGAGGCAAACCAGTTGGCCGACAGGCTATCAAATGAGGCAGTTAATCTAGAGCAAGGATCTCAAATATTTGATTCGGACAATCTGACTTCCATCCTCAAGGTAAGAACTATAAAATAGCCTAAACTAAGTTAGAGGAGGAGATTGATTTGGAAAATCAATGATTAGGGAAAATATGGGGGCGTGTTAGTAGGGCATTTTTGGGCTAGTTTTTTTTGTAAGTAGTAGCAGACATTATTGGTAAATAATGTTTAGCAGATGGTGGCTTCGGTACTTAGCTGGACAATTATAGTTGTTTTGTGACTCATGATTAGTACGAAAAGTTATAGTTGTCTTGTCTATCATAGCACTAGGTAAAGGGAATCACCGTGAGCTTGGGTGGGCATTTCATCTTCCCTCACGGTTCATTAGCTTTGAGGCTCCTATTGGCGCGAGTGCTACGCAACAGCTCAAGTCACAAAAGGGCGCAATTTTTTATGGCATCAAAGGGTGGTTGTGATGTGCTGGCTACCGCATCTGAGTTGTGAATTTGCATGGCTTCCTACCTTCACCAAAAACATAATTATAATAGTTTTCAACATTTAAAAACGGTTTGGGCAGTTTTAATACAATCGACTTTAAAAATGTTCCCATAGCCTTTTACTAATACATCCAATCACTCCTTTCTATTTCCAATTGTTCTACTTCAATAGAAGTGAGAGGAATATGAACAAGACCAAAATCAACAATATTATAGTCAATGTTCAAAGAAAGGGTTAAGAATACTTCATTTACAATATAATGTTATTTCTGTCACACTGATAATTTTCTCATCTATAGGAAAAGAGTTCACCTCAGTACAACAAGTAGATGAGGAACATAACAGCTTAGGAAACAAACCTCAAGGAAGAACTTCACTTTTATAAGAGACTTGCCAGTACATGACACCGCAGAATAAAAAATACAGCCTAAGCATAAAAAAGCAAAGAATTTTAGCAAGAATGCTCACAATATTCTCAAATACAAATTTCTCTTCTATTAAAACATAAGAGATATTTAATCAAACAAACAAAATGTAAAACTATCCTAGCCAAAATCAAGAAGATTACTTTTAGATCAACATCAAAGGAAAATAATAAAAAGTGGGTATAATACAAAAGAGACATAAAGGTATCACACTCACCATCATCCAACCTATACAAATCTAAAATCCAACAAATAGAAAAAAAATCTTAGGGCACCATCACTGGCCTCAAAGACCTCCAACAAACAAACAAAAGAAAAAAAAGCATAACTAACAAGATAACGTCCATGACTACTGGCACGACACCAAGGAAATGAAAAGAATTCTTATAGAAGAGAAAATATATTTTTGGGAAGAAAATCCTTGTATAGATGCGCTCTTAAAACTAAAATTTTTTTAATTAAATTCTTCTAAATACAATAAAACTAAAACTAATCCACAAACAACAACTGGATGCCAAATGCAAAACTTAAAATGTAGAAAGCACCACAGATTTGAACCCAAAAACTCATCCTTCCCGTAAATAATTTGTGTACTTGGATTAAAAACTCGTACTTCGTGGGTATATCCTTCCCGTAATTCATTTGTGTACCTACTTCATTTGTGTCCTTCCACTATTTTATTTGTATCCAATTTCCCTCTTGAAATCTAAATTTTTCTCCGACTCCTACTAATTCAATCCTTTGTGTCTTATACTTAAATAGATTTATTGGTTATTTATGTAAACAATATGAATATTTATTGCTAGAATTTTCTTGAGACGATAAAACTTATCCTTGTTTAGAACATCTTTTGATTACGTTGTTTTATAAAAGATCATGATTACACACCTTTAATAATTTAGTAACATAGTTGAAGTCCCTCGTAATAATCTTTACGAGAAAAACTTTTATAGATTAAGTATGAAAAAATTATTTTAAAAAATTATATTTTTAACATTAAGTAATCTTTTTCACCAATTTTAGAATCTTTTGAATTTATTTGTAATCTTTGTGTTCAATGTTACAAAATATTTAAATTGTTAAAAATCTTTGTGACAAATGTCAATAATTTTAAACACAAAAGTGTTGTCCAAGATCAATGATTCTATTTTCATATTCAACATGAATTTCCACAATCAATAGTTCTCTCATTTCTCATGAGATGTCCCATTTATTTTACATAAATAGTCTCTTGGTGTCTCTTCAAATTCACGATGTTTCTTATTATTGAGTGTTGTATGTTGATTCCTTTGTTGGGTCTAGCCCTACTAACCTTCATATAAAGTCAAAGCCAATAGTTTTGATCTCACTTCTTCGCAGACTCATTTTTTAGATCTATGACATTTTTTGGTATATTAGTCTAGGTGATACTTATGTTTTATACCTAAATAAAGACAAGATAATTTTTTAGATTCAAGAATGATCTCTATGGTGAACACTACATAATATTATTTTCCATAAAAAAGATCTTTGTGACTAGTTGTATGAGATTTTATATTCGTCAAATATAATCCTATTTCATATGTTCATTAGTCAAGAATAAATTATTGTTTTTCCTCTATCCCTAATTATATATTTGAGAAAATAATTTTTTTTGACCATATATAAATAACTTAAATTCTATTTTATATGTTTAATTTTACATTATTTTCCAAGAAAATTGCTAGGATATTTGATTAAGGAAACTCCCCTTATTAACACAAATAAAAATACAACAAGATAGAGAAATAATGATTCCATTTAAAAGAGAAAAAATAGGCTTCTTATTATCTTTAATAAAATAGAATTACAATATGTAGAAATAAAACATGGAAGCCTACATGGGAATTTTCCTTATAATATTCTATATGTGAGAGTCATCATCTATCCGTCGAAAACTATCTTAGACAACCATATGGGCCTTCTTTATATAGGTAATTTTTCATTACCCAAGAAGGTTCTAGAAATTTTAATCATAGACACTAAGGCCAACCAAACCTAAAATTTATTTTTATTATTCATATTTTGTTACATTAGAGTAGGCCCCAACAACTTTTAGAACTCAAAATAAAATTTGAAGAAGTTTTATTTTTGCCTATTTTAGTTGACACAATGTTTGAAGGCCATAACTCATCACCAATTGCTGATTGATGTTATGACCCTATTTTTGAAAATTTACAAAGTTCTCTATAGTACATGAGTCACATAAGATGATAGTTAGATGAGGTTTGACCTCTATTAAAAGCCTCTAGAGCCTTCAAAAGTGAGTTCAATATTTTTATACCCTACTACTAATACCAAAAAAGTTCAATAACTTCAAAAATAAACTTGATATTGCAATGAAACTTTATTTGCAACCTAATATATTTAAAATGAACCTCCAAGGGAGAAATCATAACATTTTGAGCTCAAATGACTAGCTTACTAAAATATTAATATTCTAGAAATAGTAACTTGCATCGAGATAACCCTTATTGAAAGACAAAATAGAATTTTATTTTGGGTCATACAAGATTTCCTTTACACCTACTATGCTCATATATCAGCCACCTAGATTAATTTTAGAAGTTACCCTATCACATCATAGATGTTCATAGGAAAAGAAAGATGGTTAACCTCCTCCCTAGGAATCCAAGATGAATCTTCCATAGGTCTTCCTTTCCACTTGATGAGATATTATTCATATGTCTCATTCTTGTGCTTCTACCAACATGGTTGTCTAAAAATCCTTCAATGACCTCTTCAGCTAAAGTAGTTTCTAGGATACTCCATGCCATTTTTGTGTGGTCTTGTCTTCAAGACCTCCTTCATTATAATCAATTAGATATAAAATGTTAAACACTAGTGAAATGCCCATTTCACTGAGAAAATCTACTTCAATAGCAATTCCTAAATCATGCTTTTTTAATCCTCTATGGTCCAAACTTCTCTTCTTCCTTAACTTATTATATGTTTCCACAAAAACTATCTCATTTGTCAAATTAACTATGATTTTATCTCTAATATGAAATTTCTTATGCATCCTTTTCTCATTTTATAGAGCCTTGTGCCATGTATTCAATTTTCTTGCCTTGTTTTAAATGTTCTTCAAGCGTTCTATAAAATTTTCATCTTAAGCACTACTTTTCTCCCATTTCTCAAATTTCTACAATTCAGAAGAATTTATGGGGCAACTTTTATACAACTATATGGAATGGTGATTTTCTAATTCTCTTATTTATGGGATTATGTTATGCTAGTTATGCCTATGGTAAAATCAAGTCTCATCACTTTAATTTATCTCCAACCAAGCATCATAGAAAATTTTTGAACTCTTATTCACCACTCATGCATGTCCATTAGTTTGTTAATGGTGGTGGGATAAACTTCAAATCTATCTTTAACTTCTTCCACAATATTTTCCAAAAGTACCCAAGAAAATTGATGTCTCAATCTAAAATTATGCTCTTTGGTAGACAATGTAGACTCACCACTTCTATGAAAAATAATTCAACTACATGATCAACATCATTAATCTTTTTACAAGGGATCAAAAAATTCCACTTTTGAATACTAGTCAACCACCAAAAGTTTTTATCCATACCCTCTTTGGGTTCTTAGTAAACCAAGAATAAAGTCCATATTGATATCCCTACATGACTTCTCTAGTACAAGTAATTTCTGATATAACCCTATATTCCACTTTGCTCCTTTTTTCCATTTGGCATACTCTACAACTCTATACAAATTTATTGAAATATTGTTATAACAATGGCATAAATACTTCTCACTAACCAAAGAAATAGTTTTACCTCAACCAAAATGTGCAACCAACCCTACACTATGATTCTCATTATTGAGATTTTCCTTTATATAAATCCTTGGAATGCACAACTGAATTCCTCTAAGTAGAATACAACCTTAGTTGACAAAATCCAACCACCTAGTTTTATCTAGAGTAAAAGGTCTTGTACAAGCTTTCCAAGCTTAACCAAAATCAATATTCTCTAGATACAAAGTCTTGAGTTTCTTGAACCCAACAACCTTGATCTCATTACTGTTAACAAAATCTATCTTCCGTTAAGAGAATCTACAACCCTACTAGACTTCCCACTCCCTTTTTTCAAAATAAATATATAGTTTTGCAAAAACTCACCCTCTTTTAAATGCCTCTAATTCAGCTTTAGTAGATAATTCAAATATAAAAAGTCTTGATGATTAATGCATAAAAAAAATCGAGAGAAAAAAGATGATGTATCCTCTTATTCAACTATATCATATAACTCTTGATCATAAATATAATATTTTATTTTAGTATGATTTTACTTCTCTCTTAAGTAAGAAATACATCTACATTTATGACTCAAGATAACTCCAATTACATTACATCTAGCATCACAATCTACTTGAAACAACTTATTAAAATCTAGAAGACCTAAAATAGACTCATCTGTAAGTTTTCATTCCAACCATTTGAAACTCGTCTTATTTTGTACTTGACCTAAATTCCTTCCTACCCCCTCTAATTATTTTAGTAAAGGTTTCATTGAAACTGCTAATGCTTCTATTTTTCTTTTGTGAAAGCTAACTAGGGCATGAAAATATATTACCTTGTTAGCACACCTTGGAGTAGGATATTCAAGGAAGTCTTTACCTTGCCTAGGTCCATTTTAGGATCTTCTACTAAAACTACAAATCCTAGATACACCAACCCCTTAACAAAATTGCACTTCATTAGATTAATTAACAATTTCTCTTCCCTTAACCTCTTAAGGACCCTACGAATATACATTATATTCTATTTCAATGTCTTAATAAGGATCAAAATATCATCTAGGTAAATAATGAAAAAATTACCAAATAACTCTTTTAATACCTCATTCATGAGCTACATGAATGTTCTTAGTAAAATTGTTATACCAAAAAGCATGACTAACCACTCATAGAAGCCCAACTTTGTCTTGAAGGATTTCTTGCATTCATCTCCTTCTCTAATATCAGGATTTGGTGATATCCTCTCTTTAGATATTATTTTGTGAAATACACAAATACACCCAAATAATCCATAATTTCATCCATTCTTGGCTAGGGAAATCTGTCCTTGATAGTAATCATTTTGATGGATCCATAATCTATACATATCCTTTATTCTACATTTTTCCTTGGTGCTAATATTTTTTTAACTACACATGACCTCAATCTCTCATGAATCAAACCCTTCTTCAATAACTTCTATACTTGTATGTTCAATTCCTCATATTCTACTAGAATCATTCTTTGTGCTACCTTATTTTGTGAATTGACAGCTAGAATAGATCCATCTAATGACTGATCTTTCTCAGTAGTGAATATCCATCAAGAACATTAATAGATATAATTTCTTGAAATACATTCAAAAAATCTACAAATTCTTAATGTATATCGTCTACTTCCTCTTTACCAAATTTTTTAAGTAAATAAAATCACATATTCTCATGCCTTATACCTTCTAGGAACTTCCTTCCATCAACCCAACATATTATGAAATCACTACATACCTTTAAGATTTAGTTTCCTTCAGTGGCTTCAACTTATGTCAAACTCCATCATTTGTAAAATAATTTGCACTTTCTTACCCATCATTTTTTGAATAATGATCAAACTACTAGGATCTCCCTAATAATGAAAATTATTCTTGGGAATAATATTACATAATACCACATCATGGTAGTTCCTAATCTTGAACTTTACTAGACATTGTTCACTAGAAAAGGCCTTATGATCTTTCTACAATCAAGCAATTTGGTAGGGGTGATTTTTTTTTCTCACTTCTACATATTAAACATATCCCTAGAAACAAATAATCTGTGCTACCTCCATTAATAATGTTATCACATAACTTCGCATTATATTTGCACCTAGTGGGGAACAAATTATTCCTTTTTTAGTTTCATTTTCATCACTCAACAAGGCTTTTATGACCACTAGGGCCTCTCTTCTTTCAACATCTTTTGAATGCCATGATTCAATATCTTTATATACATGTATAAATCATACATTTCCCTTAGGTCTTCTATTAGTTCTTCCTTCATGTTGAGGACACCCATAAGATCCATGGCCTTCATTGCAATGGAAATATGTCACATAAAAACCTCATATTCCTCTCTAACTCCTTCTATATTGATCATAGAATGGCTGATTTTATTTCCCCTCTAATTTTCACATCAACTTACCTTATCACTCTTTTGCTAATCTTCATTTTGGTATCCTTAAGACTATATATTAGATCTTATTCCACTTCTACTTCCTCCATGATGGTAAAAGAGTATGCCACTTTATCACTAGTCATTCAAACCAATCCTAACTCATCCCAAAATATTGGCCTTATCCCATTCAGGTAACGAGCAACTTTCTCCTTCTCTTCTTTTACATGACATGTTGTCATAGGGTCTCAATAGAACACTATTTATGTTCTTAAAAATATTTCTCATCTTGCTTCAACCCCTAAATATTCTTCAACACATCAAACTAATAATCAATGAGAATGAATTTTGCCTTCAATTTCTCCACTATGCAATACCATTGTGTAATTTTCTCCTTTTCTTTTCTATTTTTTTCCAACAAAACCTTATGCAACCAAATTTTTGCATGCCCTTTTAGTTTGTCCTTCACAAATTTGACCCTGTTAGAATGTTTGATTAATTCCTGCTCAAAATATTATTTTAGATCAATGATCCAGTTAATCAACTCCTTTAGGTTAATATTTCTTAATAATTCGTGGAACTTAAATCTTGAATCTTTTTCTAATGCTCAAAATGGCTCTAAAAAACCTTTCCTACTTGTGATCCCTAGAAGCTTCTTCTTTTAAATGACCCAACTTCTAAACATAATAAATAATTGTTAGTTGCTCCAATTGACTCTTACGATTACATTTCAAAAAATACCACAAAATTTTGTATAGTTCCAAACTCCAGAAAGGTCTAGTTATTCATAGCTTGACCCCCTTTTGAAGCCTCTAAAGGCTTTAAAACCAAGTTGAAATTTTTTATACCCTACTAACATTACCCAAAATTTCTAATAACTTCATAAATGGAATTGATATTAGAATTAAACTTTATTAGTGGCCCAATATATCTACGGGGAGAAATCAAAACATTTTAAATTAGAAAACTAACCTAATGCATATATTAATATTATATATACACCAACTTTGTACTAATTATGCAAAGGCTATGGTGGACCCAATTTATAGGGAACTTCAATATTCCTTTTGTAATAACGCTCATAAAATCCCACTAAAAGGATCAATCCTAGACCCAAAACACACACTCCTCATGTCAAGGCCTATTAATGGTCCTCTCCCTCATGTATATCCATCATCTCTCTATAGGGTAATACCTTCTCTAGCATTCACATTCCTACTTGCCTATAACCCTCCTTGGCAAACATGTTTTCTATCCTATTAACATTTAGATAAATAATAAAAAATTGGGTTTGTCTACTATATGTTGTCTCCCTTACCCTACCATCAAAGAAAATTTAGCAACTCATGAGGATTTTCCCAAAAGCTATCCATTCAAAATTGACTTATGAAGTATCACATTCATTAATTGAAACAAAAAAATATTTTCTTACTAGCTTAATATGAAAGCTTTCTCCAATCCTACAACTTTCTTGATTGAATCCCCTCCTTTGGATTCTATTCCTTCTCAAATAATTTTCTCATATCAAACACCCTTCCTCACACTCCTCTAATGTATCCTATATGTCTATTTACTCACTCCAACTAGTGGACAAAGCCTAACAATATGTTTACTCTATCAAGACCCTTCTCTAGTAGATCATAGTCTTATATTGATCAAATGCATATTCCAAAATGTTCACGAGTGCCTGAAACTTATTGGGCAAGTTAACATACATCCTCCTCATGTCAAAAATATCCAAATGAGAGGCTTATACGATGTGAATAGTGCGAAACATTACATTTTAGATGCTCTTAAGTTAACCTAATCAAGGGTTTGATAAATCCAACCCAAATTCAACTATCTCTATAATGAATGAATTAAAACAATGTCATTCAATAACAAAAGGAGTACATTCAATTTTTATTCATTCCTTGGTAATAATCTTTTAAAATAATAGGTCACCGAGAAAACCTTACAAATCAACTATGTCCGCAATTTTAAAACATGAATTGAAAAATAAAAAGCATGCTTAATTTGGTTCAAACTCCACTTACATTGGGTATTGCCCCTTATGTTTGGCTTCTCATCTTTAAAAAACAAACTTATTATACTACCAAAAGATATACTAACCCTTCAACCAACTTTGAAAGTCACCCTGATAGCTACCTTAAAAACATGACTTACATACTTATAGGTGATGGTAGGTTTATCATTTGAATTGTTCAAAAATTCTATTTGTTTAGGCACATGTTGTCAAGTTGACAAATAGTTGTCAACTTGACAACCATATGATACTATGCCATCTTTCTTGACCTAAAAACTTCAACTTCCCCCTTCAGACATTGCCAACTAACCTATTAGTTTTTAAGGCCTTATGACCAACTTAGGTATCCTTACATCACAATTCCCTTATTACATTATTTGATGACTAGGAATGGTCATATTACACACTTTTACTCCCTCAAAACCTCTCAAAGATTAAAAATTCTTTTCTAATTACATAATGACCATTTATAAGGTGTATTTTCCTCATCATGACATATTTGAATACATAGGCTCTTTATGAATCCATTTACATTCTATGTATTGGCTTAATTTGTGATGATTAAAGACCTTTTAGGTCTTTATGATCTTCATTTCCTATAGGTCATCCAATGACACTTGGATAACATTTTAAGTCCTAGGAACTCACCATAGTCCCCAAGTTTGAAGCTTTTAGAATTCCTCTTCAAAATGCTTGGACAAAAACATGTTAGAGAAAAAAATGTCTTATTTTTACTTTATGTTTGAATATAATCTTTACAATTGACCCTTCTCCCATGCTTGTTCCTTCTTCAAGTCATTTTCACTTTGGGCTATCCCTTCCTAGAAAATGTAACTCATTTAATCATGTTTTTCATTAATAAACACCTTATCTTCCTCATCATTATTAGGATTTGTCCACACTCCTACAACCCAAATTCCCTATATACGGAACAATGACAACCATCCCATTCTTCACCAATTCATCTTTTCTTCCATATTATTCCTTTTGGAATATGAGACCACCATCTATCTATAAGGATTCATCATGAGCCTCTTCCACTCTTATTTCTTTATAAACTTCTATTATTTCTTTCCTTTTTGTCACAAGCCTTTTAAAATGCCATCTTATATTTTCTTACCAACATCTCTCTCTCTCTCTCTCTCTCTCTCTCTCTCTCTCTCTCTCTCTCTCTCTCTCTCTCTCTCTCTCTCTCTCTCCCTCCCTCCCTCCCTCCCTCCCTCCCTCCCTCCCTCCCTCCCTCCCTCTCTCTCTCTCTCTCTCTCTCTCTCTCTCTCTCTCTCTCTCTCTCTCTCTCTCTCTCTCTCTCTCTCTCTCTCTCTCTCTCTCTCTCTCAATTCTTAAACTCCCCTTTTCTTTCTTTCTCATTTTCTCTTAATTCTTTGAATCCCTCAAGCATCTCCTTCTAAGACTTTTTTAACTCCATCTTCTCATCTAGCTAGTATTAATAATAAATATATCCCAAACCTTTTTCTATAATGATTCATAGGTGTGGTGGACCCAGTTCACTCTATAAGAAATTTTAATTTCCTACAATTATTGGAAATGATAATTGTAAAATTCTACTAAAAGGATAAATTCTAGATCGAAAACCAAAAATCATCATGTCAAGACCTTCAATGGTCTTCTCCTTTTACCTAGATCCATAATCCCTCTATAAGTTAACACCTTCTTCAAATATTATTTCTGATTAATTTAGTATTCATATTCTTGATTTCCAATAACCCTCCTTGACAACTTTGTTTTCTATTCTATGAGCATTTGAATAAACAAAAAACTAGGTTCATATACTATATGATGTATCCCTTACCATACAATTAAATATAACTTAAAAATCCATGAAATTCCCACATCATATTCATCCAACTTTGACTTTTCGAGTATCACTTTCATATATTGGAAAAAAACAATGTTACCTCACTATCCTAACATGATTGTTTACTCCAATCTTGCAACTTTCTTGATTCAATCCTCTAATTTGTATTCTCTTCCCTCTTAGATATTATTCTAATATCAAATATTATTCCTCAAAATCCTTTCATGTAGCCTTCATTCCCTTTTATAAAATCTAACTAGCAGAAAAAGCCTAAATGTAAGTTTAATCCATCAAAATCCATCTTTGACATATCACTGTCTACTTCTATTGATCAAATGTATGTGCAAAATTGTGCATCATTGCTTGCAACTAATTGAGATGGTTAGCATACATCTTCCTTCTTATCACTATCAAATTGAGAGCATCATTCAACATGAATAATCCAAAACATGACATTTTAGATGCTCTTGGGTTAACCTAATCAATAGTTCAAGATAAGTCCAATACAAATGCAATTATCTCTAAAATGAAAGAATTAAAATTATCTCATTAAACAAAAAATTGTTTAAATTCAACTTTATTCATTCCTCAATAAGAATCCTTTAGAAAAATATAGGTAGCCAAAAAAAAATCACAAATCAACTCTGTGAGCAATTAAAAACCTTGAATTGCAGAACAAAAATTATGCTTTATTTATTTCAAACTCCTTTTACTTATAATATTTACATTATATGAGCCTTCTCATCTTTAAATAAACTCATTATAGTCACAAAAGACTAACCAACCCTTCAACTGCCTTCTAAACTAACTCCAACTACCTAAGAAACCCAATTGTCAAACTTTTATATGTTGACAAGTTTATTAGTCAACATGTTTAGAAATTAAATGCATTTAGACATGTTGAAAATTTGATAACTTTCTATCAACTTAGGAACCATACTTTACTCTTCCATCCTTCTTGAATTAAACAATTAAACTTCCTCCTTTAGACTTATCATCTTACCTATTATCCTTTAAGGCCTTATGACTAATTTAGGTACCCTTATATCACAATTCCCTTATTACATTATTTTCTAACCAAGAATGGTCATATTCCACAATTTTACTTTGTTTAAACCTCTCAAAGACCACAAGACCTTTTTCCATCAGATAATGATCCTTTATAAGGATTAATTGTCTCATCAAGGGAAGTTTGAATACATAGAATATTTATGGCTCCATTTACATTCCATAGGAACTATTTTCCCAAGTTATAATGATTAAAGACCTTTGAGGTCCTTACGGTCTTCATTTTATATACATCATCCAAGTGATCCCTTTGTAGCTGTCAAGGTCTTAGGTGTTATTAGACTAGCTGAGATAACCCTTATTTAAAGGAAAATCATTTTTTTTAAAAGATTGATATAATATTTCCCTTACACCTAGGATCCTTATGCATCCTTGTTGAACTTTATTGCTAAAAAAAGGAGATACATTAATTTGAAAATTAATAGATCAACTAAAAATAATTCATCCTACTAATCATCTACTATACCAAAGAACACAAAATAGATCCCAAGTCCAATCATTTAAGCATAAAATATTTAAAATTAAATTATCAATTGTTACTGTGTAAAAATTATCCTCTAAGAAAAAAGGGTAATCAAAATAGAAATGTCTAAGAAAATGAGAAAAATAGTTTTACAAGGAAAACTAGATAGAAATGATATAGAGTATTGGCAAAAAGAGATGAGAGAAGGGAACCATCTATTGCTCATAAATATATTTATGTGAGTAATAGCCAAGCCACCAAGAACTATAATTATTTTTTAGAGGAATTTAAATCATTGGGAAAAAAGAGTGAAAAGAAAATGAGGACAATTTTAGACACAAATTTTTTATGCAAGATTTTTTATAGTGCATTTTCATATCCATCTGATCTAGCTCAATATTTATTCGTCAAGAACAACCAAATGACTGAAACCTAAGATAAGACGAGGAAGTATTATAACACAGTGAATTTGGTAGATAAATTATTGACTACATCATATTTTCCTATAATATATGTACTTAACTATCCAAAGGAAGCATGGGTGATCAGCTAATCAAGTTTCAAATAGACCAATAAAGTCACATTGGTGAATGCAAAGATTCTTCAAAGATATTTTACTACTCATAAACTAAAGTAAAATGAGTTTATTTTATATCCTTGATCAAGTTCCTTTTATTATAAATTAGTAAAAAGAAAATTTGTGGAATCATGAAATAATGAAGGATCATTGATAAAATCTTAAAATGTTTTCATCTAATATTTGATACAATAGTGATTAAAATTTGAGATGTAGAGAACTTGTCAATTCAACATTTAATTAGGTAGCACTCTTTCTTCAAAACTATGAGTTGTTTCTAACAAGGTAAATAATTTCCTCTAAAGGACAAGATTTTAAAGTGCAAGCCAATGCTACATGTAGAGGGTAGGTAATAACTCTCACTAGAACTCAAGGGGTAGAGATATAGGAAACTTTGCATGAAAAAATTGTAGAGATTATTTGTCAATATGAGAGTACAAAGATGAGAAATAAATCAATTCTCTATTCAACTCTAGATCAACTAAGAACAAGAACAAGGTTAGCCAAGTTGGGATGGCCTTTTAAGGAATTCAAAAGGCGACATGATGGATGCTTACTCGATCATGTTGGGGGGTCAAAACTAGTTATGCGGCCAAAATCCTAGTCCTATACCATGGGATTGTTGTGCTGACTAGGCCAAATATGAGGAAGGATGTCATCCAAAGGGATGCATTAAACATGATCAATATTTTAAATAAAAGGGCAGTGAAAAAGAGAAATTACAAAGATTTGTGGTTAAAACTAAAAACCTACCATGAAACACAAAGGAGGTGTCATTTTAACACACCTTTCAAGACAGTAATAATGTTGCTAATAGGTTGGCAACCATGGGGAAATTTATGAAGGGGTTCAAAATTTGGGATAATCCTCTATCCATCCCCATCGAAGTGTACAATTCCATCTATCACAATCATAACCAAATTGTGCATTAATGATCTATCCATTATTATTTTTAATAGGGTTAGTTTTCCATGTCTTTCTTATGAGTTGGATTAACATTTCAATTTTTTAATTAAAAGTGGTTGTGACAAAAATATTGAGTTTATTGTTCTTGTTGTTTGTGGGGTTTTTTTTCCCTTGAAGTGGTTTATATTTTCTTAGGTAATTAATATAGAAGGATCGATGGAGACTCCTATTAGATTGAGCCTGATGTGTGGGTAGAATAAAAAATTGACAGTAATCTTTTGGAGATCCTTAAGAAGGGTGGATTGAATCATTACATCATTTGCATGAAGTGTTATAACCCTAAACTTTTATAGAAAGTTGTAGAGTTTTGCAATTGTGGAAAGGTCATGGTGGGTTGTGTCACTTTCCTCATCGCTCTGGAGCCCATATCTTCCATCACTAGATTGAGTATGGAAGGGGTCAAGATTTTGAGAAACACTAAAATGTCATTCAAGGAGATGGGCTATAAAATACCAAAATTTCCTCATGGGTTTAACAAAGAGATGATGGACAGGGTGTGGAAGTCTCTAGTGAAGGTTCTCATCCATTTTTTTATGTGCAAGAGAAGGTATAATAGGTTTCATTCTAATATTTTTCCCATGTTGAAGCATTTTCATAGGAATGACTTATTATGTATTCCTTTCTAAATTTTCTCCTTCCTTTCTTTGTCAATTAAAAAATGTAAAGTTAAAAGTTCCTTTCCTAAACATGAAGGTATTTTACTCAAGATCTATGTGTTCCATTGGAACATGACCCTTCATGCCTCCCCTCACCTAGCCCCTAAGATTAATAAAAACATTTTCAAGGCTATTTTTTCCATAGTGAGACAATCTTGCACTCTATGACTCCCTCTAGTTCTGGGGTTAGGACTTTGCCTCCTTGTAAAGATAAGCACAAAAAGAATGAGCTTCCTAATTCCAAAGATGAAACTGTAGAACTTGTTGAGGAATCAAAGAAAGGCTCCTCAACCACTAAAATTGATGGGACCTCAGAGAGTTTGTCACAATTTTTTACCCTTGCTTTCCTATGATCTACTATGTACCCACTCTCCTCCACATCATTTAAGCTACCCAGAATTCCCAAATGTGTCTAAAGATCCCTCTCCTATTCTGGTTCTAACAAAAGATGATGGAAATATTGGTTTGGATACTTTTACCCTCTACTCTATGGAGATGTCTTTATGTTACAACAAGTTGAAAGTGGCAACTTAATGGCTCCTTTTTGAAATGCACGTTACTTCAAGAAATATAAATAGGATTGGGGCTATTGTGCAAGCCAAGAAAATGTATGTAGACTAGATGCCTACGTACCAAGATGAGGTCTCATGGGAAGTAGAAGGGAGCTGCAAGACAAGCTCAATAGCTAGGAAAAGCTAGAGTAATAGGTGGAGCACATAAGAATCAAAGTCCCCACTAAGGAAGAGTATATGAAGGTGATTAAAGACTTGGTGTCTATAGAGAAGGATTAGGCCCTACTAGGTGATAAAATTAAAAATTTGATTAGTCATACCTTCCATGCCCATACCAAGATGGAAGGGACGATTGAGAGTTTGAAGGCTCACCTGGAAGAGAGGTTGGAAAAGAGGAAACAAAAGGAGGAGAATCTGAGAAAAGTGGAAGGTTAGGAAAAGACTTCTTTGGGGTTTAGTAAGTTCACACTTTCTGACTCTAAGTTCTCCTTTCTAGACCAACTCAAGGAGCTACTGAAGTAAGTAGTTGTTTCATGTTTTGGTGTTAGTTCATGATGCCACTTTTTCAATTGTGTGGTTGTTGGTTGGTGTGGTGCAATGCTTAATTGTTGGTTTGGTTAGCCATGGTCCTTTATGTTATTAATTTTTTTTAATTTTTACTGTTTAAGATGGAGGCATCTTAGCCAATCTCAAAACTCTATTAGTTAATTGGGGTTTAGTTTTGACCTACCTAGGATTAACTATTTTGGTTTCCCCTTTTTTAGATGTAGCTATTGTTTTTGGTTGATTTTTTTTGGTAGGGTCACTTCTTGTGATCTTTCTAGTCCACTACTCTAGATTTAATGTTATTTTTTTCTATGCATTTGTTCCCTTGATTCTTTAATTAATTAGAACCAAGAAGGAGAACATCTTGAGTTAGAGTAGTTATAAGATTAAAATTTAAGGTAATAATTGTAATAAGTTTGTTAAATATGCAAGTTAATATTTTAGAAAAATGAATGATTTGTCAAAAAGTTGCAAATGTGTGCAATGAAGAAAAAGTTCAAGAAAATCATTGCATAGATTCTATGTGTGATATTAATAAATAGGGGACACCTAAAGTATGGTATCTAGATATTAGTCAAAATAGACACATGAGAAATAATTTAAAAGTTTATTTTTTTTATTGATAAAAATGTGATGTTTGAGATTGAAATAGAAAATAATGGAGTAATTCTATTAATGGGAAAATACTTTTTGATGGTCTCCATGAAAAAGTATAACAAGAAAGATATAGAGAACTCCTATTTTGTAAGTAACATAATGCCCAATTTCATGAGTGGTAGACAACTAGTCCAAAATTGTTATAAAACGTTAATAGGTAAAAGTGAGTACACCATGTATGACAATAATGGGAGCCACAATTTTATTGCAGCTATTAAAATAAAAAGGGCTGAATTATTTCTATAGATAGTAGAGATATATTTCTCATCAAGATAGTCAATATTTTTTATTTTTTTTAATTTTAAAAAAAGGAAGTGGGACTTTATGTATCTTGTGTGTGTGTGTGTAGAAACACACACACACACACACACACACACACACACACACACACACGCACACACACACACACACACACACACACACACACACAAAAGATACTCTAACTAGTGAAAGAATTAGAAAGAGAGAGTACAATTATACAACACTATAATAACAATTAGTTATATATACTATCACTCAAGACCCCTCTATAATTTTCTATCCTAGGTACATTAAAATATATTCATACTAGTTTTAATGTTTTTTCAAAAAGAGCTTGGTTAAAAGTTTTGTAGAGATATTTCAATTCATATAGATTATTTGACACCTGCTCCAAAAAAAGTCTTGACAAAAATAGCTAGAAAGGAAAGAAATCAGATAGGCCACAAGAGAATCATGTTTAAATAGGTCTAGATAGCTCTGGATTGGTTGATTGATGGTAAATACAACATCGGATGTATGTTCTAGCACAATCTCTATAGTAGAGTAGTAGTGCTGGTGAGATGTCATATCCCATTCTTGTTTCCTTAATGCCAATAAGACTAATATTCTAATATAGATCTACCAATAATATATCATAAATATTTTGATTAAATTTTGAATTCTAAATCATTAATTATTAATGGAAAATTAGTTTTACAAGGACCAAAATAAAACATCTTCCTAGAAAGAGAGAAAAGCGAAAATCTAGAGAGTAACCAAATGCTAGAGACTTCTTTTTCTTAATGTTGATAAAGTTTATATCCCTAAATTTTTTGTTCTTGAGTACTGATCAATTGAAGTATTAGGATTTTTTTAGAAGTGATCAACGATCTTTTTATATTTGAATATATGTATGCATAACAATTACAAAGAGGTTTGGATGGTATAATAGTCACCACTACACCAACACTAACAATTGCCAAGCTTTTTCTTCTAGTTTTTTCTTTAGCCTTTTTATACTTTGGGGTTAGCCCCCCTTTCATTTGGCTGATATCTAATACTTTAAAAACAATTTCTAGGCTTAACTTGATTAAGGAATTTTTAATTAGCAATGTTAATTGAATCATTCAATCATGTATAAAATCTTATTTTGAAGTTTGACATATTCAACATAAAATAGACCCAATATAACATATGCAATAAGTATCTAGATACATGGAGGCTCCACAAGAAATGCAATTAGTAAGTGGTTAAGAAAATCCCAAGGTATGTGAATGGGTATAAAGGATATAATATTCTATATATTGCAGTGAATGAGTTTAAACTATTTGGATACATGAATAGTGATCAAGATATTATTGTGGATGATAGGAGGAGGACAATGGGTTGTATATTCCTTTTGGTTCTCAGAGCTATCTCGTGGGATTTCAAGAAACAACTAGTAGTATTTCCATTTCTAGACTAGGTTAAATATATAGAGGTAAAAGTAATATCATGTCAAACTTTTTGACAAAGGACAATATTATCAAATATGAATGAAAAATGATAAGATAAAACAAAAAGACTTTAGGAAAAAATTTCATCACTATATTTAATGAAAAAATAATTTTTTCATAGGAAAAGAAAATATATTTGTATTAGGCACCATTTCATAAGAGGAGTTTATTTAAAATGCCAAACAAACCACAACATTTATATGTATATGTAGGATCCTAAAAATAGAGCCTATAGGAAATATGTTTTTGAGCACTTAAAAAGTAGTTTATGCTTTATCAATATGAATATATATTGAATATTTTAAATTTAAAATAGGAAGCCTAGTGTGAGTAGTCTAGAAGATTGCATTGGGATCTTGTCTCCCATTTATGTCAAAAGAGTAGTAGAAAGGTAAACTATTTTGAGTGAAATTTTATTCCTTGTAGGGAGGGCTAGAATTTGATGGTCCTATTGGTTGTTTCTCCTCCACTTTTGAGCAACATATGATAGGTTCAAAATTTGTTGGACCATATTGACATGTTAATTTTTTATAAAACTGTCAATATGGTACTTAAGTTTATCAATAAACCATCAAAGTTCATTATATACAATATAAAATTGTTTTCCCAATTTTAAATATTAGTATACAAAATATAAACTTTTAAACTTTCTTAAGGCTAATTTATAATTACTTTCAACAATTTTATATTATCTTAATAAATTTACGAATATAGAAACTTCAAATATGATATTTTGTAATTATTAATAATTAATAATACATTATATTGATGTTTGACAATCACTATTTATCTTAAAATGTAAAACGAAAGGTGTTAGCATGAGTAAACCATCATTAAAAATACACATGATAATAGGATGATCATCAAATTCTGGGCCTGCTTGTATGTACTTTTGAAATTTTAAATTAAAATAAATAAACTAAGAACATGAAAAGGAAAAACATTCTCTAGATCAAGGAGTTAGAAGATTTTAGATAGATAGAAAAATATGTTTTTCTTTGAGATGAGAAGAAGAAAGTTGATCCCACAATAGTTGTATGTGTGTAATGAGAAGCAGATTGCTCTAGAATTTTTAGAAGTTCCAAGCTAGTAGAGTGAAGGGTTTGAGAAAGTAAGAAAATTGAATCCACAAAGCCCCACATAGAAGAAAAAGAAAAGAGGAGGCAAGGGTTTTCTCTAAAAATATGAAAAATGGTATTCTCAGATAAAGAAAAGATGCAAGATGCAAGATGCTTACAAAAAAACTATCCTTATAGGGAGATTGGAACCCAAAAAGGGTAACCTAAAAGGTACAAAGGGTAACTTGAAATGTAAATGCTATTTCATCATTACTAAATAATTATTAAATGAGAATGAAAAAAGTGCATAAAGTGAAATCTTAAGAAGGGAGAAAAGGAAATTTAACTAATTAAATTAAATTAACCATTTTCTCTAACACGTCCCCTTAAGATGAGAAACAATGAAATTACAAACAATGTAGAAAGAGAAAGGAAACTACAATACAATGCTAAAAGCAAACTTGGGTTCCAGCAACAAGGTTGATAACGTACCCAATCACAACCAAATCTCTATGAAAGGAAGAAATAGAGAAAACCTAGTGAGAAAATCTCTACTCCAAAAAGAGATAGTTGAAAACCAAGTGAAAGACTATAGAAGCCTCCAACTAAAGGAATATTCTAGAAAATAGGAACAAATAGTGATCATGAAGAAAAAATTAGTGAAGTAGTAGAAAACTCTAGAAAAAAGAAACTACTAATCTATAGAACCTCCTCTGAAATAGAACCTAACTAGGTGGAGAAAACTATAATCTTCATTGAATTAGGAGGTAGACAAAGGAAAACAACTTAACTCGAAGATATAGATGAAATGAAACACCAAATCCTAAAGAGATGATCAATTGAACCAAGGAAGCATGAGAATCAATAGAAGAACGCCTCATAATGCAAACAAGGGTGAGGTGATAGGCAAGTGAGAAATTGGGCCAATATCTCTTGCAAAATAGAAAGAACCAAGAACATCAAGAGTGAGAAAGAGGTACATACACCTATAAAGGCACGTGTCATTGACACATCATGGGGCTAATGTCGTTGAAGGGACACTCACTTGATAAAGGAAGAGGGCACTAAAAGGAAAACAACTATCCCCCCATGACACTTTATAATTTAGTGCAAGTAAAATAAGTCACAATGATGAGAAAGATCTTGAAAATGCAAGGAGTGACACTTTATCTCAGTACGTTTGTATAAACATGCTTAAAAGTGATATCAACAATAATCATAAAGGGCAAACAACTATTACAATAGATAGTACAACCCAAAAGAAGAAATCACATGCCATGAAAATGATCCCTATACCTAAAACATCCAAGATATCCACCATAGTCCAATTAAAAAAAATGATAGAAAGAGCATGGAGCATAATATGGAAGACAAACTAGAATTTTTGGAAAGAGAATTAAACCACTTTTCCAAAAATATGATGTTTTTGAAAAATGGAGGTGGAATGCCCAAGATATGCCCTTTGGAGGGAAAAATAGAACATTCAACTTTGATTGCCCAAACAGGAAAACAAACTACATCAAAACTCAAAAATTACTATGTCATTGTCTCTATCTCAGAACTAGCTTTTTGGTGCTTCTTTTGGATTGAAAAAACAGCTATGTATGCTCAAGATATGATTAGAAAACAAATAGTATGTCAAAAGAAGATGTGAAGGGAAAGCAGGAGTGACGATGCAATGTTGATGTCAACATTTTACTACTTTAAAATTGATGGCCCACCGGCCATTGTAGAAAAAAATATTGCTATGTAGCATGCCACATGGTAGTGTGCCCAAAAAACGTGATGTGGCACCTGACACGTTACAGGTGTTGATGTAGAACTAGTGGCATTTGGTAGATGCCAATGATGCCACATGGGCAGAGGAGGGCTAGTAAAAGATGCCACATGGTTAATGTGCAAAGCCATTGGCAAAGTGATGCTTGAGTGGCAAAAGGAGGTGGTGCAACTTGTGGCTAAGCCATAGTGGCAGTGGAGCGGAGACTGGAGGCAATGTAGGCAACAACTAGAGGAGAGTCCCGATGGAGCAGTGGTGAGTGGTGTTGGCATGGTGGCTGCAAAGTGGCACTCAAAAAATGGAAGGTCAATGGTTGGAAAAGGGCTCATGGGCTCGAAAAACACTTGCATGCCAGCAAACTTTAAAAGAAAAATCATAGTCGATGCTGGAATGAGGCAACATGTTGGAAAATGGGTCCATGTGCCAAAAAATTGCTTGTGGTTGGTTTTTCTTTTTTTGAAAATTCTTCTCGATCTGTGTGTAGGTGGCCAAATGACCTTCTAGGAAAAAAAATTGCCTTCCCAATCAATATTGTCCAAAACAGACAAACTTTATATGAAAATGGGAGGTTTGACACCTTTTGAATCCAACCATGAGGTTGATTTAACATCAAACTACTCTAAATTTTAAAGACTCCCTTGTTTTCACAAAAAAATTGAAAAGACACCAAATTTGATCAATCAAACCATTATTCTTCTTTTTTCTCTAAATACTGAATAAGCTATAGTAGATCTAGCTTTGATACTATGAAGTATTTGAGCAATACACAAATCAAATCCATGAAGCCCTCGAATACCTACATGTAGAAAACCTATCATAGAGAAGAAAAAGACAAGAGTAGGCAAGGGTTTTCTTTGAAAATATGCAAAATTGTATTCTCATAAAAAGAAAAGATGTAAGATGCATACAAATAATCTATCCTTATAGGGAGATCGAAACCTAAAAAGGTTAACCTAAAAGGTACAAAGGGTAACCTAAAAGGTAAATGCTATTTAATAATTACTAAATAATTATTAAATGAAAATGTAAAAAGTGCATAAAGAAAAATATTAAGAAGGGAGAAAAGATAATTTAATTAATGAAATTAAATTAAGCCTTTTCCCTACCATAGAGGAAGGAGTTTTGAACATAAAAAGATTTTTTTCGATAGGGAACAACTTAAAAATGTTGCAAGTAATTTTTTTTACCTATATCAAATCTCTTTTCTAATTTAGGATCTTCGTCAAGTGTTTTATAAAATTTTATTTTTTGTCTTTAACAAATTAGTAAAATATTGTTAGTCTCCAAACAAGTATTTTTTCAGAATTAATTCTGCATTGCAAATTGATTGGAAAGCTACAAAGAAGATTAGTGGCTTGCCTTTTCCATTTAGACATGTTCATGGGATAATAACAATTTCTTCAACCTCAATTAACATCTAATACGACATGTCATTACTCATAATTATAGAGAAATCAATGTAGTGGTCAATTGGGCTTTGAATGTGGCATATAAAAGCCATACAAAGATGATATGGAATCATGGTGACAACATCCCTACTAATTGGATATTATTTATAGAGTATGAAAAGGTTAGAAGTTTGCAAAAGAGTTTTAATAATGATGAAAATAAAATTAAGGAATAATTATGAGTTGCTCAAGAATGGGGAGTTGTGGTTGATGATTATATTTGATGAGACAACTCATTCATTACCACATGGATTGTGGGTATTTTGGCATAAGAGAATACTTTGCTAGCATTTTGATATAGAGTTTTCCATTTTGACTAAGATTTCTAGGACTGTGAGGATTTCTTGCAGTTTGAACATGGGTGGTAAGAGAAAGAGGGTTGAACCCACAAGTTGCAAGGAATGGAAGCAAAACACTAAAATTTGGGATATTTTAGAACAAGGGCAATTTATGAGCTTCATGGAGAAGTTAAAGGGTAGTAATCCAACAATTACTTGTAAATTTATCAAGACATGGAAGAATGGAAACATCTTGGTGGGAAACTAGAGAATGGAATTAAAGGAGGACATTATAGTTGAAGCCATCGGTCTTGAGCTTGACGAAATTAATTTCTATAGGGATAGGAAGCTTTTTGATTGTGCTGTTGATGAGTTTGCGATTACAACCAAGGAGAGAAATAGGGTTGTGAAAATTAGTAATTCCTATTTTAATCCTCACTCCATTTGCATACCTTGGAGGTTTGTGATGTTTTTTGTGATTCAATACCTAACCCTTGATGTTCATTTTACCAAGATTTTTGGGCACCATTTTATGCTGGTCAATCATTTTAGGCATAGGGTTAGAATTAGCTTCCCTTTCTACCAGAGGCAGTCGTTGGATAACACTATTCTTTCTTTTAAAATGACCTTGAGGTGGATAATGTTTTCCATGAGGGCTTGATTGTGCTGATCATGAATCCTTTTAAATCCAAAAATGTAGACATGCCCTATATTAGTAAAAGAACCTTAGAGTGTGATATAGAGGGGAGTGATCAAGATGATAGTTATGAAGAAGAAACAAAGGACAAAGATGAGGAAATGGTTGACAAGAAGTCGAAATATTTCTCACTTGGGAGCTTGTCTACTAAGAAAAGTAAGGGTAAGGAGGGGCTTTATGAGATGGAGACAGATTATGAGGAGGATCTTGAGAAGGTTAAAGGGAATAAAACCAAAGGAAAAACTAGCATGTTACCAAAACCAAGGGGAAGAAGATAGACAAAGCCTTGAACATTCCCTTTGATGATGAACCTCTTATTCAAAAGATGGTGCTAAGAGCTAAGAAAGTGCATTCTCAATGGAAGACTAATGAAATTGTCATAAAGGAGCCAGATATTGAAAGAAACACTATGGATTTAGATGAGGAAAACCCTAATCAGAACAAGGATTATGATGAATAGGGGTATATGAAGTAGACCATTGGTAACCTAGGTGTGATGAAAAGGGATATAACCAATATAAAGGAACAAATGTAGGATATCAAGAGGGATTTTGAGCAACTGAGCAGGACTACTAGAGGGGAGAGGACTCTTGATCAACATCTAGATAGGCTCTCTAAGGTTATTGGTAATGCAAAATAAATCAATTGTTTTTTTGAAGAGAGTCTCACCTCTAGAAGTGAAGAAAAGAGCTAATGAACAAATGTTGAAGGAGATGTTTAAAAAGATGGATGCCATGGGAAATAGAGTTGACCACATGGAAAAGGTTGTTAAAAAAATTGCTAATCAGAATTGTTCCACATTGAAAATTGTTGTAGACAACATCAAAACTCTGCTAGACAAACTATATCAGGAGGGAATTCATGGTTCTAAGGATAGGAGTGAGGATCAAGGCCATAATAAACATACTAGAGCTAATTCAAAGAAAATAGAAGTTGTGGAAGATAAAAAAATTGATGAGATGAAGGCTTCTATGGTGAATACAAATATCCTAATTTATTGAAGAACCTATAGCTGTCTCGGTGCTATCTTTTTGTTGTTTTATTCTTGTTTATTGTTGTAAGGTTTTTGTCTTAGTTTGTTTTGTTTTTTTGGTGCTGATGCACAGTTCCTCATGGGCTTTCTTAGCTATTTCTGTTTGATACTTTGTAAAAGGTTTCAGGTCATTTAAAACCTATTTTTACTTAATCAAAACATCTAATAGGAAAATAAGACTGATCTTGAGAGAGATAAAAATAATCTAGAAAGATGGAGATATGAGTAAAACTTTGTTCTTATTTCTAAAAAATTAACCATCCAATTAGAGTGGTGTTAGAGAGGTTTGAATGACATCCCATAAGAAGGGATAATACACATTATCACCAACATAAATTATTTTTCTAGATATTTACATGTCATAACTACATAAATAAAAAGAAAATGAAAGAAAAAATGAAAAGCCTACACAAGAACAAAGTGCACATTTGTTAATCATGGTTCAAATTTTTTTTCATACATCTACACTTGAGTACTTAAATTCTCATTAATCAGATAATATTAGATACATAACAAGTTACATCAGATTACATATAAATATGTATCTTAAACTTGACTCTTGAATATCTAATCATGTAAGTTGAATAGGCAAGGACAATTAGAGGAGAGCCAAGAATGATTGTTAGGATTCACACCGCCAACACTCCCACTCAAAGACCACCCAATTCTATAATAGTTCATTTCCCTACTGCAATTGCTTTATCACATATCGGAGATGTCAAGAGAATCTCAACAAAACTCAAACTTTTCCCATGTTACATTCTTCATGAGAGCATCAACTAGATTCATTGTGTCAATCTTGACAAATTGAAGCTTGTCTTCTTTAATCACATGCCAAATAGAGTGAGAAAACAAGTTGATAGTTAGAGTATCACCAAGATGTATGATGTTTGGTCATAAATATTGCATTGTTGCTAAAAAAAAAATAGTATAATATGACTGCTTCAATTCAATTCTAATTCTTAGTAGATGTTGTAACCATACCATCTCCTTTTCCACTTGGAAAGACCCCTATATTGAGCTTTTGCAAATTATTGTGCAACTATATACTGCAATTTAAGACCAAAAAAATAATTGACCCACCAAATGTGAAAATATAACTTCATAAATAGATGATCAATTGTCTAAATTTTCACCAATATTTGAGTCTCTATAATTGCTCAATTTCTTGCCCAAAATAGAAAGTGGGATTAGAAACATCCATTTAATAGCCTCCCAATAAGGTTTACTAGAACCACTCATAGATCTTTTTACTACTCCTCTTGCAAGAGAAATATTTGGATGAGTAGAAATCATAGCATACATAATACTCCTGATAGCAGATGTATAGATAAATATTCGGATGAGTAGAAATCATAGCATACATAATTCTTCCAATTGTACATTTTCAATGTATAGGTATATTTTCTTTTTGTGTCTATTCCATGAAATGGTCATTCCAGGTATACTCTTGGCTGCCCCCACATTGTTCATGGCAAATAAGTTATCTAACCATTTGTTTAGCTCATAAGCAATCCTCTGCTTTCGATTTGTAAACCCATTTATTTATAAGGCTTGCCTTTTAAGCGGTAAGGGCACCAAATCTCAAGTATGAATCGGTAATAGCGAATTCATCGCTTTAGGCATGCCTTGTGCCATTTGTAACAATCAATGGCTTTGCAAGAGTCCTTCTAATTTGTAGGTTCTTTAGGAAACAATAAATTGTAATTAGAAAGTTTAGAGGGAAGCCTCGTCTGCCTTGTAGATCTCCGTACACATTGCCATTGCTGGGTATATAACCTTTGTATAATATTGAATTTGTAACATATATCTTCTATGCACGAGCAGGCATCTCCGTTCTGTGTAATGAATTGTGCCCTTGGAGCGTGGGATCAAGATTCGAGACCTCTTTATCTCTCTCAAATTATGTCAAAAAAACCAAAGTGGGTGAGGGACTGCATAAGAGGATGTCACAACATTATTATTTGCACCTATAATTAGACACATAAGGGAACCAAGGAGACCTTCATGCTACCACACAAGCTGAGGAGGAGTTGAAGAACATTCAAGTGACCTTGTTGTGTTGGAATGGAGATGTTCCTTCCTGCGATGTTGGATTGTCAATGTAATCTCCGCCGCGGTGCATGCTGGAGACACTCTCATTATTGCAGGGCTACAGACGGTTAAGGGAGTAATTATTATTCTTGTCTGATGCAGCACAGGAATGGCCCAAATCGGTAACAGGGGACTGAATTGCTTGCAACCGCCCATGAGGTTCTGCAAAATCATTACCTACGTGGACACCACGTTATTGGGGTATTTGGTATGCTCATAAGACTAAGCATCTTCATTTGTCTGGGTTGTAGAGAGGAATTCCTCAACAACTTGCTCTAAAGAGTCGTTCTATGCCATGAGTTGGGGAAGAAAAAGGGTGTTCTAAAACCCTGTCACAGAAGGCACTGAAATGGATTTATACATTGCTTTCTCTGTGTCCCATATTACTTTGTACAGATCTTTTCTGTATATCGTTGTTATTAAGTTTTGAAAATGAGACATACTCTTCTACAGCTTATCCATTACTGGAAATGTCTTCTCATTGAAGACAACATCTCTACTCCGTATGACCTTATTTTGCAACTGGATGCCAAATTATGAATCAAAATTGGTACTCCCCATAATCAATAAATATGCCCTTGCGATTTAAGGTCCAATTTTGTCCTCTTTTTCTTTTACAGCATGAACATAAGCTTCACATCTAAAACTTGCAGATGTAAGAGATTCTTTAAGCCAACCATTCTTCTTTCAGAATAATGAAGTCTAACTTTGATGACAGACTCTAGTTCATGAGATATATCAGTGTATTACATCCCTCCCCCCACATTTCTTTTCCAATTGGACAATAAAAAACATGAATTGTTTTGTTTAACCTCTCGGCCGCTCCATTCTCCTAAGGATTAAAGGGAACAACTTTAATCCTATAGATACAGTGATCACCACAAATTGAATCAAATCCTGAGGTGCAAAACTCAACTCCATTGTTATTTTCTAGGCACTCAATCCTGTCCCCAATCTTATTTTCATCACGAACTTTAAAGTTTTTGAACTTAAAGAACGTATTTGATTTCATAGAAAGCATATAAATCCACACTTTTCTTGTACAATCATCTAGAAAAGTGAAAAAATAATCAGCTTTTCCAGTAGGGATTACCTTAGTGGGTCCAAAGACAACTGAATGAACAATCTCTAATAGTGTTGCATTCTTTTCACTATCAGTCGTCAAGAAGCTGAGCCACCTCTTTTTTCCATAGAGATAATGAATAGAAAAATTGGCAGTTGTTCCCTTTTATGCATAACATCAAGATTCTTTCTTTCTTCTTTGTTATGTGACTGAGTCTTTAATGCCAAAGCTCTGAGATGTTGTATGTAATTAAGGTAGAAGCCCCACTTCCTCGTTATTTTATAAAATACATAGACTACCAATTCTATCTCCCTTTGTTACTTCTCAAGTATAAAGATTGAAGACAATATTGCAGTCTTGAGTATGAAGTTGATATCAAAAATCTCTTTAATTTAGAAATATGATGTACATCCTTAAGTAACCACTTTCTCCCTCAAAATGATAATTAATCATCGCCTTTTCCAATGATTGTTCAATATTTTTTGTCTCCTAAAAAGAGCTTCTTGATAATTGGAAAATACCTTCTTGTAAGGAGTGGCATGGAAGGAAACACCGGAATCAAGCACCAACAATTTTGAAGTAGTGTCCCTTATTGCCAAAATTGAGATACAATCAGCTTTTGCATAGCACTATTGGCTCCCATGTGCTACACTCTTTCTTTCTTTCTTGTAGTTTCTAAAATCTTTTTTTACATGGCTGGATTTTCCACAAAACAAGCAATCACTACTCGTCCTTCCTGACTCTGATCTCCTTGCTGATTTGGTTCTTTTATGATGCTTGTTTCTGCCACTATTATGGCTCCTTCCTCCATTATGAGTGCTTACAATCGTTAAGGTCTCACTACATGAGGACTCTCGGTTCCTTCTCATGTGATGTTCTCTGAGAAGAGTAGCTAATACATCATCAAAACTCAACTTATTCTTATCGGATACTAAAGTACTAATCACTGTCACAACTCTACTTTAGCTATGTAGTAATGAGCACATCAAGAAACAACCTTGTTATCACCGTCTTGTGTCATGCCAACTTAATTTATTTGGCTGATTAGAATATTTAACTCATCAATGTGGTGTGACATAACACTTCCTTCATCTTGAATTTTTATAGCTTCTGTATGATAAAGACTTTATTTGCAATTGAAGCCATCTCATATATACCTTTGAGTTTGTCCCAAACTACTTTAGTTGAGGTTTCATTTTAAGACATTGAAAAGAACATTATTGGATAGCAAGAGAAATGTAGTTGCCATCATTTTTAGATTTTTGAGTGGTGATAATCAAATTTATAGTGCTGCTTTATTTATGAGTGGTAGATATGCACACTCCCTCCAAGTATATCTCGCGAGTGCCTGAACTGTAGCAGCATCTCAACCTTTTAGCGTTGACGAATCCTCTATCAGGAAAAAAACAAAAACACTTCATCCTTTTTAGGATCAGGCCCTAGAGTATCATTGTATGCTACGCAATAAATACTTTTTCCAAACTTCAGTTTTTTCCTTAATTGTAATGTTTTAAGTATAACCCAATTAAAATAATATATTGTCTCAATCATTGTTGTCAAGAACAAATTGGCACCACCAGGTGCAACTCAAATTTAGACACGCTATTAGTGTTCATACAAAGACTATCGGACCACGATATCATTATTTTCCTCGTTCTTCGTACATAACAATAAGAGTGATTGGTAGAGCATTAGTATTGGAACACAATATTTGGATAATATTTCTTCAAACTAATTGTGACATACAACTCTGACCTGTTTACTGAACAAATGAACCTGCTTTCTTGGCTGTAAGACCGAAGCACCATGAAGATAATATGGTAGTTTCCTATATATTCATAGTTCTACCTCCCGTACCGAGATTTCAGAGTTGGGAGAGGTGTATTTGACACAATGTTATATTGCAATATAATTGAAAATAGGAAGCAGTCGTATTATTTCTATCACAATTTAATTATGTATTTTTGAGTCAAACTTGTTGACTTATCCTTGGACATGAGTAGTAGTTCACTCTAATACATCTCTTATGAGAATAATTGGAACACTTAGCACTCATTGGATTTAGATGATGCTCACATGGGTGAAGCTTGGGGACTTCCCAGGTGATCACCCATCCCAATACTACTTCAGCTTGAAGGCTCTTAACTACGAAGTTTCCTCCATGCCTAAACCCAGTTTGCTTGCAACCTTTTGCAAAACCTTTACCAAGTGTAGCTACAGTTCAATAGAAAGCCCATTAAGCTCATCAATTGATAAATATGAGATATTTTCCACAGCAAGTAGAATTTTCATAGTGCTATCAGGATTTAATTATGTAGTTTTTGAGTCAAACTTAACTACCAGAATAAGTGTGTGGTTTTTGAGTCAAACTCATTTACCCATAGCAATATCACAATTTAACTTGCTATGAAAGATATCTCCTACTTATCAATGGAAAGTAGTCTACTCTTCCTTCCAAATGAAAAATGTGCACTTGAAATTAATAGAACTTGTTGTACTACATATTTTGCTATTCTAGAATTATTTTCAAATTTTTTTTTCAATTATATAGCATATGCATCAATTCAAAAATTTGACTAAATTATTCATAAACTAAACTTTTCTCAAAATACATTTAAATGATCAAACTATGATTAAAAATTTAGATGAGTGACCATCAAGTTCAAAACCTTCTACCACATTACCTTACATAGCAGGAGAAGATAAGAATTCAAGCCTCCTTATTGATCAATTTCTTCCAATGTCCCGTCAAACAAGTTCTTTTATCAAAACTACAAGAATTAATCAATTTTGTCGCAACTATTTTAGACGCTGGATATTTCTTACTCAAATGCGAATTGTCGAAGATTACATTTCAGATATGCAAATAGATTCTACTTGCCCTGATACCATTTAAAGAGGAGGAATTTCCGTTATCGTTGATCTGAAGCTGACTTATATAGAGGAGATGCACTAGTTACATAACTAGACACAACATTTGCAACAACGAAATACGCTAATCAGACACTTTCGAATATTCTGACACATTCTCTATTACAACGACAACAGCGTACTGCGTTTTTTGAAATTGTCTTATTTGCACTTCTATTACATCTATCATATATCTTTTAAATACATTTTTGAAATAAATACAAGGCCTCCATTTTTTAAGTCTTACACTAGTTCAATCGATTATTTTATTCCTTATCATGTTTCCCTAAATTTATCTATTATAATATTTATTTTTTAAACATATTACTTTTTCTATAAAACATATTTAATTACTATCACTGTGATTAACAAGATTTGTAATTTGAAAAATATTTTATGTTTATTCTTTATTGTATTACTGATAACAAGTGAGTTATAAAATGAACAACAAAAATACTTTGTTTCTGAAAACCATTTAAATGTGAAAAAGAAAACAACAGATGTAAACAAATTAGACAAGGGAAAACACAATCAAATATAACATTAGATTTATCTGGTTCACCATAATTTCTGACTACATTCACACTGAGCATTGAATTGATTATCAAAGTTAATTAGAAATGGTGCACAAGCAGCATATATAGAATACAATTACATTATATGATGAAAAGTCTCTAAAACCAACAGACACATAATTGGAAGGAAAATAAAATAAGAATGATCGGCCTTTACACTATAACAGTTGCACATACAGGCACTTAGTAGTAGAATAGGATTGTAAGACACTTAGTAGTTGTATAGGCTTGTAACTTAGGCAACATAAATATTGAAATAACTAATTATTTTGTGATAGTTTTAAGTTTTTTTTAGTAAATCATTTCAAAAAAACTAATAAATGTCTCCTCTCTTTTATCCCATATGACAGTGCAGAATGAGATGCAAAAAGTAGACACTGCATACAAACACAATAGAATCCAAAAGCTTATCATTGTAAACCATATTCTTGAAAAAACCAAACTCAGATCGCTAATTGTGAATATCAAATTAATAAAAGATATTTTCATGTCCACTATAGGGATTTGATAAGTAATATTTGTATGACATTAATACAATGTGTTACATGATTCGGCTTTGAGGCAGGCACAATACAATGCACTCCAAACTCTCACAATACATATCCACCGTACAGCTTCTAATCCTCTATAAAGATTCAATTTTTACAAATATTTGTAATGAGCTAAGCTCTAATGAATCAATAACACACGTAATGTACTTATTTTGAGACTTATTTAATACATTCTTTTATAAAAATTGTGTATCTTATATAAAGTATCTTAATTTTAATTCGTTCACAGTCTAAATGGTTCGTAACTATCATTATCATTCTTAGCTTTTACAACTTCTGCTGCAATTGTGAAGATCTGATACACTTGTCCAAATCAGAGATTGAAAGAGACTTTCGCCATCATTTAACATTGACTCAAATGTTAAGTAGATACGTCTTTTTCAAGAGGCATGAATTTATGAGAAAGAGTATACAAAGTGATTTAACATATTTGTATTTTATGAAATTGTTCACAAAGAATTGATGGCGACCTTTCAAAATCAGTGTCTAACTAATAAAAAATAAACAAAACTTAATACAGATCGAAATGATTCATCTCATTATTAAACTTAGTAAGAGCTGAATCTGAAATTAGTGAAGAACTCATGCAGAGCTTGTTTCCTGAGAAAGCATTGCATTGATTTGATTTTCAGTTGAAGGAAAGAGATGGGTGCAGTACAAGTGATAAAGAGCAGCATACTTTATCTCAGAATGGTGTGCAGATTGTTCAAAACATAAGCTTGGAAAAATATTCAGAGCACTCAAATCCTAATCGTGTGGTTATTCGGACTGCTCTTCGCCTCTGGTAAGTAGTTAGGGTGGAATGTGTCTACTTCCTATTTATATATGCCAATGCCCAATGCTCATAGTTGAACACTTTGTATTGCAGATAAAGATAATCATGGCGATGTAGCTTTATCTCCATTAAATAACAAGACGAAGAAATCGTTTTATGGGTGATTGTTTTAAATCCCTATCATTCGACTAATATATTTTTACACATTTATATATCCAATAAAAATTTCAACTAGTTATTTAAAGGAGTAATATAAGATATTTCATAAACTTAAAGTAAGCAGTTATTTAGGTATAATTTTTTTGATGAATAGTCTTTTTCTATTAATAAATTATTATACTAGTTAGAATTCCTCAAAAAAAAGGGTCAGGATACAAGATCACGTGTGAGAGTTCACACGCCAAAGGGCAATAGCATAGCCATCAATAACATCATAGGGGCTTGGTCACCATCCTTTGTATCAGCTCGTGGGGGTGAAATATCCAATTACATTAATTTTTTAAAATAAAATGATTCATTGATTTTTTAGAATATAAGATTTTTTTAAAAATATATTAAAGAAATTAAATATTCATTGAAGAAACATGTTTAGAATTTAAAACATGGATAATTGATAAGTTTTCTTGAATTGAAATGAAGCAAATGTATGTATATATTCTTAATTGTTTAATGTATATCTATTTTAAAATATAAATGTATATCTATTTTAGAATATAAATTTATTATTAATATTTGGGAAAATCATCTATATGTTGGATTTAGTGTGTTATTTAAAATAGCCTAACTCACTACAACAACTATGAGAATTATACTGTAAACACATATCTAAGTAATTATAAATATAATTTCGATGGATTTAATTTTTATAAATCTATAAATGTTCTCCTTCAAACTATCTTCAATAACTTAGCTTTCTTCCACTTTAACCATAGTTAGTAACGATTCATTGATTTTTTAGAATATAAGATTTTTAAAAAAATATATTAAAGAAATTAAATATTCATTGAAGAAACATGTTATAATTTAAAACATGGATAATTGATAAGTTTTATTGAATTGAAATGAAACAAATGTATGTATATATTTTTAATTGTTTAATGTATATGTATTTTAAAATATAAATGTATATCTATTTTAGAATATAAATTTATTATTAATATTTGGGAAAATCATCTATATGTTGGATTTAGTGTGTTATTTAAAATACCCTAACTCACTACAACAACTATAAGAATTATACTGTAAATACATATCTAAGTAATTATAAATATAATTTCGATGGATTTAATTTTTATAAATCTATAAATGTTCTCCTTCAAACTATTTTCAATAACTTAGCTTTCTTCCACTTTAACCACCGTTTTTTAGTAAAGTGCTGAGAATGATACGGAGTGTCGCCCTTTGCTCAAATTCATAAGATAGCCTTCAAACATTTTTAAAGAAAATTAAAGATATTAGTCAAATTTGAAAGAAATGGCTTTCTCTACAAAGAAATAAATGCAAAAATAGATTCTCTCCTATTAGAGATTATCTTATGAATCATAAGTTCACAATCTATATATGTGAAAATTAACTAGTTAATGCTTCAATTTGAAAAAAGTTACTATAAAACTCCTTACGATGTAGTTTTTTAAAATAAAATAACCACAACAATAGCTATGTAAAATATAATTTAGAATTTTTAAACTAAAATTTGAAGGGATGTCAACAAGAATCATATGGTAGAGTTAAGAAATTTACATAATTTTGAGTTCTAGTCTAGCTTATGAGTGAATAGAACTCATGACCAATAGATTTCACTTGAATTTGGTCTATAAAAGCACTTCAATTTAGACAAAATTCAATTTTATGTTAGAATATCAATTGTGATATATTATGCCGATCGCAACATAGTTATTATCACTATAAATTGGCAATTCCATAAGAAACAACCTAATAATCAGTCACATTGACCAAATCTCAAACTAAACTTAAAAATTGTTGAAAGTAGTTTTTAATATGTAACAATGATAGAAACACTTTAACCTAAAAAATAATGAAATAATTTAGGATGGCATCTATTATGCCTTCACATCCATAATTGACAAAAAATTAATATTCTTTGTTTTGAGGAAAATGAACACTATCGTTTCAAAACTTGTGCATCATTTTTATTATTGACAATGAAAACAATAAATATATAGAAGAATGCTTCATATTTTTGAAATATGTCATATTTAATTAAGTGAAAATAGGATTTGATGGGACTCCCAAAACCTTTACCATAAAAAGATTACAAATAACAAAATAACTTAACACCATCAACATAAAGATAGAGAAAGAGTCATAGACTTGAACCACCCTAATAAAATTATTAACGAAATTTTAAAGCCTCTATATTTATATCACCCACTTTGAATACTAATTCCCATGTAGGCTAACTAAAGCTATCCTTCCTCAATCACTACTAGAACCTATAGACAACCTAAGAACATTCAATCATTAAATTTCCTTTTGTAATAGTGTTAGCTCCAACTGATCATGCAAATGATACGAGAGATTGTAATGTATGTGGAGTAGATAGATGAGTTGTTATGTTGTCATTTATGTCAAGAATGAGAAGGAAAAACATTATGCTAATTTATTAATATGTCAAATCATCTAAAGGATGTAGTGTTGATTGATGAAAAGGTTGGTAGAAATAATAAAAATTGAATGACGAAGAAGAAAATGGAATGAAAGAAAGTGTTGATAATTACATGGATTTCAATGAGAAATTGATGAGTTAGAATTTGGAAAGATAATAATGATTTGATTGTTTTAGATGATTTAATTAAGTTGAAATGATACACAAGTCAGTTACTTTGGTTTGAAAGGAAGGAAAGAAGTTATGAAGAGGAAAGACAAAGAAACAATGAGTTGTGCTGAGATAGTAAATGAGGTCGGTAAATGAAGGACTAATATTCACTAAGCACATGTTAAGTATAGTGTTAACTGAGATTAGTATTGACCAAGTAAGTATAGCATTAATCGAGGAAAGAAAAGATGAATAATTTATGGAATAATCGATCTAAGACCAACATTTGGTAAAAAAATTAATTGATCGACAAGTTTCTAAGATAATGATGAAGTGAATGAGTGAATTCAATAAAGACATCAAGTTAGTTATGATGTGATGATGGAGGTTGAATGATTAGAAGAGTGTTTAAAGTTCAAGCACAAACTGTGTTGATTGAGCATCTAGATTCAATGTATCATGTTAGAGGATAATCAGATGGCTTTGATTAAGTGAAAGAACATTGGAGAATCTGATTAAGTAGAAATAATATGTAAATTTAAAAGATAATGAGATGTTTATTGATGATGATCAGATTTATTTGTGAAGGTGAAGATGTAAGCAGATGTCAAGTAGGATTGTATTTGATGCAGGAGCATCTTGAGTGTGAGGGCAATCTTGCGTCACCTAATTTTTTATTTTATTTTCAACCTTTTCTATTTTAATCAGGAATAGTAGACATGGGGGTTACTATTTCTAGGAACTTAATATTTTTAGTAATTTTTTCATACAAGCTCATAATGTCCTAATTTCAAAGGTGGATATTCATCTTGGATATCTTAGGATACCAGTTGAAACTCCGTGACATCATGTGTATTCATGGATTTATTATGGATTTTTGGTTTGCAATTTTGGTATATAAACTTGAGCCTCATTTTTGGAGGCCTTAAAGTGCCCAAATAAGGTCTGTAAACTTGATGGATGGGTGCTTAAGCCAATCCATGCATGTATATTAGCAGCTAGGGTTTCCAAAAAGTGGTTATAATAACTAATCAAAGAAACAGTTTAAGAGTTATGGTCTCCTGAAGTTGGGCCAATCAAAACATAAAAAATAAATGTCAAAATTGTATTTGGTTGACTTTATATGTATTTTTAGGGTCTTTTGGCCCTACCTATTAATTTTGAGTGTCTAGAACCTTCTCAGACAACATAAAATAATCTATTTAAGAAATGCTCGAACACGATCTAGGACAACTCTAAGTGATAGTTCACAACTTTGTCTTGCCAATTACAGTAATGAAGGCACCCATGTGGGTTAGCAAATTGTAATTGCAAATTTTTTAATTCTGCATTTGCGACAACAATAAAAATCCCATATTTTGTTCTCACAACTACTATTGTTTCTTCATTTTTGTTATGTGTTTATGGTATTAAGGGGAGCGCCCTTTTTCAGTACTATAAGATCAAGTAAGTGGAGTGTGAGGTTGATGTGTGTGAATCAATAAAAAAAAGTAGAATAAATTGGGATAGAGGATGATAAAAATAAAGATCTCAAATAGAAAAGGTAGTTACTTTTTTATTAGAACATTTTTCTATTACTCTCTAGCAAATGTAGCATAAAATCTCTTAGCCAAGTGGACTTAATAGTTTTATTTTGTAAATCATTTTCAAGGTGAATTTTATTTGAATTTTTGTTAGTCCTTTAGATCAAACAACTCATTTTAGGAGTGATAAGGTCTAGATTATCTTTTTGTTAGAAAAGAAAATACTTCAAGGGGGGTGTGAATCATTGTGCCACAATCTTTTGCACAACCATGGATATTGTTAACTATATTTAAACTTGACTATATGATTAAACTAGAAATCAAATACAACCATAACACAATACAACTCATAAAACCATTTTTTTTAAACTAGAAGCTAAGGGAAAACCTTGGTGGGGATGACACCCACAAAATGATCCACTAATCAAATGCATCTTTTGAAAGATATTGATCATGCTTTGAGTCTATTACATATGTATAATGCATCTTTCCTTTTCAGAGGATTAGACCTTGTTAGAAGCCTCAAAAATATTAGGAGTTCATATTACCATAAAAAGGTATGTAAGAAGAGCCCATTTATCAAACAAGAAATAATATATTACATATGCTATCAAAAGAGATAGATACAAAAATGTTTTACATAGTGCTAATATATTCAATATCTTATATGTCCCTTTGGCACCTTCCTCAAAACTGATCACAAAACTATACTATTCTATACTTGCAGAAAATTCACATCAATAGCGATCATAGGAAGTGTATATTCAAGCATTATATAATTATAATACAATGCATCACATTGCTAAAAGAAATTTTCTTCCTTTTATACCAAAATCTTTCATCCTATTGGCATTACTGCTTGATGCATTGATAAATATTCTAAATTATATTTTTCTACACATGGGTTAATATATAGTATGGTCTCCCAATACTTTCAAATATTTTTTAAGTGAACTAGAACAATTCCTTAACCATTATTCCTTTACTCTGACTTTAACCATGTTTTGTTCTATTAACATGTACCTAGAAAAATTGTCAAAACATCATTCATACATTGCCAAACTTTAAACTCTTTTAGCCACATGTCAAATAGATCATGTCCTTTCTTTTTGTAAGTCCATATAAGGTCAAGTTTTTCTAGTGATGTGCACTAATTCAATTAAGATGACTATACATTGTTCTATTGATGTATGCTTGGACAAGTTTCAGAATTATTATACTTCAAATTTTTCCTTTGATTTTCCTTCTCAAAATAAGATATATGTTTCCAAAAATGACAACCCTAGCATACCACCTTATCCAAATTTTTAACGATCTCCCCCTTTGACATTGATGGCAACATAAGGGAAAAATTGACTAAGTATTTAAAATTTAATTTAAAAAAAGAATTTGTCAAGTATTTCACATGGCTATCAAAATTTTAAAATGTGGATCACTTTTATTCATTTAGTATACTCCCCCTTATATTATACTCTAACTTATATCTCCCTTAAGATTGGTATATACTATGTATGCTATATTTTAACAATTTCTCTCTTTCTTTATGCAAATTTTCATATTATACTCTCTCACCTTGACTCTTTGACATCAATGAGAGAGGCAAGTCAAAAAGATATATAATGTCAAAATTGTGGTGCTACCTTTAAGTTTTCATTATGTTTCTGGTTGGATAGAAAGAAGTGCAATGCAAACTACACAATTCTTCTTTAGACTAGTGAGTTATTTGTACCAAATATCCTTAACTTCTTTTGCAATAATGGTTATAGTACAAAGTATAAATGAGGTTACCTTTTTTACATCAAGGATTGGATAAGAAAATTTAGCCTATGATTCTTTTGCTTCTAAGTATGCATATAGTTGCTTGTCAACAATATCAATCTTGAATATCAAGTGATCTCTTAATAGTGGGAACCCTTTTAGAATTATTTCTTTGTTAGGTTCAAGAATTATCAGCTCATCATTGATCTTATTGATTCTCCTCTCAATATGCATGATATTTTCCTTAGGTTCCTTGATCTCATTAAAAACTTTTTCCAAATTATCAGTTTTATCTTTAATTATCTTGGAGATATCTTGGGAGTGTTTGTGTGCAAGTACACAATTTTTATATATAAATCCTCTCCCTCTATAGAATAGTTCCTCAATTCTTGAATATATTGATCTAGTGCTATAATATCATTCCTAATTTATCCACACACTAAATTGAATAACTTTGCATCATGAACTTCTTTTACCTTTATGTTAGTTTCCTCCTCAAGTGTAGTGAAGTTAGTATCAAATGATTTCATAATAGGGTAGTGTATTTTGTAATTTCTCAATGGAAAAATTTGGTAATCTTTGAGCATTCTTGCTCATCTTCATCCATTCTTCAATAATATTTCTAGTTGAGAAAATTGACAATTGCATATACTAATGAATATTTGTGCTTCCTTCTAGCATACATGTTATATCCAATGGGAAATATGAGAAAGTGGTTCAAAGGGTCAATTTGAAGTTCTTGTTGGTGTAGATTTTTTTGCCTTAGGAAGGGTCTATAGAACTATCATCTATCTTGATTCATCCTCTTGATTTTTTGTTTATGTCTTTGTCTTAACTAATGGTTAAGATGGATGAATATCCATATGATTTTTTTTATTCTCTCTTATCTTCTTCATTATCTACTCAAGTCAAAGAAATTATAACTATTGTGACTTGCTTCAAAACATCTACTAGTGTGTTTGATAGTCAACATCCACGCTCACAAATACAGGTGCTAGTTGTTGGAAATATAAGAGCAGTAACTAAGAGGGAAGGGGTGAATCTACTACCACAAAAATAAATCCTAGATCCCTTAGATGTTAGTACAAAATAAACTCTAAAAAATTAATACTCTTGGTGCTTGACAAACACACAAAATGTTGTAACTTGATAAATACTTACCTAATCAATAAGCCTATAAAAATAATGGCCTATCAAAGAAAAATAATGGCCTATCACCTATCAAACCTTGATGAGCTTTCTCTCTTTTCTTAGGTCCTCAGTTGGGTGGGAATAGTCCAACTCATTGAGAATTCAAAACCAATTTGATGAAATGAATCAATCAAGATGGGCCCAATTCAATTGTTTCACATTATATCCAATTCCTTGTAGTTGAACCAAGGTGGCTAGAGTATAGTTCCCCAATGGTGACATAAATTGATTTCTCAACAAATACTTAACATTAAAATCTTAAGATGTTATCTATGATTACCACAACTTTAACTTATTTTCCAACATATAAATGAGACCAAGATTTAATGTGGAAACCCGATTTGGGAAAACCCACCAATTGCAACTAGTTACTATTTTTCACTCTTCTAAAGTGAGCCCCATTAGGATCCAACTCTATTAAAGGTTACAAAACACACTATTAGGTGTGACCTTGTTAGAGAATTTAATCACCCTATTAGGAGTGGCCTTATTAGACGTCTTTAGACCATTCAATAGAAATGCCACCTTGTTAGAGTACAAATAGTTGTTAAGCCAACTTTGTTAAGAGATTTAGATCACTACTACAATAGTTAGAGAGCAACAATGACATGACCTAATTTGAATGCAACTGAATCACTCTTTATAGATCTTGATTCTGGCTTATACTTGATCCTTTCCTAATTGAATATATCTTTTGTGCTCCACAAGGATATTGTGCTTATCCTTCTTATTCTCTTCTTCTTGGCATCATCAAATCTTCTATACACTCATATACATTGTAAATCTCAACTTGACCTTATACTTATATCTTTGATATTGTTAAGTTAGCTAGAATACAACTTAGAATAATTAATATTCATATTCTCAGTTGGCTAGAAACAATAGATAAATCAATTGAACCTAATATGTCAAAACAAGAAAATCCTTCGTTAGCTGACCCTGCCTGGTAGAGATTAACTCATAAACACTTTCCTATGTTAACCAACCAAAGCTCAGTCAACACAACATACTCACAAATTTCCTTTAGTAACCAAGTGAGCTCAATTAACTCTTGTTCCATCTAGCTTTTTCTTCATTAACCGAGTGATCTTAGTTAACACTGACCTTCTACAAACTTTCCTTTGAAACCCAAGTGAATTTAGTAGATACTATCAACATAGTGCAAGGTAGGAGAATCCCAAATGGATATTTCTTACCCCCTAGCAATATAACCACATAGCAAAAACACAATAGCAAGCAACAACAATGCAAGATTTGATACCAAAATCATAATAATATATTCTTAAAATATAATTGATTGCATGCAATGTGCCCAACTTTAAAGCCTTCTGGGTTAGGACCAAATACAAATAGCAATTACAAAATATAATAAGTTCTATAAGATCCAACTAGATCCAACTTACAACCAATCTTAGTTAGTCTAGATACACAACTAGATAAGAACACCAAGAAGAATCCACACTTGTACCCATAGGTCCACCAAGAGATCCTCTAGTTCCTAAGTCGTAGCTCTAGCTCCTCAAATTTGCATCTATCCTTCATTCCATCCCAAAAATACATGACTAAAAGACTCTAGAAGACCTCTACTTATACTATTATAATCCACAAGTGAGCCCATAATAAAAATTAAATAAAAATACATAAATTAAATGCCACAAGTTGGCCTACAATATCAATTAAATGTCCATAAATCAATATCTGAATAAAATCATGATATCTCCTCGCTTTGATTGAATTAGAACTTATGCTTCAAACTATAGGTAGAAATCTAGCTCCTCTACAACCCCTTAAATGCACAAAGGCTAATTCCCCAAGAAAAAGTGTGCATCCATCTTGAAAGTTACACATAGTAGTCTGTCGTGTGAAACTGCTAGAAATTGATACTCTAGGAGAATAGCCATATCTCCCAACTTGTAATGAATTAGGACTTGAACTCTTAACTAGAGATAGTACTATATGCTTCTTGAATTATTGAAGTGTGTAGCCTCTCATTCATTAAGGATAATTTTTTATATAGCCTAAAATAGGCACTGAGAAACCAAAAAAACAAAAGTTTCAGTAGCAAGGTTCAAACAGCTCAAACTTCAACTTAATCCATCCAATCTCTATGTAATCATGAGGAAAGGTTCTCCAATGTGTCTCTAATGCATCCCTAACCATGAAAACATAGTACCACCAACATCCAAGCTTGATGCTCCTCAACACTTAACCAAAATTCCTCTAAACATGCAAGATTGCAGGAAAGCCTAGGATGCTCCTGAATTAGACACACCAAGTTCAAAAAGATGTTCTAGTGATTGGAAGAACATCTTCTTGAATTCAAAACATAAATAAAAAATTGGTTCTTCACATACATGTCCTCCAAGTATTCAACTTGTACACTCTTTCCCTTTTTTTCCTTCCTTTTCTTTACATCCACCACAGGTGTTTCATAAGTCTACTTTCCATGATGATATCCAACCTTCTTAGAATCTACCAACTTAACTCGGCTACCAATGCTTAGGTTCTTTGTACTAAGCTTTTCATTCTACAAAGGAATCAGGGAAAACTTCCTACCACCTTTCTCAATAGTAAACACATTCCTAACACAATCATGCACAACCCTGCAATCATATTGCCAAGGTATGCCAAGTAACACATGATAGCTGTATATCCACAATATCACACAACACTTGATCCTTATATTTCCCAATCTGGAAATCAACAAGGCATTTCTCCCTCATTTCCAAAGTATGCTCACCTTGCAACTAGCCAATCCTATAAGGATAAGTATGTCTCATTCTCTTCAAACCAAGTTTTTGAACCATCTCTTCAGCAACAAGGTTATTAGTACTACCACCATCCACAATCACCTTGCAAACATTACCACCAAACTTACAACAAGTCTTCAACAAACTAGTTCTCTAATGAGAATCCAATGTCCTCTCACCAATTAGTACTCACCAAGCCAAAAAAATTTCTCTTTGCTTAGGCTGACTATCCTAGACTGCAACTTCATTCACAATAGAAGTTGTCCTCCCAATTGGACATTTAAAAGATCTATGCCCTTCTAGACCACACTTGAAATAATTACCCCTAAACCCACCTCCACGTGTCCTCTTTTTCTGATCAGCAAGTTTTGGTTCACCTTCTTTTTTTGTTTTAGCTTGTGCCAAATTGTCTTGTTTCTCCTTCCCTCGGGAACTATCTTGATTCTTCCTCTTTGGCTTCTCCTCTTCTCTTAAAGCATACTGATAAGCATCCTCAACTGAAGAAATATTTAGTATACCAACCTCATCTTGAATATTGAATATTAAACCATTAATATATCAAGCTACCTTCTCTTTTGACAATTCTCTATGCCTAAGCCAAATAGTTAACTTGTACAACTCTTATGTATAATCTTTTAGAGTCATATCCTTCTGCTTTAGATTCTACAACCTTTTAAACAACTCAAGTTCATGATTAGTATGAATATAATTAGTCTTCAACTTAGTCACCATCAATTTCCATCTATTGATCTTCATTTCACCTTCCTCTTCTCTATATCTTTGTAGTTCTTTCCACCAAAGAGTAGCATGTCCCTTTAGCTTAGTTGGTGCCAACCTTACTCTGAGTGGATCCTCAATATCCTCAAGGTCAAAGTAGTCTTCCAATTTAGAAATCCAATCAGTCAGGTCTTTAGGATTCAGAATACCTAAAAAATTAGAAACCTTCATCTTATGCTTCAGCTTCAACTGAGATCTAGGCCTAGCAAACTGACCAGGCCTAGTTCTAATAGGTCTCTCCATATGATCAGTTCTATCCTTAGCCCTATATCTAGTAGTTTCAAATTCCTTAGCAACTTTCTCATAACTTCCTTTAGTACCCACATGTCTAGGTACACCACCTAAAGCATTTACAATTTCAATAATCATGTCACTCTTCATCAATATAATCTCAAATCTAAATTATGTTGTCATCTTCTGTAAGATCTATTCTTCTATAGCATCAATAAGATCATTAGTTTCCCTAGGGTTCAATCTTCTTGAAGGAATCTTCCAAAATTTTAACAAACCCTCTACAAAAAATCCACCAATCAAGAAGATCAATCAGCCACAAGATCAATCTTCTTTGCAAATCTTGTTGTAAGCTGCCTTAGCTTCAACAATCTATCAACACACTCAGAAAAAAACCTTCACTCTAATACCACCTAACATAGTACAAGGTAGGGGAATCCCCCAAAGGAGATGTACAATGGAAACACAACAGCAAGAAACAACAATGCAAGATCTGATACCAAACTCACAATAATATATTCTTAAAATATAACTAATTAGATGCAATGTGCCTAGTTGTAAGGCCTTTTGGGTCAGGGCCAAATACAAACAACAATTATAAAATACAATAAGTTTTGCAAGATCTAACAAGATATATCTTACAATTAATCTTAGCTAGTCCAAATACACAACCATATAAGAACACCAAGAAGAATCCACACTTGTACCTGCAGGTCCATGAAGAGATCCTCTAGTTCTTAAGTCGTAGCTCTAGCCCTGCAAATTTGTATCTATCCTTCATATTATCTAAAAAATCCATGACTAAACGACTCTAGAATATCACTACTTATACCAATATAATCCACAAGTCAGCCCATAACAAAAATTAAATAAAAATACATAAATTAAATGCCACAAGTTGGCCTGCAACAACAATTAAATGTCTAGAAATTGATATTTGAGTAAAATCATGATATATCCTAGATTAAATTCAATTAGAACTCATCCTTTGAACCATAGGTAGAAATCTAGGTCCTCTACAACCCCTTAAATTTTCAAAGGCTGATTCCCCAAGGAAAAGTGTGCATCCATCCTGAAAGTTACACACAATAGACTATCACTCGAAACTGCTAGAAATTGATACTCCAGAAGAATCACCATATCTCCCAACCTATAATGAATTAGGAATTTAACTATGAACTAGAGATATCCCTCTAGGCCCTATTCAATCTCTATATTGCATAGACTCTCATTAATTAAGGATAATTAGTTATATAGTGTATAATAGGCACCCAGAAACCAAAAAAAACATAGTTTTAGCATCAAGGTTCAAACAACTCAAACTTCAACTTAATCCATCCAATCTTTATGTAATCATGAGGAAAGGTTCTCCAATGTTTCTCCAACATATCACTAACCATGAAAACATAGCACCACCAAAATCCAAGCGCGATGCTCCTCATCACTTAATCAAAATTCCTCTAAACGTGCATGATTGTAGGAAATCCTAGGATGCTCTTGCATCAACTATCTTCTTAGCTTGTAAAACTCATGGAAACTTGGTAGACATAGAGAATTTTCTTCACTATCTGAGTGAGATTGGTACCCATTTACTATTAATGATATTACATTTTATGTAACATCAAAGACAATATACAATTAATCAATTGTATCCAACAATCTCCCTGTTTGGCATTGATGGCAACATAACATGTCATAACACAATGAAATTTTGGAACAAGATTAAGGTAAGGAACATATCCTTAGTTTCATTCTAATTCTCATCCATGAAAGCTCCCACTATTAGTGTAAACTATTTTTCTTCTTCAGTTTCTCCCTCTATAAGAAGACTTCTATTTGTAACAACTTCTTCTGATAGTAGACTTCTTCCTCTTACACCAAACTTCTCCCTTTATAACTAAAATTTCTATGAGATATGATAGTAAAATTCTCCCTCTTTAAAAACACATGCAAAAGATAATAATTTTGTTAATATCAATGTACCTCAAAAATTGATTCATGTGCAATATGCTCTTGTCAATTCTACACCAACTGATTAATCTTCAACATGCTCTAATTGATGCATCACTAAACTTCATTTATGAGCTTCAGATAGGGGAATGACCCCCAACTTACCTCTTAGATAAAAAAATTCATCCTTAGGTAATGTCTTAATAAATATGTTTGCAATTTTCTCTTTTGTATTTACATATTCCAATTTGAATTCTTTGTCTTGCACCAATTCTCTTAGGAAGTGATATTTTATAGCAATATGCTTTGTTTTGGTATGCATTACTAGGTTTTTCAATATATCAATTTCATTGTTGTTATCATAGTATATGACTACTAGATCCTTGATCTCTATCTTCATTCCTAACCTTAGTTGTTTGAACCAAACAAGGTTTGAAAAATTAACAATTGTTGCTACATATTCTGCCTCTATTGTAGAATGAGAGATACAATTTTATTTCTTGGTTTTCCAAGACACTAGTCTTTTACCAAGAAAGAATTCTCCACCACTAGTGCTTTTTCTATCATCAAGACTTCCTACCCAATCAACATCAATAAATACCTTTAAGTTCAAACTGCCTCCAAGTTTGTACCATAAACCATAGTCTTTAGTACCTTTCAGATATCTCATGATTCTCTTGATTTTCATCTTGTGATTTTCTCTAAGATTTGACAAGAATCTTGCCACCATACCAACTGCTAATGCAATATTAGGTCTTGTATGTACTATATACTACAATTTTCCAATCATTGATCTATATATGGTCTGATCTACCTCTTTAGAATCATCATTTTTGGAAATCTTTTGTCTAGTAGATATATGGGTTCAAACTGGTCTTGAATCTTCCATTCCAAATTTCTTTAGGATTTCTTTGATGTACTTAGATTGAGTAATGTAGATGCCATTTTTGTTCTACTGAATCTACAATCCAACAAAGAATTTTATCTCACCAAACATAGACATTTCAAATTCTTTACTCATTTCTTCTTAAAATGTCTTACACAAGTCATCATTTCTTGTGAATAAAGTATCATTAAAAAATATTTTAGTCAACACAATCTTCTTGTCTGGTCTTTCTTTGATATAGAAACTACTATTATCATTTTTTCTTTGAAAGCTAGTCTGTATCAAATAGTTATGTAGTCTTTCATACCAAGCTCTAGGAGCTTGCTCAAGACCATTGAATGCCTTGTGTAATTTGTAGACCATGCCCTTTTTGCTAGGGTCTACAAATCCTTCTGGTTGTTCAATGTAGACATCTTCATCAAGAATTCCTTTCAAGGATACAGATTTAACATACAATTGATATACATTAAATTCTCTATGTGCTACATATGCTAGTAATGTTCTAACACCTTCTAATCTTGCAACAATTTCACCATAGTAAATACTTTCTTTTTGAGAATAGACCTTACACAGTAATCTTTCTTTGTTTCTAGAAAAATTTCCATCTTCATTTAGTTTGTTTCTAAACACCCACTTTGTGCCAATAACATTTTTATCCTTGTGTCTAGGAACAAGAGTCCAGGTTTTTTTTTTCTTCTCTATTTGTTCTATCTCTTCATTCATTGCTTCAATCTAGCTTTCATTATCCAATGCATCTTTAACATTTCTAGGTTCAAATTAAGCAAGTAAACATGTACCTTTCAATTTGTTTCTTGTCATTATTCCATCAGGTTTGTCTCCAATGATCTGATAAGGTGCATGATGCCTTCTAGCATATCTTGCTAACACATGTTCTTTATATTTTGCATGAGTTTCACTATTTTCATCATGAACTTCAGTATCAAGCTTGGGTCCCATTGTCTATGACTTGGGTCTGCCAGACTCAGTTTGAACTAGCTCGGTTTGAAGCCATACCATAGTTGATATGGAGTTTGATTTGACTCTTTATTTAGTTTTACTCTATTCAAGGTATGAAATACAGTGCTGATTGCTTCTTTCTAGTATTTGATTGTATCATTCTTTTCTAACATCAATGTTCTTGCACAATCCATGATGAATTTGTTCCTTCTTTTACCTATATCATTCTACTGAGGTGTACTAGGGGATGACACTTGTCTTTTAATCCCTATTTCAATGTAGAATTTATTGAATTCATTGGAGATAAATTCATGACCTCTATCTGATCCTAACCATTTCAATCTTTTTCTAGTTTCTATTTTTACTCTTTCCAAGTACCACTTGAATTTTTGAAAGGTTTCTGATTTTTCTTTCAGATACATTATAGTCATCATTCTAGAGTAATCATCAACAAAGAGAATGAAAAACTTTTCTCCATTATAACTCTCTATTCCAATAGGTTCACATAAGTCTGTATGTACAAGTTCTAAGACTTCTTCAGAATGATAACTCTTGCTTTCAAAACTAGTCTTTCCCATATTTCCAATTCGACAATTCTTGCATATACCCATATTAGGTTTCTTCAAACTAGGAATACCTCTTACTCTTTTATATTTTCTTATCTTAATTAGATTATAAAAGTTGAAATGACTTAATCTTTTGTGCCATAACTAGCTTTCTTCTACTTGAGCAATAAAACATGAACTTTCACTAAGATCAAGATAAAACATATTACCTTTTGTTTGCTTGCCAGATCCAACTAGATTTCCTTTTCCACCTGATAGTTTAGCCTTTCCATCCATGAATTCTACCTTGAATCCAATTTTAGTCAAATATGCCACACTCAGTAGATTAGGCTTTAATCCTTCAACCTAATAAGTATTATCACATACAAGTTTGTTTCTCAAAGAAATACATCCTCTTCCTTTTATGTTATAAGATTCATTGTTTCCAAATCTTACACTACCACCATCATAATATTCAATGTGCTTTTATATCTAGTTATATGATGTGAACAACCACTGTCAATTATCCATGCATCATTTTTACTAACATGAGATATAAGTTCCATCTTATCTCCTTCATCATCTAATTCATCTTTTATTGTAATATAAACCATTTCTTCTTCACTATTATAAGAATCTTTAGCCATAAAACAAAATTTCTTACCTTTTCCCTTGTAGTTCTTGAAATCCTTCTTGCTTTTGTGCTTTTTAATTTTCTTTTCACCCTTATCTTCTCTATTTGGGCAACTATTAGCAATATGACCAACTTCCTCACAAGAAAAGTAGATTAGAGGAACCTTACCTTTGTATTTACCTTTGCCTTTAGAATATTTCCCTACAAGTAGGGCTTCAACAATTTCAAGACCACTGTCAGAACTTTCTTATGACTCTTCTTCAATTCCTGTTTGATTGGACTTTGATTTCTTGCTCTTATCTTTGAGTCAGAGTCTGGCTTCAAATGTAGACTCAATGTTCTTGGAACTAGGAACATAGTTATCATAGTTATCCAACTCAAAATCTGTCAATATTCCAACTACAGCATCCAAAGTTATCTTGTTATTTGGATCACATCTCATCTCTTGAATAGAAAACACTCTAATTTCATAAATAGGAAGAAGGGTTATGAGTACCTTTCTTGCAACTATTTTTTCATCAATGTCTTCTCTAGATGCTTTGATTGCACTCATACTTTCATTGATTCTTTTCACATATTTTGAAATCTTTTCATCTTCTCTTATTATCGTCTGATCAAATTGACCTCTAAGACTTTAAGCTTTAGCTCTTATTATAGTCTCATCTCCTCCATAAATGTCTTTTACTTTGGTCTACATCTCATGAGCTATTTTGTAGTCTGTTACTTCATTAAATTCAGTATAACTAAGAGCATATGCAATATCAATCATCATGATATTATGATTTTTCTTTTCAGCAATGTCTTCAATTAATAATGTTCTAGTAGGAGTCTTATATTCAGCATCAAGATACTTACAACCTAAACCACTGATGGTTGCTATATGTAACCTCATAAGTCCTTGCCATGCTACAGAGTTGTCTCTATTCAGTCTAATAATCTCTCTTCTATAAGACATCCTAATCATTGGCTTAGTTCTTTGAAACTTTCTCTACAAGCACCAAAAGCTTTGATACCAATTGTTCAAGAAATATAAGAGGAGTAACTAAGAGGGGAGGGGTGAATCAGTTACCACAAAAATAAATCCTAGATCCCTTAGATGTTAGTACAAAATAAATTCTAAAAACCAAATACTACTAATGCTTGACAAACACACATAAAATGTTGTAACTTGGTAAATACTAAAATTGCTCAACAAATACTTAACATGAAAATATTAAGTTGTTATCTATGATTTCCATTACTTTAACTTAGTTGCAAACATATAAAAATAAATAGCATGAACACATTGACACCAAGATTTGGAAACCCAATTTGGGAAAAACTACCAATTGCAACTAATTATTATTTTTCACTTTTCTAAAGTGAGCCCTATTAGGAGCCAACATTTTTAAAGGTTACAAAAAACACTATTAGGTGTGACCCTATTAGAAGTAGCCTTATTAGAGGTCTTTAGACAATTCAATAGAAGTGCCACCTTGTTAGAGGATTTACAAATAGCTATTTAGCCAACTTTATTAAGATATTTAGATCACTACTGCAATGGTTAGTGAGAAACAATGACATGACCTTATTTGAATGCAACTAAATATTTGTTTATAGATCTCAATTCTAGCTTATACTTGATCCTTTCCTAATCAAATATATCTTTGTTGCTCCACAGGGATATTTTTCTTATCCTTCTTATTCACTTCTTCCTGGCATCATCAAATTCTCTATACACTCACATACACTCTAAATCTCAATTTGACCTTATAATTATATCTTTCATATTGTTAAGTCATCTAGAATACAACTTAGAATAATTAATATTCATCTTCTTAGTTGGTGAGAACCAATAGATAAATCAATTGAACTCAATATGTCAAAACAAGAAAATCCATTGTTAGTTGACCCTGCTTGGTAGACATTAATTCATTAATGATTTCGTGTGTTAACCAACTAAAGCTTGATCAACACTGCATACTCACAAAGTTCCTTTGGTAACTAAGTGAGCTTGGTAAACACTGGTTCCATCCAACCTTTTCTTCATTAACTGAGTGAGCTCAGTTAACACTCATCTTCTGCAAACTTTCCTTTAATGCCTAGGTGAACTTTAGATACTCTCTTCTTAGCTTGTCAAACTTAGGGATGTTCATTAGACATAGAGAACTGGCTGCACTACCTGAGTGAACTCGACACCCACTGACTATTAATGATATGACATTTTGTGTAACATCAAAGACAATACACAATTAATCAATTGAATCCAACAATTAGTAATATAACTTTTGGTGATTCTTGGTTGCATACAATGTTCTGATCTTCCTAACTCTTAATTTTCATCATCTTTATGATCCTTTGAACTAGAATAATCAACAATTTTTCCAAATACAAAATTTCTAACATTAAAGATTGCTAATTCTCAAATGGATTTTATGTTATACTAGCAAAGAGATCCTTCCTAATATCATTAGTTATTCTTTCTCCCCTTATGACCATACTATCATCTTCCTCATTTCGGGAATCATGAGTATTATTAACCAGAGTTTCCATAAAGTAATGTTAGGTTGGTGTTCTTCTTCTACAACTACTAGAGGTACTTATAGTTTCATAGTATTAGACTCATTAAGTATCTAATATATTATCTTTTTAGTTTCTCCTTTCACCACCCATAATCTTTATAGCTCTTATCTTTCCTATTAGTAGATGAATTAGATTTTTCTTGATTTCCTCCATTTACTCATTATTATCTATTATTCAACATTTTTTAATACATACTTCTCTTAGTTTCTTTCCTTCCTCCACTACCCTTAATCTTGATTTGTTCAATCTCTCATACATTTCTTTTGGTAGGCTCCTGCCTCGATTAATTAGTGGATTCTTAAATTTGATCATATACCTAATGACATGTATATCCAAGTTTCTCTTTTGATTGGCATCATAATTATCATATACTTATTTCAACTTGGTTAGGTTACCTTCACTCATAATAATTTCATTCATTTTTCTTATCTCTAGCTTCCATTTTCTTCTATTGCTTCCACTTCCATTATATGGTTAATAATTCTTTGATTTTCTCTAGGAGGAGACATCTATCCTCTCATCTTTTTAGCTGGTACCTCTTCTGCTTCTTGATATTTGGTCTTCTTTCCAAAAAATGTAGCTAATGCCTTTGGATTCTTCCTAGGTTCCAGCCCAAATGTCATCTCTTTAATCCTTCTATACCTCTTAGGTGTTTGTTCCTCTTCCTCTTTTTTAATTATGTCCTCTATTGGCGATGTTCTTGTTAATTTCCTTGTAGAAGGTGTAGGATGATTGATAATTCTAACTTATTCTTCCTATGTTGGCTAATCTTCCAAGAGTGTTCCAAGTTTAGTTGTTGCTGGTAGAATAATTGAAAATGAAAGTATGCTTGATCATGGTGCTACTAACAAAGATTGGACCAAGAGAATGTTTGATTGTCCAGTTTCTCTCATTTCAAATGGTTTTTTTCTTATCCTCAGTATAAAATACTTGTTCATTTGGGTTTCCTTAAGCATTTTCATTACTACATTATCTACTTTCTTCTTTTCTTCCTTAGATATCAATGATTGTTGTTCTTCTACTAGTATCTCTTCTATTATGCCCAATCTATCACTATCATCATCCAAATTATAATAAAAAAATTCAATTTACAAACACATCAATTATCTTCTATTACTTCATAACAAAGTGGCTCAACAAACATAACTCTTGGGTCTACAACTTCCATGCATGTCTTATTAGTTTAATCATGAAACAAATATCTTCCTTGTATTTTTCTATAAGATATTGTGGAGTTCTTACTCTCCTCTTCATCTCAAACTAAAATGATCTCATCATGTTATTTATACTTTTGGTCATATATTCCTTTAAAGTTTCCCTGTAGTAACAAGTCACTAACTCCATCCTACACCTATCATATTTCTATTTAGCTTGAGGCATGTTGTGAAATCTTTTGAAAATATGCAAGAATAGGTAAGTGATTAGTTATTCAAATCTAAAAGTATCATACTCATTCTTCTTTATTTCTTCAAGGTTATCAACTAGATGTTACCTCAAAATCTCACAAAGGTTGACTTCTTTTCTATCCACACATATCTTATAAATTGTATTAATAAATCCTCCTGACACCTCATCATGTCTAGAATTGGAATTTATCTTGTAAGCCTTGATTTTGCTAATAAATATAACAACATTTTATTTGATCTTTCTTATCATCCCTCTTCCATTCTACTTAATTTTTGTAATCTTTTCAATGATCTTCTTCACAATTTTCTCATTAACTAATGTTATGTATTTGTTACTTAAATATGTCACTTCATAGATTAGGTTATTGGAAATTTCAATGGGTTTATGTCCAATCAAGAAATTATTTCCATGTACTCTACTCAAAATATTCTTATTCACTCCTCATTGTCAAATTTATGGTCAAATGTGTTGGAATTCTTTAGACTAACTAAGAGAGGTGGGGGAGGGAGTGAAACAATTATCTAAAATCCAAATGTACAAATAAATTTTTTAGCACTTAAAAGATTCATATGCATATTCCCATATCATCCATGCATCCATTAGATCATCAAATACCTTAAACATTTGCATATTTTTGTCCTAGATCAAAATAACTTTGCAGCAGTGTAAGCATAAAAAACCGCAAACTTATTCACACGTTTTGACAAAAAGATTTTACATGGAGACCCAATTTGGGAAGAACCATGAATAACATGCTACCAAATTTCACTCTTGTTAAGTGATTCCCTATGAAAGGAAAACCCTATTAAAAGTTATAATACAAATTGTTAAATGTGAGTTGGTTAAAGAATTTCAATCACCCTATTAGGAGTGAGCCTAGTAACATGACTTTAGACAATTCCATTAGATTGGGCAAAGGATTTACAAATGACTGCTAGGTCAACCTTAACCCAAAGAATTTATCAAGACTGATACAAATGGTTAGAAAGTAACAGAAGGACTTGATCTTATAACAAAATACAACTCACTTACATATTATAGATCTTTGATTCAATCCTATATTCTAATCTTGGCATTCATCCTCTTGGTCTCTATCAGCTTGTTCATCCTTCAAGCTTTAAACTCCTTAAGTTGTCTTGCTCAGCATGCCAGTTGCAAATTCATCCCTTCAGCCACCTTATAAAACTACAACTTAAACTTCTTGTCTTCATTAGGTTATCGTACATGAAAACCTTTATTTCTAGCCTGCTACCTCTATAAGTAGAGAATTTAGGTCTTTTGTCACTTCACCACAATCATCCATTTTAGGGTTAGGTAAGACTCAATGAATCTACCTACCCTTCATTTTAGTCCCTTCTAGAAACTTCCTCTCTAATCTTCTTTCAATTTGCCTCAAAATATTTTACCTTGAATTTTGTTCCTTCGGCTCCTCCATCTTATATTCCACATGCTTCACATAATTGAAGAAATCAACTTTGTCAGCTAAGATTTGTCAATTCTTCCTTTTAACACATTTTACTATCACTTGACACTTATAGTATTTTTTCACTTGGCCAATACTAGTTCACTCGAAACATGCTAAATTTTACTGATGCTTGACATCAACTAAACTTTACTCTGCTTCAACTATATTTCTACTTTGCTTGACACCTATTGATTTTCACTTGACTTCTACTATTTTCCACTTAGCTTGAACTAAATTTTCTCATCTTGCACTATTTACTTAGTCAAGCTTGGTAGAAACATTTCTTTACTTGATCTTCTTTCATTATTTTCTTGAGTTACCTTTCATTATAGACTTTAAGTAGATAAACAATACACTATAGTATCAATGTCTTACTTGGTCTTAATGCTCCTTTTATACACTAAATAACTCAACCTTTCTCTAGCTACTCTTTTTATCTTTTCTTTTCAAATCCTCTTCATCATTCTCACAAATGATAACATTGTTATTGTTTCACAATGCATTCCCTAGTTCACCTAAAAATGGGGACCCCCTAATAAATATTTTATCTCCCAAACCCCTAGTTTGGGGCTTGGGTCATTTTTAAACTTCTTGCAAGCCTGGGCCAAACCTTAGTATTTGACTAAGGAAGTATAAGGTGTCAAAACTAGGAGAAAATTGGAGATTTTAAGTGTATTAGAGCATAAATGTGCACTACCATAGTACCATACATGTACACCTTTTCTAGGTGTGTAAGTGCATTCAATTCATAGGTGTGGACTTATCTAGTCTTCATGTTGATTAGATTGATTGTTACTTGCCTCCAAATCTTCATTTTCCTTGTTCCTTTGTTCCAAAACTTCACATAGCCTGATTGATTGGATTTCTTGTTCTCTTTTAAGTTTTCTTACTTCTTCCTACAGAGAGCTATTATTTGCTAGGAGTTCCTTGATTGCCTCATTAGCTTCATTTGAGCTACTTGATGGTAAGAGATCTTTAATCTTTTCTTCAACATATTGATGGTCATTCACTTGTCTTGCAAGTTCCTTTCTTCTTTTTAGGGATTATGAAAGGTGTTCCTTTGCTTCCTTGAGTTGAGCCATGGCCATTTCCAGATCTAGCTTTTCATTTTCAATTGCTTTGTCAAGTTTTAACATCTCCATTTGTCCTTTAGATCTTCACTCAAGCTATCAAACTTTATCCTGAGAACCACAATGCTCTAATACCAATTGTTGGAAATAATCAAGACTAGCTAGGTTATTGAGAGGGGAGGGGTGAATTAGTAACCTCAAAAACTTTAAATCAATTTAGTACTTAATCCATTCATCATTCATTCATCTAATCTACTGTAGGCATGAGAAAGATAAACATTTATAACACATGAACACATAATTTTGGTGACTAGAAAGTAAAACTGGGGTGGGGATGATAACCACAAAAATTTGCTACTACAATATGAAGTTAGCCTGTTAGGGCTTACATTGATCATTTCTGATGATCTACCCAGTTAAGGGAAATTTAGACTGCTAGAAGATTTTGAAACATACAATGAAGTATGCACTTTGTTAAGAGATTTATACAAAGACTGTTAAGTCTACCCTGTTAAAGGATTTACAAAACTAATTCACCTATTAGGATGAAATAGTGGATCTACTTACAACTTGATTGCTGATTAGATCCTTGAAGTATAGATCACTTCTTGTGACTGATGAATCTTTACTACTCCTTGTAGACCTTGCTGAATACTTTGCTCTACTACTAATTTGCATTTATTCTTCTCAAAGCATTACATGTCCATTCCTTGATACACACATACAACATATTGCAAATGATATAATACAATAAATATATATCATTCCAATAATTACAATTGCAAGGTCAGCCAAAACACAAGCAAAAAAAATATTACTGAGTTGACCAAACAATAGAGAACTTGGGTTCTTCAAGTTGACGTGGTGACCTTTTGATACTCAGCATCCACTGCATTACTCAACATCATCATGCACTCAGTAGAAGTAGAAGCTCGGTCCATACTAATCACAAAACATAGCTTGGAACTCGGTAACCATTGGAGACTCGGTAGATATAGTGTCACTGGGTAAAAATTGAATGCTTTGTTTACCTTTCTTTCACTTGGTAAACACTACACTTCCATCACTTGGTAAACACTAGCTTCCATCACTCAAACTAATGACTCGGTAGACACTATGAAGCCTAGTGAACACTGTAGGCTCGGTAGATACTATTGGATTGCACACTCACTCGATAGATTTAGGAATGCTCAATGTGAACTTCTAGACTACACAATCACTCGATAGCTTTAGGAATGCTTGGTGTGGACTGCTAGACTGCACACTCACTTAGTAGCTTCAGGAATGCTCGGTGTGAACTGCTTAAGTGATGAACCTACAAGATAACCACTGAATGCTCAGTATACACTGTAGACTGAGTGATGAGCTCAGTAATCATTCTAAGTCAAATAAGTGTTGTCACTAATGAAAAATACAATATAATGGCAACAATCTCCCCCTTTGGCATTAGTGACAAAAAAAATACTTATGAGCCAAACATTGTGTACATTGACATACTAGATTTGATTTTTCAAAATTGATCTTTGTAAACTTGTTGTATATACATTTCTTTCATGTCTTTACATATCTCCCCCATACATCTGGCATGGTATATACATAGCTTATCACTATACATATATCAATCTATTATATTCTCCCTTATTTTCTCCATTATCTCTTACTCCTCTTTGACTTTTACTATCTCTTACTCACAATAATCTCCCCCTTTTTGACAATAATCCCAAAGGTAATCATACTTATACAGAGACACCAAAATGTGAGAGAAACTCAAAATGTACCTTAAGAATAAGAGCTAATGTCTTATCCCAGTTCTCTTGCAACATTTTGCAAATATGAAGTGCAACCTAGACTTCTACTGATAGTTCTATCATATGATCTGCAAGTGAAAAAGTGTTATCATGGATCAATGTTTTTGAATAAGCAATGTGCTTTTGCATTGTATCCATGATAGGAAGGATCATGTTCTAGATGTCTATTAGTGTAGACTGGATCCTTGCTTCCTCTCTCAAGAGTTTTTCCTTTATGTCTAACAGGAATCTAATCTTTATGTGATGTGCGAAGCTTGAACTGGGATCAAGCTATAACTTTTGAGCATAGGCCTTCAGATCCTCATCAATTTTATTCAATTTTACCTTTATTTCTTTTGTGTACCTTGTAACATCACATAGCTTGGCAAAAAGGGATGTTACATTTGTAAAAGAATTTTCAATATTAGCCAAAATTGTAGAAAGTTTTGTTTGCTTGATGGCTATTTGCTGAGCAATATGCTCAAGCACTTTATTGTCAAACTTTTTCTCTACCTTTTATATAAGCTTCTCTTGGCTAGAAGTTTCCTCATTGAAATTATGTATGGCCTCTTCTAATTGTAGCAAAATGTGTTGAGATGAGTCCACATCAACACCTATTGCCTTAGTAATTATATTTTTAGCACTTCTCAATTATAGTGAATTCTCGATCTTTCTCATCTCTAAGTTGTTTCTACCTTGCTCTTTGCTCTAAAAGTTGACTGACCAGTCTCATTTCATCAACTATGGTAGTATCCAAATCTATCTTAGGTATAATAATTTCCTTGTCCAAGTCTATATTCTCATCAATTGCCTTGCTAGTAAGTAGAATTTTTAGTGGAGTCTTTGGTTTTACTTCAATTCTTACTTCCTTGGAATTAGAAACAAAAATAATAGTTGATGAAGTTGGACTAGTAGAAAAAACATGAATTGCTCCAACTGGAGGAAAAATAAGAGGGGTGCTAACTATATCCAAAATTGATGTGCTTTCCAAAAATGAAGTATCAATAGGTAATGTACCAATTGGAATATTTACAACTGAAGTACTAACTGGAACAAAAATTGGTATAGTTGAAGCTATGGATGAAAAAACTGTAGAAAAAATTGACAAACTTACTGTACATGTTGCAACAGCTGACTCAAGAGCTAATGAGGAGGTCTGCAGCTTGGTAGATGAAGTGCTTGACACTTCCATTGAAGATACTTGTAGCTGGGAGGTGACAGGTGATGATTGAGCTATTGATGTGGCAATTGTGCTCACAGTCTCACTTGCAGAAGTTGTCTCCATAGTAGATGTAACAGTCTTTGGTGGAGAGCAAGGAAGGGATGCAATAACTTTTGCTGCAATTTTTACTAGATCTTCTTCATCATTGTCTTCTTCTTCAGCTTCATCATCATCCTTTAATGTCTAATAGTCCTTAACATCAAAAGTGACACATGGAGCATTATCTTCTTCATCATTGTCACTTTCATCATCATTATCTTTGATTTCTATAGGATCATTACTTGGCTTATGCAGATGATAGATATTCTTCCACATTTCTGTAGCATCCTTAACTATATGCTAAATATCTTTTATCAAAACTAAACAAGTATGAAACCTAATTGTCATCTTGTCTTCATTCTTCTTCATTGCTTCCTTTACCTCTACATTGGTAAGGCTCGGTAGCAATTGTCTCAAAGATTGTTCATATATATCTTTCGCAGTTTGCAGAGTTGATTCCCATCTAGGTTGTAATCTTGCTAGTAACTCATTAGACATTTGAGAGGCGATTTGATCAGGGGAATATTTCCATTTTCCCATCTTGGAGAGTACTAGCTCCTCAATTTGCATTTTCTCAGCATCTGTTCAGGTTTCATATTTTAAAGCCTTGAAGTTTGAGATGCTTGTACCTTCTTTCATTTGTTTCAATATTTCTTGGAAGGTGAGAGGGGGATTCCTGAATACAACTTCACTACCTCATTTCTTCTTTGATCTTCTGGTAAACACAACTGTGGAGGCTTTGGGTGGCTTGGTAATGATTACCTTGCCCTTCTTTCTGATTGCCTTTGCCTCTTTCTTAGATTCATCCTCTTTTGATTCCTGCTCCTCTTCTTCATCTTCACCTTTTCCCTTGGTAATCATTAATGGCTCGGTAGCAATTTTTAACTTGGCAAGCTTTCTCTTGCCTTTATTAATTGCTTGAGGAAGTTTGATTTCATGCTCAATTCTAGCCTTTGCCTCATCATAGGTTCCAAAAATTGGTTGCTTTGGATCTACTGGCTCATTCATGAGCACTTCAATATGTTGGAATTATGATATATTTATCATTAGTTACAACACTTATTTGATTCTGAATCCTTACCGAGCTCATACCAAGCATTCCTTTGTAAACTGAGCATATGGGCAGTTCAATAGTGTTTGCCAAGTTCATAATGGTTACTGAGCATAACAATGTTCTCCAAGTAGTTAGTGGTCACCGAGCATTGCAGTGTTTACCGAGTGATCAAGGTAAAAAAAGAACTTAGTGTTTACTGAGTGATCAAGGTAAATGAAGAACTTAGTATTTACCGAGTAAACAAGGAAATTGAAGGAATCAGTGTTTACCAAGTGAAGAAGGTTATCAATTGATTTAGTTTTTACCGAGTGACACAATATTCATCGAGTCACCAATGGTTACCGAGTTTCAAGCTACTTACAATGATCAGTATGAACCGTGCCTCTACTCTTACCGAACACATGATGATGCAATGTATTGTAGTGGATGCTGAGTATCAAAAGGTCATCGAGCCAGTTTGAGGAACCTGAGTTTTCTACCATCTGACCGAATCAATAATGTTTTTGTTCACTTGTGTTTGGCCGACCTTGTTAAGTAAATATTGGAATGGTATATATGTGATGTATTATATCATTTGTATAGTAATAAGAAAGTGGATGAGATTTTATTTTGCAATAATTTTGAAAAGAGAGAAAGCAAATCAACAACATAATAGAGGAATACAACAAGGTCAACATTGGTGCAAAAAAGTTATATCTATCACATTAGGTGATCAGAGCATAAAGGATCTTATCAGTAATTAGTTGTAACCAGATCCACTACTTCATTCTAATAGGTGAATCAGTTTGTAAATCCTTTAACAGAGTAGACTTAGCAGTCTTTGTAAATCTCCTAATAGAGTGCATACTTCATTTTATGTTTGTAAATCCTCTAACAAGGTGGATCTAGCAATCCTACTTGCTCCTAACAGGGAAAATCATCAGAAGTGATCATTGTAAGCCTTAACATGCCAACTTTATACTACAGTATTGAAGTTTTGTGGGCACCATCCCCACCCCAGTTTTACTTTCTAATTGGAAGGTTTTTGGGTCACCAAATCACTGTGTTCATGTGTTATAAATGTTTATCTTTTCATGCATATAGTAGATTAGATGGATGAATGGTGAACATGTTATTATGCATAATTATTATAAAGTTTTAGGGTTACTGATTTACCCCTCCCCTCTTAGTAACTTTGTTATTCTTGATTATTTCCAACAATTGGTATCAGAGCATTGTGGTTCTTAGGATAAAGTTTGATAGCTTGAGCAAAGGTCAAGGACAATGGAGATATTCAAACTTGACAAATCTATTGAGAATGAAAAGCTAGATCTAGAAATGGCCATGGCTCAACTCAAAGAAGCAAAGGAGCATCTTTCTCAATCTTTGAAAAGAAGGAAGGAACTTGCAAGACAAATGAATGATCATCAATATATTGAAGAAAAGATTGAAGACCTTTTACCATCAAGCAGTTCAAATGAAGGCAATGAAGCAATCAAGGAACTCCTAGCAAAGAATGGTTCTCTGCAGGAAGAAGTAAGAAAGCTCAAAAGAGAACGAGAAATCCAATCCATTAGGCTATGTGAAGTTTTGGAATAGAGAAACAAGGCAAATGAAGACTTAGAGGTAAGAAATAATCAATCCCTTCAGCATGAAGCTCTTGTAGGTCAACTATCTAATGCAAATGAAGAAATTATGAATCTAAAATCTGAGAATGAAAGTTTGAGAAATGATTTAATCACTAAAAGACAAATCAATGCAAGCTTACAAAGTGATCTGAGATCTGAAAGAAAAATCAATGAGAGTTTGGAAAATGACTTAAATGTTGAAAAATAAGTCAATGAAAGTATGATAAAATCTCAAGAAAATATGGATCAATTGAATCAGCAAAATGAGTAGAATCTTCATAGAGAAAAAGGTAAAGCTGGTCTTGGATACAAGGAAGAAGGTGAAACCTCCAAACAAGGTGCTCAAAGGAATCAAAGACCCACATGCAATCACTGTGGCAAGATAGGACATACATCAAACAAATGTTGGAGCAATGGTAAAGGAAAATTCAATGGTAAATGCTACAACTGCAATCAGCATGGTCACAAAGCAAATGAATGCAAAGAGAAACCAAAATTTGAAGGCAAATGTCACAAATGCAAGAAACAAGGTCACAAGGCATCCGAGTGTAGATCTAAATCATTCAATCCAATAGAAAAAATTATTAATGCATTATTTGGTTGGGACTACAATACTTGGTGTAGATGTCATTATTGTGGAGAATATGGAAATATTAGAATTAACTGTGCAAGGCATCACCTAAGGAAGAAAGATACTACTATAAGATGTTATGCATGTACCAAACTTGGTCATATATCAAAGAATTGCATGAACATAAGAAGAATTGAAGATGAAAAGAAAGCCAGAGGTGACAGCATTCGAAAACAGATGAGACAACAGTGGATTCCTAAATCTACCGAGCCAAAAAATTTAAATAATGGCAATGTCACTCAAGAAGTGGGTGACTTCACCATTTCTAATTAGACTCATCAAGAAAGATCAGGGACTGCATCTTCAAGCAATATCCTAAGCGGTTCTAGAATGAAGGAGTGCAAATGGAAAGTTAGTATATCAGATACAAGACATAGTTCACTATGGTGCATCTACCGAGCAAGGTTGGTTTTAGACTTAACCGAGCTAGGTCGGTAATATGAAAAGTTTTTTTTATTCACCGAGTTGCAAGGTTTACCGAGTAAGTTGGTGACTATCTGACAAACCATAGGTCATCTCATCTACCTTCATACATGAGCATTAATGGCAGATTTTTCATCAAAAAGGGCAAAATTTGATCTCATTTTTCACCGCAAATTTAGAATACATAGAGCGAAGAGATCTATAAGAGCACAAAAGTGAGTTCAAGTGATTTGAAGTAATTTTCCAGCGAAGAATTTGTTTTACGAAATCATTTACTCACCAAGCAGTAATGGCATCTGCAAGCACTAGCATCAACAAGGCAAAGAGAGGCTCTGAAATGCTTATGAAGGGAGTGGAATGGAAAGCACCTAGCTTCAACCTCATTCCCGCCATAGCTGAATCGCTCGACCCGCACGGAGCCCAATCACAAATTCCACAAAAGGTACTACTTATAAACAACATTTGTACACATTTCAAATGCACTATTCAAGAAATAGGGACACTAGATATGGATAATGCCCTAGCCGAGTTATGTGTGGATGGAACCCTCAAACCCGAGCACAAGCATCTAGAAACCAAAGGTTTGACCCATATCTCGCACTTGCCAAGAAATTTTCAAATGAAATGGATAAGATACATTTTAAGCCATGTGCATAATGGTCAGTTGTGGTTAGAGCTACCCGTCCTAATAACGAAGAAGATAATTCATAAGATCACGGGTTTACCTATGTTGAGAAAATCCAAAACCACTAAAATGCTAAGTCGTGATGAACTTTAGAAGTTAACCCTAGCTAAATGGGATGGTAGAGGATTGAAACCTAACAATGTATTTGATGCAAAGCTAAGATTTGGAATTCATTTAATTGCATATAAGATGTATAGTTCCAGCAGATTGAATAGTGTGCCCTGTGAGGCTGTGGACTTAGCCTATAAGATTGTGAAGAAGAATATTGAGTTTGACCTAGCAGATGTGCTGTTGAAACAACTAAATAAGAACATGGACAGTATAAGGACCTCAAAAACCAACTCTTGTAAATTTGGTTCTTTGTTAGTTTGTCTATTTTTCTATGTACAAATTTTTTTCCCTTCTAAAGGTACAGTTGTATGGAGAAAAGATATTCCAGTTTTATATCAGATAAATGAATTTATCGCAGAAATGGGTATAAATTTTGATAAGGTAATGGATAACTATTTTGAAGACTTCAAAGAGAGGATGAATAACAGATTCAGAATTCCTCCCAAGCTTGTTGAAGATTATAAGGATGATGTATACTTCATGGTTGACTGTGACAAGGTATACATTCAAGCAGTCAAACCTCGAGTTGCATGGGTGAAACCTCTTCCCTATGAGGTAAATATTGATGAAGCCAGAGATGTTATGGAAGCACTGGTAAATGAGCCAATAGACCCAAGGCAAAAATTTTTTGGAACCTATGATGAAGCTAAGGCCAAAATTGAGCTTGAAATCAAGCTACCACAACCATAAGCAAGGGCAAGAGGAAAATAGCCAAGTTGAAGACTTTGACTGGTCCTCTTATGCTCACCGAAGGAAAATGTGAAGATGAAATAGGTGAAGAGGAAGAAGGAGGAGAAGAAGAAGGAGGAGGAGAAGAAGAAGAAGAATCTGCAAAAGAATAGCCAAAGAAGAAAGGTAAGGTAATCATTACCAAACCGAAGAAAAAGCCTACTGCAGTATTCACCAGAAGAACTAGAAAAGGTAAGCAGGAACCTATACTAGTCAGGCCTGCACCCACATTCGAGCAAAGGATCGAACAATTGGAAGAAGGAGGTGGCATCACAAATTTCAAGGCATTGAAATTTGAAACTAGAACAGATGCTAAGAAAATGCAGATTGAGGAACTGGTACTTAATAAGATGGGTAAATGGAAATACTCCCCAGACCAGATTGCCCTCAAATCTCAAAAAGAACTACTGGAGAGATTGCAACCGAGATGGGAGTTAGCCACCCAAATGGTAAAAGATATTTATGAGCAATCCTTGAAAATTCTTCAACCAAGTCTCACTGGAGAAGAAGTAAAAATTGAAATGAAAAGCCATGAAGGTAAAATGATGATCAGATTCCACACCTATTTGATTTTGATTAAAGACATTGAACATGTTGTAAATGATGCTACAAACATGTGGAAAAACATCTATCATCTACATAAGCCTAGTGAAGACCCAGTAGAAATCAAAGATGATGATAGCACCAACGATGATGAGTTTGAGAGCACTCCATCCATCACAGTCTCACTAGGAGAGCTGCATGCACTAATGGAAGATAAAGAGGAAGAAGACAAGGAGGAAGAATCTAAAGAGGAAGATAAGGAGGAAGATGATCCATTGAAAATTGTAGCAACAGTGATTGCATCCCTTACTCACTCTCCACCTAAAACTATGAAATCATCAAGGTTGGAGTTAGCTTCAATAGGTTTGATAACATCCACATCAGATTTATCATCTACACCTGCCACATCTTAGCTCAAGGTATCATCAATGAAAGTGTCTACCACTTCATCTACTGAGCTGCATCCCTCTTCCTTAGCTACTGAGCTAGCCTCCTCAGCTCCATCATCATCAGTTGGTATAGCAGTAAGTTCCACAATTTTGTCAATTCCAATTTGTTCTACAATTTTGTCAACATTATCTGCATCTACTTCAGACCCAGTAAGTTCAGATACTGCATTACCGAGTGTATCACCATTTTTGTCAAGTACTCCAATTTTTGATCTGGTATATACTCCTATTGGCACTCAACCCTCAAGCATCCCATTTTTCATTGCTAGTCCTTCCATCTCTACTATTGTGTCTATTCCTAAGGTCAAACCAGTCATCACAGAAGTCAAAAAAAAGCAACCATTAAGGCTTATGATCACTGGAAAGGAAATTCCTGAAGATATTGACTTAGACACAGAGATAGTAATCCCAAAGATTGACTATGAAAATGCTACCATTGAAGAAATGAGGTATGCTAGTGAACTAATTGAGATGAAGGCTACATAGAAGTAGCTAAGGTCTGAAAGGGATAAGGAATATAGAATAATTGAGAATGCTCAGAATATAATTACTAAGGCTATAGGTGTTGATGTTGATACTTCTCAACACATTTTGATACAATTAGAAGAGCCAGTCAATAACTTCAATGAGGATACCTCCAGTCAAGAAAAGTTGATGGAGAAGGGAGAAAAAAAGTTTGATAATAAGGTGCTTGAGCACATTGCTTAGCATATAGCAATAAAATAGGTTGAATTAACCATAGTTTTGGCCAACATTGAAAATTCTTTTAATAATGTAACATCTCATTTTGCTAAGCTTTGTGATGTTACCGAGTATACAAAGGAGATAAGAGAGAAATTGAATAAGATAGATGAGGATCTGAAGGAAAGCACACAAAACTTGAAGCTTGACCCCAGTTCAAGGTCATCTCATCACGTCAGGATCAAATTTTTGTCAGAAAAGTAGGCAGAATTGTTGAGAGAAGAGGCAAGGATCTGATCTATATTGTTAGATATTTAGAATATGATCCTTCCTATCATAGACACAATGCAAACGCACATTACACATTCAAAAACATTAATCCATGACAAAAATTTCTCTATTGCAGAACATGTGATTGAACTCTCTGCAGAAGTTCAAGTAGCTCTATCCACATGCAAAATCCTACAAAAGAATTGGGATAAAACTCTACAACTCATTCTCTAGGTACATTCTGAGTTTATCTCACATTTTGGTGTCTCTATGTAAATACATTATTTTATTATTTTAGCTTGTAAATCCTTTAACAGGGTAGACTTAGCAGTCTTTTGTAAATCTCCTAACAGAGTGCATACTTCATTGTATGTTTGTAAATCCTCTAACAAGGTGGATCTAGTAATCCTACTTGCTCCTAACAGGGCAGATCATTAGAAGTGATCATTGTAAACCTTAACAGGCCAACTTTATACTACAGTATTGAATTTTTGTGGGTACCATCCCCACCCCAGTTTTACTTTCTAATTGGAAGGTTTCTGGGTCACCAAATCAGTGTGTTCATGTGTTATAAATGTTTATCTTTTCATGCATACAATAGATTAGATGGATGAATGGTGAATATGTTATTATGCATAATTATTATAAATTTTTAGGGTTACTAATTCACCCCTCCCCTCTCAGTAACCTTGTTATTCTTGATTATTTCCAACACAATAATATCCCTGGTTTCATCAATATTGACCTCATAAGGAAGAGGTTTCACCCATGCAACTCGGGGCCTGACTACATGAATGTATAGTCTATCACAATCAACCATATATCATACATCATCTTTGTAGTCTTCAACCAATTTTGGTTGAATTTGAAACCTATTATTCATCCTTTCCTTGAAATCTTCAAAATAATTATCCATAATGCTATCAAAGTTTACACCCATTTCAGCTACAAACTCAGTTATTTGATATAGAATAGGAATATCTTTTCTCCACACAACAGATCCTTTGGATGGAAAGAATTTTTGTACATAGAAAAATACATGTTAACAAATAACCAAATTTGCAAGGGTTGTTCTTTGAAGTCCTAATGCTGTCCATATTCTTATTCAGTTGTATTAACAATAGTTCTGATAGATCAAATTCTAGATTTTTCTTCACAACCTTGAATGCCAAATCCATGGCCTTATAGGGCACACTATTCAAATGATTAGAGCTATAAATCTTCTAAGAAATGATGTGAATGTCAAACCTTAATTCAATGTCAGAAACAATGCTAACCTTCAAACCTCTACTGTCCCATTCAGCTAGGGTTTTCTTCTAAAGCTCATCCTGACCTAGAGTTTTGGTAGTTTTTGCTTTACTTAGAATGGGGAGACCAGTAATCTTATGAATCATCTTCTTGGTGATTAATATTGGCTGCTCTAGCTATAGTTGACCATTGTGCACATGACTAAGGATGTACCTAATCCACTTAATCTATAAATTCCTTGGCATATGTGAGATATGGGTTAATCCTTTGGTCTCTAGATGCTTATGCTCAGGTTTCAAAGAGCCATCAACACACATTTCTCCTAGGGCATTGTCTATCTCTAGGTTTCCAATCTCTTGAACAAAACATTTGAAATGTGTACAAATATCATTGATAAAGAGTACCTTTGGTAGAATTTTTGATTGAGCTCCATTGGGGTCGAGGGACTTTGCAATTGCTAGAACTAGCTTGAAATTTGGCACTTTCCACTCCACATCTTTAACTAGCATTTCTGAACCTCTTTCTACCTTGCTACTACTACTACTCCTTGATGCCATTGATTCTTAGTAAAAGATATAATTTTTTTGAACAAATCCTTTGCTCTAAAATTGCTTGAAATAGCCTAGATGCACCTAAAATCACTTAGCTCTGAGAATTTTGAAAACACGGTAAGAAATGAAATGAAATTCTACTTTTTTGATGAAGATTCTACCATTAATGCTCAGTACAAAAGTTTTTGTGATGACAGTGTTTGATAGGCTATCATCCACTTAGTTGCTCAGTAGAAACTTGAGACTCAGTGATTGAACAAAACATTTGTTACTCTCGATCTAGCTCAGTTGAGTCTGTGACTGACCTTGCTCGGTATGACCTAATTTCTTGTGACCCTTTGTATCTGAAATAGTAATTGGATCTTTTTCTTTTTCTTTTTTTATTTGGAACTACTCTAGATATAGCTTGACGATACAGTTCTAGATCCTCCTTCATGAATCTAATTAGAAATGGTGGAGTCACCCACTTCTTGAGTGATGTGGCCATCATTTGAACTATTCTACTCGGTAGATTTAGGAATTCACTATTGTCTCATCTGTTTCCAAATGTTATCAGCTTTAGCTTTCTTTTCATCTTCAATTCTTCCTATATTCATGCAATTCTTGGCTATATGACCAAGTTTAGTACATATATAACATCTCACTATTGTATCTCTTTTTCTCAAGTGATGCCTTGAGCAGTCTTTGCCAATGTGTCCATATTCTCCACAATAATGACATCTGCACCAGGTATTGTAATCCCATCCAAATATTTCCTTAACAAGTTGTTTAGTTGTATTGAATGATTTTGATCTGCATTGGAATGCCTTGTGACCATGCTTCTTGCATTTGCAACATTTGCCTTCAAATTTTGGTTTTTCCTTACATTCATTAGCTTTGTGACCATGCTGATTGCAGTTGTAGCATTTTCCATTGAATTTTTCTTTTCCATTACTCCAAAATTTGTTTGATGTATGACCTAACTTACCATAGTGATTGCAAGTAGGTCTTTGATTCCTTTGAGCACCTTGCTTGGAAGGTTCACCTTGTTCTTCATTGTATCCAAGTCCTGCTTTATCATTTTGTTCTATCAGTTGATTCATGTCTTCTTGTGACTTCATTATTCTTTCATTGATTTTTTTTTCAGTATTTAGGTCACTCTTTAATTTCTCAACAATTTTCTTTTCACATCTTACTTCTCTCAATATTCTTTCATTAACTTCCCTTTCACTATTTAGATCACTTCTTATTCTTTCATTCTATGCTTTGAGAATCTTGATTTCTTCATTTGCTCTAGAGATTTGATTCATGAGGTCTTCATGCTGATTGGATTGATTGTTACTTGCCTCCAAGTCTTCATTTTCCTTGTTCCTTTGTTCCAAAACTTCACATAGCCTAATTGATTGGATTTCTTGTTCTCTTTTAAGTTTTCTTACTTCTTCTTGTAGAGAGCCATTCTTTGCTAGGAGTTCCTTGATTGCCTCATTAGCTTCATTTGAGCTACTTGATGGTAAGAGATCTTCAATCTTTTCTTCAACATACTAATGGTCATTCATTTTTCTTGCAAGTACCTTTCTTATTTTTAGGGACTGTGAAAGGTTTTCCTTTTCTTCCTTGAGTTGAGCCATGGCCATTTCCAGATCTAGCTTTTCATTTTCAATTTATTTGTTAAGTTTGAATATCTCCATTTGTCCTTTAGATCTTTTCTCAAGCTATCAAACTTTATCCTAAGAACCATAATGCTCTGATACCAATTGTTGAAAATAATCAAGACTAGCTAGGTTACTGAGAGGGGAGGGGTGAATCAGTAACCTCAAAAACATTAAATCAATTCAATACTTAATCCATTCATCATTCAGTCATCTAATCTACGGTATGCATGAGAAAGATAAACATTTATAACACATGAACACAGAATTTTGGTGACCCATAAACCTTCCAAATAGAAAGTAAAATTGGGGTGGGGATGATACCCACAAAACTTTTCTACTACAGTATGAATTTAGCCTGTTAGGGCTTACATTGATCACTTCTAATGATCTACCTAGTTAAGAGCAATTTGGATTGCTAGATCCACCTTGTTAGAGGATTTTCAAACATACAATGAAGTATGCACTTTGTTAGGATATTTATACAGAGACTATTAAGTCTACCCTGTTAAAGGATTTACAAAATTGATTCACCTGTTAGGATGAAATAGTGGATCTACCTACAAATTGATTGCTGATTAGATCCTTGAAGTACAAATAACCTCTTGTGACTGATGAATCTTTACCACTCCTTGTAGACCTTGCTGAATACTCTACTCTGCTATTGACTCACATTTATTCTTCTCAAAGCATTACATGTCCATTCCTTGATACACACATACAGTCATATTGTAAATGATATAATACGCTACATATATATCATTCCAATAATTACAATTGCAAGGTCGGCCAAAACACAAGCAAAAAAAATATTATTGAGTCAACCAAATAGTAGAGAACTCACATTCTTTAAGCTAACTTGGTGACTTTTTGATAGTCAGCATCCACTGCATTACTCGGCATCATCATGCACTTGGTAGAAGTAGAAGCTTAGTCCATACTAATCACACAATGTAGCATAGAACTTGGTAACCTTTGGAGACTCGGTAGATATAGTTTCACTCGATAAAAATTGAATCCTTCATTTACCTTGCTTTCACTCAGTAAACACTACACTTCCATCACTCGATAAACACTAGCTTCCATCACTCAAACTGATGACTCAATAGACACTATGAAGCTTGGTGAACACTGTAGGCTTGGTAGATACTGCTAGATTGCACACTCACTCAATAGCTTCAGGAATGCTCAATGTGAACTACTGGACTGCACACTCACTTGGTAGCTTCAGGAATGCTTGGTGTGAACTGCTTAAGTGATGAACCTACAAGATAACCACTGAATGCTCGGTATACACTGTAGACTAAGTGATGAGCTCAATAATCACTCAAAGTCAAATAAGTGTTGTCACTAATGAAAAATAGAATATAATGCCAACACACCTAACCAAGGTATGCACATTCACACCCTTTTACATGCTTTGCAATGTATCTTAAAGGTGTACACATGCACACCCCATCAAGGTGTGCATATGCACATGCTTTGTGCACTTAATAAAAAATAAAAAATGTAAATGGTTACCCCTTCAAGCACTTTTCTTACATGCACACCTCACCAAGGTGCATAGGTGGACAATGACACCAACATGGTCTTATAGGGACTAGTTTCCTCACCCATTTGTTAGGGTGCACTAGGTAAACTTTTTTGCATATCATGACCATAAGGAGGAATTAACTAGCTTTTTCACTTTTTTGGAATATTTTTGCTAGGGTTTTGTCTGTTATGATTTGGTTTTAGGTTTGATTTCAGCTTTCTGGACTAATGTCTCCTCTTTTGTGCAGATAAAATAGCATCATCTTCATCTTCAATGGTTGAAGATATTGCTCCCAAACCTATAGTTTTCAAATACCATGGTGCACCTAGAAAATTCCATTTCCAAGATGGACATGCTAAAATTAGAGACACCAAGCTTAACAACATTGACTGGAATACATTCCTCACCATTTGTAACAAGCTAAAAGAATGATATGCATTGGTGTTAGTGCTTATGCGATCAGGCTTAGTCAAGGTAGGATCACATTTGACATTAGTACAATCATCAAAGTTGATTATGACCTTGGCTGAACATTATGTGCTAGAGGAAAAAGTTGTCACGAGTGTCACAAGGGAGATATACTTGGACCTCTGACCTAGGAATATTGAAAAAGTAGTCTGTCTCCCAAGAGTCGATCAATATGTGATGATAACCTTTGACCGGTCAAAAAGATGGTAGAGTAACTGCACCAAGTTGTGGTGCCAAAAACATGACTCCAAATGTTTTTGTTTTAAATTTTACAAAGCACGTATGCACTATAGCACATATGTGCTTTGTAAATTGAATTTTAGGAATATTAAAAAAGTAGTCCGTCTCCCAAGAGTTGGTCAATATGTGATGATAACCTTTGACCAGTCAGAAAGATGGTAGAGTAAGTGCACCAAGTTGTGGTACCAAAAACATGACTCCAAATGTTTTTTTTTAAATTTTACAAAGAACGTATGTGCTATAGCACGTATCTGCTTTGTAAATTGAATTTTTTTATAAATGGGCTACAAACCCGCAACCCATTATATCATTTCATTTGGCCTTTTCATTTCTCCCAAACAGTGTGCTCATAGATTGAAGAAGTTGAAGAATTTTGTCTCCCACCTTGTCAAAATGCCTCCTCATCACTAAAGTTCAAGATCGAGATCATGTCGTATGTTTTCTACTCTTGGTTTTGCATTGTTTTAAATGTTTTTGCATTGTTTTGTAAGTCTCTACATTGTTTTTGTAGGTTTTTTTCAATTTTGTTTTAAATTTATTTATTTATTTAGATTGCAATTGTTTTCTTATCAGGAAATGTGAATTATGAACCATCAAATTTCTAGCCGAATCAACAATATGAAAACCCTCCACAACAAGAGCAAGAAATTTTGCAACCTACACCAATTGGAAGACCTCCTCTTGGCACACAAGACAACATAATCAATGAAATATAAATAGGAAAAAAATAATTAGAAGCACTCATTGGTAGGTTGAAAGCTTGTGAACAAACCAATCCAATGAGAACATAATTGGCATCCTCCCTCGAGTCCATTATGAGCCATGTAGCTTCTATTAGTAGTTAGTTGGGTATTTGGTGTGTTAAGAGGGATAAAAAAGAAGATATTATGCAAAAAAATTATCATATCAAGATGTAGAAAAAATAAAAAATAGCAAAAGGTAGCATTTGCACATTGTTTAAAAATTCTGGTGAACAAAATATTGTTGGAACTACAACTAAAAGATTCCCCATCCATTGGCGCATACATGATGGTATTAGAAATAATTTTTGGGATAGATAGTGGATGGTCTTTGATGCCCCTCCCTGCAATAATCATGAGGTTCCAATATATTTCTTAAAGAAATTGTATTATGAATTTGTCCTTGGGGAGATTGCCAATTATTTTGATATATTAGAATCTCATGGTAAAGGTGGGGGGTCATCATTTGAGAGGCTAGGGGCACATTGTAATCCTAATGTAGTTAGGGCAATTGTTGTCAAGAAACAAGGTGAGCATGTGATTATTCGTTCATTTGTGAAGGAACATGTAGAGGCTAGCACTGTAGGGAGTATTGATGCTTTAATGCAAAGTCTCATTCATTGCATGAGTCCATTAGTTGAGGAGGAGCTTTCTATGCATCACAATCACATGTGCACATCATATGGATCCTTATGCACATTTGGTAGTGATGCTGGAGATAGTATGGATGATGGGCTAGTCACTAATTAGTTCCTAAGTTAGACATTTGGCATTGACACATAGGTAAATTACAATTCTGATAAACCAATTTGATCACATTTCTTATGTATAGTGAATGACTAATTAATTAGCTTGTATTGACATTGTTCAAAATTTAAGGTCAAAGTGTTGCTAGCCCTAGTAGAGATCCCCCAGCCCATTTTTCGTCCTGTCAATGAGTCGAGAGGTATGCATCAGTTTAATCATTTAAATTAATACATATATTTATTAAGTAATCATATAAGGATTGAAAAAAAAAAAATTATGCATGTGCATCAGTTCTCTATAGGACCATCGACATTCACTAGGGACTTTGAGTGTAGGCATGATATGAGCTTTGTAGAGGCACACTTGTTTCATGTTAATTTAATTCATTTGGTTATATTTGTTTCATGTTTCATGTTACATGTAACTTGTATTGTATGACATGGAGATCTTGATATTTGAGACTCCTCCTCATCTTCGCTAGTCCATCGATCGTGGTGTTTCTATAGCGATGGCTAGTTTAGAGCCATTGACTAAGGTATGCAAGAATTTTCTTGGTTTTAGTTGTTGTTTACAATAGTTAGTATCAAAATTTCTAATGTTATTTATAAGTGATTATATTTATTGAATTGTTGTAGGGCCTTGCTACACCCAATCATCCATGAGCCTTTGAGGCGGATGTACAGAGTGACTATTTGATGGTGGTAAGAAAATAATTAATTTTGTGTGTTTATATATTTGATTTTAATGTATAATAATTATTGATTCACATCTACTTTTTTGTATCAGCTCAAGTTAGAGAAGAGCCTAAACAAGAGGATGAGTGAGCGTCTGAGGAAGACCCCATCATCCCTATCATCTCACTCCACATGACAACTAAAGACCTCTAGGGATTTGTTTACTTCCCCTTGTGGGAAGGAGAAGATATAGTTGATAGACAGACATGTATAGGAGTTAGTGGACATATATGAAGGATTTTATATCAGTGGACATATTCAATATACATTTGATGTATATATGACATTTTATATTTAATGTATGATGTATATTTGATGCATGACATTATTAGACTTATGACATTATTGGTTAATATATGATATGTGTTTCATGTATAAAATAATTGGTTATCATAATATATTATGTGTTTTTTTAATGTATGAAATTATTGGTTATCATTTTATATTATATGTTTGTTCATGTATGACATTATTGGTTATCATAATATATTATATGTTCATTCATGTATGACATTATTGGTTATCATAATATATTATATGTTCGTTCATGTATGAAATTATTGGTTATCATAATATATTATATTTTCATTCATGTATGATATTATTGGTTATCATAATATATTATATGTTCATTCATGTATAACATTATTGGTTATCATAATATATTGTTAAGGTTGCATGGGTAGTTGTATCAACACCCTTGGTACTCATACCGACGTACCTAAGTATCAGGTACATGTATCCCAAGTATTAGTTACTCGATGGAGAGCATAATAGCTAAGGACCTTGATTGAGATTTTTGGTTATTTTCTTTGGTTTTTGGTTTGTGTATCAACTTGTTGTTTATCAAGCTTAATTCAATACCTAATTAGTTCAAAACTTTGATAGAATATTGATTAACAATAAACTTTATCACTATTCAAGCATAAGTTTATCATTTCCAATACGTCATCATCATATGATTTATGATCTTGTACATGTTTAAAGTTTTCCTTCTTTCTTATTTGTTTATCAAGCTTAATTCAATACCTAATCAGTTTGAAACTTTCATACAATATTGATCAACAATAAAATTTATCACTATTAGAGCTAGAAATTTATCATTTGCAATATGTCATTGTCATATGATTTATGATCTTATTGTTCATATTTAAAGTCCACCTTCTATGTTATGCATCTAAACATTTATCATAAATTATTCTTACAAACATATAGCAAATCTAAAACTGAAAACAATACATTACATTTGCAAACTTTATCACTCTTCTTGATTTAAAAAATCATTATCATGGGTAGAAGCAAGTAGTTGGGTCTCAATTCCATGGAAGTTCACAAATTGAGATTCTACTCCTTTAGAAATAGGTACCCTTTTCTAAAAAATAGGCAAAAATAGGTGCCCATTTTTTAAATCTAGGATCGAGTGCCTATTTTTGGCTCCAACACTTGATCCTAGATTTAAAAAATAGGCACCCATTTTTAAAAAAATTGGGTACCCATTTTTATTTTCAAGAAACGGGTACCCATTTTTGAAACATAAAAAATTTGTATTTTTTAGAAATGTGTACCCATTTTTGTATGACAATTTGACATTTTCAAAATGAATACCCATTTCTTGAATTTCAAATAATGGGTACCCATTTCTTACAACATTAGGCAGGATTTTTTTCTCCCACCTTGGATTTTGGTTTGGGATGGGCTTGGTGAGACCAAGCCTATGCCTTGACCTCTCAAGATTTGGCTAAGGCATTGAACTGACAAATTCATGCCTTGCCATAATTTTTAGAGGGTCTTCCCAATCAAATTTTTTATGAAACAAAAATTCATTAGAGCTCTCATTGTCCTAATTTCAAAAATATAAATTTTATAGTGCTATGATTTTATTTATAATTTTTGCATTATTTTTGAATGAAAGGTGGTACCTAAATGTAAAATAGTGAAGTTCACTAAAACTTTAATAAGCTTTTTATTTTTTATTTTTTCTTAAATTAATTTATATTTCATCAATCTACATATAACTCTTTTGAGGTTAAAAAAAAGAATTTTTGAAAAAAGTGAAATTTTGATCAAATTATGGTGTCCGTACATGAGAGGTTAAAAAATTTACCTTTATATCCAATTAATAATTATTAATAAAAAAATTATTCAATAAAAAATTAAGGAAAAATATTTTCATCAATCTTAGGTGTATTAGGTAACCCCCTTTAAAAGGATTTATGAAAATTCATTTATTTGTGTCAAATTATGGTGTTCATAGACGAGTGTGGTATGGTCTTGAAACAGGCATTTTGAAAAAGTGGTTTTTAAAGATCTATACCAAAAAAAAAACTATCATGTGTACACAAATAAATTACATATTCAAAAGCTAGATTCCAAATACTAAATTTTTTATTTCTAAAGTATTTTTATATTCAAACTCTAAATGCCTCAAATTTTGACATCAGTTGACAAAAAAAATCAAAAATAGGAAAAACACTTCCACTTTTTGCCCAAAAGTGAGACCCAACTTCTTGCACTTGCGCTCATGACTCATAAATTTAGGTTTTCTATAAATATAAAAGTATAATAAAAAATGAAGTTTGACATACCCAAGTACCCCCGTCCCCTATTATAAAAAATAATTGTACCCATACCTGTATCAATACCCTAAGTACCCAAAGTACCCTCATCCCCGTGCAACCTTGCATATGATATGTTTGTTCATGTATGACATTATTGTTTATCATAATATATATCTTATTTTTATTGTTTATATTTTAATTATATTTCATTTATTTCATTTTAGTGTAAATTACATCCAAAATGATGTAGAGTGCTTACACCAAAAGCTAGTGGATTCCCAATAAGAACATTTTTAAGGCAAACTACCTTTCCCACCTTTCTAAGTGTCTTCAAAGACTCTTTCCAACTTGGTTATAATATTGAAAAAACTTCTACCCAACATCACAAAACTACGTGATCACTTTCCCTATTCAAGACTTGGGAAGCAATAAGGAAAAAATGAGCAAATTTGAGAAATGGATCATAATCAACTTCTTGCTTCAAACTAACATCTTAGCCAGTTCAAAGAATACCTGATAACTATCTCAAAAACTTTAGTTTTTCATCTATTCCATCCTTCAAAGAGATTGTTCAACATCCTATGAGTGTAAACAATCTTCCAACATCCTATGACTGTATTTTGTTTGCAACAACATGTAATTTGTTGATTTTCGGACAACTATTCACAAAGGGAAGTGGTTATGTTTCAAACCCATTAAATGACTATTAAGACAATGAAGAAGATCATTGAAATCTCCCACTAACTCCATTTAGTGTTAAAATTCAGCTATATAAGGTGTAATAACTCTCAAAACACTTATTGAGTCAACTTATTAAGAAAAGCAACAAAAAAAGGAAAATCATTAAGACTAAGGTGATTTGGGTTTATAGGTGACCTCAAGTTCCTTGACCTTACAAATAAGGATTACCTTATTACCAAAAAAAAAAAAATTTCAAAATGATGTGAATGATCACCCTTTTACCTTTTGTCACGAGTCTCCATCATTAGATGAGATGACATATCTAGTTACCACAGTGAAAGATCACTGCCCTAGGGCATTTAGTGACTCTTAGGGATGATTCGATTTGGTAGTTGGCAACTTTGTACTAGCCAACACTACAAGTTTCAACATCATCAGAGATGGCATCACAAAATAAAAATGGAGTAAGATCACCAAAAAGTGAGAGTGGTTGTTTTAGGTCTCCACAACATGGTCCTATAGAACCTAGAATCGTATCCATACCTTGCACGAGCTCCGAGATATGCCCTATCAAAAATCACTACCCTATGGCATTTATTGACTCTTAGGGACGATTTGGTTTGGCATGCTCAAGAATGTTTGAGCACTCAACACGATGGGAGGAGCTTGGGACTAGTGTCTACCTAGCCACTTAGGGCTAATAGAATAGATTGTTTGATCCCACGACAAATGGTGAGGGAGATTTGGTAGTTGGCAACTTTGTACTAGCCAACACTACGAGTTTTAGCATCACCTGAGATGGCATCACAAAATCAAAATGGATTAAGATCTCCAAAAAGTGAGAGAGGTTATTTTAGGTCTCCACAACATAGTCCTATAGCACCTAGAATCACATCCATACCTCACATCAGCTCTAAGATATGCCCTGTCAAAGATTGCTACACTATGGCATTTAGTGACTCTTAGGGATGATTCAGTTTGGCATGTTTGAGAATGTTTGAGCACTCAACAAGATGGGATGACCTTGGGGCTAGGGTTTACCTAGCCACCCAGAGATTAAAAAATAGATAGTTTGATTCCATGATGAATAATGAGGGAGATTTTGGTAGTTGGCAACTTTATACTGGCCAAGACTACAAGTTTCAGCATCACTTGAGATGGCATTGCAAAATCAAAATAGAGTAAGATCTTCAAAAAGAGAGAGATTATTGTAGGCCTCAACAACATGGTCCTATAGCACCAAGAATCACATCCATACCTCGCATGAGCTCCAAGATATGCCCCATCAAAGATTGATGCCCTATGACATTTAGTGACTCTTAGGGATGTTTCAGTTTAGTGTGCCTGAGAACTTTCAAGCACTCAATAGAATGGGACAAGCTTGGGGCCAATGTTTATTGGGCCACCCAGAGCTAACAGAATAAACAATTTGATCCCATGATGAATGATGAGGGAGATTTGGCAATTGGCAACTTTGTACTAGCCAACACTATGAGTTTCAACATCACCTGAGATGGTGTTGCACTATCAAAATGGAGTAAGATCTTTAAAAAGTTAGAAAGGTTATTGCAGGGCTTTGTAACACAATCCTATAGCACCTAGAATCAGATCCATACCTAACATGAGCTCTGAGATATGCCCCATCAAAGATCACTACCCTATAGCATTTAGTGACTCTTATGGACATTTGGTTTCAGCATGCCTGAGAATGTTCGAGCACTCAAAGAGATGGGAAAAGCTTGGGGCTATGGTTTACCTATCCACTTAGAGCTAACAAAATAGATAGTTTGATCCCACAATGAATGGTGAGGGAGACTAGGTAGTTGGTAACTTTGTACTAGCCAACACTATGAGTTTTAGCATCACATGAGATGGCGTCGCAAAATCAAAATGGAGTATGATCTCCAGAAAGAGAGAGTGGTTATTATAGGTCTCTACAACACGGTCCTATAGCACCTAGAATCGCATCCATACCTTGCATGAGCTCTGAGATATGCCCCATCAAAGGTCTGTACCCTATGACATTTAGTGAATCTTAGGGATGTTTTAGTTTGGCATGCCCAATAATGTTCAAGTGTTCAATGGGATAGGACAAGCTTGGGACTAGGGTTTGCCTAGCCACCTAGAGCTAACAAAATAGATAGTTTGATCCCATGATGAATGGTGAGGGAGATTAGCTAGTTGCCAACTTTTTACTGGCCAACACTACGAGTTTCGACATCACCTTAGATGGCATTGCAAAATTAAAATAGAGTAAGATATCCAAAAAGAGAGAGAGGTTATTGTAGGTCTCCACAACATGGTCCTATAGCACCTAGAATTGCATCCATACCTCACATGAGCTTTGAGATATGCCCTATCAATGATCTCTACCCTATGGTATTTAGTGACTCTTAGGAAAATTTTAGTTTGGTCTGCCCGAGAATGTTTGAGCACTCAACAGGATAGGACATGCTTGGGTCCAAGGTTTACCTAGCTACATAGAGCTAACAAAATAGATAGTTCGATCCTACGATGAATGGTGAGGCAGATTTCACAATTGGAAACTTCATAGTGGTCAACACTATGAGTTTCAACATCACGTAAGATGGCATCACAAAATCAAAATTGAGTAAGATCTCCAAAAGGTGAGACAAGTTATTGTAGGTCTTTGCAATGCAGTCCTATAACACCTAGAATTGCATCCATACCTCACACGAGCTCTAAGATATGCCCTGTTAAAGATCACTACCCTATGGAATTTAGTGACTCTTATGGATATTCAAGTGCTCAACGGGATAGGACAAGATTGTGGCTAGGGTTTACCCAATCACCTAGAGGTAATGAAATAGATAGTTTGATCCCACAATGAACAGTGAGGGAGATTTGGTAGTTGGAAACTTTATATTGGCCAACACTATGAATTTCATCATCACCCAAGATGGCTTCGCAAAATCAAAATAGATTAAGCTCTTCAAAAAGTGAGAGAGATTATTATAGGTCTCTAGAACATGGTCCTATAGCACCTAGAATTGCATCCATACCTTGTACAAGCTTTGAGATATGCCTCGTCAAAGATTGCTTACCTATGGCATTTAGTGACTCTCAAGGACATTTTGGTCTGGCATGCCCAAGAATATTTGAGTTCTCAATAGGATAGGATGAGCTTGGGGCCAAGGTTTACCTAGCCACCCAAAGCTAACAAAATAGATAGTTCGATCCCATGATGAACGGTGAGAGAGATTTGATAGTTGGTAACTTTGTACTAGCCAACACTGCAAGTTTCAGAATCATCTAAGATGGAATTGCAAAATAAAAATGGACTAAGATCTCTACAAAAAGAGAGGTTATTATAGATCTCCAAAACATAGTCCTATAGCACCTAGAATCACATCTATACCTCATACAAACTCTGAGATATGCCCTGTCAAAGATCGTTGCCTTGTGGCATTTAGTGACTCTTATTAACATTTTAGTTCAACATGACCAAGAACATTTTAGTGTTCAATGAGATGGGATGAGCTTAGGGCTAAGGTTTACCTAGCCACCTAGAGCTAATGGAATAGATAGTTTGATCCCATGAGGAATGGTGAGGGAGATTTGGCAATTGACAACTTTGTACTAGCCAACACTACAAGTTTTAGCACCACCTAAGATGGTATCGCAAAATCAAAATAGAGTAAGATCTCCAAAAAGTGAGAGAGGTTATTGTAGATATTCTAAACACATTCCTATAGCACCTAGAATTGTATCCATACCTTGCACAAGCTCCGAGATATGTCCTGTTAAAGATCACTACCCTATGGCATTTAGTGACTCTTAGGGACATTTCAGTTCAGCATGCTTAAAAAAATTCAAGTGCTCAACAAGATGGGACAAGCTTGGGGCTAGGGTTTACCTAGCTACCTAGAGCTAATGGAATAGATAGTTTGATACCATGACAAATAGTGAGGAATATTTGGTAGCTAGCAACTTTGAATTGGTCAACACTATGAGTGTCATTATCACTTGAGATGGCATCACAAAATCAAAACAAAGTAAGATATCCAAAAAGTGAGTGAGGTTATTATAGGTCTCTACAAGATGGTCCTATAGCACCTAGAATTGCATCCATACCTTGCATGAGCTCCAAGATATGCCCTGAAAAAGATCACTACCCTTTGGCATTTACTGACTCTTAGGGACGTTTTGGCTCAATATGCCCAAGAATGTTCAAGCACTCAACAGGATGGGATGAGCTTTAGGCTAGAGTTTACTTGGCCATCTAGCTAGAGCTAACAAAATAGATAGTTCAATCCCGTAATGAATGGTGAGGGAGATTTGGTAGTTGGAAAATTTGTATTGGCCAATACTATGAGTTTTAGCATCACCCAAGATGGCATCACAAAATCAAAACGGAGTAAGATATCCAAAAAGTGAGAGAGGTTGTTGTTGGTATTTGCAACATAATCCTATAGCACCTAGAATTGCATCCATACCTTGCACGAGCTCCCAAATATGTCTTGTCAAAGTTCACTACCCTAGGGCACTTAGGTACTCTTAGGGACATTTCAGTTCAGCATGTCTGAGAATGTTTGAGCACTCAACGGGACAGGTTGAGCTTGGGGTTAGGGTTTACTTGGCCACTTAGAGCTAATGGAATAGAGAATTTGATTCCATGATGAATGGTGAGAGAGATATGAGATAGATATGTATGCCTAGGCAACTTTGTGCAAGATTGAAATGAGGTACCAATATTAAAAATAAGATTGAAAATTTACCATCAGTGGCATGGCCAAGAACTATCTTTTTAATACAATGACCAATAGTTGGCCTCACTCCCCATGCCTTCTCATTCATACAAAGGAAAGCTTAATATATAGAGGAATATATACAAAGGAATTGCAGCTACATCTATTAAATATACAAAGGAAGATATAAAATACCTACTTAATAGAGATTAATATAACAGAAAAGGACATTTCAAAACAAAATTGTTATCTTAGTGTTATCCAGGGTATCTTAATTACTTAGGATGAAGAGACAAAACCTAAAACTATTGGAAAAGAGTGCACATGTACACAGACACAAAATTTTTAGATAGAGAAGAAAAAATTGCTATGGAAATGTCCACAGAGCAATGTGAAGTGAAGCCTCAAATTGGCTCATTAGTAGGCAAAGAATCTAGTCATGCAGTTCATTCCAAAACCACAAATGTTTCAATTAGAAATGCCTATTCATCAATGGCCTTGCATTTAGAGGACATGGGAAGCTAGGACACTCAAGATAGGCATGATACCTCAAATTTCTCATTGAAATATATTAATGATCTTAATAGAACAACAAAAATCTCATTGCCACCTTTAAATGGAGACTTTAGTTTAAATGGAGATTGTTAGTTCCCAAACATGTCCCAGTTAAGTAGATGAATGATTTACAAAGAAACTAGTAGGAAATGGGGTCATGGAAATGAAATAAATACTTAGGAATGTTTGATAACACTAAAATAACTTATTTCCAAATGCTCAGCCCTTCACCAATCCCCAAACTCTTGCCATTCACAAATCAATACGCTACAAGAGGTCAAATCCTTCATGGTACTTGACCTAGGGCTTAATTGGAAAAATCACAAAACAAAACCTCCTGTCTTGAAACCATAGAATATTAAAAATGACCCTACTAAATACCATTTACCAAGTGGCCATGAAATTTCAACAAAGGAAATTGCAATTAGAGGCCCATTTTTGCTATGTGCACCAAAATGTTGTCCTAAAAACCTAGTTTCGCTAAAAATGCAATAACTTGAGTTAGAAAAAATGTAGAATGATGAGACCAGAAGAAAAAGAAAGCTGATTCAAAGCTATATCTCAAAAATCAATCACATTTGGTCTAAAAGTGTGTACATTTTGTGTAGTGTGCAAACAATAGTAATGATGACTCCAAAACTGAATTTCTTTCTTTGCAACTTCTTCCAATTCATACATTAATGCCCTCCTGACCTCAAAAATGAGGCATATATATCTCCTATGTATAATTTAATGGTTACAACCAATATTTTAATAGTTATAACCCTTTTCCCACTAAGCTACAAATTTGAGCAACTTTTACAACTTTCAACAATGCATCTTGGCACAAAAAGTGCAATTCTTACATTTTTCACTTGATTCCACTTATAGGACTTGGAAAAGGTTTCAAAATACCTAAAACCAAATAAAAATAACTAATCCTAGGATTTCTTGACCAAAAAAATTTAAAATCCCAAATTTTCCTAATGAGCAACTTTTGCTTATAAATTGCATAAAGTGCCTTAAGCATACAAAATGTGGTGTTTCTTTGACAACCATGGACTTCTCATCCAAGGGTTGTTTATTCTAGCCTAAGTGGGTCAATTAAAACTTTTCTGAGTAGTTAATATGCCTTTTAGGCTCTAAAATGTAAAAAATGCAATAAAAGTGCAAAAGTTGCTATATAACTTTGCAACTTTTCGTATAACTAAGAAAAATTGTTTGTAATAATTCCCCCAATAGTCACAACCTTTCAAATTTGGTTTGATTAGTTTGAGAAGACCTTCATATAGCGCTTTCAGGTGGGTTGATGGTACAATGTAATGTTTTGGCATTAAAATAAAAAAAGACAACCCTATTTTCTACATTTTCAGTGAGTATTCTAAATGGTATGAATGTGTATGGATCCCTAGGGATCTATGCCTACTATGGTTGGATGTATTCTTGAATCAACTTTCTAATACAACTAGTTTGATGTTCTAAGAGTTTGTAAGATTTAGGTTATACCTATTTTTGTGCAAACAACCTAGATTTTGAGGGTTTGTAGGGTTTTGAAGGAAATCAATTTATAACTCTATATTCCAGCATAGGAAATTTATGGCCTTTGGTGGAATCCTTGTACTTCTAATTCACTTTGAAATTATTTTGGTTTTAGGTTCTCATATGTAGGGACAAGGGAGAAAGGTGATTCCCTAGATGCATATATCTTGTATGCATCAGCACACAGTCCTACTGTAGCAGCATTTTGTGACTCCAAAACTTGTTCCTAAGACTTGTAACTATAGAATTAAGCTATTTGAGATGTTTTTCATCTAACCTAGTTGGTTTAAAGTTTTTACCATGTGTTTAATTGGTACTTCCTTTGAAAAATTTCCCTAATTAGCATTTAGGTCTAATTGTTGATTTCAAGTATTTGGGTTGTATCATTGATGATAGGGTCTTATTACTTGGTGATATTGAACTACATTAGGAATAAAAATTCTTGGGTGGTTAGTTTCATTATTCCAATCCTAGGTTTTCAAGTTGTAGGCCTTAATTCACTTTCTTGGGTTGCTAGCAATCTAGGGGAGTATTGAAGGAACTATGCATTATTTTTGTTTTGGAGTCCTCAAATCTAGTAAACATGACCCTGTTGGTGTAAGAACAGTAATTTCTAAGTTTGGTTTCATGATTCCATGTTGGTAATAGGTTTCATGCATTAAGAAATTTGGGTGATTAAGGTGCAAGTGAGGGGTCTTGAGCCTTGTTTGGGCTTTCAAACCTTGTGAAGGTGTTCTTGTGGTTGATCTCTCCCAACCTACCTTGTTAGTACCTTGACCATTTGCATCAAATACACAATAAGGGTCAAAAAAACAATCAAAGGATAAGGCGAATTAATTGGGAAATGCTAAAACTTATAATGGCTTTTTGATTTTGCAAATCCTAGAAATTGTTAAAAGTCCTAAAGGGATCAAATTTTCTTTATAAGGGGGATCAATAGATTCCTTGGGTTGAAAATGGAATGTTTAGGGTCTAGGAAAGTTTAGTGATCATAAAAGATCAAAATGAGTAAGTTAGTGGTCTTTTGCTTTAAAAGAATTCGATAATTTGTATGTTGAAATTTTGAATTTTCAAAATCTAATAGCTAGGTTAGAATTTAGAGGGAAGTTGGAGTTGCTCTTTTTCTAAAGCATTAAACCTTCAACTCAACTGATGAGAGTTGATTGAAATAATTTGGAGAAGTTATTTTGAAGGTTTAATATATGTGAAAATCAGGTGTATGGACAGACATAATGAGATTGGTGAAATGCAGCAATAAAACTCTTCATGTTTGCAAGTTTGTTCATTCTTGAGAATCTCAACTTATCTTGTTTTGATATGCCAAAGAATCAATATATTTATTCACTCAACATCACTATTTTGAATAATTTGGGGCCCAATATTAATGGGATGACCAAACTAACTTGTATTATTAAGTGCTAATAGAGCATATGTAGATTTAGACAAGTTTTAGGTCATTTCCTTCAAGAATTTAGATTGTCGATAGGCCCAAATTCCTAAACCACTAAAATTTCTAAAACTCATTGTATATTGAAGCCCACCACCCTAGTTTTCTGCATCTTTTTTCCTTCAAATATCATTCTATAGCATGCTGACAGATCACAATGATATCAACTTCTCTCATTTTAGGGTTTGGAAAGTCTTTATATATCCTCCTAGGTCTTTCCCCTTCATCCTTATAGTTTTCATCTTCCTCCTTAAGGTTTTAAAAGGAAAATCCACAATTTCTTGCAAAATCAATATTTTGCAAAAATTGCAAAATTGCAATATAGCAACTTTTGGATTTTTCTTGCTTGCTCAAGTCTTAACATTTCTAACTTCTCTCATTTTAGGGTTTGGAAAGTCTTTATATCTCCTCCTAGGTCTTTCCCCTTCATCCTTATGGTTTGAATTAGCCTCCTTCAATATTTAAAAGGAAAATTGACAATTTCTTACAAAATCAGTATTTTGCAAAAAATGCAAAATTGCAATATAGCAACTTTTTGGATTTTTCTTACTTGCTCAAGTCTTAACATGTCTAACTTGTCATTTAGGCTATCCCTTAGAAATTCCATGCTAGGGACCCTTCCCTAAGTTAATGACTCATCTCTTAGTTTACTCATTTCCCTATGGAAATGTATGCCTTGATTTTTAGGCCAAAATAGTGACTCTTCTAAGGATATCAATTGACAACCAATACCCTAACTACCACACCTAGGTCCAATGACTCTTATTCTAATTACAAGGCTCACTTGGATAATAACACAAAAAAAATGAAAAGATGAGGGCCCTATGATTGGTGCAGGAGCACCCCTCTTATGAAATCATGTAACCAAGTAGTTTGGGTCATTTATGACCTCTTTCTAGTTTTCTTTCCATGTTTTCAATAAGGTCATGATTTTAGACTCCTAGATTTCCCATTAACCCTTTGGTGTGGTCTATGAGCAATATTGGGTGTTTTATAAGCTTGTTGTTCAATGAGGTCATAAGGGCACAATTTTTATATATTTGAATGCATATGCTTGTCATCTAGGGTCTAATAGTTGTATTGAGTCAATTAGGACTCATTTACATAGTTAAAATGTCTTTTAGGCACAAAAATGCAAATGCATAACTAAGCAAAATTATTTGTAATAATTCACCCAATGGTCACAACATTTCAAAAAAAATTGGATCAGTTGGGGAAGACCTTAATATAGCCCTTTTAGGTGGGTGGAAGGTATAATGTAAGATTTTTCTTTGAAATCAATAAAATATAAGTTGTTTTACTAAATTCTGGGCTGTCTTTCTGCATGGTGTGGACTTGTATAGATGAATAGGTGTCAAAGCTTGGTATGGTTGGATGCATATTTGAGTTACCTCTCTAATGCAACTAGTGTTATGTCTTGAAACACTATAGAACTCAATTTATTCCTATTTTAGTGTTGATAGCCCAAAATTTAAGGGTTTCAAGGGTTTTGGTGGAAATGACATTATAACTTTAGATTCCATCATAGGAATTTTATGGCCTTTGGTGGAGTCCTTTTATTCTTAATGATCTTTGATATTTTTTTGGTTTTAGTTATAGAAATGTAGGTATAAGCGATAAAGATGATGCCCTAGGTGCATGTAGCATAGATGCACCAACTCACTATTTTGCTACAATCAACACTTGAGACATTAAAAATCATTTCCAAAGCCTCAAAATTGGGATTTAGGCTATTTGGAACATTCCTCAACATGTCCAATTGGTTTGGTGGTTCTAAAACATGTCTAAATAGTACTTTCTTTGCAATAGTGGCATAATAAGCCCTTTAGCCTTAATTGTTGTCCCCACAGGTTAATGCAACATTTTTGTGTATGCAATGTCAACACTTTAGAATTTGACAATATATTAGGAGTAGGAGGTGTCTTGGGGGTTAGTATTTTCTTCCATTCAACTTTTACTAAGTTGTAGGCCATAACCTTGCTTCTTGGGCTACTAGGAATCCAAGAGGTTAATGAAGGAATTATGACTTTTTCTCAGTTTGAGGCCTTCAAATCTAGTCCATATGCCCCTATTGATGTAAAAAAAACATGGCTTAAGTCTATGTTCATGGTTCCATGCCTAGATTAGGTTTCTCATGTTAAGCCTTTATTTTTGTCAAGGTGCAAGTGCGGGGTTTCGGGCCTTGTTTAGGCTTTCAAACTTTGTTTAGGTGTCCTTGTGGGTTGTACTCTCCCAACCTTTATTGTTAGTACCTTTCCACTTGCATAAATGGTTAAAGGTGATCCTAAACCAATCTTTCTCTCTCTCCCTCTCTCCCTATTCAATCTAAGGAACTAATTGGATCTAGTCTACATTTTAATGTCTCAAGTATTGTTTCGTGGTTTGACTCACGAACTTTCCAAAGAGTCTTATTATGTGGTTTTCTACCATATTTTATCAAGTGGATATTTGATGTGACAAAAAGGTTTGAATAATGAAGAATCTTCCTCTCTATTTTCCAATCCTTGAATAACCACAAGTTAGGGTTCTTCATAGAATATCATCTAAGCAAGGTGTCGGTTACAACAATTGCACCAATATGGTACTCTAAACCTTCACCATCTACAATTGAGTGATCCAAATTCTTTTTGTCTTGGACACAATGACAAAAATAATAATTTGTCCCTTCTTCATTTTCTTCAGGTGCAATAACAACAAAATAATGGCCTAAAGTGATTAATGTACAAAATGTGGTCATTAATTCAAAAAATACTAAGGTAAAAGTTATAAAGTTACATATTAAAATTACAAAGATATATAAATATATATTAGTAGGTTACGCTAGATCAAGCAATCACATAGACAAATCCATCTCTACCATTTCTAGTGCTTGTGGGGGATGATAGGTGTCATTTGGCTCCAAAACTCGTATATCCCATTTGTCCACCCATTTAGTCGCTCACAGTCATCCTAATTTTCCTTTGCACATGATGGATAATAGTATTTCATTTTTCATGTGTGGATACTCCATGAACCTGCATCAGAGCTTCTAAAAGAGTGCAAGTCACTTGATCCTATTAGTGTGCAATAATCCTCATATGGTGCAATGTTAGTATTATCTATCAACCAAAAAAATTGATGAACTGTAGACTCACCTTTCTCACCTGGACCCATTGTAGTGTTATACCACTGGACAATGGATTTTGTATCTATCAATATTGCTCCATCTTTGTACTTTAGTTCTTCATAAGATACGGCTATTTTGATGCATGTGCTTGCACCATCATGATTTCCCTTTCCATGACCAACCTTTATGAAATTCCACATATATTGAATTTTACACAACCTATGCATCCTACTCAACCAATAGAACATTCGTGCATTCTTGAATTGAGATGCGTAATTGTCTAACCAAATAATGTGTTGATGATATGGTATGCCCCCGTTAGCCAAATCTCCATTAAACAGTTGAAAACAACCATGTACAAACTCCATAGAATGTGATCAACGATCACAGATCTAAAAATGGTACTCCCTCAAAAACTTCATGTCATCCTCTGTACTTGTAGGTGAATGCATGAATGTTATGTGAACAAATATAGAAACTTGTTGAGAAGTATAATACTTTTCTTGCATGTGATTTTGTGGTTGTAGTGTGTAGTTCTCTGTGAAGTCTACAACCAAAACAATGCTATCTAGTGGAAACATATCCTTGCACAACTTGAATTACAAATCCACCCATTGAGCTCTATGTGTATGTCTTGCATACTCATAAATAATCTTTTCACAAAAAATCTTCATAACCTCATACACTAGAATATTTTCAATGACTAAATCACATCTTTTACCCTGTTTCCCATATTTAAGAGCATATGTCACTATCTTATATTTTTTGTAATCTACTATTTCATTTCCAATTGCGTGTGTACTATCCATATGTTCACAAGTTGATAAAAGTTGCAAAGAACCAAAAAATAAGCATGTACCATCCAAGCATGATGTCTTGTAAAATTGTTGGCCATCTCTTATTTCACATAAAATGTTGGATATGAATTCTCTTGAAGATCTTTGTGGTGCATTCATGTCACAATCTTGCAAAACAAACTTAGAATGAAAATACAAACATATATGCCTAAAAACATCAAAATGGATAGACAATTCAATTTGTATCCTACAATAACAAGCTATGTGTGTGATTTATCTTCACATAGAAAGGTTTACCCATCTCAAAAAATCTGACTTATTCAAATTTGAGGATGCATACCAATAAATTTTGCAAAAAATTGAGTCTAAGTTGAGTCCAAAAAATACTTTGCATGTGGGTTGCGATTTTAGCTACCAATCCTTCTTCTTACAACATCTCTTTGATTAGGAAAAACACGTGTGTAATTTTTCCAAAAATCTTTGATCAATGATTTCAAATCTTTACTAATTTCTTTATCCTTTTGCAATAGTCTACCACTGAATGTCCATAACTCATTTTTTGTTGGATCTTCCAATCTCTCACACCTTAGCATGGCTCTCCTTAGAGTACCTCTACCAATTTTCAATTTTTGCTTGTCTTTCTCATGAGTCGAGCTTTATTCATTTGGGTACTTACTATTTGCAATGCATGTACTTGTCTTGTGATATTACTATCTTTGGTGCATGATTTAAAACTCACTTTGTCTTAAGCACTCATTAGATTCTTTACAATGCCTTTTTCATTTGAATCATCCATTGTTCTTAGCCCAAGAATCTTCATGAGAGGCCTAAATTTTAAATTCCTCATCATTTCAACAAATAGTTGGCATTGACCTATAATATTTAATTTTTTAAAGAATAATCTCCACATACGATTAACTTTTCTTTGACAAGTACGCTTGCTAATCTTGCTAGGCATTAATTTCAAAATATTAATATCAATATCAATCAAATATTTTGGTCTTCTAAAATGAATTCTAGAAGGTGTTATAATCTCTTCCATTCCCTCAACATTTTGAACATCAACATAAGGTTGAGTGTTTTGCATACCTTAAACCAAAGATGATGTGCCTTGGCAATAAGATGCAAACGATGAAATATCACCTACTTGATATCTTAATGTTGTGCGTACAAAATTACATGATGGAGTGTGTACATCATTGGATCTACAAATTAGCATATCTTCAACATGAAAGGATCATATGAATCCAACATTGGAAGATGGTGTAGCTTCATATTTCAATTGTCTTCTTGAGTGTAATAGTCTCATTCGTTCTCTTTGTCTTTGTAATTCTTCCTCTTTGTTTCGTTGTATTGGTGGTTCTTGTTACTCTTCGAAAGTCAATTCTTCTTTATTGCTTTGCAATTTTCTTTTTTCACATAGTAGTTTCATTTTAACTCTTTTAATTGCCAAATTTCTCTCCCTCTCTTCATTTAATGTTTGAGTTTTTGGTTTCTTCCTTGGCATGATGATGATTTTTATATGTCAAATTATTCAAACATTTGAATTACTTACAATTTGTAAATTACAAATCATTCAAATCCATATAAAAATTACAATTATTTCAATGAATAAACAATATATTTTAAATAACTTCCCAAATTTATAACCATTTCCAAATAACAATTCATTCAAACATAAAAATTTCAATGAATTCACTATATATTAAACAACATGTCAAATTATAACCAAATTTGTCTCTATATAACAACAAAGAATATTTAAAAAGGATTGCACTAACCTTTTCTATAGAAAGAATATTCAAAAATCCTTCGAATAACATATCCAATGATTTAATTTGGTGTTTGCTAGATTCAAATAGAATGAAAGAATGTTCAAAAAGCCTTCAAATAGTGTTTTTTAGCTTCCAACAACTTGAAACTTGTGTTTTCTGTTGGAACAATAGAATACATAATAGACAAAAAGTAGAATATGGATCAACAGGGACCCAAACTTGTGTTATGATTATTTTTTGGTGTTCTCATCTAGTGTGTATGCACTAGAGCACATATGCACTATAAAGCACGTATGCACTATAGTGTGTATGCACTATGTCAAAAATAATTTCTCCCTATTTCACCATCCCCCATCCCATACTCTCTCTCTCCTCTCCCATCCCTTACTCTCTCTTGCTCTATCTCCTCTCCCATCCCTTACTCTCTTTCACTCTCTCATCCCTTACTCTCCTATCCCACCATCCCCCATCCCCTACTCTCTCTCTCCTCTCCCATCCCCTACACTCTCTATCTTTCTCTCCCTCTCCTACTCCCTCTCCCATCACCTACTGTCTCTCACTCTCTCTCCTCTCCCATCCCCTAATCTCTCTCATGCTCTCTCTCTCCCCTCTCCCATCCCCTACTCTCTCTAACTCTCTCTCCTCTCCCATCCCCTACTCTCTCTCTCACTCTCCCTCTCCCACTACCTACTCTCTCTCTCTCTCTCTCTCTCCCTCTCTCTCTCTCTCTCCAATCCCCTACTCTCTCTCACCCTCTCTCCTCCCATCCCCTACTCTCTCTCTCTCACTCCCATCCCCCTTTCTCTCTCCCTCTCCAACCACCTACTCTCTCTCCCCCATCCCCTACTCTCTCTCTTCCCTTTCCCATCCCCTACTCTCCCTCTCTCTCACTCACATGCTCTCATCCTCCTCTCTCTCACACTCTCCCTCTCTCACTCCCTCTCTCACCACCTACTCTCTCTCCCATCCCCTACTCTCACTCTCTCTCACATCTCATTCTCTCTCTCTCACTCTTAGAATCTCTCCCATCCCATATTCTCTCTCTTACACAACTCCCAACCCCCTCTCTCTCCCTCTCCCACTCCCTCTCCCACCACCTACTCTCTCTCTTTCTCTCTCTCACACACACACACTCCCATCCCCCCTTCTCTCCTCTCTCCCATCCCCTACTCTCTAGATCTCACACACCTCTATCTCCCTCTCCCACCACCTACTCTCTCTCTCTCTCTCTCTCCCATCCCCTACTCTCACTATCTCTCCCATCCCATACTCTCTCAGCCACCCCCTAGTCTCTCTCACACTCTCACTCTCTCCCATCCCCTACTCTCTCTCTCTTACACACATTCCCATCCCCTCTCTCCCACTCCCTCTCCCACTACCTACTCTCTTTCCCATCTCCTACTCTCTCTTAGGCTGCTCTCTCTCTCTCTCTCTCTCTCTCTCTCTCTCTCTCTCTCTCTCTTCCATCCCATACTCTCTTTCACACACACACTCCCATCCCCCCCTCTCTCCCCCTCTCCCACTCCCTCTCCTACTACCTACTATCTCTCTCTCTCTCTCTCTCTCTCTCTCTCTCTCTCTCTCTCTCTCTCCCTCTCTACTCTCTCTTTCTCTCCCATCCCCTACTCTCACTCTCTCTCTTCCATTCCCTATGCTCTCTCTGTCACCCCTACTCTCTCTCACATTATCACACACTCTCCCATTTCCTACTCTCTCTTATACACACTCCCATCCCCCCCTCTCTCTCTCTCCCTCTCCCACCCCCTCTCCCAGTGCCTAGTCTCTCTCTCCCATCCCCTAGTCTCTCTCTCCCCTCTCCCATCCCCTACTCTCTCTCTTTCACACACACACGCCCATCCCCCTCTCTTTCTCTCTCTCTCCTCTCCCATCCCCTACTCTCTCTCACTTTCTCTCCCTCTCCCACTGTCTCTTCCACCACCTACTCTCTCTCTCACTCTCTATCTGTCTCACTCTCACTCTCTCCCTCTCTACTCTCTCTTGTTGCCACCCCCTACTCTCTCTCACACTCTCACACTCTCACCCATCCCATAATTTCTCTCTCTCTCACACACATTCCCATACCCCCTCTCTCCCTCTCTCACTCCCTCTCCTACCACCCGTTCTCTCTCTCTCTCTCTATCATCCCCTACTCTCTCTCTCCCCTCTCCAATCCCCTACTCTCTCTCTTTCACACATACACACTCCCATCCCCTTCTCTCTCTCTCTCTCTCTCCTCTTGCATCCCCTACTCTCTCTCCTCTCCCATTCCCTACTCTCTTTCACTCACACACACTCATCCTCCTCTCTCTCTCTCTCTCTCTCACTCTCCCTCTACCACTGCCTTTCCCACCACCTACTCTCTCTCTGCCATTCCATACTCTTACTCTCTCTCTCACATCCCCTACTCTCTCTTTGCCACCCCTACTCTCTCTCTCTCTCTCTCTCTCGCTCACTCTCTCCCATCCCCTACTCTCACTCTCTCTCTCCCATCATGTACTCTCTCTACCATCCCTTACTCTCTCTCCCATCCCCTACTCTCTCTCTTACACACAATCACATCCCCCTCTCTCTCGCTCTCCCACTCCCTCTCCCACCACCTTCTCTCTCTCTCACTCTCTCTCTCATCCCCTACTCTCTCTCTCCCCTCTCCCATCCCCTACTATCTCTCTTTCACAAACACACACACACACATTGCCATCCCCCCTCTCTCTCCTCTACCATCCCCTACTCTTTATATCTCTCACACATCCTCCCCCTCTCCCTCTCCCATCACCTACTCTCTCTCTACAACCCCTACTCTCTCTCTTATACACTCCCATCCCTCCTCTCTTTTCCTCTCCCATTCCCTCTACCACCACTTACTCTCTCTCTTAGGATACTCTCTATCTCCTCTCTCCCATCCCCTACTCTCTCTTTCACATATACACACACTCCCATCCCCCCACTCTCTCTATGTCCTCTCCCATCCCCTACTCTCTCTCATAGACACACTCCCATCCTCCTCTCTCTTTTTCTCTTCCTCTCCTACCACCTATACTCTCTCTCTCTCTGTCTCTCTCTCACTTCCTCTCTCTCTCCCATCCCTTACTCTCTCTCCCCTCTCCCATCCCCTACTTTCTCTCTCTGCCACCCCTACTCTCTCTCACACTCACTCTCTCCCCCATGCCCTACTCTCTCTCTCACACACTCCTATCCTCATCTCTCTATCTTTCTCTTGCTCTCCCTCTCCCACTCCCTCTCCCACTACCTACTCTCTCTCTCCCATCCCCTACTCTCTCTCTACCACCCCTACTCTCTCTCACACTCTCTCTCTCATTCCCTAATCTTAATCTATCTCTCCTATTCTATACTCTCTCTCTACCAAATCTACTCTCTCCCAGCCCCTAATCTCTCTCTCCTCTCCCATCCCCTACTCTCTCACACACACTCTCTCTCTCTCTCTCTCACACACACACACACACACACACACACCCATCCCCCCCTCTCCTCTCTCTCTCTCCCTCTCTCTCACTCTCACTCTTGCTTTGCCTCTTTCCTTCCCTCTCTAAGAACTATGTAGGTCTTAATAGTGAATGCACACTAAAGCATGCATGCATTATTAAGACTCAAATTTTAAAAAACTTTAAATAGCATGTGTGCACTATAGTGCATGCATGCTACTTAAAGCTTTGCATTCTACCAAGCCTAAGGCTTGGGTTTTCATTGGGGATCCAATCCAAAGGTTTGGGGTCTGTAAACTTGTCTAAGATGTGTTTTGCTACAAACATACAAAAAATGATTGGTTTTTCTTGTGTACTCTCATTCAAGTTTCCTCGTGGTTAAGCATTGATAAAATCAGGTTACATGACATTGTAAGTCTTTGTGTTAACTATATAACCATATAATTTATTTTTTATTTGAACTATTTCAAGCCTTTCAACTATAACTTATTTTGAATGTATGTCCATTCTTTGTCCAAAACTAGTATGTACTAATTGGGTTCTAGATTTTAGCTAGTTCATCGAATATTGCAACAACTTAGTTTTCTAGAAACTAGACTCCATTCTACATACTTTCAAAAAAGGAATTTTTTATTTTAGATTAGTTTTCAATCATTTCTAGGGGAAGCATATACATATTTCATATTTTTGGGATGTATCTAATTAAAAAATTCATTAAAAAAAATACACATTACAAAATTACTTGAAAAATCTGGGATAAACTACATAGTGTTAGGTAACTTTTGACTAGAGCAATTACAGAATTTTAAAAAAAAAGTTAAAATTTTAGGGGGGGCACACTTTGTATTGTGTTATGTTTTTTGGAATAAATAGTACCACTTTCTATGGCCCCCTTTTTTAAGGACCTAAATCTAAACCATTTTGAAAAAAAAAATAGTAGTTTAGAAACTAGATTCAAAGGACTAGTACTTTTATTTTTGTCATATCTTAAAATTTTGAGTGTAACTATCTTCAAATTCTTGTTGAAGTTTAGAAATTTCTTATTTTATAAAAAAGGTGTCCACTTATACCCTCTTTTGGCACCACAACTTGGTGCACTTACCCTTTATCAAGAGAATGAAAAGGAAACCAAAGAGATTATTCAATCATCCTTCCTAATAGACTGAACACTAGTAGACCGTAGATTTGACGATGTGGATATGACATGAGGATACATGAAGGATGATATTGGCTATGTTATTGTTATTTTGAATAGAGAAATGGTACTCCCTATGGCTGGAAATCTTCACACATTGATGGTCCATTTTATTGATACCATCAGGATGACAAAAATGCCAATAGATTGGGTCATTATCCTTAGTGATAATATGCATGAGTAGCTCATAGCGATGAATTTTGACCCAAGATTCTATATGAAATCATATATGGTGTAGTTACTGGTGGCAAGGACTACAGACTGCCTAGGACTTTACAAAAAGGGGAGCATGCAAGATGCTAATGCTTGGCCCTATGTTATGTACCCATAATTAGAAAAGAAGATGAAGCTCTCAAAGTAGAGTATGGAATATAGGATGTGAATGGTCATTTTATATTTGTGATCATCCAATACATAGACGGTGATTATACCAAAAGAGTGTTAATATAAGTAGTAACTCAAATAATAGAGATTGGTACCTACTTCATTTAGTTTAAAACATTCACATACCATAAGTTCAGAGCCACACAAGTGAACCTGAAGAAACTCTGAGGTATCTATCAAATAGGCTCATTCTATTGGAGATTTCTAGGAAACTCACATCTACATATGACAGAGTGAGGAAATGACACAAAAAGACATGGGTATGGCCAATAACCATTGGTGTTTTCAAGGTCAAATAGAAACAAGACATCATGACCTTTGATTCAAAATGGGATAAATATCCCTTAGAAGAGTACAACTCCCCTTGCCCGTACTTCAACAATATTGGGATTATGCAACATCTGGTAGGCAATTAGTTTGTACACAAGGATGCATTAGAAGACTACTAGATAAATGCAATAAATGACTATGATATCTGCATAAGGGATCATTTTAGGATGACTTTATATTTGGTGGATAAGACATTGAAGATGAAGATCCCACTGAAGGCTATCAAGAAAGATACAAAAGACATCTTAGATCCTCTATACAATAGGGACAAGATATATGATAGGCCTATTATGAATGTGGAGATAAGAAGGGCTGAAAATCTAGATATTAATCACAAAGCCAGGTATATAATTTAGTTCATAAAGGAATGGATCAAGAAACCTTTCAAACTCAATCTATTATTTCAAAGAATTACTCTTCAAGCCACAACACACCTAGTGAAGGGTAAAGGTGCAAAGTCACAATAATAACCTTCCATTTTCAATCCTCTGTGAGGAAAAAAATGGTATACCAACATGAGAGGGAGATTAAGTACTTTAGGATGGATAGGGTAAAGAATAAAATTAAGAGAGTGTCTAGTAAAGAACAACATGAGCCCAAAGCTCAAGAGCCTGAAGCATAGGAATCTGAACTAGAAAACTGACCAAGAATTGCAAGTGTCCCCACAAGATGAAATTGCACATGTAGAATGGCTATAGGGTGAATAGGTACAAGAAGAGGAAGAAAAAAGGGTGCCACAACCAAGTATAGAGGAAGAATCCTCCCACTCATCTCCTAAAAAGGCTAGAATTCAGCCCATTATGGTAGGGACATAAAGAAGAAAATTGATGAAGAAAAACACTCCACCTTCATAGGTGCCTAAGACAATTCCTAAAGCTAAAGAAGAAGAAGAGGATGAATAGATGGAATATGTTCCCTTCAATCAAAGGACTCATTCAACTAGGGCCCTAGAAGAGGAATAAAGAAGAAGCTAGACCTTGACCCCTTCATCTTCTCAAAAGGAGCCTATTTATGTTTTGACATCAGAAGGTGAATAAAATTAATGGATAGATGCAATGGTGGTACAAGGAGAAAATGTCTTTGACCTCTCTAATTTTGACTCCATGGTAGCTAGCACTAAGATTGTGAGTGAGAAGATAAGAGATACCTCTAGAAGTGAATCCTTAGGAGAGGGCTATCGTCAAATGTTGCCTCTACCTCAAGGACCTTTGGGCATACCATCACCACCATATCATGATTTTTCCTTCTTAGACAAATGCTTAGCAACACCACTTCCACTCACTATAGAATCAAAAGAACAAACAATAGAGGAAGAAGATCTCTAGTAGCTACTATAATCACCTGAAAATGGTTACCTATACCATAAACCCCCTTCTAGAATTTCTTGCTAATGTTGTCAAGTGTTTCATCACAAACTTTCAAAAATAAGGTAAAATCAATTTATTTGATTTTAACCTATAGCTTGACCATCATATTCTAAACACATATTTGATTAAAATAATTTGCTCCCTTTTAATTCAAATATAATTCTTAAAAATCCATCCACACATTTCTTATTTCATAAATAAAAGAAATGCATTTTTGTCTACAAATGAGCCTTCTATTTTGACTAAATCATTTTGTCTAGACATGAAGCTGTCATTTTCCATGTGTAGAGCCTCTTATTTTGACAAAAAAAATTGTCTACACATGAAGTTGTAATTTTCCATGTGGTAAGAGGCTACCATTTTGACAAAGCAAAATCATTTTTTACAAAAATGCATAATTTTCTATGAGTGGAGCCTTTTATTTTGACTAAGGACATTTTAATGTCAAAAATTAGGTAAGGATTACTCTCCACCCTTGATTAATCATTTCTTGTCTTTTGATCTCAACTGTCCAATTTTCTTTAAAAAGAGGGCTCTCTCCTCATATGCAAAAGACTCTTGAATATTGTTATGTTGACAGTCTATCATTTGAATTCTTAAGAGCTTGTGAAAAATTTATATTCCTTGTCTAATTCTATCACCCATAAGAATTTTAGCTTAGATCCATATAGTTTAGGTTTCATTTTGCAATAATTTAGATCACATAGTAATTAGTAAGATTGTTAATACTCTTATATTGTTTAATATAGTTGCATCTTGCATATTCATACTAGTTTAGTTTACATTTTGCATTGCATTCTTGAGGAGCTCCTTGTGGATTTGCATACTTGCATCTTGTCTTTGGAATCTCCCATTACATGGTTTACTAGCAAGGGCTACATTTTTAAAGCTCAATTGAGAGCCTATTTCATTTTATTTATGTATCCTTGCACTCCATGGATAGGGAGCTCTAAGATAGAATTTAAGCATTCCAATCTAATAGAATATCTTTGATAGAAGGGTTTAGAGTGTGACACAAATATAGTGTACATCTTTGGCACCCACTGTGGGGCAGAAACCAAGTTTTTAGCTCCATTTTTTGTTTAAGTGTTAGTTGCATTCTCATTTACAATTTTTATAGCAACTCATTAGATCTAATCAATTGGTTTTTTTTCTTGATTCTCATTTTGTTATTAAGGCTAACTCTCATGCAGGCTGATTGAGGATCAAAACAAGAGAAATTTGAAATATTTACTCATATCTGCCAAACTATTTGTGATAAAAGTCTAAATTATGTTTTGGAGAGTGATGATAGTCTAGAGAGACTCCAGTCCAAAATTCAAACTTATTCACGTTGATTTGCATGATTTGTAATGATTTCTTAATTTTTCATTAAAATGTGATTTTGGGTGCAAATAAGAGAATTTTTCAACAAAATCTATTATTTTGGATAGGTCTTCAAATTATAGAGTGGGTTGTTTCTTTAAATTTGTAATTTCTATGACATATCAATGCTCAAATAGTTGATTTACTAAAAATGGTCTATTTTGACAAAGTGGGTCCCACATGAGAAAATTAGTATATGAAACTAAAATTATTATATTTTTAAAAACCTCTCTCATTTTTAGTAGGGGTCTCTTCTTTTTACTTCTATTTTTGAAGCTGAAATCATAAGAAATAAATCAATTCTTTTTTACTAGTCAAAAATAAAGAGTGAAAAAAGATCATTTTGTGGTTAGTTTGCAATTCCTTGCATACACTTGGTGAAAAGGAATAACTTGAATGTTTGAGGAAACTAACCACTTTGTGTTTCCAATATTATTTGGTAACTATGTCCTAACCCATGTTTTTTTGTAAGGATTTTCTCATTACTTGCTCATTAAGCGTAGAGCAAATCAACAAAAAAAAGGAACGTAGGCTAAAGAAAAAAAATCTTAAACAAATTTGCTAAATATTTCTTACAGAAGACACGTTAAAGACAAAAAAATAAAAAAACAAGGTGAAGACCCTTAAAAATGTGCCTAGCCTTTACTAGCTTTGAACAAGGTAAGCCTAAACTTTTGTTCTCTACTTAAATTGTGGCATTCATTTTCAAAATCTAGCCTAAGTTAGGAGGGTTAATTCACTTTCATGTGCAACACTCTATTAGTTGTTTTCATTTTCTAGGCACATTAAACCCGTGATTGAGGTTCTTTGGCGATAGGAGAGTATGCTCTTCACCCTTGAAGTGAATCATAAATCTTGACCCACCTTTGAATCTTCAAAAGCAAGGGGATAATTGAATCTTTTTGGCATGTTTGGGAGAAATGATCAAGACAGGAGAGTATGCTCTTCACCCTTGAGGTGAATACAAAATCTTGACCCTTGAAAGTGGATCCTGTTGGTGTGATTTTTCATAGTATAGAAAAATTTTGATATTTGGGTAAAAAATTAGTTAAGTTTTTGTTTATTGCAGATTAGGGTTTTTATTTTCTAATGTCCTAAAAATTGTTTGATTACCCTAGTTATGCCCTGTTCTATGGGTTGTGTCTTCCTTTTTAATTTCTTAGGGTTTGGCTCTCAAATTATTAGTGAAAAGGCCCTAAGTGCGTAAAAAAAAAAACCATTGTGCCTTTGTTTTATGGTGCCCTCATTTTTAAATTTAAAAAGAAAGGGTATTTTCTTCAAGTATTTTGGCAGGGCTTTTTATCCTAATGTTTTACTTACATCAAAATGCCTTTGATAAAACTTTCATGTACCTTTAATTGCGATATTCTATTTGAAAGGATGCCAAGTTGAAGTGTTTCTCAATCACCGTTGATCTATCAGAGATCAAGGGTCAGCGCATCCCTGCATTATAGAGTTGTAGGTCTTTAAGCAATGCAGGGAAGTGCATTTGCGACACGTGGCCCCTGATGTTTTATGAGATCTAGTACACTGCAAAAGCTATTGTATGTTGGATTTGTCAGTACTTTTGCACACTTTTTTTTTTCCTACGATATCATTGGTGGATTCGTCGGCAGAGCTATGAAGATTTCTTACCAAGCAGCATCACCGTTGATCTTGTCTTGATCAATGGTTGGCACATCCCCGCATTATAAAGATGTAGGTTTTTAAGTAATGTGGGGAAGTGCATTTGCAACGCGTGGCAAAGTGGGGTCAGGTATTTGTATTTCAATGTGCTACACTGCAAATGACTAATGACGTGTATTGTTAGGTGTGCACAAAAGGATTTTGGTTGCTAAATGAATGTGAAATCTTATCATCGTTGATCTTGTCTTGATCAACGGTTGGCACATCCCTACATTATAAAGATGTAGGTTTTTAAGTAATCCAGGGAAGTGCATTTGTGACACATTTCTGTGATGACGTCAAACACTTGCTTTCTCAAAAGAAGATATGGGATCTGCTGGCGTGGAATGTTGTTAGACAGTATGAGCTAATATGGCAGTTTCCTATTGGTCAGTTCAGCTAGGTAGTCGTTAATACAAAATGGATTATTTTGATCTTTGATCTTGTCTTGATCGACGGTTGGTGCATCCCTACATTATAAATATGTAGGTTTTTAAGTAATGTGGGGAAGCATAATGGTGACACGTAGCATTTTTCTAAAAGGCCGTAAAGCTTGTTATTTTTAAATCAGGACCGTGCGATCTGATAAAAATCTACGGATGGGATTCAAATTTGAGTGCAAATTGCGAGCAACGGTTACTGAGAGTAAATGTGATTTAGAACTGGTGCGTACGATTTTAATTCATAAAAAGAACCCACGATTTCACCATTAATGAATCACCAAAGCACAGAAAGAACACCAGGGCATTCAAGTTTTTAGAGCTAAGGCATAAAATTTCTCAGTTAATACTCTAGTAAAATTGTAGAAGACATCATATAGTGCAAAAGTGTGAATTCTGGTGGGTAAGTGCTCTGTGACTTTCTGAGTAAATTTGAAGCATCTGCTGTTGTGAATTTTCCAAAGCTTCATTAAAAATGCCACCCCGAAAAGATTATCTAAAACGTTCAGTGCATGATGATTTTCTCGAGCAATTCCCCTTATTAGTGCATGAAATAAATAAGGGAAGGGAACTCATTCCAAAAAACCCTAGATTAGTTGTCGCAAAAGGATTTTATGACAAAGCTAATTGGATAAGAGATGCCCAGGTTTCCATGGGAGGTTTGGAGTTGTTTAAGAAATAGTTTTCAGAGCGAAAATTGGACACTCCTATGAGAAATGTATGGGAATTTGATATTAGAAAATTAGTAGTCCCTAGTGTTTTCTTTGATAGTAATTTATTGATGGACCTGGCAAAGAAGTATGATCCTATCACGGGGTGGGTAAAAAATCATTTGGGGGTCAACCTTTTTAGGGTTTTCCTTGAGCTCTTTAGTGAGGTTTTCAACCTAAACCCTAACCACGCTGTGCATGAAATAATTGATATGGATTATTTGCAAGCTATATATGATGCACAATGAATGTACTTGAGAATAGGGCCACTACAGGTGCATGCTGCTAGGGTTGGTAATTTTGCTGTGATCACAGCCAGTACTCTAGAGCCATTGTTGAGAAGACATTTCAATCTAAGAGCTCAAGCACTATATTTTTCTCTTTGCAAGATCTTGGGGATAGATGAGGGTGATCAAATTCTAGGTTCTGTGGTCCTTATAATTGCTCAAACCCTTCAATTTGGAATGAGTACCATTTTGGATTTTTCCACTTTCCTAGCAAAAGAGATTCACAATGGTTTGGTTGGAATAGCAAAGGGGAAAGTAAACAAACCATTCTGTTGGTATTCACTGATGATGCATGTATGTTTATACAAAGGACATACTTTCTTCTCCAAGGGTATTGAGTTAGAAACAACAAAGGATGGAGAAAGGAATCTAGTGCAGTTGTGGAGTGTGGATATGACTTCAGAGGCCACTGATGCTAGTTATGTAAGATTTGATAGGTATTTTGCATCAAAGCTTAGACTACTTTTAAGAGGAGATAGCCCTAGAATCCCACAAGCATTATTAGAATTGGTTAGACCCAAGGACCATGCTAAAGGGCTACTTGTTAGTCATAACTGGGGGGATATAATTCCCTACAATGTTTCAACAGTAATAAGAGTTTATGGTTTCTTAGGAAAACCTCATGTGTTACCTTTTCATGTGCCTTTGAAGATAGGGATAGTTGAGCTCTTATGGAAGATAGGTACTATAGATGAGAGGGAATTGGTCAAGAAGGGCACTTTCTTTCCAATGGTTATTGTAGTGCATGATTTTGTTTTTGTTAAAAGGGGTGGAAGCATTTAAATTTGTTTTTGAATAAATATAACATGGCCGAATCTCACGCCAGATTCATTGACCCTGAAGGATTCTATGATCTATTAAAAGAAAGGGTGAGAGCTTCCCATATGGTAAATTAGGTTTACTATCCAGAAGATATTATTAGAAATATTTTCACATTGCAGGAGCAAGAATTAAGGAAAGAGAAATGGATAGTTTTCAGTAAAAACTTGGAATTAATTAATGCTTTTGACCCCCAGTACGACCCATTGAAAGATAAGAAATATTGGGGAGCTAAAATACAAGCATCAATGAATAATTTTGCCATAATAATTCAGACTATGAATGAAAAGAAAGCTATGTTTATTAAGGCACACCCAGACAAGGCAGCAGAAATACAAAGAAGAATGAGTGGTAGAAATGTGGTAACTTCTAGCCAATATACATTGTAGAAAAGGGCAGGTTATGTCATGGTTCAAAATGTGTAATAGGTACCCCCTCATAAGAAACCAAGGTCAATAAGTCCATCTGTAGCCAGCTCTCCAAAAAGACGAAAATTAGAGCAGGGGTCTTCTTCTTCTCAAAAAGAACAATACTCCCCAAGCCAGTCTCCAATCCAAATAGATGATGAGGCATCTCTAAAGGAACAACTTAGACAAATGGGAGAAGGGGATGTGATTGTCACTTCTACAAACTTGGATATTGGAGAGCCACAAGAACCTCCTACACCTTCATTGGACCTGACCATTGCTGATTACCAAGGTAAGGAAATTGACCCAATTGTTGCCCAGGCTTCTGAAAGATTTATTAATTATGAAAATTTTGTAAGATCTAGGGCCTTTGCTCAGTTTCTATGGAGATTAAATATAAAGAATTTTGAGAAAGCCTGTGAGAAGATCAAGGCTGAGCAACCAAATAAATCTAACCTGGTTATCAAGGAAGAGGTAAAATCAAAGTTTTTGAGTGATTTTTCCCAGTTTACTCCTGAAGCTAGGAGGCAAATAGTTAGACAATCAGGAGTCCTCCTTCTGCCAGAATGGGATATATAAAATGCTATTGTTTTTGATTCAGTAAAGAAGCAGAAGGATGTTCAACTAACAACTACTGAGGAAGTATTACAGGCTCATAGAGGGATCAAATTTAGTGATGACCACCAAGTCCTTGTTTTGTGGTCCATAGATAAGAGAGAAAATACTAGGATACATGAGTTTCCCACTGCAGAACATACTGGTACATTGACAGTATACAGGGTTGGTGAGGTAAGTAATAAAAAAATAATGGGAATGGCCTCAGAAGTGCTAAAATTGTGTGGTGTTGTATCTGGACAGGAAGAAGATAAGTTTGCCCAACTCAATGCTAGGTTTGAAGAAGTTTTGAAGGCATATGAGGAAAGGGGTATACAGATACAGTCACTGGAAAACAAAATGTCTCAAATGGAGAGGATACTTGGGAAAAGAAAGGTGGGAGAATCCAGTGCACCTACAATTGCATACCCTTCACAGTCATTGGTTGGATCTAGATCAACCCCTATTATTGAAATACCTGACACCCCTGAAAGGCCCCAATTCTATACTGCAGAGGACTTTGAAGAAGAAAAAACAAAATTTCATGAGTTGCAGATAGAATTAAGAAATCAATATGAAGAAAAATTGAAGCAGGGTGTGATATATTTGAGGGATAAAATACAATGGTCAACCTTTTTTGATTAGTTGACAAGAATTGCAACCCTCATGGATGAGTTGAATAGAGATAAGGATAAACTGACTCCTCTTGCACAGAAATGGAGGGAGAGGAATAAGGATATTACAATCATATGTATATCTACAATCCAAATGCCTTATCATCAAGTTGAGAAAATCTTTGATTTATTAAATAAGCTAAAAAATTTTGATGATAAAAGAGATTCTTTACAGAAAAGATTAACACTCTATTTTTCTCGATATATTGCTGAAAAATTCACGCTATTTCCTTGTGCTTTAGAATTTTTTGATACAATAAAGGAAAAGGAAAAGTGGAAAAGGGAGTTGGATGAGTTATTTAATGAAAGAATAATAAACATCATGAGTGAAACTAGCCACTAGTTCTGGGCAAAGACAAATGAAGAGCTAGTAAAAATACAGTTATTTTATACTGCTATGAGAAAAGAATTTGATGATTTAGAAGAAAGTGCAAATTCTTTAATAATGATACAAAGAGAAGATCTATGTTTTGATTGCGCAGATGATGATGCTTTTAATAAATGGAAAAACCAGTTTCTAGAACAAATGTCAGAAGATGATGAGGAGGAAAATGTAAAAGTAAAAGTTACTCTTGTAGTTAGTAATCAGGACACGGAAAATCCCCAGGTTGAAATAAATTTGCAGGTAACTGAAGATGATACATCACTTTCAAACCTCATGGCTATTTACTCTGAGGATGAAGAATAATTGAAGAATCAGATCTTATCTTCTTGTTTCAACAACTAAGAAGCATAACAGAAAGGGACCCACCAAGGATTGTTCGATGTGTTAGCTTTTCTGTTATTTGTTTTTGTCTTTTATGACAGACATTTCTCAGTAACTTTTAGAAGACACATGTCACTTTCTTTAGCCTGAAGCTTGTTGCATCTCACACTATTTAAGTGAGATTCCAATGATAAAGAAGGGTCTAAATTCTATTTCTTCTAACTACTATGCTTAGTCTTTTTTTGGTCCAAATTTTGAAAGCAAGTTTGTAATGTATTTTTCTATCAATTCTCTGAGAATACATGAATATAGAATGAGTTGTGTTTCTTTTTGAAGGCCATTATGAGTCTATTGTAAAGGATATACCATTTTCAAAGGAAAGGAATACAAATTTTGAACTGTCCCCATATCAATTCTTTCTAAATTTTGTCTCCTTTTAAATACTTAGCTACCTTGATGTTGTATGAATAAAAGCTTGTGCAATTGAATGCAATCTAGTTAGGTTGTATATCCATTTATCATTGCTATTAATTCAATGGATTAAATAAAGGCTTTGATGAATGTGATGAGATTTCTTAAGTATTGAAAAATATTTTGAATGATAAATTTTGATAAGAATTGCTGATAGAATTTGTTGTAAGGAAACAAATTAGATCTAAGAATTTGCTATAGACTCTGATCCCAATGGATTAGGCACTGATCAAGTTATTTTAGCTGAAGAAGAAATATATTATAAATGGTCATTCAAATGCATCATCAAATCAAATTTTACTTTTATTTCCTGTAGATCTTCAAAGTTGTCCAGCACTTGTCTACATGGAATGTTTTAACTATAGTTAGCCACTATTGTTAAGGACATCTGCAAATCTATAGAAGAATTCTTGGCCATATCTGTTTCATGGGATGTATTTATCTATTTAGTAGGAATTATGTATATGTTTGGAGGATTGTGAGATGAGAATCATAATAAAACTAATAAAAAACCTCATGCAAGTTTTTCAGTTTTGAATCATCCCTGGGTATACCCGCCTTGGTTTTGCAGAGCCAAAAGACAGAAAACCATGAGTGGTTTTGGTAAAGTTAGGTCCAAGTACTTTGCATGTGAAATTGTAAGTAAGAATTGGCTAGTCTTTAGGTTGTGTATGTACTGTTATCTTGGTATTAAGCCTTTTGTTGCTTAGTAGTTTTTTGTGCATTTCAAAACACCAACAAAATGGCGACTCTGCTGGGGACTTATCCAACACATTTGTATAAAGTACTGCAGTTTCTTTGGTCCTACTGTGTACGTGTGTGTCATGTGATCTATGTTTTACCCGTGGTTATAAGGGAATCTTTTAGTGTCAAACTTTGAGAATTTTAAAGAAGATAGAGCCCAAGTACCATTGCTACACACTGATGTACCCAGCTTATCCAAGTGTCTTATCTAACAAGAAAGAGTTGCAGTCTTACAACATCAGTGATTGGTCTGTCTGTGCCATATATATTTTTGTCTCTACTTGGGTATTGTTTTCCTTCAGTCAGCAAAAGTGTCATTATATATTTTCCCGAAATAGGGTGGAGACTCAGTCAAGGTTTTGAAGCTAGTGCTTATTGTAACAAAAGGTGAATATGGCTATGTTGGTGTTTTAAATGATACTAAAACTACTAAGCGACAAAAAGATTAATACCAGAATGATAGTACATACACAATCTAAAGACTAGCCTATTCTTATCAACAATTGCATATGTAAGGTATTTGGACCCAACTTCAACAAAACCACAAATGGTTTTCTACTCTTTTGGCTCTGCACAACCAGGGTGGGTATACCCAGGGATGGTTCAAATCTGAAACGACTGTATGAGGATTATTCTTAGTTTCATTTTGATTCTCATTTCAAAATCCTCAAATATATACATAATTCTTACTAACTTGCTAAACACATCCCATAAATAGATATGGCCAAGAAGTCTTCTATAGATCTGCAGATGTTTTCAACAACAATGGCTAACTGAAGCTAAAAAAATTTAATGCAGACAAGTGCTGGCCAACTTTGAAGATCTACAGGAAATAAAAGTAAAATTTGATTTGATGATGCATTTGAAAAAACATTTGTAAGATATTTCTCCTTTAGCTAAAATAACTTGATCAGTGCCTAATCCATTGGGGGCTTAGAGTCTACAGCAAAATCTAAGATCTAATTTTTTGCCTTACAATAAATTTTATTAGCAATTCTTGTTAGAATTTATCATTCAAAATCCTTTTCAATACTTAAGGAATCTTATCAAATTCATCAAAGCTTTTATTTAATCCATTGAATTAACAGCAATGATAAATGGATATACAACCTAACTGGATTGCATTCAATTGTACAGGCTTTTACTCATCCAACATCAAGGTAGCTAAGTATTGAGAAGGAGACAAAATTCAGAAAGAACTGATATGGGGACAGTTCATAGTTTGTATTCATTTCCTTTGAAAATGGTACATCTTTTACAATAAACTCAGAATAGCCTTTAGAAAGAAACACAGTTCATTCTATCTTCATGTATTTTTAGAAAATTTGACAGAAAAATACATTACAAACTTGCCTTCAAAATTTGGACCAAAAACTAGACTAAGCACAATACTTAGAAGAAAAAGAATTCGAACCCCTCTTTAGCCTTGGGATCTCACTTAAATAGTGTGAGATGCAACAAGCTTTAGGCTAAAAAAAAATGACAGGTCTCCCTCTAAAGACAAGAACAAAATAACAGAAAGGCTAATTACAACAAACATTCCTTGGTGGGTCCCTTTCTGTTATGCTTCTCATTCGTTGAGACAAGAAAATATGATCTGATCTTACAATTGTTCTTCATCTTCGAAGTACATAGCCATGAGGTCTGAAAGTGATGTATCATCTTCAGTTACCTGCAAACTCACTTTAATCTGGGGATCTTCCATGTCTTCATTACCAATTACAAGGGTAACTGTTACTTTTGCATCTTCCTCCTCATTGTCTCCTGACATCTGTTCCATAAACTGATTTTTCCATTTATTAAAAACGTCATCATTTGCCCAATCAAAACTTAGAGATTCCCTTTGTATCTTTATTAAAGAATTTGCACTTTCTTCTAAATCATCAAATTCTTTTCTCATAGCAGTATAAAACAAATAAATTTTTACTAGCTCTTCATTTGTCTTTGCCCAGAACTAGTGGCCAGTTTCACTCATGATGTTTATTATTCTTTCATTGAATAACTCATCCATTTCCCTTTTCCACTTTTCCTTTTCCTTTACTATATCAATAGATTCTAAAGCACAAGAAAATAGGGTGAATTTTTCAGCAATATATTTGGAAAAACAGAGTGTTAATCTTCTCTGTAAAGAATCTCTTTTATCACCAAAATTCTCTAGCTTATTTAACAAATAAAAAATCTTCTCAACTTGATGATAAGGCATTTGGACCGCAGATATACATATGATTATAATATCATTATTTCTCTCCCTCAATTTCTGTGCAAGAGGAGTCAGTTTATCCTTTTCTTTATTCAACTCATCCATAAGGGTTATAATTCTAGTCAACTAATCATAAAAAGTTGACCATTGTATTTTATCCCTCAAATATACCACACCTTGCTTCAATTTTTTTTCCTATTGATTTCTAAATTCTATCTGCAACTCATGTAATTTGATTTTTTCTGCTTCAAAGTCCTCTATAGTATAGAATTGGGTCCTTTCATGGGTGTCAGGTATTTCAATAATAGGGGTTGATCCAAAAAATGACTATGAAGGGTACGTAATTCTAAGTGTACTAGATTCTCCCACCTTTCTTTTCCCAAGTATCTTCTCCAATTGAGATACCCTATTTTCCAGCTCAATTCTCTTTTTTACTTCTTGATTGTAGGCATCCACCACTATTTCATACTTACTCTGCAAATCAATCATTTCCTTTTCTTCTCTTTCTACAGTGGCCAAGGAAAATTTAGAATAGTCCACATTCATGTAGGCTACCTGTACATTTGAAGTATCAGCGACCCTCCTCACAATGATATTCCCTGTTAGTCCTGAATCATCAGGTTGTAATGGAGTAGTCCTTGATCCTCTTCTTAGTGACCACATAACAAGGGCAGCTTGATCATTACTGAATGTTGTTCCCAAGAATTCCTTTTTATCTGGATCTTATAATCCTAAATTATTTGACACAAAATTAAAAATTAAAGCATCAGCAGTATCCCAATTGGGCAATAATAAAATATTTGCATTTTCCACCATCTATCTACCCTCGTCAAGGGTTATATTTTGGAATTCTTGTATCATTTGTTCTTTTATTTGATTCTGAATGGAGGCTTCATCCATTTTTGGATGCTCTACTTTCATATTCCTAAACCTTTGTTCAAAAATGTGCATGTTTTCCCTCCATACAAACTGATGGAAAGCCCTAGATTTTACAAAACTATTATTATACAAAAAATTGTTGACTGGCTTGTTCCAAAATAGGGTCTAATTCCCTTCCTTTGAAATCTGCTACAGTTAATTCAAAACTTGGCATAGGAGGCTCCTGAGGGTTCCTTTCATCAATTTCTGCTTGAGTAACAAAAACTCCTCCTTGCGACCCCATTTGTTCAATTTGCTCATTGGTGAGCTGCTCTTCCTCAATTCTCATTGGATTTTGGGAAGGTGAGTAACCTTCATCATGGGATTCCTCTTCCCTTATTATTTTTCTTCTTTTGGGAGAAGGTTCAAGGGGTCTTTCTTCATGGACAGTATTAGTAGATTCAATTACCTATTTTTCATTGTTTACAATGGGCATTTGCTCCCAAATAACAGTATATCCTGTCCTCTTTCGCACAACTAGTGGACCTACTCCTATGTTAGGGGTGAAACCCAATTTCCTCATAACTTCTCTGGCTTTATCTGAAAAAGAATCAATAAAATGTTGTTTATTTTCATTCATTACCTCCATTATTTCTGAGAATGTACTCATGAGCTTATTTATCCTATCTGCATTAGTTGTAGCATTACTAAGAGGACTGTAATCTTTGTCAAAACAATTAATAAACTTCAAAACTTTTGAATAGACTCTCCATTTTTCTTTCTTTGTTTCTTGCTCTTGAAGAGAATATTCATTCCTTATTATATCTTCAGGCAAGTAGAATTCATGCTGATTTGGATGAAGCTTGATCCTATATCTAAGAGCAGAATCAAAGAAATCTTCTGTGTCACAAAAACGAGCATGAGATACTGCCATCTTATATCGATCCAAAAATTTGTAGAGGAAGATCCACCCTTCTTTAGTTATTACAAACTAGTGAGCTATAGTGCAAGTAGGAAAAATTGATCATGTTCCCCTTTTGTGCAAAAAGGTCTCCTCCACTCCTCCCAACTGCCATAAAAATTCAGCTACCCGTACCTTTAAAGGTACCTAATAAGGTAGTACATGGGGTGTCCCTTTGAACCCATAGACCCTAATGACAGTTGAGACTGGATATGGGATGATATCTCCCCAATTACGTGAAATTTTTAAACCATGGGGTCTGTCCATAGGCCTAACAAGATGCATTAGTGCCTTATGAATTCTGGGATTGTCACTCAATATGAGGCATCTTAGTTTAGAAGCAAAGTGCCTATCAAATCTAACAAAACTAGCATTTTCTGCTTTCCAAGTCATGTCTGCACTCCATAATTGAACTGGTAGTGCCTCCCCTTCTTGTTCCCTATTTAAAACCATTTCTTTACTGAAATATCTAACCCTTTTAAAAAGAAACATATGCATCAATAGGGAGTACTAACCCCAAACCTTTTCCACCTTGCCCTTTGCAATCCCCACCAATCCATTGTGAATCTCATTAGCTAGGTAAGATGCAAAATCAAAAAATATTTCTACACCGAAAGATGAGATTTGGGTGATCATATACATGAAGCTCACCGGAATAAAGTCTTCTTCACCCTCTCCAAAGACTCTGCACAGGGTCCTATATATTTCTACTGCCCTGGCGTTAAAGCATGATTTCTTGAAAGGTTCTTTAGAAGATGATGTTATTGTGGTAGGTTTCTAATTCTGCCTATGTGGGCTTTCAATGCACCTTGTCTAACTACATCCCTTTTGGACATATATTCTTTTTCTAACTCTATCAAATTAATGGGCACATGATACATGGTGATAGGTGCCAGACTGAAAGCCTTCCTAATTTCTTCGGGACTGATGGTAATTAAAACCTCACCATCCATTTTTCTCACTACCTTAGTGGCTTGATCATAACTTTTAGGTACAGTTTCAAGCAGGTCATAATCCATAAACACACTGGGAACAACAAGCTTTCCAAGATCAAAATTCCATATATTGGCATGAGGGGCATATAATTTCCTTTTTGTGAACCATTTTTTGAACAAACTCAAACTAGTTTGAGAAGTTTGAGCATCCTAAACCAAATTACCCTTATCATACAATCCATCAGCTATCCTTAGCCTAGGGTTCAATGAGGTTAACCTTTTAACTTGTACTGTCTCTACCGTAGACTCAGGAAGCAACTCGAGCAAATCATCATGCACATTCCTATCCAAATAATTTACTGCAGCTGAAAATCCCTTCTTTGGAGGAATCTTGGACTTGTTTTTTACAAAATTGAAAAGCCTACAAGGATTATGGTAGTACTACTTACTTGAATTTTGTCTTTGTTTTCCTCTGTATTTTCGCAAACTTTTTGCGAACAAACAACTTCACAATTTCTACCAGGCTTTGGCACACTTTCCTTTAGTAATTGCTTCTGCACAAGAATGGCTCCAAATCTTTGCTCGTGTAAGATGAAACTGATGAAATCTCTCTGTATTATACTCTGTTTTTTCTCATGGACGATGCTTTCATGTCTAATTAATACAGGGAGTGGCACTACATTCTGTGTTTAAAACTACGCCATCGATTTTCAAAGATCCTACGATCATGTGATATGGAGAGAACAACTAGGAGTTGTATTTGACATGTCAGTCAATTTACCGAATGAGAACTTACCACGTATATAATTCTTTCCTTGATGGCACTTGTATCTGGACCCATTGACAACTGAGGACACGTGTCAGCATGTCGCTACTTCGTTATGCATAAAGAACGAGCACCTTGCCATAACGAAGCAGCGACAATCATCGATCTGATCCAAAATTGGTCAAATGATATGTTACTAGGTTTGCTTAGAAAGAAGGCAGTGGGCCCTATTCGCTATGTCACTATAATTATCTCCCTCGCAACTCTTCATAGCAAGAAGACGACAACCGTTGACCATATACTCAATCAAGGGTGAGGAAACTGCATGGGGTCTTCTAATTTATATTTGCTATGTCGCATGGCTTAAAAAGAATGCAATTTTTCAAAGCGAAGTAGCAAGAACCATTGATTCCATTCCAATCTGACATTCAAGATCTCTTTGTACATTTGGTCAGAAGGGCATTAATGAAAAAAGAATCTCTGCATAGTTGGTGCCTTACAAAAATTTACTGTAGTCCTAATTATCACTCCATGTCACTAAGGTCCTGCCGACCTCCAAATTTCATGGGGCCTCGCTACTTCGTTAATGGAAAATTATCTGATTTTTCCGATAACAAGGTGGCGAAGTGTGAAAAAAATCATCATTCCCGCTCTTATTTTCAGATATTCTACTGGGTCCCCTTTCCTATTTGGACGGTAGTTGCAACGTGTACCTGTACAATAAATCATTAAAAAAACAAAGCTCTGACCATCGTATCTTCACTTTGCGGTCCCGCCTCATAAAATACTCAGCATTCGCTACCTCGCCATACTTAAAAAGCATGCAATTTTGCATAGCGAGGTAATGACAGTGGTAGATCTACTTGGATCTGACGGCTAGAAAAAATGAGAAAAAGGGTATCTCGAGGGAACAGAAAATAAAAAGGGACAGAATATTCGTATCACTTGAAAATTCAAAAGTTTCGCGCCCGACAATTTATGAATAGAGAGAACATAGGATTTTCATGAGTTTTTTCTTTATGGATGGATTATCCAGAAACCCTATGTTTCACTTAGAAATAATTTTTTTTGACTTTTTTACAATTGAACAAAAACTTCTGTTACACAAAAAGTCAGACCAATAGTGGCTCTGTCTGGGGATGATAGACTACTCGAGTCTATGCAAGAATTCAAAATCTATGGGAGAGTAGACCACACATTTGGAAAGATGACAACTTCTTCAGAGAGCACAAAGCAACACACAAAAATAAGGAACCAGACAACACAAGGATATTTACAAGGATTTACAGAAAAAAGAAAAACAATAGGAAACCCTAAAACTACTGTTCATGGAAGAAAATAAGTATTTCGTAAGAAAAATACCTCTTCAAGAACTGTCCATGAACTAGTAATTCAAGAATATTGTCAGATATATCTTTGATTATATAAGAATCTTCACCCCAAGTATTCTCAATGAGATATGGGCCTAACCAGATAGGATCAAATTTGCCATGTTTTCCTTTATCTTCAATTCTAGCATTCCACATCAAGACTAGATCTCCATTTTCAAATTTTTTGCTTACAGTTCTTTTATCATAGAGTGTCTTGACTTGCAATTACAACTTTTGGTTCTTCAAAGATGCTTCTCTTCTGGTTTTGGTCAATCCTACCAATTCATCCATTCTTTCTTGCATTTCATTTGTAGTATCTTCATCATATAACTAGATGTAATTGTATAGTCCCATCAAGTTGTTCTAAGGCATTCTGGCTTGAATTCCATACACTAAATCAAATGGAGCTACACCAATTTCTTTCTTTACAGTTACTCTGTCAGCCCATATTGCCAACTATAACTTGGAATCCCATGCCTTTTTATTATCATCCAAGGTTCTCTTAATGACCTTCAACAGGCTCTTATTTGTGGACTCAGCTTGTCCATTCCCTTGTGGATGATATGGAGCAGATGATGATCTTTTCATTCCATATTTATCACAAAATTTGATGAACTCCTCAGGTCTGAAACACATAGCATTATCTGTGACAATTCTCTGTGGACATCCAAATCTAGAAATAATATTATTCAACAGGAAATTATTTACCACTTTACTTGTCGCATTTCTTGTGGGGATAGCCTCTACCCATTTTGTAAAGTAGTCAGTAGCAACCAAAATCCAAGAATAGCCAGTGCTAGACTTGGGGAGAATCTCTCCTATGAAGTCCAGACCCCATTGTTGAAAAGGTGCTTGAGCCTCAACTGGCTTCAATGGAGTATTTCTTGAGAATTTTAGCTTTCTAGCAAACCTCTGACAAGGATCACATTTTCTAACCATAACTTGAGCATCCTTGAACAGAGAAGGCCACCAGAATCTAGTCCTCATTATCTTATGTGCAGTAGTTTTGGCCATGTAGTGTCCTCCACATACTCCAGCATGCATTTCTTTCAAAATCTCTTTTGCCTTTTCTTTATCAACACACTTCAACAAAATTCCTTCAAAATTTCTCCACCATAGGTTATTTTGGACAATTACATACCTGATGGCTTGCAATTTAGTATTCCTCTTTTCATTATCAGGCAGATGGGGAGGAGCTTCCATATGTTGCAAATAATATATGACATTGGTGTACCAATCACATTGGTCCATGTCACATAAGTCAGTTATGAGATCATCATTTACCAGATCTATCTGATTTGCCTCTAGATTAGTTTCAGCCATGAGTTTGGCCAAACCTTGACCTCTTACTAATTTTGTTATTTTTATATCAATGTTAAATTTCTGGATTCTATTGATCCACCTACACCTCCTGCCTGAAACTTCCTGCTGAGAGAATATATCCTTGACTGCAGCACTAGGTACAAAAGTGATAACAGTAGCACCTACCAAGTAACTTTTGAAAGCTTTTACAGCCTTTATCAAAGCATATGCTCGCTTTTCATTTATCTCATACTTCAGTTCAGCAAGCTGTAGTGATTTTCTGAAAAAGGCAATCGGTTGTTCATACCCTTCTTGATTCTTCAGCAATAAGAGTGCTGCTACAGTATGGAATGATGCAAAAGAGAAAATATGCATGGGCTTTGCATAATCTGGGGTCCTTAATACTGGAGCATTATTTATTGTAGTTTTTATATCTTGGAATGCTTGTGAGGGTTCACCATCCCAATCTATAACGGCTCCTTTCTTGAGCATCTTTGAGATGGGTCTACTGATTTCAGCAAAATTGGTAACAAATATCCTTAGAAAATTGACCTGGCCAAAAAAGGACCGAATTCCTTTCACATTTTTTGGTTTGGAGACTTTGTCAATAGCTACTACCCTTTCAGGATCTATTTTTACCCCATCCTTAGACACTATGTGTCCTAATAATTTTCCTTCTGTGACCCCAAATGTGCATTTCTTTGGGTTTAAGGATACTCCATATTCCAAGGCTTTAATAAAGATTTTTTCCAAATGTTTGCAGTGATCTTCAGCCTTATTAGAATATGCTGTGAGATCATCCTGATACACAACCATAAATTTGTCAATATACTCATGAAATGCTACGTCCATGGCTCTTTGGAAGGTAGCTCCTGCATTAATCAAGCCAAAAGGCATCCTCACATACACATATGTTCCCCAAGGGGTTGTGAAGGTTGTCTTGAACTGTTCACTTTCTTTTACTAGAACTTGATTATATCCAGAAAAACCATCCATCATTGACATCAATTCAGAGCCAGTCACTTATTGTAACATGGCTTCCATATTAGGTAAGCCATAATTGTCTTTCAGAGATGCAATGTTTAAATTTCTAAAATCAACACAAAGCCTAATATCTCCATTCTTCTTTCTAACAGGAACCAGGTTTGAAACCTAGGTGGAATGCCTGATTGGTTTGATTATTCCACCATCTCTTAGTTTTGTCAGTTCTTCTTGCATTTTTGGGGCAAGGGATGGATTGATAGGTCTCTGTTTTTTCCTAAAAGGTCTTACATTTTCCTTCAATGGTATGACATGCTAGAAAAGATCCTCCTTGTAAGCCTTAAGATCATCATACGACCAAGCAAAAACATGTATGTATTTTCTAAGTAGGTCAATCAATGTTTTCTTGATTTCAATAGGCAAATGTTTGCCGATATAGACCCTTTTAGGAACTTCATCAGTACCCAAGTTTATTTCTTCTAACTCCTAGGGTTTGGGGTCATTTACTTTGGATTTTACTCTGTCTTGATTATCAAAAATATTTTCCAAGACTACTAACCCCTTTGGCATCTTATTTTTTTTCAATTGCATTATTTCTTCACCAAAAGTGGTTTCCCTCCCATTTATGGTTTCAATCAGTCCACTACAATCCATCTCCTGACCGTGATACTTGTCTTCATTTAAAAAAAAATTGTAATATCTTTGTCATCTTCAAAAACCTGCCAATTTTCAATGTTGTCAGGTATGGAAGGCCTGTTTTGCACCTCAATCTGGGAGATTCCTGCAAATGATATTTCTTTTGGCTTGATTGCTACATTTGCCAAAAGATCAACCATCTTATTTTGGGTCCTATCTCTCCATGAGATCCCAAATGCATCAAAGAGTTCTATCTGATCCCAGACTACATTTCTATATTGTTTCAATCTCCTATTCTTGGATGAGTAGGTTCCTTTGATCTGAGAGATAATTAGTTCAGAATCTCCTATGACACATAATTTCTTAATTTTATGATGTATGAAAACTTTGAGTCCTAGCAACAGTGCTTCATATTCTGCAATATTATTAGTGCAGGCAAACTTCAAGGTGAATGAATACCTAAAAGTGTTATTTTCAGGGGACACAAAGACTACACCTGCCCCTGCACCCTCTTTAGAACTAGCCCCATCAAAGAACATTGTCCATAATTTTGGTGAATTCATGCAACATTCAGCCTCATTTTTGATGATAGTAGGTAAATTTTCAACTTCCTGAATAATTAATTCAGCCCTGAAAGCATTAATCCCAGTATCTAGGAAACAAGTGGTATCTTTGTTAATTTCTTCACCTAAGATGTGGTTACCCCTTGGTTCCCTATTTACCCTGATAGCTTTGTCCCCTATATGAAAAGTGGCATAAGTAAGATCACATTGTAGGCTTCCCCCCATGGCAGCACTCCATTTTCTAGAGAGTAACATTCTATAGTGTGGAGATATATCTACCACAAGGACAAACATGGTTAATTCTACTTCAGGGTATGCAGCTAATTTGAATGGTACAGCATTTATAGTACCTATGACTAGGACTTCTCTAGCATCCATCCCTCTGCATCTACCTTTCTTGGTATCTACCTTCAATCCTAAGGCTTCCATTACCTTGAAAGGCATTATAGTGTTGCAAGCTCCTAAGTCTATCATGCAATTTTTTAGGGTCTTGCCTTTTATGATTAGACTGAGGAAAAAAGGATCAATATCTTCTATGAATGCCACTGAGGAATCATCTAGAAACATTTGAGGAATCTGGGATATGATACCACTGTCCTCTATTACTAATGGGGTCTATTGGGGCATAGTTTGGTCAACAATAATATTATTGTTTGCTATTCCACCCAACCATGACAAAGCCTTATTCTTATGTTCTTCAATTATAAAAAGTTCAGACAGGGGCACTTTTACAGTAATTTGAGATAACATGGATATCATATCAATAGGTTCAACCACATTAGGTTTTACAATAGTACCTGGAGTCGGAGTCTTTTGAGCAGTAGGCACCACATTTTGTTTGACAACATCCAGTTCTGATTTCTTTGGTTGCACAACTGATTTTGTTGCTTCACTTATCTAAAATTGAACCTTGTTCTTTGGTTCCCATTTCTTACCCTTGTTCTCCTTGATTTTAGGCACATCTACATCGACTTTCTTGTCTTGATCATTTATATTATGAGTGATGTCCTTGATGAAGACACTAGATGGCTTTCCTACATCATTGTTTGTTGCTCTATTTCTCAAATTATAATTACTATGGACTTGTGAAATCATTTCGGCTATAATTTTGTCAATTTTCTCCTTGGAGGGCATTCTTAGACTTGTGAGACCTACATCAGAAAATGTACTGCATACCTTATCTGCATAATACCCTTCATCATCTGAGAGTACTTGCTAATGATGTAGCTGGTAAGCAATTCTTTGGCTAGTAACATCATTTTCAGGCTCTTCTGAATCAGAATCTATCAAATCATCATACATGCTCACCATATTGTAGCTTATATCGTCATGGCTTTTCTCTTCAGTTTCTTCTTCAGCTTGCACTCCTTGGGCTTGGGCAAATGACTAAGCAACAACACAATAATCAGCAGAATGAGGTGATTGGCATATAATGCACCATGGTACATCATCATTCATATTTACAATGTTCCTTTGCAGGGGGTCTGGAGTACCCTTGTCTTTCACATTTTGGGTCTGGTTGGGAACTGGTTTACCATCTTTCCACTGAGTGGTATAAGGGTAATTCTGCATCCTAGGCTGTCTATTGAAGTTTTTGTTATTCACAGGGGGTCTTTCAGCAACATTTGGCTTATTGAAACTAGTGGGATTCATCTTCTTGAGCATTTCTAAAACCTGGCCTATAGTAGGTTCTTCGAGCTTTTTTCCTATAGGAGGTTTGTCACCCTCCCTTTTATTATTGTTTTTAGAATTAAAAAGCTTAAGATCATCCCTCCTACCTAGTTTTCCAGATGCCTTTCTATTATTCTCTATATTTACTTCAACTCTATAGGCATCTCTCAAAGTTTTAGGATCTTTATCCCTCAATTGATAAGCCATTTTGCTATCAAAAGCATTGAAATAGGTTGTAAGACAGACGTCTTCATTTAACCTCATGAATTGAAAAAGTTTGTACATACCTTTTTGGAATCTCGCATTGAAATCAAATGTGGACTCATTTGGATTCTTCTTGATATTGTTGAACTCGTTCAACATGAATCCTGCATTGGTATTGTCCCCATACTGCTCTTTAAACAACTTTTCCATATCACTCCATGAGGTAATACTATCATCAGGCAACCTCCTAAACCAATCCCTTGCATCCTCTATTAATGAATGCACGAACAATTTCATTACCACGTCTTCATGTTCAACTTCATAATCATTCAACATGTCAATGAAAGTCCTCAAATGTTCTTCACCAGTAATGGCATTATTTCCAGAAAACTTAACCACTTTATCCCTTAAATCAAAAGATATGGGATGGGGGCCACCAGGAATACCAGCACATGATATCTGTCTATATTTTTCTAGGTAAATAGGTTTCTTCTGAAAATCAGGAACATTTGAGGTACTAGCTATATTAGCTTGACTCAGTGGAGCGGCTTGGAACTGTTGTGGTGGGACAAATGGGACTTTGGTGCCAATATTTGAGGATGAGGTAGGGGAAAATTGGGGTATTCCCTGAGTTGAAATTGTGGGAGCACTAACTGGTGCAAGATTTGCAGGTGGGATAGACGAATTGGGCCATGAAGCCAATGCATAATTAGACTTTATGAATTGGATTTTCCTTCTAGTTTTTGCAGCTTGAGCTTCATTTTCAACCTTCTCAAGTTCTTTTGCAAGATCTTCCCTCTCTTTTTGAGCCTTCTCAAGATCTAGATCTAACTTTGACATAGAGGGTTGTATAGGTTTTCTTGGTATAGCTTGAGGCTTGTTTATTTGGATTCCTATAGCCTTGCCTTTCCCTTTATTTGGAGCTTTTGCAGTGGTCTCTACATGATCAATTTGAACAGGTTTATAGGCTTGAACTTGAGCAATAACTAGTTTTTGCCTTCGATTTAGGTGCTTCTCCTATTCTTGCACTTTATCTCTCAGATTATCAACATCTTCAAAAATATCCTTATGGAGAGTTGTGGTATTGTCTTCTAATTTTTTATTTTGCTCTTTCAAAGTAGCCATCCTTCTTAACAGAGCATCTCTTTCTATTATGGCATCTAAGGTGGCTTGCTCCTTCTCTTTTTCAAGATGAATGTGTTTAGCTTCTTTGTCATGTCCCCTTTTCAAATAATTAAAAAATAATAATCTTTGCTAAGGCAGGCAGGCCCAAGAAAGTGAAGTTTCGAAAAAAGGAGGTTAATCTTTGGAAACCGTTGGACTAATAAATGAAAATTATTATTAAAATATGTTTCATTAACCTCTCTTGAACTAGAGTTATAGTTATGCCCTCTTTAAGGGGTTTTGGAGGCATTTTGGGCTCATTCCAGAACTTGATTTTTGCTCATTCTTTGTTATTCTTCAGAGGTTGCCAAACCTGTGGAGAAGGAGACCCAAGAACGGGAGTTTGTAGGTTTCCAGGGAGACCCAAGAACGGGAGTTTTCAGGTTTCTAGGAAGGCTAAGGATGGGAGTTTGAAGCCATTCCATGTGCATGCTCATACAGAGTTTGCCTTTGTGCTGAACAGTGCAGATTTGTGGGTTTTTGGGTGTGTTTTTAGTATGAGTTCGGTGTTTTCAGTTGAGTATTTCATATCAGTTTGGGTTGCTGCTGTAATTCAGACTTTGAGATGTTAAAATAGAGCTGAATATATGTATTGGGATGTGATTAAACTTATGAGATAGATTATTAGTGTTTTTGTAATGTTTTCGAGCATTTTGGTGTTAATTTCGGGAGCCCGATGAGCATAGTTTTTGTCCTACATTTGTGAACTGTTGTGTAAAGGCTATACAGATCTAGAAATTTCATTTTGTAGGCTGTTATGCTGTTGAAATTTCTGTAAAAATTTCCACTTTCAGATTTATTAATAATTTCTGAAGTTGTGAAGCTTTTGGCACTATTTCTGGCATACCCGATTTGGGGTTTCTTGAGAAATTTGGTGGATCTTTGTGATATTAGTTGTTTGATCTTAAAGATCTGATTAGAGGTGTGAAATATGATAAAAAATTAGAAAAGGGACATTTCATTCTTTCTCAGCAATCCATTTCTTCAACAATTCTATCTCAGAGTGCACTTCTTTAGGATCTGCAGAAGTTGCCTCGGAATCAACAGGGTCATCCAGATCTATAAGGTTTGGTTCTACATATGGGGCTACTCTGGGATTGAAAGGATTATCAAATGAACTCCTAAATCCTAGCCTATAATTTATATCAGCTACAGGATCTGGTCTTAATGAAGCAACTACCATAGTAGACACATCCTTATCTTGAAAAACTCTCTCATCTGGTAATGGGGTACTGAAAATGCCTCCTAAAAGTCTTGCAGTTTTGGATTTAGAGCTAAGCGAAGAAGACTCTCTTCCTATTACTAGTTGATAATGGGAATTGACAGATGCATTACCTTTGGGTTTCCAAGTAGGATTTGGATCTTTTCTTTTCTTATTTTGGTTCTTCCTACCACCTTGGGGTAAATCAGTATACATTGATACATCGGGATTGGCTCTCACGTAAGCTCTTGTATTTTTCCTTTTGTCAGCCATATTTACCTTTTTGTTACAATAAGCACTAGCTTCAAAACTTTGACCGAGTCACCACCCTATTTCGGGACAATATATAATGACAGTTTTAGCTGATCAAAAGAAATTGATACACAAGTAGGAACAAAAATAAATGGCACAGACAGACCAATCACTGATGTTGTAAGACTGCAACTCTTGCTTGTTTAGATAAGACACTTGGATAGGCTGGATATGTCAGTGTGTAGCAATGGTACTTGGGCTCTATCTTCTTTAAATTCTCAAGGTTTGACACTAAAAGATTCCCTTATAACCATGAGAAAGACATAGATCACATGACACACACGTGCACAGCAGGACCAAAGAAACTGCAGTACTTTTCACAGAGGTGTTGGACAACTCCCCAGCAGAGTCACCATTTTGTTGGTGTTTAAAATGGTACTAAAACTACTAAGTGACAAAAAGCTTAATACCAGAATGATAGTACATACACAATCTAAAGACTAGCCTATTCTTATCAACAATTGCATATGTAAGGTATTTGGACCCAATTTCAACAAAACCACAAATGGTTTTCTACTCTTTTGGCTCTGCACAACCAGGGTGGGTATACCTAGGGATGGTTCAAATCTGAAATGACTGTATGATGATTATTCTAGTTTCATTCTGATTCTCATTTCAAAATCCTCAAATATATACATAATTCTTACTAACTTGCTAAACACATCCCATAAACAGCTATGGCCAAGAAGTCTTCTATAGATCTGCAGACATTTTCAACAACAATGGCTAACTGAAGCTAAAAAAATTTAATGCAGACAAGTGCTGGCCAACTTTGAAGATCTACAGGAAATAAAAGTAAAATTTGATTTGATGATGCATTTGAAAAACCATTTGTAAGATATTTCTCCTTCAGCTGAAATAACTTGATCAGTGCCTAATCCATTGGGGGTTCAGAGTCTACAGCAAAATCTAAGATCTAATTTGTTGCCTTACAACAAATTTTATTAGCAATTCTTGTTAGAATTTATCATTCAAAATCCTTTTCAATACTTAAGGAATCTTATCACATTCATCAAAGCTTTTATTTAATCCATTGAATAAACAACAATGATAGATGGATATACAACCTAACTAGATTGCATTCAATTGTACAGGCTTTTACTCATCCAACATCAAGGGAGCTAAGTATTGAGAAGGAGACAAAATTTAGAAAGAATTGATATGGAGACAATTCATAGTTTGTATTCATTTCCTTTGAAAATGGTACATCTTTTACACTAAACTTAGAATAGCCTTCAGAAAGAAACACAGTTCATTCTATCTTCATGTATTTTTAGAAAATTTGACAGAAAAATACATTACAAACTTGCCTTCAAAATTTGGACCAAAAACTAGACTAAGCACAATACTTAGAAGAAAAAGAATTCGGACCCCTCTTTAGCCTTGGGATCTCACTTAAATAGTGTGAGATGCAACAAGCTTCAGGCTAAAAACAAATGACAAGTGTCACTCTAAAGACAAGAACAAAATAATAGAAAGGCTAATTACAACAAACATTCCTTGGTGGGTCCCTTTCTGTTATGCTTCTCATTCGTTGAGACAAGAAAATATGATCTGATCTTACAATCATTCTTCATCTTCAGAGTACATAGCCATGAGGTCTAAAAGTGATGTATCATCTTTAGTTACCTGCAAACTCACTTTAATCTGGGGATCTTCCATGTCTTCATTACCAATTACAAGGGTAACTGTTACTTTTGCATCTTCCTCCTCATTGTCTCCTGACATCTATTCCATAAACTAATTTTTCCATTTATTAAAAATGTCATCATATGGCCAATAAAAACTTAGAGCTTCCCTTTGTATCTTTATTAAAGAATTTGTACTTTCTTCTAAATCATCAAATTCTTTTCTCATAGCAGTATAAAACAATTGTATTTTTATTAGCTCTTCATTTGTCTTTGCCCAGAACCAGTGGCCAGTCTCACTCATGATGTTTATTATTCTTTCATTGAATAACTCATCCATTTCCCTTTTCCACTTTTCCTTTTCCTTTACTGTATCAACAGATTCTAAAGCATAAGAAAATAGGGTGAATTTTTCAGCAATATATTTGGAAAAACAGAGTGTTAATCTTCTCTGTAAAGAATCTCTTTCATCACCAAAATTCTCTAGCTTATTTAACAAATCAAAAATCTTCTCAACTTGATGATAAGGCATTTGGACTACAGATATACATATGATTGTAATATCATTATTTATCTCCCTCCATTTCTACGCAAGAGGAGTCAGTCTATCGTTTTCTTTATTCAACTCATCCATAAGGGTTATAATTCTAGTCAACTGATCATAAAAAGTTGACCATTTTATTTTATCCCTCAAATATACCACACCCTGCTTCAATTTTTTTTCCTATTGATTTCTAAATTCTATCTGCAACTCATGTAATTTGATTTTTTCTGCTTCAAAGTCCTCTGCAGTATAGAATTGGGGCCTTTCAGGGGTGTCAAGTATTTCAATAATAAGGGTTGATCCAACAAATGACTGTGAAGGGTACATAATTCTAAGTGTACTGGATTCTCCCACCTTTATTTTCTCAAGTATCTTCTCCAATTGAGATACCCTGTTTTCCAGCTCAATTCTCTTTTTTACTTCTTGATTGTAGGCATCCACCACTATTTCATACTTACTCTGCAAATCAATCATTTCCTTTTCTTCACTTTCTGTAGTGGCCAAGGAAAATTTAGAATAGTCCACATTCATGTAGGCTGCCTGTACATTTGAAGTATTAGCGACCCTCCTCAGAATGATATTCCCTGTTAGTCCTAAATCATCACTTTGTAATGGAGTAGTCATGGATCCTCTTCTTAGTGACCACATAATAAAGGCAGCTTGATCATTACTGAATGTTGTTCCCAAGAATTCCTTTTTATCTGGATCTTGTAATCCTAAATTATTTGACACAGAATACTGCCATCTTATACCAATCCAAAAATTTGTAGAGGAAGATCCACCCTTCTTTAGTTATTACAAACTGGTGAGCTACAGTGCAAGTAGGAAAAATTGATCCTGTTCCCCTTTTGTGCAAAAAGGTCTCCTCCACTCCTCCCAACTACCATAAAAATTCAGCTACCCCTACCTTTAAAGGTACCTGATATGGTAGTACATGGGGTGTCCCTTTGAACCCATAGACCCTAATGACAGTTGAGACTGGATATGGGATGATATCTCCCCAATTATGTGAAATTTTTAAACCATGGGGTCTTTTCATAGGCCTAACAAGATGCATTAGTGCCTTAGGAATTCTGGGATTGTCACTCAATATGAGGCATCTTAGTTTAGAAGCAAAGTGCCTATCAAATCTAACAAAACTATCATTTTCTGCTTCCCAAGTCATGTCTGCACTCCATAATTGAACTGGTAGTGCCTCCCCTTCTTGTTCCCTATTTAAAACCATTTCTTTACCAAAATATATAACCCCTTTAAAAAGAAACATATGCATCAATAGGGAGTACTGACCCCAAACCTTTTCCACCTTGCCCTTTGCAATCCCCACCAATCCATTGTGAATCTCATTAGCTAGGTAAGATGCAAAATCAAAAAATATTTCTACACCGAAAGAAGAGATTTGGGTGATCATATACATGAAGCTCACCAGAATAAAGTCCTCTTCACCCTCTCCAAAGACTCTGCACAGGGTCCCGTATATTTCTACTGCCCTGGCATTAAAGCGTGATTTCTTGAAAGGTTCTTTAGAAGATGATGTTATTGCTGGTAGGTTTCCAATTCTACCTATGTGGGCTTTCAATGCACCTTGTCTAACTACATCCCTTTTGGACATATATTCTTTTTCTAACTCTATCAAATTAATGGGCACATGATACATGGTGAGAGGTGCCAGACTGAAAGCCTTCCTAATTTCTTCGGGATTGATGGTAATTAAAACCTCACCATCCATTTTTCTCACTACCTTAGTGGCTTGATCATAACTTTTAGGTACAGTTTCAAGCAGGTCATAATCCATAAACACACTGGGAACAACAAGCTTTCCAAGATCAAAATTCCATATATTGGCATGAGGGGCATATAATTTCCTTTCTGCGAACCATTTTTTGAACAAACTCAAACCAGTTTGAGAAGTCTGAGCATCCTAAACCCAATTACCCTTATCATACAATCCATCAACTATCCTTAGCCTAGGGTTCAATGAGGTTAACTGTTTAACTTGTACTGTATCTATAGTAGACTCAGGAAGCAACTCGAGCAAATCATCATGCACATTCCTATCCAAATAATTTACTGCACCTGAAAATCCCTTCTTTGGAGGCATCTTGGACTTATTTTTTATAGAATTGAAAAGCCTACAAGGATTATGGTAGTAGTACTTACTTGAATTTTGTCTTTGTTTTGCTTTATATTTCCACAAACTTTCCATGAACAGACAACTTCACAATTTCTACCTGGCTTTGGCACACTTTCCTTCAGTAATTGCTTTTGCACAAGAATGGCTCCAAATCTTTGCTCGTGTAAGATGAAACTGATGAAATCTCTCTATATTATACTCTATTTTTTCTCACGGATGATGCTTTCATGTCTAATTAATATAGGGAGTGGCACTACATTCTGTGTTTAAAACTATGCCGTCAATTTTAAAAGATCCTACGATCATGTGATATGGAGAGAACAACTAGGAGTAGTATTTGACATGTCAGTCAATTTACCTAATGAGAACTTACCACGTATATAATTCTTTCCTTGATGGCACTTGTATCTGGACCCATTGACAACTGAGGACACGTGTCAGCATGTCGCTACTTTGTTATGCATAAAGAACGAGCACCTTGCCATAGCAGAGCAGCGACAATTGTCAATCTAATCTAGAATCGGTCAAATGATATGTTACTAGGTTTTCTCAGAAAGAAGGCAGTGGGCCCTATTCGCTATGTCACTATAATTATCTCCCTCAGAACTCTGCATAGTGAGAAGACGACAACCGTTGATCATATACTCAATCAAGGGTGAGGAAACTGCACGGGGTCTTCTTATTTATATTCGCTATGTCACATGGCTTAAAAAGCATGAAATTTTTCAAAGTAAGGTAGTGAGGACCGTTGATTCCATTCCAATCTGATGTTTAGGATCTCTTTGTACATTCGGTCAGAAGGGCATTAAGGTCCTACTGACCTCCAAATTTCACGGGGCCTCGCTACTTCACTAACGGCGAAGTATCTAATTTTTTTTATAGCGAGGTGGTGAAGCGTCAAAAAAATCATCATTCTGGCTCTTATTTTCAGATATTCTACTGGGTCCCCTTTCCTGTTTGGATAGTAGTTGCAACGTGTACCTACACAATAAATCATTCAGAAAACAAAGCGCCGACTGCCATATCTTCACTTTGTGGTCCCGCCTCATAAAATACTCAACATTCGCTACCTCGCCATACTTAAAAAGCATGCAATTTTGCATAATGAGGTAACGATAGCGGTAGATCTACTTGGATCTGATGGCTGGAAAAAATGAGAAAAAGGGTATCTCAGGGGAACAGAAAATAAAAAGGGACAGAATATTCATCTCACTTGAAAATTCAAAAGTTTCGCACCCGACAATTTATGAATAGAGAGAACATAGGGTTTTCATGAGTTTTTTCTTTATGGATGGATTATCCAGAAACTCTATGTTTCACTTAGAAATAATTTTTTTTGACTTTTCTACAATTGAACAAAAACTTCTATTACACAAAAAGTCAGACCAACAGGCTGACAAGAGAAAAAATACAAGAGCTTACATGAGAGCCAATCCCGATGTATCAATGTATTCTGATATACCCCAAGGTGGTAGGAAGAACCAAAATAAGAAAAAGACAGATCCAAATCCCACTTGGAAACCCAGAGGTAATACATCCATCAATTCCTATTATCAACTAGTAATAGGAAGAGAGTCTTCTTTGCTTAGCTCTGAATCCAAAACTACAAGAGTCTTAGGAGGCATTTTCAGTACCCCATTACCAGATGAGAGAATTTTTCAAGACAAAGACATGTCTACTATGGGAATTGCTTCATTAAGACCAGATCTTGTAGTAGATATGAATTATAGGCTAGGACTTATGAGTTCATCTGATAATCCTTTTAATCCCAGAGTAGCCCCATATGTAGAACCAAACCTTATAAATCTGGATGACCCTGCTGATTCCGAGGCAACTTCTGCAGATCCTAAAGAAGTGCACTTTGAAATAGAATTTTTGAAGAAATGGATTGCTGAGGAAAAAGCTAAATGCATTCGTCTTGAAAAAGAGAAGGAGAAAGCCACCTTGGATGCCATAATAGAAAGAGGTGCTTTGATAAGAAGGATGGTTTCTTTGAAAGAGCCAAATAAAAAGTTAGAAGAGAATACCACAACTCTTCATAAGGATGTTTTTGGAGATGTTGATAATCTAAGAGCTAAAGTTCAAGAATAGAAGAAATGCCTAAATCAAAGGCAAGAACCAGTTATTACTCAAGTCCAAGCCTATAAACCTATTCAAGTTGATCCTATAGAGCCCACTACAAAAGCTCCAGATAAAGGGAAAGGCAAGGCTATAGGAATCCAAATAAATGAGCCTCAAGCTATACCAAGAAAACCTATACAACCCTCCATGCCAAAATTAGATCTAGATCTTGAGAAGGCTCAAAAAGAGAGGGAAGATCTTGCAAAAGAGCTTGAGAAGGTTGAGAATGAAGCTCAAGCTCCAGAAACTAGAAGGAAAATCCAATTCATAAAGTCTAATTCTGCATTGGCTTCATGACCCAATTTGTCTATCCCACCTACAAATCCTGCACTAGTTAGTGGTCCCATAATTTCAACTCAAGGAGTACCCCAATCTGCTCCCCTGAGTCAAGCTAATATAGCTAGTACTTCAAATGTTCTTGGTTTCCAAAAAAAAACCTATATACCTAGAAAAATATAGACAAATATCATTTTCTGGTATTCATGGTGCTCCACATCCCATATCATTTGATTTAAGAGATAAAGTGGTTAAGTTTTCTTGGAATAATGTTGTTACTGGTGAAGAACATTTGAGGATTTTCATTGATATGTTGAATGATTATGAAGTTGAACATGAAGACATGGTAATGAAATTGTTTGTGCATTCACTAATAGAGGATGCAAGGGGTTGGTTTAGGAGGTTGCCTGATGACAGTATCACCTCATGGAGTGATTTAGAGAAATTTTTCAAAGAGCAATATGGGGACAACACTAATGCAGGATTCATGTTGAATGAGTTCAACAATATCAAGAAGAATCCAAATGAGTCCACATTTGATTTCAATGTGAGATTCTAGAAAGGTATGTATAGAATTTTTCAAGTTATGAGGTTAAATGAAGATGTCTGTCTCACAACCTATTTCAATGCTTTTGGTAGCAAAATGGCTTATCAATTGAGGGATAAGGATCCTAAAACTTTAAGAGATGCCTATAAAGTTGTAGTAAATATAGAGAATAATAGGAAGGAATTTGGAAAACTAGGTAGGAGGGATGATCCTAAGCTTTTTAATCCTAAGAACAATAATAAAAGGGAGGGTGACAAAACTCCTATAGGAAAGAAGCCCAAAGAACCTACTATAGGCCAAGTTTTAGAAATGCTCAAGAAGATGAAGGATAAGGGTACTGTAGACCCCCTACAAAGGAACACTATAAATATGAATGATGATGTACCATGGTGCATTATATGCCAATCACCTCATTCTGCTGATTATTGTGTTGTTGCTCAGTCATTTGCCCAAGCTCAAGGAATGCAACTTGAAGAAGAAACTGAAGACAAAACCCATGATGATATAAGTTTCAATATGGTGAATATGTGTGATGACTTGATAGATTCTGATTCAGAAGAGCCTGAAAATGATATTACTAGCCAGAGAATTGCTTATCAGCTACATCATCAGCAAGTGCTTTTAGATGATGAAGGGTATGATACAGATAAGGTATGCAGTACATTTGCTCACGTAGGTCTCACAAGTTTAAGAATTCCCTCCAAGGAGGAAATTGACAGAATTACAGTAGAAATGATTTCACAAGTCCATAGCAATTATAATTTGAGAAATAGAGTAATAAATAATGATGCAGGAAGGCCATCTAGTGTATTCGTCAAAGACATCACTCATAAGATGAATGATCAAAACAAGAAAGTCAATGTAGATGTGCCTAAGATCAAGGAGAACAAGGGTAAGAAATGGGAACCAAAGAAGAAGGTTCAATTTCAGATAAGTGAAGCAACAAAACCAATTGTGCAACCAAAGAAATCAGAACCTGGTGTTATCAAGCAAAATATGGTACCTACTGCTCAAAAGATTCTAACTCCAGGTACTATTGCAAAACCTATTGTGGTTGAACCTGTTGATATGATATCCATGTTATCTCAAATTACTGTAAAAGTGCCCTTGTCTAAAATTTTTAGAATTGAGGAGCATAAGAATAAGGCTTTGTCATGGTTGGGTGGAATAGCAAACAATAATATTATTGTAGATGAAATTGTGTCCCAATAGACCCCATTAGTAATAGAGGACAGTGGTATCATATTCCAAATTCCTCAAATGTTTCTAGATGATTCCTCAGTGGCATTCATAGAAGATATTGATCCTTTTTTCCTTAGTCTAATCATAAAGGGGAAGACCTTAAAAAATTGCATGATAGACTTAGGAGCTTCCAACACTATAATGCCTTTCAAAGTAATGGAAGCCTTAGGATTGAAGGTGGATACCAAGCATAGTGGATACCAACTAGCGACATATCCTGAAGTAGAATTAACCATGTCTTTCCTTGTGGTAGATATACCTCCACACTACGGAATGTTACTCTCCAAAAAATGGAGTGCTGCCATGGGGGGAAGCCTGCAATGTGATCTTACTTATGCCACTTTTCATATAGGGGACAAAGCTGTCAGGGTAAATAGGGAACCCAGGGTTAACCACATTTTAGGTGAAGAAATTGACAAAGATACCACTTGTTTCCTAGATACTGGGATTAATGCTTTCAGGGCTGAATTAATTATTCAGGAAGTTGAAAACTTACCTGCTATCATCGAAAATGAAGTTGAATGTTGCATGAATTCACCAAAATTATGGACAATGTTCTTTGATGGGGCTAGTTTCTAATGAGGGTGCAGAGGCAAGTGTAGTCTTTGTGTCTCCTGAAAATAACACTTTTCGATATTCATTCACCTTGAAATTTTTCTGCACTAATAATATTGCAGAATATGAAGCATTGTTGTTAGGACTCAAAGTTTCCATACATCATAAAATTAAGAAATTATGTTTCATAGGGGATTCTAAACTAATTATCTCTTAGATCAAAGGAACCTACTCATCCAAGAATAGGAGATTGAAACAATATAGAAATACAGTCTGGGATTAGATAGAATTCTTTGATGCATTTGGGATCTCATGGAGAGATAGGACCCAAAATAAGATGGTTGATCTATTGGCAAATGTAGCAATCAAGCCAAAAGAGATATCATTTGCAGGAATCTCCTAGATTGAGGTGCAAAACAAACCTTCCATACCTGACAACATTGAAAATTGGTAGGTTTTTGAAGATGACAAAGATATTACAAATTTTTTGTTAAATGAAGACAAATACCATGGTCAGGAGATGGATTGTAGTGGACTGATTGAAACCATAAATGGGAAGGAAACCATTTTTTGTCAAGAGATAATGCAATTGAAAAAAAATAAGATTCCAAAGGGGTTAGTAGTCTTGGAAAATATTTTTTATAACCAAAACAGAGTAAAATCAGGAGTAAATGACCCCAAACCTCCGGAGTTAGAAGAAATAAACTTGGGTACTGATGAAGTTCCTAAAAGGGTTTATATTGGCCAAAATCTATCTATTGAAATCAAGAAAACATTGATTGACCTACTTAGAAAATATAGACATGTTTTTGCTTGGTCATATGATGACCTTAAGGCTTATAAGGAGGACCTTTTCTAGCATGTCATACCATTGAAGGAAAATGTAAGGCCTTTCAGGCAAAAACAGAGACCAATCAATCCTACCCTTGCCCCAAAAATGCAAGAAGAACTGACAAAATTAAGAGATGGTGGGATAATCAAACCAATCAAGCATTGCACCTGGGTTTCAAACTTGGTTCCTGTCAGGAAGAAGAATGGAGATATTAGGCTTTGTGTTGATTTTAGAAATTTAAACATTGCATCTCTGAAAGACAATTATGGCTTACCTAGTATGGAAGCCATGTTGCAGCAAGTGACTAGCTCTGAATTAATGTCAATGATGGATGGTTTCTCTAGATACAATCAATTTCTAGTAAAAGAAAGTGAATAGTTCAAGACAGCCTTCACAACCCCATGGGGAACATATGTGTATGTAAGGATTCCTTTTGGCTTGATTAATGTAGGAGCTACCTTCCAAAGAGCCATGGATGTAGCATTTCATGAATATATTAAAAAATTTATGGTTGTGTACTAGGATGATCTTACAACGTATTCTAATAAGGCTGAAGATCACTGCAAACATTTGAAAAAATCTTTATTAAAGCCCTGGAATATGGAGTATCTTTAAACCCAAAGAAATGCACATTTGAGGTCACACAATAAAAATTATTAGGACACATAGTGTCTAAGATGGGGTAAAAATAGATCCTAAAAGGGTAGCAGCTATTGACAAAGTCCCCAAACCAAAAAATGTGAAAGGAATTCAGTCCTTTTTTGGCCAAGTCAATTTTCTGAGGAGATTTGTTACCAATTTTGCTGAAATCAGTAGACCCATCTCAAAGATGCTCAAGAAGGGAGCCATTATAGATTGGAATGGTGAACCTTCACAAGCATTCCAGGATATAAAAATTGTAATAAAAAATTCTCCAGTGCTGAGGACCCTAGATTATGGAAAAACCATGCATATTTTCTCTTTTGCATCATTCCACACAGTAGCTGCAGTCTTATTGCAAAAGAATCAAGAAGGATATGAGCAGCCGATTGCCTTTTTCAATAAGTCACTGCAGCCCGCTGAACTGAAGTATGAAATAAATGAAAAGCAAGCATATGCTTTGGTAAAGGCTGTAAAAGCTTTCAGATGTTACTTGGTAATTGCTACTATTATCGCTTTTGTACCTAGTGCTGCAGTCAATTATATATTTTCTCAATAGGAAGTATCAGGCAGGAGGTGTAGATGGATCAATAGAATCCAGGAATTTAACATTGATATACAAATAACAAAGTGAGTAAGAGGTCAAGGTTTGGCCAAACTCATGGCTAAAACTAATCTAGAGGCTAATCAGATAAATCTGGTAAATGATGATCTCAGAGCTGACTTATGTGACATGGACCAATGTGATTGATACACCAATGTCATATATTACTTGCAACATATGGAAGCTCCTCCCCTTCTGCCTGACAATGAAAAGAGGAATACTAAATTGCAAGCCATCAGGTATGTAACTGTCCAAAATAACCTATGGTCGAGAAATTTTGAGGGAGTTCTATTGAAGTGTGTTGATAAAGAAAAGGCAAAAGAGGTTTTGAAAGAAATGCATGCTGGAGTATGTGGGGGACACTACATGGCCAAAACTACTGCACATAAGATAATGAGAGTTGGGTTTTGGTGGCCTGCCCTTTTTAAAGATGCCCAAGTTATGGTTAGGAAGTGTGACCCTTGTCAGAGGTTTGTTGGAAAACTGAAATTCTCAAGAAATACTCCATTAAAGCCAGTGGAGATTCAAACACCTTTTCAACAATGGGGTCTGGACTTCATAGGAGAGATTTTCCCCAAGTCTAGCACTAGCTATTATTGGATTTTGGTTGCTACTAACTACTATACAAAATGGATAGAGGCTATCCCCACAAGAAATACAACAAGTAAAGTGGTAAATAATTTCCTATTGAATAATATTATTTCTAGATTTGGATGTCCACAGAGAATTGTAACAGATAATGCTATGTGCTTCATATCTGAGGAGTTCATCAAGTTTTGTGATAAATATGGAATGAAAAGGTCATCATGTACTCCATATCATCCAAAAGGGAATAGACAAGCTGAGTCCACAAATAAGAGCCTGTTGAAGGTCATTAAGAGAACCTTGGATGATAATAAAAAGGCATGGGATTCCAAGTTATAGTTGGCAATATGGGCTGACTGAGTAACTGCAAAGAAAGCAATTGGCATAGCTCCATTTGATTTAGTGTATGGGATTCAAGCCAGAATGCCTCAGAACAACTTGATGGGACTCTACAATTACATTCAACTATATGATCAAGATACTATAGATGAAATGAAAGAAAGAATGGATGAATTGGTAGGATTGGCAGAAACCAGAAGAGAAGCATCTCTAAAGAATCAAAAGCTGCAATTGCAAGTTAAGACACTCTATGATAGAAGAACTATAAGCAGAAAGTTTGAACATGGACATTTAGTCCTGATGTGGAATGCTAGAATTGAGGATAAAGGAAAACATGGCAAATTTGATCCTATTTGGTTAGGCCCATATCTAATTGAAAATACTTGGGGTGAAGATTCTTATATAATCAAAGATGTATTTGACAGTATTCTTGAATTGCCAGTTCATGGACAGTTCTTGAAGAGGTATTTTTCTTAAAAAATACTTATTTTCTCCATGAGCAGTAGTTTTAGGGTTTCTTGTCAATTTTTTTTCTGTAAGTCCTTGTATGTATCCTTTTGAAGTTTAGTTCATTGTTTTTATGTGTTGCTTAGTGCTCACTGAAGAAGCTGTCATCTTACCAAATATGTGGTCTGCTCTCCCAAAGATTTTGAATTCTTGCATAGACTCAAGTAGTCTATCATCCCCAAACAAAGCCATTGTTGGCGTGATTTTTCATAGTATAGAAAAGATCTGATATTTGGGTGAAAAATCAGTTAAGTCTTTGTTTATTACAGATTAGGGTTTTTATTTTCTGATGTCCTGAAAATTTTTTGATTACCCTAGTTACGCCCTGTTCTATGGGTTATGTCTTCCTTTTTAATTTCTTAGGGTTTGGCTCTCAAATTATCAGTGAAAAGGCCATAAGTGCATAAAAAAAAAACCATTGTGCCTTTGTTTTGTGGTGCCCTAGTTTTTAAATTTAAAAAGAAAGGGTATTTTCTTCAAGTATTTTGGTGGGGCTTTTCATCCTAATGTTTTACTTACATCAAAATGCCTTTGATAAACCTTTCATGTACCTTTAATTTCGATATTCTATTTGAAAGGACACCAAGTTGAAGTGTTTCTCAATCATCGTTGATCTATCAGAGATCAAGGGAGAGGATACTTGGGAAAAGAAAGGTGGGAGAATCAAGTGCACCTACAATTGCATACCCTTCACAGTCATTGGTTGGATCTAGATCAACCCCTATTATTGAAATACCTGACACCCCTAAAAGGCCCCAATTCTATATTGCAGAGGACTTTGAAGAAGAAAAAACAAAATTTCATGAGTTGCAGATAGAATTAAGAAATCAATATGAAGAAAAATTAAAGTAGGGTGTGATATATTTGAGGGATAAAATACAATGGTCAACCTTTTTTGATCAGTTGACAAGAATTGCAACCCTCATGGATGAGTTGAATAGAGATAAGGATAAACTGACTCCTCTTGCACAGAAATGGAGGGAGAGGAATAATGATATTACAATCATATGTATATCTGTAGTCCAAATGCCTTATCATCAAGTTGAGAAAATCTTTGATTTATTAAATAAGCTAAAAAATTTTGATGATAAAAGAGATTCTTTACAGAAAAGATTAACACTCTGTTTTTCTCGATATATTGCTGAAAAATTCACCCTATTTCCTTGTGCTTTAGAATATGTTGATACAATAAAGGAAAAGGAAAAGTGGAAAAGGGAGTTGGATGAGTTATTTAATGAAAGAATAATAAACATCATGAGTGAAACTAGCCACTGGTTCTGGGCAAAGACAAATGAAGAGCTAGTAAAAATACAGTTATTTTATACTGCTATGAGAAAAGAATTTGATGATTTAGAAGAAAGTGCAAATTCTTTAATAATGATATAAAGAGAAGCTCTAAGTTTTGATTGGTCAGATGATGATGCTTTTAATAAATGGAAAAACCAATTTCTAGAACAAATGTCAGAAGATGATGAGGAGGAAAATGTAAAAGTAAAAGTTATCCTCGTAGTTAGTAATGAGGACATGGAAAATCCCCAGGTTGAAATAAATTTGCAAGTAACTGAAGATGATACATCACTTTCAAACCTCATGGCTATTTACTCTGAGGATGAAGAATAATTGAAGAATCAGATCTTATCTTCTTGTTTCAACAATTAAGAAGCATAACAGAAAGGGAGCCACTAAGGATTGTTCGATGTGTTAGCTTTTCTGTTATTTGTTTTTGTCTTTTATGATAGACATTTGTCAGTATCTTTTAGAAGACACATGTCACTTTCTTTAGCCCAAAGCTTGTTGCATCTCACACTATTTAAGTGTGATTCCAAGGCTAAAGAAGGGTCTGAATTCTATTTCTTCTAAGTACTATGCTTAGTCTATTTTTGGTCCAAATTTTGAAAGCAAGTTTGTAATGTATTTTCTGTCAATTCTCTGAGAATACATGAATATAGAATGAGATGTGTTTCTTTCTGAAGGCCATTATGAGTCTATTGTAAAGGATATACCATTTAAAAAGGAAAGGAATACAAATTGTGAACTATCTCCATATTAGTTCTTTCTGAATTTTGTCTCCTTTTAAATACTTAGCTATCTTGATGTTGTACGAGTAAAAGCTTGTGCAATTGAATGCAATCTAGTTAGTTTGTATATCCATTTATCATTGCTGTTAATTCAATGGATTAAATAAAGGCTTTGATGAATGTGATGAGATTCCTTAAGTATTGAAAAGGATTGTGAATGATAAATTTTGATAAGAATTGCTGATAGAATTTGTTGTAAGGCAACAAATTAGATCTAAGAATTTTCTATAGACTCTGAACCCAATGGATTAGGCACGGATCAAGTTATTTTAGCTGAAGAAGAAATATATTATAAATGGTCATTCAAATGCATCATCAAATCAAATTTTACTTTTATTTCCTATAGATCTTCAAAGTTGGCCAACACTTGTCTGCATGGAATGTTTTAACTATAGTTAGCCACTATTGTTAAGGACACCTGCAGATCTGTAGAAGAATTCTTGGCCATATCTATTTCATGGGATGTGTTTATCTAGTTAGTAGGAATTATGTATATGTTTGAAGGATTGTGAGATGAGAATCATAATAAAATTAAGAATAAACCTCATGCAAGTTTTCTAGTTTTGAATCATCCCTGGGTATACTCACCCTAGTTTTGTAGAGCCAAAAGAGCAGAAAACCATCTATGGTTTTGTTAAAGTTGGGTCCAAGTACTTTGCATGTGCAATTGTAAGTAAGAATTGGCTAGTCTTTAGGTTGTGTATGTACTGTTATCTTGGTATTAAGCCTTTTGTCACTTAGTATTTTTTTGTGCATTTTAAAACACCAATAGATCCAATCTATTATAGTTAAGTTCCTTTAGTGGACCTACTCTTGGACAACCAAGAGAAACGACCCAAGTGGGGACAAGAAAACCCAACTAATCCAACCCACTATAAACTAAGGGCTATCAAGGATACCAAACCTTGGTAGATGTAGCACTTGTTTGACCTAGTGTGATTGCTTGTGGGATTTCAACCATGAGGAGATTAGTAGGGAGGAATGCTTAAGTTAATCTTGTGGTAGTGAGATCAGTTACTCATCGTAATTGGAGGACCCTTGTATTAGGGACAAGAGGAGTGATATGAACAAAAATCCTTTCTAAACACCCTAGGTTAGTACCAACCCTATTTATCTGCTCAACTTCTTGGTTCAAGGTTGATACTAGTGGGTTACCCATATTTCACCAAGATTTTCCACTCGCCATTTGTGTCCTTGAGGGTACTTAGCATGGGCCAAGTTGTTGAGTAATGATCCATGACCTTTAGGTAGATTTTCTTGTGTTTTTGATTGTGAATGACTTGTGTAAACATTCTTGAACATCAGACACAATGATAGCATTCATTGGCTTTCATTGTTTTGAAATATCACAACTATGTGTTGGAAAGGTTGCTTTGTCCCTTGTTCAACTGATTGAGACATGTAATTACCTCTACTATTTTCAAACCAAATGGTTGTTGATTACTGTTTGGTGTTACTTTGAGTATGGACAAAAAAAAGAAGAAACAACCTGCGAAAAAAGTAATGTACATAATATCTTTTGGCAATACCTAAAACTATCGCATGGCTACAAAGTGTAAGCCCTTCCATTGAGAAAAGTGCCATCTGCAACATTTTGCTGATAAATTGTCATCCTGATTCCTCACTATACTTAGTCTTGATTCTATGAGAGCCTATCTTAGGGCATTTCCTATCACTCTAGTTCATAATCAGTATGTTTTAAGCCAATCTAAGCTGAAAGTACTTCCTTGATGCATAGATTACACACTTAAGTTGAAAAAATTTTCACTTATTTTTCCACTTGTCTTCTTGGCTGTGCGGCTATCTTGCTACTCCTTTGGCTCAAGTCCTTGGTGTCATAACTTGCTTGGATGCCATTCTCAGTACTATGCTTGGTTCTCATATTAGAAAAACATTTTTCTCTTCTTGGTGTGGACTTCTAGTGATCTTGTGTTGTGCTATTAGTTGAGCATTGTGCTTTTTACATGCCAGCTACAACTAGGTTGTAGATTAACCAAGGAAACCACCCTTCCTTTAGCTTTACAGAGTTACCCTTTTCTACTAGATGCTCACACAAACAAAACTATGATTCTCAACTTATTTTTGACGTAGAAGAGGATAACCACTCTATGAGCTAGTTTGACCCCAAGTCTGAACAAAATTTAGACTTGTATCACAAACGGTTTGGAAGATATGTGTAAATCTTTCAAATTTCTCTTGTTTTGATCCTCAATCAGCCTGCATGAGAGTTAGCCTTAATAAAAAAATGATAATCAAGAAAAAAAAACCAGTTGATTAGATCTAATGAGTTGCTATAAAAATCATAGATGAGAATGCAACTAACACTTAAACAAAAAATGGAGCTAGAAACTTGGTTTCTGCCCCACGGTGGGCACCAAAAAATGTACACTATATTTGTCACACTCTAAACCCTTCTATCAAAGATATTCCATGAGATTCGAATGCTTAGATTCTTTCTTAGAGCTCCCTATCCATGGAGTGCAAGGATACATAAATAACATGAAATAGGCTCTCAATTGAGCTTTAGAAATGATGCCCTTGCTAGTGAACCATGTAATGGGAGATTCTAAAGACAAGATGCAAGTATGCAAATGTCCACAAGGAGCTCCTCAAGGATGCAATGAAAAATGTAAACTAAACTATTATGAATATGCAAGATGCAAGTATATTAACCAATACGAGAGTATCTAATTACTATGTGATCTAAATTATTACAAAATGAAACCTAAACTATATGGATCTAACCTAAAATTCTTATGGGTGATAGAATGAGACAAGGAATATAAATTCTCCATAAGCTCTTAAGAATTAAAATGTTAGACCATGAGCATAACAATATATAAGAATCTGTTGCATATGAGGAGAGAGCCCTCTTTTAAAATAAAATTGGACGATTGAGATCAAAAGACAAGAAATGATTAATCAAGGGTGGAGAATAATCCTTACCTAATTTTTGACATTAAAATGTCCTTAGTCAAAATAAAAAGCTCCCCTCATAGAAAATTATGTATTTTTGTATAAAATGATTTTTTTTTATCAAAATGGGAGGCTCTCAACACATGGCAAATTACACCTTCATGTGTAGACAAAATATTTTGTCAAAATAAGAGGCTCTACACATGGAAAACGACACCTTCATGTGTAGACAAAATGATTTTTCAAAATAATAGGATCTACACATGGAAAATGACACCTTCATGTGTAGACAAAATGATTTAATCAAAATAGAAGGCTCATTTGTAGACAAAATTGCATTTCTTTTATTTATGAAATAAGAAATGTGTGGATGGATTTTTGAGAATTATATTTGAATTAAAAGGGAGCAAATTCTTTTAATCAAATATGTGTTTAGAATATGATGGTCAAGCTATAGGTTAAAATCAAATAAATTGATTTTACCTTATTTTTGAAAGTTTGTGATCAAACACTTGATAACATTAGCAAGGAATGCTAGGAGGGGGTTTATGGTCTAGGTAACCATTTTTAGGTGATTGCATTTTCCCCTCTCTGACTAATGTGCAATCGATGTGGGAACACATGTGGTCAAAGAATAGAAAAAGCTTAAAATTATTCATCTAATGTGCTCAGCATGGGAACACGTCAAATGAAGAATCCATGATAGCAAATAGATAGATAGCTCTAACTTCAAAGAATGAAGCCATTCTCTAACTGATGTGTGATCAATATGGGAACACATGTAGTCAAAGAATAAAGAGACTATAATAGCAATGGATGTAGCAAGAATTAAGTGATCAAACTAATTGTGATAGTCTAAAAGACTAGTAGATAGATCAAGAGCAAATGGAGATGGTCAAGCATATGCCCCTGAAAGAGAAAATATTGTCAAGCATAGGAATGATAGATTATGTCTACCCACTCAGGATCAAAATTGAAATTATAGAAAGGAAGTGTAGAGACTAGAAAGATATGAGAAAATCGAGATATAAAAAAGTCCATAATGATAGATAGGTGATTAGAACCAAAGGTTGACCATAAAGAAGTGATTGAATGCCCCAAGTTGATAAGAATTGACCATGAATGGTAAAATATGAAAATGAGGTCAAATTGAAAACAATGATGTATAGGTGAAAGTTGTGAAGTGAAGTAGACATGAAGCATAGTAATGGTGAAGACATAGAGGAATGAAGATGCCCTGACAGAGATTCAAAGACCAGTCCTCCAAAAATCAGCTAACTATAGAGAAGAAGGTAGAATGGGAAAATGTGATTTTGACCTGAAAGATAAACTCAAATTTTGATTTTGATTCTAACAATGTATCCAGGAGGTCAAAATTAGCTAGGGTCAAAAATAATAAGAGATACAAAAGGGAAGATAGATGTGATGATAGGGTTAACCCTTTTGATGATAGAATATCGAAGAGGTTAAGCGATAGATCAAGAGGGTGAAAAGACATGATCAAGAAGAAAGAAAAAGATGAGGTGATAGTAGTTAGCTAAGATATCTAAAAAAAATATAAAGAGAGAGTTCTCCCCATATGTAGGAATGCAAGACTGTGCAAACTAATATGCAAATTGGTTTACTAGCAAGGAACACAAAACATTTAGACTCTAATTTCATCGTCAAGCATTTATAAGATCATACAATCATCACTAGCATGAGCTATGAAGATATGAATATAATCTTATCTAGATGGTGGAATGACGTGTAAGCATTAAGGCACAAGAAGCCAGAATGACTAGAATACCTATTCCTTTTTAATTTAGGAAAGGAACATAAGCATCAAAGCATAAAGGCTAGGATGACCAGAATGTTTCTTCCAGACAAGCACACCAGCCACGCAAGAGATCTTTATCATGCTAAGTAATCAGGAAGGTTTTTGTCTGCAACAATCCTTATATTCGTAACTTGAGATAGAATTTTATGAAGGATACTCATAGTGACCCATACATTCACTAAGAGGATGAGTATCAATCTATACTATAGCATAAAGAACACACTCAATTAGACAAGGAGAAGAACCAACCTCACTAAAGCATCCATATAAGACAAGTTGAGGTATACATGGCCATCTAACACAAGATAGAGGCTCTTATAGTAGACACCCATTTTATATGGATTCTTCAGATCATTGGAACTAAACCATCAAGCAAAAAAAAAAAAAAATCATGTCCCATAGTCCCTCCTCCTCTACTTTTGAACATCATCGAGTAGCAAGAGACATGAGACTAAAGAAAAGAAAACATCACATAGCCTTTGTTTATCGCATAATAATGTGTGATAGTTTTTAACAACATGTAGTTTGTTCTTATCCTATTGAATAAAGCAAAAGTGGGAGTTGCTTTGGACCATTAAGGGATAGTGGAAATCTAAAAATCATGTTGTATCATGAAAATTTTAGTATCCAATGATCAAATCGAGTCAAAAGTGTAATAAGAAAGGATGTGTGAGACACCTGTCCACAACTACCCAAGTTAATATTGATAAATCAATAGAAAACTTCACCTACTCCCATTATTACTTTGATGCATTGCAATGATAGAATGAATGAAATGACACATAGAGACAACAATGTATGTTAAAGTTTTTCTAGAAATAAGCAACTACATTCATTGAACCAATTCACAAATCTACAAGAATATCAGTAATCTTGAGAAATTAGAGTGAAAGAGAAAAGAGAGAAAATTCTTTTAATCAAATATGTGTTTAGAATATGATGGTCAAGCTATAGGTTAAAATCAAATAAATTGATTTTACCTTATTTTTGAAAGTTTGTGATCAAATACTTGATAACATTACCAAGAAATGCTAGAAGGGGGTTTATGGTCTAGGTAACCATTTTTAGGTGATTACATTTGCCCCTCTTTGACTAATGTGCAATCGATGTGGGAACACATGTGTTCAAAGAATAGAAAAAGCTTAAAATTATTCATCTAATGTGATTGGTTTGGGAACACATCAAATGAAGAAGCCATTATAGAAAATAGATAGATAGCTCTAACTTCAAAGAATGAAGTCGTTCTCTAACTGATGTGTGATCAATATGGGAACACATGTAGTCAAAAAATAAATAGACTATAATAGCAATCAATGTAGCAAGCATTGAGTGATCAAACTAATTGTGATAGTCTAAAATACTAGTAGATAGATCAAAAGCAAATGGAGATGGTCAAGCATATGCCCCTAAAAGAGAAAATATTGTCAAGCATAGGAATGATAGATTATGTCTACCCCCTCGGGATCGAAATTGAAATGATAGAAAGGAAGTGTAGAGACTAGAAAGATATGAGAAAATTGAGATATAACAAAGTCCATAATGATAGATAGGTGATTAGAACCAAAGGTTGACCATAAAGAAGTGATTGAATGCCCCAAGTTGATAAGAATTGACCATGAATGGTAAAATATGAAAATGAGGTCAAATTGAAAACAATGATGTATAGGTGAAAGTTGTGAAGTGAAGTAGACATGAAGCATAGTAATGGTGAAGACATAGAGGAATGAAGATGCCCCGACAAAGATTCAAAGACTAGTCCTCCAAAAATTAGCTAACTATAGAGAAGAAGGTAGAATGGGAAAATGTGATTTTGACCTGAAAGATAAACTCAAATTTTGATTTCGATTCTAACAATGTATCCAGGAGGTTCAAATTAGCTAGGGTAAAAAATAATAAGAGATACAAAAGGGAAGATAGATGTGATGATAGGGTTAACCCTTTTGATGATAGAATATCAAAGAGGTTAAGCGATAGATCAAGAGGGTGAAAAGACATGATCAAGAAGAAAGAAAAAGATGAGGTGATAGTAGTTAGCTAAGATATCTTAAAAAAATATAAAGAGAGAGTTCTCCCCATATGTAGGAATGCAAGACTGTGCAAACTAATATGCAAATTGGTTTACTAGCAAGGAACACAAAACATTTAGACTATGATTTCATCATCAAGCATTTATAAGATCATACAATCATCACTAGCATGAGCTATGAAGATATGAATATAACCTTATCCAAATGGTGGAATGACGTGTAAGCATTAAGGCACAAGAAGCCAAAATGACTAGAATACCTATTCCTTTTTAATTTAGGGAGGGAACATAAGCATCAAAGCATAAAGGCTAGGATGACCAGAATGTTTCTTCCAGACAAGCACACCAGCCACGCAAGAGATCTTTCTCATGCTAAGTAATCAAGAAGTTTTTATTTTGCAATGACTCTTACATTCGTAACTTGAGACAGAAGTTTATGAAGGATACTCGTAGTGACCCATACATTCACTAAGAGAATGAGTATCAATCTATACTATAGCATAATGAACTCACTCAAATAGACAAGGAATAGAACCAACCTCACTAAAGCATCCATATAAAACAAGTTGAGGTATACATGGCCATCTAACACAAGATAGAGGCTCTTATAGTAGACACCACTTTTATATGGATTCTTCAAATCATTGGAACTAAACCATCAAGCAAAAAAAATAAAAAATCATGTCCCACAGTCCTTCCTCCTCTAGTTTTGAACATCATTGAGTAGTAAGAGACATCAGACTAAAGAAAAAAAAACATCACATAGTCTTTGTTTATCGCATAATAGTGTGTGATAGTTTTTAACAATATGTAGTTTGTTCTTATCCTATTGAATAAAGAAAAAGTGGGAGTTGGTTTGGACCATTAAGGGATACTGGAAATCTAAAAATCATGTTGTATCATGAAAAGTTTAATATCCAATGAACAAATCGAGTCAAAAGTGTAATAACAAAGGATATGTGAGACACCTGTCCATGACTACCCAAGTTAATATTGATAAATAAATAGACAACTTCACCTACTCCCATTATTACTTTGATGCATTGCAACGATAGGATGAATGAAATGGCACGTAGAGACAACAATGTATGTTAATTTTTTTCTATAAATAAGCAACTACATTCATTGAACCAATTCACAAGTCTGCAAGAATATCAGTAATCTTGAGAAATTAGAGTGAAAGAGAAAAGAGCTTGTGAATTATTATAGTCATGGCCAGTGCTCAAGAATAAAGTGCAACAAGAACTAGAGATGTTAGATACTATAATGAGGGATGGATTGATGAGGGAAGTGATAGCCTAGTGGATGGAATGGGGCGAAGAGGACATAAAAGAGAAAAGTGCAAGTGGTCAGAACCGAGAGGAGCATCGTCACATCAAAGGGTTCATAGATCTGACCTAGAAGTGGCTGGAGCAAGTCAAGTGGAGATACCAGTCTAGGGTCTAATGGAAGACAATGCAATGGACCCTACCTTATTTCAATTGTTAGTAAAGAGTGCAACACAGCTCGTGGAGCAAGAGAAACCAATAGAGGAAACAAGATCACAAAGCTTGGAGAGACTTAGTGAGACTGCAAATGTGCATATTAGTTTCATAGATAGCCAAATAGAGGAGCAAATGCTGATGGAGGAGCCTTCCAAAGATAGGGAGCAAGGACTAGTGCTAAAGCCCATTGCATCACTATGGAGGTGGGAAAAAAGCATCCTAGGAGGTGTAATCAACATCCCTAAGGAGAACACAAGTAGTGTTCCCAAGTCTCCATTTTGTCTATTTAGGGAAGCACAACCTAGCATGGTTTTGCCACCATTTCATGATACAACCAAGGCGATGGAAGTGGAGCTAAAGAAAGCACTAGTGGCAAGACAAAGTGGGTTGATAATGTAGAGACAGGTGGTGAGTTCTTCCAAGGTTTGATTGAAAGAGCTTGAGAAGATGGAGCACAGGAGGAAGTGAAGTGAGTGGAAGTAGTGCTATCAATAGAACAAGCACGAGCAAAAACTACAGAGACATCTTTGGTAGCAGAGTGGGCAATGGTGGAATGAATTTGTAATGAGATGATGTTGTTACAAGCTTAGGTGGAAGAATTTAGAGAAATAATGTCAAAGACTAATGCCGTAGCATACTGATCACAAGATCAATTAAATGTTGCCAATGCAAGGATCACCCACTTCATGAACCAGATGCATGAAGTAAAGCATGAGTGGGAATCATGGAAGATGACTACGAATACATATAAGGTGGAATGAGACATTGCTCAATAGGTGACAATAGTACCTAGGGCAGAAAAAATGCAAGTGGATATGAATGAAGCGAGGGAGAAGTTAGAGAAGCTAGCATGAGAGGCAGCGTATTACATTAGATTGTACCATCAGGCAATCCCTCCAGAGTACAGGAGAGGAATATCCTTCTTGGATAGGATTTTTATTACTCAGATGAATACTTTGTTGAGACACGACCATATCCCAATTCTGATGGATACAATTTGGGAATGTGCAAGACTAACACCAGGAGCTTCATCATCTAGGATTGCACAAACAAGAATACCCCCAACTGGAAACCCAAATGCCCCACCTCCACGAGGAGGACATTGATGAGCATTTTGTTGATGTTGTGACTTTGTGTATCATGTGGTAGGAAGTATTTGTTCAAGTGGATTGTGGTGATCTTATGCCATAGGTGGATGTTCTTGTGATTTTATTGAAAAATGTTTTCAATGTTTTGTAATTTTTTTATGAATATATGGATGTTTTTGGATTTTTTGAAGAATATGTGAATGTTTTTGGAATTTTTGAAGAATATGTGAATTTTTTTTTGGAATTTTTGAAGAATATGTGAATATTTTTGGAATTTTTGAAGAATATGTGAATGTTTTTGGAATTTTTTGAAGAATATTGGAAAAGGCAATTTCTATAAAAGTGGGAATAATACAATCCGTAGAGTAAGGAAAACCTTTACCTATATGTGGGAAACTGAATGTCTACATATTTGCATAACATTTGGAGAGTTGTAGTGTGTAAAGCATAATTTTGTGTGTACTAATAGCCCTTATAAATGATTACAAGGCCAACATTGGGATATTTCTCTAAATATGCACTAAGAAAAACATTCTCAAGGTCTATAAAAAGGTGTTTTGGGGGCCCAAAAGGACACTTGGGCCTCAAGAAAGATGAAATAGGCCCTTGAAAAGGTACTTTGACCCAAAAAAGCTGTTTTGGGGGCCTAAAAAGGATGCCTAGGGCCTTGAAAAAGGTAAAATAGGGTCTTGAAAAAGATGCTTTGATCCAAAAAGGACACCTGGGCCTCAAGAAGGATGAAATAGGGCCTTGAAAAAGGTGCTTGGGCCAAAAAAAGTACTTGATGGGCCTTGAAAAAGGTGCTTGGGCCTAAAAAGACACTTGATGGGCCTTGAAAAAGGCACTTAGGCCAAAAAAAGTACTTGATGGGCCTTGAGAAAGGCATTTGGGCCTAAAAAGGCACTTGATGGGCCTTGAAAAAGGTGCTTGGGCCAAAAAAAGAACTTGATGGGAGGGCACTTGATAGGCTTTGAAAAAGATGTTTGGGCCTAAAAAGGCACTTGATGGGCCTTGAAAAAGGCAAAATAGGGCCTGGAAAAAGGCGCTTTGGGCCAAAAAAAGTACTAAAGGGGCCTTAAAAAAACTGCTTGGGCCTAAAAAGGTGCTTTGGGCCAAAAAAAAGCATTAAAGGGGTCCAAAAAGGACACTTGGGCCTCAAAAAGGGCGCTAGAGGGGAAGCCAAGCTCTCAGGCTTACACCTACTTATTCTATGCCCCCAGCTATATGAGGATGAAAGAGTCTGACAAATATTTGGGCTTTCAACATAGCATTGATATATTTGTTGAGGGGGGGTATAGACTAATCATAGTCACTACAACTTAAATAACACTAATGATCTATTGGGAATTTTTGTTCTTGACAAGAGGAAGGAAATGGGGGCACCTCTTGCGCTATCCGTGTTGTGCCAGATTTTCCAAAGTCCTACAAAATGTTTCAGGACATTACTAGGCTGCTTCTTAATTTCAGTGAGGTATGTGGGGTTCAAAAATCTAATGTCCTATTGTATAGCCTAATTGGGCTAGAGTGAGGTAGGAATTGATAGGAATTTTGGGGGGTTATTAATGTTTCGAGCTTTTAACACCATGTTTGGCAATTATGAGCCCCTTTTGAATGTGTTGGGCTATTTGTGGAATTTTTGAATTTTTTTGATACTTTTAGACAATTTTTGAATTTTTTTGGTAATTTTAGGCAGTTTTTAAATTTTTTTGATATTATTTGGCAAATTTTGAATTTTTTTGATTTTTTTTTTTGGCATTTTTTGATTTTTAAAATTTTTTTTTGCAATTTTTGAATTTTTTGATTTTGTTGGCAATTTTTGAATATTTTTTTGATATTTTTTGACAATTTTTGAAAATTTTTTGATACTGTTTGGCAATTTTTAATATTTTTTGGAAATTTTTGAATTTTTTGATTTTTTTTTGTCAATTTTTGAATTTTTTTGGCAATTTTTGAATTTTTTGATATTCTTTTTGGCAATTTTTGAATTCTTTTGGTATTTTTGGATGATTTTTGGGTCCATGGGGGTGAAACAGAGGAAGTGAGTGAGATTTGGTGGAATATGGGGGTAACTAGGACCATGTAAAGTACCTAAAGAGGCAATGAAGGGAGTTTATGATGCCAAGTGGGTTGACTGAGGGCTAAAATATTGGAGATCATTGACCAAAGTGGATAGCGGAGATATGCATTGATTTTCTTGCACTTCATGTCTATGGTACATAATTAGAATCCATGTTTCCTCTGAGCCACAACCTTCCTTCTCTCTAGCTACCCCTACTTCCATCCATTTTTAATGTCGAGAAACCACTGATTGGCAGAGTAGAACTTAAAACCTAAAGTGTTTGTTAATTGGGTATCTATGAAATTAATTCTAGATCGAATACCAACCTAATAGATTATTCTAGTCTAGGCTATAAGCTTCTCAACCCTAAATAAACAAATAATTTTCTACCAAATACCACCAAATAATTCAACTATAAATGCTACCCCTTTCTCTTAGTCCCATCTTTTATTAATTGCAATGGAAAGCCACAAAGAACCAAAATTTGTCTCTGAGACCGAAAATCAACTATTCAACTACAACCCTTCTCAGCATTTAAGGCCTTGTATTGTTTAGGGAAGTCCAAAAGTGTTGTCTCTCAACCACTTTTAAATTAGAGGTGGCATTCTCACTTCTTTTGTACCTTTTTTAAAAAAAGAATACTTTTTGACTTTTGCAATTTTAATGATTTTTTTCAGGATCATAGATATGTACAAGATAGTTGAGCAGTAAGCCTTTAAGCATATAACTTCTTTAGGTGTAGAACATTGATAGGTTCTACTAGTTCTTCACCTTCAGGAGTAGACAACTAATAAGCCCAAGACCCAAATGTTTCTGTGATAATGTATGGGCCTAACCAATTAGGTTCAAACTTTCCTTTCTGCTCTCTATGCTATTGATTTTTTGGATTTTCTCTAAGCATGAGGTCACCAACTTGAAACTCATGTGGATTAACCTTCTTGTTATACTAAGTAGACATGCACTTATGGTAAGCCCTCATGTGATCAAAAGCTACCTTACAGTGCTCATCAAGAGTCTCTAATTCTTGTATTTGCATAGCTCTATGGTCTTTATCAATTATCAACCCATGTAAAGAGACTCATAAGGAGGGGATTTCTACTTATAATGGGAGACTAGCCTCGGAGCCATAGACTAAAGAAAAAGGCATGGCCCTTGTAGGAGTATGAATGGTAGTTCTATAGGCCCAAAGTCCTAGATTTATTTGTAGATGTCAATCTCTCGTAGACTTATGAACTATGCGATGTAAGATTTTTAGCAATGTTTTGTTGGAGGCCTCTTCTTGGCCATTCCCTTGAGGGTAATAAATAGAAGACCAGTCTTGTTTGATCTGAAACCTCTTGTATAGCTATCTTAGGTCCTTGTTTTTGAATTGTCCTCCATTATCAGTGACAATAGAGGAAGGAATACCATATCAACAAATGATGTGATTTAGTATGAATAAGGCAACATGTTTTCCTGTAACAATACATAATGGCATAGCTTCAACTCATTTAGTGAAATACTCAGTTGCTATAATGAAGAACTTGTGACCATTGGATGAACTTGGGTGAATTTTTTCGACCAAGTCAAAGGACCATTGTTGAAATGGCCAATATGTCACAGAAGGAATCAACTCACATCTAGGAGCATGAATTAAGTTACCATGGAGTTGACATTTTTGACAAGACTTGGCATAACGAACAACATCAGCTTGCATTGTTGGCCAGTAATAACCTGTTCTAAGTAGTTTTCAAGAAAGTACAAGGCCATTAGAATGTGCCCCACAAATTCCATCATGGACTTTAGCGAGTGCCTTTTCAGACTCTTCTAGTTCTAAACACTTAAGTAACGTTCCATCTAGACTTTTCCTATACAAGTCACTAGAGACCAAAGTGTAATGTGAAGCATTATAGAGGAGTTGGCATTTTTGGTTGTGTGTGAGATTCTCAGGAACAATTTGATCATGTAGGTAAGATAAAATGGATGCATAGCAGGAGGAATCATGACCTACAATGGTGTAGATGACTTGATTATCAGAGGAATCATAGGCAGGATGATGCAGTTCTTCCACCAGGAACTCAAATCGGGATTCATGTTCTTGTAGTTGGAGAATGGATGCTAGAGTGGCCATAGCCTCAACAGCTTTGTTTCTACTCTAAGAATTTTTTGAAATGTCACAAAAGTGAAGTAGTTCCTTAGAGAATCTATCAACTTTTTGTAAGGTATCAACTTATCATCTTTTGTTTTATAGTCATTGTTGACTTGGTTAATAACAAGTTGAGAATCTCCATAGATACGTAATTTAGTTATTTTCCATTCAAGAGCCATATTGATCCCATTTGATAAAGCTTCATATTCCACCATGTTGTTTTTACAAGAGAACAAGAGCTTTTAATATTTGGGAATCATATATCCATGAGGGGAAACAAACAAGATACCTGCTCTAGCTCCATTTTGTGTATGAGACCCATCAAAGAACATTTTCCAAGTTCTCTCAATGATCTACATAATTGAGGCATTTGGAAATTTAGCTTGTATTGGTGTTGTATCCTCTAGTGGAAAATCAACTAATTGGTCAGCTATGGCTTGTCCTTTGATGGCTTTACGCTCGATATACTGAATGTCAAATTCTGAAAAAATCATCATCCATTTAGCAACTAGGAGAAATGGATGTGCCAACATGTAATGTCAAAGCTTTTGAGAAGCAAAGACCACTGCAAGAAAGTCTTTCTCGATGCTAGTATAGTTCATTTCATAAGAAACTAAAGTTTGTCTGATATAATATATAGCTCATTCTTTACCAATCTCATCACTTTGGCCTAATAGTACTCCTAGAGAAGAAGTTGTAGCTGAGATATACAAGATCAAAGGTTTACCTATAATAGGTAGCATCAAAACTGGAGGCTTTGCTAAATATCCTTTGATTTGATCTAGACTTTGTTGACACTTATCATTCCAGATATGAGTAGAACCTTTGTGCAAATTCTTGTTAAAAGGTTGAGCTTTATCAATCAATTGAGAAATAAACCTCCTTATAGATTGTAGACATCCTTGGAGACTTCTTAGCTAACTAATGTTGTGAGGTAGAGGCATTTTCATGATAGCTTGTACTTTTTCTAGATCAACCTCAATTTCCTTAGATGAGATTATGTAACCTAGGAGCTTACCTGATGTGACACCAAAGGCACACTTCTTATAATTTAATCTAAGTTGAAATTGTTCCATGTGGTCCAATATCAAACTCAAATCATCTAAGTGCATTTCTCTTTGTTTTGATTTTGCCAAGGTATCATCTACATAATCTTCCATGTTACGGTGCATCATGTCATGAAAAATAGTAGTCATTTCCCTTTGGTATGTTGCACCAGTATTTTTTAGTCTAAAAGGCATGGCATTCCAGCAGAAGGTACCCCATGCACATGTAAAAGCTATTTTCTCTTGGTCCGTAGGGGCAATATTAATTTTGTTGTAACCAGAGAATCCATCCATTAGTGAATACATTTCATATCCTCCGATCATATCCACTATCATGTCTATGTTTGGAAGTGGAAAGTCATCCTTAGGGCAAGATTTGTTGAGATCTCTGAAATTAGTACAAACCCAAATGGATTTTTCATGTTTAGTGATAGGTAAAGTGTTTGATATCCAATCTACATAGTCAATAGCTCTAGTAAATCTTGCACTCAAAAGTTTTTCTAACTCAGCCTTGACCAATAGTGCAATATGAGGATCCATCTTCCTTAACTTTTGTATGATAGGCTTGACATTAGGAGCTATGGAGAGATCGTACATAATAAGATTAGTGTCTAACCCAGGCATGTTAGCATATGTCCAAGAAAAATTGATCCTCTTCTCTTTAAAAAATTTAGTGTATTGTTCATTTTACTCTTCTGACAAAGATTGAGCTGGATATATGATTTTAGGAGCTTCTTCAGTACCAAGGTTGATAGGCTATGTTGGTTCAATAAGAAGTGATGATCGCTTTTGAAAATAGCTAGGGAGACTACCAAGTACCTCATCTGCAAGTGCCTCAAAGAGGTTTTCACCATTAGATACATCTTTATTTTTACTATTTTTAGGCTAAGATACCGCCACAATGTGGTTTTCACCATCTGATCATTTGTTTTTTATTTTGATCTTATGACTAGGGTTCTTGATATCTGATTCTATCATATGAATCATGAGTTCACTGGTGGAAGAAGTGATGAGTTCAATGGCATTTAGGTAATAGGTGATCTCATAGTCATTTTGGAAAGAGTATGTTTCTAGCTTCTGATGTTGAATGGACCAGTCTATGAGACCAGGATGAATCAATGAGAGTGACTTAGAAGCTTCAAAGTTATTAATGCAAAAAGATTCTGGTGACATGCAAAGTTTAGCCTATGGTGAATGTTGCAAAGGTATCCAAATTAGGAATAGTTCTAGAGGAACTAGCATGGCCCACTAAAGCATTTTTCAAGCCAAAATCATTGGACCCTATACTAGACTTGTCTACTATACTTGATTGGCTTGCATATGTGTGAATGACATCAACCTCAAGTTCACAAGAGGCCTCTAATAAAATTTCCCATTCATACTCTTGAGAGTCTATACTCTAACCTCTAGCAATTAGATGGGCAATATTATGTCTAATCCATCCCCTATTTAAATATTCAGGATTAGCTTCATCTTGTCAATAGCTATCTAGAGGTGGAAGCCTCATCATCATTATTGGTAGTGAATGTTTCTTCCCCCCAAAGAAGAGAAGTTATGGGTATAAAGTCTTCATCTTGTGAAGTGGCAACAACAAAGAGAGAATCATCATCCTCTGATTCACTAGATATGGGTGCATTTTGAGTAAACATTGGCATATTATCCTCTATCCCAAATCCTAGGTTAGCAGTATCTTGAGCATCATGACCTTGAGTATGATTTAAAGGGTTAGCTAGAGCCTTTTTGTTACCAGTTAAGGACCCATGACCTTGATAGCCCGTGTCTACAAGAATTTTATATTCTTTTCCATATTGTTTAGGAGAAATAGGAGTGGTTACCTTAATATCCTCTTCATCCTCCTCTCCCCTATATATTCAATCTTTAATAGCTTCTTCTTTTTTTCTTTCTAGGGGAACTGAGGACTAAACAAAAGTGCCAAAAAGAGTCATGACAGATGTGGAAGGTTTCTTTTTTGTAGATGGCTTTCCATAAGACTGAGGGGAAATAGGTAGAGCAGTAATAGAGTATAAAGTGTATTCGCCCATACTAAGACTCATCATTTCCATTTTCTATTCACACTCTATAAAAGATGTTGTTGGCTCATGAGAAGAGCAATTTTAAGGGTCATCCCAATAACAAATTATATGTAAGGGGTATATCTAGGACTTGGAAAACAACATCCTTCTCTACTGGACGAACTCTGATAGGTAGCACAATTAGACCCTTGGAAGGACTTTCAACATCATCATAGGCTTTTATAGTGATCTTGTGCCTAGGGTCGATACAAAACTCTGACATTCCCAAATGTTTAACAATATTGAAAGAGCATATGTTTAACCTCACACCATTATCAATCAGTACATACTTGGATTGAGTATGGTAAATTTGAACTTAATGTGGAATGCTAGGTTATGTGAGTGGCTTAGAGTCTTATCATCTTCCTCTAAAAAGGAAAGGTAGTGTGGAGTGGAGATATGGTTGACCATGGTTTGAAACTTATCTACATCAATGTTTTTAGGGACACTAGTGGTACGTAAAGCTTTTTATAGAATCTCCTTATGGTGGGATGATAGCTTTAACAACTTAAAAATGAAAATTTGTGCAGGGGTCTTCTGCAGTTGATTAACAAGGTCATAAGTCAATGCAGAGGTAGCTGATGAACTATTTGGCTTAGCACTTGGTTTCTTAGAAACATTTTCTCCTCTAAGGACAACTTTTGGATGGCTTCTAGTAACAACATTTAGTTCATCACCATTAGATGAAGGAGTAGCCCCTCTAAGTATGATCAAGGGTTCACATCTAGTAGAATCTTGTGTTTCAACAGAACCAACACCTCGTAAGATAAGCATAGTCATCATATCTAGTCCTCATCATATTAAAACTTCCACAAATAGGTTCAAGAATATTAATGAGATTTTTGGTATTAGCATACGTATAGTTGGTTTTAGAATCATGATTTTTCTTTCCTGCATTCATGTTGGTGTTTGAACTTTCTCCTTGAGTATATTTAGGTAAAGGTTCCTTGAAAGCCTTATGATTTGAGTTTTTAATGAGCCCATCCACACCAACCTTCTAATCCTCAATGAGATCTTGAATAATGTCTTTTAGTTTAAAATAGTTATCGGTTGTATGGCCTTTTCTTCTATGATAGTTGCAATAATGGTCATCTCTCCACCAAGGAGGTTTGACAATGGGATCATATGGTCTAGAGTTTTCTGATAATATGATGATCCCATGTGCAAGAAGGGTTTTGATAATGATTTCATATGAATCTTTGAGAGGATTCAAGACATGCTTGGGTTTTTTTATAAGCTTGGCCTTGTTAGAATCCTTTTTTGTAGATACTCCTTGTTCTTTTTTTGTGATTAGAGTACTAGCCAAGTTGAAAATGGGTTCTTTAGTTTGTGGAACATTGACAACACCATCATTTACTACATACTTGTTCTTATTCTAGGGTTTATTATTATCTTTCCAATTACCATTAGATTTATCCTCGGTAATAGTAATCTCACCCTTCTTAATGGTGACATCTTCTATATGAAAAGCACTTTCAACCATATCATTAAAAGTGAGGTAGATTTGTTTTCTGAAGTCATAATGCTATTCTAGAATGAGACTAGACACAAAGATATCAATCTTCTCATTCTCAGGTAGTTGTCATGAGTAACTTGAATATAGCTTTCTCCACCTTTTTAAATAAGTAACAAAGGGTTCTCCCACCTTTTGTTTGATGTTGCACAAGTCTAGCATAGTGATAGGATGTGAGATGTTATAGGAATAATGTTGGATAAATCATTTCACTAGCTCATCAATAGATTTAAGAGGAGATGTGATCTTAGTGAACCACTCCATGGCTTGACCATTTAAGCTTCTTGGAAATAATCACATCAGATATGTATCATCATACATAAAGTCCATACTAAGTGCATAGAATTGTCTTATATGGTTGTGAGGATCTCCATTGCTGTCATACTTATCGTACTTAGAGATGTCGACATCTATTAGGAATGGTATCATGTATAGATTCTTATCAAATGGAAATGCACATATAGACTCTATAGTTGAAGAGGTCTTTGGTTTCCCCTATTCTTTCTTTAATTTGGACATTTGTATTTTCAAGTCTTGTATTCTTTGCATAGCCATTTCAAGGGGAGTGGGCTCCCTCTTTTGAACTAGATTTTTCACATCAAAGCTAGGTAGTAGCTTGACCCCTTTGGAGGCAAGATGCATGAAGTATTGATCACCATTTTGTTCTAATGACTTGACCATCCATTTTTGAAAGAAATCATCTTGTTGAAACTTTATGAGATCTTAATCGGTTATCTCCATGTCTATATCACTCTCATGGTGGGACTTATGGTATTCATGCCCATGTTGAGATGATTTAGGAGGTGATATGAAACCACCATGATGTGACTATGGAGTTATAGGGGGAGAATTTCTCCCATCATCCCCATGATTACCAAAAGGATTTATCTTGTCATTATTTCAAGGCTCACTAGTACTTGGCCCTCCAAAAATGTTGGCATTAAATCTCATAGCAAAGAGAGAAGCTTGTTCATCCATATAAGTCTCTCTCTCTCTCTCTCTCTCTCTCTCTCTCTCTCTCTCTCTCTCTCTCTCTCGTCATTGTAACATTTAATTTTTTTTTTTAAAATTCTTTGATTCATTGATTCCTTTTCTCCCTACTCATTGTGAGAGACACACTATATTCTAACCTAATAGTAGTGAGAGGAGTGTCTAGAGTTCTGCCAAAGTGACTAAGGGGGTCAAACTAGTTCATAGAGTGGTTATCCTCTTCTACATCAAAAATAGGTTGAGAATTAGAGTTTTGTTTGCATGATCATATAGTAGAAAAGTGTAACTCTATAAAGCTAAAGGAAGGGTGGTTTTCTTGGTTAATCTACAACCTAGTTGTATTTAGCATGTAAAAAGCATAATTCTCAACTAATAGGACAACACAAGATCACTAGAAGTCCACACCAAGAATAGAAAAATGTTTTTTTAATATGAGAATTAAGCATAGCAGTGAGAATGGCATCCAAGCAAGTTATGACACCAAGGACTCAAGGAAAAGGAGTAGCAAGATAGCCACACAGCCAAGAAGGCAAGTGGAAAAATAAGTGAACAATTTCTCAACTTAAGTGTGTAATCTATTCATCAAGGAAGTACTTTCAGCTTAGATTGGCTTAAAACATACTAATTATGAACTTGAGTGATAGGAACTACCCTAAGATAGCTTCTCACAGAATCAAGACCAAGTACAATGAGGAATCAAGATGACAATTTATCAGCAAAATGTTGTGGACAACACTTTTCTCAATGGAAGGGCTTACACTTAGTAGCCACGCAATAGTTTTAGGTATTGCTAAAAGATATTGTGAATGATACTTTTCCAAAAGGTTGTTTTATTTATTTATTTTATGTCTAGACTCAAAGTAACACCAAGAAATAATCAAAAAGTATTTGGTTTGAAAATATTAGGGGTAATTACATGTCTCAATTAGTTGAATAAGGGATAAAGCAACCTTTCAAACACGTATTTGTGATATTTGAAAATAATGAAAGCCTATGAATGCTATCATTGTGTTTGATGTTCAAGAATGTTTACATAGGTCATTCACAATTAAAAAACACATGTTAAGTAGATCTACCTAAAGGGTCACAACTCATTACTTAACAACTTGGCCCATGCTAAGTGCCCTCAAGGGACACAAATGGTGAGTATAAAATCTTGGGGAGATCTGGGTAACCCACTAGGATCAACCTTGCACCACGAAGTTGAGTAGATAAATATAGCTACTAACCTAGGGTGTTTAGAAAGGATTTTCATTCATAGCACTCCTCTTGTCCCTAATAGAGGGTCCCTCCCCTTATGGTGAGTAGCCAATTTTATGACCAGAAGAGTACCTTAAGCATTCCTCCCTAGTGATCTCTTCATGGTCGAAATGCCACAAGAAATCACACTATGTCAAACAAGTGCTACATCTACCAAGGTTTTGTGTCCTTGGTAGCCTTGAGTTTATAGTGGGTTGGAATAGCCAGGTTTTCTTGTCCCTACTTGGGTCATTCCTCTTGGTTCCCCAAGAGTAGGCCCACTAAAGGAACTTAACTATAACAGATTGGATCCACTTTCAAGGGTCAAGATTTCTTATTCATCTCAAGGGTAAAGAGCATACTCTCCTATCTTGATCATTTCTCCCAAACATGCCAAAAATATTCAATTATCCCCTTTCTTTTGAAGATTTAAAGGTGGCTCAAGATTTCTAATTCATCATAGGGTGAAGAGCATACTCTCCTATCTCCAAAGAACTTGATTCACTAGAGAGCATTGTTACAATGCATTTAATCATTCCAAATTGATTTTACCTTATTTTTGAAAGTTTCTGATCAAACACTTGATAACATTAGCAAGAAATTCTAGAAGGGGGTTTATGGTCTAGGTAACCATTTTAGGTGATTATATTTGCCCCTCTTTGACTAATGTGTGATCGATGTGGGAACACACATGGTCAAAGTTTGGGTGAGAAGATAAGAGATACCCCCAAAAGTGAATCCTTAGGAGAGGACTATCATTAAATACCGTCTCTACCTCAAGGACCTCTAGATATACCACCACCACCATCTCAAGATTTTTCCTTCTTAGACAAAGGCTCAGCAACACCACTTCCTCTCACTATAGAATCAAAAGAACAAACAACAAAGGAAGAAGATCCCTAGTAGCTACAAGACAATAAAGTATCAAAGGATGGAAAATACTTGAAGAGCTTCAACAAAGTCCTCACAATGCATAGGCTAGGACCTTAGCCCTAGAAGCTACATAGACTCTAACTATTGATCTATCTTAAAAGGAGAGGAAAACAAAGAGTACAAATAAGGGGAAGGGGCCTATAGTAGAAACCATCTCTTTAGTGGTATATATGTCTCTAGTGGGCACCACACAAGCATGGATGAAGAGGGACATAATGTTCTAGAAATAGGAGTATTTAGACCTAAATTTTAATGAGGGAATGATAAAACTGATTAAAGATACCATGAAGCCTAAGCCACCTATAAGTTATGCACGACAATTTTCCTTCATTATGAAGAATCATGATCAAGACTTTCTTGTACAAATAGCTATCCCTCCTCCACATGCAGACACTAAGGAACTAACTCCTAAGGATTACCAAATAATAGAGGTCATTTTAGGAAGGCCCATAGTAGATACTATGAAAGTAATGATTACTAAAGCCATGAAGGAGGTTTTCAAGAATATGGAAAGAGATGAGTCAGAATTGCTAATGCTACAAAAATAGAATGTGCTCCTCAGAGGATATTTGCATGGAGTTGTGGTCCTAATAGACCTATATCATCTAGAGCTCACTCTTGTTGTGGTACTAGAGAGAAGAGAAAAGGGAAGTTTCCAAGTGGATTCATTTTTGGGAGCATATCAACAATGGTGTGATAATTTTGAGGAAAAGAGCGCACAAATAATATAGGGCAATTTGAACCTATTATACCATATTCAATCGAGTGTGGATAATTTGGTATCCATAGTGAACCAAGATTTTGGGTTGATGGATGAGGTACTTACCTAGGAAAATGACCTTCAAGATTTGACATCAATAAAAGTTCAAAGGTATTGTACGCTCACAGATGTATATACTATAGAGGAGCTGGACAAGCTCAGTGACTGGATAGAGAAAATATCTATTGGTACTAAAGTTATGTAGGAATTCCATGAGGATATATAGAGGTTGAGCCATCAAACTCAAGAATAGATTTTGGAAGTAGAGAGATATTACAACACTGCTAGTCTTGACATTTTCAAAGATGAGTCAAAAACCAAGCTCAATTTAGTACAATCAATAGTTCAACAATTCTAAAAAAAATTCTAGGATGCTTTGTTAGATGAAGATATCAGGCAAGCATTTGAGACTAAAGAGGTATTCTTGGAACTAGAAAATAAACTTGAGGATTTTGTGGACACTTGTATAGAAGTTAACAATTACTGAAAACTCTAAAAAACTAAGTATGGGGCTTTGGATTTCTGTCATGTTACCTAAGTAATGAAGATCATAGATAAATTCAAGAATAAGCATCTAGACATCACATTAGGATAAAGAAGGAAAATAACTAGATGTTGGAAATTCATTTTTGACACTTGGGGAAATTTTACATTTTTTGGAACTTTTCATCAAGGTGCATAGGTGTGCAAGTGCACTATTCTCAGAGGTGCATCAATAAATTCTTAAGTAGTAGTGCACCAACATTTAACTTCCAGTTTCTATTTTAAGAGCATTTCATGCATCAAAAAAACATTTTGACAGTATTTTAAATCCTATAAACATTCAAAGAAGGACAAGCTTCCATTTTTAGAGCTTCTAGTGACTCTCGGATCCTCTTGCAGCTTTCTTATTCTTATCTACTTCTTATTTTATTGTTTTAAGTCACATAAAGGCTCATCCACACATTAATTGATATAAACAAGGGTGGATACCTACTTAGCACCACTAAGAGAGCCAACTTGAATATACTTATATTTTTTAATTGGTTTTTAGCATGAGTTACATTTTAAGAGCTCTCACTCCTAACACAAAGGGAGGAGATAATTTATTTTAAATGCATTGATGTAATATGTACTCTAGACCATTATTTTGATGGATTAATATATGTTATTGGTTCTCTTAATCTAAGTGTAGATATTCATGCTAGAGTGTTATTTTTGTGAATGCATGTTCATGAATAATAATGGTGGCAATGGTTTTATTGTGTTATTATGATTGTGTGATCTTTTAGTTTTGGTGTTTGCTTCATGTTGATGAATTCCACTGACATACCAAGTTGGAGAAAAGATCACCTATTGTTTCTACATAGATTCTTGTCTTGCATGAGCACACTTTTTGGGACCTTGCAATTTGATGAGGAGTGAAACATCTTTTAGTTATTATTGATTTTTCATTAATGATTGCATCAGTGGAATTGAGGAAGTTCTGCTCCTATTTTCATTGGTTTCCTACCTTATCTTTTCAACAATTTAACTTGCAGACATGTTGTAACCATGGTTTATGTCCATTAAGAATTTCCCTTTCAAGTTATTTACTTTAAATATCTTGTTACCTTATCCTTGTTATTTTCTTTTCTAACACTTGGCTAAAATAGGGATTCATATAGTTGCATCAATAAATTGCATTCATCATAAAACATAAAATACCAAAAATATATATCTTGTGTGGTTACTTTTCAAAACAAAAAATCAAATATCTTATCTAAAATTTGTTGGAATAGAAAAGGCTTGCTCATGAACATACACATTTATCTTCAATTGAGTGGATTTCAGTAGGTTGCAAGATTGCCCAAAACCTTGGAGTTGATTCTAGATTAGCTTTTCAAGAGAGAAGTTCATAAGGATTCCTTTCATTAAGCATCATGCAAAATGACAATTCAATAATAATTCTGACCAAAGAATAATTGCCTCATGAGAAAGTAATAGGTTTGACATTATTAACAAAATAATGATTGTTCCATGATAGGTTCCATCAATCTGATCTTGACATTCTCCCTCATTATTAATCACTTTTCTCAAAAATATTTCTTTGAACAATATGAACTCAACAACCTCCCTCTTTGGCATTGCTAGCAAACCAATATCAACAACAATACCAAAAATAAAATTAAATAGATTTGAAATTTCCCACTCTATTAGTATATGTCCTTCCTCTCTATAAGGTAATATAAACTTTGTCAATCTCCTTCAATGTATCTTCCCCCTCTAATTTACATCTTCTCTTGTTAGGAATTTATCCTTCTTTCCTATATCTCCCTCTTTGATAATAATTCCAAAAACCTATCATCTATAAATGTAGATATAATCAATTCACGATCTCCTTCTATCACCTTACACATGACAATAAATCTTCTGATTCAAATATTTCATTACTATAGGCAGCTCCTAAAGTAAGATCTAGTACATCAAGTTGTAAGATACAACATTCATCTTAGTTGATGCAGGGCACTACTCATGCTTCTAAAGTATTTTTGGATAGGTGTATAACCCCTAGTTTATCTCTAAGATATTCATGGGCATCCTTAGGTAAATATATTGTGAATATAATAGTTATTTGTCTTTGTGTGCATCATAGGGTCCTTAGATATGTTTATAACACTTGTATTATCACAATAAAGTACCATGGGTTCAGCAAATCCTTTCTTCATTCCTTTGAGTAGTTGTTTGATCCATATTATATTGCTACAATTTATTGCAATAGCCATATATTTAGCTTCATCAATAGATTGAGATATACAATTTTGTTTCTTACTAGTCCATTAGACTAATCTCTTTCCCAAGAAAAATGCTCCACCAATTGTACTTTTTCTGTCATCAATATTTCTAGCCTGATCAACATTTGTGCAAGCTTTCAATTCAAATTTATCATTCTTCTTATAGTATAGACCATAATCTTCTATTCCTTTTGAATATCTCATTATTTTCTTAACAACCATCAAACTATACTCCTTAGGATTTACGCAAAACCTTACAACAATCCCAACAACTAGTGCAATATTAGATCTACTATGTACTACATATTGCTACTTGTCAATCATAGACCTATACAATGTTTGATTTACATCAAAAAAATCACTAGTCTATGAAAGTTTATATCTTGCGACCATAGGAGTGCTAACTAGTTTTAAATTTTCCATATCAAAAGTTTTCAATATTTCCTTTACATACTTAGACTAAGTGATGTAAGTTTCATATTCCATCTGATATACATACAGTCCAACAAAGAACTTTATCTCTCAAAACATAGACATTTCAAGTTCTCTCTTCATTTCATTTGCAAATGTTTTACATAATGCATTTGATCAGAAAAATATGATATCATCGACAAATATTTCAGCTCATAAAATTCATTTACCTTCCTTCAATCTTCATGTATAAGTTATTGTTATCATCCTTCTTCTCAAAACCAATCTTCATAAGATAATTGTGAGGCCTCTCATATCATGCTTTTGGGGCTTGCTAAAAACCATAGAAATCTTTGTGTAACCTACATACAATTTTCTTGTTGTTTGGATCAACAAATCCTTTAGGGTATTCTATGTAAACTTCTTCTTCTAATATGCCATTCAAAAATATTGATTTCACATCCCTTTGATAAACTTTGAAACTTTTGTATGCAGAGTAAGCAAGCAGAGCTCTCACTTCTTCCAATCTTATAATAAGGGAAAATGTATCTCCATAGTCAATTTCCTCTTCTTGTCCATACCCTTTGCAAACTAATCTTTCTATATTCCTTATGACTTCACCATTCTCATCTAATTTGTTCCTAAATACCAACTTGGTTCCAATAACATTCTTATTCTCTGGTCTTGGTACCAATGTCCAAGTTTTGTTCTTCTCAATCTGATCAGTCTCTTCTTTCATGGCATGACTCCAATCTTCATTATCCAATGCATTTTTCACCGGCTTAGGTTCATGCATGCTTAACAAACATGATTCATTTCTCAACCATTCCTTCTAATTGGTTTGTCTTCTTTATCTCGAATGGTTTTCTCAATAGGGTGATGTCTTCTTACACACTTTTATTGTCTTGGCTCCTTTATCCTTTCCTCAGCATTAGATCTTTCATTTAGTTCAATCTCAAAAGCACTATGCACTTCTTGTTGATGTATGATTGAAAATATCACTTGAGTAAGAAAATTCTGAAAGAAGGCTGTGAGATTGTGTGTTTTCAACCATTCTTTTGTCACTGATGTCAAACCTACTACATGTTGGTAAGACAATTGCTTATATGTTTCAAGCACTATCACTTAGTTGATTGATGAGGAGGATTTGATCAACAAGATGTGACAAAAGTACCTAGAGGAAAGGTTGAGTTATGATTATTTATCAAAGTGCAAGAATCAGTTAAGATAGTGATAACATAATGTATTGATGATCTACTTAAGGTTACAAAATGATTGGCTACACTTAGAAAGTTTAGAAGAAAAGGTTGGACAAAGTTCATTTGTTAACCTTGACCAAGTTGATAGAAGGTGCTGAGAAAAGTTAGTGCAAACCGAGCAAAAAGTTAGTTGGAGCTGAGTGAAAGCAATTTCTAGAAGATGTCAAGCAAATTAATAGGCATCAAGAAAGTTAGTAGATGCCAAGTGATTTTTAGTTGATGTTGAGCACTAGTAAAATCTAGTTGATGCCAACTGATTTTATAGTAGATCTCAAGTAATATAGTATGTGTCAAGCATTAGTAAATTGATAATGTCGATCTATTGCATTATGATAAAGATCAAAGATTCGCCAAATAAAAGTCAAAATTTTTTTTTTCTTGGAACTTGTGAATGAGGAGGAAGATAAAATTAATGAGCTAGAGGTGCAAAATCTTATGTAAACCATTTTGAAGGGGAATTCAAATGGATTCTAAGAGAAGTTTCTAGACAAGACATGATATGGGGTAGATACATTGTATCTTACCTAATCCATCAAAAACCCTATTTTTTGAGATGGATAATGAGCATGAGAAAGAATTATAATTCCCTATATTTTGGGATGTCTAGTCATGAAGCAAGGTAGGTTGAAGGTTAGAGAGTTTTTGGATGTGAAAGTCTGACAAGGTAAAGGAAGAATGTTTTCTTCATCAAGTGACCCAAGTGAAGAAGTTTGCAATGGTGAGCTAAGCAAGAAGGCTTGAAGGGGGAACATGCTATCAAAACTACAAAGATAGGATGCCAAGTAGAGTTGAGGACTGAATAGTGATCTATAATCTATAAGTAAGGTTGTAAGTTGTATCAGATCAAAACTCTACTATTACTCTCTAACAATTGTATAAAATTAGTGTAATTCCTTTGGAAAAAGGTTGACTTAAGGGTGTGTGCAGGATCATGGTCAACCAAACTATGCTCTTAAGTGGCAATAAAAAATTAGAAAATCAAGGTTATGTCAAATTGATGTGCAATTTTTACTTGTTATTAGCTTTATATCAAAAAGTTGAGAGAAAATAATCTCTAGGAAATTGAATCTAGTTTCTAAACTACTAGGGCTTATGTCAAAAAAATAAAAATTGATTTGTCAAAATTTTGAATTTTAATGCAATATTACAAAAAATTTAGAGAAAAAATAAGAAGTAAACATATGTCTAACCACCTTAATCAAAATCAAATGATAATATTTTTTAATAATATTCTACATATAAGTAGTAGACTAATGCCTTGATGTGACACATATTTTTGGGTATTTTTATTTTAAATAAATAATAAATAATTAATTTATGACTTTAGTATTTTTGAAATAAAAAAACTCTCATGTCTGACCACCTTAACTAATTCAAAACTCTACAAAATTTAATTTTTCATTTTTTTCCTTATAGTGGAAGAAACATAGAATGTGATGCATCTTTTGGATTTAAAAAATATTTTACCATTTGAAAGTTATAGTTGTTTTTCAAGTAGTGTGTCAGTCAGCACTTTATATGTAACTCCATTAGAAAAAAAAGTAATAATTACTTACTAAACTCATAATTTGAAAAACCTTACATTTATGGAAAGATAAGAACATTCTTAAGAAACCCTTTTCATTTCATCAAATTTTGGCAAAAAAAAGTCATCAACTACATGTTTGAAGTAAACATCACATAAAAATAGGCCAAAAATACATTTTAAGGATGTTTTTAAAGTTGAACCTATAGGGTTGGTATTAAAAGATATAGTAGACCTTATAAAGATATTAATTGTTTTCATTTTGTATTATGGTGGGTGGAAAAAATGTTGGAATAGATTTTGAAATGGTTTGAGGCATATCAGAACTACATATTTTTTAAATCACCACTTTTTGGCACACCATGATCCTACACATACCCTTAACAATCATTTGAAAATCCTTTAATAGGGTGGCATTCCAACCAAATGATGTAAAGCCCTCTAACAAGACTCACTTTTAATAGGGTGATTGAAATCCCTTAATTGGGTCACATTTAATAGTGTGTGGTGTATCCTTTAACAAGGTTGTCCTTTAACAGTGTATCGCTTTAGAAGAGTGAAAAAGGAGTAGCATGTTACTGGTGATTTTTTCCAAATTGGGTTTCGACATTAAATCATTGTGTCAAGTGTACTGATGGATATGTTTTCTTCTATGTTTTAAATTCCTGCATGTTGATCTAATAGTAACATATCTATCTTGGTTAACACACAATAAATGCATGCATGGTTAAGGATGTTATATGGGTTCACTAAATTATGATTTTTTTTATTTTGTACATCTGGACCTTGAATAATTGATTCACCCACCTTCTCAGTTATTCTAAAAGAATTCCAACACAATTGGTATCAAAGTGTAGTTTCTTAAGAGGATTAGTTTTAAGTTACTAAAAGCATAAAGATTAGGATGTCAAAAAGAGATGTACCCAAGCTGAATAGAGATAACCTTTTTGCATCGAAAAGTTTGATGAAGCTAAACCTTGGAGGAATTGGACATTATGCACAAACTTGCATTACAGTAGAACATGTTGATCCAATAGGAGCCCTAACTATTGAAGACTTCAAAAAAAAGAAAGAACACAATTAGGCAATGTTGGAGATTGCCTCTTCCCTAAGCTATGCCAAGTTTGATGACATCAAAGAACTTAAAAGTGCAAAGCAGATGTGGGATGCCCTAGCCACTATCTATGGAAGAGACAAAAATTTTCAAAGAGCCAAGTCAAAGAGCCTCAAATGTAAGTTTGATGACATGAGAATGGAAGAAGGTGAAAACATTTCTCAATATGTTGCTAGAATAAAAGAAGTTGTTAGTGCAATAAAAGGTGTTACTAGTAAGATAGATGATGATACTATGTTAAGTAAAGTTTTGAGAACGTTGTTGCCTATGTATGCCATTAGGGTGTCTAAAATTAAAGAGTTAGGATGTATGCTAGGGAATGATCTAACCCTTGAAGGTTTGGTAGGAAGACTCACTGCCTTTGAGTTATCTAATTTTGACAACTATAGACTAGAAAGTATTGAATCAACTTTTAAAGAAAAATTGTTACTGAAGGATTCTGAGGAGGTAAAGCCAAAGAAGAAGAAAAGAAAGATAAAGTATGCATCTGATGACAATTGTATAGATGAGGAAGACATTGAACAATTGGAAGCATTGTTGGCTAGAAGATTTCACAAAGGAAAAGGTAAATTTAAAGGTAAGTTTCCTATCATTTGTTTTAATTACAATGAAGTTGGCCATATTGCAGAAAGATGTACACAAAAGAAAAACTTTAGAGAAGGGAACAAGCTCAAAAACAAAAGAGAAGATGATGGAAGAGACTACATAGACAAAGGCAAGAAGTCATGCTACATTGCTGATGAATAGAACACTAATGAAAATGATGATGAAGTCGTATATGTTGCAATGAAGGATGAATCCAATGAGGATGAAATTACTACACTTATGACTTGTGTTAACAAGAATGACAAATGGATCATTGATATCAAATTCTCACATCACATGACTGGAGACAAAAGTAAGTTCATTACCTTAACTTGTTGTAATGGAAATAGTGTCAGATTTGGTAATGATGCACCATGTTCAATAAAAGGAAAAGGGTCTATTAAGCTTATAGACAAGATCTCATGTTACAATGCTTACTATGTTGAAGGATTGAATTATAATTTGTTAAGTGTGTCACAATTGAATAATTTGGATGCAAAGTTGAGTTTGAATATAAATCAGCCAATATATATGATACAAGTGGAAAATTGATTAGAAAAGGTGATCAAACTAGGAGTAACCTATTCTATCTAGATATAGAAGATGCTACTTGTTTTATTGCAAAATTTGATGATGTATGGATTTGGCACAAAAGATTATGTCATGCTAACTTTGATAATCTAATTAGTATTAGTAACATGAAAAGAGTTAGAGGTTTTACTAAGTTGAAGAAACCAGAAAATGTAATGTGCAAACAATGTTAGCTAGGCAAGATGACAAAGTCAAGCTTTAAAAGTAAAGCTTATACATCTGAGAAAATACTTGGAATTGTTCATACTACTTTGTGTTGACCTATTGAAGTGTAAAGCTACAAAGGAGACTAATATATTATGCTACTTCTTGATGATTACTCTAGAATGATGACAATCATGTTCCTAAAACAAAAATTAGATGCTTTTTAAATGTTTAAATGGTACTTGGCAAGAGTTAAGAAAGAAACAAGTAAGAGCTTGAAATGTTTGAGATTAGACATAGGAGGTGAATTCACTTCATATGAATTTGAGATGTTCTGCAATGACAGAGGAATCAAGAGATGGACATCAACACCAAGGACCCCTCCACAAAATGAAATTGCTGAAAGAAGAAATAGGTCAATGATGGACCGTGCCAGAACACTCATGATGGAGAAAAATGCTGCTCTAAAATACTAGAGAGAAGCTAGAAGTACTATAGTATACCCTTTGAACCATGTGCAAGTAAAGAAAGGTACTCAATCAATACCTTTTGAACTATGGTATGGTCATCAACTTAATGTGAAATATTTTAATGTATTTGGAAGGAAATGTTACATTCTTAAATATGTTATGATGGAAATTTTGATGCAAAGAGTGAAGAAGGTATATTCCTTGGTTAATCTACAAGAAGTAAAGCTTATAAGTGTTTAATTACTAACACTAACAAAATTGTGGAAAGTGCAAATGTGAATTTTGATGAGTTTACAAAAGAACATGAGGCTGAAACTACAAAAGAACCAAAAGACTACAAGACATTTTCATACTATTATGAGGGAATGCCTACTAAAGAAGATGTTACAAATCATACAATAAGTCAACAACAAGTTTCAAAAATTGCCAAGTCACATCCTATGAATGTCGAGTTGCATTCAAATGCCAGGTTGCAAAATGAGGAGAATGCACAATTTGACTCTGAGATTAGCATATATGAAAGATATGCTAAGATACCTAATAGAGATGCACATGGTGATACTAGAGCTAAGAGATAGAATGCAGCCACAAGAACTAAGCCAAGATTATCCAAATATGTTAAAAGACACCATCCTATAGATCAAATCATTGGAGACAAAGATGTAAGGCCAATGACAAGAAATAGGTTGAGAGGTGAAGCATGTTTGCTAAGAATGGAGGAACCTAAGACAATGAGAGATGCATTAGAAGATGATGATTGGTACAAGGCTATGTAAGAAGAAATTCAACAGATAGAAAAGAACAAGGCTTGGAGCCTAGTTGCTAGACCAGAGGACAAGAATGTGATTGGCAGAAAATGGGCATTCAGGAATAAACTAGATGAGAATGGTGAAGTGACAAGAAACAAAGCAAAAGTAGTTTGCAAAGTGTATGCACAAGAAGAAGGAATTGACTATGGTGGAACATTTGTCCCTATTGCAAGAATGGAAGGAGTAGGAATTCTACTTGCTTATGCTGTGTACAAAGGTTTTAAAGTTTATTAGATGGATGTTAAGTTTGCATTTCTAAATGGAATATTAGAAGAAGAGGTCTACATAGAACAACTAGAATGATTTGTGGACAAAAACAATAAGAACATAGTATGTAAACTGCACAAAGTCCTACATGGATTGAAACAAGCACCGAGAGCATGGTATGAGAGACTTCACACTTATCTTGTTAACATTGGATTTGAAAGGATAGATGATAAAAACAATGTGTTGATGACATTTTTTGGTGATATTATATTTGGAGGACAAGATGCTCTATGTAAAGATTTTGCAAATCAAATGAAATAGGAGTTTGAAATGTCAATGTTAGTGAGATCAAATTCTTTATGGGATTACAAGTATATCAAATGAAGTATGGTCAAAATATATCAAGGAGATATTGAAGACATTTGTACTTAAGGATTCAAAACTAGTAAGTACACCTATGGTAACAACACTCAAGCTATCAAAGAATGATGAATCAACCAAGCTCAATCAAACATTATATAGATCCATGATTGGTAAATTGCAATATGTAGTATATAGTAGACCTGATATTACATTTAGTTGTCAGGATAGTTGCGAGATTCTTTGCTAACCCTAGAAAGAATCACTTGATGGTAGTAAAAAGAATAATGAGATACTTGAAAGGAATAAAAGAGTATGGCTTATACTATAAGAAAAATGAAAAGTTTGAACTGAAAGCCTACACTAATGCTGATTGGGTTGGAAATATTGATGATAGAAAGAGCACTAGTGGAGGATCTTTTTTCTTAGGCAGAAGAGTTGTTACATGGACAAGCAAGAAGCAAAGTTTTACTTCTCAATCTACTACTAAAGTAAAGTATGTTGCTACTACTATTAACTGCATGAACATTGTATGGATCAAAAAGCTACTTAAGGTAATGAAGGAAGAGATCACTACTACAAGTGCTATATATATATCTAAGAATCTTGTAATGCATAAAAATAAAAAACACATTGTAATAAAGTATCGATATGTAAGGGAGTTGGTTAAAGACAACTGATATCTTCACCAAAGCATTACCTAAGGATGCTTATGAGTATCTAAGAGGTAAATTAGAGGTGATGCCCCTATCAAAGGCTATGTAAAAGACAAAGGGAGTACCCTACATGAAAAAATTAATTGAAAGAGCTGGAATCTCAAATTAGTCACAAGCAAGGTGACAAATGGAGAAAATTGAAGAGCCTGAAAATGCTTTATCTGCATATACAAAAGATGTCGAGTGTTGAGTATATGTCTTAAGAATTGGTGTCAAAGAGGGAGAATGTATAGTAAAATTATCAAGAACTTATTAAGCAAGAGGGAGATGATTAGAAGATTGAAAGCAATAAAGAGGGAGAAAGTAGAAAGAAAAAGAGGGAGATATTTTGATATTCTACTAATCCATGACATAAGAGAATCACAAAAGAGTTATTTTTTAATGTAAAGAAGGAGTTTCTAATAGAGGGAGAAGTGCTATTCAAAAGATTTATTTTTGGTATTGCCTTACTATTTTAACCTAGTTAGTTTGATAGAACAAGATGTTCATCATTTGTTTGATTGGTTGATCAGTTTGGTTTGCCATCAATTCCAAAGAGGGATATTGTTGATATATGATTGAAAAGATCACTTGAGTAAGAAAATGTTGAAAGAAGACTATGAGACTATGTGTTTTCAATCATTGTTTTGTCACTGATGTCAAACTTGCTACATGTTGGTATGACAATTGTGTATATGTTTCAAGCACTATAACTCAGTTAATTGATGAGGAGGATTTGATCAACAAGATGTAACAAAAGTACATAGAGGAAAGGTTGAGTTATGACTATGTATCAAAGTGCAAGAATCAGTTAAGACAATGATAACATAATGTATTGATGATCTACTTAAGGTTACAAAATGATTGGCTACACTTAGAAAGTTTAGAAGAAATGGTTGGACAAAGTTCATTTGCTAAGCTTGAACAAATTGATAGAAGGTGTTGAGAAAAGTTAGTGCAAGTTGAAGAAAAAGTGAATTGGAGCTGAGTTAAAAAAATTTCTAGAAGATGTCAAGCAAACTACTAGGTGTTGAGCAAGTTAGTAGATGTTGAGTGATTTTTGGTTGATGTCGAGCACCAGTAAAATCTAGTTGATGCTGAATCATTTTATAGTAGATGCTGAGTAACATAGTATGTTTTGAGCATCAGTAAATTGATAATGCCAAGGTGCTACATTATGATGAAGATCAAAGATTAGCCAAATAAAAGCTGGCAAGTTTCCTTTCTTGGAACTTGTAAATTAGGAGGAAGATAAGATTTATGAGTTGGAGGTGCAGAATCTTATGTAAACCATTTTGAAAGAAAATTCAAATGGATTCTAGGACAATTTTCTAGACAAGACAAGATATCAGGTAGATACATTTTATCTTATCTAATCCATCAAAAACTCTAATTTTTGAGATAGATAATGAGAAAGAGAAAGAGTTCTAATTCCCTATATGTAGGGATTTCTAGTCATGAAGCAAGGTAGGTTGAAGGTCAAAAGGTTTTTGGATGCAAAAATCTAACAAGGTGAAGGAAGAGGGTTTCTTTCATCAAGTGACCTAGGTGAAGAAGTCTACAATGGTGAGCTAAGAAAGAAGGCTAGAAGAGGATGAATGCTTGAAGGGTGAACACGCTGTTATAACTACAAAGATAGGAAGCCAAGCAGAGTTGAGGACTAAATAGTGATTTGTAATCTACAAGTAAGGTTGTAATTTGTATCAGATCATAACTCTACTATTACTCTCTAAAAATTGTATTAGATTATAGTAAATCCTTTGGAGAAAGGTTGGCTTAACAGTCATTTGAAAATCATTTAATAGGGTGGCATTCCAAGTGAATGACCTAAAGTCCTCTTACAAGGCTCACTTTTACCTGGGTGATTGAAATCCCTTAACTGGGTCACATTTAATAGTCTGTGTTGTAATCTTTAACAGGGTTGGTCTTTAATAGGGCATTACTTCAAAAGAGTGAAAAAGGAGTAGCATGTTACTAGTGGTTTTTGCCAAATTGGGTTTCCACATTAGATCATTGTGTCAAGTGTACTGATGGATATGTTGTGTTCTATGTTTTACATTCTTGCGTGTTGATCTAATAGTAACATATCAATTTTGGTTAACACATAATGAATGCATGCATGGTAGGAAATTATATGGGTTCACTAAACTATGAAAAGATTTATTTTGTACATCTAGACCTTTAATAACTGATTGACCCCCTCTCTCAGTTATTCTAAAAGAATTCCAACTCTTCTCTATTAGGTAACTTTGATGGGGACACAACCCAAGCACAGAATGGACACAACAGGAAAGGGACAATTTTATTAACTGTAAAAATATGCTAGTACACTTAGTGCAGAGAAATAGACTCCAAAACATGCCCTAAGGGCTTACAATAGCATAAATCTAGAGATAAATTCTTCTCCCAGTACCTTCTCTCAAACTCCACTCCTAACTGCCTTTTACAATGCCAGAAATGTTCTTAAATAGACTCCGGAGGGTTAAGGATTAGGAATACATTCTAGAAAGTGCTAGTTGGCATCCACCAACCAAATAGAAGGCTCTATAAGTTGCATTAGAAGTTGGTGCAAAATTAGAAGAATCCAAAAATGGTAATCGAACTTCTGGGAGGCATAACTTTTGAACCGTAGCTCCAATTGACGAACTGTTTACATTTTCAAAAAGATCTTGAAGTTCTCTATAGCCCTATGGAATAGCTTTTCTCATCCCCCAATTTTCAGCTCTATTTGAGGTTATTTAATGCCCATAACCTGACTTTGAAGCATTCTTAGGATGTCTCCAAAAATTGAAAAACTGCGATAACTTTCAAACTATGGGGCCTTTTTACCTGATTCTTTTTCTAGAATGCTCTAAATTATAATGACAATGATTCACCAATTTACACCTTCTAATTCACCAAAATTATGGCTCAATTACATACTCCTATTTTTTTTACATTTACATGTATCCCAAGGTGATTACAAACTCTAACCTAGAACAATAATAGTGGAACTGTGAGAGTTGGAACCTTTATTTGACCCGAATGGGTATCCAAAAATGAAAACACATAAAATAGAAACTAAGTCTAAGTACACTTTTTGTATGACAAAGGATTACCCTTATACCTCTAGATGCTCCTGCATCAGACACCTAGGGTAGATTGAAAAGTGACCCTGTCACTTTATGAATGGTAGAGGAAATCCCAAATGGGAAAACTCAGCTGCTGATATCCAAGTTGAGTCCTCGATTGACCGTCCTTTCCACTTGACTAAATACTCTTCATACTACCTATTTCTGGTACTCCTACCCACATGATGATATAGAATGTCTTCTATGTCCTCCTTCTTAGAAGCAAGAATTGGACATGGCTCTAACATTGACTCTTCATCTGCACCATCATCATGATACTCTGTTAAGTTTGTAATGTTGAAAATAGGAGAAATGTGAATATCATCTGGCAAATCCACCTCATATGCATTTCCTAAGTCATGTTTCTTCAAAATTTTGTAGGGGCCAAATTTCTTCATTTTTAGCTTGTTGTAAGTACCAGCTGGAAATTTTTCTTTTTGTAAGTGTACCATGACTAGATCCCCTACTTGGAATTCCTTATGTCTTCTCCTTTGATCATCCCTAGCTTTATACTCTTGATTCATCTTGGTAATGTGTGCCTGAAACTCCTCATGTAGACATTTGATATGTTCAGCAAATTCTTCAGCTTCAGCACTTGTCCTCTCCCCTTGCTCTATCTTCCTCAATTCTAGTGCAGTCCTTAGGTTGCTTCCATATACAATTTGGAATAGTGATCTACCAGTACTCCTATTTATAGAGTTATTGTAAGCAAACTCTACTTGTGGTAGAATCAAATCCCACCCCTTGGGCTTATCACCAACTAAACATCTTAGCAAATTGCCCAGACTTCTGTTTACCACTTCTGTTTGGCTGTCAGTTTGTGGGTGATGCATGGAATTGAATTTCAAGTCTATTCTCAACTTCTTCCACAATGTTATCCAGAAATACCCCACAAATTTAGTGTCTCTATCAGAAACTATACTCCTTGGGAGACCATGTAGTCTTACCACCTCTTTGAAAAACAAGTCTGCAATATGGACAACATCATGAGTTTTGTGGCATGGAATGAAATGTGCTATTTTGGAGAACCTATCAACCACCACAAATACTGAGTCATTACCCCTTTATGTCCTTAGAAATCCAAGAACAAAATCCATACTTTTTTCCTCCCATGGCTTTGATGGAACAAGAAATGGCTGATATAGTCCAGTATTGTGACTAAATCCCTTGGCAACTTGACAAATCTGACAACTCTGTACAAACTTCTTTGCATCCTGTGAAATCTGAGGCCAAAAATAATGTTCTCTAAGAATGGCAATGGTCTTATCTTAACCAAAATGTCCTGCCATCCCTCCACTGTATTTCTCCTTAATCAAATTTTCCCTCATGGAACTCCTTAGAATGCATAATTGACTGCCCTTGAATAACATACCATCCTGAATTAGATAGCCTAACCACTTAGTTTTGTCTACAGTAATAGGCTCTTTAGAAGCTTTCCATGCTTCAGAAAAATTAGGATCCTTAGGATATAGATTCTTGAGTTCATCAAACCCAACTACCTCAACTTGCATTACTGTACGCAACAACTGTCTCCTACTTAATGCATCTGCAACCCTATTAGATTTTCCACTTCTATGCTTCAACACAAATGTATAGCTCTACAAGAACTCTACCCACTTCATATGCCTTTGATTCAATTTACCTTGGCTATTTAGGTACTGTAATGCTTGGTGATCAATATATAAAAAAAATTCCTTTGGCAATAAATAATGACTCCATTTCTTTAAGGCTTGAACTATTGCATAGAACTCTTGATCATAAATAGAATACTTCCTTTTTGCATCATTCAATTTTTCACTAAAATATGCAATAGGCTTACCTTCTTGGATTAATATAGCCCCAATAGCGCTACCACTAACATCACAATCCACTTGGAATACCTTTCTAAAATTTGGAAGTTCCAACACAAGTTGTTCTGTCAACTTCTTCTTTAGCATTTCAAAACTTTTTGCAACTATCGCAGTCCATTTGAACTCTTTTCTATCCCCTCTTATTGTGTCAGTCAGGGGTGCACATATGCCACTGAAATTCTTAATGAACTTCCTATAAAAACTAACCAAACCATGAAATGATCTTACCTCAGTAGTAGACCTTGGAGTAGGCCATTCCAAGATGGCTTTCACCTTCTTTGGATCCATTTTAAGACCTTTAGGTGATATAACAAATCCCAAGTAGAATAACTCCCTTTTTGCAAAGATACACTTCTTCAAATTAATTAATAGTTTCTCTTCCCTTAACCTTTCAAGGACACTACAAATATGCAATAAATGTTCTTCCAAAGTCTTGTTGAAAATTAAAATATCATCCAAATAGACAATAACAAAATTTTCCAAGAACTTCTTAAGTACCTCATTCATAAGCTACATGAAGATGCTTGGGGAATTCGTCAATCCAAAGGGCATGACTAACCACTCATAAAGAACCTCCTTGGTCTTGAAGGCTTTTTTCCATTCATCTCCTTCTTGTATCCATATCTAATGATAGCCACTCTTGAGATCTATCTTTGTGAAGTACTGAGCTCCACTCAAGCAGTCCATAAGATCATCCATTCTTGGCAAAGGAAACCGATACTTGATGGTTATCCTATTTATAGCTCAAGAGTCTGTACACATCCTCCACTCTCCATCCTTCTTTGGTTCCTGTATTGCAAGTACTACACATGGACTTAGGCTCTCCCAAATCAAGGCCTTCCTCAATAGCTCTTGAACCTATCTATTTAACTCCTCAGTTTTAGTAGAAGTCATCCTGTGAGTAGCCTTGTTAAGAAAACTAGCTCCTGGGATTAAATCTATCTGATATCTAATTTACCTTACCAGTGGTAATCCTTCTGGAACATTATCAGAGATGATATCTCCAAACTCACCTAGTAAATCTAGAACTTCAAGTGGTATTTCACTACTACCTTCTTATCTTTCCTAGGAATCAAAGCATATCACATACACTGATGTTTCATGCCATCTAAAAACTTCCTTCCATCAACAAGACAAATCCTAGCACTACTACATACCTTTTTGCCTTCCTTTTTCATGGGCTTCAATTTGTGGCGAACTCCGTCCTTTGTTAGAGAGTATGTGTTTGCATGACCATCATGTACTACATGCGTATCAAACTGCCACAGTCTACCCAAAAATAGATGGCAAACATCCATTGGAATAACATCACAGAGAACTTCATCATGGTAACTCCAAATTTTGAATTTCACTAAACATTGTTCACTTACCAGGACCTTATGATCATCTTTCACCTAAGCAATCCGATAGGGCTAGGAGTGTTTCTCCCTCTTGAGCTTCAACTTAGAGATCATCTCCTTTGATACCAAGTTATCAGTGCTACCACCATCAATGATCACATCACAACATTTATCCTCACACTTGCACCTAGTATGGAATAAACTCCTCCTTTGTCCTGGTTCAATCTCACCACTTAGTAGGACCCTTTCATTTACTAAAGTTTCTCCTCTTTCTGTATCCTCTGAATGTGATGATTGTGCATCCTCATCCACATGAGCAACCCTAGCTTGACCCTCATCTCTCCTATCTGTCCTTCCTTGTCATTGAGGACATTCAAAGGCACAATGACCTTCTTCATTACAATGGAAATAGGTACCATGGAAACCTCCTCTTCCTTGTCCATGTCATCTACCTCTTCCTCTTTGATTTCAAAAGTCTTGGTCATGGGAGTGGTTGAAACCCTCATTCTTCTGGTTCCTGCTAGTACACACATCTTCATTTTTCTTTTGGGTTTTATTTTGACCTCTAGATGACCTACCACTAACCCTTCCTCCTTGACCACACCCTCTTTGTCTCCCTTCAAACCTTTTATTTAGCTTCTCTTCAACTCGTAGGGCAAACTGGTATGCCTCTTCAACACTGATCATTCTTACCAGACTTAATTCCTCCTGGATGCTAGGTCACAACCAACTGATATAATGAGCAACCTTCTCCTTATTTTCTTCTACATGGCCTGCTCTAATCAAAAGTCGATAAAACTCCTCTATATATTCCTAGACTGATTTTCCTGCTTGCTTTAACCCATGCATCTTCTTAAACAAATCAAGCTCATAGTCAACATGAATGAACTGCTTCTTCAATTTGTCCACCATGCAATCCCACCTTGTGATCTTATCATTTCCTCTTCTATTTCATTCCAATTGAACCTCTTGCCACCAAATTTTGGCATGGACTTTTAGTTTGGCCTTTGCAAACTTAACTCTATCTGGATCCCTAATATCCTCATAATCAAAGTAATCCTCCAGTTCATTGATCCAATCGATCAACTCATCTGGTTTCAAATTTCTTGAAAATACACCCACGTCAATTGTAGGTCTTTTCCCAAACTTAGTAATGGCCCTAAAAAGCCTTTCCTCTACCTAATTTAGAACTTCCCTGTCAAATTCCCCTTTTGGTCCAATTTCTTCTTCTTCATTGTCATCCTCACTTTCGTCACCTGTAGCAACATTTGTTCCCCTACGAAGCTCCTCTTGCAATGCTTGGACCTGCCTTTGAAGGGCTCTAACCTCCTTAGGATTAATAGCTTTGGCCCTTCCACCATGCTCTCTTTATGGAGGCATCTTCTTAACTCAAACCCACAACCACACAGTCCTGGTGCAAACTGCCTCATAGTTGGCACTCTATCTACACACTTAGGAAAACTAGCTCCGATACCACTTGATGGGGACACAACCCAAGCACAGAATGGACACAACAAGAAACGAAAAATTTTATTAACTGTAAAAATATGCTAGTACACTTAGTGTAGAGAAATAGACTCCAAAACATGCCCTCAGGGCTTACAATAGCATAAATCTAGAGATAAATTCTTCTCCCAGTACCTTCTCTCAAACTCCACTCCTAACTGCCTTTTACAATGCCAGAAATGTTCTTAAATAGACCCCTGAGGGTTAAGGATTAGGAATACATTCTAGAAAGTGCTAGTTGGCATCCACTGACCAAATAGAAGGCTCTAGAAGTCGCATTAGAAGTCAACGCAAAATTAGAAGAATCCAAAAATGGTAACCAAACTTTTGGGAGGCATAACTTTTGAACCATAGCTCTGATTGACGAACTGTTTACATTTCTAGAAAGCTCTCAAAGCACTCTATAGAACTATGGACCAGCTTCACTTGTCCCCCATTTTTTGTCCCTATTTGAGGTTATTTAATCCCCCTAACCTAACTCTAAAGCATTCTTAAGATGTCTCCAAAAACTAAAAAATTGTGATAACTTTCAAACTGTGGGGCTTTTTGACCTGATTCTTTTTTTGGAATGCTCTAAATTAAAATGATAATCATTCAACCAGTTTACACCTTCTAATTCACAAAAATGATGGCTCAATTACATACTCCTATTTTTTGGCATTTACACATATCCCAAGGTGATTAAAAACTCTAACCCAGAACACTAATAGTGGAACTGTGAGAGTTGGAACCTTTATTTGACCCAAATGGGTATCTAAAAATGAAAACACATGAAATAGAAACTAAGTCTAAGTACATTTTTTGGATGACATAGGATTTCCCTTATACCTCTAGATGCTCCTACATCAAACTTGGTATTCCTTTCATGCAAATTGATCTCTATATCAAAATATGCCTCAACTTCTAATTGCAATATGGCTCTTGAAGATAGCTTGACTCCTAAATGCAACCCAACATTCATTGTATGTGACTCGACAATCACTAATAATTATTTTTGTTGATTTGCAACTTGGTTTGTAACACCATCATTAGGCATATCTTCATAGAAGTATACAAAGGATTTCTCCTCTTTAGGTTCCTTCATAAGTTCAAGTTCATGTACCTCTATGTACTCATCAAACTTTAGATTTACACTTTCCAAAAAAAATGTACTATTTGTATTTAAACATTTATAAGCTTTACTTCTTGTGGAATAACCAAGGAATATACCTTCTTCACTTTTTGTATCAAATTTACCATTTTTGTTATCCTTAAGAATGTAACATGTGCTTCCAAATACCTTAAAATATTTTATATTCGATGAGTATCTGTACCATAGTTCAAAAGGTGTGGAATTAGTACCTTTCTTGACTTTCACTTGGTTCAAGGTATAGATAGATGTACTTATAGCTTCTCTCTAGTAGTTCAAAGAAAAATTCTTCTCCATTATTAGTGTTCTAGCACAATCCATTACTAATATGTTCCACCTTTCAGGAATCCCATTTTGTGGAGGGGTTCTAGATGCACAAGTCTATCTTTTGATTCCTCCATCATTTCAAAATATCTTAAACTTATTTATTATGAATTCTCCACCTCTGTCAGATCTCAGACATTTGAAGCGTTTTCTAGTCCCCTTTTCAACTCCTTCCAAGAACCACTTAAAAATTTGAAAAGCATCAAGTTTTTCTTTCTAAAACATAACTATCATTATCCTAGAATAATCATCAACAAATAGGATAATGTACTTATCACCTTTGTATATTTGAACATCAATTGATCCAAAAAAATCAATATGAATTAATTGTAAAACTTCTTTTGAGGTATGAGTCTTACTTTTAAAACTAGATTTTGTCATCTTTCCTAACTAACATTATTTGCAAATCACATTATCAGGTTTCTTCAGTTTTGGCAATCCTCTGATTCTTTTCATGTTACTAATATTGACTAAGTTATGAAAGTTAACATGACATAAACTCTTGTGCCATAGCTACAGATCACCAAATTCTACAACAAGACAAGTAGCATCATTCATGTCAAAATATAATAGATCACCTCTAGTGTGATCTCCATTTCCAATTAGTTTTCCATTATTGTCATAGAAATTTGTTTTCTTATTATCAAATTCAACTTTACAACTTGAACTATTCAATTGTGACACACTCAAAAAGTTATAGTTAAGTCCCTCTACATAGTAAGCATTGTCACACATGATCTTTTCTATCAATCTTATTGTTCCTTTTCTTTTATCAGACATGGTGCATCATTGCCAAATCTAAAACTATTTACATTGTAATATTCAAGGTTAATGAACATATTTTTTTATCTCCAGTCATGTGGTGTGAACATCCATTGTCAATGATCCATTTGTCACATTTGTTTAGATAAGATACTAATACAGTTGCCTCATCTTCATTAGAATCATCCTTCATAGCAACATACACAACTTTACCATCATGGTCATCAGATCCATCATTTGATTCCTGTTCAACAATGTAGTAGGATTTCGTTCCTTTATATTTATAATCTTTATTATTCTCATACCTTTTACCTCTATATTTGTCTCCACTTCTATTGTTCTTTTTCTCTAGACACATTGCAACAATATGATTAACCTCATTACAATTAAAACACATGATATTTTTCTTACCTTTGTATTTCTCTTTGCCTCTATGGAGTCTCCTAGCTAGCAATGCTTCAATCTCTTCTACATCATCTTCATTTGTATCACTGTCACTAGAAATATGCTTAACCTTTTTCTTTTCCTTATCTTTAGGTTCTTTTAGTGTCAGTTTAGCTCTGAAAGCAGAATCAATACTCTCATATTTGAAGTTATCAAGATTAGAAGGTTTAAAAGTAGTGAGTTTATTAACATTATCAGATTTCCACAATCCATTTGTAAATAATTTGTCTTCTGGATTTGATTGTGTGCGCATTTTTACTATCAACATTTCAGATTATACTACATGGTCCATCATTAGGATAAGAGATGTTGCAGACTGGGCATTCCTCTAGAGATATAAAAATAGCAAGGGAGAGTATGTAAATTCATGCAAAGAAAAAAAGAGTACAAATTAATAAAATAAATGAGACAAGAAGGGCATAAAGAATTAAAAACTATAGAATTTAACACTAAAGAAAAAAGGCAATAAAAATAAATAAAAACAAAAGAAAGTCCAAACCAAAGAAGACCTAAACCACAAGTACTTAGAGTAAGAAAAAACAAATAAACCAAAGTGAACGAGCATATATATATATATATATATATATATTACTACATATTATACTATTAAATACTATTATAAGCCTATATTATTGTATGCTATATCTAATTACATATATTAATATGCAGCCTAGAAGAGTAAATATATATAAGCATACAAGAATGGATCAATATATATATATTAATAAATATATTAATATATATAATTAGATATATATATATATATACACTTGAACAAATATGAATATATATATATATATATATATGTATATATAGTATATAAATATATAAAGATATATATTAATATATATTAATATAGAAACAAAAAAACAACCAAGGAAGCCTATGTAAAAAAACAAGTAAAAAATTTTAAACACGAGAAAGAAAATTTAAAAAATTAGAAAATAAAAATAAAGAACAAAAGAGCATATATAAATACATGGGTGCACCTATATAGGCAAGTATACACGTAGACATATGTGTGTGTGTGTGTGTGTGTGTGCATAAAATACACGGAGCAAAATACAAAATGAAACAAGAAGAAGATGATATATATATATATATATATATATAATACAAGGAGAAAAATAAAAAAGGAAACAAAAACAAGAAGAAATCACCAAGTCAAAAGAGGAAAGAAAAAGAATCGAGAAGACCATCCTAACAAAGACCAGACCCTCAAAACTCAAGCACTATAGTGAGTTTACCAACCAAACCTTCAAGGGTTAGATTTCTAGTAGGGGCACACCTCATTTCTTGAATTACAGAGATTCTAATAGCATATATAGGTAGTATTGTTCTTAATACTTTTATATTATAGTCTCATCATCAATGGTTCCATTTTCTCCTCTAATTGCATTAACAATTTCCTTGATTCTTGTACAATACTGGACTATGGTCTCAGCTCCTTGCATTCTCATTTCATGAATGTTACCTCTTAAACTTTTAGCTTTGGCTTTCAAAACATTTTTTATCTCCTTCATAAATTGTTTAAATAGCATCCTACATCTTCTTTGTAGAATCACACCCTTTGATGTCATCGAAATCTAAGTAGCTTAGGGCATAGGCAAGTACTAATATTGCCTTATTGTGTTCTCTTTTCTTTATAAGATCATTAGCACTAAGGGCTCCAATAGTATCAAGAGGCTTGGTAGTGATAGTTGACTAAGTGTAATCTTGAAGTCCTCCTAGGTGTAACTTCATCAAACTTTTCCATTTAGGAAAGTTGTCTTTGTTAAGCTTGGGTACCTCCTTTCTATACATCTTGATCTTTAGCTTTTAGTACCTTAAAATTGTCCACTCACAAGCACTTGGCTCTGATACCTATTGTTAGAATTCTTTTGAATAACTAAGAGGGGGAAGGATAGGGAGAGGGTGAGGTGAATCGGTTATCTAAGGTCCAAATGTAAAAATTAAACTTTTTATCACTTAACAAATTCATATCCATATATCCATATCATACATTCATTAGATCATCAAATACCTTAAACATTTTCAAGTTTCTATCCTAGGTCAAAATAACTTGATAATAATGTAAATATAGAACACCACAAACTCACGTAAACATTTTTTACACAAGGATTTTATGTGGAAACCCACTTTGGGAAATACCACCAGTAACATGCTACCAAATTTCACTCTTTTGAAGTGATGCCTTGTGAAAGGTCAACCCTATTAAAGTTTACAATACACATTGTTAAATGTGACCTAATTAAAGGATTTCAATCACTTTGTTAGGAGTGAGCCCTATTAGATGAATTTACACCATTCCATTAGAATGTCACCTAGTTAAAGGATTTACAAATGACCGCGAGATCAACCTTAATCCAAAGGATTTATCTAGACTGATACAATGGTTAGAAAGTAACAACAAGACTTGATATGATAACAAAGTACAACTCACTTGAAGATTATAGATCTTTGATTCTCCTCTCCATTCTACTTGGCATTCATTATCTTTGTCTTTGATAGCTTGTTCACTTTCAATCAATCAACTCCTTAAGCCTTCTTTCTTAGCATAAGAGATGTAGATTCATCTCTTCGGCTACCTTATGAGGAAACAACATAGACTTCTTGTCTTCCTTAGGTTCTTACATATGAAAACCTTTGCTTCTAGCCTACTATCTCTATAAATAGATAATTTAGGTATTTTACTACTAAAACACAATCATCCATTTTAGGGTTCAGTAAGATTCAATGAATCTACCCACTTTTCATATTAGTCCCCTCTAGGAACTTTCTCTCCAATCTTCTTTCAATTCACCTCAAAATGGTTTACCTTAAATTTTGTGCCTCCAACTCATCAAGATTGTCATCCACATTCTTCACATAATTCAAGAAATCAACACTATCGTCTTAGATTCATCAAATCTTCAATTTAACACATTTTAATGTCACTCGACACTTACAATATTCTATCACTCGACCAATACTAGTTCACTTATCACATGCTAAAGTTTACAGATTCTCGACATCAACTAAAATTTACTTGGCTTCCTCTATTTATCTTGTATGCTTGACACCTATTGAATTTCACCTAGCTTCTACTATTTTCTGCTCACCTTGAACTAAAATTTCTCAACTTGTACTATTTACTTAGTCAAGATTGGTAAACACATTTCTTTACTTGATCTTCTTTCAATCTTTTCTTGAGTAACCTTTCATTACAAACATTAAGTAGATAAACAATACACTATAGTATCAATTTCTTACTTGGTCTTAGTGCTCCTTTTATACACTAAATAACTCAATGTTTCTCTAGGTGCTCTTGTTATTGTTTCTTTTCAAACCCTTTTCATCAATAAGACAAATGATAGCATTTAGACCAAAAAAAAATTGCCTCACCAACGAGTAGTAGGTTTGACATCACTAACAAAATAATGATTGTTCTATGATAGGTTCCATCAATCTAATCTAAAAAATGTCCCTCATTATTAATCTTTTTTCTCAATAATACTACTTTGAACAATTTGAAGTTAGCAAAATATGTATGAGACAACATTAAGTTCTCCTAGGTGCTCAAAACCTTCCATAAATCATATATCTTGCTTATACACATATTTAAATTCCCTCACAATATCAAAATCTCCTATGGTTTAAAACTTACAATGAATGTATCTATAATATCTTCCATTATAACACATCATCTAGCATTTGAGAAAATGCATCGATGGGGTCATCTTATAAAGGTCCAATAGGGTTTCATTTGAATTTATGCCTAGTTTTATTCATAATACCATGCTAATTGACCTTATATAATCCTAAAGTACCTCTATTATCACAAATTTAGAAAATTTACACAAAATCTCTCAAATTTCATTCAAAATGCTCTAAACTACCTTGAAATCTCCTTTCAAGCTTCTTGTAGTCTCCAATAATTCAAATGGTATGAAAATTAATTGATCTCAACACTTAAATTATGATATGCTAAATTTGATCGTTTCCATTTTGAATATTATTGTTATTTAATCTACTACTCTAAAAACTATTTTTAATATCCCTTATATGCTTGTCATATTTGGAGGTGTGTGATTCTAGAAATATTTCTATTTTAATTATTATTATTTATTAATGTATAACTAGTTTTATTTATATCATTTTTAATATATAATTATTTATTAATTTTTTAAAATAAATCTTGTTCTTTATTAGATTATTAATGATCATTTAAAATTTATATTGTATATCATCTAATATTTGATGTATTCTTATTTTATATTGTATTTATAAATGTATATCATTATAATATCATTGTTATATCAATGTATCAATATATAAGTCATGTTAGTTTATATTGATTTATGATATTATATCATACTTTATTAATTTGTTATATTCATTTATCAATAGTTAACTGTAAATTATTAATTATTTATATCATCTATTTATCTAGATATTATTTATTAAATCTTCTACCCAAAATGAGAACACTATAATTAGTGCCCTTGGTGGTGGTCAAGACATTCCTCCCCTCTTGGATTTCCTTGTCCTCAAGAAAGTAATTTGATTTTAATTAATTCATAGATCATATTCATTATATTTCCTACATATGTGTTAAACACTTGAAAAGTACACATGTTAGGATACATATAGCCTATGCAAGAACATATGAATCAAGACAGAAAGCGGGTACATTAATGCATGAAGACAAAATACAAACATGAGGTAGACACACGAATGCATAAAGACCTAAGGAAGACATGAAGAAAATACATTGATACATGAAGACATGATGTAGATAAATAGTTTACATGATTAAAAAATGTTATATTACTTTTCATAATTTCAAATAAGAAAAGTTTAATGAAATATTTTACCAACTTTGATCGTGAATGTTATGCTTGTTTACCCTATCTAGAAAGAAAAGTTCTTGAAGATGCTTATTTTAACAACTTTCCTTTAGATAGAAACTTACAATAGGGTGTCTAACTCCCTTGTGGATTGTATATTTAATTCTACTCAAGTTTGGATATGCTCAACTTGGTGCTCCCTTAGTTCTTACCTGTATTGGGTTTCTCTTGCCCCAACGACCAATTTGCTCCTCCCCACATGCACAATCCCAGTCCACTAGGTTCACATTTTAATTTCATTTTCAATGGTAGATTTACATATATTTGAGCTTGAATATGCTCAACTTTGGGCTTCCTTAGATATTTATCCATATTGGGATTCTCTTTCCCTAAAGTGATTGATTTACCCTTCCTACTAGGCACACTCCCTATCCACTACGTGGCTAAAAGAATAGGTCTAATTAATGCAACCATGAATTACTAGTAGTATTATTCACACTTTTTACTTAATATAATTCTACATAATAATATTATACCCTTCAAATAAATAAATATTAAATGTATACATTGAATATGTAACATATATATTCAACCTTCTATTTACATATTTAAATCTATGTCCCTCAAACATATTATTTATTTATCAAATATTTAACTATGATTAAGAAATTCTTGTGCAAATAGTAAGCAACCTATACTTAGTAATCTATTCTTTATCAATGCTAAATTTATTTAACAATTATTTTTAATCAATTCCCAATTTATATTCACTTAAATATCACATTAATATAGGATTTTAAAAATAAAGAGATGTAAAAATACTTACCTCCAACTTCCTTTTGACTTCTTCAACCCATATGTATGAATGAATGTTAAATGGATTGTATGGAAAATAATACAACCTTATTTATGTGGTGTTATATGGAATGCAAATATATGTTTTTATATTGATGTTAAACTAGTGGGATCAAATTCACACATTTTCTCTTATTTTTCTTCCCCTGCAATGTCCACATTATTTGTCAATGTCATCATAAGGGTTCTCTATGTCAATTGTTTCTCCTTCATTTTATATGTTGATCACACATAGAAATCATTCCTTTTTCCCTATTCATCAGTTTTCCCTTCATTTTCTCTTTCCAATCCACTAATATCTTTTTTTCTTCTATCAAGATCAATTCCTTCTGCACTGAGTCTTTTCCGTATATATGCCAATGATATATATTTTCAATTGAGTTGATAACTTATCAATCATATGTAATAGTGATATAATATTATAAGAGTGTCAAGTTTAAGACTTATTTTTTTGTGATGTAGGTAATTATACTCTTATTTGACTTCTTTATGATTTTGTGATCTGAAAGACCATTTTCATGAAATATCTCTGAATGATGATTTCCTTGACTATATACATTCTCAAAATAGGATTTCAATTTAGGGAATTGAATGTGTCATTAGTGTCAAGTATATATGCTCAACTTAGTACATATCATTTCTTTACTATGTCTAATGCTCCTTCTCCAAGTTGATATTAGTTAGAATTTTACTCCTTAAATAAGATGTGTTTATACTTGAATTGTTGGTGAATAAGAAAATTCATGGTAGACTAGATACCATTTTTTCTAATTAGTTAATTTAATTATTAAAAGGAAGCTTGAATCTCTTTCTTATATTGGTCACTTTTGAGGTCCACTATGAATATATTTTTTCTTTGATATTCTTCACTCTACCCATCTTTTCCTAATAAAGTTTCTATTATATTACTCAACATGAAATCACTTTGTGTTGTATCTAATAGGAATCTGTTAGAGTGGGGTTATCGTTGCGCAAAGATTGATCTATCAATTCCCAATACAACCACTCAAATTATACCACACATGAGGTGATTAAGTACTTTTCATGAATCTTGGGAAGAGCACTAGAAAATTTTTCAACATTCTTCACTTCAGCATTACTTGAGGGTCTACATATTCAAACTTGTTACCAAGCTCTGATACCACTCATTAGAGTGGGGTTGTTGTTGCACCAAAAGACTGATCTAGTGATGTTTGATACAACCACTAACTGTATAGTACAAAGGAGGTGGTTAAGCCCTTATCATGAATCCTCAAGGAAGAACTAAATGAATTTCTAACAGAATCATCCCAAAGATATCTCCTAGTGGTGGTAATTTAATAGCCTATTAAATAATAATTGAAGGCTCATTTTCTCTATTATAATCCTTTCTTAATAACTTATATGTGCATCTATGGATATTTTGTAGTAGATGATATTAAAATTCTCTTCCTTTTATCCTTTCTTCTCAAACTCTACTAAAAGGAATCTTTGAACAATCTAATAGCATATGATATTAAAATGATCTTCCTTTAAAGACGTCTGGCTATTAATAGTGTTAGAAACATTAATCTTCCCTTGGATGTATTTAATTGGGATATTCCAAGGATCCCTAAATGTAGTTTGTCCTATTGTACACATGTGGAGGACATGCCATTATTTATCCTTTATTCCACATGTGAGGACAACTCATCTTTATAATTCCTTTATTAAGGAATTTAATTTATCCTCCTTAAGAGGATTGTGACACTTTGCACACACCTATTATGAATGTGGCATTCATAGAAAGGGAAGTTACACATGCAAACACATGCAACAACTTTCTCATCTCTTTAAAAGAGATGCTCCTCTTTCTTTCTTCTTTACACATCATTTTGATGTTATTGTATTGAGCTATTTTGCTCCAACACACACTCTCTCTCTTCTCTAGGCATTTTCCTTCATTCATAATACTCACAAGGGGTTTTCTTTTCTTTCCCCTTATAAATCCTTGTCTCCATTGTTGAACCATCTTGGTGTATGCTCTTGGATTTTGCTTATCTCATGATAACATTGTTTCACACTTAACTTACTTGAATTGTTTCTCATTCCTTGCTCTATCTTGTCATTTCTTTCATGGTATCAGAGCTTGGTTACTAATCCTCATTTTTGGTTTTGTGTTGAAGGTTGTCATTCATTGGAGCACACGTTATTTGGAGACATTATTGAGAAAAGAAGTTTGTGTTGTGGTTGTTTGCTCATTCTAACATCTTTTGTGTGCAAGTTTTATTTTATCATCTTTTATCATTCTTTTAACTAATTTCTTTGGAAGGCTTATTGCCAAAGAGTTTTCTTATCAGAATTTCAATTTTTTTTTTCTTTTGTTTTGGAAGGTGTGCCGCCAAAACAAGGAGCATTTCTCACATAACTCTCATTTATTGTGCAATTTTTTAATTTTAATAATTTAAAGCATTTATTCTAGTGTTTGTGGTGAAGTAGCATTTAATTGTGCAATTTTTGTTTGTAAATCAATTATTATCATTTAATTTAAAAAAATTCTTCTATAATATTAAGGAAATAATTATCCTATGTGAGATTATTAGAAGATTATTAGAAAAAAAACTTAGTTTTTTTTGAATTTTAAAATATTTAATATTTAAATTATCAAATTTAATATTTCCTACTCTTTATTTTAAAATATCTATTTTTTTGAATTCAATCTTTTTTAAATCTATGAAATTTTAATTTTTTTAATATCTTTTTTCTAAACTCTTTACGAGTTCTCTTTAGTTCCTTTTAGGAACTTTCCCTGTCGACTTTCTTTCCCTGTTCAATTTATCAACTTTCCAATTTTTTTTGGTCATTTGCTTTCTTTCTCATTTCGGCTTCTTGCATGTTAAATTAGTTTCTTTTCTTGTTTTAACCTTGTTTTTACTCTTGCTCTTCACTCCTTCGTGAGCTTTCATCTCTGTGCTTTACATTCAACTTCTCCAATCAACAGTCTGCATTCTTCTCCATTCATTTTTTTTTTTTTTTGCCATCTGCTCTTTATTCTTTCTACTATTTCTGGTGTCGTCTCCTTGTGGCCTCCTTCATTTTCTTTTCACCTACGTGCAGATCCATCTGGCGTGAGTTTGTTTCAACATCTTTTTTATCTGCATCCCTTTCCAGTGAGCATGAGCATGGTTTGAACACGCGACCTTCGTTTGGTAGTGAACACATAAATCTAAACCTGCAAATACATTACTTAAAAAAATGCCTTTTACATTATTATTTTTAACCTTTCCCCTATTGCGCCTTTTTCCTTCGTCTGACCTTCTGCTGCTGCTCAAGACCTATAAGTACGTTTCTTTTTGTTTTTTCTAAACCCGAATCTTTTCTAACAAAATATTCCATTGGATCTTTGAAACGTTATTAAACTTTTAATAGTATTTGATAGTTTTGCATATTAATGGATCGGGTGCATGCATTTTTTTTTAAAGCTTTTTTAAGAAGAGTACTACGTTTTAAAGAAGAGTATTACATTTTTTTTAATACAAAAAGGTCTATTACGTTGAATTTGAAGCTTAAAGCCTTAAGTTTTTTTAAAAGCTTTAATAAGTGTTTTAAGTTGTAAAGTTTTTTAATTTTAAAATATCTTGCATTGTTAAGCCTTTTAAGGCTTATTATCATCACTTTTAAAGATTGTTTTTGTTAACAAAATTTAATATGAGTATTTTGATTTTTTTTCTTTATAACTCCTTCATTTAGGACTTTATTGATTTTCATTTAAATTTTTTATTAATTTCATTTATCGGTCTTATTATAAAGTTATAAAATCAATTTATAACTTACAAATATGACCTTTAATAATTTTTTATAAGTTTCTTTTATATAATCATTCCAAATCATTAGGAATCCTAATTATAACTAATTAGATTCCTGTGTCATCTTCTTTCGTAATAATCATTTCATAACGCTTCTGCCTTTTACATTCAGATTAATAATTATTTCTAACATCTGCTTGCAGGGCTCTATCATTCTATTTTAGATTAATAATTAATAATCATCGTTCTAACATTTCTTTGCAGAGCAGTATAATCATTTTTTTTTCAGAAACTTAATCATAGTTTGATCAAAATTTTTTTTAATTAATTCTAGTTGTTTTTAATTCATATTTTTGTGTGGGGTAACATTTTTTTTTTCCATAAAAATGTCAACCTTGATTCCAGAAATAAAACTTAATCATACTAATTATCATTCTTGGAAAACACACATTTCATTTATTTTTTGTTTTAAACACCTATTCGAGATAGCCACTGATCCTTCTATTGAACCTGGTTCAGTGGCAACTCAAGATGAAAAAGATACTTGGAAACTTAAAAATGAAGAATCTTTAGGTTTAATTGGTATTTCCTGTTGGAATAAAGATACATTTGTCATTAGTTACAACACTTATTTGATTATGAATGCTTACCGAGTTCATCACTCAGTTTACAGTTCATACCGAGCATTCGTTGGTTACCAAGTATGTTCAGTAGTGTTTACCGAGTCAGGAAGGTAAACGAAGGATTTAGTATTTACCGAGTTAGGAAGGTAAACGAAGGATTTAGTATTTATCGAATCAGGAAGGTAAATGAAGGATTTAGTATTTATCGAGTCAGGAAGGTAAACGAAGGATTTAGTGTTTACCGAGTCAGGAAGGTAAATGAAGGTTTCAGTGATTACCAAGACAGAAAGGTAAAAGAAGTATTCAGTGCTTACCAAGTGAATCGTTGGAGTTAGTTTCTACCGAGTGACACAATGTTTACCGAGTCACCAGTGGTTACCAAGTTCCAACTACTCAGAATGATTAGTATGGATCGTACCCCTAGTCTTATCGAGTACATGATGATGCAGTGTATTGCAGTGGATGCTGAGTGTTAGAAGGTCACCGAGTGAGTTTGAGGAACCTGAGTTTTTTACTATCTGGCCGACTCAGTACTGTTTTATCCACTTGTGTTCAGCCGACCTTGTTGCTATAAATATTGGAATGGTATATATGTAATGTATTGTGCCATTTTCAATAGAGTGAAGTAAGAATGTAATTGAGCAAATTGAGGGAGAATCAACAGCAGAGTATTCAGCAAGGTTATCAAGGAGCAGCAAAGATATATCCATCACATCAAGTGATCAATACATAAGATCTAATCAGCAAACCAGTTGCAAGCAGATCCACTGCTTCATCTTAACAGGTGAATCAGTTTGTAAATCCTTTAATAGGGTAGACTTAAAAGTCTTTTGTAAATCTCCTAATAGAGTGCATACTTCATTGTATGTTTGTAAATCCTCTAACAAGGTGGATCTAGCAGTCCTACTTGCTCCTAACAGGGCAGATCACCAGAAGTGATCATTGTAAGCCTTAACTGGCCAACTTTATACTGCAGTATTGAATTTTTGTGGGCATCATCCCCACCCCAGTTTTACTTTCAAATTGAAAGGTTTTTGGGTCACCAAATCAGTGTGTTAATCTTTTCATGCGTACAGTAAAGAAGATGAATGAATGGTGAATTTGTTATTATGCAGAATTGGTTTAAATTTTTTTTAAGTTTACTGATTCACCCCTCCCCTCTTAGTAACCTTGTTAGTCCTAAATATTTCCAACATTTCCATTATTCCATATTTATATGTTTTAATTACACATTGTTCTAAAGCCCATGACGCTTGGTCAATTTTAAAAACCAAATATGACAGTGCAGATGAATCATGTAAAATGCAGTTGCAGGATCAACTTGAAGATCTTAGGTATATAGATTTTAAGACCACGAATGAATTTTTGTTAAAATTTGATTCTATTAAAAGCCAACTTATTGCTTTAGGTGTTCAGTTAGGTGACATTCGCTTAATTCATATTATTCTTAAAAAGTGTCTTCCTAGATAGTTTTAACAGTTTCTAACTAATGTTCATGCTCAGCTTGCTATTCCTACATTAACTACTCAATTAACTTATGTTATTTTTCAAAAGTTATTAAGACAGGAAGAAGCTAAGCTAATTCAGTTTGGTACTCTTAAATCAACTAAACATGCATTTATGTCTCGAAATTCAAACAATTATATTTTTCGTTCAAATAATAATAATAATAATCATAATAACAAACACTATAATAATAATTCTAATAATTTCAATAATAAATCTCATGCCAAATATAACAATAATAACAATAACCATAACAATCATCATAATAACAATTGTAATAATAATAATCAAAGGAATCATTCAAATTCCAAACCTCATTGTTCTTACTGTGGCATAGATGGTCATGCTATCAATAACTATTTTAAAAAACAAAATGATAAAAAACCTATGAACAAAAGTAACCATAATCAAAAATCAAATCTTAAAAAAGGTAACTCTAATGGCTCCAATTCTCATCATGCTTTTACTTGTAGCTTTAATGTTTGTAAGCCTTTAGAGTGGATTGTTGACAGTGGTGCATCACAACATGTAATTTCTCATAAAGAAATTTTTGATTCTCTGCAACCTGATATTGCTAACGTTCCTAGGTGATGTAACTATTCCTAATGGTAAATTGCATGATGTATTGTATGTACCTGATCTGAAACCTAATTTTCTTTTTGTTTCAAAGTTATGTAAGGACTATAAAGTTGAATTCTATAAAGATACGTGTTATGTGATAGATCCTCAAACTAAACAAGTGATTGCTCATGCTAAAATGGATAATGACAACTTATTTAAATTCCATGAATTTGCTAGTTCACAATATTCTTAACATACTTCCATTGATTTCAATATATGGCATAAAAGACTTGGCCATTTAAATTCGAATTATATTACTTTAATGCACAAAATAAATATGGTTGATGGCTTGCCTCACATTATTCCTTCTAAGATTGCTTGTACTGGTTGTATGAGTGGTAAGATGCATAGGGAGCCCTTTCCAAGTGGTAAATCATGGTGGGCAACTCATAAGTTGCACCTTGTCCATAGTGACCTTTTGGGCCACATGGAGAATAACTCCATCCAAGGTTCTCGGTATGCACTTACCTTTGTTGATGATTTTTCTAGATGAACTTGGATCTATTTTTTGCATAGCAAGGATCAAGTTCTTGATATATTCATTGAATTTTAGTTATATGTTGAAAGGCAATCTGGTTTTAAACTTAAAATTCTCAAAACTGATAATGGAAAGGAATGTGTGAATAATTCTTTTTACTCTTATTTGAAATCATGTGGAATTAAATACGAGCTTACTATTCCTTATACACCACAGCAAAATGGTGTGGCAAAAAGAAAGCATCAAACCATTATAGAAATGGCTAGATGCATGTTGCATGCTAAGAATCTGCATTATAAATTTTGGGTTGAAGCCATGTTTTGTGCAACTTATATTCTTAATAGGACTCTTACCAAAGCTCTCAAAGATATTAATCTAGAAGAGGCTTGGTTTGATAGGAAACCTAATTTACATCATTTACACATTTTTGGATTTGTTGTTTATGTTCATACTTTGATGGGGACACAACCCAACCACAAAATAGACACAATAGGAAAGGGAAAATTTCATTAACTATGAAAATATGCTAGTACTCTTGGTGCAGAGAAACAAACTACAAAACATGCCCTATGGGCTTACAATAGCATAAATCTGGAGATAAATTCTTCTCCCAATACCTTCTCTCAAACTCCGCTCCTAACTGCCTTTTACAATGCCAAAAATGTTCTTAAATAGACCCCAGAGGGTTAAGGATTAGGAATACATTCTAGAAAGTGCTAGTAGGCATCCACCGACCAAATAGAAGGCTTTAGAAGTCGCATTAGAAGTTGGCACAAAATTAGAAGAATCCAAAAATGATAACCGAACTCCGGGAGGCATAACTTTTGAATTGTAGCTCCGATTGACGAACTATTTACATTTCCAAAAAGCTCTCGAAGTGCTCTATAGCCCTATGGATAGCTTTGCTCGTCCCCCATTTTTCAGCCCTATTTGAGGTCATTTAATGCCCCTAACCTGACTTTGAAGCATTCTTAGGATATCTCCAAAAATTAAAAAACTGTGATAACTTTCAAACCGTGGGGCCTTTTGACCTGATTCTTTTTCTGGAATGCTCTAAATTACAATGACAATATTCTGACCAATTTACACCTTCTAGTTCACCAAAATTATGGCTCAATTACATACTCCTATTTTTTGACATTTACATGTAACCCAAGGTGATTAAAAACTCTAACCCAGAACACTAATAGTGGAACTATGAGAGTTGGAACCTTTATTTAACCCAAATGGGTATCTAGAAATGAAAACACATGAAATAGAAACTAAGTCTAAGTACATTTTTTTTGATGACGCAAGATTGCCCTTATACCTCTGGATGCTCTTGCATCATAATCCTAAATAGAAAAGGCATAAATTAGATGCTAAGTCTTCTCGTTATATTTTTGTTGGTTATGATGAAAACACTAAGGGTTATCGTGTTTATGATTCTACCACTAACAAAGTTCAAGTTGCTAGAGATGTTTGCATTGCAGAAAATGGTGTTCATGACTATTCTACTACACTTGATGCAGAATTTAGTGGCACTAAAATTGTGCTAGTGGAGGACCAACCTCCTTCTCTTAACCCTAAAACTCAAGCACCACCTATTATTTATGTTTCTACTAGTAATGATATTCAAGTAGCTACTAATGATGCTTTTATTGATAATGATTCTTCCTCTAGTGATGATTCTATTACAACTAAACATAAACCTAAATGGGCTCAAAATTTAATCAATGAAAGTGATGATTACATTTCTAGATTTGGTGGCATTAAACATAGAAGGATTAATTATTGTAATTATACTTTAATGACTGCTATTATGAATTCTAATGATCCTAAGTCTTTTGATCAAGCTAACTCTCAACCTCATTGGCAAAAGACCATGCAAGAGGAATATGACTCTTTAATTGCTAATCAAACTTGGGACTTAGTCAATTTACCTCATGACAAGAATATAGTTTCATGTAAATGGTTATACAAAAAAAAATTGAATGCTAATAATGAAATTAGTAAATTTAAAGCGAGATTAGTTGCTAGAGCTTTTTCAAGAATAGAAGGATTATATTATAATGAAACTTTTGCTCCTGTTGCTAAAATGCCTACTATTAAATTAGTTCTTGCTTTATCATCTAAAATGAATTGGCATGTTCACCAAATAGACATTAAAAGTGCCTTCTTAAATGGTGATTTACACAAAGAAATCTATATGGCTCAACCCCTTGGATTTATTAAGAAAGGTAGTGAAATTTTGGTTTGCAAATTCAAAAAATCTATTTATGGTCTTAAACAATCTCCTAGAGAATGGTATTGTAAAATTAATTCTTTCTTTATTTCTCAAGGTTTTTCTAGAAGTAAGAATGATCCTAATTTGTATATTAAACATACTAAAGATGATATTATCATTGTTATTGTTTATGTGGATGATCTAATTCTCACTTCTAGTTCAGATGCTTTAATTTCTGATATTAAGTTTCAACTTAAATAGAAATTTTAGATGACTGATTTAGGTATTTTACATTACTTCTTAGGTATGGACATTTGGAAAACTCCTAAGGGTATCTTTCTTTCTCAAAGCAAGTATGCTCGTGACCTTTCAGAAAAATTTAAGATGAATGATTCTAACCATGTTTCAATTCCATGTGAATTAGGAACTAAATTAATGGCTGATGTAAATACTCCTTTTGTTGATGAAACTTTGTATAGGCAATTAGTAGGAAGTTTAAATTATTTAACTCTTACTAGACCTGATATTGCTTATAGTGTTGGTTTAATTTCTAGATTTATGTCTAAACCACAACAAACACATTTTAAAGTTGCGAAAAGAATCTTAAGGTACATTAAAGGAACTATCAACATGGGATTATTCTATGATGCCAATTCTAAATTTATTTTACATGGCTATATTGATTCTGATCTAGGTGGAGATCCCAATGATGGGAAATCCACTTGTGGCTATTGTTTCTTTGTTGGTTCAGGTGTAATTTCTTGGAAAAGTAATAAAAAACACTCTATTTCCCTTTGTTCAACTAAAGCTTAATACAAAGGTTGTACCAATGTAGCTAAGGAAGCTTTATAGTTTAGAAGACTTCTTGAAGATTTGGGTCTACCTCCACAAGCATCTACCCCTCTACATTGTGGCAATCAAAGTGCTATTGCCTTGGCAAAGAATCTAGTTTTTCATGCATGGACCAAACATATTTCACTTCAACATCACTTCATTCGAGAACAAGTTGAAGACAAGCAAGTTACTCTTCTTTATTGTAAAGGTGAACATCAAGTGGCAGATATTTTGACAAAACCACTTTCTAAAGAGAGATTTCAATTTCATTGTAAAAATTTGGGTTTACAACCCTTTGATGTAAACTCCCCAAGTAAAGATTAAGGGGGGTGTTAGAAACATTAATCTTCCCTTGGATGTATTTAATTGGGATATTCCAAGGATCCCTAAATGTAGTTTGTCCTATTGTACACATGTGGAGGACATGTCATTATTTGTCCTTTATTCCACATGTGAGGACAACTCATTTTTATAATTCTTTTATTAAGGAATTTAGTTTATCCTCCTTAAGAGGATTGTGACACTTTGCACACACCTATTATGAATGTGGAATTCATAGAAATGGGAATTACACATGCGAACACATGCAACTCCTTTCTCATCTCTTTAAAAGAGATGCTCCTCTTTCTTTCTTCTTTACACATCATTTTGATGTTATTGTATTGAGCTATTTTGCTCCAACACACCCTCTCTCTCTTCTCTAGGCATTTTCCTTCATTCATAATACTCACAAGGGGTTTTCTTTTCTTTCCCCTTATAAATCCTTGTCTCCATTGTTGAACCATCTTGGTGTATGCTCTTGGATTTTTCTTATCTCATGGTAACATTGTTTCACACTTAGCTTACTTGGATTGTTTCTCATTCCTTACTCTATCTTCTCATTTATTTCAAATAGATATTGAATTTGAATCAACATTTATTGTTAGGTTTTTAGAAATAGTTTGATATCCTTGATTATCTTAAAGTTATGAAAATCATAATGACATCTTGACTATTGTTTTTCATATAAAAAAGAAGCCAAAATGGGGACTTATACAAAGACAAGAAAACAAGGTTGAAATCACCTAGAAGTTAAAAATGTCAACTTAACCAACTCCCTTCCTTAATATAGAAAAAATGCAATCTAAAATATTACTATATCTAAAATCCTACAATGTTCACTTAACCTATTATTGTACTTACATATAAACATAGCCCAATTTAAGAATCTGGGAATAAATAGAGGGTATTAATTTTTTACAAAAGGAGCCCCATAGGCCAAACAATGAGTTGTAAATGATCTAGGAGCATCATGGGTCTTTGAGCAATCTTGCATCAACAAATAAATATATCTTGTTATTTGTACTAGTTTGTTGTTTGTAAAGTATCCATTTCTATTATTGTGTCATGTTATGCACAGTTATCATGTTGATGAGGACCTGTCCTTGATCCTCCTCATAAGAGAGAAATCTTTAGTTTTTTGTGTTTCTCAAGATGTGTACCATTCTTTGAAGTCTCTATTTTGGCATGTTTCCTTCTAGTTTAGTATGTTGTTTCTTTTGGCACGGTTTCTTATAGTAATATGATGTGTTACAAAGTTAGGAGATGACTCTTGCAACACGTTTGGATCCTCCTTTAAGTACACAATGTCTTATGTTTCATTTAGTGTAGATTTTGATTTACTCTTCATTGGTTGGATGTATATTGTAATTTGTAAGAATTTGGTATAGCTCTGATACCATGTAATAATTTGCCTAAAGAAAGAATGAAATGCCAAGTTCTAGAAGCTCAAGAGATAGCACAAGAGAGACAAGAGATGATCAAGTGATAATGTATTAATTAGATAATTTGATGAATACATCATAGAATATCCTTCTATATAAATGAAATTGATATGTCTAGGACTCATAGAAGAGATAAGCATAACAACTAAGCACATGTCCACCAAGAGTTGATTATCCTCTATTGTGCATGAATGTACGTGCAACAATGAGAGGATAAGAATGTAAAGGTGTATCTCATAAAAATATGTAGTAGACAACATGTTCTCAATAAGAGTGCAAACTACTATTTTTTCTACATGATAACTCATATGAATATGAAAACTCCTAGGTGTCTATATGACAACTAATATGAATATGCATTAACCTAAGTAAACTTAAATGAAGTGTAAATAGTAAATACTTATTTAAACCAACACCCCCCCTTAAGTGAAACTTAGGAGAATGTACTTAAGCTCACAAAAGCTAGATAATAATGAAAGATAGGTCTCGACTACTAGGCTATGTTAGGTACCCATGTACAAGATACAAGTGCAAAAGATATAGAATGCAATCTATCATAAAGCAGTGAAAGAGGAAAACCACATGTGAAAAACTACTCTCCAAAAAAAGAGATAATTACAATAAAAGAAAATGAGAGAGAAGACTTAATGTGCAGAAAAGATGCCCCCCATAAAAGAGAAGAAGAAGAAGATAGACCAATTAGCCTCCCCTAAATGTAGAATGTACACCAATGGTAGATGCTCTAGGTCCAATGTAGAAATTGCTCCATGTCTATAGAAAAAAAGTTATCCCCTTAGGAAGAAAAAAAACCAAAAGTCTATCAATGAAGCCTCCCCCATCTGTAGGAAGAAACCTCAAAATATATAGAATTTTTGAAACATGCTCAAGTGTCCCCATGTTAATACTGAATGGTGCTTGCTCAAAATCATGTGTACTATGCCACTCTACTAAAAAAGACAAATCAAGATCAACTAAGGATGAATGTAGAACATGTATCAAAGATTCAAATATCTCCTCTAAAGAGAAAGTTACCTCATCCAACTATTTTATCAAAGGATCTACCATCATGTTAACCTTAAAATATTGGTCAAGTAGAGAATGAAGATAAGGGTCAGCATGCTCCCTCACAAAAATTGAAGAAGGATCATCTTCACCAAAGAGAAGATGAATTTCATCAATAATGTCTACCAAATCTGCAATGTAGGACTCCACAAACAAATTGGAAATGTTTGTTAAGTAGTCATCCCATGGAACAAAGTCTACAAGACAATGAATATCCTGCTACACTAAATCACTTGAATTCATGGCTATGTGAGTACAACTATCATCAGAAACAACACTGGATGGAATATCAGTAGGATGAGAATAAAGGATGGCTCAAGAACTTAATCACATATGAGAATAACCAAGTTCGAGTAGCCAAGGTCCTCCTCAAAGTCTTAATCAACACTAAAAGTGTGATCAAAATTTGCTAAAGAATCATTATCATCATCATGACCAAAGTCCGAGTAGTAGTATAGTTGAGATGCATTATCAACCACTCCTATAAGAATGATCTATCTAGTCACCAAGTTTCTAATTAAGATTGAATCAAGTGTGAATTTTGCAGTCCTTCTTCTATCTTCACGAGTGAGCTGATAGATTGAAAGAAGACTATGGCTCAGGTGAGGTACACACAACACATCTTTGAAGTATCCTTCCCCTTTATCAATAGTTCCTTTCCTGATCACATTCATGTAAGTATGATTTCCCATCAAAATAGGTGGAGTATGACAAGGATCAAATGATGAAAACATGGATTGTGAAGATGCCATATGATGAGAAGCCCCTGAATCTAGAAGACATCTCCCTGAATCTTGAATTCAAGTAGCTACTAAGGCTTGACTTTTTCCCATGTGATCCTTTCCTTTATCAAAATCTAAATGCGAAGAAGAGAATGAAGTGGTCATTCTTGATGGTAGAACAATTTGGTTCTTCTTAAGACGATTCTTGAGTTCATCTATCTCTTTATAACAATGATGTTCTTCATGTCTATTCCTCTTGCAATATTCACCAGTAAGCAACTTCTTGAATGATTTACCCTTACTATTGGAGTTGTCTTGTGGTGAGGAATATTTTTGTGAGGAGGAAGATTGATGTGTAGAGGAAGATTTTTGTGTGTCATCTTGTGGCTTAGCCTTCCACTACTTTTTCTTCTTGTTAGAATTTTTACCGTATTAGCCACCAAGGCTTTGGACTTGGAAGACTAGAGAATTTTCATAATAACTAAATTTTCATGTTCTAAGATCAACATTCCTGAAAATGACTTGAATGAAGGCTTAGTGAAGGCACTTCCCATTGTTAACTTGTGAGTATTATAAGTTGAAAAAAAAGTTACATATTTAGGAGGAAGATGAGTCATTAGATATTTGATCAACTTTCCATGCTTGATGGGTTTATCATAATCCTTAAGTTGTGCCATATACATGTATACTTGGGTAAGATAATCTTTTATGGTGTCAAAATTCCTAGGATCCAATTTGAGAAGATTTTCCTCAATGGTGTAGGTCATATCTTCATCTACTATCCCATACAATGCTTCAAGTCTATCCCAAACTTTTATTGGATTGGTAATATTTCTGATGTGATATTTGATAGGATCTAAGATATTCTTTAGCAAGGTTCCTAAGGTCATTTCTTGTTTTGATTCCCAATCTTCTTTATGAGACTCATTAGCATTATCATTAGATTTCTTTATAGCACTAGTTACATAACATAGTAAACCTTTTTCAACTAATGGTTCCTTTATCTTTTCTTTCCAAGTAGCATAATTGTGTGTGTTGTTAATTTAGAAAAAGAACCCATAATGAAAAAGAAAGAGCAAAATATCAAAGAGACTAAAGAACACAAGAAACACCCTCCTTTTCCCTCAATTAAAGAATCCCCAGCCCAAAAAAGAAGATTTGGCACTTTATATTTAGTTTGAGTACAATAGACCACTTGCCAAAATAGACCAAAGTGGACTTTTGTTTTTGATGATTAAAATAGAAAATATGAAGCTATATATGACTCAACAAGATAAGACAAAAGACCTCTCAAGGATCTAATTAATTAAAAGTGCCAAAATAGGCCAAAAATGACTAAATGATAAAAGAACTATGTCTACAAAGAATTACACCAAACTGATACTAGATCTGGAAGGTAGATAGAAATATTATGCACTTAAAAAAAAATAGCACCTAAATATGTGTCCATATGAGCCTAAACAAAGCCTTTGAAATTGAAAAAACTGAGATTTGTGATTTTCAAAAAAAATTAGGAATAGGGAATGAAAAAACCTACAGTAATGTGTAGACCACAAAATTCTACCCCAAAATAAAAAAAATTGCTCCAAAGAAGGAGTCTGTATGAGGGAGATATTGTTGTTTGAAAATCACCTTTCTAATTATTTTTCCTGAATCATTGTCGTCGCACCTCCAAAAATCAAATGACTCTAGATTTCACCTCAGATGTTTGATTTTGATGAAAAAAAAGTTGATTTGGGGTTTTTTTGACCTTCTAAATGTGATACCAATGTCTAATTTGCACTAGCAAGCTCAAATCTTGACTTTCAAAGACAATCATCTTCAATGGCTATGCAATGAATCTCCTATAGCTCTAATTCCATGTAAGAATTTGGTATAGCTCTCATACCATGTAAGAATTTTCCTAAAGCAAGAATGAAATGCCAAGATCTAGAAGCTCAAGAGATAGCACAAGAGAGACAAGAGATGATCAAATTATTAGATAATTAGATGAACAAATCATAGAAGAGCCTTGTATATTAATGAAATTGATATATCTATGAGTCATACAAGAGATAAGATTAACAAGTAAGCACATGTCCACCAAGAGTGGATTATCCTCCATTGTGCATGAATGTATGTGCAACAATGAGAGGATAAGAATATAAAGGTGTATCTCATAAAGAGATCTAGTAGACAATATGTTCTCAATTGTAGTGCAAACTATTGTTTTGTCTACATGACAACTCATACAAATATGAAAACTCCTAGGTGTCTGCATGACAACTAATATGAATATGCATTAACCTAAGTAAACATAAGTAATGCTTAAATAGTAAATACTTATTTACACCAACATAAGTAAATGCTTGACTAGTCAACTTGTAGCTTAACTAATTATATAAGGAGCTTCATTAGAGTTAGGAGAAAAAAAAAATATGATAAGAGATATTGAGAAGTAGGATTGATGCAAACTTTGATTTTAATTCATAATTTCATTGTATATGGTCAAAAATTAGATGGCCTAATAATTGGGTATGTTGAAAGACTTCTTTTAATTATTACACCAAGGTGGCTACAAATTGACAAGTCTTATGATTGGCTATGTTTCTTATTAATAACACTTGAGTAAAAGTATGGAATCTCACCTTATGTACATGGTTGTGTGCATGTTACTTTCATGGTTAACTCTAAGTAGGCTTGTTTGTAGGCTTAAGTTGAGATTATTCTTCTTATGCATGCTCTTTACCTACATTAGGTGGTATCAAATCAAGTTATTTCTTATGGATTGGATCATGGGGAACCTTATTGGATTGGTTGTAGGGTGGAAGATCTAAGGTCTGAGTGATAACTTTCCAAAGGTTATTGTCTTGCATAAACTATTATCAAGATGGTTTGTGGTAGGGGAAATGTTGAAAATGCTATAATGGATGTACATGCAATAATAAGAGAATAATAATGTAAAGGTGTATCTCATCAAGAAATGTAGTAGACAACATGTTCGCAATTGGAATGCAAACTACTGTATTGTCTACATGACAACTCATATGAATATGCAAACTCCTAGGTGTCTACTTGATAATTAATATGAATATGCATTAACCTAAGTAAACTAAAGTTTAAATAGTAAATACTTATTTACACCAACAAAATTAAATGCTTGACTAGACGACTTGTGGCTTAACTCATTATATAAGGAGCTTGGTTAGAGTTAGGAGACAATAAAGAAATATGATAAGAGATACTGAGAAGTAGGATTGATGTAAACTTGGATTTTAATTCATAATATCATTGTATATGGTCAAAAATTAGAAGGCCTCATAGTTGAGTATGTTGAAAGACTTCTTTTAGTTATTACACCAGGGTGGCTACCAATTGACAAATCTTATGATTGGCTATGTTTCTTATTAATTACACCTGAGCAAAAGTATGGAATCTCACCTTATGTACATGGTTGTGTGTATGTTACTTCCATGTGTAACTCCAAGAAGGCTTTTTTGTAGGCTTAAGGTGAGCTGATTCTTCTTAAGTGTGCTCTTTACATGCATTAGTTGGTATCAAATCAAGTTATTTCTTGAGGATTGGATCATGGGGAACCTTATTGGATTGGTTCTAGGGTGGAAGATCTAAGGTCTGAGTGATAACTTGTAGAAGGTTATGGTCTTGCATAAACTATTATCAAGATGGTTTGTGGTAGGAGAAATGTTGACAATGCTATAATGGATGTGTTGAGGAAGATTGCAACAAGACTTGATGCCTTTAGTTAGTCATTCTAAAGTACAAAGGTGAAAGAATGATTCAAGCTAAGGCTTTGTAACCATTACTTGTGTAGTCTGCAGAGAAAGGAGCATCAAAAGTGACTAGGTTGGAATGCAAATGTGAACTACCATCATAAGAAGAACTAAGTGATAGGTTTATCATGCTCAATTTTTCTTCTTTATTTATTATTTTTCAAGTTTTGTTTGAACTGCATCCCTCTTCTTTAGAAGTCCTAGTGTGACAAAGTACAAGTCCCCTTGAGGAAAAATATGACATTGAATGCTTTCATGATATTTTCAAAATGTAAGACCTTGAGAAGGAAGAATGGATAATATCAAGGCATACATGAATTGGACCAAGACCATAGTCCAATTCAATTGTCAAAAGTGAAGCAAGTAGTAAGCATTGTAATGAAGCTTCAAAGGTGGCAATAGAGTTGAGATATGTGACAAGGGAGATAATGGCTCTATTGTATACACTTTTCTAGGACCAAAAGCATTTTTAGTGGAGAGGTTTGATCTAGGTGGATCTAAAACTAAAAAAGTTTAGTGTTCCAAAAATCTCTTGGAAGTAATGACAACTTGAACCTAATGGAACTCAAAAGGGCTCGAAAGGAGTTCGTTTCCACAAGTTATGGCTAGTCAAAGATTTGGTCAAACCTCATACAAATTGCATCAAAATGGTGAAAATTTGGCCATCTCAAAAGTTCCAACAATGTCTTCCAAATTGAAGAGCTCGTCGAGAGATTTCTAATCACATTCATTTCATCAAAAATGAAGATGGGATGTAGAAGTTATGGCAATTCAAAGTTAAGGTGAAAAGAATTATTTTGATGATATTAGCATGATCTCATCATGCTATCATGGTAGAAAATGACATAGCTTTTCCACCAGTTAGTGCTTGACATGTGGCATGATCAAGATTTGGCACATTGGTCATTTTTATCAAATATAACTTGGACATGTGGCATTTGAGGAATGAATAAGAGAGTGCCACATGGCACCACCATGTACTACCACATAGGACCTCGTGTATATGACTATTGAACTATTATAAAAAAAAATTCAAATTTTTGATATGAATACATAATGCCTTAACCTCAAGAAACCATTTAACTTTACTATTATTGTGAGTGGATTCATCATTAACGAACCCATCCAAAGAAGGAATGAAGTTGGTGGGATTAGATCCTCCAACCAATGCACCACCAAAAGCTTTTTCCACCATAACACCATTTATAGTGTTTAAACTAATTTTCGATAATATTTGTCTTAACTGATATGTATCTACCCAACCTTATTAAAATAAGGAGTATCATCAAAATAATGAATAAATAATGAGTGGTTCCAAGCAATGTAATTTGTAGGGTGGTTGTAAATGAAATTATATTTTCCATAAAAGGGTTTTTTCTTTTGGTCATATGGTTAAATCCCATTATAGTATAATTTTACATATGAAATGGGGTTAGGAGGCTTATGTAAGGCATGTAACATCTAGGGGATTTTCACATTTGATTTAGTCAATGCAAAGAGGAATGTCAGAGTTACTCTAATCAAGAATAATTCTTGAAGGAGGAAATGATGTAATGGTGTTTTGTCTCTATAGTAAAGCCTTTTTAAGCAAAGTCTTTCTTTCTATTTAGAAACTAGTCTTGAATCTTTGAGGGCTTGTATGCAAGGTGGTTTGAGTCAAGATTTGTATAACGAATTTGTGATTAGACTATAGTAGGTTGTAAATCAACTTTGGGACCATCAATAATGCATCAGTCACTCAATTGAGCTAGACCCAGAGACATAGTCCACTTAGATTAGATGAACTTCATAATCAAATTGGTTCTCTTCACTCTCTCTTCTCAATCTCTAGTGATATAACTCTCTCTTTCTATTGATCATTGATGAGAGCCAGTTATAACCTATTTAATGCCCTATTTTAATCCATTTTATGTACTTACCTATTCCCTTATTCCATTTCCATTATATTCCGTCCCATTTTATTGTTTTATATTGCATATGGATTAATATTTATAAGCAATATTTAATATTGTCTTGGGATTAAATTTTTGAGAATTCACTATTTATTGTTTATACTAATCTTTATTATCATATTATGTTTTTTTGGATTTGAAAAAATACACAAATCAAATCCATAAGCCCTTGAATCACCTACTTGTAGAAAACCTGTTAGAGAGAAGAAAAAGACAAGAAGAGCCAAGGGTTTGGTCTGAAAATAAGAAAATGTATTCTTAGATAAAATGTAAATTTTTGTACAATATGATATGATATGAAAATACACTAGGAGAGCCTATTTATAAAGGCCTCTAGGAAGCTTTTAGAATGAGCTAGAAAGCACTAGGAGATAAGCATGATAACTCAGCATATGTCCACAGAAGGTGGATTATCCTCCATGTAGACAAGAGGATAAGTATGACAAGGTAGGAGAAAATTCTTGTGTTGTTAACAAGTCAATACATAAAAGTATGCTAACTCTTAGATGAAAACTAATAAATAAATGCATTTATCCTAAGCAAACTTAAGGAAAGCATAAATAATAATTATTTACTCGAACACCCCCTCTTAAGTGCAACTTAGGGGAATGCACTTAACCTCACAAAAACTAAAATGAAATATAGAATGGGTGCTAAAAAGTAGGCCATGTTAGGTACCCATGTACAAATGCAAAGAAATACAACCTCTAAAAATGGGGAAAGAGGGAAAACCTCATGGGAAAAACCCTCCCCCAAAAAGAGGTAAGTACAAACATGCAAATAAAACATGAGGGAAGGAAGGAAGGCCTCAACAAGACCCCCCAAGGAAAACTTGCACTAGAAATGGCTCAAGAGACTCTCTCAAAAGCATAAGTACAACCATCACATCTATGAGAGATAGAAAAGACACCAAAGCCCCCCTAGAATAATGGAGCCCTTCGATAAAGAATCAAACCAATGAAACTCCAATACAGAGGAAATAAGGGAGCATAACAAGGGAACCCCTAAATGAGAGGTTAAAAAAGAAGGCCTAGCTGATGCTCAAAGGAGAAAATATGAGGATCCTGAAAGAGAAACTGCAAGGTAGGTGCAATGACACTGTCATGAGTGTCCACTATAGAATTTGTAATAGGTGAACTTGGAGGCTTGATGAATGGAGCTAGAGGATCAGGTAGAGTAGAAGAAGAATCATATTCAAGAGAAAAGACCTCAATTGGATGTGGTGTGGAAGTCAAAATAGGGATCTCAAGAACAATACAAAGGTTCAAGGATCCTAACTGCAACACATGATGCTCTTGCAAAAGACAAGAAGTGTGCTCTGATGATGCAGATTGTGGACCAAACTGCAAGAAGGTGTAGAGATAGGTTGAATGATCAACTATCCCTATAGAAATAAGACATCCTTTTGCACTCTCTTGAATGAAGACTAAATCTACAGTGAACTCAATTGTCTTTCATGATCCACTATGTGTAATCTAAGAAATTGAGAGAAGGTTTGCAAATAGAGATGGAACATACAATACATCATTGAATACACCATCTTGAATTCTAGCTAAACTTTTCCCACAGACTGGTAGGGCAGTATTATTCCCAATGAGAATATGAGGAATGGGAGAAGCCTCAAGTGGAGAAGACACCTTGATAAGATGTCATATGGTGAGAAGCACTTGAATCAAATATCTAAGGCACCTGGGAAGGGGACACAATGGATGCCTGTAATGCATGACCCTATCCAAAATATGGTGTAGATGTGGAAGAACACTAAAAGGTAGACCCTTGTGAGGTAGAAGAGGATGGAGAAGAAATAGTGCTCTTCTCAAGAAGAGCTTGCAAATTTGCAATCTATTTCTCATAGCCATCAAATCTCTTCTGAAAATAATGTGCCTCACCATGAGATCCTTTCTAATAATAGGAACAAGTAGCAATCTTAGTCTTCTTTTTCTCCTTCTTCCTAGAAGAAGAGGGTGGACCAATAGAGTGTTGAGAAGAGGAATTAGATATTTGCTTTGGCTTTTGCTCCTGTGTATCCTTAGCAACCAATGCATGTGACTATGAACCTGTAAGTGAATCCATCTAAGTGATCTTGGATTGCTCCCATGTCAATCAATCACAAAATGTCTCAAAAGAAGGCATCTAATGTTTGGTACCAAAGGCATCTTGAGAAAGTAAAAGAAAAGATCTTATGTTGTCCTCACAACTTTGAGAGTATCAAAAACATTCACTCATCATCTATTTTATTTTTCCCACATCCCTGCAAAACTATGCACATAGATTGAACTTCATCAAGAAGTCTTCAATGGTGGGAAAGCTATCAAGTGTCAAAGTAGTCAACTCTACATCAAGTTACAATCCACAAAATTCATTCACTATGCCAAAAAAGTTATGAAACTTGGTCCAAATAGCTCGAGGAGTGGTCTAACTATCCAAGTGAAATAGGAGACTATCTGAGATGTTTAGTGCTATTAATCCCATGTCTTCATCCATTTTGTTTCTATGCTAAAGAACCTCAAAATGGTATAGTAGAATAGGTTGGTTCTCATCCAAACATGACCATAAACCTAGTGACATGAGAAGCCTAGTCATTTGTGCTTTTTAGGTGTGATAGTTGTGCGACATGAGCCAAGTCACAAAAGGATCCAACATTGAGTGAAGAAGATTGAAGTAGAAGGGTCTTATTCTAAAGTAAATTATAGAAAATGAAATCCCCCCCCCACAATTGATAAAGATATCCCTCAAATAAAAAATAAATAACTATAGACAACACAAAAACTAAGAAAAGAACCTGGATTCTTGATGCAGAAAGGGAGGAAATTGAAGCCTCTACTTCAACACCAAACATAAGAGTCCAATATTACTCCAAATTGATTCCAAATCTGGAAAGTAGACGATAAATCATGGACTTTTAAAAAAATAGTAGTGAAATATATGTCCATATGAGCCCAAATGAAGCCTTTTGATGTGCAAAAAATAGGATTTTTGACTTGCAAAAAAATTCAGGTCTAGAGATGTCAAACTTCTTGCACAAATGTGTAGATCACAAAATTCTACCCCAAAAAAAAAAATTGCTCGGAAAAATGAGTAAGTATGAGGGAGATATCAATGTTTGAAAATCACCTCTGTAGTTATTTTTTCTGAATCGCTACCATCGCACCTCCAAAAAATAAAGAAAAAATATCAAAAAATACTTGATCTATTATGTCAAACCCTCTTTCTCCTTTTTCTCTAAACACTAAACAAGATGCCTACCTCTGATACCATTTTGGATTTGAGCAAATACACATATAAAATCCACAAGCCCTTGAAGCACCTACATGTAGAAAACCTATCACAAAGAAGAAAAAGATAAGAAGAGGCAAGGGTTTGGCCTAAGAATAAAAAAATTATATTCTCAGATAAAATATAAATTACTATACAATATGATATGATATGCAAATAAACTAGGAGAGCCTATTTATAAAGGCTTCTAGGAAGCTTCTAGAATGAGTTACAAAGTGCTAGGAGATAATCATGATAGCTTAGCATACATCCATAAAAGGTGGATTATCCTCCATGTAGACAAGAGGATAAATATGACAAGGTAGGAACAAACTCCTATGTTGTTAAAAAGTCAATACATAAAAGTATGCTAATTCCTAGATGAAAACTAATAAATAAATGCATTTATCCTAAGTAAACTTAAGTAAAGCATAAATAATAATTATTTACTCTAATATGTTCAACATTTTGTAGCTGTTTCATCAATATAAAACTCCATCAACTTTGACATAATCTACATTTTTTTTACATATCATTAACCCTACATGAATATGTGGAGAGGACTTTGAAGACTAGTGGAGGATGCATTTTCCAGCTACATAGTTTTTATTAAGAAAACATATTACTACACTACTTATTGCATCTGCATGGAATAATAATGGGGAAACATTCTCTCCACATGGAACTATCACCTTCCCCATTTCTCAAAGGTTATAATAGATTTATTCCTTCTCTATGGACAGAAAGATAAGAATTATTGACCATTCTATTATTTAGATTGATGGTTGCACATGTAAACAATGTGTATTGTAGGAGTAAGGAACTAAGGTAGAAAATATTGCAGCTGAGATTCATTTCAAGTATCATGTGGAAAACAAACCAAATAAACCCAATTCTATTGGAACAAACTGCCTATTCTTTGCAAATCATAGATTTGTAATAGCTTTTTTATGTAATCACCATTACTATTACATACATATAAGCAGCAAGAGATGTAGTGTAGGGTGTGGACAGTCTTATAAAAACACAAATTTCTATAGAATAGAGGTAGATTTAAATACATATTTTTTGGCAAGGAGAAACTATTGTACATAGATTGGAATATTAATGTCTTGAAATAAATAAAAGTAATAGATTTTGGCATGGTTATAGTAGCGTAGAGTTTGTCTTCTCTACTCATCATGCAAATTGAGGAGTTTGGGCCCGCTCTTTGGCAAAGCACGATGACTATTTTATTTAGTGTAGTTTATTTGTTATATAGTATTAATAGTTTTATTATGTATTTATGTCTTTTAATAAACTAGATGTTCAGGTTTTCATCATTTTATTCATTTCTAGATTAGTTGATTTATATTCTAGATTAGTTAATACGTTAAATTATTATTGATATTATCCTATTACTGATTGATGTTTTTGAATTTGCTTTATTTTTAATGTTCTTATCGCTGGGTTTATTTAGTTTCTCATAGACTCAATTTCATGTGTTGTAGTTGCATTCATAATCCCTCATTTCACAACTATCATCCCTTGATGGAAAACTACTTAGATGCCTTTCGCAAGCTTACACTTTCAGATTGACACGTATAGACCAGCCAAACTTTGTCACAAATTATTTAATTCTTTTGTTATTATTTTCCCTAGTGTTGGGTTATCAATCATGTTATTTTAATATTTAATTTCTTTTCAATTATACATTAGCCATTAAGTATTTGTACACCTTTATGCAATTTCACTTAGCATATAATTTTCTAGATCTCAAAATTAGATCAAGTGGTATCAGAGCCTACTTTGGCAAGTTTTACAAGAAGTGATTGCAGGTGTGCTTTCCACAATGACATCAAAAAAGGGGGAATCATCCAAGATGGAATTGACTCCATCTATGGTGGAAAGAATCCACTCTATCAAAGAGGATGTGGAACTACTCTTTCAAGACTGCTAGGAGCTAGATGAGAGATTCCAGAAGTTGGAAGAAGCTAATTAATGGCTCCAATTAGAGAAAGCAAATCTTTGAAGGCTTCTAGAAGAGGCCAATAGGGAGAAGTAGAGCTTACACAAGATGTTCCAAAGGGAGCATATTGGAAGATTAAGTCCTCTTCATTCACAGAGTGTTGGCATGTGTGACTTGAGCCCATGATTAGAAGGAAATTCTTTGTACTCTTCGCTCACCCCACCTAGGAGTATGGATGCATCATTAGTTGTGAAGTCCTTACCCAAGCAAGGATTCCCTTGTGGTCATAGAAAGTGGGCTAATTATGGCTCAAATGAGAATGCAAGCCATTGTGCTTTTTGTAAACATGTGGAGTACCTAAGATAGTTTGAAGCTAGTATCAACCAAAGTGGTTGGGTGGAGGTAACTTCTGCATCATAATAGAAGCAGGAACCTTAACAAAACTCTATTGGGAGTTTTGAGAAGCACATTAAAGGCATCGGTAAGGAACTAATGTACAAAATCTGATATAGTGGAAAAGCCTCGGGTATCCATGAGAAAGGCATGACCCATCCTATTCAGGCAAAGTAGAGACCTCAAAAGCAAGGATTGGGATATGGAAGAACTGATATGAACTTTGAGGCCTTGTTGATGGTAAATTCTTTGGACAATGCTGAGGGTGTTGAAGCTAAGTCTTCACTAAAGAAGAAGGTCAGGATGCATGAAAGGATCCAAAAATTTTGCAACCATTTTTCAGATAAGTGGTCAATAGAGAGAGAAGTGTTAGAAGTTGCACCCAAAACTCTGATACTCTCCTAGGTTCATTGTAGAATCTATGTTAGAATTCTTTAGAATAACTGAGAGTGGGGGGGGGGGGGGGGGGTTGAATCAGTTATCCAAGGTCCAAATGCCCTAATAATACTTTTTCACAACTTATAATGAGTCTATAAGCTTTTCATCCATCCAAACTTAAATCAACCATCTTAGCAAGTTACAACAAATCAACATGCAGGAATAAAACATGCAAGATCAACACATGACACAGTGATTTACGTGGAAACCCAATTTGGGAAAAACCACCAGTAACATGCTACTTGATTTTCACTCTTCTAAAGTGATGCCCTATTAAAAGCCTACCATGTTAAAGGCTTACAACACACTGTTAAATGTGACCTTGTTAGAGGATTTCACCATACTATTAGGAATGGGCCTGATCAAAGGAATTTAGAACATTCACTTGGAATGTCACCCTGTTAAAGGATTTACAACATGGCTATTAAACCAACCTAGGTCCGTAGGATTTAAACTATCTATTACAATTGCTAGAGAGTAACAATAATGGATTGTTGATTTGATACAACTTACAACATACTTTGCAGATTTTAGATCACTCTTTAGTTCAGTCCTTTTGCTTGGCTTTTAATCACTTTAGTTCTTACAGCTTGTCATCTCAAGCTTCGTCTCCTTGAGTCTTCTTACTCATCATATCAATGCATCCATATCTATGGCCATCTATTGAAGTAGAGTAACTGTGCTTTCTTCCTCCTTAGCACCTCCTTTAGCACTTTATGCTTTCATGCTTGACCTCTTCTCTATCTCTTCATGACCTTATGATTCCTTAAATAGAAATCTGGTTCACCTTTTCCAGTCGATTCTCCCTTTCCAACTTTAGGGTTTTAAATGGATTAGGTAGGATACAATGTATCTACCCCATATCTTGCCTTTATCTAGAAAACTTTGTCTAGAGTCTAGTTGTATTCTCCAAAAATGTTCTACATGGTGTTCTGTGCCACCAGCTCATCATTCTTATCTTCCATTTAATTCACAGATTTCTAGATAACAACCTTGTCATCTTAGATCTGGTGAATCTTCAATTTTCAAAAGAATGAAGCAACTCGGCACTATTGGTTTACTGATGCTCGACATCTTTGTGATGTTCGGCACTTGATTCTGCTCAGCACTTTATTCAGCTCGACACTTGATTCTGCTCGGCACTCGACACTTGATTTTGCTTGGCATCTAAAGTTCACTTTGCACTTGCTCGGCTTCAACTAGGAATCTGTTTGGCTCCTTAATGATCTTAGTTAGTCTTTACAAATGACTTAGCTAAAACCTTACATCTTTGATATGTTTCAATGTGCCTATTCTCTGTGTCTTAGAGTATGTCATCAATACACTTTTCATCAATGACTTAGCTGATCCTTGGACTTCATTACAACATCATAACTTTAACCTTTCTCTAGGTGTTCTAGTTACATCTTATTAATTGTCTCCTAAATGTCAATCAACCAATTGATAGTATTTGGATCACTAAAGAAATTGTCATTCCTGCAAGTAGCAAGTTTGACATCAATGACAAAACAATGATTAAGAACATTCTTTACCAGTTCCATATGATCATTCCAACAATTTTTCTCATGATGTTTTCAATCATTTCCAACAATCTAGTCAACCCAAAGATGACAAAGTAGGAGTTGAGGTAGTACCTAACACCACCATGTAAGAGACCAAGGTGCAAGTAGTGCTAGTAGTTTCCACCACCCCTGAGGTAGTCTTGGTGGAAGCACAAAATCTTCATCTTTGAGTAGTGAGAAACCTAAGAAAGGAGGTTCCTTTGAACAACTTCATAAGAGTTGGGAGAAATTTTTAGGTAACTGGAAATATCAACTTTATGTGTATTACCTTTCATTTTATTTTTTAGAGTAGGGTAATTGTTGATAGTAATCTAGTGTGTTTATGAGTATATAATTCTAAATAAATTTGATTGTAATAAAGTTGTATAATCCTATGGGTGAGATGTTTGTATGACTATGAAAACCTATCTCTTGTAATCTAGAAAGGAGAATACTTTGAGATTCTTATTGAAAACTTTGTGTGGTGTTAGGCTTTCTAGAAGAAGTACCTATTATAGCTAGTGTGATTCAGAGTTATAGAGAATGGTTAGCTAATGCCTTAAAGTTATTTTCTTTATGACTCGATTAAAATAATCAATTGATGACTGATGATCCTATAGGTCTTTGTCATGACCTTGGTGCATATGCTAATATATGGGGCTTTCTGGTGATGCCTTTAGTTAGCCATTCTAAAGTAAAAATGTGAAAGAATGTTTCATGTTGGGGCTTTGTTACCATCACTCGTGCAGTCTCCAAAGAAAGAAGGGGCATCAAAAGTGACTAGGTTGGAATATAGACATGAACTACCATTGTAAGAAGCATTGAGTGATAGGTTTACCTTGCTCAAATTTTCTTCTTTCTTTATGGTTTTTCAAATTCCATTTGAATTGCATCCCTCTTCTTTAGAAGTCCTAGTGTGACCAAAGTACAAGTCCCCTTGAGGAAAAATATGACATTGAATGCTTTCATGATATTTTCAAAATATAAGATCCTGAGAAGGTAGAATGGATAATATCGAGGCATAGGTGAATTGGTCCAATACCATAGTTTGATTCACTTATCAAAAGTGAAGCAAGTAGTAAGCATTATAATGAAGCTACAAAGGTGGCAAGAGAGTTGAGATTTGTGACAAGGGAGATAAAGGTTCTACTATATACACTTTTGGAGGACCAATAGCCTTTTTAGTGGGGAGGTTTGATCTAGGTGGATCTACCACTATAAATTTAAGTGTTCCAAAATCTCTTGGAAGTATTGCCAAATTGTCAAATTGAACTTGATGTAACTTGAATGGGCTTGAAAGGAGTTCATTTGCACAAGTTATGACCAGTCAAATTTTTGGTCAAACCTCATATAGATGCCATCAAAAAGGTGAAAATTTGACCATCTCAAAAGTGGTCAACAATGGATTTCAAATTGAAGAGCTCCTAAAGAGCTTTCTAACGTGTTCGTTTCATAAAAAATGAAGATGGGATGTAGAATTTGTCAAAATTCAAAGTTAAGGTGGAAAAAATTATTTTGATGATGTCAACATGATGTCATGATGCTGACATGGTAGAAAATGACATGGCTTGTCCACTAGTCAGTGCTTGATATTTGCCATTATGAAGATTTTAGACATTGGTCATTTTTATCCATTCCAACTTGGACACATGACATTTGAAGAGTGAATAAGAGAGTGCCATGTGGCATCACCATTTGATGCAACATAGCATCTTGGGTATAGGATAGGTAAACTATTATAAAAAAATTTCCACGTGTGGGGTTTGAACCCATAAAGCCTTGACCTTAAGCAACCACCTTTGCCACTAAACCAACCATTCATCTTTAGTATTATTGTGATCAGATTCCTTATTATCCAACCTGTCCAAAGAAGGAATGAAGCTAGTGAGATTTGATCCTCCAACTATTGTATCACCAAAAGCTTTTGCCACCATCACACCATTTATAGTGTTTGAACTACTTTCGGATAATATTTGTCTTAACCAATATCTATCCACCCAACCTTGTTAAAATAAGGAGTATCACAAAACTAATTACCAAATAATGAGTGGTGTCAAGAAAAGTAATTTGTAGGGTGGTTGTAAATGAAATTATATTTTCCATGAAAGGGTTATTCTTTTGGTTATATGGTTAAATCCCATTATAGCATAATTTTATCTATAAAAATGGGTTAGGAGGCTTATGTAAAGAATGGAACATCTAAGGAGCATTCAAATTTGATTTAATCAATGCTAAGAGGAATGTGAGAGTTTCTCTAATCAAGAAGAATCCTTGAAGGAGGAAATGATGTAATGGTGTTTTATCTCTATAGTAAAGCCTTTTTAAGTAAAGTCTTTCTTGCTCTTTAGAAACTAATCTTGCACCTTTGAGGGCTTGTATGCAAGAAGGTTTGAGTTAGGATTTGTATAATGACTTTGTGGATGGACTTGTGATGAACCTCCTTATAGCAATATCGTGAGAATGCTCGAAATAACAGAATACAAAGTGATAGCAGAACTCAGAATGAATCTACTGATCGCAGGCCACTTCGAGGGGGTAACCTCCTTTGAGCAAGCTCAATACAATAAACTCGTCCGTGTCCATCAAGGGCCTCAACCTATTCTTATATACTGAGTACGATCTAGAAAAGTAATACTACCTATGCATGTGGGATAGTAAAATATACTCACGGGACGACTTACAAAGCATATGCGTCCAACAACACTACTCTAACAAAATAAACAGAAGGAACACACAGGTTCCTAACATCCCCTCTCCCTTAGAAAAAAGCTTTGTCCTCAAAGCTTAAGGTGTGGAAATTGTTGTTGAATCTGAAGAAGGGGTTCCCAGGTAGCATCCTCTGGTTGCATGCCATGCCACTGAATCAAGACCTCAGAGATGGAGCGAGAGCGAAGCTGGCGAGTGCGCTGGTCAATGATTGCCACCGGCTCCAAGATAATGGATCCTTCCGTATCCATTTCAGGGAGAGTAGTTTGTGCTCTGACAGTGGTACCCAGAACTTTCTTTAGACAAGAAACATGAAAGACTGGATGAATGCGGGAAGAAGGAGGAAGTTCCAGTTTATAAGCAACTGAACCAATCTTCTGCAGAACCTTATAAGGCCCATAAAATTTTGGGGCCAGCTTATGACGCCCTTTCAGCTTTAGGGAGGATTGTTTGTATGGCTGTAGACGAAGAAAAACCATATCCCCAACTTGAAATGAGCGCTCAGAACGGTGTTGATCTGCTTGCTGTTTCATCCGATTACGGGCCATGTGAAGATTATCCTGTAACGTACGAAGAATCTGATCCCTGCTGCGGAGAACTATGTCAACTGCCTGGACTGGTGAGCTGTTGGGAGTGTAGGGAAGGAGCACTGGAGGTGCCTGACCATAGACTGCTTCATATGGAGTCATTTTAGAGGCAGTGAGGTAAGAGGTATTGTACCACCATTCAGTTAAAGGGAGCCACTTGGCCCACTGATGTTGCTGTTCGAAAGTGAAGCAACGAAGATAAGTTTCCAAGCATTTATTGACAATTTCAATTTGACCATCAGTTTGTGGGTGATAGCCCGAACTCATCTTCAGTTTGGTGCCAGTTTTCTGAAACAGTTCAGTCCAAAAATGACTGGTAAAAGTTGCATCACGATCAGAGACAATGGAAGAAGGGAGTCCATGAAGACGAAATATCTGGTCCATGAAGATTTGTGCAACAGAGGAGGCAGTATAGGGGTGGCTGAGGGCACAAAAATGACTATATTTCGAGAGACGATCAACCACAACCAAGATCACTGTCTTGCCACCGGATTTAGGAAGCCCTTCAATGAAATCCATAGAAATATCAGTCCAAATCCGTGTAGGGATGGGCAATGGTTCGAGCAAGCCAGGAAGGAGGGTCGTTTCACCCTTGTGGCGTTGGCAAGTATCACATTCAGCCACCATCTGTTGAATTGTCTGCTTCATCCCTTTCCAAAAGAAGTTTCTCCGTGCTCGCTCATAAGTTTTGAGGAAGCCTGAGTGCCCTGCTGAAGGAGAAGCATGGAGTTCATAAAAAATAGCCTGATGTAGAGCTGGGTTCTGAGGAAGCACTAGCCGACCCTTGTATCGAAGAGAAGCACCATCCCAAGAGTAATGTGGTATAGGAGAAGGATTATTGGCTAGCTGGTGAATGATTTGAGATAAAGAAGAGTCACTGTCATAGCCCTGTTGAACAGACGCTAACCAATTGGGAATGGGCATAGAAATAGCGGAAAGGGAAGCTTGATTATCAAATGTGCGAGAAAGAGCATCTGCCACAATATTCTCCTTACCCTTCTTGTAGGTGATCTCATAATCATACCCCATGAGTTTGCTGACCCATTTCTGTTGTGTAGGAGAGGATACCCGTTGTGCCAGGAAGTATTTCAGACTTTGGTGATCGGTTTTGATGCAAAAATGACTCCCTAAGAGGTATGGCCGCCACTTCTATACAGCATGCAAAATAGCCATCATTTCTTTTTCATAAGTAGAGAGGGCTAGATTCTTACCAGAGAGGGCTTTGCTAGTGAACGCAATAGGATGGTCATCTTGCAGGAGAACAGCACCCAATCCATTGCCGCAAGCATCACTCTCAATAGTGAAGGGTTTGGAAAAATCTGGCATCGCGAGAACAGGTGTACTGCACATAGCCTGTTTTAGTTGTTCAAATGCAGTCTCAGCAACAGGGGTCCAGGAGAAGGCATCCTTTTTTAACAGAGCTGTCAATGGTGCTGCAATTTTCCCGTAATCTTTGACAAACTTGCGGTAGTAGCCAGTCAACCCCAAAAAACCCCGAAGGCTCTTGAGAGTTTTAGGATGCGGCCAAGTTTTCATGGCATCTATTTTTGTAGGATCCACCCGCACTCCATGGTGTGCAACAATATGCCCGAGATACTCCACTTCCTCCTGGCCAAACACACATTTAGATAGTTTTGCACAGAGTTGATGATCAGAGAGAAGTTGCAAGACAAGCTCCAGATGATGGAGATGCTCAGCCCAAGTTTTGCTATATATGAGGATATCATCAAAGAAGACCAGAATGAATTTCCGGAGGTATGGTCGAAATATGTTATTCATCACTGCCTGAAATGTTGAAGGAGCATTCGTGAGGCCAAAGGGCATGACTAAAAATTCATAGTGACCATCATGTGTGCGGAAGGCAGTTTTAGGTATATCCTCCTCATTAACCCGAATTTGATGATACCCAGAACGAAGATCTAACTTGGAGAAAAAATGAGCCCCATGAAGTTCATCAAGAAGTTCATCAACAACTGGAATGGGAAACTTGTCCTTTATAGTGAGATGATTAAGTGCTCGGAAATCAATGCAGAGTCGCCATGACCCATCTTTTTTGTGAACAAGCAGAACTGGAGAAGAAAAGGAACTGGTACTAGGGCGAATAATACCTTGCTTCAGTAAGTCACGGACAAGTATCTCGATTTTGGTCTTCTGATGAAATGGGTAGCGGTAGGGCCTGATGTTGGGCGGAACACTGCCAGGAAGGAGCTGAATACGGTGGTCCTCTGGACGAGAAGGAGGTAATCCCACAGGTTCAGCAAATACACCAGAATACTTGTCCAAAATGTGTTGGAGATTGGCAGGAGTGCTAGAGACTGCTGATGGCTGCATCTGAATGGAATGGAGCTGAGCGATGACACCATGTGAATTCTTCTTAAGAAGTTTTTCCATACGGTGTGAACTGATGATGCTGAGAGACCCTAGTTGTAAGCCTTTCAAAGTGTGTTGGTGCCCCTCGGCTGAAAACTGCATCCAAAGTTCAGCAAAATCCCAGAGAATGGGGCCAAGAGTGCATAACCATTGGGCACCCAAAACCACATCACAGCCACCTAAGGGTAAGGAAAACATGTCAGAGCGCATGTTATAATCTCCAATAGAGAGACGCACATTGCGACATTTCCCTTTACAAGGTAAAGTGCCCCCATTGGCAATCATGACTTCAAAGCTAGAGCAGGGATGGATAAAGCAATCAGCCTGTTTGGCTATGCGTGGATCAATGAAGTTATGAGTGCTACCAGAATCAATGAGTATAGTAAGAGGGATCTTCTTGAAGAAACCCTGGACCCGCATGGTTTGTGGAGCAGTGACTCCTGCCAAAGCATGGACAGATATCTCTGGTGGAGCTTCTGGTGAAGGAGGTTCAGGCTGGTGAGGCTCAACCTCATCATCCACTGTTTCCTGAGCATCTACATATTCTTCTAGTTCCGGTGGAGAATCCACATCCAAGAGATAGAGCTTTTGCTGAACACATCTATGGCCCCGAGACCATTTCTCATCACAATTATAACAAAGCCCTTTGTCTTGCCTGACTCGCATCTCTGTTTCAGACAAGTGCTTGATCGGAGTAGTTCTGGGAGCTGGTATGACTGGAGGGTTGTGAGAACCTGTATTTCTGAATGGAACAAAATTAGATCTGGAGCGTTGTAGAGCACTAATCTTGTCTTCCACTAACTTAGCCAACCCAAGGGCTTCCATCATTGTAGTAGGTCGAAACATTTTGACTTCTGAGCGAAGTGCATCCTTCAGACCACTGACAAAACAACTACGGAAGAATTCATCAGACAAGCCCTCTGTGTGATTAGCTAATTTTTCAAACTCTGTCTGGTATTCTCTTACAGTGCCTGTTTGACGCAGTTTAGTGAGTGCTCCTGTGAAATCATCAAAGGAACTAGGGCCAAAGTGCTCCAAAATGAGGGTGCACAATTCTCTCCATGTTGGGCCTACATTAGCCTTGATGTACCAACGGAACCATTGAAGAGCTTCATGTTTCAAATGAAAAGATGCAAGGGGGACTTTGTGGTTATCCAAAGTATTATGCAAGCTAAAATACTACTCTGCCCTATAGATCCATCCAGTCGGATCAGAACCATCGAAGCGTGGAAAATCAAGCTTTGGTCCACGGAAATTGGCAGAAGAGGACCCAGTATCTCCTGAATGGTTTCGGCTCATGGCTGACTGTTGAAAGTTAAGACCCAGAATTTTGTCATCCAGATCTTGAAGTTTGGTTTTGAGGGATGCCATTTCTTCTTCCATGATTTTTGCTCCTGTACGCGTAACAACCATAAAGCAAGGGTTTTTTTTTTTTTTTTTTTTTTTTTTTTTTTTTTTTTTTTTTTTAAACAGTCGACTTAGAAAAATTCACTCACAGACAGAACAACTGAAAAGAGTTATTGCAATAACAAGAGATATTAGAAGTGAGAGGAACCTGAAGGCCACGACAGAAAAAAAATTTGATGTAATTTCCACCCAGCGAGCCCAAGAGAGTGCTCTGATACCAGATGTGATGAACCTCCCTATAGCAATATCGTGAGAATGCTCGAAATAACAGAATACAAAGTGATAGCAGAACTCAGAATGAATCTACTGATCGCAGGCCACTTCGAGGGGGTAACCTCCTTTGAGCAAGCTCAATACAATAAACTCGTCCGTGTCCATCAAGGGCCTCAACCTATTCTTATATACTGAGTACGATCTAGAAAAGTAATACTACCTATGCATGTGGGATAGCAAAATATACTCACGGGACGACTTACAAAGCATATGCGTCCAACAACACTACTCTAACAAAATAAACAGAAGGAACACACAGGTTCCTAACAGGACTGCAATATTTTTTAAATCAACTTTGGGAGCATCAATAATACATCGATCACTCAGTTGAGCTAGACTCAGAGACGTAGTCCACTTAGATTGGATGAACTCTGTAATCAAATTGGCTCTCTTCTCTATCTATAGTGATATAACTCTATCTTTCTATTGATCATGTTATTTTAATATTTAATGTCTTTTCAGTTATACATTAGGCATTAAGTATTTGTACATCTTTATGCAATTTCACTTAGCATATAATTGTCTAGATCCTAAAATAAGATCAACTAGTATCAGAGCCTAGTTTGGAAAGTTTTGCAAGAAGTGATTGTAGATTTACTTTCCATAATGACATTAGAGAAGGGGGAATCATTCAAGATGGAATTGACTCCTTATATGGTGGCAAGCATACACTCTATCAAAGAGAAAGTTGAACTACTCTTTCAAGATGACTCAAAAGAGGAAGAGAGATTCCAAAAGTTGGAAGAAGCTAATCAACAACTTCAATTAGAGAATACAAATCTTTGAAGGCTTCTAGAAGAAGCCAATAGGGAGAAGCAAATATTGCATGAGATGCTCCAAAGGGAGCATCTCGGAAGAATTCCTCTTCATTTAGGTAGTGTTGGCATGGGTGTCTTGACTCCATGATCAGAAGCAACTTCTTTGTACTCTCTGCTCACCCCACCTAGAAGTATGAATGCATCATCAACTATGAAGTCCTTACCCAGGCAAGGATTCCCTGGTGGTCATGGAAAGTGGGATAATTATGGATCAAATGAGAATGCAAGCCATTGTGCTTTTTGAAAACATGTGGAATAGCTAAGATAGTTTCAAGCCCCTATCAACCAAATTGGTTGGGTGGAGGTAACTTTTGGATCAGAATAGAATTAGGAAACTGAACAACACTCTATTGGAAGTTTTGAGAAGTACATTAAGGAAATTAGTAAGAAACTAATGTCCAAAATGGGATATAGTGGAAAAGGGCTAGGCATCCATGAGCAAGGCATGACCTATCCTCTTGAGGCAAAATAGAGACCTTGAAAGCAAGGATTGAGATATGGAGGAACCAATAAGAACTCTAAGGCCTTGTTGAAGGTAAATTCTCTAGATAATGTTGAGGGTGTTGAAGATGAGTCTTCATTGAAGAAGAAGGTCAAGACACATGAAAGGATCCAAAACTTTTGTAACCATTGTTAGATAAGTGGTCACTAGAGAGAGAAGTGTTGGAAGTTGCACCCAAAACTTTGACACTCTCCTAGGTTGATTTCACTATCTAGTCAACCCAAAGTTGACAAGGTAGGAGTTGAGGTGGTACCTGACACCACCATGCAAGAGACCAAGGCACAAGTAGTAAGGGTAGTTTACACCACTCCTAAGGTAGTCCTGGTGGAAGAACAATAGAGTAGTGAGAAACCCAAGAAAGGAGGTTCCTTTTAACAACTTCGTAAGAAGTGGGAACAATTTTTAGGTAACTAGCAATATCAACTTTGTGTGTATTACCCTTTTTTTTTCTTAAAGAGTAGGGTAATTGTTGATAGTAAGCTAGTGTGTTTATGAGTATATGACTCTAAATAAATTCGTTTGTAATAAAGTTTTATAATCCTATGGGTGAGATGTTTGTATGGCTATGAAAAGCCATATCTCTTATAATCCAAAAAGGAGAATAATTTAAACTTCTTATTGTAGACTTTGTGTTGCATGGGGCTCTCCAGAAGATGTACCTATTATATCTAGTGTGATTTAGAGTTGCATAGAATGGCTAGCTAATTCCTTGAAGTTCTTCACTTGATGACTTGGTTAAAAATGATCAATTGATAATCAATGTTCCTACAAGTCTTTTTCATGACCTCAACACACATGCAAATATATGGAGCTTTCTGGTGATGCCTTTAGTTAGCCATTTTGAAGTTCAAAGGTGAAATAATGTTTCAAGCCAAGGCTTTGTTATCATCACTTGTGTAGTCTCTAGAGAAAGGAGTATTAAAAGTGACTAGGTTGGAATGCAGACGTGAACTACCATCATAAAAAGCACTGAATGAAAAGTTTACCATGCTCAATTTTTCATCTTTCTTTATGTTTTTTCAAGTTCCATTTGAACTAAATCCCTCTTCTTTAGAAGTCCCAGTGTGACCAAAGTATAACTCCCCTTGAGCAAAAATATGACATTAAATGCTTTCATGATATTGTCAAAATGTAAGACCCTAAGAAGGTACAATGGATAGTATTGAGGCATATATGAATTGGACCAGGACCATAGTCTAATTCAATTATCAAAAGTGAAGCAAGTAGTACGCATTGCAATGAAGCTTCAAAGGTGGCAAAAGAGTTAAGATCTATGACAAAGGAGATAAAGGTTCTACCATATACACTTTTGTAAAACCATAAGCCTTTTTATTAGGGAGGTTTGATCTAGGTGGATCTACCACTATAAATTTAAGTGTTCAAAAATCTCTTGGATGTAGTGCCAAATTGAAGAACACATCAAATTGAACCTGATGGAACTTGAACAAACTTGAAAGGAGTTCATTTGCACAATTTTTGGCTAGTCAAAGTTTTGTTCAAACCTTATATAGATGCCATCAAAAAGGTAAAAATTTAACCATCTCAAAAGTGGTCAACAATGGGTTTCAAATTGAAGAGCTTCTCGAGAGCTTTCTGATGGCGTTCGTTTCATTAAAAATGAAGATGGGATGTAGAAGTTATGGAAATTTGAAGTTAAGGTGAAAAACTTTATTTTGATGATGTCATCATGACATTATCATGCTAACATGGCAGAAAATTACATAGCACTTGCACCATTCAGTGCCGAAGATGTGGCAATGTGAAGATTTGGCACATTGGTTATTTTTATCCAATCATACTTGGACAATGAAATTTGAAGAATGAACAAAAAAGTGCCATGTGGCACCACCATTTGATGCCACATAGCACCTTGGGTATAGGACAGGTAAACTATTATAACAAAATTTCCAAATGTGGAATTTGAACCCATGACGCCTTGACCTCAAGCAACCACCTTTATCACTAAACCAACCATTTATTGCAAGTAGATTCATTAACCAACCTATCCAAAGAAAGAATGAAACCGATGGGATTTGATCCTCCAACAACAACACCTCCAAAATGTTTGGCCACCATTACACCATTTACAATATTTAAACTAATTTCAAATAATATTTGTCTTAAATTATATGTATCTACCCAACCTTATTAAAATAAGGAATGTCATCAAACTAATTACTAAATAATGAGTGGTGCCAAGAAAAGTAATTTGTAGGGTGGTCGTAAGTGAAATTATATTTTCCATAAAAGGGTTATCTTTTTGGTTATACTATTAAATCCCTTTATAGCATAATTGTATGTATAGAATGGGGTTAGGAGGCTTATGTAAGGCATGGAAGACCCAGAGGGAATTAGCATCTAATAATTCAATGCCAAGAGGAATGTGAGAGTTTCTCTAATCAAGAAGAATCCTTGAAGGAGGAAATGATGTAATGGTATTTTGTCTATATAGTAAAGCCTTTTTAAGCAAAGTCTTTCTTGCTCTTTAGAAACTAGTCTTGCACCTTTGAGGGCTTATATGAAAGGTGGTTCGAGTTAGGATTTGTATAATGACTTTGTTGATGGACTATATTATGTTGTAAATCAACTTTGGGAGCATCAATAATCCATCAGTCACTTAGTTGAGCTAGACCTAGACACATAGTCCACTTAGATCGGATGAACTCTGTAATCAAATTGGTTCTCTTCTCCCTCTCTTCTCTATTTCTAGTGATATAACTCTCTTTCTATTGATCACGTTATTTTGATATTTAATGTCTTTTCAGTTATACATTAGCCATTAAGTATCTATACACCTTTATGTAATTTCACTTAGCATATAATTGTCTAGATCCTAAAATTATATTAGTTGAAGCTATAGAAATAGCCTTTAGAAGGGTAGTACATATTGAATATGTTAGTGATGAGAAGGAGGTAGTACCTAAACCTAATCTTGAACCTGAAGTTGAACAAGACGAAGGAAGGATTCTAAAATTTTTGTCTAGAACAAATGCTAGACCTCCTGTTGAAGTTTCTTGCTATGATGGAAAACTTGAGACTAATTTAGTATTTGTTTGGATGTTAGAAATGGAAAAGTAGTTTGAGTATGAAGGTACTATTGATAACAAGAAGGTTAAGGTAGAAGTTATAAATTTAAAGGTCATGCATCTCTTTGGTGGGATCATTTCCAAGCTAATAGACAAAGAGAAGAAGCAAAAAACTCAACACATGGATGAAAATTCTTGGAAAGATGAAGAATAAGTTTCTCCCTATAGACTATCAAGTTAGTTTCCTAAGGAAAATACAAAATTCAAGGTAAAAAGACATGTGTGTGAAGGAATATACTGAGGAATTCTACAAACTAGACATCATATCTAGACATGTTGATGATGAAGTGGAAAAGGTGGCTATATACCTTAATGGCCTAAGGATATCAATTCAAGATGAAATCAGCTATTATAAGATATCAAGTGTGGAGGAAGCATATCAATTTTCTTTGAAGGCTAAAGAAAGATTGGCAAAGAAACATGATCAAAGATAGAGAAAAAGAGGTGGTAGATTTCAGAGAAATAGAAGAGAAACTTATGGATAAAGTAATAGATTTGACAATTCAATACAAGATAAAGGATGGAAGTGTTGGTTCTCAAAATTGCATTCTCATTTTGAGCATCTTTTGAAATTTTGAGTCAAATCAAGCCCCATAAATGCATATGTACCTGACTGTACCTTTGAGGCCACTGAGGTGTTTAATGTTTCTAACACCCTCTGTTTAGCCTATCCACCTATTCCATAAAGTTATTTTGAGATTCCAAGTCATTTTGTAAAGTCTCTTTTTGAGCTAGTTTCAAATCTGCATTTTCACCTAAGTGTCAAATAGTGATAGGAGGTTGTGTTTGCCATTGAATATCTCACACCCAGAAATGTTTCATGACTTACTACTTTGGGAATGTCTAGTGTCCATACTTGAGAACCTATGTTTCAAATTTTGATTTGTTTCAAGTTTGTTTGACTAGGTTTTGACTCCCTCAAAGTTGGTCATTTAATATTGTCATGCTAATGCAGATTGTGCAAATTTCTGGGAATCCCTATTTAACATGTTATAACTTATGATCAGTTGACCCAAATGCTAAAATTCCTATTGCATTACATTGTAGATGTTAGAGACTTGTTATGTTTCAAGTTTCATCTCATGAAAAATCTGTTTGATCAATTTTCAAACGCGATTCCAAATGGAATTTCTATCTTTTTACTAGTGTAAGTAAGTGCAGGTTGTTTGGTACCCCTGTTCGTGACAATATAACTCCTAATATATGATTGGTCAAGTCAAATGGATTATACCCTTGTATTTTCCTTTGAAAATACTTTAAGTGTGCCTAGTTTCAAGTGATGATGAAACCATATGCACACTTTTTCAGGTCATTTCCATTTGCAAAAATCACTTTTCAGTCATTGTTTTAGTTTAGAAAATCCAAGTAACCCACTTTGACCATCTGCCATTTACGCTCTGTTATTCATCATGAGCCCAAATCAAAAATCTATACTCTCCTCATATTAGAGGACCAGTGTCCCAGTTTTTGTTTCCCCATGTGGTCATTTGCCCAGTTTTCAAGGCCAATTTGAAACCAAGTTTATGGTTTTCTGATGTGTTTGCTTGTCGGTAATTCTGAGAAGGTAACTTCAATAGTGAATATCCTTTGACCCTGAATTCTTCATGAGACAAGATTCAACAAGGTGAAAGTATATGGAACAAAGAGTCAGTGTGCCAGTTTTGAGAGCTCGATTAGGTGTTTTGGTTAGTTTTTAAGGCTAGTCAAGTGACCCTCTAGCATCAAAATGATAGTTTGAAATGAATTTTTAATGATCGATCAATGCTTGAATTTGAGTTTAATTAGTATCAGATTGATCAATAGGTTTCTTTGAAATGTTAGTCGCCCGAAAATGAATTTTTTTTTTAGTTGGGCCATTATGTGACCCGACTCATATGATCAGGATATAGCTTTATCAACATTGTTGCATTGCATGAATGACAACATTTATCTTCCAAGAGGTAAAATTAGATGAGGATGAATATGATGAATTCAAAAATGAGGTGACAAGTAGTTTAATCAAGGTCGAGATGATGACAATATAGAGACAATAAAAAAAAATGCTTTATAATGTTTAGGGCATCAACTTTTCTCGTAGTTGATTACTATGACTAAGGCAAAGGTAATCAATTTGTATGCTTGTTATCCAAAAGGGAGAGGGTCTTAAAAGAAAAGAAAGCCATGTAGCAGGGAAGCCTTGAACAAGAAATGAGAAAAAAGGTTGCTGAAATAGAATGTAGAACAAAGAACCAATTTTGCTATCCATTGATTCACATTCCATTATTTATGAGGCAAGTGAACATGCACAATAAAAGAAGCACTCCATGAAATGAAAGGGTAAATCAATGTTCTTAAATGGAATCCACTAATTGAAGAGCCATCCATGGCTATTAGAGTGGGAGAGTATTGTAAAAAGATGCCCAATCTATATGCTAAGACATAAAGAAGCTCACACCAAATCACAACATCCATGCACAGATTAAAGAGAAGAAATCCACATGCAGATGAGTTTCAAAAGCCCATGCAAATCTAAGAAAGGCAACTCTATGGCATCTTCAAAGGAACACTTGCGTCTCCAACAATCAACATATCTGAGAAGTCACTGGTCAAGGTAAAAAGCCCATCCCAACACATGATCAAGGCAAAAAGAATATAACAAAAGGAAAGCCATTGCAAAGGATACTGCTTAGATTATAAAGGGAGTTTGCAACATGTAAAGGAGTACTCATGCTAAGAAGAAGGCAGGGGAGTTTGAAATGTCACTTGCATGGCGGAAAGAGACAGAGATAACAATCAAATGAAAAAGGCTACAATACATTTGAGATATTTATCCCACATTGGGGATATAGAGGATTTATAAGATATTTAAATGCCCCAACACAATAAATATTAGTAATTGAAATCCACACAGGTTTTAGGGCTCAGGCAGGAGTTGAGGGACCTGCAAGGTCAAAGCTTAAAGTATTTTAATGATCCCTATGTGTGAATGTATGTGCATGAGATAATTTTGAAACCTCTCCACTCTTATGCCTGACCGTATGAGCAAAATTTGAAAATGTAAAGGCTTCTAATGATATGAGAAAGGAAGTGTCCCATATGCTCAGGAGGCAATTTTCAAACCTCTTGGGTGTTACAACAATGAAAGGCCCATCATATGGGCATGAAGAAAATTTTGAAGCTCTCTGGTGTTATGCCAAGGTCGTGAGAACATAAAAGGTAGCCTTCAGCATGTGAACGTGAATAGAGATGAGAAAGGGTCCTGGGGCTATGAGATTCATTGTGCGTAAGAGCGTAGGGAAATTTTCATATGCTCATGATCTCAGGGGAAATGAGAATGATGTAATCAAAGGGAAATTAATTAATTAATATTTCAAAGGTCACAACAAATCAAATTTTGACACATGACGATAGCAGGTCGAGGAGACAATAAAGTGAATAACAAATGGAAATTTAGAAGAGCATAAAATAAAAAATTGAAATATTTCGAATTGTTATATAGTTCTAACTATGTAATTTTTTTTAATTTTTTCATTTTTTAAGGCTCTGATACAGTCCATGTCTGAAATTTTCAAACTACTACCAAGGGGGCATTTTTTATCCAAAATATGCCTTATAATATATCGTCAGAACTGGGAGAAGCTAGATTTTCCAAATTTGAGATCAGATTTTGCATAGGTCTTCACCAGTTTGGTCTATACGAAGTATTGTAATTCCTAGGGCCTTCTTAGTAGAATGGGTAAATTTGATCATAGAGCATCAAAGTTGGTTAGAGGGCAGATTTGAATACTTTTTGAAGCCTGAGTTTGGAGAAAATAGTCTAGAAAAGGTAATATTGACTTCTTGAAATCACTTTTCAACTAATTTTTACTTTTATTGTGCATTCACTTTGACATCAAAAATCACTTATGATGGTGAATCAAATGTCTAAGATTCTTTATGCCTTTAGAAGCCAAAATCATGGGGATTTGATTTTCAGTTACAGAAAGAAGGTAGAAAGAGATTTTTTATGCTTCTTGAGAAGGTTTTCCAAGTGGATAGATGTCATGTTTTGATTAGATCTGAGAATTAACTCTTCTCCTATATCTTCTTTTATTTTCCTTATTGTAAGGGTTCCTGTTTTTGTCATTGAGAAACTAGTTGGTTCCAGTCTTTGGAGAAAAACTAGTCATTGTTGTGATACCTAGGTTTTGGATCTAGTTCTTGATGCATTCCCAATACTAAGACACCATTTCTTTCATCATATTCTCTCTTGTATGACCAGTGGTAGGAAGATAAATACAAACAGTTTAGATCCATTAGGTTTTTATGTGTTTTCATTTCATGCATTTGGTTGTATTATTTCAAGGAAATGAATACAAATGAACAAGAATTTCATTAGTTTCATTTTGATTCTCATCTCCTATCTCAGTTAATTTCTAATGTTTTATGGTCTTTGAGCAAAGAGCCTAGGTCATAGCTACAGTCCCTTAAGGCTATATGTTGTTTCATTGTTGCTTATGACCCAAAGTGTTATGTAAATTCTTTAGAGAATTCAATAGAGTTGCAAGTTTATTGAGGGGGATATCATGTAAGAATGAGGTTTAGATTGAGCATAGATGTTTATTTACAAGGTAAATAGATGGATTGTATATATGAATATATAAATAAGTATCAGTTATTCATGTGTATGCATTTGATTCAAGGATTTTCCCAATGGTTAAGGTATTGATCAGCTATAGGGTCACTTAGTTCTTGCTACTGCATATTAGGGGTTTTGCTAAATTCAACATTATTAATCAAATGTGTTTTACCCTTTCATGTTGAAGGACCTAAATGTAATGCCCTCACTCAGCTTCTGAGATTCATAGATCTACATTTAGCTATTGTAGATTGATGTTATTTCATGAGTTATTAGGATATATAAGGGTTCTCATTTTCTTAATAGATTCAAGGATATGTTTTTGCACTAGTACGGTATCAATTGAATCTGAGGTCTACCCACCTAGGTTTAGCAGAGCCTAAAGTAGAAGAAGGGTCATGCCTTATAGTTGGCTCAGTGTCTGAAATGACATGTTGAAAATGGGAGTTAGCTGCCCCTAGATATGTCATATTCTCATTGGGATGATTGAAAACCCTCCAACATTTTCCAACACCAATAAGAAGGATGAAACTACTAGTCAAAGAGGTAACTACTCTAGAGGAAATTATATAGGTTACTCTAGGAGTAACAATAATGGGAAAAAGGGAAGAAATATCTTGGTTTAAGGCTACTTACAAATATGGAGAAGAAAGTCATAAAGGTTTTGAATGTACTAACTCTAGGAGAAATACTTTGGCTTGAGAAGAAGCTAATGAAACATCTAATGAAATTGAAAAGGGTGAAAACTTGATGGTAAGAAGAGTCTTATAGATGGAGGAAACTAATGAAGAACATATCTTGTGAATAAATTTATTCAATACTAGGTGCAACTTCCCTAAAAATGTTGCAAGGTAATCATTGATAGTAGAATTTCTAATAATTTGGCATCTAAGAAATTGTAGTTGTAGAGATTGAGAGATCCTAAGTCATACCATTATTCTTGGATCTAGAAAGAGCATAACAAATTTGTAAATGAATAGTGTCTTGTCAAATTTAAACTTCGGAATTATCATGATAAAGTCTTCTGTGATATTATGACAATGGATTGTTGTCATATTATTTTAGGTAGACCTTGGCAATATGATAGACAAGACTTTCATGATGGTAGATTAAATCAATATACTATTTGGGTGAATGGGACAAATGAATACTATTACCTTTGCTAGAGAATTTGAGTAAAAATAATTGTACTACAATTAGAGTATGTTTAGTTGAGGGTAATATGTTTGCAAGAGAAATGAAAGAACATGATGTTTCCTATGCTTTGATTCTAAGGAAAGATGAAAAACAAGATGAATTAGAACATGCACCTAAGATTGAATATTTGCTGACAGAATTTCATGACCCCATTTCTAATAGTGTACCTTATTTTTTTCCTCCTATGAGAAGTATAAACCACTATATGGATTTGATATCTAGAACTAGTTTTCCTAATAAAACACTACATCAATTACAACTTGATGAGAAGATTGAGCTGAATATAAAAGTGTAGGAATTCTTGGAGAAAGGATTAAGGAGAGAAATTTTGATTCCATGTATTGTACCTACAATATTGGTACCTAAGAAGAATGAGGAATGGATAATGTGCATTGATTCTAGAGCTATAAATAAAATAACAATGACATACAAATTTCCTTGACCTAGGATGGATGGCATAATGGATAGTTTGAGTGGAGCAAAAAAAATTACGAATATTGATTTGAAAAGTGGATATCACTAGATTAGAATTAGAGAAGGAGATGAATGGAAGACTACTTTTTAGACTAATGAGGGTTTGTATGAATGGTTGGTTATGCCCTTTGGTCTGACTAATGCACCTAGTAATTTCTTGAGATGGATGAATGAAGTTTTGAAAATTTTCTTGGGTAAGTTTGTGATTGTATACCTTGATGACATTTTGATATCTAGTAAAAGTAAGAAAGAGCACCTTGAACATATCAAACAAGTATTGTAGAGATTGAAAGAGGAAAAGTTGCTGATTAATTTTAAGAAATGTTCATTTGTGAAAGATGAGATTGGGTACATGGGTTTTATCATTTTAGCTAATGGTTTGAAGATGGACCCTGAAAAGGTAATAGTAATTATTGACTGGCCTACACTTAAGAATATTGGAGAGGTAAGATTATTTCATGGATTGGAGAGTTTTTATAAGTAGTTTATCAAAAGTTTCAGTTCTATTTGTAATTCTATGATTGATACTATGAGAGCATATAAAAGGGATTTCAAAAAGACACATAGAGCACAAAAGAGTTTTGAAATATTAAAGAAAAAGATTGCAGAATTTTCTACACTTGCTTTGCCTATTTTCAGTAAAGTTTTTCAAGTTGAATGTGATGCTAGTGGAAGTGTAATTGGAGCTGTTTTGAGTCAATAAGGAAGACATGTACCTTTCTTTAGTGAGAAATTGAATGATTATAAGAGAAAATATTTAGTTAATGATTTAGAATTCTATGCTATTGTTCAATCTTTGAAGAAATAGAGACATTACCTAATGTCTAAGAATTATCTATTGTACACTTACCATAAAGCTTTGTAGTATTTTGGAAGTTAGAATAAGTTGAATTAGAGACATATGAAGTGGGTTGAGTTCTTATAGATTTTTTCCTTTTCATTAAAGCATAAGAGTGGACAATTAAATAAAGTTTTTGATGCATGGAATAGAAGAAAAAATTTGGTGGCAAAGACAATAGTTGAGATACTTAGTTTTTATGACTTAAAGTGTTTGTATGAAACTAATCTTTATTTTCCAAAACCTTAGAAAGTTTGTAAAGAAAATATAATACGTGATAAGTTGATTGATTATTTCATTCAAGAAGATATGTTGTTGAGAGGAATTTGTTAGAAATAATAGTCCACCAAGATAACTTTTTTTTTGTTTTTTTTTTGTGTGGGGGGGGGGGGGGGGGAGGGGGTGAATTAGTTATCTAACTAAAACATTTATCAACCTTAATTAATCTTAACCATGTAACCAAAGTATACAAAAATCATAACATGATGCACATACACAATTACACCAAATTTGTTAACTAGGGAAATCTTTGATTAGAGGGAAAACCTTAGTGGAAATGATACCAACAAGATGATGTACTAATATAAATATTCTTTGTTAGAGGATAGACTTTGTTAGGAGTTTTTTACAACATTAAGTACATATGAATCCCTGTTAGGAGACTTTGAATCCCTATCAGGGGATTTTAACCCTATTATAAGTTGTGCCAATGTTGTTAGGAGTTGCTAGAAGGTAGAAGGACCCATTTCCCAAATGATTTCTTGGGCAAGACGACTAAAATTCACTGACCAACTGATCTCTTAGCTATTCCTTGTAGAATAATTGTTTGTACTATGCTTTATCCTCTTTCCTCTATCCTATCAACCAAACCAGTCACTATCATATCTTGTAGACTAGGTCATGAACCTTGGATCCAAATAGCAAACCTCGGATCTCACAATGAAACCTTAGTGATGAAGTTTTCTCCAACTTTGCTTTTCTCTTTTTATCTTCTCATATCAACCTAATTAGTTAATGTTCATATCTTTTCTCCTATTTTTGATCTTCTTCATTTACTTGTATAAAAAAGGAAAATTTCCTTCCTTTATACTGAATCCATTAAAAAATTCCCTTGAGTCAGCTATTACATGTTCTAAATTAATTATTATAGGAACTCATTAAGAACACATTTTACTTAGTGATAACATCAATATATTCCCTTGTAACTTGAAATACTTTCCACATGTTTAATATTATGACAAGAAAGCCTATCCATGTCATCTCTAGAATTTCTTCTACATACCTTTAACTTTCTTCTCAAAATAACATCTCCATTAAGAGATATAACAAGTTTAGCAGAACAGGCTTTTGTAAAATCTATCTCTTAATAGTCTTCACCAAAACTTGCATAACTTGTTCCAAACTTAATACTTATTTGTACCCAAGGTTAGTTACATATACTAGACACTTATTTTTATCTCTAGTTAACCTTTCTAGTGAAAAATACTCAACAATCTATTTATACCAACTTAATCTTTACCACAATTCTTCTATCAGATACAACAAAAAATTGCTATGTTGACATCAATGACAAACATAGTCATGAATGTAACATATCATCATGATAATTATCTAATCATGTTTCTACAATGCTCCACCATAGGAATATCATCAAAATTCATGATTCTAACAATCTCCCCTTTTTCATTGATGGCAATATAGATGAAAAACATTTAGTTTGAAGAATACCAACTGTTAAAGACTGCTATCCTTTCTTTTCAAATCCTCTTTGTCAATTATACTAGCTTCTATGTTTCCTCAACCTTATTAATTATTCACATACTTCTCCCCCATTTATATACCTCAATGTACTTCTCCCATGTATCAAAATGTTTTTCATGCTATAATCTCCCCCCGATTGAAATCAATGACAAAGGTATCAACAACCATCTATCATTGCATCTTGTTAATATTTGTAACAACTGTCTTTGACCTACTCAAGTATCAAAAGGCACTGTTGAAAATAAAATCTATCAAGAATCCTAGATGACTCTATCCATCATAGATACTCCCCCATATAGGAAGCATAAACATTCAATCCAGACAAATAATAGTGCTTTGTACCATTGAACTAATGCACTCTTGCATCATCTACTCTAATGTAGGTAGGGGCATTCTTAGTGTAAATAATTAATTTTTATTATAGCTTACTTAAGTTTACTTAGGCTAAATGCATTATTATATTATTATTCATGTAGATACCTAGGAATATGTGTACTCATATGAGTTGTCTTGTTGACAACATAGGAGTTAGCAACTCTAATTTTAGCACATGGTGTCTACAACATCTTTTTACCTGATGCACCTATGTAATCTTATCCACTCATCATCTCAAAAACTCCTATGCTCAGTGGAGGATAATCAAATCTTAGTGGACATGTGATTAATTGTGTGGCCTATCATATTACTAATTCCTAGTCATTCTAGAGGCCTTTATATATAGGAACTTCTAGTGTACATGTATATCAATTCATTCTCATATTGTTATTATGATCATACATCATTTGGTCCATATTGTGCTTTGTTCTTGAGCTTCTTGATCTTGGTGTCATTTTTCCGTAAGAAAAATTCTTACATTGTATCAAAGCCATAGGAGTATCATTTCATAGCCATTGGAGACCATTTTTGCTTTACCTCTCAAAGAACCTCAATTTAGATCCATAGAATTTGTAGTCATTGGGAGCATCTAGAGCCAAAGTGGACCTCAGCATTATGTATAGAGAATTGATTCAATGAATTTTGACTATAAATTTTCCTACCCTAGGCCATAGTCAAAATTGAGGTAATTTTTGTTTGGAAACTTGCACTTGAAGGCCCAATTTGTAGAATTGATATGATATTTTAGATTTTTGAATTTATTTTTTGGATCTGCATATTTTTAATTCCATCTCTGTAATCTCTCTAAAATTTTTGGATTTTTGTTTTAGTAAATTTTGTTCCCATCAAGCCTGGAGAGGAGAATATTTTTTTTGCAAGCTAATCGGGTGATCAAATCTTGGTGCCCACAGAATATATTGTCAGTATATTCCAAAATAACTGACAAACTTCACAATAGGAATTTCCTTATAAATTGTGACACACATCATATGGCAATTGACAACAATATACCAGTGGCTTCTTAGCCACTTCAATTGCGAAGGGCTTTCCTTTTAAACATATAAATGTTTTCCCTTGTTGCAAATGTGGGACTAATCTCCCATTAATACCCACTAAAAACTCTAGTTAATGCTGATTGACGACCTTTAATGACTGCTAGCACCATCTCGCCATCCACTAGCCACTATTAGCTTCAATTCCACTAGCCATCAAACTCCTCACTTTCATTGGTGACTGCAACTGACCTCCTACCTCTGATTGCTTCCCATCCACTAGCACTGACCTCTTCAACAACAATTTTCTAGTGTCCTCTCTACTTTTGACTATTCCAGTCAGCTGCCATATTGGATCCTAGTTAGAGCACAGTAAGTTGACACATCATGGGACACACTAAGTCAGATCCATATTAGAAGACATGTGTCTTCCATGTCCACTTGCCACCTCAACCACTATACATAAAACATCAACATAGCCATAATATATGTCAACATCTAATGTCATCATTTGTATTGCCACATCACCAAGGGGCTCTTTTTTTGTTGGTGTCACCTTTTCATGGTCTTAAATTTGATGACCATTTGACCATCACCATAAGGCTAAATTGCACTTCTATGATAGCCATTTAGAGGTTAATTTTAACATAGTATTTTGTTGAGCAGACCCCTCTCCATATTCAGTTTTGATTTGATAGTCCAACTTCAAGAGGCCATATCTCAGTCATCTGAACTCGAAATCAGGTGCATTTTTTTATTATTTTGGCTAGAATTTCCTAAATTTTTTAGTGTGCTATGATTTTCTAGTTTTAGTGCATAGATTTGTTAGAAAAATTAGTTTTTAGTGACTATACCTACCCAATCCTACATTTTGCAACTTCAAATGCTACGTATGGGCTCATTTGGACAAATTTTTAGGTTTCATTTTTTTTTAAAGTGAATAATTTTTCATCTACTTTCTAGATCTACAATTAGATTATAGGCTTGTGTGGCCATAAATACCATTTTTATAAATAGATCTTATTTTGCATTGTATTGCTTTGATAAAAATTCAAAATTGTTGTACATATGAGGTACAATGCTTAGTACAAGATTTGAAATCCAAGAGAAGGTTGTAAACAACAAAATCAAAAGTCCACTTAAGCCTAAATTAACAAGTGGTTATTGTAATCACACAAAGTATGAAGTGTCAAAATCAATCATTTTGGGGGGTTTCTTGATTGAGTGAAAAAAAGGGGTGTTTATTGGTGTTGTGTTCCTCTTTTCTTGATGTTATCTTTATTTCCTTGCATCATGGAAAATCTTAAAATTCCAAAATTAACATCACATAACTATGCCACATGGTTAGCTAAAAAATGGTGTGAATTAATGAATGAAGAAGTTTCTCAATATGCAAACGAATCTTTTCCTAAACCAATAGGTGATCATGTATTTCAAATTGAAATTTGTGACTAGGAAATACTAGATAGGTAAACCCTAGGACTCATTAGGTTAGGGGTTGATGAAAAGATCCTCTATCAGATAATCATATATGCTACCTCTAAGGATACTTGGGATGCTCTTGATAACCTAAATGGGAAAGTGACCGAGGAGGATGTCTACAAGATTGAAGATGAGCTTATCTCCCTAGATCTTAAGAGATTTGATTCTATATAGGATTTTATCATTAAGGTTAATGAGTTGAGAACAAAACTTAATGATTGTGGTAGTCCTATTAAAGATGTTATGCTCATTTTAATTCATTCATAATAAGCTACCATTTGAATACTCCACCTTTGTCTCTTCTTTCAATACCACAAAGACTACCTTAGGGGATTACTATAAGAAAATTCCTTTTGATGACCATGCTTAGTTCTTAGAGGATGAACAAGCTAAGTTGATAACAATGGAGATTCTCCAGTCTTCAAAGTCTAAGACATTGGTGGCTAACAATGAGAGCTCTAAAAATTTAGCTGGTGAAAGTTCAAACAAAGGAAAGGGAAAAAGGAAGAAGTGGAAAGATAATAAACAAGGGGACATGGAAAAGCCAACATAAAATCAAAAACAAGGAAAGTCTTCTCCTAATACCAACAAAAAGGGAGACACTAATCGGGAAAGGAAGAAGTGTGCCTATTGCAAGAGAACTAGTCATGATGAACATTAGTGTTATCATAAGTAGATTGATGAGTTGAAAAACATCATGAAGAAGCACAATGTTCCATTGCCTAAAGATTATATGTGAAAAGGGTCTTCATCTTTAGATTCTAAGAGCAAAGGGCATGCATTACTCACAAACATTGTTAGTTAGGGAGAATGGATTATTGACTTAGGTGCCACACATCACATGGGTGCTTCAAAGAGAGAATTTTATTCAATGATGCATTCAAAGGTATCTCATATCTTTGTTGGAGATGATACTAAAGTGGAAGTTGAAGGAAAAGGTAAAATTGTGATAGAAAATGGAGCATTCAAGGATGTACTCTATGTTCCTAATCTTACCTCCAACCTTCCTTCAGTCTACCAAATCACTCAATATGGAGGTGGAAATAAGGTTGAATTTCTTCTAGATTAAGTGGTAGTGAAAAGCATCAAAGATGACTCTATGGTTGCAATAGGTGAAGCTAATAATGATTCAAGGCTTTACACTTTCTCTTCCTTTGTTCCTAATCAAATGCACAATCCTTATTAATGAATTCAAATATAGAAAGAAAATTGTGGTGCAAGAGATTTGGACATGTCAACTACATGTATCTTCAATAGCTTAGTAGCAAGAACATGGTTCATGGTCTACCTCAAGTACAATTTTCAAAAGGTGTTTGTTTTGGTTGCACACTTGGGAAGCATCTAGAAAAAAATGTTTGACAAGGGGAAGTCTTAGAGAGCACAATGTGTTCTTGAACTAGTTCATAGTGATGTAGCGAGCCCATTTCTAATACCATCATTTGGAAAGTCTCACTATGCACTCAAATTCATTGATGACTACTCTTGCTATACTTGGGTATTCTTCATGGCTCATAAGAGTGAAGTGTTTGATATATTTCTCAACTTCAAGGCTCAAGTGGAAAAGCAGTCAGAGAAACCCATCAAAATCCTTTGAATAGATAATGGAGGGAAGTATGTGAACTCAAGACTTATAGAATTTTCTACTCAAGAGGGAATTGACATTTGGCATTCAATACCATACATGCTACAACATAATGGCATTGTGGAAAGGAAGAATAGAACCCTCAAGAAGATGACCACTTGCATGCTACTACATAATTCTATTGATCAAGTCTTTTGGGCTGAAGCAATGAATTGTGCAAACTATATTTGAAATAGAAGTCATCATAAAGCTTTGGATGGTATAACTCCTTTTGAAAATTGGACTAGTAGGAAAAATTATATAAAGCACATTAGAGCCTTTGGTTGTCCAACATGGGCACAAATACCTCCATAGAAATGTAAGGCATTGGAACCACAAAGAAAATCTTACATCTTTTTTGGATATCCTAACTCACATAAAGCCTACAAGTTGATGGATAGAGACACATGACATTTTCTATTAGAGGAGAGTGCACTTTGAAGAAATTTGTCCTAGCTTTACTTTATCAACTCCTCCTACTTCCTCCTTCATTGAAGAAAGTGATAGTGATGATAGTGACTTGGAAGATTTTAATCCATGGCCCAAATAGAGGCATCAACCAACTAAGGTTGAGGATATCCATTCTACATCTTCTTCCACTAAACCTAAATGGGCTCATCTGACATTGCATGTGACAAGACCATTAGTAGGAAAATCTTTGAATACTAGGAGGACAAGATCACAACATAATTCACTCCCTCATGCTTATATTGTAGTTTTTTTTTATCTACAATCATTCAAAGGAGCTTTAGGTATTCCAAAAGGGGATAAAGCAATGGAGGAAGAATATAATTCTCTTATGAGAAATGACACATCGGACTTAGTCTCACTTCCTAAGGGAAAAAAAATTGGTTCAGTGTAATTAGACTTATCAAACCAAGTTTGCACTAGATGGAAGCGTTGATAAGCATAAGGCTAGACTTGTTGCAAATGGTTTCTCTCAGGTACCTAGTATTAACTACATCGAGAGCTTTTCACTAGTTGCAATAATGAACTCCATTCATTTGGCACTAGCTATAGCAGTAGCTTAGAGATGGGTTGTTCAATAGATGGATGTGAAGAGTGCATTCTTCAATGGTGATCTTCATGAGGAAATTTGTATGGGGCAGCCAAAAGGTTTCATTCATGATTCTACCTTGGTTTACAAACTGAAAAAATCTATCTATGGACTTAAACAAGCTCCAAGAGCTTGGTATGCCAAGATGTATTCTTTCCTTCTCTTAGTAGGGTACAATAGATGTCATTCTGATCCAAATGTCTACATTCTTCAGTAGGATGATTCTCACTTGCTACTTGTGCTTTATGTTGATGACTTGATCATTATAGGGAGTATAACATCCATCATTGATAGAGTCAAGGCTACTTTGCAGTACATATTTTTGATTATAGACTTTGGTCTACTTCATTATTTCCTTGGTATTGGGATACATTAGTCTTCATCAAGGATCACATTATCACAATCCAAGTATGCTCTTGATCTTCTTGCTTTTCTTCACATGAGTGACCACAAGGCTGCATCTACTCCATTTCTTTTAGGTGTTAATTTAGAAGCAATGTGTTCCACTCCTATTGTTGATGCTACTTTGTATAGATAGTTGGTTGGAAGTGTCATCTACTTGACACATACATGTGCTGACATATCCTTTGTAGCTGGCACAGTTTCTTGCTTCATGCAAGAGCTACATGAACTTAACTAGGAGGTAGCCAAACACATCTTGCATTATATCTAGGGTACACATACACATGTGATACATTATATAGCTAGTATTGGACTATAGTTAGTGGGATACATGTACTTTAGGATACATGTTTCATCTTGATTTTTACCCCATTTTTTGATAGAGTAAAAGGAAGAACACTATTTCTCTTTCATCGATTGAAGCTGAGTGTTGAGGAGCTATCAATGTGGCTAAAGAAGCTATTTGGTTACAACATATTTTGAAGGAGTTAGGTTTTGACATACCTAGACTCATAGTCATACATTGTGATAATCAAAGTGCTATTGAAATCTCAAAACATCCAATCCAACATCAATGCACAAAACACATTGAGGTTCATATGCACTACATTAGAGAGATGATTCATGAGTAGGTCATTGTATTGCAATATTGTCCTATAGAGTAGAAAATTGATGACATCTTCACCAAGCCCTTCACTGAGGTCAAGTATCTTCATTTGTGAGTTCTCTTAGGGGTGTGAGATTTTTCACTGGGGGGTCACATGACTCTTCTCTTCTTTATTGTACATATCTCTATTTTTGGGGGATAATTTTTCCCATGAGGTTTTCCCTCTTTTTCTAGATTTCATTTCATTTATTGCATTGCAGTGTATGTACATCATTGCATTTGTATATGGGTACCTAAGATGGCCTAGTAGCCAAGACCCATCATGCATTTTCATCATAGCTTTTGTGAGCTTAAGTGCATTCCCCTGAGTTTTCATGTAGAAAACATAGTTTTTCACACTCTCATTAAGCACATGGTTTCTACAACATCTTTTTACATGACACACCTATGTAAGCTTATACTCTCATCATCACACAAACTCCTGTGCTCAGTGGAGGATAATCCACTTTTGATGGACATGTGCTTATTTGTGAGGCTTATCATATTACTAACTCCTCCTCATCCTAGATGCCTTTATATACAAGAACTTCTAGTGTACATTTACATCAACTCATTCTCATAGTGTTATTATGATCATACATCATTTGGTCCATATTGTGCTTTTTTCTTGAGCTTCTTGATCTTGGTGTCATTTTTCCCTAAGAAAAATTCTTATAGGCATAACCCATAGCATACCTTTCAAATACTCAAAAGTCTCTTTGGGAAGAGGCTTAGTGAAAATATCTACAATCTTGTCCTTGGTGCTTACATACTTCAATTTGATTTCCTTTTTTGCAACTTTCTCTCTCAACATGTGATATTTGATAGAAATGTGCTTAACACTAGATTCTTAGACATATTCACTATGCTTGTGTTATCACGATGTATGACAACATGCTCACTAAATTCCATCCTTATATTCTTTAGAATTTTCTTCATCTAAATAACTTGATAACAATTGTTTGTTGCTATAACATATTCTACCTTTACTATACTCTGTGAGACACAATCCCACTTCTTCTTAACAAAGAAACCAATCTTCCTCCAAGAGAAAATGCTCCACCACTAATGTTCTTTTTGTCATCCATACTGCTTACTGAATCAACATCAATATAAGAATATATAGATAAATCATTATATTTCTCATACCATAATTCAAACTTTGATGTTCCCTTCATATATCTAAATATTCTCTTAACAACTAAATAATGTTCTTCTCTAGGGTCAGCTTGAAATCTTGCAACAATTTCAGCTATATTATATCTAGCCTTGTGTGAGTTAGATATTGCAATCCTCCAATCATAGATCTATACTTCTTTTGCTCAAAAGTAGGTGTCCCATCATTTGTAGGTAACTTGTGTCTAGTTATCATAGGTGTTCCAACTAGTTTACATGTTTCCAAACCAAACCTTTTAAATAGATCTTTCAAAGACTTATTTTGAGAAATAAAGATTCCTTCTTTATCCTACATAATCTATTAGAGTAAATAATTAATTTAATAATTATTTATTCTATTTACTTAAGCTTACTTAGGTAAATGCACTTCATTTATTAGTTATAGTCTAGGAGTTTGTTATAAGTTGTTGACAATACGAGAGTTTGTTCTCTCCTAAGTCATACTTATCCTCTCACCTTGTTCGAGGACTTTCCACCTCATGTGGATGTATGCTTAGTTGTCACACTTATCTCCTAGCATCTTCTAGCTTATTCTAGGAGATTCTTGGAGCTCTTTATATTCAGGCTCCCTCATTATATTTTCACATCACAATATCATCACATTCCATTGTAAATACATATTTTCTAGTGCTTGCAATATTTTCTCTCTCATGTCCATTTAGGGTTTTTCCCTTGCTCCATGCTCTTCCTTCCTTGGCTTCTCTTTGACAAGTTTTTGCATGTAGGTGATCTTCGGCATCATCGGAGTTGGATTTCATCAACTCCAACATGGTATCAGAGCCTACCTACTACTATTTCATTGAAAGATTTTTGAAGCCATGATTTGGAGTCACAAACTCTAGTTTGTTTGTGCATTTTTGCTACAAATCAAGAGAATAGTGAATTTTTAGATCACTTTCAGCCCAAATGGATGTTGCCATTGGATCTAAAAGGCCGTTTACAGTTAGGATTCATATAAAACTTGTCAATTTTGGAGATAGAGCTCTAGGAGGCAAAATTTTTTTACTTGCAAGAGGTTTTATATGGATCATATGGATTTTTGAGCAAAAAAAAAATTCGGGCATGCCACCTAGCAGCCACTGCCATGTGACTACCACGCAACCAATGCTCAGCCTACAAGCCACCGCAGCACCATCGCAGCCTGACCACTACCTACCCGCAAAGCTACGCCAGCAGCGAAACCCATTTTCTGTGCCTCTGCCAGTGATTATAGCTCCAACACAACTTTTTCTCTACTCGTGACTTGTCAATGCTGCTCTGCTATCACCTAGCTAACTCAACACTAGCCACAGTTTGCTACATAATTGGTAGCTCGCAGGGGTGACACATGGCTTGGGCACAACATGGCACACAACCATGTGGGCCCACCATGTCACCCCTACCATGTTAGCTGCCTACCACATGGAATTCTTTTTTGCCTCGACGGCTGTTGGGCTATCAATTTTTTTCCATGAAATGCTGATGTCAACACTGCATCAGCATACCTTGTTTACACATCTCCAAGGTCAATTTTGGACCTACTTATAGTTTTTTGGTCATAACTTGAGCATACATAGCTATTTTTTCAATCTAAAAGAAGCATCGGAAAGCTAGTTCTGAGACAGAAACATTAGTATAGGTATTTTTAAGTTTTGATGTAATTTTATTGCCCATTTTTTTTGTTAAAGTTTGAAGTTGTGTTTTTGACTCTGATAAGCTTTTCTTTTGTGTACCATGTCCATTTTTTGAAAACATTATATTTTTGGAAAGCTAGTTTTGTCATCTTTTCAAAAATATAGTTTTTTTTCCTAGATTCTGGCCCATGCTCTCTCTATCATTTTTTTTTGCATTTTTCTCTATGGTGGATATCTTGGGTGTTTTAGGTCCGAGGATCATTTTCCTCGCACAGTTCCTTTTGTTTCGGGTTGTACTATGTTTTTCATCAGCTTGTTTTTGGTTTTGATCATTGTAGCAATCATTTTGAAGAACTTTTATGTATCACACTGAGATAAAGTGCCACTCTTGCATTTCGGGGGTCATGAACATTTTTTTTGACTCAGTTGTAGATGCACTATTTTCATAAAGCACCATGGGGGGGATAGGTTTTTGCTATTTTAGGCCTTCTCCCTTTGTCAAGTGAGTATCCCTTCCATCACATTAGCCCCATGCAACATCATCATGAACATGTCTTTATAGGTGTTTGTACCTCTTCCTCTCTCATCGTTCTTAGTTCATCTATAGGAGACTTTGGTCCACCTTCTCAATTGCCTATCATCTCACCCCGTCTACATTAAGGGGGGGTTATGTTTTTGTTCTAATGCATCCATGGTTCAATGGTTCAATAGTTTGAACTATCTATTTAGTGGTTGATCCTATATCAAAGACAATTGTAGTGGCTAGCTACCTATGCATTTCAGTGAGATGGATCATCTACCATATAGACATGCTTAGTTTGTGCCTTCTTCTTCCATGGAGGTTCTTCAAATTAGTAGTTTTCTTTTTTATGGAGGATTCGTGGCTTCTTCATGCTTCAATGATGCTCTTCATGATCAATCCTTGTTCCTATTTTAGGGGGCATTTCCCTAGTTGGAGGCTTCTTCAGTTCTTCACTAGATTATTAGTTATCTCTTTTTGAAGAGGACTTTTTCCCATTGGGTTTCCTCCTTTGCTTCAATTACAGAGATTGCATTGTTCATGGGTACCTAACATGGCCTCATTTTCGGGACCCATTTTGAATTTCTTAGTTTTGTGAGCTTAAGTCATTTCCCTAAGTTGCACTTAAGGGGGGCATGTTAGAGTAAATAATTAATTTACTAATTATTTATTCTATTTACTTAAGATTCCTTAGGTAAATGCATTTCATTTATTAGTTTTAGTCTAGGAGTTTGTTATAAGTTGTTGACAATATGGGAGTTTGTTCTCTCCTAAGTCATACTTATCCTCTCATCTTGTTCGAGGACTTTCCACCTCATGTGGATGTATGCTTGGTTAGCACACTTATCTCCTAGAGTCTTCTAGCTTGTTGTAGGAGATTCCTAGAGCTCTTTATATTCAGGCTCCCTCATTGTATTTTCACATCACAATATCATCACATTCCATTGTAAATACATATTTTCTTGTGTTTGCAATATTTTCTCTCTTATGTCCATTTAGGGTTTTTCCCTTGCTTCATGCTCTTCCTTCCTTGGCTTCTCATTGATAGGTTTTTTTATGTAGGTGATCTTGAGCATCTTCAGAGTTGGATTTCATCAACTCCAACATAATCTACAATCCTAGGAAGTATTTCATTTTCATTTCCCCTATCATTCTCATTTCAAAATTCCTTCTTCATTTCTCCTAAAAAATTGTCACTTTCACTATGATCTCTTCCAAAAATCATATCATCAACAAATATTACCAAAATAAAAAATCCATCACTTATTTCTTTCAAGTATGGATTATTATTTGTCGTACCTTTTCTAAATCCAAGTTTTGTCAAATGCTTGTCCAACCTTGCATACAAGGTTCTAGGTGCTTCTTTTTAGCCATACAATGCTTTCCTCAATATACATAGCATGTCCTTGTCATCTCTAAAAGGAAAACCTTCAAGTTATTCTATGTATACCTCTTCTTCAAGTTCTCTACTCAAAAATGTTGACTTGAGATCCATCTGATACACTTTGAATTTCTTATGTGCTACATAGGCTAAGGATAACCTTATTGCTTCAATTCTTTCTATATAAGAATAGGTTTCTTCATAGTCTACTTCTTTCTATGAGTAACCCTTACATACCAATCTTTCTTTATTCCTTAACACTTCACCTTGTTCATTCATCATTTTCATAAATACTAATTTTGTTCCTATCTCTTTCTTGTTTGCTTGTTTAGGGACCAATTCACTATTCATAGTGGGTTAGCATCCCTTGTAGGATTTCTAACATGGCTTAACCATCTCTTGTAGTTCTATAAGACTATTGATGCAGGAGAATCCAGAGGTATAAGGGAAATCCTGTGTCACCCAAAAAAAATACTTAGACTTAGTTTCTGTTTCATGTGTTTTCATTTTTGGATACCCATTTCAGTCAAATAAAAGTTCCAACTCTCATAGTTCCACTATCAGTGAGCTACAAAATCCCAAAAGAATAGGAGAATGTAAATGAGCCATCATTTTGGTAAACTAGAAGGTGTGAATTGGCTAGATGAATGTAATTATGATTTAGAGCATTCCAAAAAAAGAATCAGGTCAAAAGGCCCCACAGTTTGAAAGTTATTGCAGTTTTTCGAGTTTTGGAGACCTTCTAGATTTGCACCGACTTCTAACGCAGCTTCTGGAACCTTCTATTTGGTCGGTGGATGCCTACTAGCACTTTCTAGAATGTACTCCTAGTCCTTAACCCTTCAAGGTCTATTTAAGGAGATTCCTAGCATTGTAAAAAGAGTTCAGAGTGGAGTTTGAGAGGAGGTACTAAAAGGAGAAATTATCTCCAGATTTATGCTATTGTAAGCCCTTAGGGCATGTATTGAAGTTTATTTTCTTTGTACTATTTGAACTAGCTTATTTCCTCAATTAATATTATTTTCCCCTTTCTATTGTGTCCATTTTGTTCTTGGTTTGTGTCCCCATCAAGTGGTATCAAAGCAGGTTTTCCTGAGTGTGTAGACAGAGTGCCGACTGTGAGGTAGTTTGCACCAGGACTGTGTGGTTGTGGGTTCAAGTTAGAAGATGTCTCCATGAAGAGAGCATGGCAGAAGGGTTAGAGCTATTAATCTTGAGGAGGTTAGAGCCCTCCAAAGGCAGGTACAAGCATTGCAAGAGGAGCTTCGTAGAGGATAAAATGTTGTCGCAGGTGACGATAGTGAGGATGACAATGAAGAAGAAGTAATGGGACCAAAAGGGGAATTTGACGGGGAATTTCTGAATCATGCAAAGGAAAGGCTTTTTAGGGCCATTACTAAGTTTGGGAAAAGATCCACAATTGAAGTGGGTGTATTTTCAGGAAATCTGAAACCAGATGAGTTGATCGATTGGATCAATGAACTGGAAGAATACTTTGAGTATGAGGATATCAGGGACCCAGATAGGGTTAAGTTTGCAAAGGCCAAACTAAAAGGCCATGCCAAAATCTGGTGGCAAGAGGTTTAATTGGAAAAAAACAAAAGAGGAAAGGAGAAGATCACAAGATGGGATCGCATGGTGGACAAATTGAAGAAGCAGTTCATTCCTGTGGACTATGAGCTTGATTTGTTTAAGAAGATGCATGGGTTAAAGCAAGCAGGAAGATCAGTCCAATAATATACAGAGGAATTTTACTGACTCTTGATTAGAGTGAGGCATGCAAAAGCAAATAAGGAGAAGGTTTCTCATTATATCAGTGGGTTGCGACCTAGCATCTAGGAGGAATTAAGTCTAGTAAGAATGACCAGCGTTGAAGAGGCATACTAGTTTGCCCTACGAGTTGAAGAGAAGCTGAATAAAATGTTTGAAGGAAGAAAAAGAGGGTGTGGTCAAGGAGGAAGGGGAAGTGGTAGACCATCTGGAGGCTGCAATGAAACCCAAAAGAAAAATGAAGATGTGGGTACTAGCAGGAACCAGAGGAATGAGGGTTTCAACCGCTCCCATGATCAAAACTTTGGAAATCAGAGAGGAAGAGGTAGAGGATGTCGACAAGGAAGAGGCAGCTTCTGTGGTACCTATTTCCATTGTAATGAAGAAGGTCATCGTGCCTTTGAATGTCCTCAATGACAAGGAAGGACAAATAGGAGAAGTGAGGGCCAAGCTACGGTTCCTCATGTGGATGAGGATGCACAATCATCACATTCAGAGGATGCAAAAAGAGGAGAGACCTTGGTAAATGAAAGAGTCCTACTAAGTGGTGAGACTGAACTAGGACAACAGAGGAGTCTGTTTCGTACCAGATGCAAGTGTGACGATAAATGTTGTGATGTGATCATTGATGGTGGTAGCAATGATAACTTGGTATTAGAAGAGATGGTCTCTAAGCTGAAGCTCAAGAGGGAGAAACATCACCAGCCCTATCAGATTGCTTGGGTAAAAGATGATCATAAGATCCTAGTAAGTGAACAATGTTTAGTAAAATTCAAAATTGGGAGTTGCCATGATGAAGTTCTCTGTGATGTTATTTTGATGGATGTTTGCCATCTATTATTGGGTAGACCATGGCAGTTTGATAGACATGCAGTAAATGATGGACATGCAAACACATACTCTCTGACAAAGGATGGAGTTCGCCATAAATTGAAGCCCATGAAAAAGGAAGGAGAAAATGTATGTAGTAGTGCTAGGATTTGTCTTTTTGATGAAAGGAAGTTTTTAGATGGCATGAAACATCAACATATGTGCTATGCTTTGATTCCTAGGAAAGATAAAGAAGGTAGTAGTAATACCATTTGAAGTTTTAGATTTACTAGGGGAATTTGGAGATATTATCTCGGATAATGTTCTAGATGGATTGCCACCAGTAAGGAAAATAAGTCATCAGATAGATCTAATTCTAGGAGCTAGTTTGCCTAACAAGGCTGCTCACAGGATCACTCCTACTGAAATAGAGGAGCTAAATAAATAGGTTTAGGAGCTATTGAGGAAGGGCTTCATTTGAGAGAGCCTGAGTCCATGTGCAGTACTTACAGTACTCGCACCAAAGAAGGATGGAGAGTGGAGGATGTGTACAGATTCTCGAGCTATAAATAGGATAACCATCAAGTATCGGTTTAATTTGCCAAGGATGGATGATCTTATGGACTTCTTGAGTGGAGCTCAGTACTTCACAAAGATAGATCTAAAGAGTGGTTATCACCAGATACGGATTCAAGAAGGAGATGAGTGGAAAATAGCCTTCAAGACCTAGGAGGGTCTTTATGAGTGGTTAGTCATGCCCTTTGGATTGACTAATGCCCCAAGCACCTTCATGCGGCTCATGAATGAGGTACTTAAGAAGTTCTTGGGAAAATTTGTTATTGTCTATTTAGATGATATTTTAATTTTCAGCAAGACTTTGGAAGAACATTTACTATATAATCGTAGTGTCCTTGAAAGGCTAAGGGAAGAGAAACTATTAATTAATCTGAAGAAGTGTAACTTTGCAAAAAGGGAGTTAGTCTATTTGGGGTTTGTTATATCACCTGAAGGTCTCAAAATGGATCTGGAGAAGGTAAAAGCCATCTTGGAATGGCCTACTCCAAGGTATGCTACTGAGGTAAGATCATTTCATGGTTTGGTTAGTTTTTACAGGAATTTTATTAAGAATTTTAGTGGCATATGTGCACCCCTAACTGATACACTAAGAGGGGATAGAAAAGAGTTCAAATGGACTGCAGCAGTTGTGAGAAGTTTTGAATTGCTGAAGAAGAAGGTAACAGAACAACCTATGTTGGAACTTCCAGATTTTAGAAAGGTTTTCCAAGTGGATTGTGATGCCAGTGGCAGTGCTATTGGGGCTGTATTAAGCCAAGAAGGTAAGCCTATTGCATATTTTAGTGAAAAATTGAATGATGCAAAGAAGAAGTATTCTGTTTATGATCAAGAGTTCTGTGCAATAGTTCAAGCCTTAAAGAAATGGAGGCATTATTTATTTCCAAAGGAATTTTTTTTGTATACTAATCATCAGGCATTATAGTACCTAAATAGTCAAGGTAAATTGAATTAGAGGCATATGAAGTGGGTAGAGTTCTTGCAGAGTTATACATTTGTGTTGAAGCATAGAAGTAGAAAATCTAACAGGGTTGCAGATGCACTAAGTAGGAGACAGTTGTTGCTTATAGTAATGTAGCTTGAAGTAGTTGGGTTTGATGAACTCAAGAATTTGTACCCCGAGGATCCTGATTTTGCTGAAGCATGGAAAGCTTGTAAAGAACCTGTTGTTGTAGATAGAACCAAGTGGTTAGAATATTTGATTCAGGATGGCATGTTCTTCAAGGGTAGTCAATTGTGCATTCCAAGAAGTTCCATGAAGGAAAATTTGATTAAGGAGTAACATAGTGGAGGGATGGTAGGACATTTTGGTCAAGATAAGACCATTTCCATTGTTAGAGAACATTATTTTTGGCCTTAAATTTTAGAGGATGTGAAGAAGTTTGTACAGAGTTGCCAGGTTTGTCAAGTTGCCAAGGGGTTTAGTCACAATACTGGCCTATATCAGCCATTGCTTGTTCCATCAAGGCCATGGGAGGACATAAGTATGGATTTTGTTCTTGGATTGCCAAGGACACAAAGGGGTAATGACTCAATATTCGTGGTGGTTGATAGGTTCTCCAAAATGGCACATTTCATTCCATGCCACAAAACTCATGATGTTTATATTGCAGACTTGTTTTTCAAAGAGGTGGTAAGGCTACATGGTCTTCCAAGGAGTATAGTTTCTGAAAGAGTTACTAAATTTGTGGGGTATTTCTGGAGGACATTGTGGAAAAAGTTGAGAACAGACTTGAAATTTAGTTCCACGCATCACCCACAAACTGACGGCCAAAAAGAAGTGGTAAACAAAAGTCTGGGCAATTTGCTGAGATGTTTAGTTGGGGATAAGCCCAAGGGATGGGATTTTATTCTAACACAGGCAGAGTTTGCTTATAATAACTCTGTAAATAGGAGTACTAGAAAATCACCATTCCAAATTGTATATGGGAGTTGCCCAAGAACTGCACCAGAGCTAAGGAAGATAGAACAAGGGGAGAGGACAAGTGCTGAAGCTGAGGAATTTGCTGAACATATCAAGCGTCTACATGAGGAGGTTCAAGCACACATTACCAAGATGAATCAAGAGTATAAAGCTGGGTCTGATCAAAGGAGAAGACATAAGGAATTCCAAGTAGGGGATCTAGTCATGGTGCACTTACGAAAAGAAAGATTTCCAGCCGGTACTTACAACAAGCTGAAAATGAAGAAATTTGGCCCCTACAAAATTTTGAAGAAACATGACTCAGGAAATGCATATGAAGTGGAGCTGCCAGATGGTATTCACATTTCTCCCATTTTCAACATTGCAGATTTAATAGAGTATCATGATGATGGTGCAGATGAGGAGCTGGTGTTAGAGTCATGTCTGATTCTTGCTTCTAAGAAGGAGGAGATAAAAGACATTCTAGATCATCATGTGGGTAGGAGTACCAAAAATAAGAAATATGAGGAGTATTTGGTCAAATGGAAAGGATGACTGATTGAGGACTCAACTTGGATTTTAGCAGCTGAGGTTTCCCATTTGGGATTTCCTCTACCATTCATAAAGTGACAGGGTCACTTTTCAATCTACCCTAGGTGTCTGATGTAGGAGCATCCAAAGGTATAAGGGCAATCCTGTGTCACCCAAAAAAATATACTTAGACTTAGTTTATATTTCATGTGTTTTCATTTTTGGATACCCATTTGGGTCAAATAAAGGTTCCAACTCTCACAGTTCCACTATCAGTGAGCTAAAAAATCCCAAAAAAATAGGAGCATGTAATTGGGCCATAATTTTGGTAAACTAGAAGGTGTGAATTGGCCAGATGAATGTAATTATGATTTAGAGCATTCCAAAAAAAGAATCAGGTTAAAAGGCCCCACGGTTTGAAAGTTATTGCAATTTTTCAAGTTTTGGAGACCTCCTTAGAATGCTTCAAATTTAGGTTAGGGGAATTAAATGACCTCAAAAAGGGCCAAAAAATGGGGGATGGGAAAAGCTAGTCCATAGGGCTATAGAGCGCTTTGAGAGCTTTTCGAAAATGTAAACGGTTTGTCAATCGAAGCTATGGTTCAAAAGTTATGCCTCCTGGAAGTTCGATTACCATTTTTGGATTTTTCTAGATTTGCACCGACTTCTAACGCAGCTTCTAGAACCTTCTATTTGGTCGGTGGATGCCTACTAGCACTTTCTAGAATGTACTCCTAGTCCTTAACCCTTCAAGGTCTATTTAAGGAGATTCTTGGCATTGTAAAAGGAGTTCGGAGTGGAGTTTGAGAGGAGGTACTGAAAGGAGAAATTATCTCCAAATTTATGTTATTGTAAGCCCTTAGGGCATGTCTTGAAGTTTCTTTTCTCTGTACTATTTGTACTAGCTTATTTCCTTAGTTAATATAATTTTTCCCTTTCTATTGTGTCCATTTTGTTCTTGATTTGTGTCCCCAATAACTATTGGTTGTATCAGGAATTAATAGGTTGATCTTTTGGTGCAACGACAACTTTTTCCTTTATAACAATTGGTATCAAAGCTTGGTCATAGGTTTGAATCCTACTTGTCATGATGAGTGACATTGGTAGGGTGATTTTTGGTAGTGGTCCAATGTCCCTCATAGGATTTGTGACATGGCTTAACTGCCTCCTATGTTTCTATAAGACTATTGGTTGTATCATGCATTAATAGGTAGATCTTTTAGTTCAATGACAACTCTATCCTTTCTAACATTCCCATGTCTCATTCTTGACTATCTGATCCAATTCTTTTTTCATAGCTTGCTCCAATAATCATCTTTACATGCATCATTTGCATTCTTTGGTTCTACTTGATATATCAAACATAGTTCTTCATTGATTCTAGTTATTTTCATCACACCTATATCTTTTATGCGAATGATCTACTCTAGGGGATTATTCTTTGTCATGTTCTTACCACAATTAGGAGTTGTTATCTCAAATCTTAGTTTGTTCTAGGTTATGAAATTTTTTCTTTCCTTATCTCACCTTCATTCTAAAAATCATTGTTCTAATCTCAAAGAACACTTCATCACTCTTTGGTTTAGTAACAACAACATTCTCATCATCAGAATTGTAGTCATTTATTATTTCTTGTAACTTGAATTTCTCATCAACTCTTACACTTGCACTCTCAACAATAGTTTTAGTTCTCAGATTATAACATCTATAAGATCTTATTTTTAATTAATAACCAAGAATCATACCTTCATCACTTCTAGTGTCAAATTTGGCAACATCATCATCTCTTTTGATATAACATTTACTGCAAATTTTTTTTAAATACTTAACTATAGGTAAGTGACCAAACCATAGTTCATAAGGTGTCTTATTTGTGTCTTTCCTAACCTATACACTATTCATAGTGTAAACTATTGTATTTAAAACTTCTCTCCAAAATATATTTGATACATCATTCTCAACTAATAGAGATCTTGCTACTTTTGTTACTAACCTAGTTGTTCTTTTTGTAATGTCATATTGTTCAAGGGTTCTAGGAGCTAAAAGTTGTCTTTTGATTCCATTAGTTTCACAAAAGATTTTAAATTAATTTGAAGTAAATTCTCCTCCTCTATCTAATATTAAAAATTTAATCTTTATACCTAATTCATTCTCAACTCTTTTCTTGAATATCTTGAACTTGTCAAATGCCTCATTTTTCTATTTAAGAAATGCAACCGACATCATTCTAGAAAACTCATCAAAAATAATCATAAAGTACATTTCACCATAGAATAATTTAGTCTTTTTAGGACCACTAAGATCTATGTGTATAATCTTGAACTTTTTTGTAGTAGTAAACTTCTTGCAGGGAAAAGAAGTTTTGTTATTCTTAGCCAATACAGTCTCATTGCAAATTGTGTTAATAGGCTTTACAATTTTAAGGAAATCTCTAACTACAAACATAGTAATAGCTTTCACAATGCTATCAAATTTTATATGACAAAATCTCTTATGCCATAACCAACTATCATCTATCTTTGTAACCAAACATCACATTTGAGTGGGATTCAACTGAAATACATTATCTCTAGATCTAGTTCCTATTCCAATTACCTTTTCATCTTTGTCTTTGATCATGCATGTCTTATTTGTGAACTACAACTAATAACCTTTATCCACTAGTTTTCCAACACTCAAAAGATTATGTTTCAAATCATCAAAAAAGTATACATACTTAGTGTTAGTCTTACCATCAAGAGTTATAGATCCAATACCTTTAACATGGAAAGTTGTGTTGATCTCAAATTGGTTTTGACAAGTGAGTGTCAACACACTTAAGCTATTTACTTAGGTCATGCCAAACAAGTAGTACATGTTGAGCACAACATATATATTATAGAGAATTTTGATTTCAAAGTGAGTGTCAAGCAGATAGTGTATGCCGAAGGGTACAAGAGTCAAGTAAATAACTACTAAGCATCAGAGACTTCAGATGCTAAGTGACAAAATTTTGACATATTTTTTCGTAATGGTGCAAACAACTACGTACACCATTTTTGAGCCAAATTAAGGATGAATTATGATATTTTGGAGATAATGACGAATCTTAAGCTGTATTCTCTATGCAATTACATGCAACCTATAAAAAAATGGGAAGGTTTAAGCAGAAAAATGGATGAATCTTAGCCATAGATTCATACCTAACCCTAAGTCACCTAAGTCTTCTTAAGGAGGAAAAACCCTAAGTTCTCTAGAGAGTGGGTAAGGTATTAAAGAAGTGAAGAGAGAAGTCTACATGCCCAAATAGAGCATTCATGGTGGCTTAGAAGTTATGATTTAAGACTACATTGTAGAATTAGTTAGAGTAGAACAAAGGAAAGGAAAAGGATATAGCAAAGAGACATTTGATCAAGGAGGATTAAGAAGACATAAGTTTAGAGGTGATCTGATATCAAGAAATCAAGTGCTAACTTTAGGATCAAAGCTGAGACATTCTAATTGGTGATTTTAGTCAAAACCTCTTAACAAAGTAGTCCTAATAGGCTATATGAAATTCTCTAATAAGGTGCTTAATTATGAGTTAAAGTCATTTAGCAAGACACACTTCTAATAGTGTGTTGAAATCTTTTAACAGGGTGAGACCTAACAATGTTTGTAAGCCTTTAATAGGGAAGACCTTTCACAAGGTAGATCATGTCTCATGATTAAAACATTGTAACCTTCATTGGATACACTTTATTACTATAGTCATGAAGATTTGTAGGTTTCATCGCCACCCTAGTTTTACCTTCTCATTAGAGGTTTTTTAGGTAGTCGTATCTAGTGTTATATGTGTGTGATTGCTTATATGTCTACATGTTTTAGATGTACACGCTTTACATGTTATTTTAGTTTACTCATTGAATGCATGATATGGATGTCTAGTGAAATTTTTATGGGTCTAAGTTTAAAATACTAATTCACCCCCCCTAGAAGTTTACCTTTCCTATTTCAATTCCAAAAATTCGTATCAGATCCTTGTTCTCTAAAAGAGAACCTTTACAAATTTGAGGAAAGATCTTGAAATCAAATTATACAAGTTGGGAAAGATCACTAAGAATTAGGGAATTGAAATATAACTCATTCTACATGAACTAGATGAAGCAAGAGAAGAATTGAAGAAATATTTGAAGAGAAGGAAATAAATTTCTATTGTAGAGAATGACACACAATATAAAGAGATAGACACTACTAAGCTATTTGTAGATAGAGAATCCAATGAATTTGATGCAACACTTGTAGATCTAATGGAAAAGGATAGAGCCCATGCTAAGGAAATCAAAAACCTCAAGTTAGAGAAAGAATCACAAGCCATACTACTATGTGAGGTGACTAAATAGAAGAATAAAGACATAGAGGACAAATCCATGATTGAAGAGGAAAAAAGAATTTTGGCCAATAGACTAAAAGAGAAGTCAATAGAGCTAACCAAGATTTCCAACATGAAATTGGATACTCTAAGTCAAATGATGAATGCCAACTATGAACTGAATGTCAAAGACATTGAGATAACTACATTGAAGTTGTAGAATGAGCAATTGCAAAGTGACTTAAAGACGGAAAATGAATTTTCTGAAAGTTTCAACAAGGCAAATGAAGCCATCAAATACTTTGAGAAATTATTGTGATCCCCTAGATCTAATAATGATACATCTAGACTGGGATACACAAGCATTGAAGAAGGAGAGTCATCCAAAAGTGTTGAAGAAAGGAACAACAAAGATAAGAACTCCAAACCTACTTGTCATAATTATGGTAAGAAAGGACACAAGACTAATGTGTATAGGATAAAGACTAAAAATCATAATTTCAAGCCTAAGAACATGGTGTACTATCATAAGTGCAAGAAGCAAGGTCATCAGGCACATGAATACAAAACCAAGACCATATATACACAAAGATTTTAAGTATATTGCTACAACTATAAGAAGTATGGACATAGATCTTTTGAATGTAGATTCAAACCCATGTGGTCATCAAATAGACAAATAAAGGTAAGGAAAAATGGAAACTCTTATAACTAGGATTATAATACAAGGTATAGCTATCATTATTGTCAAGAATATGGACATGTTCCTAAGAATTGTATTAGGACACACTTCAATGGTAACTACAAAAGTTGGTTGAGTTGAACCACATGTTTTAGCTATTTGAAGACTAGCCATATAAGTAGATGTTGTCCAACAAGGTCAAAGGCACCAAATTTTGAATTTGATAAAGGCAAAGGCAAGGTAGATGTTGAAAATGTTACAGATGAGATGAATAAGAAATGGAAGAAAAAGGATGATTGTCGCACATCAAATGTAGAAGGGATCCTTCACCCAAGGGGTTAGGTGATCACACCTCATCAAACTAGCCAATCAAGAGGTATGTGGGACTAATATTTGAAGGTTATATTATACATCAGTTCCAAAAGGTTCTAGTAGTAAAAAGATTACATTAGCATGGACAAAGATGCAAGATGTTGATAAGAATCCAAGATAAATCTTTAAGTTTTTCCATGTTATTTCTAAGAATAAAAAGTTTCCTATGTGTGCCAAGTAAAATGCTAGAAGATGTCAAGCTAGCAAATTGGCTAGTTGATTTCAAGCTCATAGTGGTTGCTGAGTGATTGAAATGTTAGTGGTTGTTGAGTGAGCTTGGAATTGGTTTATGCTGAGCTTACAATTGTGTAAGTACTCAACATTAATTATAGAGTTTGAAAGGGTAATTTATTAATTTTTAGCTCATTTCACATCATTTCAAATTCAAGAAAGAGGGAGTAGAGTAGTAGGTGATAAGGAAAACCATTCAAAGTAATTGTAGAAGGTTTGAGTAATGATTCATCACCAGTTCATCAAATTTCATAAGGTAGTTATCAAGAGCCAAGATACATAGTTTAAATTTCATTAACCCTAGTTTCACATTATTGCATCAAGTTTGAACAATGTAGAGGAAAATGAAGTTTTGAATGTTTAGTTAGTAAGTAATGAGTTCAAGCAATCCATTTTCAAAGCTATTCCTAATATTTCTTATAAGAAAGACTCTTCTGGTGCATTTTCAATGATTCCACTGAATGTGGTAATGGTGCAAGATTTAAGAAAATACTATAACTATAAAATTGGTAGCATTGGTGATATGGAGATTAGGGAAGCATATGGTAGACTCTATGATAATGGTACACTGAAGGGAGAGTTCAAAATTGTATAGAGGAAAGGGTTGACACGAGCCATAGATTTTTCAAATGTGTTTAAGATAGAATGGATAAGGATAGTGCTTAGCAGAATTCATCATAATTCACTATGGCTTGATAATGGACCTATCAAAATTACTACCAAGATAATCCATAGGATTACTAGTTACCCAATCGTAGATTGGCCTAAGACACTAAGAAGTGACTCGAAGGAGGTGATTGGGAAAAATATTGGAGCTATATGGAACAAGAGAGGAATAACAATAGACACAATTACTAATCCATTGATTGAGTTTGGTATCAAGGTTATACCACACAATTTCTATGAATCTAGTAAATTAAATAGTGTGTCATATATAGCTGTGGATGTGGGATATAAAATTGTCAAGAAAGATCATACATATGATCTAGAAGAGCTACAATTGCAACAAGTAGTTGATAACCTTGGAGCCATCAGAAAGACAAACAATACACAATTTAAATTTGGTTCGATCTTGATATGCATATTATTTTATGTAAAAAACACATTTCCAACATTTGGAATAGTTTCATGGAAGACAAATAGGCTAGTAGTAGTGCACATTGGTGAGTATATTGAGAAATTAGGTGAGAATTTTGAATCTATCATGACTAGCTACTTTAAAGACTTTAAATAGTTAATGAAGAAGAGATTGAGAATACCAGTGTCACTAGTAGAGAAACATTATGATGACATATGTTTTCTTGTGGATACTGACTACAATTTTGTATAAGCTACTACACCAAGGATGAGATGGTTGAGACTCTTAGGTTATGAAATCAATGTGGATGAAGCTTCTATAGCCATTACTACTTTACTATTAGAAGATGTTGATAAAAGTGTAAAGGTATTTGGAAATTATGAAATGATAAAATCCAAAATCACTATGGAAGTCTAGATTGCCTCTGCTATGAAGAAAAAGGAGAAAATAGTGAAGAAATTGAAAGCTAAGTTTAGAGAGGGTGCCAAGAAGGAGTAAGAAGAAGAGGAAGAAGAGGATGAATAGGAAGAAGAAACCCAAGCACAAGAAACACTACCTTTGACAAAATGTATGGGAAAAAATCATGCAGATGAGGAAACTAAAGGTGCCAAGGGAGAAGAAGTCACCAACTCCCATAGAACAAAAGAAGAGGAAGGCCAAAGAAAAACCTATGGCAACGGCTAAGTGTTAAAAATTGGCTAATATTTATCTGTAATTTTTGTCATTAATGGAAACACATGATGTACATGTTGAGAGGAAACCTTAGAAATAAAGATACTTAGTTTTTGGATGTAAGAAAATTTTCAAGTATAGAATTTGGTTTATAGTAGTGTATTGTTTGTTTATAACTATTGTAGATGTCATATTATGTCAAGAGAAGTTACATGGAAATAGTATAAGTTTTGGTGATGATATTTATAACCTTGGAAGTTTGTATGGACTATAAAAAATAGAGCTAATCATGTATTGATGAAGCAAGATAAAAAAAAATTGAAGGAAATAATTGTTTTGATTACAAAATAATTACTTGTCCAATTAGGTCTGACATCCTAGATGTTTACTCTAACTTGGAATAGTGAATTGTGGTCTTAGCCAACCCAATAGTATTTTAGATAAAGGAATGGTATTTATGAAAAGGACTTCTTGTGATAAGAAATGTACTATTGTGATCAATAATGTTGTATTAGCGATATCATGTAAGATTGCAAAGTGAGAAAAATTTTGTGAAAGTAATACATGTGAAGTTTTATAAAGTGATACATGTGAAGTTTTATCTGGTGATTTGATCGAGCTAAAGATTAGAGATTATATAAGGAAGACAAATAAAATAAAATAACTTGTTGGAGTAGTGAGATCTTCTTATAGTTGAAATTACATGTTTGGGAAGTGGGCTCTTCTTGCATACATTATACTACAACTCCTAACAGGGACTAGTTATACTAAATTTTCTCATTAACTTCTAATACAGTTGATCCTCTAACAAGGAACATATATATCAATATATTATCTAGTCATTTTCCCTTGGCAAGGGTTTCCCTAGTTAACAAAATATGGTGTCATGAGTTATCTTTTTGTATTGTTACTATTATTGTTTAGCATCACTTTATTACCTATTTATGCATGGTTTAAAGTAAGTAATAATATCCAGTTGGTGACTAAAGTTTGTAGATTGCTGATTCACCACCCCTCTTAGTAATCCTTATTTCTAAGAATTGGTATCAGAGCATAGTTACTTTGAAGAGGCTTAACAACTTAAGTAAGATCCCTATGGATATGGAACTATTGATGAAGAACCTTGAAGAAGGTCTGGCACAAATTGATCTCCTTACTGAAGAAAGAGATAAGCTAAAGGATAGATATGAAGACTCCAAAGTATACATTGGTTAGTTGAAGGAATAGACTGAACATCTAAAATTAAAGCTTGAATTTACTAAATCTAGAACCAATGATGATGAATATTAAAATTTGAAGATAGATTACAAGATCTTGAAGCATGAATCGAAGATTACAAATCTGAAGTTGATTTTTAGAAATGATCCTAGCAAAGTTTAATCTAATTTGAAGAGTAAAAATGTAGATCTAAGAGCAGGTTTAGCAAAGAAAAATCTAAGTTTGAAGCATTGAAAGAAGATCGTGAAGAACTCCATATGTACAATACTATTGTGAAAGGTGAATTGACACAATGCAAATAGTAGCTTGAGAAACTTTATTCTAGTAGAGAAAAACTTGATGATTCTAGGTATATACAAAGACCTTCTTATGAAAAGAGTAGTCTTGGTTATCTAATTAAACCTAAGATTAGATCAGATCTAAAAGAAAAAGAAAAATCTAATGATAAGATTTAATCTAGTCAATCTTCTGAGAAACCTAAAGAAATTGAGCAAATCAATGAAGTTGAAATCTTGGATGAACCAAAGCAAGTGAAGACTCCCAAGACAAGCAGGTATGAATTTAGAGGTAAGTGTTTTTTATGTAATAAAATAGGTCATATGAAAATAGATTTTACTAATAAGTCATTTAATCATGTTAAGGACTTCTATTATCATAATTATCACAGTTTGGGTCATAATGCAATTCATTGTAGGAAACTTAAGTATGATAATAATAGAAGAAATAGTAGAATGTATATAAATACTAACCCTATAGATAGAAGAAGATCTAATGAAAGGACATCAAGATAAAGAAGATCTTATGATGATAGAAGATAAACCATGTGTTATAAGTGTAGAAACTTAGGATACAATGCTCAAATTTGTCATGCACCTGATGATCAGTAGAATCCTAGAAGTAGAGCACCTATATGTCAATTATGAAACAACTTCAGACACACAATGAAGTACTATAGAATGGACAAAAACTTCAAAGATAGAAGAAAAAATGGAAGAAACTTTAGAAAAAAAAGGAATTATAGAAGGAACCATGAAAGGAACTTCAAATTTATTAGTGAAGAATAAAGAAACATTATGAGTGAACTTTGAGAAGAACTTAATGAAGCATTTGTGAAAGGAATAGATACCTCAAAAAAAAAGTTAGGTAATGAGACTAGAAGATCAAAGTCAGTTATTGAGTTTGATTCAAACAAGTTAAATTAAGCTTATTCATAGCTTTAGAATTTGAGAACTATAGTCAAAGACCAAATTAGAGTTAGGACAATTGAGAAAAGGTGTATTTAATCATGTTTAGATGGTACCTAATATTGCTTGTGATTTGGAGCTCATCTGAACAAGTTATGATGAAATTCAAAGTTATTGGTACTACAATAAAAGTCAATTTTGTAACAAAAGATGAAAAGTATATTTTTTCATAGAATTTCATGATGTGAAGTTTTAAGGATGTTTTTCATGATGGAAGGAGGCTATAGTAAACCGCAAGTCACATCTAAAGATTGAATAGACAAGTTTGGGTAGTTATCTAATTGCATAACACAAATAATAGCTTTTTCATATTTGCGATGAATGTTATTAATGTAATTTTCAAGCTGATGGATAAATGGAGTATACAATTGAATTTTATTTCATTATGACCACTTTCAAACTAAAGAACATTCAAAAAGTGACTATTAGAGAAATTTCGTAGCAAATCCTATTTTCAGAGAGAGGTATTTTATCATTTTTTCACAAAATTTATTCAATAAAAGATATTTTTGATAAAGATCATGGATATGTTAGTTGTTCACAGTGTTGAGAATGAGGATAGACCTAAGCTTAAGATAGTTTTCATGAAATCTAGTGATGGAAACCCTAACTCTGCATTGCCTATTACTTTGAACAATGTAGTTTACCTTGAAGACATAGAAAATCATTTGAATTGCAAGTTTGAGTTGATTGGCAAGGAATATATGAATAAGGATATGGAACTAGTCTTTAACCATGACATGACTATGAAGCCTGAATGATCACTTAAAGGAATTTGATTTGTTTAAGATCATTTATACCATGAGCTAGATACAGATGAATGGAATCAAATCATATTGATTAGGATACATGATGAAAAATTTTGGATGCAAGAAAATGTAGTAGACATTTTTATCGACCTTATTCATGAAGTAACTGGTCTTAGAAAACAAGGAAGTGTACCCATAGGTGAAAAGATTGTTAAGAAGAAAGTAGAAAGTTACACTAAGGAAGTATACAATGGGAAAGACATGGTAATTAGCTCCATCAAGAAGGATGATGTGAGATTTCTTAGTAGAATTATTGCTTATTCAGATTGTGTAAGTTCTAAGATAGATGAATTTTTAGCAACATTTATTTATGTAGCTTACAAGATATGTGTTGAGAAAGAGCAAGTTATTTTGAGTGAAATCCTGAGGATGCAACTCTTAGAAAACCTTGAAAAGATTAAGAGAACAAAGAATGGTGTATTTAGATTTCAATCACTGATAAATCACATATTCTTTTATGTGCTGAGGAGATTTCCTTACTTGTTAGTAATAGATATAATGAGTAGTGACATATGCACTATGGAAAATATTACAGAGGTATGCAGAAGGAACCCTATAGACAAGGTATTGGATAGTGGTCCACCTAATTTGATTATGAGGAAGTTTCAAAATGAGATGAAATAGAGATTTAGGATCTCACCTACAATTATGAATCAGTTCAAGGAGGACATATGTATTCTAGTTGATATAGACTATACATAAATTACGTGTTGTTCAATTTAGACAAAGATAAAGTTGAGTATAGATTTAGCAAATGTGATGAGATTACACAACATGCTCATCAAGTAAGCTTGGAGAAGGCATCTCATAAGAAGGTTGAGTCAATCATGAAGAAGGCATTATCTAAGGCCAGAATGATAGAAAGGGAATCTGAGGTTGTGAGACAGACAATAAAATAAGGTGTATTAAACATACAACCCTTGTCAGTTTTAATTGGTGAGACAACTTTGGGAGAGAGCATTCCTTATGTAGTAGTGTCCAATGTTCAACCCAGTGAACACAAGAGAAAATTAGAGAGATTGGTTGAAGCAGTGTCAACAAAGTCTAAGAGAGTCAAACAGCTAGCTATAGGACCTGGAAAGAGGCAGAAAGCATTGTTGATAATTGAATCTAGTGATGATGAAGAGGTTGAGGAATAGGAAACAAAGCAAGCTAAAAAAGTGACTCAACCTAAACAAGAAGTAGGAAAAGTTTGCCAACCATGGAAGCTGAAGATTGAGAAGATAAACATAGAAATTGCAAATGAGGGAAACTTTGTTTAGATGAACAAGTTTTATGATCTATACAATAATTTTGAGAAAGATCAAATTGATATATCTACTATGAGACATATCATTGAAAATGATCTAAGTATGAAGGATATCAAAGGAGTAGTAAACCAAAAAGCATATGTGGGATTCATAGAAAAGGATACTCCAACAAGAGAAGAAGACCTTGAACTTTGAAAGTATATGCTAAGGAAAATTTGCAAGACTAATGATGAAGATGAGATTAAGAGATTATTGAATAACCTCGCACCATACCTAAGGAATAAGTTGAGGCAATTCCTATTTATGGTTGGTGAGAAGGATAAGTTGAGAAAGGAGACTATAGTAGCTATTAGCAAGATGTTTTCAAAGTCACAAGCAACATCTCCTCCAGCTTCTAGAACCTTAGAAGTATTAGTCAATGGCACAACACTATGAAGATTGATCAAAGCAGTGTTACTCTCAACATTGATGACACCAATCCATTTTGTGGTTCTAAACCAAATGTACTAGACACCGAAGATGTTGAGGAAAAGTTGACACAAATTGAGGAAGAGAAGAGGCTAATAGAAGTTGAAAAGAATAAGATAGAGGAAGACAAGCAACAATTGCTTTAGGAAGATAGAAAAAGAAAGGAAGATGAAGAAAAGAGAAGGATTGTAGAATAAGAAAAGAAAAAGAAAATATAGGAGAAAGAAAGGAAAAGATTAGAAGAGATGAAAGAAAGAGAGGAAAGCTAATGAAGTAGCAAAGAAATAGAAGGAGGATGAGACTAAACCATCTAGCTCATCTACTCTACTCTCTCTTGCTAGTTTGGCTATTGATGATGATGATTAAACTAGTCTAATTTCATCCTTATATAAACTTTTATAGAAGAATAAGATAGTTAAAATTTTGTAGAGATCACCAATGGAAGTGACTGATAGATCAAGCATAGTACTTTGATAGTACAACATACTGAGTTAGATCCTAAACTAAGAGCATAGGTAGTGCTAAAGTCTTTTGATGAAGAGTTTACTAATTTTCTTAATGTTACTTTCTTAGGAAACTATCAGCTGAGTTTGATGATAATATGAGCAATCCTAGACATCCTAAACCTCTTATTCCTCTTCCTACACTAGTTGTCTTGCTGCCTCTCCATCATTTAGTAGTGTTATATGCTCACACTTCATTGAGTGCCCTTTCAGGAAATTTAGCAAACCAATGGATGCAGGCGATAGATATTTGTCCACTTGAACACATTTGTACCAATTTTGGAGCAATATGCAAAGGACCCCGAGGTGATGCCCATGCACCATAAGATGGTCATGGTGTTGAGGGTGATGATTTTGATGATGAGTTGTATGGTTTGCAAGGTGGTGATAGTGATGAGATTGACGTTGAGTCATTTGTTGACCTTGTTTGTGGAGTGGGAATGAATAAGGAGAAACAAGTAAATATTTAATTAAAATTTATAAAGTACAATATTATTTACTTTCTACATATACAAATAATTATATTAACCATATTAATGTATGTTGATTTTAATTAACAGAGGATGGATGATAGTGTTGCTCCAAGGAGATGGTATAGTCTTTTTTCAAGACCTTCAGACTTTGGCATCCCTCATACTATATGCACTTTGAGTTATAATGTAAATAATGTACATTGGAACTCCAATTTAATAGCATGTGATGGATTGGCTTCCAAAAGGGACATCTTTCTAAGTTCCTTTTATCTCACTTTCAAATAGTAATCTTGTAAACAACTATGACTATATGGTTATGTGTGTGTGTGTGTGTGTGTGTGTGTGTCTCTGTGTGTGTGTGCCTGCATGCATGTGTGCATGCGCATGTGCACGCTTGTGTGTGTGAAGACATAAAGTAGAAATATGGATAGTTTAAAGATGCTATATTCTCTTGAATTTATGTACATAAGTGGCATAATAAAGTAGTTATACATGATGATAAATGTTTCCCCATCTATGCTATGTTTTGGGTAGTTTTCTTCCTATAGCGATAGGATTTGCAAGAGTGGTAATTAGAAATTTACACCTTCTCTAACATTGATGATGATGAAAGATATATGTATATGGAGGTTGTGTGCACATTGATTATTTTCTAGGTATTTTTTGCAAGTATTCAAGACTCAACATTTCAGCATTGGAGTAATCAAAACCAACCATGGATTACTAGACCTTCACAAGTGGGGTAAATCATTTATTTCTTTATGTTGTTGTAGTGCATGAATGTATCTTTAACAACTTGCAATATTCTTGGAGGATTTATTCATGGTTAATTTTGTTTCTATTTTAAGCTTTATGAGTCTATAATTGATCCTCATTAATGGGAGTGATCTTAGATTTAAGTAGTTTTAGTTTCCTTTAAAATAATGATTGTTTTAACTTTGAGGGAAGTCACGAAAGAATAGAATGAGTTCATTTTCATAGCAGCAAAGTGTGATACTATTTTTCAATCCAGTGTAATCTTTCACCATGAATGAATATAATGCACAATTCAAGTTTATATCTCTTATCTTGATTGTATTTTTTATCCAGTCATCCAAAGGGGCCCATTTGGTGAGTGAACTATTCCATTAAAATAGATTTCATTTCCTTGTTTATTTCAAAGTAAGGTAGAAATTTGTTTCTCCTACAGCCATTGATAATAGAATCAATGAATTTTTTTTGCAACATAGACATTCAGAGTGTTAGAAACAATAGTCCACCAATATAACTAAGAGTGGGGGTGATGAATCAATTATCCAAAAAATTAAAAAATTTATCTTCCTTAAATAAAAATTAACCATTCAACCAAAGTAAAAAACAACCATACAAAGATGCACATATACAAATACACTAGATATGTTGAGTAGGGAAACCCTTGATAAGAGGGAAAACCCTGGTGGGAATGATGTCCACTAGATGATGTACTAATATAAATATTACTTGTTAGAAGATGGACCCTATTAAGAGTCTATTACAACATTTTGTATATATGAGTCCCTATTAGGAGACTTTAAATCTCTGTTAGGACATTCCAACCCTATTAGGAGTTGTGCCAACTCTATTAGGTGTTGTAGTACAATGATTACAAGATGAAGCCACTATCCAAACATGCAATTTCAAGTAAAATAAGAGCTCATTGCTCAAACATGCAATTTACTATTATGTTCCTCCTTCCTATGTTATTTCAACTAAACCAATCATAATTAGACCTTGTAGATGAGGTCATGAACCTTGGATCTAAATATCAAACCTTAGATCATTCAGCAAAACCTCAGTAATGAAGTTACCTTCACTTCCACTATGCTCTGCTTAACTTTTCATGTTTCTCTCTCTATTGCTTACAATCACTTTGCATCAATACAATTCCATACTTCATGATAAAGGAAAATGTCCTCCCTTTATACTAAGTCAATAAAATAATTACCTAAATTAGTTGTTAAACCTTATCAATTAATTATTATAGGGCCACATTAAGAACATGTTACAAATAGCTATAACATTAATCTTTCATCTTGTAACTTGAATAACTTTATGTACATGTAATATTATGACAAGAGAACTTATCCATATCATCACCACCATATCTTCTTTATATCCTCAATCTCAATTCTCAGAATAATAACTCTCCTAAGAGATATAATAAGTTTACTAGAACATGCCTCTATAACTCTATCTCAGAATAGACATCACTGAAAGCTACATAACTTCTTCCAAACTTATCATTTCTTCATCTAACATAAATTGCATATACCAGATACTTAAGACATCTCCCATAACCTTAGATAATGAGAATACTTAACTAGTCATCCATACCAACTTGATCTTTTTGTTGTTTTGTCAAATAACATAGAAAACTGCTATGCTGACATCAATGATGAACATAGTCATGAATGTAACATATCATCATAGTAACATATATACATTACTCCCCCATAGGAATATCATTAGAATCCATGCTTCCCACAATCTCCCCCTTTGACATTGATGGAAACATAGATGAAAAATATCTAACTCCAAGAATACCAACAAAAGATTGTTCTATTGGAATAATCAAATGGGAAGAATACTTCTGGGGGGGGGGGGGGGGGGGGTGAATAAGAAGTAATGCATTTTATCCATTAAAACTTTTAATTAAAAATAAACATCATGCATGTAAACATACCAAATAACCATAAAATAAACACATGCAAGTAAACACATGACACCAAAATTTGGTAACCTAGAAACCCTCAAAAATGAGAAGGTAAAATTGGGGTGGGGATGATACCCACAAAATTACTACAGCAATAATTGTTTGACCACATCTAATGGTCTACCCTATTAGAGGCTTTACACTGTGTTAATGGTGACCTAGTTAAAGATTTTAAAACACTTTACATGAAGTGTCACCTTGTTAAAGGATTTAATCACCTCTTCAAAGGATCTACAAAATAGATGTTAAGCTAACCTATCATCATAGGATTTTCACTATCTAATACAATTGCTAGAGATTATTAGAAGTCTTTGACCTGATTGCTTATAATCTTCAATTGGTGATTTTAGGCACTTGATCTACTCATTCTAATGTGATCCTTGCTTGATTTTATATATGTTTTTAGCCCTTGTTCTATTCTAATCAATTGGATATCCAATTGCTGCTCTATTCCTCTAAGTCTATCACACTTCTCGCTAAATTTTTCTATAGTTTACCCATACACTACTCTCATCCACACATGCAAATGGGGTTTTTGCCATAATTTTAAAGATCATGAAGACTTAGGGTTAGGTATGGATCTAAAATCCATATTGAATCTTTAATTCTTGCTCATTCCTTGCACTATTCTTATTGGTTGCATGCCTTCTCCATTTTCCTTATTGGTTGCATGCTAATTGCATAGGAAATATAAAAGATTCATTCTTATCCTTATTATCCTTTGAGATCCTACTATGTCAACTCAAAAAGTAGTTTACATCTGAGTTTGTGAAGGCACAAACTCATATGTTGATTCTCTGTTACTTGGCACATACTAGATTACTAATGCTCAGCACATGTATGATTCTACTTTTCTTAGCACCTATAGCACTCTATTTTTCTTCGCATCAACTGTGACTTGACACCTATATATCGCTTGGCTCATATGGTTCACTTGGCACCTAAAGATTAATTGGCACATAAAGATCACTCAACACATATTGGAATTCTGGCTTGGCACATACTATAGCTTGGCATATATAATGTACTCAGCTTCTATATGAAAAGTGGTTAACTCTATTGACACTCAAATGTCAAAACCAAACTGAGACCAACATGTTCATCTTTCTTTTCAAATCCTCATCATCAATCATTCTCCCCCACTAATATACCTCAATTTGCTTTCTATCAAACTATCATTTCATGTTGTACTTCTTTTGAACATGTTTTTCTTCCTCACGATAGTTTCAACAACACTGTCAAAGGTTTCAACAACCATCAAACTTCTACAAGAAGTGATTCTTACTAGCTCAAGTATCCAAAGATACTATTTAAAACAACATCCAAAAAGAGTTGTAGATGACTCTATCTATCATAGATACTCCCCCATGTAGGAAGCATCAACATTAAATCTAAACAATAATAGTTCTCTATTACATTAGATTGATACACTCTTGCATCTTCTCTGATGTAGGAAGGGGCATAACCCCTAGCATACCTCACAAATACTCAAACGTATCTTTGGGAAGAGGCTTAGTGAATATATCTACAATCTACTCTTTATTACTTACATAATCAAATCTAATTTAATTTTCTACAACTTTCTCTCTCAACATGTGATACATTATAGAAATGTTCTTGGTCTTCAAATGCAACACTAGATTCTTAAACATATTTATTGTACTTGTGTTGTCATAATGTATGACAATAGGTTCATTGATTTATATCCTTATATTCCTTAGCATTTGCTTCATCCAAACAAATTGATTGCAATTGTTTGCTACTATAACATATTTTATTTCTGTTGTACTTTATGAGTAATAATATTGCTTCTTGCTTAACCAAGAAACCAATCTTCCTCCAAGAAAGAAGGCTCCACCACTGGTGCTCTTTCTGTCATCCATAATTCCTACCCAATCAACATCAATATAAGCACTTACAATGAAATCATTAGATCTGTCATACCACAATCCAAACTCTGACGTTCCTTTTAGATATCTAGATATCCTTTTGACTACTACACAATGTGCTTCTCTGGAATCAGCTTGGAATCTTGCAACAATTCCAACTACATTTGATATATCTAGACTTGTGTGAGTTAGATATTGCAAACCTCCAATCATAGATTTGTAGTTGTTTTGCTCAATAGTAGGTGTCTCATCCTTTGTAGATAACTTGCATCTAGTTTCCATAGGTATTCCAATGGGTTTACACATTTCCAAACCAAACCTTTTCAATAAATATTTCATATACTTTGATTGAGAAATAAAGATTTCTTCTTTATTTTGCTCAATTTGTAATCCTAGAAAATATTTTGTTTCTCATATCATACTCATTTCAAATTCCTTTTTCATCTCTTCTGCAAACTTGTCACTTTCATCATCATTTCCTCTAAATATGATATCATCAGCAAATAATACTAAAATCATCAAACCATCATCAATTTCTTTCCAAAATAGATTACTATTTTCCATAACTTTGCTATATCCAAGCTTTTTCAAATGCTTGTCCAACCTTGGATACTAGGTTCTGGGTGCTTGCTTCAAGCTATACAATGCTTTCTTTAGTTTGTGTACTATGTCCCTATCATATTTCAAAGGAAAAACTTTAGGTTGTTCTATGTAAACCTCTTCTTCAAGTTCTCCATTTAGAAATGCTAACTTGACATCCAACTGATACACTTTGAATTTCTTTTGTGTTACATAGGCTACGAATAAGCTTATTGCTTCTATTCTAGCATACAAGCATAGGTCTCCTGATAGTCTATTCCTTCTTGCTATGAGTAACCTTTACATACCAATCTTTCCTTGTTTCTTACAACTTCACCTGGATTATTCATCTTATTCATGAATACCCATTTAGTTCCTATTACATTCTTGTCTACTAATCTAGGGACCACTTCCCATGTCTCATTCTTTACTATCTGATCCAATTCCTCTTTCATATCTTGTTTCCAATAATCATCTATACATGCTTCATCTGCATTCTTAAGTTCAACTTGAGATATCAAACATAGTTCTTCATTGACTCTACTTCTTGTCATCACACCTTTATCTCTGGTTCTAATGATCTTCTTAGATGGTTGATTTTTTATCATATTCTTTCCTAAAGTAGGATTTGTTATCTCAACTCTTTGCTCTACTAAATCTTCCAAGCTTTGTTCCCACCTTGGCTCCCCTTCATTCTACAAATGATAGTTGGTCTCAAGAAATACTTCATCATTCCTTGGCTTAGTAACAACATCATCATACAAATTGTAATCAATCATTCTTTCTTGTATCCTGAATTTCTCATCAATTCTCACATTTGCACTTTCCATAATAGTCTTTGTTCTCATATTATAGCATCTATAAGTCTTGATTTTCAATGAATAACTAAAAAACACATGTTCAATTCTTCTAGCATAAAAATTACCAATATCATCATCTCTTTTATATAACACTTACCACCAAAAATTCTAAAAGACTTAATTGTAGGTGACTAACCAAACCACAATTCATAAGGCGTCATGTTTGTGTCCTTTATTTGACTTGCACTGTGTGCATAGTGTAGAATTTTTATTGACAAATTCTCTTAGAAAAATCTTAGATACATCATTCTCAGCTAACATAGCTCCTGATGCTTCTGTTACTGATCTATTTCTTCTCTCTATAATATCATTTTGTTTTGGGGTTCTTAGAACTGATAACTATCTTTTGATTCCATTTATTTCACAAAACATGTTAAACTCATTTGAAGTAAATTCTCCTCCTCTATCTGATATTAAACATTTAATCTTCATACCAGCTCCATTCTCAACTCTATTCTTGAATATCTTGAACTTATCCAATGCCTCATATTTCTCTTTAAGAAATACAATCCACATCATTCTAGAAAAGTCATCAACTAGAATCATAAAATACCTTTCACCATAGAATCCCTTAATCTTTGTAGGACCACTGAGATGTGTGCATAAAATCTTAAACTTTTTTGTAGTGTAAACTTCTTTTTGGGAAATGAAGTTTTGTTATGCTTTTTCAACACACATTCCTTCCAAATTGTGTTAGTAGGCTTCACAATCTTAGGAAAATCTCTGACTGCAAACATACTGCTAGTCTTCACAATACTATCAAATTTTATATGAAAAAATATCTTATGCAATAACCAAATCTCATCTACCTTTGCAACCAAACATGTAATTTTCATAGGATTCAACTAAATTAAATTACCTCTAGATCTGGTTCCTATTCCAATTACCTTTCCATCTTTGTCTCTAATCATGCATGTCTTCCCTATGAACTGGAATTGATAACATTTGTCCACTAGTTGTCCAATACTCAAAAAATTGTGCTTTGAACCATCAAAAAAATATACATCCTTAGGTATTAGGTTTACCATCAAGATTTATATATCCAATACCTTTAACTTAGGTATTAGGTCTTACAATGCCTCCATCCTAACTTTTAAAGTTAACAAAATTGTTCATATCACCAATCATATGATATGAACAACCACTATCAATTATCCAAATAGATTTATTTTCAACTTGTGACAGCAAAGCTACTTTTTCTAGACTTTCTTCATTAATTGCCACAAATCTTATTTCATCATCACTAGCACTTACTACTTGTTCATCATAATATTTTTCTTCATTTGCATACAAACACTCTCTATCTCTTTTAGGTTTGTAATTTCCTTTATACTTTTACTTTCTTTTAGCACACTTAGATGCATAATGACCATATTCATCAAAACTCCAACATTTAAAGATCTTCTTATTGCCTTTTTCTCTTCTTACTAGAAGGGCTACTCCTTTATTTTTTCTATCCTCATTAGATTTTTTGTTGTTAGAAAAATCTCCTCTCACACTCATGCTTTTTGATAAATTAGGTCAAATATTTGTTGCCTGGTTATCAAAATTGTTTTAATTCCTATCTTATCAGTTCTATGGTTATTCTCAAAATATGCCTCCATTTTAAGCATTAAAATGGTCACTTACTCTCAGAGATTTTACAAAATTATGCCCTTCAACATCTCTAACCCATTCCCAGCTTTGCCCAACACTTTGAATTTTCAAAATCCAGCTTCAGAGTCCAAAGTTATCGCAGGTTAATGGAAGAACCAAAAATACATATTTTCAATTACATCATTAACCATTAACCTCACAAAAGTTTAATGTTAATTTCCAAAATATACATTTTTCCCTAAAAGCTTAACCATTAACCTCTTTATCAAAACATATATTTTGAACCAAATCATTAACCATTATCCTCTTAAAGAGAGGTTAATGTTTGAGTCCAAAATATGTATTTATGAGATAGTTATTAACCTAGTGAAGGATTGGGTATGTGAATGGCTCGTAATCATTGATCATGAGAACTCATGTATTCAGTAGTAGGTTTGATAAGATGTGGGAAGAGTTGCAGGTTACGATGGATGAATTTTTTTTTGCAGCCTAATATAAAAAAATTTTGCAGCCTAATATCATTCCACCATAAAAAGCTTGGAAATAGGTGGTATGAAACAACAAGCAAACTGCAAATGGGATGGCCAAGACAAAATGAAGATAACCCCTTTCCAAACAAATTGCTAATGATTCGACAAGAAAATAAATAATTATTTGCCTAACAACTGAAGTGTGATTGCATGAATTTACTATCACACTAGAGGAATGAATTTGATTTTGCACATAAGCTAAAAATGAAATATTGGATTAAGATAAAGGTAATGGCATTTTAATTTATGACAAGAAAAATAAATACTTTTTAATTGTTTTTTTTACCTCAATGCTTCTTTGGATAGTGGGCATGCCAGGCACTCCATTAATTTTTTGCTTAATTTCCTCACCATATTTAGACTCATTGTTTTTTCATCTCATAGATTATTTTTAGTAATATGGGGTTTTGAAATCTAGTAAAGTAGTAGGTGTTATGAAGAAGATTGATAGAGGATTATTTGTGCCTAAATAAAACCTACAATATTTAGATACACCCATGTCTATTGGATTTAATGCCATAAGATCAGCACCGCACATGTATACCACATGTTTGGAACTTTTGGAGAAAAATATACAACCAGGAATGTGTGCATTGGATGTTGGATTGGGTAGTCAATCTCCAATATCACTAAATGGCCTTTTCCATAAGGAAGCTTAATGTTCTTAAAACACATTCTAAATAGGGGATGCATCTTGTTTAACTCGATGCTATTCACCAAGGATTAAGGAAAAGCTCAGAAAGTATTGATTATCTTATCTTCTTTCGTAATGTACATTACCAATTTTAGCAAAACTTCAACTGCGATTTGTTCTCTTTGGGACTGAACTAGACTTGTTTGAAAAAATGTGAATTGAATCTCATAAAACTAGTTGATCTAACTAAATAATCTACATAGGTAACCATATGAATGCCTAATACAAGCTCCAAAACATGGTGATTCTTAGTCAAATTCATAGTGGCAAGCTACATAAATGGGAAATGTGGAACTAAAGAGAATGTAACCAAATTGTTTGATCAAATAATAGTTAAGGATTAATTAAGATATTATTAAATAATGTTGAAAGATCTATTTTATAGAATGTTTGGTTTATCACTTTGAACTTGGAAATAAAGAGGCAGTGCAAGGTTGAGGAAATTTGGTGTAATCAAGAAAAAGATCAATAACTGAACCATGAAATACATATATCAAAGGCTGAATTATGCTCCCATTTTAAAAAGTACACTTCTAGACATTGGTGATACCATTTTAGGAAGTTTTTTTCTTCAAGATTTTTGGTCATCTCTTCAGAGCCAGGAGAGGACCCCTTTAGCCAGAAAGATATTAGAAAGTGGCCTAGCTCAAGCAAGAAAGCATCCCATTTTAGCATAGTGCCCTAATCTAGTATTAGAATGCATGAAAGCCTATCATCGAAATACCAAAGAAGTCATTTCATCAAATAATAAAGTGATTGTCCATCTAGATCCTATTTCTATTTCCATTACCTTTCGACTACCCACTAGAGTGCAATATGCCAACATCAATCTAAGAACTGCTAAGGAGTACTATATGGTGAATCAAACTCAGTGTTTAAACACTTTTGCTAAGTCATGGCTTTTGCAACCAAGGAAAGGGAAATCTCAACTAGCCAAATCCATCCATAGATCATTGTTAAAGGAAGATGTAGCAAACATGGTAACTTTATTAAGAAAGATAATAGGACTACAAGATTCACATGAGTTAACATGGTCTACAAAGGGAAGCAACACTTTATTGGGCTAAAATTATTAGTGACTCACTACATAGGAAACTCATGGAACTTCAGGAAAATAATTGCTTCTACATGACTTCATTGTTGGAAATAATCAAGACTAACAAGGTTACTGAGAGGGGAGGGGTGAATTAGTAACCCTAAAACTTTATAATAATTATGCATAATAACATATTCACCATTCATCCATCTAATCTATTGTATGCATGAAAAGATAAACATTTATAACACATGAACACACCAATTTGGTGACCTAGAAACCTTCCAATTAGAAAGTAAAACTTAGGTGGGGATGGTGCCCACAAAACTTCAATACTGTAGTATAAAGTTGGCCTGTTAAGGCTTACAATGATCACTTCTGATGATCTGCCCTGTTAGGAGCAAGTAGGATTGCTAGATCCACCTTGTTAGAGGATTTACAAACATACAATGAAGTATGCACTCTATTAGAAGATTTACAAAAGACTGCTAAGTCTACCCTATTAAAGGATTTACAAACTAATTCACCTATTTAGAATGAAGTAGTGGATCAGGTTACAACTGATTGCTAATAAGATCCTTTATGCTCTGATCACCTGATATGATAGATATAACTTTTCTACACCAATGTTGACCTTGCTATATTCCTCTGTTCTGCTGCTAATTCGCTTTCTCTCTTTTCAAAAATATTGCAAAATAAAATCTCATCCAATTTCTTATTACTGTACAAATGATATAATACATCACATATATACCATTCCAATATTTACTTAACAAGACCGGCCAAACACAAGTGAACAAAAAAATTACTGAGTCGGCCAAATGGTAGAAAACTCGGGTTCCTCAAATTGGCTCGATGACCTTCTGATACTCGACATCCACTACAATACACCACATTGTCATGCATTCAGTAAGAGTAGAGGCACGGTTCATACTAACCATTGTAAATAGCTTGAAACTCAGTAACCATTATGAACTTGGCAAACACTGCTAAATTGCCCATATCCTCGGTTTCCAAAGGAATGCTCGGTATGAGCTCGGTAAGCATTCCGAATCAAATAAGTGTTGTAACTAATGACAAATATATCATAATTCCAACAATCTCCCCATTTGGCATTAGTGACCAAAAAACACTTATGAGCCAAAATTATATACAACATCTGACATACTGATGACTGATTCTGCTAAATATACATGGCTCCCTTGCATATAACTCTCCCATACAATATACACAAGGTATTTAAATGAGTTATATGACTTTTATTTACAGTATCTCTTTGTGCCTTTTGTACATTTATCTCATCAATATTTCTTCTTGAGTATCTCTTTCTCCCCTTTTTTGACAATAATGCCATGAATAAAATAATGTATTTACATAGAGACACCAAAATGTGAGATAAACTCAGAATGTACCTAGAGAATGAGTTGCAGAGTTTTATCCAAATTCTTTTGCAAGATTTTGCATGTGGATAGAGCTACTTGAACTTCTACAGAGAGTTCAATCACATGTTCTGCAACAGAGAAATTGTTGTCGTGGATTAATGTTTTTGAATGTGCAATGTGCATCTACATTGTGTCCATGATAGGAAGGATCATATTCTAAATATCCAACAATGTAGATCAGATCCTTGCCTCTTCTCTCAACAATTTTGCTTGCTTTTCTGACAAAAATTTGATCCTGAGGTGATGAGATAAGCTTGAACTGGGGTCAAGCTTTAGGTTTTGTGTGCTTGCCTTCAGATCCTCATCTATCTTATTCAATTTCTCTCTTATCTCCTTAGTATACTCGATAACATCACAAACCTTAGCAAAAAGAGATGTTACATTATTAAAAGAATTTTCAATGTTGGCCAAAACTGTGGTTAATTCAACCTATTTTATTGCTATATGCTAAGCAATGTGCTCAAGCACCTTATTATCAAACTTCTTTTCTGCTTTCTCCATCAACTTTTCTTGACCAGAGGTATCCTCATTGAATTTATTAACTGCCTCTTCTAATCATATCAAAATGTGTTGAGAAGTATCAACATCAACACCTATAGCCTCAGTAATTATATTTCTGGCATTCTCAATTATTCTATATTCCTTATCCCTTTCAGACCTTAGCTGCTTCTGTGTAGCCTTCATCTCAATTAGTTGACTAGCATACCTCATTTCTTCAATGGTAGCATTTTCATAGTCAATCTTTGGGATTACTATCTCTGTGTCTAAGTCAATATCTTTAGGAATTTGCTTTCCAGTGATCATAAGCCTTAATGGTTACTTTTGTTTGACTTTTGTGATGACTAGTTTGACCTTAGGAATAGACACAATAGTAGAGATGGAAGGACTAGCAGTGAAAACTGGGATGCTTGAGGGTTGAGTGCCAATAGGAGTATATACTGGATCAAAAATTGGAGTACTTGCCAAAAATGGTGATACACTTGGTAATACAGTATCTGAACTTACTGGGTCTGAAGTAGATGCAGATAATGTTGACAAAATTGTAGAACAAATTGGAATTGACAAAATTGTGGAACTTACTAATATACCAACTGATGATGATGGAGCTGAGGAGGCTAGCTCGGTAGCTAAAGAAGAGGGATGCAGCTCGGTAGATGAAGTGGTAGACACTTCCATTGATGATACCTAGAGCTGAGATGTGGTAGGTGTAGATGATAAATCTAATGTAGATGTTATCAAACCTGCTAAAGCTGACTCCAACCTTGATGATGTCATAGTTTTAGGTGGAGAGTGAGGAAGGGATGCAATCACTGCTGCTGCAATTTTCACTGGATCATGTTCCTTCTTATCTTCCTCTTTAGCTTCTTCCTCCTTGTCTTCTTCCTCTTTATCTTCCATCAGTGCATGCAGTTCTCTTGGTGAGACTGTGATGGATGGAGTTCTCTCAAACTCATCATCATTGCTTCTATCATCATCTTTGATTTCTATTGGGTCTTCACTGGGCTTATGTAGATGATAGATGTTTTTCCACATGTTTGTAGCATCATTTACAACATGTTCAATGTCTTTAATCAAAATCAAACAGGTGTGGAATCTAATCATCATTTTACCTTCATCGCTTTTCATTTCAATTTTTACTTTTGTTCCAATGAGACTTGGTCGAAGATTTTTCAGGGATTTCTCATAAATATCTTTTACCGTTTGGGTGGCTAACTCCCATCTCGATTGCAATCTCTCCAATAGTTCTTTTGAAATTTGAGGGGCAATCTGGTTTGGGGAGTATTTCCATTTACCCATCTTATTGAGTACCAATGCCTCAATCTGCATTTTCTCAGCATCTGTTCTAGTTTCAAATTCAATGCCTTGAAATTTTTGATGCTAGCTCCTTCTTCCAATTGTTTAAGCCTTTGCTTGAATGTGGGTGTAGGCCTGACTAGTATAGGTTCCTACTTACCTTTTCTAGTTCTTCTAGTGAATATTGTAGTAGGCTTTTTCTTCGGTTTGGTAATGATTACCTTACCTTTCTTCTTTGGTTGTTCTTCTGCAGATTCTTCTTCTTCTTCTCCTTCTTCTTCTTCTTCACATATTTCATCTTCACCTTTTCCTTCGGTGAGCATAAGAGGACCAGTCGAAGTTTATAATTTGGCTATTTTCCTCTTGCCCTTGCTTATGGCCTATGGTAGCTTGATTTCAAGCTCAATTCTAGCCTTAGCTTCATCATAGGTTCCAAAACTTTTTTGCCTTGGGTCTACTAGCTCATTTACTAGTGCTTCTATAACATCTCTAGCTTCATCAATATTTACCTCATAGGGAAGAAGTTTCACCCATGCAACTCAGGATCTGACTACTTGAATGTATACCTTGTCATAGTCAACCATGAAGCATACATCATCCTTATAATCTTCAACAAGCTTGGGAGGAATTCTAAATCTGTTATTCATCCTCTCTTTGAAGTCTTCAAAATAGTTATCCATTACCTTATCAAAATTTATACCCATATCTGCAATAAATTCTTTTATCTGATATAAAACTGGAATAACTTTTCTCCATACAACTGTACCTTTAGAAGGGAAAAACTTTTATACATAGAAAAATAGACAAACTAACAAAGAACCAAATTTACAAGAGTTGGCTTTTGAGGTCCTTATACTATCCATGTTCTTATTTAGTTGTTTCAACAGCACATCTGCTAGGTCAAATTCCATATTCTTCTTCACAATCTTATAGGCTAAGTCCACAGCCTCACAGAGCACACTATTCAATCTGCAGGAACTATACATCTTATATGCAATTAAATGAATTCCAAATCTTAGCTCTGCATCAGATACATTGTTAAGTTTCAATCCTCTTCCATCCCATTCAGCTAGGGTTAACTTCTGAAGTTCATCATGACTTAAGGTTTTAGTGGTTTTGGATTTGCTCAACATAGGTAAACTCGTGATCTTATGAATCATCTTCTTCATTATTAGGACAAGTTGCTCAAACCACAACTGACCATTATGCACATAGCTTAAAATGTATCTTATCCATTTCATTTGAAAATTCCTTAGCAAGTGCGGGATATACGTCAAACCTTTGGTTTCCAGATGCTTGTGCTCAGGTTTGAGGGTTCCATCCACACATAACTCAGCTAGGGCATTATCCATATCTAGTGTCCCTATTTCTTGAACAGTGCATTTGAAATGAGTATGAATGTAATTTATAAGTAGTACCTTTGGTGGAATTTTTGATTGGGCTTTGTGTGGGTCGAGCGATTCAGCTATGGCGAGAACAAGATTGAAGCTAGGTGCTTTCCATTCCACTCCCTTCACAAGCATTTTAGAGCCTCTCTTTGCCTTGCTGCTATTGGTGCTTGCAGATGCCATTGCTATTTGGTGAGTAAATGATTTCGTAAAAAAAATTCTTCACTTGAAAATTACTTCAAATCACTTGATCTCACTTTCGTGCTCTTGGAGATCTCTTCGGTCTGTATATTTTAAATTTGCGATGAAAAATGAGATCAAATTCTACCTTTTTGATAAAAAAAATCTGCCATTAATGCTCAGGTATGAAGGTAGCTAAGATGACCTAGGGTTTTTCAGATAGTCACAAACTTACTTGGTAAACCTTGGTACTCGGTGAACAAACAAAACTTTTCATATTCCTGACCTAGCTCGGTTAAGTCTAAAACCAACCTTGCTCGGTAGATGCACCACAGTGAACTATGTCTTGTATCTGATATAATGACTTGCCATTTGCACTCCATTCTAGAACTGCTTAGGATATTGCTTGAAGATGCAGTCCCTGATCTTCCTTGATGAGTCTAATTAGAAATGGTGAAGTCACCCACTTCTTGAGTGACATTGTCATTATTTGAATTTTTTGGCTTAGTAGATTTAGGAATCGACTGTTGTCTCATCTATTTTCAAATGCTGTCAGCTCTGGCTTTCTTTTCATCTTCAATTCTTCTTATGTTCATGCAATTCTTGGATATATGACCAAGTTTGGTACATGTGTAACATCTTATAGTGGTATCTTTCTTCCTTAGGTGATGCCTTGCATAGTTAATTCCAATATGTCCACATTCTCCACAATAATGACATTTGCACCAAGTATTGTAGTCCCAACCAAATAATGCATTAACAATTTGTTCTATTGGATTGAATGATTTAGATCTGCACTCGGATGCCTTGTGACCTTGTTTCTTGCATTTGTGACATTTGCCTTTAAATTTTGGTTTCTCTTTGCATTCATTTGCTTTGTGACCATGCTGATTGCAGTTGTAGCATTTACCATTTAATTTTCCTTTACCATTGCTGCAACATTTGTTTGATGTATGTCCTATCTTGCCATAGTGATTTCAAGTGGGTCTTTGATTCCTTTGAGCAGCTTGTTTGGAGGTTTCACCTTCTTCCTTGTATCCAAGACCAGATTTACCTTTTTTTCTATGAAGATTCTGCTCATTTTGCTGATTCAATTGATCCATATTTGCTTGAGATTTTATCATCCTTTCATTGACTTGCTTTTCAACATTAAGTCATTTTCCAAACTCTCATTGATTTTTCTTTCAGATCTTAGATCACTTTGTAAGCTTGCATTGATTTGTCTTTCAGTGATTAAATCATTTCTCAAACTTTCATTCTCAGATCTTAGATTCATAATTTCTTCATTTGCATTAGATAGTTGACTTACAAGATCTTCATGCTGAAGGGATTGATTATTTCTTACCTCTAAGTCTTCATTTGCTTTGTCTCTCTGTTCCAAAACTTCATATAGCCTAACGGATTGGATTTCTTGTTCTCTTTTGAGCTTTCTTAATTTCTTCCTATAGAGAACCATTATTTGCTAGGAGTTCCTTGATTGCTTCATTGGCTTCATTTGAACTGCTTGATGGTAAAAGGTCTTCAATCTTTTCTTCAATATATTGATGATCATTCATTTGTCTTGCAAGTTCCTTCCTTCTTTTCAGAGATTGAGAAACATGCTCCTTTGCTTCCTTGAGTTGAGCCATGGCCATTTCCAGATCTAGCTTTTCATTCTCAATAGATTTGTCAAGTCTGAATATCTCCATTGTCCTTGATCTTTGCTCAAGCTATCAAACTTTATGCTGAGAACCACAATGCTCTAATACCAATTATTGGAAATAATCAAGACTAACAAGGTTACTGAGAGGTGAGGGGTGAATTAGTAACCCTAAAACTTTATAATAATTCTACATAATAACATATTCACCATTCATCCATCTAATCTACTGTATGCATGAAAAGATAAGCATGTATAACACATGAACACACTGATTTGGTGACCTAGAAACCTTCCAATTATAAAGTAAAATTGGGGTGGGGATGGTGCCCACAAAACTTCAATACTACAATATAAAGTTGGCATGTTAAGGCTTACAATGATCACTTCTGATGATCTGCCCTGTTAGGAGCAAGTAGGATTGCTAGATCCACCTTGTTAGAGGATTTACAAACATACAATGAATTATGCACTCTGTTAGGAGATTTACAAAAGACTGCTAAGTCTACCCTATTAAAGGATTTACAAATTGATTCACCTATTTAGAATGAAGCATTGGATCTGGTTACAACTGATTGCTGATAAGATCCTTTATGCTCTAATCACCTGATGTGATAGATATAACTTTTCTGCACCAATGTTGACCTTGTTGTATTCCTTTGTTCTGCTGCTGATTCGCTTTCTCTCTTTTCAAAAATATTGCAAAATAAAATCTCATCCAATTTCTTATTACTGTACAAATGATATAATACATCACATATATACCATTCCAATATTTACTTAACAAGGTCGACCAAAAACAAGTGAACAAAAACATTACTGAGTTGGCTAGATGGTAGAAAACTCGGGTTCCTCAAATTGGCTCGATGACCTTCTAATACTCGGCATCCACTACAATACACCACATCATCATGCATTCGGTAAGAGTAGAGGCACAGTTCATACTAACCATTGTAAGTAGCTTGAAACTCGGTAACCATTATGAACTTGGCAAACATTGTTGAACTGCCCATATCCTCGGTTTCCAAAGGAATGCTCGGTATGAGCTCAGTAAGCATTCATAATCAAATAAGTGTTGTAACTAATGACAAATATATCATACTTCCAACATTCATACCTTTTCTACACTATTGCAAATACCAAAAGTTGGCCAGGGATGATATGGCTATTATTTACTATTTACAACCATCATCCTCGAATAAAGTATGACAATAGCCTACACCATTTTGGAAGAGTGAATGATGCATTCACAATGTTGACTATAAGAGAAATTTAGGGAAACATGCGACTCAAAATTTCATCTAAAACAGCAATAGAAGTACAAAAATATGGAAGTGTTTCCATACAATTCCTGAAGTTCACTTATATTAGGTTAGCTACCTATGATGGGTGTCTCCTAATGCTACCTAGATTTGTTGATGATAAATTGGTCTTGATTGAAATGTGTAGGCAGATTAGTCAAATAAATAAACTTTGTAAGAATAGGAGGATAGATGAAATACCTTTCCCTATAAGCATCAGATATTATAGCTATGACACTACATCAAATGTGAGGAACATAGAGAGATCCACTGCCATAATTACTTTGCATCCCTATACAATGGGTTTCCCTTATGATAGAAAAGGCTATGTAATTAATGAGTTAAAGCTAAATCCTAACCTCAGTCACTTTCCAACTCTTGAAGTGTTAATTGGAAAATGATAAATATTAGCAAATGGATCATTGAGTTTTAAAAGATAATAGCTTCATGGGAAAAGTTTTAAATGAAAGTTGTAGATGAACTAGTCTCTACTATCACAAGTGGGGTAGCAGTAAGTGATCTTCAACATATTGATTGCCAATTTTTTCTTGATTGTTTTAGTATCCAAATTCACTCAAAAATAGAGAATTGAATATTAGATGTTGAAACTATGATGAAACTCAGTCTAGTTGTAGTCACTCTAGAAGATTGCAACATTTCAGCATATCAACAAGAGTCAGAAGAGATCCAGGATAAATACTTTACAGCCAAACTCAGGATGGAAAATGTGTTCATTCCTAATTATGATTAAATAATTATCATTCTTGATGCTTATAGGGCTTTCTGGGATAATTCAATCATGTCCAGATAGATAGAGTTCATAGCTAGAAGCCTAGTGATTGGAGATATATACATTCTTAATAATTCTAGCTAAAGTTTTGTTTCTGGAAGTTTTCCTTGTATAGGTTAATTTTAGTGTGGTTAATTAACCTCTCCAAAATTACATATTTTGGAGGTAGTTATTAACCATGAAGAGGTAGTTATTAACCTTTGTTTCTATATAAGGGCTCCTTTTGGCTTTGTCAGGGAGACTTTTTTGGACTTTAGAATAAGAGAACACTATGAAATTTTTTTGATTAGGAGACAAATTTTGGAACGTATGTATAGATTTTGAGTTTGAAAATGAAAATCTCTATTATGTTCTTGGTGCAAGAAAATGAAATGAGATATGCTTTTGGTTTCTTGTTCTAAAATCAAGATTTTTATAGTATAAACTATTGATTCTTTTGTAGTGAGCATTTTTATGGTATTGTGCGAATGTTTATAAATCATGAATCAGCATGGTAATAATGGTCATTTTCAAGCATAGTTCTTGATTGACTTTTTTATCATTCTATGTTGACTCAAGAAAGTGATGAAGTCATGCAATGTATTCATCTCGAATGGTTTTCTCCCGATCTTTAAAATTTTAGATTCTTTATTTGAAAATCTTTAAAAATTATATCATATGAGGGAGCTCCCCCTCTAAATGCAAAGGAAGGTCACATATTAAGGGCATATCCAACTGTTGTGAATTGTTTGCCACATACACTCTATTGGGACATTGTTATAGTGACAAATCCATTTACCAACATGTTTTTGGCAACTTCACTAGGGAGACTGAACAAGGATTGATAGTCACCTATGATGAAGCAAGATGGTGCTACCACATGAGAACATTTTTCCTATTCTCCAACCAAATCTTGGTTTACAAGACACCTAGGAGGATATTATTTCAGACTTGAACATCTTAGCTTAGAGGTGTAGAGAAAGTGCACAGAAATATCATCAAGTAAATAGAGTTCTTAAAGAAGAAGAAGATTTTGGAGAAATCTTGTGAAGAGCTCCTATTGGTCAAAATGTTGTAGTCATTGAAAGAATAGTAGTTATCTTGAGGAGAAAGAGGCAAAGTCTTGGTCATATCCAAGGGAAAATAAATAATAACCAATAAGTTGGCTAATACACCATGTACCCAAGTGGATAGACAAAAGGGCCTACTAGAAGAAGATTTTGAAGCCCTTGGGAAGTTAGAATTCAAGCCAGTTACTCCTAAGAAGAAGAAGGAGGTTAAGTCTATTAGTAAGCCATCTTCACCATCCAAGGCTACTATTTCTCTTGTGGCCTTTCAATATTTGATCCTACCAGGTACCCTTGTACCTCTAGCTATAAATTTGCAGCTATTGAATATCATTCTCCCAATTATGGCACAACAAGCATTGCAACCACTGGTCCCATAGGGAGCTGCTATCAATCCTTTAGCTTTAAGGAACCAATTACACAACATGTCTATTAGCTCTCAAAAAATAATTCCTAAGTTTTTTGGTGATGGAAAAGTCACTAATGATCAGCACATAAGTGCATTTTTTATGGCAAGCAGGGTTCTTGGAATTCAACTTGAAGATGTTTATATTCTTCTTTTTGTTGAAACACTCACAGAATCTGTAGCTAAGTAGTTTGATCAACTACTAGTTGGATCAATTACTTAATGGTAAACCTTGATTTAAGCTTTCGAGAGGAGATTTAAAACTGTTGAAGATGAACAATTTCTCCATTCCTAGTTGACTCAAATGAAGAAAGAAATTCATGAGCCAATGAGAGAATTCATTACTCATTTTAATCAGATGCTAAATCAAATTCCTATCAACAAAAGACCCACTAAAGAAAATCAAATGACTTTCTTCATCAGTGCTCAACCTTCTAATGTATGATTTCAAATACAAAGGGCAAGACCTCTTAATCTGGCAGATGAACAAACTTTGGCCATCAAGGTGGAGGATGACTTGCTTAGTTCAGGTAAATGGAGTCATGATTTACAAAAAGGGAAAGGTCAAAAATCTCCTATCACTACCATTGACCCTTTATATAAAAAATTGGCTAATGATGTGTTACAAATTAAGAAGTAGTTTCCCCATAATCGTCTACCTTTGTATCAAGATATTCCAAGGAGGAATTATATGCCATATCAACAAAAAAAAAAATCTAAATGGCTACCCTAGCCAAGCCAAGATTAGCCATCGAACATCTCACATCATCCAATAAATAGACTATTATGTGTGATTTCCACCTAACAATAGATCATGATGGTGCAAGTTGTCCTGAGATGGCTAGGTTCATTAAAATGCATTTGATAGTATAGAAAATAGAAAATATGTAGCCCTTGAAGATGTAACAGAACATACTATGGGGACCTCTTCCATAAACTTTCTAGAATATGAATCTAATGGTGACAAAGTTGAAGATATTAACACTCATTCATGTAATGTGGCTATACAAAATTGGAGACAAAGATTAGAAGATATGTGGGGAAAAGAAGCAAAGGATAAAGCCTCTGATGAGCCTTCTAAGAGAATTCTATCTCACAAACATACTTTGAAAGAACCTTCACAAGTAAAGGAGGAAAATAAAGTCAAACCCTCTCCCATTGTTGAAGATTCTTTTGATTTTATCGGTCATTGTAAGAAGACCAAAATACAAATTTCTTAGAACTAGACTAGCTAAAACCTAACCCACATCAATTAGTAAGGTTGATTCAATGGGTTAGTAAAGGAAAAAGTACGCCTAATATTTCTATGAACCATGAGTTAGGAATTTCTCTAGAAAGGAAAATAATCTGGAAGGGCTCATGACTAAGACAAAATCATTTTTTGTAGCTTCTTTTTCAAATAAACCTAACCCATTCTATGTTTCCCTCTATATAGCTAGATGCGAGTTAAGTAATTATATCATTGATTCTAGTGCATATGATAATATTATACCCTTAAAGGTGGCCCATGCCCTAAGACTCTCTCTAAACAAACCATCAGGAAAGGTGTATTCTATGGAGGCAAAACAAGTTCTACTGGTTGGCCAATTAAAAGACGCTCAAGTAGCCCTTGTAGCACATCCAAAAAAGAAGTTAAAATTGAATATTTTATTGGCTAATATCCCATCTAGTTATGGGACACTATTGAGAAGAAGTTTTTGCAAAGAGCTCAATAGTGAAATCAAGATGGACATGTCTCATGCCCTTATCCTGATTAGGGATAAAAAGGTTAAACTCAATCCCAAACCTAAAGCTAAATATACTATCTTGAAATCAGATGATCCAAGAACTGAAATATTGTATGTTGTTACCAAACATGGAACATATATGATGAAATCTATTGAAGAGGATGTAAATCATCCTCTTATGCCTGATATAACCAATGAATTATGGTCAATGGAGTTTGATGGAAGTTCTTCTTCTTCTAGTTCAGGTGTTGGGATAGTGTTGATATCACCAAAAGGAGAGAAGTTCCCAAAAGCTTATAAGTTGTCTTTTAAAACTACTAATAATACCATAGAATATGAATCTCTTCTACTTGGCCTTGAGTATGCAAGAGAAAAAAGAATCAAACAACTCAAGGTATCGAGAGATGTAGAATTAGTTGTCAAAAAGGTACAAAGATAATATCAAACAAAGAATGCAAAATTGAAGGCATATAGAAATAGAGTGTGAGCTAAGATTGAACATTTCAGTGATTTTTCTTTATCTGCTATCCCTCATGAATGAAATTCCAAAGCAAATTGTCTCGTAGTCTCTGCCTCTCTCTGTATTCCTCACCCTGAGTTCAATAGAGATGATTCATAGACCTAGTGTGCCTAATAATAATTGACACTAGCAAGTTTTTGATGATGATAGGAAAATCATTGCATTTTTTGAGGGAAGGCTTCCATTTTCAGATTTGAATTTTGAAGGATCACATAATCATGATGTAACACTAGGAGATAATCCTTAGATTATTCAACTACAATGTAATGTTATTCTAGGAGGGTTAGTCACCCTTGAAAGTCTTTTTGATAAAGAAGATAAAAGGAAAGAGAAAGTTGAAGATACACTAGTACATTTGACCTCATTTTTTAACGAATATTGGTCAAAATTTTGACCCAGGTTGGTCAAAATTTGGACCAACCAATTGGACAACTAAATTTTGACCAACAGGTACAATTTTTGCCAGGCATTGGTCAAAATTTTGATCAATGATTGGTCAAAAATTACTAGCATTGGTCAAAATTTTGACCAAAGTTTGGTGGAAAACTTCCAAGCATTAGTGGAAATTGGTCAAAATTTCCACCAATGCTTGGTCAAAAACTTCCAAAAATTGGTTAAAATTTCTACCAATGCTTGGTGGAAAACTTCCAAGCATTGGTCAAAATTTCCACCAATGCTTGGTCAAAAAATTGTAGGCATTGGTCAAAATTTCCACCAATGCTTGGTAGAAAACTCCCAAGCATTGGTCAAAATTTCCACCAATGCTTGGTCAAAAAATTCTAGGAATTGGTCAAAATTTCCACCAATGTATGGTTGAAAAATTCTAGGCATTGGTCAAAATTTCCACCAATGCATGGTTGAAAAATTCTAGGCATTGGTCAAAATTTCCACCGATGCTTGGTCAATTTTTCTTTCGAGGCATTCTATATAAAAATTAACATGCCTTGCCTATGATTTGACATTTTGCATGCATCCTACAATCTCTCATCCTAATGATGGATTATAGAGAGTGATCTGAAATGATGATGCTAAAAAACACACACAATCAAATCCAAAACAAAATTGCATTAGAAATGGATTAATCCAACTTAAACATATATATAATCTCATCAGATCTATTATATATATATATATATATATATATATATATATATATATATATATATGGTTAAGTTGTGATTGTCCTGGTAGACATGCATGCAAAATTAACAATATCAGGTTTCCACAATCCATTTCTAATGCAATTTTTTTTTTGGATTTGATTGTGTGTTTTGTAGCACCATCATTTCATATCACTCTCTATAATCCATCATCAAGATTGGAGAGTGCAGGATGCATGCAAAATGTCAAATCATAGGTAAGGCATGTAAACTGTTTTATAGAATGCCTCAAAGAAATGTCATCTCTTTTCAAGCCATGATTGTAGGATACACAAAAAATGGATTAAGAACTCCTCCTCCTCACTAATTAATTTGCACCACAGATTGAAGTATTTTGGGCAAATTGGAGTCCCTCATCTAGCATGGCTTTGGCTGAGGTTGAGTTGGAGTATCCAGAGGGACACATATCAAGAAGTGTTTATGTTATTTTCAAAGTGTTTAATGTAGTAGACATACCTCTTGATTTTCTCAAAGGACTTCTACCTAGTTTGGTTTGGCTATCTAGAATACAACACCATGGACAATTCCTACAAATGTTGCTATTGCAGTCAATGGTCAACTTCTTTATGTAATGATCTAGGTAAGAACAAAATCATATGTAGATACTACCACAAAAGGTGTTAAAAAGAAAAATTTTGAAAGTAGCCAACATATTGTTGTAGTAGCTGATTTAGTTAGTACTCTACAATTGAAGTGGGGGGTACTTGAGCTTGATGTGTTGGGAATATTTTGTGGTTCAAATCTTAAAAATTGTAGTTATATCCATCCCTTAGAAAATAGGGAATGCCCTGTTATTATGGGTGGAGAATATGTAACGATGAAAGATAAAGGACCCTTGTAATATATAAAAAGAGGAAGATGCCATTACATGCAACATAAGCCATAACAAATAGAGCCAATGGCTCAAGGCTCAGCATTAATCCAATCAAGAAACTAGACACTATCATCAAATTAACTACTATTGTCAGGCTCTAATTAAATGTGGACTTCATAATGTGTGGAAAATACACACACACACACATACAACTTGGACATGAATAATGTAATAGAAAGCATGCTACAAATACTTTTTCATAATTGGAAATAGTAGGCAACTTCAAGGAGGCAAAACCTCCAAACATCTTGATTGAGAACACAATTCACAAATATGATGATAAATACTAACTCTTCTATATACGTGATTATGTCATGTTGACCACCCAAACCAAATTAAACACCTCAATATAACACCCAGAATAATTTAATTATCTATATTCTATATGTGACTTAATAAATTTTAACTTATTAAGAGTTATGTAGCCATGAGATGAATACACATTAACATATGCATACTATAGGATTAGAGGCATAGCAACAAACCTAGTTTTACTAAGAAAATAATTTTTAGACTTTTCTTATCAGGTACTCTGGTGTACCATGTATTTACATCCTAAGCATGAAGAATAATTCATTACTCTTGATCCGAGATCACTCGTCAAGACTAACTTTAGCACCCATAATCTCTTTACTATAAATATATGTTGGTTAATTACACTGTCAAATTATATTGAGAAGTTTCATGTTGATGTGAGATGTTTAAAAGTGAAACTACCAAAACAAGTTGGAAGAAATAAAAATAGAATCCTTGACTGGGATGTTAGAAGCATGTTGAAGAACATTGGATATCTTTGGAACTTAGGATGACACTATATACCAATACCAAAGACTCAATACATATTTGATCTATTTGCATTTGATAATATTATTGTGTAAACATGAAACAATGGTGGTTCAATATGTCACTAAATATGATGTAAGTACTATATAAAATCAACTCTACATATAAATTTGAAGACTGAATGCTAGGTTAATACTAAAGAAACTCTTTCTTGGGAAAAGAATATGGTCTAAATAGTTCTAAATATTATCTAAACAGATTACCTCTGTAATGAGATCTTATTTATTAACAAATACTAAATAATGCAAACTAATTTCAAAATATTGTTGGATTACCATCACCAACTAGAGCTTCACAAGCACATTAAATGCATGGCTTTGAATGAAAAACATAATTATTTTACTCTTCAGATAAATGTGTGGCTTTGAAGGAGAAACATATTTATTTCACTCTAAGATAAATAAGTTGTAATGGAAAATAACAAATAGAAAGGACCATGTTGTGCTATGTATTGGACTTTGAGAAAATACAAATTGCTAGAACTCCCATCATTTTAATGGTTGAAATAGTCATTTACATGCACAAGCACCCACATGTTACAAGAGACTAATAAATAAATGCAAGATATTTTGGAGATCTAGGATCTAACTCCTCAAGCTCCCAACTTGCATCCATCAACACTAAATGTGAGGTAGTTTGAAGGCCCTAACCCTAAAAGAGGAGAGAGAATCTTATTTAGTACATTCAGTTTGGATTTTAGATCATCTAGTTCAAAGTACCTTTAGGTATAGTCATGTTTTTGTATTTACTCAAACTTTTCTTGTAGGGCATGACATGCTAAAGTAAATGAACAAAATTAATGTTCAATTTAATCTCAGTGCTTCCATAAGTATAACAATACCCATTAATTGATTGTGAATCTAGAATGACAAAATATATGAAGAAAATGAACCCAAAAACATATCATTGCTGAATTATTTAAAAACAAGTGTTTTGTCTCTACATTAGAGACTTCAAATGATAAAGGAGAAACAAAGGAAAAATATTAAGCAAGATGGTAATAATGTACATTAAGATATTGATGTGATAAAAGAAAATACAAATGTTGATGTAAACAAGGTTGCTATCTATTATCTAGGATCCTTCTTTAGAAAACTACTTCTAAGATGTGTTTCTAAGTGCATGTTTTAGGTAGTGTGCAACTTAAGTGAATAATGTGTAGGTTTCATGTGTAATTTGAAAAATAACATTGGAAAAAAAAATTTAAAATGTCCCATTTACCTACTAAATACTTGTCGATCTACACCTGTCCATATGCTCTATCTTATGCCAAAGCAGTAATGCCACTGTAACATATGTATATAAGGTTTTTAGTCAAAAATGAAAAATTTTGCAAAATAAAAACAATAAGAACAAATAATTTAAGTACTCTTCTCCTAACACACTGGCATAGCTAACACCACTTTGTCGTGCATTTCCAAATCAATCACTAATAAATAAAATATTAATAAGTAAAAAGTGTACTGTGCGATAAGTATAAACACGAATGGAATCTCATTTATAAAAATGATTCCAATGAATGGATACAACTTCACTAGGACAATACTTTTGCAATATAGATTACCTTCTGGAATAGATATCCACTAATGAAAAAAAATTGTTGACAATTGGGATTGCACTTACTTGAGCTTTAATAGTAGAGAAGTTGTTAGATTTTAGGATAATTGTTATCATCTAAGAGCATTGTACTTGTATTTGAAAGTTTCATCTAGGATAGTAGAGGCCATAGTTAGACTTTTGCATGAGACCAATCAAATTTTGCATATTCCAAAGTGCTTAGCAACAAATTGTGTCCCTTGATCATGATCCTTCAATAAGGATTTCATCTCCACTTTATTTTCACAAATTCATGCTTGGGACTCATTGTTGGATTTTAAATGGATCCAAACAACCTATCTCTATAGTTGATTAATACCCAAACTCTTTAATATATTTTTAAAAAGAATTAAGACACCTATAGTGCATGAGAATTATGAACATATGATAGCAACTTGCAAAAAGTTCCATTTGAAAAAGAACATAATACAAATAATGCATCATGTCATTGCCTACATTAATATGAATAATATATTCAATGATAGTAAAGAAATTTCAAAAATAAAATTCAAAAAATATATGTATCATAATCAAGAAGAATAAGAAGAAATGAGAATCATAGTAAAGATATTTGACACAATAAAATAAATCATTGAATGACTGGATCATGTACAAAAAAAAGAAACCCAACATTGTGAAGCTCAACCTCCTATTAAAATCTCATAGTAAAATAAATAGTTACTTAGCCTAAGAATCAATACTCACCAACTTCAAAATATAGATTTCCAAATGTGGTTAAGTTCATAGTTTACCTAAATTGCATTCATCATTTTCAAATTTTATTAATGATAAAAAAAAAAAAACTTAAACTAAATCAAATACAACTTAGTCCAATCTGCTATTACAAAATGTAGCTCTTGCAAGGTATAAACTTCGAAAAATAGCTATCAAGAATTCACAAACGTGTCATGGATCTATTACTTACATCTTGGAAAATGATACAGAATGAACTGAACTTAATTACAATGTTTCTATTCAATGACAATTAGAAATCAATAATAGACCTGACCTTAAAATTTGTTATCTAGAGACAATGTCAGCTTCCAACATGAATTGTAGTCTTGAAGTGTGGTAGTAAGTTACTCTTCAAATACATCATCTTCATGAATAGTTGAAACACACAACAATATTCATGAAAACATCCAATAGGTGATAGAAGCATTATAATCTCATACTTCTTGAAGTGTTGCAACAAGGAAGTAAAATCTCACATCTAGCTCATGTACTACAAGTGCCTAGGAATTTATATCCACTTCAGAAGAGATTCAAGAAATTCTTATAATCTACTATAGAATGGTAGCTATGTTTCTAGTTTGTATACTAGAAGAGATTCAAGCAACTCTTATAATCATACCAAGAGTAGCATAGGCCTCCATTAGGATTTACTTTTCAATTCTACAATTAAGAGAAGGTATATATAAAGGAAGCTAGTTATTATTGTAAGAGATATGTGTGAAGTATGATTGCATAGAGTGGCCTCTTCCATAAGGAGTATTGTATGGTGCTACGCTACCTCAAGGATTTACTCTATTTTACATATATCGATTAATAGGGAATTTTGACACACAAACCTCTACTATGCTGTGTGAGATCTATTAGTAGTAATTTTAGGTTTTGTAGATGACTCCAACAAAGTCCTCTTCTTACTAGTTATCTCAACCTTTCATCAAGAAGGTCTTAAATGAGCTATAAGCTAGAATAAAAAAAAAGAATAATACCTTCCCAAATAGAAACTTTCTAATCCATCATCACACCATTGGTGTCATTTGATTCACATCCTTGTCACTTTCATCTTCATAAATTCTTCTGAATCACTGTTACTTCTTCTTGAAAAACAATAAAGAGGTAAAAGAGATTTTGAATTAAATACCACTCACAGTATGCATCTCTACAAAAAATAATAAGTAATGAAATGAATTTGTAAATGTAAGTGGAATTGAATGTCTAGAACAAGTTGATCCAAATTGATCTTCATGATGCCTCTATACAGACAAAAGGGAGAAGATTTTTTGAATTAAAAAGTTATAGGATGTTAGGCACACAAGGAAGCATACAAGTCAGTCATTATTTTTTGAATTAAAAATTTAGAGGATGCCAAGCACACAAGGAAGCATACAAGTGAAACATTGAGTCTAGCATACAAGCAACTAAGGAGGTCTTTGTGTTGGGTTGTATGTGCTTTATTGGCTTGAGTGGTGCATATGGCCTGATCTAGAGATGTTGGTTGTAGAGATGGTAGCAAACTAGGAAGAAAGTCTCACATATATATGATTTGAAATCTGTATCATGAAGGCCATTCATATTCAAAAATTAAGAGGTCACATACTCAAGAAAAATGATGGAGAATAGGGCAGATTTTGTAAGTGACAAATAGCTATTTTACTTCTAGTCAACCCACTAAAAGACACATCTAATTAAGAAATAACTCTTTGTGATGACAAACTATTCTAGATATAAAATTGTTAAGACTGGTGATTATAGTTTTGCTAAATATTTTATATGTTGTCAACAATCCCTATTAAAAGTGGTTATAGTAAAAAATTAGTTAGACTCACATTTGCAAAAATAAATCATTGTTTGAATAAATATGATAGTAGCTAATATGAACTAATTAACTCCCAAGAACTGTCGACAATCTGAGATGTCTATATATGTCTCATTCTATATCATGACACTGAGAGTTGTGTGTGAGACATTGATATGAAGCTTTTTGGTGTTTTAAAACTACTAAGCAATAAAATGTTCAATACAAAAATGATATCACTCACATAATCTAAGGATTAGCCAATTCCTATTAACAATTATATGTGCAAACCATTTGGACCCAACCTCAAAAAAACCAAGGGTGGTTTTCTACTCTTTAGGCTTTGCAAAACCTTGGTGGGTATACTCAGGGATGATTCAAGACTGAGAACACTATATGAGAATTATTCTAGTTTCATTCTGATTCTCATCTCAAATCCTCAAATACATGCATAATTCTTGACAATTTGATAAACACATCCCATATAACAGATCTAGCAAAAATTCTTTTATATATCTGCACGTGTTCTCAGAAATAGTGGCTAATTGAAGCTAAAACATTCCATGCAAACAAGTACCAGCCAACTTTGAAGATCTACAAGAAATAAAAGTGAAATTGATTAATATTCTGCATTTGAAACCCATTCATGACATACTTCTCTATTAACTAAATCAATTTTGACCAGTGCCTAATCCATCAAGGCTCCGAATTTACTACAAATCCATAGATCTGATTTGTTGCTTTACAATAAATATTATAAGAAATTCTTATCAAAATTCATCATTCAAAAAATCCTTCCTACTACTGTAGCAACCTTATCAGATTCATCAAAGCTTTTACTTAATCCATTGAACTAATAACAATGGTGAATAGGTATACAACCTAAATGGATTGCATTCAATTTCACAAGCCTTTACTCATACAATATCAAGATAACTAAGTAACTAAAAGGAGACAAAATTCACAAAGAACTGACATGGGGACAGCTCATAATTTGTATTCATTTTCTTTAAAAATATTATACATTCTTAGTAAACTCAGAATGACCTTAGGAAGAACACAAAGATCATTCTATATTAATGTATTCTCAAAAACTAATAGAGATAATACATCATAAAACTTGCTCCAAACATTAGACCAAAAAAAAACTAAGTATATCACCTAGAAAACATTAGAAATTAGACCATTCTCTAGTCCTGGAATCTTACTTATATAGTGTGAGATGCAACAAGATTCAAGCTAAGAGAAAATGAAAGGTGTCCTTTACAAGAGATAATTACATACACCTATCATAAAATGAAAAAAATGTGGGTAACAGAAGATGTCTAGATCAAAGATTCCTTTTGGTGGGTCTGCTTCTGTCGTATCCTTTATTGTTGTTGATTTGGTTGCTATTCTAATCCCTTTTTGTATGCAATTGCCAAGCTAACCAATGATGAAGTTTGTTTTGATGATTGCAAGTTAGTCTCCACTTGTGGGTTTTCACCATCTTTATCTTGTATAGTGGGAGTAACTTCTACTTTTCCTTCTTCATTGGTTGTATCAGTGTCCTGTGGGTCCAAGTTTGCAACTGAAAGTGATTGATCATTCTTGTCTTCTTCTCCCTATTGGCCTTGTGTAGTGGTGTCAATAATCTAGATCTCATCACCTTGCACCTCATCACTGTTAGTTTCTATTTCCTCAAACTATTCACTAGGAGCTATTTTTGCCATCCACTTGTCAAACAGTGTGTCATCTGGCTAATTGAATTGCAAAATATCACTCGGCCTCTTGAGTACATACTTAGTCTCATTATGAATAGCAACAAATTCATGTTTTAAAGAATCAAAGAATATTTGGGCTTTCACTATTTTGTTAGTTGTTGTGGCCCACCATGCATGCCTTGTTTCATTGATAACTTGATTCATACTTAAACAAAATAAATCATTAAGCTCCTTAGCCCATTCATCTTTTCTTTTCAAATTATTTTTCTTATCTAGGGCACAAGGAAAAAAACTGAATTTTTTGCTCTTGTACTTATTCAAGTAGCCTACTATTATTCTCTGTAAATGAATCCTTTTTATTGTCAAAATCAGCAAGATTAGAAACAATATCAAAGGTTTTTTCAATTTGATCATAAGAATTCTTTATGATAGAGAAACACAAAAATGTAATTTCTTTCTCCCTTCTCACCCATTTATTCACAATAGGCTTTGAAGCCTAATCATTGGCTTTCAACTCCTCCTAGATACTGATCACCCTAGCCAACTGATCATGAACTAGAGACCATTCAATTTTATCCCCCAAATATGTAAGAGTATTTCTTAAATTTTCTTCATATTTCACATTCAACTCCACATGCAAAGCCCACAGTTTATTCTTTTCTTCTTCAAAGTCCTCAACAATACAATATTCTAGCCTTTGGGGTGTATTTGGTATTTTCTATGAGGGGGTTGGATTTGAAGGGTTCAACTAGGGGGTGAGGGTATGTTATTCTTGGTCTTGTGGACCTCCCCATTAGCTTGTTCTCAAGCTCAATTCTCCTCTTTACTTCTTTATTGTAGGCATCGACAACTGCCTCATACTTGCTCTATGACTTAGTCATTTCTTTTTCCTCCCTCTTTGCAGTAGCCAAGGAAAATTGAGAGTAATCTACATTGTACATGTGAGGTATTAGCAACTCTCCTCACAATGATATTCCCTGTTAGTCCTGAATTATTAGACTATGATGGAACAACCCTAGATCCTCTTCTTAATGACCACATGACAAGAGTAGCTTGGTCATTACTGAATACAATTCCCAAGAAATCCTTTTTATTTGGACCTTGCAATCCCAAATTATTTGACACAAAATTGAAAATCAAGGCATCAGTAATGTCCCAGTTGGGCAACAATAAAATATTTGCAGCCTTTACCACCTATCTCCATTCTTTAGGGGTTATATTCTGGAACTCTTGAATTATTTGTTCCTTTATTTGATTTTGAATAGAGGCTTCATCCATTTTTGGATGCTCTGTTTTCATATTCTTACATCTTTCCTAAAAAAAGTGCATGTTTTCCCTCCAAGAAAATTGGTGGAAAGCCCTAGACTTTACAAAACTGTCGTCAGCTAAAAATTGCTAGAGTTACTTGCTCCAAAATAGGATTCAATTCTCTTCCTCTAAAATCTACTATAGTCAAGTCAAAACTTGGCATAGGAGGCTCTTAGGGGTTCCCTTCATCAATCTCTGCTTGGGTAACAAAAACTCCCCATTGTGATCCAATTTGATCAATTTTCTCATTAGTAAGCTACTCCCCCTCAATTCTCATGGGGGTTTGGGAAGGTGAGTAACTATCATTATGTAGTTCCTCTTCCCTTATTATCTTTCTCCTCTTAGGAGAAGGTTTAGGAGGCTTTTCTTCAAAAAAAACACTAGTAGATTCAACTATCTATTTTCCTTTATCCACAATGGGCCTTTCACCCTAAATGACAGTATATCCTAACCTCCTTTGAACAACTAGTGGGCAAGCCCCTATATTAGGAGTGAAGCCCAATCTCCTCATTATTTCTCTTGCCTTATCTAGAAAATAATCAAATAAATATATCTTTTTCTCATTCATCACCTCCATTATTTCAGGGAATGTATTCATAAGCTTATTAATTCTATTTTCAGTAGTTACAACATTACTTAGAGGGTTGTAATCTTTGTACAAATAATTAATGAAACTCAAAACTTTTGAAGAGACTCCATTTTTCTTTCTTTATTTCTTCCTCCTATAGAGAGTACTCATTCCTTATTACATCTTCAAGGAAATAAAATTCATGCTCAACTGGATGAAGTTTGATCCTATGCCTAAGAGCCAAATGAAAGAAACCTTCTACATCAGAAAAATGAGGGTGAGATACTACCATCTTATACTGATCCAAAAATTTGTAAAGGGAAACCCATCCTCCCTTGGTTATCGCAAATTGGTGCGCTCCTATGAAAGTGGGAAAAATTGATCCTGTTCCCCTTTTGTGCAAAAAGGCTTCTTCTACTCCTCCCAATTGCCACAAGAATTTAGCTACTCTTACCTTTAAGGGTACTTGGTAAGGTAGAACATGAGGTGTTCCCTTGAATCCATAAATTTTAATAACAATTGAAACTAAATATAGGATGATATCTCCCCAGTTATGTGAAACCTTTAGATTATGGGGTTTATCCATAGGCCTAACAAGGTGCATTAGTTCCTTAGAGATCTTGGGATTGTCTCTTAATATGAGGCACCTTAGTTTGGAGGCAAAGTACTTATCAAATCTAACAAAACTAGCATTTATTGCTTCCCCTGTCATATCTGCACTCCACAATTGAACTGGTAGTGCTTCCCCCTCTTGTTCTCTATTAAAAATCATTTCTTTACCAAAGTATGTAGCCAAGCCCCTTTAAATAGAAACATGTGAATCAACAAGGAGTATTGGCCATAAACCCTCTCCACCTTTCCCTTAGCAATCCCAACCAATCCATTTTGAATCTCATTAGTCAGGTAAGAAGAAAAATAAAAAATTATTTCCACACCAAAAGAGGAGTTTTGAGTGATCATATACATGAAACTGACAGGGATAAAGTCTTCTTCACCTTCTCCAAAAACTCTACATAGGGTCCTGTATATCTCTACTACCCTGGCATTGAAGCATGCTTTCTTGAAAGGTTCTTTAGAGGATGATGTTATTGCTGGTAGGGTTCCAATTCTACCAATGTGGTACTTCAGTGCAACTTGTCTAACTATGTCCTTCTTTGACATATATTCCTTTTCTAAATCTATCAAGTTAATGGGCACATGATACCTAGTGAGAGGTCCCAAATGAAAAACTTCCCTAATCTCTTTTGGATTGATGGTGATTATAATTTCACCATCTACTCTTCTCACTACCCTAGTTACTTGATCATAACTCTCTACCATGGCCTCAAGGAGATCATAATCCATAAACACACAAGGAACAATTAGCTTTCCTAGGTCAAAATTCCATATATTGGCATGTGGGCAAAATAGTTTCCTTTCTACAAACTATTTCTTGAACAAAATTAAACTAGTATACGAGGTTTGAGCATCCTAAACCCAATTACCCTTATCATACAATCCATCTACTATCCTCAACCTAGGGTTTAATGAGGTCAACTTTTTAACTTGCACTATCTCTATAGTAGACTCAGGAAGCAACTCAAGCAAATCATTATGTACATTTCTATCCAAATAATTTACTTTACCTAAAAAATCCACCTACAGAGGCACCTTTGATTATGCTTTACAAAATTGAGATACTTACAGAGATTATAGTAGGATTACTTACTTGAATTCTATCCTTGTTTTCCTCTATATTTCTGCAAATTTTCCACAAAGAAACTACTTCACAATCTTGCCAAACTTTAGCACGATTTTCTTCAATAATTCTTTCTACTTAGGAAAGGCTCAAAATATTTGCTTGCATAAGGTGAAACTAATAAAACCTTCTATAGTATACTCTTTTTTTCCTCACATGCAAAGCTTTCATGTATAATTAATACATGGAGTGGCACCATCTTCTGCGTTTAAATCTGTGTTATCGATCTTTAAAAATCCTATGATTATGGGATATAGAGAAAGACAACTTTGCATTCCACTTGACAAGTTGGCTAGTTAATCTAATGAAAATTGCCCACATACACAGCTCCTTCCTTGATGGCACTTTCATCTAGATCCGTTGGTGACTGAGGACATGTGTCAATAGGTCGCTATTGCTATACATAAAGAATGAGCACCTTGCCATAGCAAAGCAACGACAATCATTGATTTGATCTTGATCTTGTGGATGAAAAATTATTGCTTTGCTTAGAAGAAGAGTGGTGGGCCCTCATTTGTTACCTCACTATACATATCCTCTAAGAAACTCTTCATGGTGAGATAGCGATAGACGTTGATCTGAGATCAAATCAAAGGTAAAGAAACTGCATAAAGTACCCTAAAAAGTGGTGGGTCTCATACTCACTATTTCACATAGATTAAACATCTTGCAACTTTTTGTAGCGAGATAGTGAGGATTTTTTATTCTAATTTTATTTGATGATCAACATCCCTTATATGCTTTATGAATGGGGTGTGGGCCTGGGGCACTAGTGACATAGGAAAATCTACACTACTAGCACCAAAAAAAACCTTACTTTTAATCCTAGTCATCCTTCCATGTCATTTGAGGTCCCATTGGCTATTCTTTTCATGGTGGCTCACTACTTTGCTAATGGCGAGATGTCAATTTTTTTCAATAGAGAGGTAGCGAGCTCTGGTGACTTTAATAAAACTCGACGGCAGAAAAAAATAAAAACCCATCAAATCACCATCACTTCTACTAACTACTTCTAACAATAGTAATCATTACTCATCATGCCAAATAGGTAGAATACAGTTACTAAGAAACTTGGAGGCCACTGTGTCTTTGATTTCATGGCACATTGCTACTTTGCTAATGGCAAGATGCTTATTTTTTTTTATAGCAAGGTAGCAAGGCATCAGAAAGACCTTTATTCCGGTGTCGACTTTTGGCTACTTCTACTAGGTCCCTTTTCCTATTCTGATGGTACTTACAAGGTGCATATGACTGAAAAGTCACCCAAAAAAAAAATCCCCGACCTCTATATCTTCATTTTACGGTCCTATTTTATAAACTTTTTGGCACTCACTACCTCACTATGTATAAAAAATGCTCAACTCTTCATAGCAAGGTAGTGACAATGGTAGATCTATTCAAATTGGATGATGAGGAACCTAAGAGGAAAGGTTACTTAAGGGCACAGGAAAATTTCAAAAGAAAATAGAATATTCGCCCAACTTTTAAAAGGGTTTCGCACCTGAAACTAACAAAAGGAAAGAGACAAAAGTTTTAACAATTTTTTTCAAAGGTTAACATATCTGAATGACTAACGACGCTAAACCCTATTCACCATTAATGGATACAGTCTAATTTTTTTATACCTAGACAAAGGAATTTTATTATGCAAAAATTTAGACCAACAGTGGCTCTATCTAGGGACATTGAATTCTCTTGATTCAAATGAGGGATCAAAATTTTTGGGGGAAGTAGACCAACCAGACCCCCTACAAACCAACCACTACTAAGAGAACAACACACACAGGAAAACTATGCACATGAAACTATACATAGACAAAAGGATGTACACATATGTATAAGAAACCCTAAACTATTGTTCATGGAAAAACAAGTATTTCAGTAGAAATACCTCTTCAAGAATTGTCCATGAACTGGCAGTTCAAGAATATTGTCTAATAAATCTTTAAGAATATAAGAGTCTTCTCCCCATGAATTTACAATCAGATAAGGACCTAACTAGATAGGATCAAATTTACCATGTTTTCCTTTATCCTCCATTCTGGCATTCCACATTAAGACTAGTTCTCCATCTTCAAACTTTTTTCTTACTGTCCTTTTATCATAGAGTGTCTTAACTTCTAGTTGCAACCTTTGGTTATGGAGAGATGCTTCCTTTCTAGTTTCTGCTGATCCTACAAGTTCATCTAGCCTTTCTTGCATGTCATTAGTAATATATTCATCATATAACTGAATGTAATTGTAGAGTCCTACCAAGTTGTTATGAGGCATCTTGGCCTAAATTCCATATACCAAATCAAATGGTACAACACCAATAGCATTTTTAATAGTCACCCTATCAGCCCATATGGCTAATTGCAATTTAGAATCCCAAGCTTTCTTATTATTATCTAATGTCCTTTTTATTATTTTCAACAAACTCTTATTTTTGGACTCAGCTTGTCCATTTTCTTGTGGATGATATGGGGAAGATGTTGATCTAGTGATTCCATATTTGTCACAAAATTTCTTGAATTATTTAGACCTAAAGTGCATTGCATTATCGGTTACAATCTTCTGAGGACAACCAAATCTGAAAATAATGTTATTCAACAAGAAATTGTTGACAACTTTACTTGTTGCATTCCTTGTGGGGATAGCCTCTACCCATTTTTAAAAATAGTCAGTAGCAACTAAGATCCAAGAATAGCCAGTGTAGATTTGGGAGAAATTTCACCTATGAAATCCATACCCCATTGTTGAAAAGGTGCTTGGACCTCAACAGGCTTTAGTGGAGTCTTACATGAGAATTTGAATTTTCCAGCAAATCTTTGGTAGGCATCACATTTTCTAATCATGATTTGAGAATCCTTGAAAAGAGAGGGCCACCAAAATAAAGCTCTCATCACCTTATGTGCATTGGTCTTGGCCATATAGTGTCCTCCACAAACTCTAACATGCATTTCATTTAAAACTTCTTTTGCCTTTTCTTGATCAATACATTTCAGTAACACTCTCTCAAAATTTCTCCACCATAGACTACCTTTGAAAATTATGTATCTAATGGCTTACAATTTAGTATTCCTTTTTTCATTTTCTATCAAATGGGAAGGAGCTTCCATGTGTTGAAGATAATAAATAACATTTACATACCAATCACAATGATCCATGTCACATAAGTCAGATTTGAGGTCATCAACTACCACATTTATCTGATTAGCATCCAAATTAGATTTAGCCATGAGTTTAGCCAAACCTTTACCTCTAATCTAGTTATATGCATTTGAATATTGAATTCTTGTATCTTGTGTATCCATCTACATCTTCTCCCTAACAATTTTTGCTAAGAAAATATGTCTTTGACAACGGAACCACGCACAAATGCAATGATAGTAGCACCTATCAGGTAGCATTTGAAAGCCTTAATAGCCTTTACTAAAGAATATGCTTGTTTTTCATTTACATCATATTTCAATTTATTAGGCTACAGTGACTTACTAAAAAGGGAAATCAGTTGTTCATATCATTCTTCATTTTTTTGCAATAAGATTGTGACTATAGTGTGAAAGGATGCAAAAGAAAAAATGTGTATAGGCTTTGTGTAATCTGGGGTTCTAAGGACTGGAGAATTTTTTATTGCAGTTTTAATATCCTAGAATGCTTGTGAAGGCTCACCATTCCAATCTATGGTAGCTCCTTTCTTGAGCATCTTTGAGATAGGTCTACTAATTTCAGCAAAGTTAGTAACAAACCTTCTAAGGAAATTAACTTGGCCAAAGAAAGATTGAATTCTTTTTACATTCTTTGGCTTGGGGACTTTATCAATAGCTACTACTCTCTTAGGATCTATTTTCACACCATCTTTAGACACTATATGTCCTAGCAATCTGCCTTCTATCACCCCAAATGTACATTTCTTTGGGTTCAATGATACTCCATATTCCAAAGCTTTGATAAAAAATTTCTCCAAATGCCTACAGTGATCCTTAGCCTTCTTAGAATAGGCTATAAGATCATCCTAGTATACAACCATAATTTTTTTGATATAATCATGAAATGCCACATCCATGGCTCTTTGAAAAGTAGCTCTTGCATTAATCAAGCCAAATGGCATCCTTACATATACATAGGTTCCCCATGGGGTTGTGAAGGCTATCTTAAATTGTTCATTTTCCTTTACCAAAACTTGATTATACCTAAAGAAACCATCCATCATGGACATTAGCTCAGAACCAATCACTTGTTACAACATGGCTTCCATATTTGGTAATCCATAATTATCCTTCAAGGATGCAATGTTCAAATTCTTGAAATCCACACATAATCTTATGTCTCCATTTTTCTTTCTAACAGGTACCAAATTTGAAACCTAGGTGGAATGTCTAATTGGTTTGATTATCCCCCCATCCCTTAATTTCATCAATTCTTCCTACATTTTGGGAGCAAGGGTAGGTTTTACTAGTCTTTGTTTCTGTCTAAAAGGTTTTACATTAAACTTTAGTGGTATGACATGTTGGAAAAAATCTTCCCTATAAGCCTTAAGGTCATCATATGACAATGCAAAAACATGTCTATACTTCCTAAGAAATTCAATCAATGATTTTCTAATTTTAGCAAGCAAATTTTGGCCAATATAAACTTTTTTGGGAGCTTCATCAATACCAAGGTTTATCTCTTCTAATTCTTAAGGCTTAGGGTCCTTAACTCCTAGTTTAACTCTATCCTAAATATCAAAAATACTTTCCAAAACCACTAACCCCTTAGGCACCTTGTTGGTTTTCAATTGCACAATCTCCTCGCCAAAAATGGTTTCCTTATTGTCTATAGTTTCAATTAAATCATTGAAAATTATTTATTGACTATGCTATTTGTCTTCATTTAACAAAAAAATTATAATGTCTTTGTTATCTTCAAAGACTAGCCAATTTTCAATATTATCAGATATCGAAGGTTTTCTCTATACTTCAATTTGAGAAATTCCTACAAATGATATCTCCTTAGGTTTGATTGCTACATTTTCTAATAAATCAGCCATCTTATTATGATTCCTATCTCTCCATGAGATACCAAATGTATCAAAAGATACTATCTGATCCCACACAACATTTCTACATTGTTTCAGCCTTAAGTTCTTAGAAGGATATTTTCCCCTTACTTGTGAGATAATCAATTCTGAATGACCTATAACATGTAACTTCTTGATCCCATGATGTGTAGCCACTTTCAATCCTAATAGCAAGGCTTCATACTCAGCTATATTGTTGGTGCATGAGAAGATTAATGTAAAAGAGTATCTAAAAGTGTTTTTCTCAAGAGATACAAAAACTACCCCTACCGCTATACCTTCCTTAGAACTAGCCCCGTCAAAGAACATTGTCCATAACTTTGGTGAATTCATACAACACTCAACTTCATGTTCAATTATAGCACACAAATTCTCAACTTTCAGGATAATCAATTCAGCTCTAAATGCATTCGCACCAATATCTAAAAAGCAAGTAGCATCTTTATCAATTTATTTACCCAAGATGTGACTAACCCTTGGCTCTCTATTTACTTTGATAGTTTTATCTCTGATGTGAAAAGTAGCATATGTTAAGTCACATTATAGACTACCTCCCATAGCAACACTCCATTTTCTTGAAAGAAACATTCCATAGTGTGGATGTATATCCTCTACAATTACTGACATGGTTAACTCTACTTCAGGATATGTAGCTAATTTGAATGGCAAAAATTAGCTAATTTGAATGGTAAAACATTTTTGGTACCTATGACTGGGGCTTCCCTAGCATCCATACCTCTACATCTTCCCTACTTAGTGTCTACTTTCAAACCTAATGCTTCCATTATCTTGAAGGGAATGATGGTATTAGAGGATCCTAAATCTATCATGCAATTTTTTAGGGTCTTTGCATTTATGATCAAACTGAGGAAAAATGGGTCAATATCTTCTATGTATGCCACTGAGGAATCATCTAAACACATTTGGGGAATTCGAGATATGATACCACTATCCTCTACTACTAATGAGGTTTTTTGGATAACACTTTTTTCTACAACACTATTGTTGTTTCCTATCCCTCCCAACCATGATAAAGCCTTGCTTTTATGTTCTTCAATTCTAAGAAGTTTAGACAAAGGCACTTTTACAGTTATTTGGGACAACATGGACATCATATCAATAGGTTCAACAATAGTGGGTTTTACAAGAATACCTAGAATTGAAGTCTTTTGAACAACATGCACCATTGTTTGCTTGATAGTATCAGGTCCTGACTTCTTTCCTTACACCACTACTTTTGTTGTTTCTTTTTTTTGAAATTGGACCTTCTTTCTTGGTTTCCACTTCTTAGCCTTGTTATCTTTGGTCTTAGGCACATCTATATTGAGCTTCTTATATTCATCATTCATCTTATGGGTAATATCTTTGATGAATACACTGGATGGTTTTCCTGCATCATTATTTACTATTCTATTTCTCAAATTGTCACTACTATGGACTTGGGAAATCATTTCTGCTATGATTCTATCAATCTCCTCTTTGGAGGGAATTCTTAAGCTTGTGTGACCTACATTAGAAGATGTAACACATACCTTATCTTCATCATAACCCTCATCATCTAAAAAAACTAGCTGATGATGTAAATGATAATCAATTCTCTAACTGGTAATATCATTTTTAGGTTCTTCAAAATTAGAATCTATAAAATCAACACACATGCTTACCATATTGCAACTTATATCATCATGGCTTTTCTCTTCATTTTCTTCTTCAAGTTACACACCTTGATCTGAGGCAAATGATTAAGAAACAACACAATAATCAAAAGAATGAGGTGATTGACATAAAATGCACTATGGTACATCATCATTCATATTTACAGTGTTCCTTTGTAGGGGGTCTGGGGTACCCTTATCCTTCACATTTTGTGTCTAGTTAGGAACTGGCTTACCATCTTTCCACTGGGTAGTGTAAGGATAATTTTGCATTCTAGGTTGTCTATTGAAACTATTGTTATTCATAGGGGCCTTTTCTCCAACATTAGGCTTATGTGTGTTGAAATTAGTGGGATTCATCTTCTTCAATAATTCCAACACCTAGCCTATAGTAGGTTCTTCTGGCTTCTTTCCTATAGGAGTTCTATCACCCTCCATTTTGTTACTATTCTTGGGATTAAAAAGCTTTTGATCATCCCTCCTATCTAGTTTACTAGATGCCTTCCTATTATTCACTATATTTAATTCAACTTTATAAGCATCCCTTAAAATTTTGGGATCTTTATCCCCTAATTGATAAGCCATTTTGCTATCAAAAGCATTGAAATATGTTGTGAGACAAACATCCTCATTCAACCTCATAACTTGTAATAGTGTGTACATACCTTTATGGAATCTTACATTGAAGTCAAATGTGGACTCATAAGGATTCTTCTTGATGTTGTTGAATTCATTTAACATGAATCCTACATTGGTGTTGTCTCCATATTTCTCTTTAAATAATTTCTCCAAGTCACTCCATGAGGTGATACTATCATTAGGAAACCTTCTGAACCAATCCCTTGCATCCTCAGTTAGTGAATGAACAAACAACTTCATGACCAAATCTTCATGTTCAACTTCATAATCATTTAACATATCTACGAAAATTCTTAAATTTTCTTTACTAGTAATAGCATTATTCCCAAAGAACTTAACCACTTTGTATCTTAAATCAAATGATATGGGATGTGGAACACCAAGAATACTAGCAAATGATATTTTTCTATACTTTTCTAGGTATACAAGTTTCTTCTAGAAACTAGGAACATTTGAGGTACTCGCTATGTTAGCTTGGTTTAGAGGAGTAACTTGGGATTGTTGAGGTTGGACAACAAGGACTTGAGTATAAGTAGTGGATGATGAGGTATGAGCAGAGTGAGATATTCCTTGAGTTGAGATTATTAGACCAATAGCTAGTGCAGGAGTTGCAGATGGGATAGAGAAATTTGGCCATAAGCCAATGTAGAATTAGATTTTATGAATTGGATTTTTCTCCTAGTTTCCATAGCTTGAGCTTCATTCTCAACCTTCTCAAGTTCTTTTACAAGATCTTCCTTCTCTTTTCTAGCCTTTTCTAGGTCTATATCTAATTTTGACATGGGAGGGTTTAAAAATTTTCTTGGTAGAGCTTGAGGTTCATTTATTTTAATTCCTATGGCTTTGCCTTTCCCTTTATCTATAGCTTTTATAGTGGGTTCTATAGGGTCTACTTGAAGATGTTTATAGGTTTGGACTTGGGTAATAACAAGCTCTTGTCTTTGGCTAAAGAGCTTTTCATGTTCTTGAACCTTAGATCTTAAAGTATCTACATCTCCAAAAACATTAGTATGGAGACTCATAGTTTTTTTTTTCTTACTTTTTATTCTTCTCCTTCAAGGCAGCCATCCTTCTCAACAAAGCATCTCTTTCTATTATGGCATTCAAGGTGCCTTGCTCCTTCTCTTTTTCAAGATGAATGCATTTAGCTTCTTCCTCAGCAACCCATTTCTTTAGAAATCCTATCTTGGATTGCACTTCTTTAGGGTCTGTAGAAGTAGCCTTTGAATCAACAGGATCATCCAGATCTATAAGATTGGGCTCCATGTACGAGGTTGCTCTGGGATTAAAAAGATCATCAAAAGAACTCCTAAATCCTAGCCTGCAGTTCATATCTACTATGAGATTTGACCTTGGTGAAGCATTTCGTACTGGTGTCATGTCTTTATCTTGATATGTTCTTTCATCTGGTACTGGGGTACTGAAAATGCCTCCTAAGAGTCTTATGGTTTCATATTCAAAACTAAGTGAAGAAGACTCTCTCCCTAATACTAGTTGATATTGGGAATTGATGGATACACTACCTCCGGGTTTCCAAGTGGGATTTGGATCTATCCTTTTCTCATTTTCATTATTCCTACCACCTTCAGTTAAATCAATATACATTGGTACATCAAGATTGGCTCTCATGTAAGCTCTTATGTTCTTTCTCTTGTCGACCATATTTGCCTTTTGTTAAAACAAGCACTAGCTTCAAAACCCTGACTGAGTCACCACCCTTTTCTTGGGAAAGTACACAATGACAATTATTCCTAACTCCAAGGAAAAATGAACACAAATAGAAATAGAAATATCTAACACAGATAGACCAATCACTGAGATCATAAGACTACAACTCTTGCTTGTTAGCTAAGACACTTGGAAAGGCAGGATACGTTAGTACATCTTCATGGAATTTGGATTTTTCTTTAAATTCTCAAGGTTTGTCACTAAAATATCCCCTTATGTCCATGAGAAAAATTTAGATAATCAGACACACACATACCCAATAGGACCAAAGAAACTACGGTACTTTTCATAGATGTGTTGGACAACTCCCCAGTAGAGTCGCCATTTTGTTGGTGTTTTAAAACTACTAAGAAAAAAAATGCTCAATACCAAAATGATATCACTCACACAATCCAAGGATTAGCCAATTCCTATTAACAATTATATGTGCAAACCATTTGGACCCAACTTAAACAAAACCAAGGGTTGTTTTCTACTCTTTAAGCTCTGCAAAACCAGGGTGGGTATACCCAGGGATGATTCAAGATTGGGAACACTATATGAGAATTATTTTAGTTTTATTTTGATTCTAATCTCAAATCCTCAAATACATGCATAATTCTTGATAATTTGATAAACACATCCCATTTAATAGATTTGGTCAAGATTCTTCAATAGATCTGCATGTGTTCTCAGCAATAGTGGCTAACTGAAGCTAAAACATTCCATCCAAAAAAGTACCGGCCAACTTTGAAGATCTTTAGGAACTAAAAGTGAAATTGATTATAATTCTGCATTTGAAACCCATTCATGACATACTTCTCTATCAGCTAAATCAATTTTGACTAGGGCTCAAAGTCTACTACAAATCTATAGATATGATTTGTTGCCTTACAACAAATATTATCAGCAATTCTTATTAGAATTCATCATTTAAAAAATCCTTCCTACTACTGTAGCAACCTTATCAAATTCATCAAAGCTTTTACTTAATCTAGTGAACTAATAGCAATGGTGAACATATATACAACCTAAATGGATTGCATTCAATTGCACAAGCCTTTACTCATACAATATCAAGATAACTAAGTAACTAAAAGGAGACAAAATTCAAAAAGAACTAAAATGGGGATAGCACATAATTTGTATTCATTTTCTTTAAAAATTGTATACATTTGCAGTAAACTCAGAATGACCTTATGAAGAACACAAAGATCATTCTATATTAATGTATTCTCAAGAACTAATAGAGATAATACATCATAAAACTTTCTCCAAACATTGGACCAAAAAAAAATTAAGTATATCACCTAGAAAACATTACAAATCAGACCATTCTCTAGCCCTGGAATCTCACTTATATAGTGTGAGATGCAACAAGCTTCTGGCTAAGAGGAAATGATAGGTGTCCTTTACAAGAGATAACTACATACACCTATTATAAAATGACCAAAATGTGGGTAATTGAAGATGTCGAGATCAAACATTCCTTTTGGTGGTCCACTTCTATCACAACCTCTATTTTTGTTGATTTGGCTACTATTCTGATCTCTCTTTCTATTGAAACTACCAAGCTAGCCAACAATGAATTTTGTTCTGATGATTGCAAGTTAGTCTCCACCTGTGGCATTTCACCATCTTTATCTTGTACAGTGGGAGTAACTTCTACTTTTCCTTCTTTGTTGGTTGTATAAATGTCCTGTGGGCCTAGGTCTGCAACTAAAAGTGATTGATCATTCTTGTCTTCTTCTCCCTATTGGCCTTATGTAGTGATGGTGTCAATAATCTTGATCTCATCACCCTGCACCTCATCACTATCAGTTTCTATTTCCTCAAACTATTCTCAAGGAGCTATTTCTACCATCCACTTATCAAACAATGTGTCATCTAGCCAATTGAATTGCAAAATATCACTCGGCCTCTTGAGTACATTCTCAACCTCATTATCAATAGCAAAAAATTCCTATTTTAAAGAATCAAAGAATATTTGGGCTTTCACTATTTCTTCAGTTGTTGTGGCCCACCATGCATGACCTATTTCATTGATAACTTGATTCATTCTTAAACAAAATAAATCATCAAGCTCCTTAGCCCATTCATCTTTTCTTTTCAAATTATTCTTCTTATTTAGGGCATGAGGAAACAAATTGAATTTTTGGCTCTTGTACTTATTCAAGTCGCCTACTATTATTCTCTATAAATGAATCCTTTTATTGTTAAAATTAGCAAGATCAGAAACAATATCAAAGGTTGTTTCAATTTGATCATAAGAATTATTTATGATAGAGACACAAAAATTTCATTTCTTTCTCCCTTATCACCCATTTATTCATGATAGGCTTTAAAGCCTCATCATTGGCTTTCAACTCCTCCCAAACACTAATCAACCTAGTCAACTAATCATGAACTAATGGCCATTCAATTTTATCCCACAAATATGTAAGATATTTTCTTAATTTTTCTTCATATTTCATGTTCAACTCCACATGCAAAGCCCACACTTTATTCTTTTCTTCTTCAAAGTCCTCAGCAGTACAATATTCTAGCCTTTGGGGTGTATCTGGTATTTCTATGAGGGGGGTGGATTTAAAGGGTTCAATTGGGGAGTGAGGGTATGTTATTCTTTGTCTTGTGGACCTCCCCATTAGCTTGTTCTCAAGCTCAATTCTCCTTTTTACTTCTTTATTGTAGGCATCCAAAACTACCTCATACTTTCTCTAAAAATCACTCATTCTTTTTCCTCCCTCTCTATAGTAGCCAAGGAAAATTTATAGTAATTGACATTCATGTGGCCTACCTGTACATGTGATGTATCATCAACTCTCCTTACAATGATATTCCCTATTAGTCCTGAATCATTAGGCTGTGATGGAACAACCCTAGATCCTCTTAATAATGACCACATGACAAGAGAAACTTGGTCATTACTGAATGCAGTTCCCAAGAACTCCTTTCTATTTGGATCTTGCGATCCCAAATTATTTGACATGAAATTGAAAATCAAGGCATCAACAATGTCCCATTTGGGCAACAATAAAATATTTTCATCCTTTACCATCGGTCTCCCTTCTTCAGGGGTTATATTATGGAACTCTTGAATCATTTTTTCCTTTATTTGATTTTGAATGGAGGCTTCATCCATTTTTGGATGCTCTATTTTCATATTCTTACATCTTTCCTCAAAAATGTGCATGTTTGCCCTCTGAGCAAATTGGTGGAATTCCCTAGACTTTACAAAACTGTCGTTAGATAAAAATTGCTGACTTGCTTGTTCCAAAATAGGATCCAATTCTCTTCCTCTGAAATCTGCTATAGTCAAGTCAAAACTTGGCACAGGAAGCTCCTGGGGTTTCCCTTCATCAATCTCTACTTGGGTAACAAGCACTCCCCCTTGTGATCCAATTTGTTTAATTTGCTCATCAGTAAGTTGCTCCCCCTCAATTCTCATGGGGGTTTGGGAAGGTGAGTAACTATCATCATGTGGTTCCTCTTCCCTTATTATTTTTCTCCTCTTAGGAGAAGTTTCAAGAGGCCGTTCTTTAAAAATAGCACTAGTAGATTCAACTATTTATTTTCTTTTATACACAAAGGGCCTTTCACCCTGAATGATAGTATATCCTAACCTACTTTGAACAACTAGTCAGCTTGCCCCTATATTATGAGTGAAGCCCAATCTCCTCGTTATTTCTCTTTCCTTATCTGGAAAAGAATCAATGAAATATTGATTTTTCTCATTCATCACCTCCATTATTTTAGGAAATGTATTCATAAGCTTATTAATTCTATCTGCAGTAGTTACAACTTTACTTAGAGGGTTGTAATCTTTGTCAAAATAATTAATGAAACTCAAAACTTTTGAATACACTCTCCATTTTTCTTTCTTTGTTTCTTGTTCCTGTAGAGAGTACTCATTCCTTATTACATCTTCAGGGAAATAAAATTCATGCTCAACTGGATGAATTTTTATCCTATGCCTAAGAGCCAAATGAAAGAAACCTTCTACATCACAAAAATGAGTGTGAGATATTTCCATCTTATACTGATCCAAAAATTTGTAAAGGGAAACCCATCCTTCCATGGGTATCACAAACTGGTGGGCTACTGTGCAAGTGGGAAAAATTGATCATGTTCCCCTTTTGTTCAAAAAGGCTTCTTCCACTCCTCCCAACTGCCACAAGAATTTAGCTACTCCTACCTTTAAGGACACTTGGTAAGGTAGTACATGAGGTGTTCCCTTGAATCAATAAATTCTGATAACAGTTGAAACTAAATATGGGATGATATCTCCCCAATTATGTGAAACCTATAGATTATGGGGTTTATCCATAGGCCCAACAAGGTGCATTAGTGCCTTAGGGATCCTAGGATTGTCTCTTAATATGAGGCACCTCAGTTTGGAGGCAAAGTACCTATCAAATCTAACAAAACTATCATTTTTTTCCTTCCCCAATCATATCTCTATTCCACAATTTAATTGGCAGTGCTTCCCCCTCTTGTTCTCTTTTCAAAACCATTTCTTTACGAAAGTATGTAGCCCCTTTAAATAGAAACATGTGCATCAATAGTAAGTATTGGTCCCAAACCTTCTCCAAATTTCCCTTAGCAATCCCAACCAATCCATTGTGAATCTCATCAGCCAGGTAAGAAGAAAAATCAAAAATTATTTCCACACTGAAAGAGGAAATTTGAGTAATCATATACATGAAACTCATAGGGATAAAGTCTTCTTCACCCTCTCCAAAAACTTTGCACAGGGTCCTGTTTATCTCGACTACCCTGGCATTGAAGCATGCTTTCTTGAAAGGTTCTTTAGAGGATGATGTTATTATTGGTAGGGTTCCAATTCTGCCAATGTGGGCCTTCAATGCACCTTGACTATGTCCTTCTTTGACATATATTCCTTTTTGAAATCTATCAAGTTAATGGGCACATGATACCTAGTGAGAGGTCCTGAACGAAAAACTTCCCTAATCTCTTTTGGACTAATGGTGATTAGAATTTCACCATCTACTCTTCTCATTACTCGAATGGCTTGATCATAACTCTTTGCCATGACCTCAAGGAGATCATAATCCATAAACACACTAGGAAAAACTAGCTTTTCTTGGTCAAAATTCCATATATTGGCATGTGGGGCAAAAAGTTTCCTTTCTACAAACCATTTCTTGAACAAATTTAAACTAGTTTGTGAGGTTTGAGCATCCTAGACCCAATTACCCTTATCATACAATCCATCTTTATCCTCAACCTAGGGTTTAATGAGGTCAACTTTTTAATTTGCACTGTCTCTACAATAGACTCAGGAAGCAACTCAAGCAAATCATCATGTTTATTTCTATCGAAATAATTTGCTTGATCTAAAAACTCCTTCAAAGGCATCTTTGATTATGCTTTACAGAACTGAGATACTTATAGAGATTACAGTAGGATTACTTACTTGAATTCTATCCTTGTTTTGCTCTATATTTCTGCAAATTTTTCACAAACAAACTGCTGAACAATCTTGCCAAACTTCAACATGATTTTCTTCAGTAATTCCTTCTACTCAGGAATGGCTCAAAATATTTTTTTGTGTAAGGTGAAATTGATAAAAAGTTCTTTATTATACTCTATTTTCCCTCACATGTGAAGTTTTCATGTCTAATTAATACACAAAGTGGCAGCATCTTCTATGTTTAAATCTATGTCGTCAATCTTTAAAAGTCCTACGATCATGGGATACGAAGAAAGACAACTTGGCATTCCAATTGACAAGTTGGCCAGTCAATCCAATGAAAATTGCCCACGTACATAGCTCCTTCCTTGATGGCACTTCCATCTGGACCCACTTACAACTGAGGACGTGTGTTAATAGGTCGCTACTATGCTATACATAAAGAACAAGCACCTTGCCATAGCAAAGCAGTGAAAGCCATTGATTTCTCCTTAATCTTATAGATGATAAATTACTGTATTGCTTAGAAGAATAGTGGTGGGCCCTCATTCGCTACCTCTCTATACATATCCTCCGAGAAACTCTTCATTGTGAGATAACAATGACCGTTAATCTGAGATCAAATCAAAGGTAAAGAAACTGCACAAAATACTCTAAAAAGTGGTGGGTCCCATACTCGCTATATCACATAGATTAAACAACTCGCAACTTTCCATAGTGAGATAACAAGGACTATTGATTCTAATTTGATCTGATGATCAAGATCCCTTATATGCTTTATGAATGGGGCGTGGGTTTGTGGCACTGATGACGTAGGAAAATTTGCACTGCTAGCACCCAACAAAACCTTACTTTTAATCCTAGTCACCCTTCTACATCATTTGAGGTTCTACTAGTGGTTCCTTTCATGATGCCTTGCTACTTTTCTAATGGCGAGATGTCAAATTTTTATGATAGAGAGGTAACGAGCTCCAGTGACTTAAAAAAAAATCGACACCAAAAAAAAAAAAAACCATCAAATCACTATCGCCCCTACTAACTGCATATGACAATAGTAGTTATTACTCGTCATGCCACTTGGAAAGACTATAGTTAGTGAGAAACTTGGAGGTCATTGTGTCTTTGATTTCATGGCACCTCGCTACTTTACTAATAGCAAGATGCTTAGTTTTTTTGATAGCGAGGTAGCAAGGCATCAGAAAGACATTTATTTTGATGCCAACTTCTGGCTACTTCTATTGTGTCCCTTTTCCTATTTTGACAGTACTTACAAGGTGCACATGACTAAAAAGTCTGCTAGAAAACAAATCCCCAACCACTGTATCTTCATTTTATGGTTCTATTTTATAAACTTTTTGGTACTCACTACCTTGCTATGTATAAAAAGTGCTCAACTCTTCATAGCGAGGTAGCGACAATGGTAGATCTATTCAAATTGGACAGTAAGGAACCTAAGAGGAAAGGTTACTTGAGGGCACAGGAAAATTTCAAAAGAAAATAGAATATTCGCCCAACTTTTAAAAGGGCTCCACACTCAAAACTAACAAAAGGAAAGAGATAAATGTTTTACCGAATTTTTTCAAAGGTTAATAGATCTGAATTACTAAGGACCATAAACCCTATTCACCATTAATGGATACAATCTAAATTTTTATACCTCAACAAAGGAATTTTATCATGCAAAAATTGAGACCAACAAAGTGTATTATCTAGGTATAATAAAGATAATTAATACATGGAATATATATTGGAATGATTCTACACACTATATATTGAGATCAAATTATACAAAAGGTGTGATGCAAAATGAGCATAGGTTTTCTTATACAAAAGTTGTTATTGGATTGAAGATTTGTGAGACTAGATTAGGATAGTAGATCGTAGAAGGTATTATCATCATTTTTTTCTCCCTCATTGGGTTTCCACATCACATTATTGCATTTTTTGCTTATTAATTTCATGGTGTAATTTTCTATTGGTATTGTTAGTGCTCTAGAATACAAAACTGATTAAGATGAAAAAGCTTGAATTTGGTTATGAAGTTTGTTCACTACTAATTAACCCTCCTCCACAAGCCGCCCATCCCCCCCTACCCCCCCCCCACCCCCACCCCTCACCCCTCCTCCCTGCCACACTCTTAGTAGTAAGCCTATCTTCTAGGAGACTAGTAGAGGGGTCTATGAGTTTCTTTTCATCCACTATACACACCAATGAAAGTGAGGGTGAGTCACTTATGACATGGATAATAATTTTAGTTTATAGCCTTACCATAGCATTACACCTTCTCTATAAATTCAGAGCTGGGAATCCTTCAATAACCCATTGCTTGAGATGGAAGTTGAGTAGTCATACCATTATATGAGATAGGTGGAATATCACTTGGTTCTAGCATTGCACTTAAAATAGAATACATGGTATTAGCTTGGATAGATGACTCAAGCCATGCATTGAAACATGATTGCAAACTTGAGTGTGATACCATTTCACATCATGGGATGATTACGTATTCTCCAAAGCCACTACCACTTTTGATATATGCAAATGAAGAGGTAGACTAAGAGTGCATCACACTTGTTATGGTGTTTGTGAATGTAGTTTCTTCATGTGATGCATTGGTCTTGGGGATCAATCTTGGTTGGGTGTCAATGTTGGAATTTCTCAATAAGAAGTAATCAAACTAGTTTGAATTCATTGGAGTGACCTTGGAAGATATAAGGATGAAAGTTTCAGATATTTAGGTGTTATTCACCATTTTACAAGTCACTTTGTGTCCTTGTTTCATCTAGAGATTGATTGGGACAAGATTCTCAATAAGGGTAGGAGCATTGATCAAATTGGTACACTTGAAATTGTTGCTTGAAAATCCTTGGTGAAGGAAGGCTCATTCCTTTAATTGTGAACTTATTGGTTGGTTGCAAACTAGCCACATGATTCTATGGTTTGCCCTAATACTAGAGAGTTGGCAAGTTCTTCTTGGCCAAGGCAGGGATAGTTCATAGTCTTAGACTCATGTAGGCTTCTTCTAGCCGCTTCGAAGGCAATCTGAATTGAGGCATTACTCAAAAATCAAGCTAAGGCTATAGGCCACTCCTATGATTCAAATAGAATGTTGAAATTGGTGATATCAGAATGTATTTCACAAATTCATGTTATGGGCAGCACTAGTCCTAGGTCAAAGGCAGAAAATGGGTCAAACTCTATGCTCATCCACAACCAATTAATTCCTCTCATGCTTTGATCCTTCTTTCTATTCTTGTCAAATTACAAGATCCTATGATACTCTGCATTTATCATCACTACACAACCTATCCACTTACAAAAGCTTCGGCCTCTATAATGCTTACATCTACAACTCCCTCAACCACTTTTGTTTAATGCTTGGTTGACTCAAGGTCATGAGCATAATGCTCAATTTCTACCAAAGACTATGTATCTGAATAGATAAATCCATTCAAAATGAAGAAGTTATAGACCTTATTTTTCAAAATGCTCCTAATTTTATAACTTCCATTAACAATGAAGTCTAGGTAATGATTCATCAAAATAGGACTAGGAACTACAAGAAATGGCTCAAAATATTTTTGTGTAAAATGTCAGGCTTTTTGTCCGATATGAGAGTAGATAAATTAGATGGATGTTTCCCTAAAGAAACATCTCCAGTTTGAATGGATATGTCTAGTTTGGAAATATTGTGGAAACACTTCTCTTTAACACATTTTTTCAAACATTTGGCATGAACCCACATTTTTGGTATATGTCAATGAGAGTACTCCCTAAATAATATTCAAACTCAAACCCATTCTTTACTATGCAATCAAAAACTTTCTTACTATGGAAAAGAAAACCTAGATTTGCACAAATCTTGAGAATGAGGGTGAATGTAAACACATTTGGGAAAACCCTTGTCCTCTACATTTGGTAATTGATTATAAGGGCATCATTGCAAATCCCATTAATAATACAATACCTTATCATAACATTCTATGGTACAATATTAGATGAATGACATTTTTTAAACAATTTGAGTGTATCCTTGAAACTACCACACTTTGAATACATGCTCAGAAGTTTAGGATCTACAAAGTTTTTATTTACTTGAAAAAAAATTAAGTACATCTAGAAATGTAGAGTCTTAACACACCCACCAAAAAGCTCTGTGAACTTTGAATTGCTACACTGGTACATTTGAGACCATTTTTTGACCATTATTGGTTGAAATTTTGACTCAATTTTTTACCAAAGTTCAACCATGTTCGACCAACCCATTGGTCAGAAATTTTCAGGTCAAAATTCTGACCAACCTACTTGTTGGTCAAAATTTTGACCAATACTTTGGTCGAAAAAATTCCATAGCCATGGTACAAGTTCAACCAGGAATTGGTCGAAAGTTCGACCAATGAAGGTAGAAAATATTGACCAAAAAAGGTAGAAATTTTGACCAATGTAGGTAGAAAATATTGACCAAAAAGCTAGAAATTTTGACCTATGAAGGTAGAAAATGTTGACCAAGAAAGGTAGAAATTTTGACCAATGAAGGTCAAAAATGTCGACCAAGAAAGGTAGAAATTTCAACCAATGAAGGTCAAAAATTTTGACCAATGAAGGTAGAAATTTATACCAACACTTGGGTATAAAAAAATTTTTAGGCATTCTATAAAACAGTCCACATGCCTTGCATATGATATGACATTTTGCATGCATCCTGCACTCTCATCTGGCTAATGATGGATTATGGAGAGTGATCTGAAACAATGACGCTAAAAATCACATAATCAAATCCAAAATGAACTTGCATTACAAATGGATTGTGGAAATCTGATATTGCTGATTTTGCATGCATGTCTACCAAGACAATCACAACTTAAACATATATATATGTTTAAGTTGTGATTGTCTTGGTAGACATGCATGCAAAATCAGCAATATCAGATTTCCACAATCCATTTGTAATGCAAGTTCATTTTGGATTTGATTATGTGATTTTTAGCGTCATTGTTTCAGATCACTCTCCGTAATCCATCATCAACCGGATGAGATAGTGCAGGATGCATGTAAAATGTCATAGCATACGCAAGGCATGTGAACTATTTTATAGAATACTTGAAAAATATCGATAGTAACTAATCAAACTATTATAAACACCAACAGTAACTAATATGCTTCTTCATTAATATGTATGATACAATAAGAAAACTTGAAAACTATGCACAGCAAGTTATATGCTAAAAGGAAATCATTTAGGAGATACATAATTTGAACAACCATATCTTAAGATTCTACAATTTGTATCACTTGCTTGAGTCTGGCAGTTGATAATAAGTTTGTGATATGAATATCAGGATTTAACTGTGTGATTTTGAGTCAAACTCGATGACCCATGTTTCATGAGTAGTGATTCAACATGAATCCATCTCTCATGAGTATAAATGGAACACTTAGCACTCATTGGATCTAGGTGATGCTCACAGGGGTGAAAATAAGTTTGTCATCCTCCCTACAGTATGTTCCAATGGCCTACACATCCACAAAAGTTCTAGCATCTTGAATTTATAGAATACGAATTGTTTGGTAGCGAATGGACATGATTGACAATAAATCATCATATAAAAAGACTCCCATGTGAAGCATGAATAGAAAAGGAAATGAATATGGGTGATAGGGAAGAGAATTCAATAATAGAGGCTCCTAACTTTAGTTATAGTCATGATATGGGTAATACACAACTACCTCCTGGATTCATGTTCCATCCCACTTATGAAGAGCTCATAACACATTATCTCATTAGAAAAGTTTTAGACAAAAATTTCATAGGAAGGGCCATTACTAAAGTCCATTACAGCTTGCAAGACCAAACATGACCATCTTCATCCTCACATCTAAGGTTTATCAGGCTAGAAAAAGTGTGTAACTATTGAACAAAATCTGAAAATGTTTTGCTTAAATGGTATACTCTCAATTAAGCATCTAGTTGTTCTATGCTGTTAGTTTTGCCTTGGACTAAAAGCTTCAATGGAAAGATAAAATTGAAGCTGACTATAGTATAAATTATTATTACTTTCTTGCACGAATAATTCTCAAAAAATTCCCTTCAAGTACACCTGACTCCCTCTTCTATATCTATAATAGCAACTCCCTCTTATATATATAAGACTTCACAATATAACCAATTCAACCAACTATCATTGGGTTGAAAAGTTCCTTGTTAGATGAATTTGAACCAATGGTATCATCTAAGGAACATCCACAAAACTTCTAACAAATAAAAACCTTGATGATGGATTTAGTATCTACCACCAATTTAGAAAGATTCTTACTTGTCTAAGCCACATGTTCGTTCATCCAGAAACAACAACCTTGGCCTCATTAGAATTTCTAAGGCAATCCTTACTCTTCCCTTTTCTCCACCACTAATTCCCCTCGGGTGCCAGATTCCTATGGGAGTGTTGGCACATTCCGAAAGACCCATTTCCACAAGTGTAGACTCTACTAATGTTGATTTCTTTGACCAGGTTATTTTATTAAGCAGCCTTACATGACCAGGGTATGCTATGCTTTCTCTCACCATCAAGGTCCCAATTAGAGCATCCTCTTGAGTTACATATGCCTACAAGAAAAAAGAGGAGAAGAAAACAACACCCATGTAAGAATATAACATCAAACATCAACAATTCACCCAAAAAATACTTTGATTAAATCATATAGCAGTTCCAAAGGAGAGCATTTTCTTTCGGCCATTCACCTTGATAGATCCAAACTAAAATGCATTAGCTGCCAATCTACTTGATTTCCACAACACAAATCAAACATCTAAAACTTTATGAATCACAAATCAAATATGAAATTCATCATCTACTTCATGGGAAATGGAAACCCAATTGATATTACCTATAAGGGGATCCAAGAGAGTATATTTCCTGGAGCCAAAGGGGCCCATGAGAGCCATCAAGGTGCAAGGTGCCACAAATTGTGCTGCTCAAATGCGACAAGGGTTACAGTGTTCTTAGGGTGTAATTGATGGTGTTTTTGCACATATATTTTATGGTTTCAAGATAATTTCATTTTCAAATAAATTCAGGTTTCTAAATACGTACATGTAATAATTTTAGTGCATGCATGGATCCACATATATATCCCAATTTTTGCATATTTTACAATTATGGAATGCTCTAAAACCACATTTCTTTGAGGTATTCCATTAAAAATGGTATACATCCATGTACACACACAACTATATACATACATATAGATATTATATATGTACATACGTAAAAAAATTGCATACATACACACACATATACATGCCATGTGTATTCTTCCACAACTTGCATAGATGTCCACCAGGCTAGTGGCAATTGCAACATGCAACAAAATCTTTATTATTTATGCTTTGCAGCATATGGATACAAAGCACAATCCAAAGCACAACAATCAATACATTTTGCAACATATGGATAATTAAAAAAGTAATTAGCAACTAAAAAATGCAAATTACTAAAGTGCAAATTACTAACTACTTCAAAACTCAATTTTATCTCAAACCTAAAAACTTCTCTAATGAGGTGGAGCATCCATATTGGTCAAAATCAGTGGGGGAAAAGTAAGTGAGCTAGAATGGGCCACAACCTTATGGTGCCATGTCCTTTACTATAATTGTCCTTGCTCCCTCATCATATAATGCCTATACAATTTATTTCAGTAACTATTCATCCATCTATCAAATGAAGTTTTCATGTGGGTATCATAGGTTTTACTAACCTGCACTACTCCTGCAACTGCCCTAGCTATTCTGGGAAGCATGGTTTGTTTCACTTGGGTAGGGGTGAGGTTGAGGTTCACGTATCCATAGCTAAAATCATTGATGCCTATTTCTAGAATGTAAACACTAGATTTGAATTTCTCTTCGGTAGGAAGATAGTCAAGAGGAGCTGTTACATGAAGTCATCCTCATATTTAGATGGTTCATTTGAAATCACAATAATAGATAAATTCTATAAGAAAAATAAATAAATATCCACACACACATATATAAGCCATCTAAACAAATCAAAACTTAGAATATATTATTAAAAATCATTTGAAAGTTTTAAACCTACTACCATTACTTCCATAAAACCACCATTCATCTCATTCCAATATAAAAATGCTAAAAAACTAATTGTTTTAGACTTCATGAACCATTTTTTCACATTTCAATATTGAATGTTTTTATGTATCATATCTTATAGTTTAGAAGTGATTTATCTTTTACAACTTTAAGAGTCTATCAGGCAATATTTAGCTAGCCAACTGAAACATCAACAGTTCAATGTTAATTTTTTTTATGAATCATATCTTATAGTTTAGAAGTACTTATCTTTTGCAACTTTAAAAGTTTGTCAGGCAATATTCAACTAGCCCACTGAAACATGAAAAAAGACTTTGTAGTGAGAGTACTCATAATTCCTCCTTTTAACTTTGATGAGCCTTAACAATAGACTTTGACGAATAGAATGGTAATCATTCATAGAAAATGCAGAAAAGGAAGTAAGAGAGTAAGCTAGCTCTAAAAGTAACTGAAAAAATGGTTATACAAAAATATTAAGGGTGGCACCTATGCTACACTGTAGATCTGGAGTACTTTGCCACCTAAGTTATCAATGAAAATCATCTTTTATCTAATTTCAAATAAAAATATTTATTATTTGTATATAGTTAAAAAAATTGTTTGATTTGATGTTGTTAATTTTTTGTTAGTTATAATAATTTGTTGTTAAATCAATCAATTGTAATTTAGTTGATTGAATACAATTTATGAAGATAGATAGTATTGTCAATGATTCTAACATCTATAAAAAAAAAATTTGACTTCATTCAAACTACAATAATAAAAAATGAACTAAGATCATACCCAAAACAACTTGGACAAAATAGAATGTAAAAAATAAAGAAACCTCAAACAAAAAGATTGTTTAGTCCCCTCTGAACCATAACTTAGACCGCAACAGTAAGATACCCAAACAGTAAAAAACATGCTAGATACAAATTAATTTTAAACATGTTTTATACAAATGGAGATATACTACTGCATGTAAAGGGAGTAAACTAGCTGAATTCTAAAAAGAATGACAACTTTTTCAAAGCTTGAATCTATCCATACCATGTGTGTTGATGTTGTCAAGAACCTTCTTCTTGAAGACATTGAACTGATTGATTTGAATAGTCAGAGAAATAGGGGCAATAAAGTTGGTCTCTCTAATAGTAGCACCAGCAACAACAAAGTTCACTCCATGCCCAAAGTTAGATCCAACAGACTACAAATATGGGCTCAAAAATGGCAATCCCAGGGCCATTTCTATCATACAATTGACCCACACTTAGCAATTGCAATAAAAACCATAAAAGAGACCAAAACTAACATTGATAATGTCTCTCCTTAAACATTTTCCTTTACATCTATATACCATTTTTAGAGCTACAACTTAACAAGCCCTAATTCATTTGTTGTAATTCAATTGACCAACATTTAACAATTGCAATGAAAAATATAATATCAAAAACCAAAGCCAACATTAATGGCTTCTCTACTTAACATTTATCTCCATTTTTAGAGCTACAACTTGCCAAGCCCCAATTCATTTGCTAACATTCTGTTGACTCAATCTAACAATTTCAATGCAAAACATAATATCAAAAACCCATAGTTACACTGCCCTAAGAGACAAGTGACAGCAGAATGGGGGACAAGTTTTCAGGACAAGAGGACTGAGGGTTCTTCATTTGGGGATGACAGGGGGTGGTGGTGGGGACAAGGTTGTGTATACTATACATATGGCACTTAAAATGCTAGTTATGAAAAGATGTATTGCAGCATAAGATATAGAGATGTAAAAGAGTAAATACTTGAATATTGCATTGAATTGAAACATCGAACATTGAACATAAATAGTCAAATAAGAAAATAATTAACACCAAGACATCCCCCCATCCTTGGCAGAGGTGGCATAGCTAAGGATGAGGGATAGAGTCCTCAAGTCCCTAGTACATCCCCATCTCTAAGACATAGGACAAAAAAGAGGAGGAGCATCACCATATTACTATGCAAAAGCCAGAGCCAACATTAATGGTTGCTCTACTTAAACATTTTAAACTCATGTTAAAAATATTAAAAAGGCTACTTTATTATGGCCTATGAAAAACTAACCAACATAATTAACATTGGATAGAAAACCGCCATGATAAATGATTAAGAGACAAAAATTTAGGGTTCACTTGATAATCATACTACTAAATAATACCTCCAGTCAACACGACAAGTTTGGGGGTGGGGTGGGGAAGTGTTTTAAACAACTCTTAATTAATTTTCCTTCCTTCAAACTTTAGAACTCCTTTAGCAAGTCCTTGAAACCTACAAACATTTAGTAGACCCAATTGTCTCTCTCAATGATGATAAAATTTTATTGAAGGAATATTCTTGAAGAACTACAATGATGGTTGCCGACTGAGAATAGGCCCTGGATAGACACCAATCATATTAAAAGTAATTTACTTCGAGATTGAAGATATTTTGTGATCAAATGCATATGGGGGGATCAGTTATGAAGTGTTTATACAATTTTTTTTTCTGGTGATATGGTTAGAGGTCCTGTTCAACAAGCCCTAGATCAGTGACCCCAAAACCAAGGGTTTGGTGGGAAATGTGTTATATAAAGGGTAGAACCTTAAAATCTTGAAAATATATTGTTTCTCAACCCCTAGAAAGATCGTTTCACCCTTTGGAATCGTAGGGTTGAGTGGAGTTATGGGTTGCTATGTAAAATTGGAGAATTAGGCCTAGTGTGGATAGGCTAGGGGTATCAGATCTTGGGTATGGTCCAAAAGAGATGATATTGAAACTTAGGGAGGATGTATATATCCCAAAAGGGCATCTTAATTAGGTTTTAGTTTCCCTAGTTGTTTGGGAACTATTGGAGAGAAATCAAAATTAGTGACTGGTGAGGGCTACTAGCTTTAAGGCTAGATATGAATGTTGGGTAAGAGATCAGTTGTCCAAAATGAATGGATGGATGGAACATGGTACAAAGGCCATGAGGAGATGATTCACAAAGGAAGAATGAAGGTTGAAGCCTTGGAAGAAGTTATGGTGTTTGGGAAACTCTAAGTGCACTTGGGGTAGCCTAGAAGGTAACTCCTTAAGGGGACATTGGAGTAAAGAGTTGTTGCTAAATGAATGGATTTTCTATCTGATATGAAGAAGATGGATACCACACACCACCTCTGCATCATAGACTAAGAGTGCATTGCACTTGTTATGGAACTTGGGAATGTAGTTTCTTCATGTGATGCATTGGTCTTGGGGATCAATCTCGATTGGGTGTCAATGTTGGGATTTCTCAACAAGAAGTAATGGAACTGGTTGGGATTCATTGGAGTGACCTTGGAAGATATAAGGATGAAAGTTTTAGACATTTAGGTTTTACTCAACATTTTAATAGTCACTTTGTGTCCCTGTTTCATCTAGAGATTGATTGGGACAAGATTCTCAATAAGGATTGGAGCATTGATCAAATTGGTAAACTTGAGATTGTTGCTCAGAAATCCTTGGTGAAGGAAAGCTCATTTCTTTAATTGTGAACTTATTGGTTGGTTGTAGACCAGCCACACCACTCTGTAGTTTTCCCTAATACTAGAGAGTTGGCAAGTTCTTCTTGGCCAAGGTGGGGAGAGTTCATAGTCTCAGACTTGTGTAGGCTTCTTCCAGCCACTTCTGAGGCGATCTGGATTGAGGCATTACTCAAAATTCATGCTAAGACTATAGGCCACTCCTATGCTTCAAATAGAGTGTTAAAATTGGTGATATTAGAATGTATTTCATAAATTCATGTTATCGGTAGTAGTAGTCATGGATCATTTTAGACCTACCACATGCGAAGTGTCAATTTTATGTTAGTTTGAGCTTCACTTGGTTTCAAGAATACTATAATATTCTCTACTTAACAAGGCCAACCATGTGAAGGAAAAAGATCATCTAGCCTCACCCCCCTCCCCCTAACATAAATCTAAAGTACCCATTATCATCTAATTAAATACTTCATTCATTCATTCATCCATTTATGAACTGTAACATTCAATCAATACAATCACATAACACGTATTAATATGATATAAAATTCATTAATACAAAATACTAATCAAAACTTCATTAAGACATAACAATGTTCATTAACATAAAATAAAAATTAGTATTAATATGCATCATTCATACATAATTACTTAAAATAAAGTTCTTTCATTATCCAACAATGTTTATCAAAGAAGATTTTTAAAACATCATTTCTTCTTTTTGTTTTTTTGAGCTCTCTTAAGAAAAGCACTCATAGGAGCATCCATATCTACACCATTCTCCTCCTCTTCTGGCATGTGTAATGTCAAATTATGATGGCTTCTTCTCTTTGGAGGAGCAGGAGGCTGCTACACTAAAGGGGGCTCTATTGCAAGAAGAAATGAATGGGATAAATTGGCATACTCTTTTTCTTTTTTTAACTGTTACAAGACTATAATTAAGTACTAGTACAACATAACATGCATTTTTCTTACTTGAAAATGCCACATCGTGTACATTAACATTTTGATCGGCTGCCACATCAACATGTTGAACACTTGGAACATGCTCCACTACTTCGGCATGATGTTCAACATGCTCTAAAATATTCAAAAAAAGGATACACGTCAAATTGAAATTGAAGATGTTAAATTGTATTCATAATTGCATAATTAATTTCTAATAGAAAATTAATACCTCCACCACTATAATGCACATTATGGCCTTCGTCATGAGTAGGTTCTGTGGTAGGATATGAAGGCTGCAATAAAATGTTATGCACATTGTTATGTAGTCAATTTACATTCAAAACTAATATCAAAAAAGAATCATCTCAACTATTCAATTTCATTTACATTTCATGTAACCAATTTACCTATGAGATATCATTTGGTGCACTAGATTCTTGGGCATGGCTTACAGATTCTTCGTGTAGGCGTGCAGCCACGACTTTATAGCCTTCCTTCAAGGAAAGTTTTCTATCTTCATCTGTGACCTCCACATTGAATTCTATGCCCTGTATTTTTTTCTTAATATCATCATTTTTGTATGTATGGTTTCACTAAAAAAAATTTTTTGCAACATTATATATAAAAAAATTATTAAATTTCATTGCTCCTACTTACAAGTCGAGACTAGAGATTCATATAACTACCATAGCCAAGTTTGTGTTGGCCAAACTTTTCTAGTCTCACTTTTGTAGCCACGGATGTGTCCTGCAATCTATGAACAATTTCAAACATCTTAGATTATATATTTACAAATATCAATAATTAGTGCATGATTACAATATACTTAATACTATCATGACATACCTCTTTTTGCCCTATGCTGCTTCATTATCTCTATTTTCACATAGCCTTTTCTCCTTTGCATCTTCTATTATTTCATTCCACTCCATTGGTGGAATCATAGGAGGACAGTCATACTTTGGGTTATCCTTAAGATCCCTTCTATATTGATCCCTCATAGTCTTTATATGCTTTCCTGCTCTTTTGAGAAGTAGGCCATTGTCAAAAATGTTTTTTCCAAATTTCTTGTCAAAAGATGCAATGAGCTGATTTTTTTAATTCCACAACTTGTAAATTCCACCTTTTTAAAAACAAATAGATTTCTAGCTCAATAACTTTAATATATTACAATAAATGGAAAAAAAGAAAAATTATGTAGCAATGATATGAAACTACGTACCTTTTTATGTATGGTGGGTCCAAATAGTGTCAATGTCATATGAAAAAGATGTTCAAAGAAAACATTATTACCTATGAAAACATAAAGGATTTATTAGTCCAAAACAAGTAATGTAAAAATAAATTAAATTTACACTTTAAATAAAAACAATTTTAAAGCACCTGGAAGCTTTCGTTATTTTAACGAAAACATAGTTCTCTTATTCAGCAATATTGTCCCTTCATATGAACTAGTACTAATCATGCAAACTGCTCTAGGAAATGAATCAGCTTTTGCAGTACTTCTCTCTGTTGGTCTATCAACTAAAACATCATGACAATTAAAGAAGAAACCAAATTAATTGAATGATAGAGAGACGCCACCAGTCACACTTTGTTAATATGACCAATTAATTCGCTACCTAGAAAAAATGTAAATTATAATAACAGAGAAGAAGACAATACCAAAGACTATGAAAGGTGTAGTCAATAATATCCAAACAACTATTGGATTAAAGATACAACTCATTCTTTGATGGGGACACAACCCAAGAACAGAATGGACACAACAAAAAAGGGGAAATCATATTAACTAAGAAAATAAGCTAGTACAAATAATACAGAGAAAATAAACTTCAAAACATGCCCTAAGGGCTTACAATAGCATAAATTTGGAGATAATTTCTCCTTTCAGTACCTCCTCTCAAACTCCACTCCGAACTGCCTTTTACAATGCCAAAAATGTTAGGATAAACCACGGACAGAAATAAAAACTACATGCAAATATAACCAATAACAGAAAATAATAGAACACACAGAAATGAACACAAGGCACCAAGATTTAACGTGGTTCACCCAATCCCTGGGCTACGTCCACCAAACAGCAAGTCCGATCTTATTACAATCCAGTGATTACAACCTGATTACAATCCGTAATCCCTTACAGCTCAATACCGCCGCAAGAACCAATTTCGTATCACCACATATCAAAAAATACCCAACCCTAAGCCCTTTTTATACAAGTATTAAACCACTTTAGGGTTATAACATGTCGGCCATATGTCGACCATAATATGTCGGCTACCATGTCGATGTCGGCTACTTCCAAAAAAAAATTTTATGAAGTATGTATGAAGTATGTACAGTACTTTCCTGATCAGTCACCACAATCTAACAATCTCCCACATGGGGACTGATCAGGCTCCACACTAAACAACAATCTCCCACTTGGAGACTGATCCTGTAGCAATACAACTACTGCATGGGGCTCCCACTGGATCAAACCATCCTGGACTCTGCTGTTCTTTTATTCACATTTAGTCTAAAAGACCAACTGAAGCTGAAGAGGAGTTCAACTTCTCCCTTGTGACAACCTTTGTCAACATATCTGCTGGATTTTCATTGGTATGTATCTTCTCCAGCTTTAACTATCCATCCTCCAAAACTGACTGAATGAAATGGTACCGCAACTGTATGTGTTTGGTCTTAGAATGCAGAGCTGAATTCTTAGCAAGATGAATGGCACTCTGACTATCTGTGAACAAAAAATTATCCTTCTGAGGATGTCCCAATTCTTCCAAGAAGAACTGATACCATATCATCTCTTTGGTGGCCTCTGTAGCAGCAACATACTCTGCCTCTGTAGTGGAGAGAGCATTAATCTTTTGTAGCCTAGAAACCTAGCTCACGGCTGCCCCACCAACAGTAAAGACATAACCTGTAGTACTCCGCCTGGTATCAATATCCCCAGCCAAATCTGAGTCAACATAGCCCTGTAAATCAGTAGTAGAGCCCCCAAAGTGTAAACACTTATTGGATGTTCCTCTCAAATATCTGAGAATCCACTTGACAACATTCCAATGCTCAAAACCTGGATGACTCATATACCTGCTAATGACTCCCACTGCATGTGCAATATCTGGCCTAGTGCATACCATAGCATACATCAAACTTCCTACAGCTGAAGCATAGGGTACCTTGGACATCTTATCCTCCTCTTCCTATGTCTTGGGACACATCTCCTTAGTCAATTTCAAATGACCAGGGAAAGGTGTGCTGACAGCTTTAGCATTCTCCATAGAGAAACATTGCAACACCTTCTCAACATAATCAGCTTGAGATAGCGTCAATGTTCTATTCTTCCTATCTCTGCAAATCTTCATACCAAGGATTTGTTTTGCTGCCCCCAAATCCTTCATAGCAAATGCATGTGCTAATTGGCATTTCAGCCCGTTAATAGGATCCATGTTAGACCCAGCTATAAGCATATCATCAACATATAAACATAAAATAATGTAGCTATCATCATCCAACCTCTTAAAATAAACAAAGTAATCTGAATGACACCTATTATATCCATGCTCATGCATAAAACTGTCAAATTTCAGATACCATTGCCGAGGTGCTTGCTTCAGGCCATATAAACTTTTCTTCAATTTGCACACTAAGTTCTCCTTACCTTTGACCTCAAAACCCTGTGGCTGAGCCATATATATTTCTTCATCCAAATCACCATGAAGAAAGGCTATTTTAACATCCATCTGCTCTAAATGCAAATCTTCAGTAGCCACAAGACTTAAAACAGTACGAATAGAAGTCATTTTAACAACAGGAGAAAATATTTCATCAAAATCAATTCCTTTTTTCTGTGCAAATCCTTTTACAACTAACCTGGCCTTAAATCTTTTCTTACCTCCTTCCTCTTCCTTCAACCTGTAAACCCATTTATTCTGTAAAACCTTTTTACCTGCAGGCAACTTGCACAAATCCCATGTCTTATTTTTCAGCAAAGAGTCCATTTCATCTTTCATTGCAGACTCCCACTGAATCTTAGTATCCACCTGCACAGCTTCATCATAACTTTCAGGTTCACCAGCATCAGTAAGTAAAATAGAATACAAAGAGGGAGAAAACCTTTGTGGAGGTCTAATTGGCCTTGTTGACCGTCTAACATTCACTGGTGTATGTGGTATTTGTTGTTGCGGTTGTTGCACATCATGAGGAATGGCTGGAACATCAGCTTTTGGAGTATCATCCAGCACTACATAATCATCTTCTTTCTTCTCATGTTGCTGCAACAGATCTTTGTACAACACTTTTTCATTGAATATGACATCCCGGCTTCTTATAATTTTATGATTTTCAAAATCCCAAAGCCTATAACCAAATTCATTAATGCCATATCCAACAAAGACACATTTCTTTGATTTAGCTTCTAGCTTGGTTCTATTTTCAGAGTCTATATGAGCAAAAGCTTCACAACCGAAGGTCTTGAGAAAATAATAACTCACCTTCTTACCAGTCCATGCTTCCTCTAGAATACCACAGCCCAAAGGAGTAGAGGGACCTCTATTAATCAAATATACTGCAGTATTGATAGCCTCCGCCCACATGTGTAAGGGCAACCTAGCATGCAACCTCATGCTCCTTGTGCACTCCATTATAGTCCTGTTCATGCGTTCAGCCACTCCATTTTCCTGTGGAGTCCTTGAAATAGTTTTTTGTCTACGAATACCATTAGTGGAGCAATAATCTTCAAATTCACGACTGCAATACTCACCACCATTATCAGATCTGAGACATTTTAATTTCTTACCAGTCTCATTTTCAACCAAGCATTTCCATTTCTTAAAAGTTTGAAATACATCATATTTCTGTTTAAGGAAATAAACCCATACTTTTCTAGTTGCGTCATCAATAAATGTAACATAATAATGAGAGCCACCAAGGGAAGATACCTGAGCCGGTCCTTATACATCTGTATGTACAAGTTCTAATTTCTCCTTTTTGTTTTCCTTCCCTGTCTTTACAAAACTCACTCTCTTTTGTTTTCCATACACACAACTTTCACAGAAATCCATATTCACACATTTTAGACCTGGTAAAACTTTCCTTGAATGAAGTACTTTCATACCTTTCTCACTCATGTGCCCAAGTCTATTGTGCCACAGCGCTGTATCAGAATCCACAGCAGCTATTTGTTCTCCCTGCTCATCTGCAGTAATTGTTCCTGAATATTCATTTTTCTCTGAAACAATCAAAGTAGAAGGAACAATATGACCTGTACAAAGATATAAGGTGCCTACTTTCACACCTTTTGCTACTACAAGGGAACCTTTTGAAACCTTCCAATTTTTATCATTAAAAGTAACTACACAACCCTCATCATTGAGTTGCCCTACTGAAATTAAATTTCTACTTAGTTTTGGAACATGTCTTACCTCATGTAGTAGCCAATGATTCCCATTCTGCAACTTAATCTTAATTTTTCCCTTTCCAACAATCTGACAGGGTTCATTATCCCCCAAATAAACAAGTCCAAAATCCCCTTGGACATAATCAATGAAATAACCTCTATGAGGTGTAGCATTAAAAGAAGCACCAGAATCTAAAACCCATGAATCATCAACACTCTCTAAAGACAGAAGCAAAGCATCCTCTTCGGATTTGTTACTTACCACATTTGCCTCTTTGTCTCCATCTAATTTATCTCCTTCATTTTTCTTTCGAGTCCAGCAATCTTTCTTTTTGTGCCCTGGTTTCCCACAGTACCAGCAATCATTTGGTCCTCTCGATTGAGACCTCCTCCCCTTTGACTTTCCTCTTGATTTCCCACGATTTCCAGAGTTACTTCCTCTTTCAGTCGTTCTGCCCCTGCTTTGTGCATTTAAAGCACTTCCTGATGTAGATCCACCTAAGGATTTTCTACAAGTTTCCTCACTTAAAATAACACCGATCACATCATCATATTTTAGGGTACTAGATCCAGGAACAGAATTACTCACTGCCATTACCAAGCCATTCCAGCTTTCAGGCAAAGAACACAAAATCAAGAGAGTCCTAATTTCTTCATCAAAATTGATACCCACAGAAGATAATTGACTAGTAATAGTATTAAACTCATTTAAATGATCTGCAACAGATCCACCTTCTGCCATTTTCATATTAAATAAACACTTCATGAGAAATACCTTATTTGAAGCGGAGGGCTTTTCATACAGTGTCGCTAGGGTTTTCATCAAATCTTCTGTCGTCTTTGCTTTTGTAATATTAAATGCCACCAATGGTGCCAAGCATAACCGAATGCTTCCAAGTGCCTTTCTGTCCGAAAGATCCCATTCAGCCTCTGACATAGTTACCTGATTCTTGGCTTTTCCTTCCAACGGCTTCCACAAATCCTTCTGATATAAATAGTCTTCCATTTGCATCTTCCATAACTGGAAGTTCTGCCCATTAAACCTATCAACCCTCAGCTTACCATCATCTGCCATTGCTCCCACTCAACCGTGAGACTCCCACTTAATCGTGAGACTTTCCTGCAGAGGATAACTGAGAAACAACTAGGCTCTGATACCACTTGTTAGGATAAACCACGGACAGAAATAAAAACTACATGCAAATATAACCAATAACAGAATATAATAGAACACACAGAAATGAACACAAGGCACCAAGATTTAACGTGGTTCACCCAATCCCTGGGCTACGTCCACCAAACAGCAAGTCCGATCTTATTACAATCCAGTGATTACAACCTGATTACAATCCGTAATCCCTTACAGCTCAATACCGCCGCAAGAACCAATTTCGTATCACCACATATCAAAAAATACCCAACCCTAAGCCCTTTTTATACAAGTATTAAACCGCTTTAGGGTTATAACATGTCGGCCATATGTCGGCCATAATATGTCGGCTACCATGTCGATGTCGGCCATAACCCGAACCCCACTATTTATGAAGTATGTACAGTACTTTCCTGATCAGTCACCACAATCTAACAAAAAATCTCCTTAAATAGACCCCAGAGGGTTAAGGACTAGGAGTACATTCTAGAAAGTGCTAGTAGGCATCCATTGAGCAAATAGAAGGTTCTAGAAGCTACGTTAGAAGTCGGTGCAAATCTAGAAGAATCCAGAAATGGTAACTGAACTTTCGGGAGGCATAACTTTTGAACCGTAGCTCCGATTGACGAACCGTTTACATTTCTGAAAAGCTCTTGAAGCGCTCTATAGCCCTATGGACAAGCTCAGCTTGTCCCCCATTTTTTGGCCCTTTTTGAGGTCATTTAATGCTCCTAACCTAACTTTGAAGCATTCTTAGGAGGTTTCCAAAACCCAAAAAATTGCAATAACTTTCAAACTGTGGGGCCTATTGACCTGATTCTTTTTCTGGAATGCTCTAAATCATGATTTCATTCATTTGGCCAATTCACACCTTCTATATTACCAAAATGATGACCCAATTACATGCTCCTATTTTTTTGGGATTTTCAAACACACTGATAGTGGAACTGTGAGAGTTGGAACCTTTATTTGACCCAAATGGGTTCCAAAAATGAAAACACATGAAACAGAAACTAAGTCTAAGTATATTTTTTTGGGTGACACAGGATTGCCCTTATACCTCTGGATGCTCCTGCATCATTCTTGAATAATGAAGCTTGGAAACTCTTGTATATTTGCTCGGAACAGATTTTAGATGCAAATACATATGCATACTTATGGATATAATCAAATTGAAGAAATTGACTAGGAAAAATTCTTTTTCCTCGCATTCCATTAACGATTTAATTTAGGATTTGCTTTCCATTTATCTTATTAATAAGATCACATTTTTGGAAAAGCATTCATTCTAAACAATGTACCTTCATTTTTTGAATATATTTGTAAAGTAATCTCTGTAGGTAGCAAAGCAATTAGAGTTTCTAGTGGGTAGAAATAAGAGATAGCCTAACACCTATTCTTTGGAAGAAGTAATGATAGTTGCACAACACCATGATGCAATAGTTGGTACTTCAAAATACCATCTGGCCAATAGTTGGTACATTGTCCAAAATATGATAACTGATATTGGACTAGATAGTGTAGGATATGTTTCCATGAAGTGGTTGTGGTGTAGGGCACCTAACCAATGAGGCAGGGGAACAAGTATCTATGAGACAAGAGAACAAGTACCTATGATGCAGGAAACCTTTCCACTCCATGAAAGGGAGAATTCAAGTAGTTAGGGTGTTGGAGTAAAGTTTTGGTCCATAATTTACTAGGTGGCCCATGTTTTGTAATAAAGGCTCATGTATATAAGGTCCATTTGCATTTTGGTGTATTTATAAACCAAGTGGATCAATGGGACCCAGAGGCCTTAGAATAGGGTGTTTGAGTCAATATAGGCCTAGTGGAATGTTTTTGAGCTTTTTGAGTTCATTAGGTAGTCAGATTTGCAAAAATGCAAAAGGTTGCATAAAAAAGTTGCTAACAACTTTTTAAAATGTTGCTCGGTATTGTTTAAAATTTGTTATTATTTGTTTAAGTTGGGGAACAGCTACTTGGTTGTTCCAATAGTCCTATAGGCCTCTATATATATCATGTGTGATCTTAGAATGCAAGGGAGATAAGGTTGTAGTCGATGCTTGGAGAAAATGAATAAAAAACCTCTGATTTACTAGTAATTTTGCTATTACAGTGGGTTGTATAGTTTTGTATAGTACTGTTATGATTGCTAAGTGTGTGGATTAGTTGTAGAGGTGTGTTCATAAGTTTTTTGGCTTTGATTTGACATAAATTGGAGTTGGGGTTTGCAAGTTATCAACATTTTAGTAACAAGGGGTCTGAACAGCCCTGTTTTCTAGGGCCTTGCACAAATGCAGCCCTAACTTGAAAATCCACTGGTGGAAACCTCTAAAACTGAGGGATATGCAATTTAAGGGAACTATGAACATGATTCCAGGAGTTGGAGACATGGTGAGAAGGGAAATTATTTTTCTTAGTAGGCCCTAGGTCAAGCAAGACCATGTGCTTGACTGGTTTTTGCAAGTAGAATGGTGACGGTCATATTGGGGAGCACTGTTGAATCTAGTTGCAAATTGATGTGTCAAGGATTTTCATAAGTAATTGGGGTCTTGGGAACCCACCTAAAGTCCATTCTTCTTTGAAGCTTTAGCCTAACTTGATCAACTAGGCCTAGGTACCAAGAAGTAGTTTGGGGGTGCTGGAGCAAGATTTGCCTTAAAAACTTTTGGATCCTTAGTAAGTGCCTAAAGAGGTGCTTGGAGTGGTGGAGAAGTAAAATATAAGAAATTAGATTGGAAAGGCTACAAGGATTGTAGGCCTAGAAGTGAAAAGGTGTGTTGTGGGTTTGGTGGATTCCAAACTAATAGTGGATTGTGATTGGACGGCATGTCCTATTTGCTATCACCATTGCTTGTGTCAGTGGGTGAAGTTTTTGAAGTTGATTTCCCATTTGGGCTTAGTAGTTGTGTATACCCAGTGTGGGCAAAGGGACTTGTGCTAAGTCCTAGTATCCTATGTTGGATTGTGAAAGCCATTAGAAGTTTAGTGGAAAGTAGTTATTGGAGACTCTACATTAGGTTGCTATTTCAAAGTAAGAAGTGAACATAGAAGTTCATACTTTTAGTTTGAATTCTCATAAGCATACACAAATAACATTCTTATTTGAATAGTTTTCCTACTTCTCTGGTAGTAACATGATGCTTCTAAAACTAGGAATCTATAACTTTTATGTCTTGCTTTCATAGTGCCCTCTTATCAATATCAGCTACTGCCTCAAATTTGAAGAGGAGTCTGGTGTAGTTTTCATTTATATTTTGATTTAACATAGTTTTATTTCATCTGCAATGTCTTTTCATTCTAATCATATTACATTGACTAATTGAATTGTAAGTTTCTTCATTATTATGTATTCAGGCAATTGTTTTGTATAATCCCTTGGGATGGAAATGCAATGAAGCAATCAAAATTCTAGTAATTTTTTATTCCTAAGAGATTCTCTTCTTTAAATACTCGATTCTAGATCTATTAGTTGAGATCATTACATTCCCATGTACGCCCTAAAAATGAAATTTGAATAAAATGTGGAAGATTTAGAAGCTTTAGTCTCTAGTGACCATAGATGGACTAGTCACCAAAAGGGTTTGTAGCTTAGTGGTAGATCATCCTAGCATCAACCTGGTGGTCCTCAGTTTGACTCTTGTCTAGTACATAGAAAAGTTTACATTGGTATCAAAGCCAAGGTAAAGTAGACCGAGGCCAGGACAGGAGCCCCAAGCACTTGTAGTTTGGATGAAAGGGAATGTAGGAAATACCTAAATAATATTTCTAGACCTTATATTTTGAATTTACTTAACAAGTTTCTATGTCTAACCATTTTCTACCACTTATCTTTGTTACCTATGATTATAAAGTTGCTCAACAATACTTTTTTCATATCCTAGGTTGGCATGGTAGTGTCTTTGAGGGAATTCCATGCAAGAATTGAAGAGAGAAAGATAGCACAATATTTTTTGTGAATGACACAAACATAGATCAATGAAGGGTGCAAACTATAAACAATCTTCTCCCTTGAATTATACAAGAAGAATGCCACCCCCAAAACCTTGATCAGTAAGAATGGAAAAGAATAAAGATTTTAACCTCCGCTACACTTAATAGAAATAGGAAAATTCAGTTGCAACTCAAACAAATCAACTAAATTTAGACATCTATATAATGAAAATGTCATCTACAAAACAAGAAGAATCTATATAATCCAAATGACATCTCTTTGATCAACACTTACAAACAGGCATGACAAACCATAATGGCTAAAATATATAATAGCTAGCAAAAAAATCAATGTCAAGACTACCACATTGTATAGCATGTAGAAACTACAAAAAAAGATTAATGAGGAAGCTTACTTGCCATTGATGGCATTCAAAGTTCAAGAGCTTTAGTAACCTCATTATAACTCAAATTGAATTCACATTAATAACAACTAAAATGAGAAAAAATGTCTCCAGAGTTTTAAGAGCTTCACAATACAAAAGAACTAAAAGTATATAAGATGAATATTCGTTATCATGAATGGAGATAACTTGGTATTTACCTAGCAATTGAATGAACATAAACATTACATTATTATTATGACCATTTTCATGCACTATTTATAAATTAATTTAGATAACTATAAAATGAAAAAAATACTTGGCACAATCATTGACAACATTCTGTACTCCCTCTTTATGGACATCCAAGGAGTAATGTTATTGTTAATAACAAAAATAGGCCACACTGAGTAAACAGATCTCATATCTCCATATGGATTGACACCGTCCCCTACCAATGAAAGCTTCAAATTACAAGGTTCTTATTTAAAGTGTGACCATGTTTCTTCTATCTCTTTAAATGCAGAACCATTAGTAGGCATTCACATAATGTCATCTTGACTTCTATTGCATGCATGGTAATCCATAAATTGTGGCAAGCTAGTGCAACTAAATAACCGTTGAAGATTTGGAATAATGGGAATGTACCAAAGAATCTTGTGAGGTACTTTTTTTGTTATTTGATCTGACCGATATCTACTACTATCACAATTAGGGCATTCTGTTGCAAAATCATGTTGTTTATGATATAGAATGTGATCATTGGTACATGCATGTATTGTTTGATGCTTCATTCCAATCTGATCCATAATGTTAGATAATTCTCAATACAAATGAGGCAAAATGTTTGATGGTGGTAACCAAAATTCACTAATCAACCTACAACAACAAATATGCATTGTTAATATAATGAATAGTAATTGTATGCTAACATTGAAGATCACAAAAATGACATACCTTAGCATACGTGACATTGCTACATTGGATATACCATTCATAACCTTTAAGTTCACCAACAACACTATACCTAAGAGTAGATTTTTTTGGGAGCCTTCATATAAGGGATCCTGTGACTTCTCAAGTAAAGGTATATCAAGACCATCTTCATCATCATTATTAGATTCACTAGTACCATCATTGTGAGCCTCTTCATCACCTACCCTAATACCATCTTCTTCAATCATGTCCTCTGGCACATTATCATCTTCTTCTATGGGAGTGTTATCCTCAGCTTGGATAGTCACACCTCCATATTCCTCCAGTGGGAAATCCACATTTAGCAATGGACAAAAATCATGGCCCCCTTCAACATGACCATGTTCCCTACAATGACTTTGGGCTATTGTGATTAGAATTCTTTGAGTCTTTAAGCCTTTACACATTTTACAAGGACAATAACATTTATCAGGTTTTCTTCAGAACTGAGCCCACAATGCAGCCATTGCCTCATTATTTTGTTAAGCGTTCATATTGTTAGACATCGTCTTTCTTCACAAGAAAATATATTTGCAAATAAATTGGACATGTTGTGATTAATGTTTGTATCTGCACATATGATTTTTGTTGATTAATGTTTTCAAATGTAACTAAAATGATCCTATAATTTCTAGAAGGCCTAGATGTTTGCAAAATATGGATTTATAGAAAATGTATGTTAATTATTTGCAAAATGCCTCAAAGAGATGTCACAAGGTGAAAGTTACTTAGGTGCTAACAACAACATACATTGACTAATCCTGATAGCAATGATTAATGTGATTAATGCATCAACTAATAAAGATGACTAAAAGATCGAAACATATTAGTGCTTCTTCTTTCTTGTATTGTGTAGGTTAACCCTCAATTTTATGCATTCAGGTGGATTATTCTTCTTTTCACACAAGATTTTAGATTCCCTGATGTTCTAAGGATTTGGGACTCACTTCTAAGAAATCCTTATGGGCCTATGGTATGTTTCTATCTTCCATCTGAAAGAGAGAATCTTTTGTTAATCATTTATACAAAGTTTCAATCAGAGTTTTACAAAAGCTATAAGCTATCAAATACCCAAGAAACTAAATAAATATAATATGTGCTCTATTAATTTTCTTGATAATAAAATAAAAGATACTAGCATATTAGAGAACTTGAGTCGATGCTTCTGAGGTGTATCACATTTTTGCATAAAATTTTAGGCTATCTGGTGACTGGGCATTGCCTACTCTATTACTACAGGACATATTACTCCGCATATGATGTGCTATGCTAATGTGCATAAGAAGCCACTTGATGGCTGGTAATTTTACATCAAATCTGAAGTTGCTTCAACATTATCCATTGATTGACATCAACCATCTCTTGCATGTGGTAGATGAACTAAAAAAAAAAATCTTAGGAGTTTTACACTATTGATATTTGATCTTTCAAAATGTAGCAAAAATTGCTTGTCAATTTTAAATAGGTCCAAGATTCTTTTTATAGAGAGAATAGCCCAATCTACAACAAAAATATGATCTAATAGAAAAATCATATGATTGTTTAATGAATAAACTTGTTTTTTTTATACCAAATGGCGAAGAAATTTCTTTTCTCAAGTTTCATCACTAAAACGGATCATAGGTCATGCATTTTACTCATCAAGGTTCAATTATCCAATTTCCATGTAGCATGATGCTTAGAAAATAAACTGATGTAATTTTATGAAGATAAATCTAGTCCAATTGCATTGATTGAATGCTTCAGGCATACAATAGTCCTTATTATATATGAAATTTATTAAAAGTTAGGTCATAAAAGGAGGCAATCTACGTAAGATATTTTAGTAATACTTTTAGTTTTTAACTAATCTAAGAGGCTTAGATGTATCTTCCTTCAAATTTTGGCTTCTCCTTTGACCCTTATTGGGTTGTTTTAACAATTATTATATTATACATAGAATGCCAAAATATTACCAAGACCTCTCTACAAATTTGTTTTGGATTGAGATCTCACGTGTTTGAAAATTCCATAAACTAAGGAATAAAGCACATCATGAATCTTGAATTCAATCCATCCCAAGATGGAATTAGGTTTTTGGACGACCCATGTTTGCTCCATAGGGTGTATTTTAATGTATACGAGAATATACAGGAAATGTAATAGATAGTAATGTCAAAGAACTCACAAATGCTTCTTTATTAATTTCATCAAGTGTTTAAAACATATGACACCAAAATGCAAGACAACAATTACCACAATGCCATCATTATAGTGATATCTTTGGGATGAAAGTACATGACATATATAAGTGTCAAAGGGGTGCAAGCTCTAGTTATTTTGAGATTTTGATATCCCTTGAAGGAAAATTAATTCCTCATTCATTTTACCTAGAATTCCACTAGACAAATTATATCATTGAGTACAAAGCCCTAATCATGTGGGTAGATGTCATGATTCTTATAGAGATTAGAAGCCTTCATATACATAGAAACTATATGTTGATAGTGAATCCAATAACAACTTAAGGGGAACCAATCTAGGTTGTCTCAATATATAGAATTAGCATTGATCTTAATCAATTCTATTACTACACCATAGATAGTATTTCAAAGACAAAAAACTGGTATACAGATGCAAAGGCTAGTGTACCTTCTTTGGTCTAACCTGAAATCATCACCAATGCATATTAATTTGTGCAACAAGTGTTGAGATCTCATGTAGTATTAGAATTGCCAAGCCTTGGTGATCCCATTTGTGTACATGTAGACTTAGAAGAATGGTTTCTTGGCATCTATGGGTATCTGAAGAGAAAAAAATTCCCTAACGAAGTTGATGAAAATCCTTATATTAGGATAAGAAAACTCTTTGGTTGCTATCTCATTTTGTCAATTATCTTGTATCAGAGATCCTATAATGGTCTCCTCCAATGATACTTAACCAAGGGTGAGATACCACTCATGTTTTGAGAGGCTCATTCAGGCCCCACTAGAGGACATATAGGTGGTAAGGCCATAGTTCAAAAGTTAATTCATGTTCAATACTATTAGAAAATGATGGAGAAAGACTTATTTTCATTTATCAAGAGTACTCACAATGCCAACAACATAGAAATTTTATTTAAGCTCCTAGACAGGCTCACTAAGCTCAGAACTCTCCATGGCCCTTCTAGACATGGGGTTTAGATATAATTGGAAAAACATCTCTGCCACTATTTAAAGGCCATATTTTTATCATCATGACCTCATAGTATTTTAGTAAGTGGGTGGAAGGGGGCCCATTAAGGTCTACCATCAATGAAATTATCTATCAATTCCTACTAGACAATATATAATTTCATTTTGGTTTATCTTCCACTATTGTCTCAAATAATGGGACATATTTTTAAAATGAGGTAAAATAGTTACACAAATATTTGTTGTCCTAGATCACTTCTCTATATCTTATTATTTTCAATTCAACAGTTAGGCAGAAGCTTCTCACAAGACCATTGAGAAAATATTGCAAACATTTGTAACTAAGAATGGGAGAGATTGGCATACCCAATTAACTTATGTTAAGGCAATGATCAACACTCCTAATCTCAAAATAAAATAGAGAGCGTAGATTTTGAAGAGAATTTTTTGTTTGGATTTATCAAATGCCATTTTAAGAAGACATGCTCTGTTATTTCCAAATATTTGATAAGGAATCTATATAATGGATGAAATTCAACTTACTAAAATTTGTTTGACCTAAGCATAAATCCTTCTCGACTTCCATGTAAAGATGTATGTTAATTACTAATAAATTGATTTGATATGATTCCTCTACCACTAATATTACCTGATACACAGAGACACGATAGAATCCAAATATCTAGATCTGAAATCTGTGCTAAATAATGATGATTCTGATAACTAGTTGTATAGCCAAATTTGGCATTACCTTTATATTTTGGACTTCAATTGAAGTTTTATTTTCAAGATTGGACTTCACTATTTCCTAAAGATGTAGAAATATTGAAGTTTTGAGACAAAATACAATGTGCTTCAAAATTTTAGGGACATACAACTATAAAATATAGGGGTTTGAAGTCTACAAAATAGTAGATTAGATATTTAGAATGTGCTCTATAATTCTAATATACCTACAATGCAAATGCAAATTGAACAAAAAACACATAATTCTACCCAAATAAATTAGAGAAGGATAAATTATCAACAAAATCAAAATGTTGAATGGAAAATATCTACACAAAAAACATCCAGTAGTGTATCTATAGAAATTGTATTTCTATAATCTGACACATTTAAACCTAGAATATACTGACTACAATTGCATTCAAAATAGTGAAATGTTTCAACGCATCCTCGGTCTTTTGGTGAAGTTGAAAGTTGAAATCATCCATAACATAAAAGAGAAAATAATAAGTGATTTCCTTCTTATGATAAGTTTGAAGTACTCACATTTATTTTAGTTATCTCTAAAATCATTTATTCTCTGGAGATCTCCCTATGTTCAAATGATTTCATATGGAATGTGGGGATGTTGGCTAACAACCCTAAAATTCTATGGTGTTAGATATTATAGGGCTCATATGATCAGCATTAAACATTAAACGATTAAGCAATAAATGATTGAGCAAAGCCATTGGATTAAACTAGAATGTTTGTGTTTGTAATGAAGAAAAGAAACATGCACCCACATGCTTTGACTAATTATGTACCAAAAAATGCTTTGGTAACTAAGCACTACCACATGTAATACAAAATTGACATTATTTGTGATCTGCTTGGTTTGTTCAAGGGATTTCAAATAGAGATGAAATATATGCATACAATAGCTAGGTTAGTTGTGGAGAAGTATACAGATATAAATTACTTTATGGTTGATACTAATTTTTCATGCATGGAGGTTATTGATCCTAGAGAGATATTTATCCACCCTTCTTGGTTATGAGGTTAGCCAAGAATTTCTTGAAAAACATGCTGAGGTTATGTTGGTCTCACCTAGAGATAAGGAAGCATAAATATGGGGGACTTATAACGAGAAATTTAGACAAGTAAAGGAATAATTATACAAATGATCTAGAAAAATGAAGGTAGAGAAATTTGTGGAAAATATTGGGAAAAAGGAGGGCATTATCAAAGAATAATGGTAAGTGATGAAGAAGGGAAGCAAAGTTTCAATAAAGGTTCAATTGGGAAGCACAAGCATAAAACCAATCAAGGAAAACATTACAAAGAGTGTAGAGGTGGTAGACACACCTAATATTTTGGCAATAAAAGTTGAGGTTACTCCTCAACCTCACAAGGTTACAAGGAGATCTGCAAGGACTCCTCCTACTACTAAGTTAGAAAAACTAGCTAAATAGGGACCTACAAGAGCTACAAGGAAGAAGGCAAAGGCATAATGATGCAAGGGCATCTAGAGATTCCAATTATTTTCAAGATCTGGGATTCTAATGCACTTTAAATGATTATTTTAATAATGTTGGGATCATTCTTTGTTTTATATAGTTATTTTAATGATGTAATTGGGGGTTAGAAGTTAAGAGTTTTGAATAAACTCCAAGATACTTTACTAGTATCTTTAATATATTTAGAATTATAATGAGTTAGGTGTGGGAAGTTAAAAGTCAATTTTAAGAATTAGTTATTGGGTTACCTTCTTTTTAATATCTTTAGATATATGTAATTAAAGAACCTCGAGAGGAATATATATAATTTTTCTGAATAGTAGTAGCATGAGAAGATTTGAGAATCAAGGAAAGTGGAGAAAGAATGTAATCAAGAATGGAATAATGGTAGAATTTAATTATGTTTAATTAGATCTTTTGTTTCTTCATTATTCTTATGCACATTTCTATGTTCTTAAATTTTTGAATCATCATAGATGGAGTAAAAAAATGTTATGGAACTATATTGTATTCGAAACCTATGCTAATTGCTATTCGGTTTGAAGATACTAAATCTATTTATAATTTTTCTATTCTTACCTTGGTGGCTGGTCACGATAAGTATGAAATGGTTTAACCATAGTTTAAAAGAGAGTTGTGATTGAAGTCATTACCAATTACAATACAATTTCAAAGATCTCAATTTTGTTTTGCTCCAAGTCAATTCTTGGTATCGATTATTGGTTTCAAGAAGTTAAATGTTTGAATATAAAATTGGGGTATGCTTTATGATATTGGTTTCTTTTTCAAGATTTGGTTTTAGTTCTACATCATATTTAAATAGTCCCAATTTGGGAATAGCAACAGTCTAGTGTGATACATGATCGGGCTTCTCTTTACAATTAATTAAGCAATGATTAAGTCTTAAACATTCTTATGCATTGAAACTCGAAACAGTTCCAGACAAATCAGTCTGTGCATATTGGATTGAGTGTAGCCAGATAAGGGAAGATGGTTAAATAGTTTGTGTTGAATGTTGCCAAGAGACTTGTTGCCATAGTCACAATTAAAAAGGGAACAAATATCATTTGTAATTTGTATGGATGTTAGACTGTATTGAAGGGATTTTTAGATTGGTCACAATATGTAAATTGAATGTATGTTTGTAATGACAGTAATGCCATTCAAAGGGACCTGAGAGGAATTTGTTTTGTAGAGGTATGCCATTGAAGAAGCCATGCCATTGAAAATATTAATGGTTATATTATACTAATAGAATTACAAGACATAATGAATTTGAAATGGACTTTGCTGAAAGAGTTTATTGTTTGATGTGAAACAATTATAGAAAGATGTTCTAAGTAGTCAGTTGCATTACAATTTGTTTACTATCATTCAATCCATTTAAAATTTGACTACTCGAAGTTCAAAATATTTTAAATCTCAGTTCAACATTTGGAAAAGGAGTGAGACAATTAATCTATTGTATTGTATTGGAGACATTATTGTCATCAGCAAATTAAAAGTTCTTGTGAATCTCTACTTGATTTTTGCAAGGAAGAATAATGAAACATGCAAATTTGAATCACTGAGTAGATTCTCTGTGTCACATAAGGCCCAAGACCCAAGAAAGCTAAGGTCATAGAACAAAAGAAGATAGATAAAGGTAGGAAATTTTTAAGTTAAAATATGAAAATGAGGAAGAAGAAGAAAAAACATCAAAACTCACACAAACTAACATTGAAGAGAAAACAAAAATGGAAACTAGATTTGAAAAAGATCATTGCAAGGATTAAGAATGAACAAAAATTGGATCAAACCCCAAGATGTAACTAATGATGTTAATTAGTTCTATAACACTATTAGAAAACAAAACTTCTTTGTGATAGGATATCCAATCACACTTGACACTACTCCTGAGGATAAAGAGCACAATTGAGACAACTTCATGACCAATGAGGTTAGTAATTTAGAAATTTAAAATATTACGACAAAGGCAATCCATGAGGCTGAATAGATTGAAGATGATGTGCTAAACAACGAAAAGAAGGAGAAAGAAAAAGACAATGTTGTCACTGAGATATAACCTTACTATTCCAACGGAGGTTGCAATGAAGCTATCAAATGCTGTTGGCACTGAAGTAGTAAAATGTTTTTGTCACGTAATCTTCAAACCCTTCCTCTACACATAATCCTAGTGCCACAAAATGTAGTATATGAAAAACATTAACCACACAGCCTTTCTTCCAGTCGTACAAGATTTAAATTAGGGTGTGGCAAAGAGCTTCTTTTTTATTTTGACATAGTGTAGGTTTGTGTTGGTCAAAATTTTGACCAACACAGGCTTCTAGTTAAAAAAATTATATACGTTGCCTTGCATAAAATGACCAATTTGACCCTATTTTATTAGATGGTTGAAAATTTTGGTCTAAAAATGGGGTCAAATGTACTCGTGCTACATGCAAGAGTAGAAAGAGAGGGAGTGGCTACAGTTTCAAAAGAAGGAATTCAGAGCTTCAACAGGTAACAAGCTAGATAGAGATATAAATAGGCGATAAACCATTGAGCAAGTCAACTAGAATGAAATTTATTGGTTGTTTCTACATTAATGTGGTCTATGCTTCCAAGTATTTAGGTTGTAGATTAAAAATGACCATGCCCTGAACTTCAACTGCTGCGCATGTTAAAGAATACAATGAAATGGGCTAAAATTACCCTTTTTACATGTTAAGCTTGTGTTGATCAAAATTTTGACCAACACAGACATGGATTCATAAAAAAAAAAAATTCCTTTCCATAGTACGACCAATCTAAAACATTTTAATAGATGGTCAAAATTTTTGGTCCAAAAATGAGGTCAAATGTACTAGTGATGGTAAATCTTCTAATTCTTTGGGTTATGAGAAAGTAAATATTAGTTCTGAAGAAATTCCAAAGATTGTCCTAATAGGGAAGGATTTGTCATCAGAAGACAAAGAAGAATTCATGAATTTTTTGAAAGCTTACCAAGATGTTTTTTCTTGGGGTTATGAAGATTTGAAGAAATTCGTGAATGGAAAATTTTAACATCAGATTCCTTTGAAACCTTGTTCAACTCCCTTTCAGCAAAAACAAAGGCAATTCAATCCCAATTCTAGCTAATGCTATATTCAATGAAGTTGATAAAATGCATAAAGCAAGGATTATCTACCCTATCCACCATTCAACATGGGTAGCCAATATCATCCTAGTTAGGAAGAAGAATGATGAGATAAGAATATGTGTCAACTTCCAAAATTTAAATTAGGCATCATTGAAGGATAATTATGGGCTCCCTATCATAGATCATATTTTGTAGTTGGTATCTAGTTCTGAGCTCATGTCAATGTTAGATGGTTTCTTTGGTTATAATTAGATCAGTGTTGTGCTAGAAGATCAACACGAAATAGCTTTATCCACTCAATGGGGTACATTTGCCTACAATTGTATGCCTTTTGGCTTGATAAATAATGGAGCCACCTTTCAATAGGTAATGGATCATTCATTTATAGATCTTAAGAATAAGATCATTGTCATGTACCTTGATTATCCTACAATGTTTTCAAAGCATAGAAGAGATCATGTGCATCATCTAGAATATATCTTGCATCGATGTTAAACTTGTGGTATCTCACTAAATCCTAAGAAGTCTATAATTGGAGTGACAAAAGGAAAACTACTCAGACATATTGTCTTCAAAGAGGGCATTCAGATAGAACCTGAAAGGGTTAAAGCTATCTAATAGTTATCACTTCCCATGAGTAAACCAGGGGTCAAGTCTTTCTTTGGGTAGATAAACTTCATAAGAAGGTTTGTACCATACTTCTTTGAAATTACAAAGTCAATTGTAGATATGATGAAAGGGAATATAAATCTTAAATGGATAAAGGAAGGTAAGGCTTCTTTTGAACAAATCAAGACTGTGATTGCTAATGCCCCTAGCCTTTCTTATCTAGAGTTTTTAAATGCTTTCATTTGTATTACTATGCACTTGAGAACACCTTATCTTCTATACTCACTCAACCCGACAAAGATAATGTTGAGGCCCTAATAGCATTCATGAGTGTCCCTCTTAAGAAACATGAATTGAAATATTCTTTGATCAAGAAGAATGCATATGCTCTAGTCAAAGTAGTGAAACAATTTAGGTTTTACATCCTAAACTCTCACTCCAAGGTATTTGTTCCTGATTTGGAAGTGAAGATTATTCTAACACAATAGGAGATCGGTGTGAACAAAAGAGCTTCCTAGATAGCTAAAGAACAAGAATATGATCTTGATATCAAACCTACAAAGCTTGTCAGAGGAAAAGGTTTGCATAAAGCTATTGCTAAAGGATCTTCAAGAAATGGAGAAGAAATAGAAAAGGAAATTCCATTAGTCTTATTCATTAGTAATATTGATGATTGCTTTTCCAATATCTCCTATTTTTTGACTCATGGAGAATGCCCAACTCATCTATCACCCAAAGAGAAGAGGACCTTAAAATTGAAATCCATGAAGTATGTTATCTGGGGTGACATTTTGTACAAGAAAGGAATAGATGGTACCTTCTTGAGATGTGTAGATTCTAAACAAAAGAAGGAGTTGGTTTAATTGTTTCATAATGAAGCATGTGGAGGTCATTAATCAACATCGATAACAACCTATAAAATTTTGAGAAACTATTTTTACTAGCCAAGAATGTTCAAAGATGTAGAAGAATGGGTTAAGAAATGCAAATCATGTCAATATTTCAAAGGAAGAGTCCAATTAGCAGCACTGCCCTTGAAGCTAGTAGTGATCGAAGAACCCTTTCAACAATGGGGTTTGGACTTCATTGGTCCTATCCATCCTTCATCCACTACCAAACATACTCACAGTTTAATGGCAACTAATTATTTTACCAAGTGGGTAGAGGCCATCCCAGTCAAGCAAACAACTTTAGAGGTGGTGTGTAGTTTCGTCAAGCAAAATATTTTGGTTAGGTTTAGTGTTCCTAACAAGATTGTTACCAATAATGCTACAAAATTCTCCTCCTAGGAGATATCAACCTTCTGCTATCAATATGAATTTATTCTTTCCCATTCCTTAGATTATTTCACACAAGGAAACTGTCAAGCAGAATAGAGCAATAAAAATATTATGTCCATTGTGCAAAAATTGATAGATGTTAATTAGAGGTCTTGGCACAAGCACTTATATGATGCACTATGGGCATATCATACTACCAAGAAGAGATCAATGAGACTATCTCCCTTTCAAATCCTATATGGCACTAAACCAATTTTCTGTCTTCCTCTAGAATTATCTATTTTGAAGTTACAAGATGCTATTGAAAACTATGAATTCATAGATGATCTTGAAAAATGAATATTATATTTAACCAAGCTAGAAGAAGAGAGAGATGCAGTCGTAGATAGAATACAAGAACATCAATTCCATGTAAAGAATTTATTTAATAAGAAACCTAAACAAAGGGTGTTCCATTAAGATGATCTTGTCTTGCTCTAGGATAAGCATAGAGAGCCAAAGGATTTACATGGAAAATTTGATTCCTTATGGAGAGGTCCTTTTCTAATGAAAGAGGTATGTGGAAAGAATTCCTTTATTCTATCATACCTAAGTGGTACCTAGTTTCCCTTACCCTATAATGGGCAACACTTGAAGCATTATCATCAATAGAAGGTGTAGTGTGACACCTTTTGTATATAAGTTGTCCTATTTTAGGTGTGCTTTTGTCAGTTCGTGTTGCTTTTAGTTTTTCCTTTAGTTGTTCCATTTTGGTGTTCATCTCCTTTTGCAAAGTAGTTCCTCAGGTGACTCTATAGTCCAATGAAATAAGGCACAATTCTAGTTATTTTAGATCCAAGCTTTGTCCTTGTCAATCCTTGTCCCCAGTTAGAGCTAGTTGTTGCCTAATTATCAAAATTGCCTTAATTTCTACCTTATCAGTGCTATGGTTATTCTCAAAATATGCCTCCATTTTAAGCATTAAAATGGTCACTTACTCTTGTTAGGTAGAACTAAGGTTCAACTTGATGGTATATGATTGAATCAACAATACCCTAAAAATCTCAATCCGAGATTTGTAAACTCATGAGAGATATAATGATTGTTTGCACAAGGGGTGAAGATGATAAATCAAGGGGTTTATGAATGCAATTATTGTTTTCTAATAAATTATCACACATCCAAGAATTACAAATGATTTCTAATCTAAAGTTCACACTTAAACAATTGAACACAATATCTTTATAAATGCTATGAATGTTAGTAACACTCCTCTAAACAATTAATCACAAATACTATTAACACTCCTCTACTTAATCACAATGTCTTTATGAATGCTATCACAAATTGTTATCCAATTAAAAGGTTGGTCTTATTTTACTTGAATTGTGACAGGAGGTTTAGTGGCAGTAGGAGGTTGTTTACAACAAACTGGTTCTCATATAGAGTGTGATAGGAAGTATGATGAGAGTGGCAAGAAGTATGCTTAGTATGATAAATAGAAATAGGAAGTGGTTCAATAAATGAATGGAGGTTTAAGAAACAAAAATAGATACAAATGGTTTAGTAGAAAAACAATTATGTATAATAAGTGAAATAGATATGAATGCTTCAGCCAACTACTTCATCAGACAATTAAATCCTTGATTAACAATAACAAGCATTGTATAGATTAACAAACATACATGCAATGAACTCAGATAATTGAGAAATATGTAAATACACACATTCAATTTAATCTATAGAAATATGCATAAAATCAATCAATGCTAAGTACTCACAAAATAAACTAAAGTGATCTCACCAAGTTTCCTGAGAGGGGGCCTTCCTCTAGTTTATAGGGTGAGAGATGTCTAAAAACTAGCTACTACAAAAATTTCAAGTTCTCAATATCATAGATTTTCCAAGATAATATAAAGAGATTTTTTTCATATATCATACGGTATATTTCTTGGGATTATCATTCACTTATATAGACTTAATAAGTTTTAATTGAATCAGTAAGTAAGCTTGAATGACTAACGATATATTCCCTAAATGTAGATGATAATTTATTTTGGCCGCTGTCCATATAACTATTTAAAAAATGATCTTGGCCCAAAATAACATATGATGAGAAACTTATCTATTTTAAACATTCAAACTATTTATTGAAAATAACATAGCAAAACTATAACTTTCAAAATTGTTCATCCAATCAAATAGCTAGCTCCACTCTTATGTATCCTTAGTTTCCTTAGCTCCTGTAGCAGCATCAATCAAAATATATCATTTTCATACAATTAATAACTTTCTAGGAACTATTCTTCCCTCTTTAAAGAAGTACTAAATATTCTAATTTCCTATCAATTGTTTAGCAAAAGGGGGATTTTATACCAAAGAAGTGGGAGATGTATGAGGAAAAAGGTTTTAAAAAAATAGGACACTATTAGGACTCATCATCTCCCCCCAACTAAGTGATTTGCATGTCCTCACACAAACAAAGTATACAAACTAGGTGGAACATTGCTATCAGGGTGCTCCATGGACTCTTTTGGGACAATAACTAGATTGTTAATGTTATACTATAGTATGACTCTGGATCTAAATTGTTGAAGCTCTTCCTGAAGTTGCATAAAAGTATGTAGGAATTCATTGACAGTAACCATGGGAATGCTTGCTATTGCCATTTGCAATGGAATAGGTTTAAGAAGCCTAGAAGTACCTAAAAGGTCCTGTGAAGGCATTTCAAAAATAATCAAAGATTGTGATGTCATGGCCTTATCAGGTTCTGAGCGATAGGAGCTCTCTGTAGTTCCTATAGCATCTCCTAGAAGAGTTTCTTCCTAAGGTGTTTCAATAGTGTCTTCCAAATTTTGCTTCAAATGATCTTCATCCTATCCATGGGTCCTCTAGGGAGTACTTTGCAATGTATCATTTTCTTGCAAAACATCAGATTCAAGTCCATCTCCTACATTCAATGTTTGTTGACCCCTATCTTCTTGATCAAGGTTATTTTTTGGAGATTCCACATCTTTATCAAGGCTTGTTTCTTCCATAGATGGAAATTCAGGTTCCTTATTAGAATTTAATATTTTGCCTTCAAAGATTTCTCCCTCCTCATTCACTTCTGGATTTTTCAATTCATTCAGAGGATCTCACTAGTCTGCAGTAGTGTCTCCTTCATTAAAATTGTCTTCTTTATTGGAAAAGTCTAGTAAAATTTCTATGAATGGTGCCTTCCTCTATTTTTTCATATGTCTGGCTTGACGGTGAGATTCTCTACCCACTTTTTCCTTTCATTTCTTATTAGAGCTACTAGTGAGAATTTCAACTTCAAAATCTGTAGCAACTTCAGTAGCATTGGCTAAATTTTCTAAATGGCTAGTAGACTATGGCAAACTACAGTGTACTGAAAAGGGGCTAGGTGTTTTTGTACTAGAGGAAGTGTATACACCTTTTTTGGGTGTTTTCCAGGGTTCATCAATAGGGGTTATCTTTGGGTCATGGCTTGGAGAGGGTTGTTCCTCAATCATAGTTTTAGTTTCTTTTTGTTATGGTTGAAGCACATTATATGTAGGGCAAACAAATGCATCCCATGCTATGGGGGTTTCCTGGAGTTGAAGACCATGTATGACCAGAAGCTTGATCAAACCATGACATGCTAGGGAATTTTCATGACCTTCCCTAAATTGAGTGCAAGCTCTCTTCAAGGAATAATACAGATAATAGGGAAGGTTAACAAGTTGCCCTAACATCAAATGAAGCATGATCCGTAAATGATGTGCATGAACAAAATTGAAGTGGCCCTCACAAGTAACACATTGGACTATAAATTGGGTTACTAAATCCCATGGCTAAGGAATGGTTTTGGGTTGAGCTCCTTGTCCCTTAACAACCTCCATAGACTCGTTGTGCTCCAAAAAATTGGTTCTGTCGATCCTTAATTCTATAACCCGCATACTGGCAGTGAGAAAATATAATTCACCAATTTGGGGGAGATCAATTACAACGACCATCGTCTACACCGTCATGGGAAAGGTAATGCCTTGTAGTGTCACAGATTCTTGAACAAAGGCATGGGTGAATTCTTCTACAATGGCAAGGTCATAACTCTACAACCGATGAAAGAATTGATGCCATCCCACATGATGAAAAATCTTGTAAGCGTCATTATTTTCCAGTAACTTGTCCATGGAGTCTGGTTCAAAATTATTACATTTTCCACCCATGAAAATAGAGAAATTTTGAATCTGAAAAGCAAACAGAGAGGAAGGGAGAGCTGTCTAGAAAAAATTATCACTTTAATAGTGAAATAGAGAAATAATGGTGATAGGACTTCAACCTATGCAAAGAAATCATAAGGATATAGTGATAGGAGGAGGAATAATTAATGGGAGAGGAAATGTAGAGGTACAACACCCCCCCAAGCCCCAACTTTGGTAGGAAAATATCCCATTTTTGCTAAAACTAAAGATAAAAACTAGAAAACAAAGTACAACTAAAAGGAGGGTAAGAAAACTTCCTTAAAAGTAGAAGAAGGATCTGTTGATGATGACAGAATGATGATTGAGCAATATCCATGCCACACAAGCCAAGTAAGAAGTAATAATGCCAAAAAATCCAAGGAACGTATTCAAAAAATGAAGGCAGCAAGTGAGAAGGAACAAAATCTGCAGCAGAAAGATTTAAAAAGGATGGTCATTGAAAGAGAAGATTGCAAGTAGAGAAATGTGGCAAACAGAGTTGTGGAGTCCTTTTGGAAAAGCCAGAGTGACAGGAGAGTCACTAAATGCCAAGAGAGGGTGAGAGGAACAAAGAAACTTCCTATCACAACCATCAGAGATGAGTATGGAAGGGCGGTTGTAGTTGTGATGGCAAGAGAAGGGTGATAGGAACAAGGAAACCTCCTATCATAGCCCGAGAGATATTTTTTAAAATTTATTTATATATGACACAAGACTGCTAAGAAATTGGTTTTCAATCAAGTGCCACCTAGAAGTGCTAGCAAACTAGTTTTCACTACCAGATAATCTAACAACTACAGATCACTGGATTACCCGTTTTTCAACAAATAGTTGGCCAACAATGCCAGAGGCTAGTTTTAATTGTTGGATCCTTTTTTTTTTTTTTTTTTGAGAAATATATATATATATATATATCTCATAGATATATTTTATCAATGTTGAAGGGGACCAAATGGAACCATGGTGAGTTCCTTGGTGATTTCTAGAAAGAAAGCTTCCTTCGAGAGAGGCTTCTTATATAGCTTCAACTGGTGACATTAATGAGGAGCTTGCAACACTCAGAGTCCACAGTGTAGAGCTAGACTACACCATTGTCATATACATGCTCAATTTTGTAAGGTCTGAGCCATCTTGTATGAAATCTACCTTTAAAATCCTAGAATCGAGAGTCATATAAAAATGCCCAATTGCTAAGTTGAAAAAAATGCTAATGAAAGTGTTTGTCATGCCATAGTGCTCGTTGATTTTGAAAAAGTTCAGTATGAAGAAGTGCTTCTTGACATAACTCATCAAGGGAGTGGAGTTGTGTTAGTCATTCCTTTTGAGCATTAGAGAGACTCAAATTGAGTTCAAGTGTAGTTTAAAGAGTCTTAATCTCGAACTCAATGGGAAGTACAACCTTCTTACCATAAACCCATTCATAAGGGGTCAGAATAGTGGTGGTCTTCCATGTAGTACAATAGGCCCACACAGCTTCAAGAAGTCATGTGGCCCAATCACGCTTATGAAGTGCAACAATTTTGGTAAGAATATTCTCCAATTCTTGATTAGTGACGTCAACTTGTCCATTCACTTGAGGATGATAAGGTCATGATTTCCTGTGGTAGATCTCATATTTTTTGATTAATGAACCAATGAGGTTTGAAGTGCATTAAGGTTCTTAATTAGTAGTAATCTCACGTGGAACACCAAAGCAAGTGAAGATTATAGAATATAGGAATTGGGAAACTTGGGTATCTCTAGCATACTTAAGTGCAACCACCTCAACCCACTTTGTGACATAATTTGTACAAACAAAAATATATTCCTTATTTCTGGAAGGTAGGTTAATAGGTCCAATGAAATCAAGACCCCATTTTTCAAAAGGTTCAATAGAAAGTTGAGGGTAAAGTGGCATATCATCTAATTGTGTAAGACAAGCCATGCATTGGCATTGATCACAATGTTGAACATAACATTTGCAACCCTTATGGAGCATAGGCCAGTAATAACCTATAGTTAGAATATTTTGAGTAGATTGTTGAGCAAAAAAGTGTCCTTCACAAGGTTCAGTATGACAAGCATGAAGAATATCAAAGATGTCATCCTTGAGAATGCAGCGGTGCATGATGTTATCAATGTTGGTATAGAATAGAAGACCATTGATCCACGTATAATCCACTGAGGCCCACCAACTTACAACACTCACAAGGGGAGAAGTGTGATGGAAATTTGCATGTAACCAGATAGTTGGCAATTTTTGCATACCATGGGCTTTTGGTAGAAATCACAAAAAGGTGTTCATTAGGGAATGAGTCATCAACAGGAACAACTTCATTATTAGATTGTGGTAACTAGGAAAAGAAATTTGCAACCACATTTTCTTAATGAGTCTTATCAAGTATACTAACATCAAATTCTTGCAATAAAAGAAACCATCTAATAACCCTACCAGTTACTATAGGTTTATTCATCAAAAATTGAATTCTTGAATGATTAGTATGAACAAACACCTTATAGCCAGTAATGTAATGCCAAAATTTATTAATAGCATAAACAATAGCTAAAAATTCTTTTTCACTTACCATATAATTTACCTCAGCACCAGTGAAATTCTTGCTAATGTAGTAGATTGAATAGAAGAGGTTATCCTCCTTTTGTCCAAGTATTGCTCCCATTGAGAAGTCAAAAGCATTAGTGTGGATATGGAATGGTAATTCCCAATTAGGCCCTCTAAGAATAGGAGTATTTATGAGCTTGGTCTTAATGGTTTCAAAGGCCTCTTGACATTTGGGGGTCTAAGTGAAAACAAAATCTTTAGCTAACAAGGCAAATAGAGGAGAAGCAATCTTACTAAAGTTTTGAATAAATCTCCTGTAATATCTGCATGACCAAGGAAATTTCAAACATCTTTTTATGTCAAAGGTGTAAGGAGGTCTTGAATTATTTGGATCTTTTTGGGATCAACTTCTATACCTTTTGATGAGATTAAATGACCTAAGACAATTCCCTCTGTCATCAACATATGACATTTCTCATGGCTTAAAGACAAATTAGTGTCAATGCATCACTTGAGCACTTTCTCTAAGTTATCTTTAGCTTCATCAAAGGTATTTCCATGAACAATAAAATCATCCATATAAACTTATACATAATCATTAACTAGATCAGCAAAGATACTTAATACTGCCCATTGAAATATTGCAAGGGTATTACATAACCCAAAAGAAAGAACATTGTATGCAAAGTTTCTGCATGTGCAAGTAAAGGTAGTTTTTTCCTTATCTTTTGGGGCAATCGAGATCTGGTTGTACCCACTAAATCCATCCAAGAAGGAAAAGAATCACTTTCCTACAAGAGTATCCAAGACTTGATCAATAAAGGTTAATGGAAAATGATCCTTCCTAGTAGCCTTATTTAAAGCTCAATAATCAACACAAATATGCCACTTACCATTTTTCTTTGGAATGACAACCAAATGAGATACCCACTTGCTATTTGAAATTGGATAAATTAAACCAACATTCAAAAGTTTTTGGAGTTCCTTTTTGATAATATCATGCAAGGTAGGATTGAGTTGGCATTGCGGTTGTTGAACTGGGCAACTTCCTTCTTCAATGTAAATGTGATGGGTACAAGTGTCCAGATGAATACCTTGCATGTCTTGATACTCCCATGCAAATGCATCTTTATGTTCTTTAAGCATATTTATGAGATCCTTGACCTAAGCTAATGTTAACTTTGGATTAATATTGAGGGTACGCTGAAGTAGGATTTCCATAGGTTATGATGATGTAGGTTTGGATGATGTTTCTAGTTTTTTCCAAAGACAATAATGGGCTATACAAACACTAATGTGGAAAGAGCTGATGTAATGTGAGGAAATTTTGAATAGATTTGGAATTGCCAACTAAAGAAAAATTCCCAAAAGGATAATCAACAGTTTCATGAGAGGGAAAAACCATAGTTTCTAGGATATCATTAGACTCATACCTATTTTGAAGAAAGTTCACTAGGATGGCCTCATCAGTTGGGTCTTTGGAATATTGTACTTGCTCAATGGTAAGGACTAGAACATAATCATCTAAATCACTACCAACCCAAGCTGAGTCCTTTGTATCTAATAATGGTTGAGCAGGAGGACATAAGGTTAACTCTTTTGTTTGCTCACCATTAGAAATAATCATGTTACCTGATCGACAATTAATGTGGTCATTGGCAGCTGCTAACCAAGGTTTTCCAAGGATGACAGGATATTGCCTGAACTTAGTTTTGGGCTTAAGGATCATGAAATTAGTTGGATAATCCCAACTATCAATGGAAAGAATGACATCTTCTATATCCCCTTCTAGTCTGACTAGGGATCAATCAGCCATTTGAAGCACTGTAGGAGTAGGTCTAAGTCCCTCTATGGATAATTTTAGTTTTGTTTCATTTGTCATTAAATTTATAGCAGCACCTAAATCCACAAGTGTATTAGGAATAACAATTGTATTGTTACTTACCTAGATGATAGGACTGCTAGGATCTACATATTTTGGAATGTTGATATTTCCCAACATTATTTCTACAAGTTGTTTGATAACTTGAACAATTTTTGGATCCTCCTTTTTCTAGCATCAGGTACATAATTCTTGTATTGTCTTGTTGTAAACTAGCACATCCTTAATAGCCTGCAAAAGTGGAATTTTAAAATTAACATTGAGTAATTCATTTAAAATATCAAACTCAAAATGTGTTGGTTCTTAAGGCTCTAGCTTATGAATGAATCAATCGAGAAAGGGTGGTTCTTTTTCTAGCTCCTCTTCAGGTTCGTCTAGGTCCTCTGTGATAGTAAGTCCTTTAAGAGCTTTCCCAGATCTGAGGTGTACAACATCCAACTCAACCGAGTTAGCAAGATAGGTGGGAAAATTAGTCACTTCACTATGATAGATTGGTTGAGGAGGCTTATTATTGGGATTTGCAATTGGTTGAGTTGGCATGGATTTGGGTTTAGGTAGTTGTGGTGGATTTGAAGGTGGATTCAAAGAAGATGGAGGTATGGGAGGAAGAAATTGTTGAGGTTATTGATAGGGGCTTAATATTGGTGGTGGAGGAAAAGACTATTGTGGAAGATAGGGTTGTGTATAAGGTTGTGAAGGGAGATACAATGATTGTGGAGGTGGATATAGAGGTTGTGGCCTCCATGTTTGATGCCATGGTTTGTTACTAGGTTGAAAACTTTAGGGTCATTGTGAATAAGGTTGAGCTTGTTGATAACCTCCATACCATGATCCTTGGTTAGGGAATTTCTAGGGTGGTCCAAAAAAATATTCATTGATGGTATATGATTGAATCAATAATACCCTAAAAATATCAATCCGAGATTCATAAACTCGTGAAAGATCTAACAGCTATTTGCACAAGGGGTGAAGATGATAAATCAAGGGGTTTATGAATGTAACTACTATTTGCTAATAAATTATCACACATCCAAGATTTACAAATGATTTCTAATCTAAAGTTCACACTTAAACAATTGAACACAATATCTTTATAAATGCTATGAATGTTAGTAACACTCCTCTAAACAATTAATCACAAATACTATTAACACTCCTCTACTTAATCACAATGTGTTTATGAATGCTATCACAAAGTTTTGTTTGATTAAAAGGTTGGTCTAATTTTACTTGAATTGTGACAAGAGGTTTAGTGGCGATAGGAGGTTGTTTACAACAAACTAGTTCTAATACAAAGTGCAATAGGAAGTATGATGAGAGTGGTAGGGAGTATTCTTAGTGTGACAAGAAGTATCATAAATAGAAATAGAAAGTGGTTCAGTAAATGAATGGAGGTTTAAGAAGCAAAAAAAAATACGAATGGTTCAGTGGAAAAATAATGATGTATAATAAGAGAAACAGATATGAATGCTTCAACCAACTACTTCATTGAAAAATTAAATCCTTGATTAAAAATAATAGGCATTACATAGATTAACAAACATACATGCAATGAACTCAGATAATTGAGAAATATTTAAATACACACAATCAATTTAATCTATGGAAAGATGCATAAAATCAATCAATGATGAGTACTCACAAAATAAACTAAAGTTATCTCACCAAGTTTCCTAAGAGGGGGCCCTCCTATAGTTCATAGGGTGAGTTATGTCTAAAAACTAGCTACTACAGAAGCTTCATGTTCTTAATATCATAGGTTTTCCAAGATAACATAAAGAGAGTATTTTTCATATATCATACATTATGTGTCTTACGATTATCATTCACTTATATAGACTTACTAAGTTTTAGCTAAATTAGTAACTAAGCTAGAATGACTAATAGCATATTCCCTAAATGTAGATGATAATTTTTTTTGGCTGCTAGCCATATAATTGTTTACAAAATGATCTTGGCCCAAAATAACATATAGCTAGAAACTGATTTATTTTAAACATTCAAACTATTTACTAAAAATAACATAGCAGAACTATAACTTTCAAAACTATTCCTCCAATCAAATAGTTGGCTCCACTCATACACATCCTTAGTTTCCTTAGATCCTGTAGTAGCATCAGTCACAATATATCATTTTCATAAAATTAATAACTTTCTAAGAACTTTTCTTCCCTCTTTAAAGAAGTACTAAATATTCTAATTTCTTATCAATAGTTTAGAAAAAAGGGAATTTTATGCCAAAGAAGTGGGAAATGTATGAGGCAAAAGGTTAACAAAAACAAGACACTATCAAGATTCATCAACTCTTAGAGATTTTAAGAAACTATGCCCTTAAACATCTCTAGCCCATTCCTAGTTTTGCCTAGCACTTTGAATTTTAAAATCTAGGTTCAAAGTCCAAAGTTATGGCAGGTTAATCGAAGAACCAAAAATACACATTTTCAATTGCATCATTAACCATTGACCTCTCAAAAGGTTAATGCTAATTTCCAAAATAAGTATTTCACCTTAAAAGGTTAACCATTAACCTCTTTATCAAACGGTTAAGGTTCATGGGTCAAAACACATATTTTGAACCAAATCAATAACCATTAACATCTTCAAGAGAGATTAATGTTTGAGTCCAAAATATGTATTTTTGAGACAATTATTAACCCAATGAAGGATTAGGTATGTGAATGGCTAATAATCAGGGATCATGAGAATTCATGTATTTAGTAGTAGGTTTGCTAAGATGTGGGAAGAGTTGCAGGTTATGGAACATAAATTTTTTTTGCAACCTAATATAAAGTGATGAAAGTTTACTTTGTCTAAAGAGGAACTAATATCATTCCTCCATAAAAAGCTTGGAAATAGGTGGTCTAAAATAGCAAGGAAACTGCAAATGGGATGGCCAAAATAAAATGAAGATATCCCCTTTTCAAAGAAATTGCTAAGAATTCGACAAGAAAAGAAATAACTATTTGCCTAACAACTAAGGTGTGATTGATAGCATTAATTTACTATCACATTGGAGGAATTGATTTCATGGGATAACTAATGCTTATCGAATCATTGATTATAGTATTTGATTTTGCACAGAACCTAAAAATGAAATATTGGATTAAGATAAAGGTAATGGCATTTTAATTTATGAAAAGAAGAAGAAATAATTTTTAATTGTATTGTTTACCTCAATGCTTCCATAGATAGCGGGCATGCCAAACACTCCATTAATTTACTTCTTAATTGCTTCACCATATTTGGACTCATTGTTTGTTCATCTCATAGATTATTTGTAGTAATATGGGGTTTTGAAATCCAATAAAATAGTAGGTGTTATGAAGAAGATTGATAGAGGATTGTTTGTGCCTAAAGGAAACATAAAATATTTAGATACACCCATGTCTATTGGATTTAATGCCACAATATCGGCACCACACATGTATACCACATGTTTGGACCTATTGGAGAAACATATGAAACCAAGAATGAGTGCATTGGATGTTGGATCAGGTAGTCAATCTCCAAGAAACATATGCAGCCAAGAATGAGTGCATTGGATGTTGGATCAGGTAGTCAATCTCCAATATCACTAAATGGCCTTTGTTGTAAGCAAGCTTAATGTTCTTAAAACACATTCTAAATAGGGGATGCATCTTGTTTAATTTGGTGCTATTCACCAAGGAGTAAGGCAAAGCTCAAAAATTATTTATTATCTTATCTTCTTTAATAATGTACATTACCAATTTCAGCGCAACTTCAACTACAGTTTGTTCTCTTTGGGACTGAAATAGACTTGTTTGATGAAATGAGCTATTGGAATGTGAACTGAGTCCCATACAACTAGTAAATGTGACTAAAATATCTTCATCACTACCCATACAAATTCCTAATATGAGCTCCAAAATATGGTGATTCTCAGTAAAAGGCATAGTGGTAAGTTGCATATATCTGAAATGTGGAACTATAGAGAATGTCACCAAATTGTTTGATCAAATGATAGTTAAGGATTGATTAAGATATTATAGAATAATGTTGATAGATTTATTTTATAGAATGTTTGGTTTATCACTTTTAAGCTGGAAATAAATAGGTAGTGCAAGGTTGAGGACATTTTGTGTAATCAAGAAAAAGATCAAGAATAGAACCATGAAATACAAATTTCATAGGCCAAATTATGCTCCCATTTTAAAAAGTACACTTCCAGACATTGGTGATACCATTTTAGGAATTTTTTTCCTTCAATATTTTTTGTCATCTCTTGAGAGAAAGGAGAGGACCCCTTTAGTTGCAAAGATATTGGAAAGCGGCCTAGCTTGAGCAAGAGGGTATCCCACTTCAGCATAGTGCCCTGATCTAGTATTGGAATGCATGAATGACTATCATCCAAATACTAGAGAAGTCATTTCATCAAATAGTAAAGTGATTTTCCATCTAGATCCTTTTTCTATTACCATTACCTTTCGACTACCTACTAGAGTGCAATATGCCAACATCAATCTAAGAATTGCTAAGAGTACTATATGGTGAATCAAACTCAGTGTTTAAACACTATTTCCAGGTCATGGCTCTTGCAGCCAAGGAAAGGGAAATCTCAACTAGCCAAATCCATCCACAAATCATTGTTAAAGGAAGATGTAGCGAACATGGTAACTCTATTAAGAAAGATAATAGGACTCTAGGATTCACATGAGTTTAAAGGTTGGATGTTCCTATTTATTAACATGGTCTGTGAAGGGAAGCAAACACTGATTGGGCTGAAATTATCAGTGACTCATTGCATAGGCAACTCTTGGAACATCAGGAAAATGATTGCTTCTACATGACTTCATACCTTTTCTATGCTATTGCAAGTATGAAAAGATGGTTAGGGCTTAATCGACAAGGTATATATGATGATGTGGCTAATATTTACAACCATCTTCCTCAGATATAGTATGACAATAGCTTGCACCATTTTAGAAGAGTGAATGATCCGTTCACAATGTTGACTATAAGAGAAATTTAGGGAAACATGGGACTCATAATTTCATCTAAGGTAGCAATGGAAGTACGAAAATAAGGAAGTTTTTTCATAAAATTCCAAAAGTTCACTTATATTAGGTTAGCTGCCTACGATGGGTGTCTCCTAACAGACCTAGATTTGTAGATGATAAATTGGTCTTGACTAAAATGTACAAGCATATTAGTAAAATCAATAAACTTTGCAAGAACAATAGGATAGATGAAATACTTTTCCCTATAGGCATTGGATATTATAGTTTTGACAATGCATTAGATGTGAGAAACAGAGAGAGATCCATTGCCATAATTAATTTGCATCCCTATACTATGTGTTTCCCTTATGATAGTAAAGGCTATGCAATTAGTGAGTTAAAGCTAAATCCTAGCTTCGATCACTTTTCAGCACTTGAAGATTTTTGGGAAGATTGTGAGAATGATTTTGAAGTTAGGAAGAGATATTGGATGTGGCTTACTATAAGGCAGGCAATAGACTTCAAGGTGGATATTAATGTGACAGGTCTAAATGATGATGAATTTTGTTTGGTTGATCCCTTCTACTATGAGAAAATCAAATTACTAGATCTTCCTCCTATTGATTGGTCAGTTTAGCAGTTAAAAAGCCTGAAAGAAAGAATTGCCTATGTCCTTAAAAGAACAAGAGATTGGGTTAATAAAATTAGAGTAGAAAAAGTGATTGGTGAATTTCAAAGTAAAGAGAGGAGAGATATTCAAGGAGAATCATCTCAAATGGCATTAGAGGAAACTTCTAGTGATAAAATACAACAATTGGATATGAGTGATCTAGATCAAGATGAAGATCTAAATCAGCCAGCTAAGTTTATAATTGAAAGGAGGACAAAAATGATAGGTAAACTTACTAGAGTGAATTAGAAAGGAAATGAATCTACTAATAAGGATCAAAGAACTCCTCAAACTGTTGAGTCACACATCCCCGTTACATCTTCTCATGATGTAGTAATTCCTTGTTTGAGCCTCTCTCCTCCTGAGATATCATTAATAGACATCACAAATTTGGATAATCAATTATCTAATTCAAAAAATTTAATGATGATTGCTGAAAATATAATAGGTGACATGCAAGTTTTAGATACTATGCATTCATGGTTCCAGACTAGTCTTCATAAGAAGGATAAAGTTGTTCAAATGATCCCACCTCCATTTGGTGTAATCTTTAGTTTCCTTTAGAAGCCTCCTAAAGTGAAAAAAGACTAAAGTGATGTCCAAGTTAGCTGTTGATAAAAATTCAAGCAATCTATGCATAGAAATAGCCAAGCCCATAATTGAAAAGAATTTTAATGAAGCATTCAATTTGGATAAGATTGATCTTGGTCAATCTATTGTAGAAAGAGACTTTCAAAAATTTGAAGTGAATACTGCCCAAATTTTACAAAAAGAAAAGAAAGAGAAAAGATCCAAGGAGCAACTTCAGATGCTAGTGTCTTACATCAATTCAATTAGTAATTTCTCTAATGCAAAGATAGTAGTTACTTCACCAGTTTTACCAAGCCCTGATGGTATTCTTGATCATGTTGTTGTTGAAAGAGTAAACAAACACAAGTCACATAGTATGATGATTGAAGCTTGGGTAAATAGAATGATAGAGGATGCTTCAAAACTCATAACTAGAGTGAAAGAAATATATGGTGAAGCCATCAAATAGGCACATGAAATGTCTAAAGAGCTAGAAAGAAGCAAAGAGAAAAAAGTATACAAATGCCCTAGTTCTCAAGAAAATTATTGCTAATCCAAGTGAGAATCAAACACATATCTAGAGTAAAAATGTTAATTGGAAATTGATAAATATTAGCAAATGGGTCATTGAGTTGGAAAAGCTAATAGCTTAATAGGAATAGTTGAAAATGAAAGTTGCAGATGAACTAATCTCTACTATCATAGGTGGGGCGATAGTAAGTGATCTTCAACATATTGATTACCAATTTTTTCTTAATTATTTCAATATCCAAATTCACTCATAAATAGAGAATCGAGTATCAAATGCTGAAACTATGATGAAACTCAGTCTAGTCATAGTCAGTCTAGAAGATTGCAACATTTTAGCCTATCAACAAGAATTAAAAGAGATCCAAGATAAATACTTTACAGCCAAACTTAGGATGGAGAACATGTTCATTCCTAATTATGATTCAATGATGATCATTCTTGATTCTTATAGGGCTTTTCAGGATAAGTTAATCATGTCTAGATGGATAGACTTCATAGCTAGAAGACTAGTGATTGGAGATGTATACATTCTTAGTAATTCTAGCTAAAGTTTTGTTTTTGGAAGTTTTCCTTGTATAGGTTAATTTTAGTGAGGTTAATTAACCTCTCCAAAATTACATATTTTGGAGGTAGTTATTAACCACAAAGAGGTAGTTATTAACCTTTGTGTCTATATAAGGGCTCTTTTTGGCTTTGTAAGGGAGACTTTTTTGGACTTAAGAATAAGGGAACACTATGCTGAAATTTTCATTAGGAGACAAATTTTGGAAAGTATGTTCAAATTTTGTCTTTGAAATTGAAAATCTCTATTATGTTCTTGGTGCAAGAAAATGAAATGAGATACACTTTTGGTTTCTTTTTCTAAAATCAAGATTTTTATAGTATAAACTACCAATTCTTTTGTAATGAGTGTTTTCACTGTATTGTACAAATGTTTATGAATCATGAATCAAAATTGTAATAATGATCATTTTCAAGTGTAGTTCTTTATTTCCTTTGTTATCATTCTATGTTGACTCAAGAAAGTTGTGAAGTCATGTGTTGCATTCATCCTGAACAACTTTCTCTTGATCTTTAAAATTTTAGATTCTTTATTTGAAAATCTTTAAAAATAATATCATATGAGGGAGTTACCCCTCTAAATGCAGAGGAAGGCCACATATTAAGGGCCTATCCAACTATTGTGAATGGTTTGCCACATACACTCCATTGGGCCATTATTATAGTGATGAATCTGTTTACCAACAATATTCAAGGCACTGAAAGTTGTTTAAGTTCCAATCAATTCTCTAGACTATCTAAGCTCATTCTCAACTTCTTCAAGTCTTCCAAGTAATGTCTCCCTTGTGAAATATTTGGTACAAGATATTAACAACTCTATCATTTGAATTTTTGGCTTAAATGGTAGTGTTAAGTTGTTCAATATCTTCCATATAACCTCATCATCTACTTTGGCTCCTCCTTGAGATCTAATACATGTAGTGATTTCTGATATCCTGCCTACATATGTTCTTATAGATTCATCTTCCATCATATTAGCATCTTGTAATGAAGAAATCCAACTTTGTAACCTCAATTTCTTAGAATGTTCTTCACCTTCAAAACTATTTTTCCAAAGCTTTCCAAATCGAATGAGAATTAGCAAGTGACTTTACCTAATTGTATTCAATTTTAGGAAGGATAGTCAATAATGCTTCTCTGGCTCTCATGTCACACATAAAATGATCTCTTTCTTCCTTAGTACAAGTTTTCAAATCATTTTCAGCAATGATTGTCTTTCCTATTTTTGTCAAGATTCAATATTCCAGACCGATACATAGTAGATGTGTCTTTGTCTTTTCTTTCTAGCTATAATAATTTGTTTGATCAAGTTTTGGACTATCTTTCCTAAACATGCTCACCATGGATCTCCCAAAGTTGTTAAACTTTAACTTCAAGGACTTGATGCTCTAATACAAATTTTTAGAAACAATAGCCCGCCGAGATAACTAGGGGGGGCTGTGCTGAATTAGTTATCAAGCAATTAAAACATTTATCTTCCTTAAATAAACTTAACCATTCAAAGAAAACAACAACCATACAATGATATAAATAGACAATTACACTAGATATGTTGACTAGGGAAACCCTTGATCAAAGGGAAAATCATGATAGGAATGATGCCCATTAGAAGATGTACTAATATAAATATTCTTTGTTAGAGGATGGACAATGTTAGGAGTCTTTTCCAAAATTTAGTATATATGAGTCCCTATTAGGAGACATTGAATCCTTATTAGGAGATTCCAACCTTGTTAGGAGTTGTAGTACAATGTATGCAAGATGAGCCCAATACACAAACATGCAATTTCAACTACAAGAAGAGCTCACTACTCAAACATGTAATTTATTGTTATGTTCCTCTTTCCTCTATTCTATCAATCAATCCAATCACTATCAAACCTTGTAGACTAGGTCATGAACCTTGAATCCAAATATCAAACCTTGGATCCCTCATAAAAACCTCAATAATAAAGTTTCCTTCACTTCCACTCTACTTTTCTTAACTTTGCATTCCATTCTCTCTACTGCTTGCAATCACTTTGCATCAATACAATTCCATATTTCATGATAAAAGAAAATGTCCTTCCTTTATACTAAGTCCATAAAACAATTCCTTGAGTCAACTATTAAATCTTCTCAATTAATTATTATAGGACCACATTAAGAACATGTTACACTTAGTGATAACATTAATCTTCCATCTTAACACTTGAATAACTTTTTGTACACATAATATTATGATGAAAAACCTTAGCCACATCATCACCAACATGTCTTCTTCATATCCTCAACCTTTATTCTTAGAATAATAATTCTACTAGGAGATATAACAAGTTTACCAGAACATGCCTCTATAACTCTATCTTAGAATAAACATCACCAAAACTTACACAACTTCTTCCAGACTTATCATTTCTTCATCCAATGTTAACTGTATATACTAGATACTTAGACATATCTTCCATAACATTAGATAGTGAGAATACTCAACTAGCCATCTGTACCAACTTTATCTTTCCACTATTGTTTTGTCAGATACCACAAAAAATGGCTATGTTGACATCAATAAAAAAAATAGTCATGAATGTAACATAGCATCATAGTAACATATCTACACTACTCCCTCATAGGAATATCATCAACATTCATGCTTCCAACACAATGTAGCTTCTATCCATGATTCTATGCTTTGTTAGAGTAATTTCACTTACTGTTTCTAGTTTAGTTTTCTTTAAGCTCAAGCATTTGAATTCCATAGGTTAGTCTTAGATTGGGAAGGTTTAAAGTATATACTTTGCAAATGCCATTCTAAATTTATGTCCCTGGTCAATAATTAAATTATTCAAAATAATTCATTTAGTAACCAATTAGGGTGTTTAATCCTAAGTAGGAAGTCTATTGTTGTAGGTTTCTGATACTATTATTTGGAACACTATTTTTGGTTTCATTTTTTTGGATGGTGTTAATTTAAACTTATCTTAGTAGTTGCATTTTCTATTTAATATTCGAAAGCTTGAGCTTAAAGAAATTTATGTGTAGAAGGAGAGACCTCCTTGGGAAATTTCTTCCTCACAATAATTGGGAAGATATTTTTAATCCTAATCCTAAAGAGCCTCACAGTGAGAATGAAGAAGAAGAACCCTTTGAAAATCCAGCGTCTGCTAATCAAGAATGAATGCCCTCATCCTCTAAAGATTCCTTGCATTTGAAAGATCTTTTTACTGAATGTAAATACCAATACAATCCACTTTCTCTTGTTATCTATCAACCATCACCACTAGGTCCTCCTCTAAGAATGGCTCAACCTCAGCCTACATTTCCTTTTCATATCCCTCCTCAAAAAGGTAATCAAATTTTGATGAAAAAACCTTCTGCTACACTTCCCAAGTTCTACAACCTAATTACTAAGGACCCTAAAACCTTCCTCTTTGAGTTTGACATCCTTTATTTAAGTTATGAGTATACAATTGATGCCACAAGCTGAAGTTATTTCCCTCCACTATAAAAATAGCTGCTCTGAGACGGTTCATGCGATTGGGTGCCAATGCTATAGTAGATTGACCTGTAATGAGATATTTATTGTTAGAATATATAGTCCATTGATGTAACTGACAGTGGGGGAGGGGTGAATTAATTATCCAACTATATCATTAACCATAAACAAACTTAACCATATGAGTAATGTTAAATAAAACCACAACAAGATACTCATAGATAATTAACACTAAATATGTTAACTAGGGAAACCCTTGATCGGAGGGAAAACCTTAGTGGGGATGGTACCCACAAGATGATGTACTAAGTATAAATATTCCTTGTTAGAAGATAGACCCTATTAGGAGTTTGTTACAAAATTTAGTACAAATGAGTCCCTATTATCAGACTTTGAATCCATGTTAGGAAATTCCAACCCTATTAAGAGTTGTGCCAACTTGGTTAGGAGTTGTGGAAGATAGTTAGACCCACTGCCCAAACAGATTCAAGGTTAAGATCAAAGAACCCATTGTCTAAATTATATTTGTATTATTACTTGCAAAAAAATAGAATTGAAATGTACTTCCTTCCTTTGTCTCTAGCTTTCCAACCAAACTTATGCCCCTTTAGATCTTGTAACCAAATCTCATACTGCACATACAATGATCCCTTAGATTGCTTACATGCATTCAGGAAGCATTCTTCTCCTTTTCACACTACACACTAATACTTCACATTGCATTTGATCCTCTAATCCAAGTTCCACATCATAAGCAAGGAAAACAAATTTCTTTTATACCATATCTTCATAATAATTCCTTGAGTCAGCCTTGAGGTTTTCCCAATTAATTAAAATAAGATAATAAATTAATTGCCAATTATAATATCACTATCAACTCACAGTCTATACATAACTTCACACATATGAAACCACATCTTGTACAAAAACTGACATCATCACCTGACTGTCATCTATTTCTAGATGACTTTGCATGACCTAATTATGTCTTGGCTAAAATATATAATGAAAACATCAGAAATTGCCAAACAAATGCTCTATTTTTGCACTACTTCTAGTAGATAAAGTGTGACTTTCATACACCATTGACTTATACTTAGTCCTCTTAACCATGTCATCCAAAAAACCTTGGGAACATGTCCTCCAAAATGCATCATCTAAAACTTCCTCAACTTATGTGCATACTAAGATTATTTATTGTTATTCTTCAAGTCTTAACAGAATTAGTGCTATGTTGACATGAATGACAAATATAGTTATGAATGCAACATATCAATACTTTTCAATGTTTAGAATACTCCCCCAATGTATTATCATCAACATTCATGCTAACATTTATTTCTTACAATGTATTAGAATAATACAGGGGTCAAGATTTGAAAGGGGATGACATTTTCAAAATGTCCTAAAAGGAAGAAGAAATGTTGGAAGATTACGTCTCATGGTTCATGTTCAACCTACAACATAACAGACAACACCAACTAAATGAGGAATCAAAGAAATATCTTTTTCTAATAGGTGTAAATGATGGAAGTATTGAGGCTCTAGATTTTATGGTGGAAGTAGATATCACTCAAAAAAATTGGATTGATATACAAAATATATGTCTAAATTATTCAACAGCTACTATGACGAAAGCTAGGGGAGCTAGAGACTTTCCACATAATTATAATGGTGGTCTAGGGTTATCTAAGATAGCGCTATCCAACTTATTGTTAAATTTCAAATAGGACGTCATTAATGATGTAGCTACACAATTGGATACCATGTAGGTGAGAAGGGAGAAGGATGAAGCTAATACCATGTTAGTTGAATACTATCCACATTGTAGGGAGAAGAAAAGGAACTATAAATGCAAGTTTTTTGCAAGAATAGAGTCCCAACCAATGCCTATCAATTTTAAAGCCATTAATGAAAATGGAGAAGTACTCTACATTTCTCAATGAAGGAAATGGGCTCAAAAAAAAGGTAGCTACAAGATCCTTTCTAAAATTATAATGGTAGTAATCAATGGAAAAATTCTTACAATACTGGTTTTTGTGGGAATAATAATTGGCAACAACCTTAGCAAGGTTGGAAGCAACCTCAATAGGGTTGGTAGAAACTTTAGTAGGGTTGACAACAACCTCAAAAGGGTTGGCAAAAACCTCACCAAGGTTGGAAACAATGCCAAAATTAGAAGAACCAACCTAGTTAGCAAGCTTTAATACCACAACTTAGCAACAAACTTTAATGCCTCATGTTGTAGCCACTAATACTCCCCCTAAGAAGACTCAACTACTAGTTCAGCCTAATTCCAATCTGAAAAACACCAAACAACCAACACAAGAATATAATTATGTTATTTCCTTGAATGATATCCACTTAAGATTAGACACTACTCTTTTTTTAACACAAAAACCTATAATAAGTAAAGTTGAAGATTCCCCAGCTAAACAAGTGGATGTGTTAGTTCAGTAGACCTCTCCTATAGCCAAAGAGCCTCTATTTTCTTATAGGTCGATGGAACAAGGCCAGCCTATAGAAAACCAAGCCATAATTAATTTTCTTACTTAGTTGAAGAAAATGACAGTAGAAATACCATTACTTGATTCTATGAAGGAAGTTCTTGCCTATACTAAAGTCATCATGGAACCATGTACCTAATAGCTAGGAAGAAAGAAGAAGGATCCAAGAAATATTTATGTCTTAAGACAATTGTCTAATATAATGTTGGAGAAATTGATTGTACCCAAATACTCTAACCCTAGGAGTCTTTTGATTATTGTTACCATTCATGAGATTTAAGTTCAAAATTCTTTAGTTGACCTAGGAGCACCGATAAATGTCATGAAAAATGAGGTATTGTCCCAACTACATATAATTGGTCTTTGAGAAAGACCAACCATACTTCAACTCATTGATAGTTCTACTATCAAGCTAGATGGAATGATAGAAGATGTCATGGTCACCTTAAAATCTTGGGAGTATCCAATAGACTTTTTTTTCCTTTCCCCAAAGGCTAACATGGGTGTCTATCCTTTAATTTTAGGGTGACCATGGTTAGCTACTACAAATGCATGTATAGCTTGTCAGTGTGGGAAGATGACAATATCCAATGGTATCCATACAAAGAACCTAAATTTATACTCCCCTTCTCAAATAATTTAGCTAGATGATCCATAGGTCAATTCCATCCATTACCTAATGATGATAAGTCAAAAGTCATTTATAGACTCTTGGGAAGAAGATGAGATAATTTCATCCATTATTATGAATGAGTATGGAGTAGAGTCTCAAGTTTTTCCTCAAGTATAATTTATCCTAGAAACCATATTACAACCTTTGAACACACCTTATCATTCAGAAGCATCCCAATTCCTTCATAGATTATTACCTCATGAGGTGAATTTTTCTATAGTTGTTCAATTATTCATGGTAGATAAGGTCATTAAGATGGAAGTTGGTCCAAAAAGAAAGTTGAATGTTAGCAATACCCTTTCACCTTCCCATTAAAATGTTATGCTACAGTTACTATAGGATAATCGGAAAAAAAAATCTTAGTACTACATGGACATGAAAGGATTAGATCCTATGCTCTGCATTGACAAGATCTATGTCAGTCCTGACTTCAAATCTCTTTGACAACCTCGAAGGAGAGTGAACCCTATTTTGAGGGATAATTAGAAATGAACTCTAGAAGCTATTAAGTATTGGTTTTATCTACCCCATCTTTGATAGCCAATGAGTCTCAGTGACAAACAAATTTTGCATATCTAAATAAAGAACATTTTTTTACTAAAACCTCTCAACATTTATATAGATAACTAGATCCTTTTCACATGACAATGACTACCCTTAACAATTAACAAAAAATAATTGCAATCATATTCCCGATCAACTATTAAGTATTCATAATTGTAACTTCATAGCTAGTTGAAACAAATAGATTAACGACTAACTATCATAACTGTAATCATGATTAATTTAAAATAAAGCAGTCATATGCAATTGAAATAAAAATTTCCTATTTCTAACTATAGTCATGTTCAACTAAAATAAAAATATTAATGTCTATCTATCATAAATGTATTCATGATCAATGATTAACAAGCAAAGAAAATGTTTAACAAGAAGGAAGGAACATACAAGCATCATCGAAGGATCTTTTATCTACTTGTGCAAGCCTTAGCATTGGTGAAAGGAAAAGTATTGTCATAGGCTTAACCTCCCAACCTTGGACCATACTTATCCCCTCACATTCTATTTTATTAGAATGGCCCTCCCTACCTTAGGATCAAGCTTGGGGTGTTCTTTAGTCTAGCCATCTGAGCATCCAAGTGTTTTGAGTGCCCACTCAGTTATACCTATATAACTGATGTCATAGACATCAAGTGATCATTAGATGGCACATATGCCTATAAAATACCTTGGCCAAGGATTTTTGATGGGTACATTGACCCAATCACCACCACTTGACATGACAATAGGCTCCATTTGAGGGATAAACATGTGCTATTAAACATATTTCTTTTACGTTATTCATGTCTAATTTTATTTTTTTCTTCCCTTGCAGATACATTCCACCTCTTCATCATTTAATGGCTACTCATTAGTGAATCCCCAGTGCATTAAAACATATGAGTTCACTACCCCTTTTCAACTCTTCACCATTCATGACTTCATTATCGGTGAATCCCAGGTGTTTTGGAAGGGCTATCAAAAATCTGCTCTTAATTATCTTTTATCATAATTGAGACAACATAAGACTTATTATTATTATTAGCAACTTCATGAAGGATTTTACACATATTGAGACTACTTCCTAAAATATACTATTTGACTTATGTTAAATATTTTTTTGGATACAATGAAAATAGAAGGAGAAACTCATTATAATTCTTAGGGGGTAGTCATAAAATTGTACAATTTAATCATAGTCATAAAGAAAAGACTCCTAAGTATATAGTTGGCTGCAATAGAAGAAGCATTCAAAAACATGGAAAAGTAACTCATGACCTCTTATGTATTCTTGACGGTGTTTATAGTCTAATTGACTCCCTCTCATTCTTTAGCACTTATCCTTAGTATCCTAGCCAAAAATGCTTGCTAGAGTAAGTTGGAAACACACAAAACTAAACAAGGTCAGAAACTACATATGTATTAATGGAAGATTGCAGATGTACCAAGGTTTTTCATAGACATTTTAATGGAAATTTGTAGTTGATTCAATGGTAAGGTGTAAATGCATCGGTGTAGGGTTGAATTGTTTTATGAAGGAAAGTAGATATGAAATGTAGCAAGGTGGAAGAGGTTTGAGCACCTAGGGAAAATGGTGATCCATATCTCCCTCACAGATTCCATAAATGGAGACATTTACAAATCCTTGGCTTAAATCTATTACAAAAGATCACAGTCTATTAAAAGACATATTAATTGATATTTTAAATCAAACAATTGTTTATCACTTAATAACAATTATTGGTTAATGACCATCTTCATTAACAGATAATACAATGTATGTAAATAACTAACTATTTCACATGATCATGAAACAATAAAATTAGGTGAAAATTTTGGGATGTAACAATCTCACCCCTAGTTATAATACCAAAGAAGGGAGGAAAATGGAGAGTTTGTGTGGATTATAGGGAGCTCAATTTAGCCACTAAGAAAGACCACTTTCCCTTGCCATTTATAGATCATGTTCTTGAAAACCTAACTGGAAATAAATGTTTTTCTTTTCTAGATGGTTTTAGTAGATTAAATTAGATACCAATAGCTCCAAAGGACCAATAGAAAACAACCTTCAATTTCCCATCCGGGGAACTTTTGCCTACTTAGTTTTACCTTTTGACTTGTGCAATGCCCAAGCCACATTCCAATAAGCTGTCATAAGTATTTTTTCTAATATATTCATTGATTGTATGAAAATTTACATGGATGATTTTACTATTTATGGGACTACTTTTGAGGAAGAAAAATAAAATTTAGAAAAGGTACTCAAGAGATGCTAAGACTATATCCTTTCTTTAAATAGTGAAAAATATTTTGTGATGATGGAAGAAGGAGTAGTACTAGGTCATTACATTTCATCACAAGGCATCCAAGTAGATCGAACAAAGATTGTAGTTGTTAGTACCTTGCCCATGCTAGAGAAGTAGAAGGATGTGTAAAGTTTCCTTGGACATGATGGGTACTATAAAATATTCATCAAGAATTTTAGTCAACTTGTAACACCCCTTTATAATATGCTAAAAAAGGATTTTGAATTAGCCTGGGACTCTAAGTGTACTACATCTTTCCTATAACTTAAAGAAGTTGTCACGTCAACACCAATTTTCAAAGGGCCCAATTGGGTACTGTATTTCCAAATTCATACAGATGCCTTAGGTTGTGCTATAGGTGTCATGTTAGGCCAAAAGGTAGATTTAGTTGAACATACTATTTCTTTCATCAATAAAAATTTATAGGGTGTAGAGTTCAATGACATAGTTACTAAAAATGAGGTGCTTGTAGTTATCTATGCATTGAATAAATTCAAGCACTATATTAGTGGATATGAAATATTTTTTCATACTAACTACTCTAATATAAAGTATCTAATGAAGATGCCTCCAATATCTAGAAGATTGGCTCACTAATTGTTGTAGAACAAGATTTAGGGTGCAAAGAACATTAACAATAAGGAAAACATTCACAAACTAAAACTATATTCACATATAAGTTTAGACAAAAGAAGGTGTAAGAGAGTGCAAACTAAGTGCAAGATCACTCCAAAAGCCTCCTTGATTTTGTAGATGCATCCTTTGATGTCAATGTTGCTTAATAATATTGCTCAAACTTCAATGAAAAATATGGATCACAGTGGATTTTTGGATGGATTTTGCCATTATGATGGTATTTTGATAGTCCTTAAGCTCTCAAAATAACATCACAATATTAGCATGGAAGTGGATATTTGAAATGGGCATGAATTTGGCTTCTCAAAATGGCATGGTAACTTTAACATTATGGATTGTGATTCTTTGGCTTGGGAGGGGATTCCTTAAATAGGAAAAGCACTCGAGGGATTGATGGCTAGGATGGAAGGAAAGGAGAAAGCTTATAGAGGGCTCAGATTGAATGAGAGGAGAGCATATGGATTGTGCTTCCTTATAGCCAATCAAGGAGTGACATATGTCATAGGGTCATTGGTTAGAGTAAGAGGGGTTGAGGGGTCAACAAAGGAGGCTCAAAGCTCATAAAGACCCTCAAAATGGCTTATAAGAGCAATAAATGGGCTTGTAAGAGTCATTAATGGCTTTGTGGGAGCATTTATGGCTTGGTGGTTGGGATATTTTGAGGGGATAGACTTTGGCTTGGCTTAGGAAAGTCTTAAGCTCATTTAGGATTGTCCAAATGATTAGGGGATGGGTTAGGCTTGGGTTAGGATTATATTAGGGATGTTAGAGATGTGCAAGTGGATGGTATTGATGAGGGTGGGTGAGTTAGTGACTAAGCTAGGTTAGTATGGGTGGATGGAGTGGATTAGGCTAATGGAGGGATTAGGTATAGGCTTAAGAGTTTAATAGGTTTGAGGGCTTTATTTATCAAATAGAATTATTTAATAAATGAGGTTTTTGGAATTAAATAGGAGAATAGGTTTCAATTGATAAATAATAGGTTTTTTTGATTTATCATTTAGGACTATAGATGATTTAATAAGATTAATCAGCTAGGGGATGGCAAAGGTTAATTAAATAGGAATTTAATTAATGATGCCTTTAGAGATAGCTAAATAGGATTACCAAAGCAGTGTAATCAAATTTAGGTGTCTACATTTAGCCCCTCTTTGACATAGTGTTGAGACAACACTATTTTAAAGAAGTTCAAACAGAGACAACACGAGGAAGATGTTTTAGCAACAAGGTTGCCCCAGTTTCAAATAAGAAGAGGAGAGACTAGACTTAGAGATGCCCCCTCAAGAAGGCAGTGGAGAGAGAAGATGAGGCTCGATGGCTTCTTGAAAAGCATAAGAATTCAAGATGAGTAGAGACACAGATTGGCAAAGAGAAGGGGCTGAATTAGCTCAAACTCTCACTATGGCAGAATGATAAAGGGAGGTTAGATGCACAAGAGAAAGTAATCTTAAGATGATCCAGGATTGGGGGGAGGACAAAGGAGTGGAGCACTCTAAAAGGAAACCAATAGGAGGGGATGGATGATGGGAAGATAAAGTGGTTTGGATGGGGGATAATGGAGAGGAAGGGAATGCATGGAATCAATGTGAGTGGGGGGATACTTCAAAGAGAAGTACTACCACATAGTTGAGCACGAGAGTTAATATAGAAATGTTGGTTAATTTCCAAGGTTACCAAGAACAGCAAGACCTATTCACCAACTTTCCAGAGGATTGATGAACTAACTAAAATCAAACACTCAAGGATTGCCCTAGAATCACATGTGAAGCACAGAGGAAGCAGCATGGAACTGACACTGGGTAACCCACAAGCAGAAACAAACAAAAAAGACCTAATCAAGAATTTATGCTCAGATTGTCCCATTTGCAATACACCATGATATGAAAGATCATGGCAACCTTGAGGAGTGAACAAACAAGATTTCTTGAAAAGGATACTTCAAGACCCAAAGGGAAGATGCTAAATCAAAAGAAAGCGAAAATCCAAAATAGAACCGTTTTCCAACGAGATGGGTAGGACGAGGTACTAACGGACCAAGATTAGATGAGAGGAAATCTATATCCTACAAGGATCTATCGAAGAGTACCTAAGCTGAGGGATTGGGATGAGTGATGCATCTGGCAAGCTGAACTAAGAAGGATAACATGTTGGTGATAGGAGATCTAGTTAAAGGAGGCATTGGAATAGCTAACCAAGAGTTGTGCAATGTGTGCAAGATGTTGAGCAAGGATGAATGGACACGAAAGCAGGGATAGATACAATGATATGAAGTGAAAGAGGATGTACAAGCTGACAGACCAAGATATGTTACAAGTGTACAAAGTTTTTTTGTTTTGTGTTTGTGAGATGGGAATGTTTTTGAAGGGTGGGATGATCAAGAGGGGTATTCAGGGCACCAAGGTGGGCTATAATGGGTGAAGAGGGGGCCATAAGGGGTCACTTGCAGTCAGACTAAGGAGAAGATATTACTGGTGAGGAGCTCTATAGTGGAGATTATGATGGTGGGTATTGGGTGACTAGAGCACCAAGTGGACATAGTGCAACAAGTATGAGTACAAGGGACACCCGATCGATCAGTACGCTCTAAAACCTCTTTGTGATTTTTGTGTATGCATTTGGTAGATTATTCCCACGAAGGCAAAAACACGATCCTGCAGGCACGGGTCCAGGGGGAACGCGAGCGAGAGGTGTATGGGGAGCCAAATAGGTATTTGTAGGAAAGTGATCTAGGGGTGGGAAAGTATGCAAGAATGGGGTAGAGTCGATAGGATAGCATCCTCATAAAGAGGAATGTGATTCAGGTAGTGGGAATGCATCCCCACACGTTAAGGGCTTTGCACAGCAAAAAAGTGGGAAAAAGGGGCACAGGGTAGGAACGTGATCCTGCAAGACCAAGGATTAGTAGGATCGACAGTTTTGGAGACCACGAGAACGTGTTAGTGGGATTGGGGTAAAAGGTCAAGGGTAATAGAAAATTCAACATTGTAATCCCGTTGGAAGATAGTTTGGTGGGAACGTGGGAGGTAAATCTTCACAAGAACGTGGTTTTCGTGAGAATGCGGTTTTGGCAAAATAAAGGTAGAAAAACATTTGGTTGAGCAAAGGGAGGGTGGGATGATAAATAAGGAGATAGAAAACTGATGTTTGGATGTGTTTGAGTGGTGTGCAGTGGTCTCTGGATGCATTAGTGTCATGGGAGCAGCGAGTAGCAGTGTTGCGTGCTAGAGAGACATTGATGCTGGCTGATTGGGCACAAATTGAGGTGATCACACTAGGCTACCTGGCGAGCTTGCCCCATACTTGCATCTACATGATGATGGTCATAGTGTTGTGCGAGAGATGGCATAGTGAGATAGTGACATTCTACTTATTGACGGGGGAGATGATGGTGACATTGGAGGATGTGTACCGCATATTCAGACTGCCAGTGCAAGGTACGCCAATCATGGTGACTAGAGACATGATAACAGAGGCAGTCATGCAGAGACTGGTGGGGCCTGGAGTGGAGTACAAGATTCAGAGGGGACAATTCACACTAGACAAGAATTTGGACCACATGACGGTGGAGAGGCAGATCTATTTCTACGTGCTAGGGTTGGTTTTAGGGTACATTGCCCCAGATACATGTGGTATAGGGGTTACATTGGTGTTGATTCCAATGGTAATGCAGATTGTGGATGCAAGATGCCTAGCAGCATGGGGTTCTCTAATGTTGGTCGAACTATATTGGGACCTACATCAGATAGTGTACTAGGGAAGTGGCCGACAAGAGAGGAGAATTGGGTTTCTAACACTTTTACAGGTATGGGCGTGGGAGCATATTGTAGTGTTGAGGCCATTAGGGCACAGGGATAGGCAGCTAGAGGAGCTAGTGGCATATAGCTGGGCCAAGCCATTGACATACCACCACACAGATTCAGTGAACTACTAGAGAGTACGGATTGATGAGATACTGACAGTGGTATGGAGGCCATACATGGGCTTGGGACCATCGGCAGAGGAGGGAGAGTAGCGCCCATACACCATTTCCCTGTATTTTGTGTTTGAGAGGTGGGAGTATGTTGTAGATTAGTATAGGCCAAACAAGGCATTGCGATAGTTTGGGTGGCAGCAAGTGGCTCAGAAGGAGGAGTCAGCCCAGCAGAGGAGGAGGGTGGGGGGGAGGAGAGGACAGCTCAGCCAGAGAGGAGAGTAGAGGAGAGGGGAGCCCAGCCAGAGAGAGGAGGAGAGGAGGCATAGGGGCAACTGAGGGCAGCAGGGGGAGATGTAGGGGGATCGTCTGCCAGGGGAGGAGATGACAGACTAGCAGCCCAATATGCCTTGCTAGAGTAGGTGCACACAGTGATGAGCCAGCTGCTTGATGATACATAGCAAGAGAGAGATCAGCTCTAGGTAGAGTGGGAGCTATTTAGATAGGAGCAGGATATAGCCCAGGGGCAGGTAGATAGGGCAAGTGTGGAGGTGGGCCGAGTGGAGGGGAGGTTGGATGTTGTGACTTTAGAGCGGCAGGGGGTGCAGTTGAGACTAGATGCTCTTCAGCAGGAGTGAGATAGGCTGGTGGTGGAGGTGGCAACCTTATGGGTGTAGGTGTTAGTAGGAGGGGGTTCAGATGAGCTGCAGAGACTGTGACCAGAGATGGAGGAGTTGAGGGAGGGCTGGATTCTATCAGGGGAGGTACCATACCGCAGTGCCAACATCACAAATTGAGCACTACAGGTGACCTACATGGTCAAGGATAGCAAGTACCCACATAGGTATGCAGGGAGGAGGGGAGAGTGGATGGAGCACTGGAGGGGAGAGTACAAGTGGGTCCTAGTACATAGGATAGAGTTAGAGGGCAAGGCTAAGCCAATGGTAGGGGAGGAGGGAGGAGGTAGAGAGCTCCAGGATAGGGGGAGGACTGATGAGGCCACCACCTCCACCACCACCACCACTAGGTGCTGGGAGAGGGGCAGAGGAGGAGACTAATGATGCAAGGATGATGGGTTGACCATCGATGAGCAGGTTATTTTTGGGATACTGAGTATCATGTATATATCGGCTTTTTGAGACATGGAGATTTTGTGCAGGCTCAAACCTATTTGTATGATATGGACATTTGTACACTGATGGACTGTTATTCTTTAATTCTTTCATTGATATGTAGATCTGATGATTCTGGTGAGATATGTGTTATGGACTGGTGATGTTATGTATAGTGGTTGATATGCATTGGATAGATAGTGATGTTTTGATGATATTGCAGATGATTGGTGATGCACGATGCGATTTGTGCTATGATTTTATGATTGTGCTAATAGTTTTTGATGCAGGATGTGATTTTTGATGATATTGTATACACGATACAATATGATTTTGATGTGATTTGGCTATGATAGTGCAGATATGATGTGATGTGGTTTTTATCTATGATATCATAGATGTGATGTGATTTGATGTGATCCTTGATGACATGATTTTCTTTATGATATTGTAGATGTGATGATGATGAAATTTTTTGTATGATAGATGTGATGCAGTGTGATAGGTGTTTGATACGATCCTGATGATGTGATGTGGCTTTATGATGGATGTGATGTGATCCTAGAGAATTGATTTCTTTGGAGAGTATTTGATATGATGTTGTATGATGATAAGTACAAACTATAAAAATAACTGACAAATGTAAAATGAATCACCAACTAAAGGATAAACAAGATATTTATGATATGGAAAAATGAATATAATTTCATGACACTTAGGATATGTTTTAACACAAACTAAAGATGGATGAAAGATTAAAACAATTGAATTACAAAAAAAAAGATAAAAATACAAAAAATGAAGTACAACTTAATGATGAACTACAATTCTAAAATGAAACCTAATCTAATAATGAATGACTATAATGCTAAAATGAATCATAATCTAATGATGAGTGACTATGCTAAAATGAACTAAAAGAGAGAATAGTAAATTCATGATATGTTAAAAAGAACACAAACTAAAAGATACACCTAAGATTTACAATAAGCATGCGAGAATAACATAAAAGATCGAATGCAATGATATTCTATGATAAAAGGATACAAGCTATGATAATACAACATACGAGATTCTAGGAGATGCAAGATAAACAATGATGGTGGAATAGGATAACCAATGCTTTAACTTATGATAGTGTTCTATGATATGAAAAGTGATCATAGGAGATACTGATTCTAAGGAGAATAATGTTGGAAAAAGACTGACCAACAAACTTGTAATTAGGAGGATAGCAGAGATTTCAGAGCTAGGATAGTAACTTATGATAGGGATCACATCATGATGAGAATGAATAAGAATTGATGTTCAAGGTTTTGAATCAAATGATTCTGAGGGTGGAAAAAAAAAAGTGATAGTTCAAGGGAGAGGGGTGATGACAAGGAGGAGGATACTAGGGGTTCTAAAAATAAAAGTGAAAGTGATGTGTAGGAGAAGCTTGAGCATGGGGTACTTCGTGAGGAAGTACCACTATGTAGTGTGAACACTTTATTTGATATAGGATTATTAGGGATCTGCCAAGGTTACTAAGAACATCAAGGCCTTTTCCCCAAAAGTCAATAGGACTGACTCAAACAAGCATGCAAGGATTTCCCTAACATCACACATCAGTTTCAAAAAGATCAGTGTTGGAATGATGCTAGATGATCCACAAGCAAATGAGACTACCCAAGTGCATCATGTTTTATCAAAAGATGAAAACATGTTTGAAATATGCAAGGATAATATCAAACTGAATCATAAGTAGCAAAAGACTATGATCGAAACCAACCTCCTTAGTTGTCCCAGTCAAAACACACCATGATATGAAATGATCATGGTGATCTTGAGGAGGAAACAACAAAAGATATGTAGAAACAATCAACCAAAAAAAAGAAACAACAAAAGATTCCAAAAAGTGAAAAAGGAACCTTTTGCCAAAGGGATCAACTAATGAGCTACTGACGAGTTGCAACAAGACTTGGATAGTAAGTACAAGTATGACTAGTTAAGAACATGGGAATTCATGAAAAATAGTAGTGGGTATATGCATGACGGGGGAAAGCTCAGGATGAGGAGATAGCGTTGCTATAATACATGGGTTTGTTTAGGTGGGATTATGTAAAGCATGATTCATGTACAAGGGTCCAGATATTGTTGTATTCACATAGGTATGGTACATGGGAGACAAGGGTTAGTGCAGAGGTATGAGACACATGTTATATGGGCTTTATATGCTACATATGGTAAAGTCTGTAGATAAAAAGCACTTGATAGGGTACATCTAGTAGAGTACAATGGTAAGATACATTAAGTATGATACATGGGATGCTATAATATAGGAATGAGGTGGGATGTTGCATAGTGCAAAGTGCTAGAGGATGATGTTGTGAGGCATGGCGAATAAGAATAAGGAACACCTTGGAAAAGTGGGGGGGATGAGTGATATATTATGGAGGAGTGATAAAGGGGTGTGTGTCAGTGATAGATAATGGAAGAGGTGTAGTACACCTAGTGCCTATTTGCTAAGTTTTCGCCAGGGACCTATCCAAGGCGCTTGAATTGCCAAGTTTTCACCATTGGATGCTTTATTTATTTTGTGCCTTTTTTTTTTCCTTGATTTGCAAATTTTTTCCTTAAACATAGAATTTCTTAAGGTGAATAATGTTGATAGGATCATTTAGGACTTCACCTTCAAGCGTAGATAGCTGATAGGCTCCTGAGCTAAAAGATGTTGTGACCACATAAGGACCAAGCTAGGTGGGCTTGAAGTTGCCTTTCTTTTCTCTATCAACTTGAACCTTCATATTCTCTTTAAGGACCATGTCACCTTCCTAAAAACTGCGAGAATGGACTTTCCTATTGAAATTATGCTTGAGGCAACTTTGATAGACCATGAGGTGGTCATAGGCCTATTGCCTTTTTTCATCAAGTAGATTAAGTTGAGTAAGTTGAGCCACTCTATATTCTTCATTAGATATCTGTCCTCGAAGAGAAATGTAGAGTGATGGGAGTTCAACCTCAATAGGTAGGATTGCTTCAGCACCATAGACCAAGGAGTATGGAGTTGTGCTAGTGGCTGTACGGAATGAAGTGTAGTATGCCCATAGGGTAGGATTAATTTGCAAATTCCAATCATGGCCAGAGTCATTGACAACTTTCTTGAGAATTCTGAGCAGGGTTTTATTAGTTCCCTCTACCTAACCGTTACCTTGTGGGAAATACAGGCTAGAAAAGTGGTGATGGATGTGAAGGGAATTGCATGATTCCTCCATATTTAGGTTTTCAAAATTACCTCCGTGGTCTGTGAAAATGGTAGCTGGGATTCCAAAGCGACATATGATATGATACAATATAAACTTGGACACCTGAACTCCCGTGGCCGTAACAAGGAGAACTGCTTTGACCCACTTAGTGAAATAATTAGTAGCAGTGATTATCCACTTGTACCCTTCTGAAGAAAGTGGCGCAATAAGACCAACAAGATCAAATCCCAAGTAGGAAAAAGGCCATGGTGATGCAATGGGTTGCAAGTCCTATTCTGGAGCTCGGATTAAATTAACATATTGTTGACAAGGTAAACATTGTTTCACAAATTCACATGCATCATGTTCTATAGTAGGCCAATAATATCTAGCCCGAAGGATCTGCTTTACTAGCACCATCCCGCTCATGTGAGCACCACAAAGTCTAGCATGTACCTCTTTGAGAGCCATTGCAGCCTCATTTTGATTTAAACATCGAGAGAGAGTATCATGATAACCATGAAAATATAGGGTTTGGGCAATGATAGTGTAATGGGAAGCTTTGTGATTAAGGTTTTGGCATTGGGTTTGTGTGAGGTGAGGAGATATGATACCATTTAGTAGGTAAGCATGAATTTTGTGGTACCATGGAGATTGGGGACCAACCAAGATACAGACCCATGTTGATTCATCATTCTCATATGTGGGTTCATGCAGCTGCTCAACCGAGAATTCATATTGCATAGCTTTGTGTGGTATTTTGAAGAGAGAACCAATAGTAGCCATAACATCAACTATGTTATTCTAGAGTCTAGGTACCTATATGAATTGGATCTGAGTGAAATGCTCCTTTAATTGATCAACTAGATCTTTGTAAGGTAGTAACTTGTTATCTTTGGTTTGATATTCATTCAAAGCTTGTTTGATGATAAGCTGAGAATCACCATAGACTTAAAGCTTTGTGATATTCCATTCAATGGTAATTTTTAGTCTCGCAACAAGGGCCTCATACTATGCAATGTTATTGGTACACTAACATTGTATCTTGAAAGATTTAGGAATATAATTGCCTTGAGGTGTAACCAAGAGTATGCCCACACTGGAGCCATGAGATGTATAGGAGCCATCAAAATATAGCTTCCAGAGTGATTGTTTTTCTATCAAACAGAGGTATTCATCTGAAAATTCCATGATGAGTGGGTGATCTACAACTAATGGTGCATCAGCCAAGTGATCTGTAATAGCCTACCCTTTGATGGCCTTTCTGTCAACATATTGAATGTCAAACTCACTAAGAAGCATAACCCATTTTTCCAAGTGTCCGATGAGTACTGTACGAGCAAGCATATATTTCAATGGATCAATCTTTGATATCAATTGTATAGTATGACTCAACATGTAGTGACGTAGCTTCTGGGTGGCAAACACCACTGCTAAGCATGCCTTTTTCATTGGCGTGTAGTTGAGCTCATAGCCCACTAATGTTTGGCTAATGTAATAAATAGCTCATTCCCTTCCTGCATCGTCAATTTGTGCTAGAAGAGCACCTAATGCTATGGGAGTAGCTGTGATGTACAATATGAGTGGGCACCCTACAACTGGAGGAACCAAAATAAGTGGATTAGCTAAGTATTGCTTGATGAGTTCAAAATTGCATTGGCAAGCTGAGTCCCATTTGAAATTCTGATCTTTCTTAAGCAAGTGAGTGAAAGGTTGACACTTGTCAGAAAGCTGAGAAATGAACTGTCGAACTGATTGGAGTTTACCTTGCAAAGAATGAAGGTGCCTGAGTGTCTTAGACAGAGCCATATCCATGATGGCTTTAACCTTCTTAGGGTCAATCTCAATACTGCGCTATGACACAATGAAGCATATGAGCTTTCCTCAAGTAACACCGAAGATACAGTTCTTTAGATTTAGCATGAGATGATATTTGGCCAGTCGATTGAACACTTCCTTGAGGTGAGATAAGTGATCCAAAGCATTGAGAGATTTGACTAGAATATCATCCACATAATCCTCAAGTATCTTATGGATTAGGTCATGGAATATGACCATCATCATGCACTGATAGGTTGCCTCGATGTTCTTTAACCCAAATGGCATCATATTATAGTAGAATGTGCCCCGAGGTGTAGTAAATATTGTCTTATGTTGATCTTATTTTGCTATATGAATCTAGTTATATCCAAAGAAACCATCCATTAGTGACAAGAGTTCATGACCTACAGTGAGATCCACAATCATGTCAATATTTGGAAATGGAAAGTCATCCTTTGGACAAGCTTTATTAAGATCCCTGAAATTGGTGCAAATCTTGATATCACTAGAGGGCTTGGTAACAGGTACCATATTAGAAATCCATTTAGAATAATATATTGGTCAAATTATTTTGGCCTCTAACAACTTCTCTAGCTCTACTTTGACTAATAAAGCCACCTTGGGGTGCATTTTTCAAAGTTTTTCTTTACGGGCTTGGCCCCTGGATCCACTGCCAAATGGTGTACAACTAGTTTGGGGTCCAACCCTGACATATCCTGATATGACCATGCAAAGTAGCCTATGTTTTCATGGAGAACTCTAAGAAGAATATCTACTTGTTCAAGTGGTAGAGAGGTTGTGATGTATGTGATATGTGGTATCTCTGTTAGAATGATATTTAGAGGTCGAGTTTCTTCTGTCAAAATTGAAGATATAGGAGGTCGATGCTCTTTTGGGGGGAGGATTAAATCTCCATCCTCAGGGGCCTCTGAGAGGTTTTCACCGTTGGATACATCCTTTATTTTTGTTTCATTTTTTGAGTCACCCAATGGTGCTCCAAAGGAGTTTTCACCATGGGATTTTTTCTTTTATCTTTTATCTTTTTTGTTTTTAGAATTTCATTTTTGCGACTAGAGATTTCCTCCTCCTCGAAGTAACTTGCAAGATCTAGCTTATAAACATATACTGATGGTGGAGGCAGCCATTTATGTGGCATTTTTTCCCCCATGAATTTAAGGAGTACGTGCTCGGTAGAGAACTCATCAACATGAACGACACTTGGTTGGTCTCAATCTATGAGTTCGAGGTGAGCAAGGGGGAGGCTGATGAGATTCAAGGATAACTAGTAGAGCACAGAGGCTCCAAGGATTATTCATCAAGGAAAATATCATCATAAGCTTTCTTTTCAACTTCTTCAGGGATGTCTTCAACCTCGATGAGAGTGTTTTTGATGTTCATAAAGGCGTGGCCTTCCATTGTAGTGCCCCCAATTGTGGGGATTCCATATCCCAAGCCTTTGGTTTTCTTCCCTTGGTGTGCTTCTATAGGCTATCTCATACCTGATTCTTGGCAGCCTAAACCACCTCCTTGATAATCCCATTGCTCTATGGCCAAGCGATGTGACCAGGGATATTTCTATTTAAAGTGATCAAGAAGTAATTCACTTTTAGGAGGTGGCTCTTTGTATAGTCATGTGTTAATGTCTAGTGTATTATCTGCTCCATTAAGGATACCTTTGGTGAAAAAAATGGTAGGGCCCAACTATTGAAGTTGAGAGGTGGTTTTTGGTATAGGCCCTTGATGTATTGGACATCCTTGAGTATGTGGTTCAAATGGTAAAACACCAACAACAAAAGCATCTGTGAGACTATACTCTTGACAACCTTGGTAGTTGATCTTAACTGTGGAAAGAGTGGAGGCTAAAATGGTGTCCAGGTCGTGGCAGGTGCTAGAGGAACTAGCCATGGTGGTTCCAATTTTGATCCTAGGACAGTGATTGATGTATGAAGCTTCAACCACATTGCAATAAGAAAAGGGTTCAAGATCTGCGTGGATGGTTATCTCAGTTCCATTATGTATAAATTTGATGCACTGATGATATGTGGATGGAACGGACTTCATGGCATGAATCCATGGACAATGAAGGAGGATGTTATATGGAAGATTAAGATCAACTACATGACAAAGTGTTTCTTGAGTGGCTAGGCCGGCTCTGATAGGGAGCAAGATGGTTCCTTCAATAGTATCTTCCAAATTGTCATATGCCTTGATGGTGATCACCTCATTGATGATATCTACTTCAGTATATCCTACCTGCTTGATGAAATTTAGAGTACATAGGTTTAGAGTTGATCCATTATCTATCATGACACGTTTAACTACAAAGTCAGAAACCATAATGCCGATGTGAAGTGGGAGTATGTGATCGGGTTCAACTGCTAGGATATCAGTAGTTTTGAAAGATAAGGCACAGGAGGCTAAAAGATGGCCAACCAAGTTGTGAAACTCAGCAGCGTTTATGTCAGAGGGGATGCATGACTCACATAGAGTGCTATCAAGGATCTCTTGATAAAGTGGGCTTGTTTGTAAGAGATCCAGGATGGAGATTTGGGCCGGTTTGTTTCCAAGGTGTTTCAAAATGTTATATTATGGCCCTAGTGAAGGTGATTCTAATGGAGATGCTCAAGATGGAGGTGGTCGTGTTGATGGTGGTCTAATTTGTGTGGATATAGGTGGACCAGCTATATTGAGTCATGTCCAATGGGTAGAAACTGTACACTGAGTGTGTAGGCCTTTGATATTGATGACATTGACGGATGGTTCAACCTAGGATATGCAACCAATTAAGCTACCATAGTCTAAGTATGCTGAGGTATAATTTTGAGATGTGTCTTGGTTGTCACCTTGTTTACCCGGAGCATTGTTAGGTTTGTTGATAGGAGGGTTTGCAGGTTCCTTTCTCAAGTTTGTGTTATGAGGAGGGAAAGCATTTTGATACATCATTAAGCCTGCATTGGGTGAGGATTGTGCCCCCACTATGATCTCTTTTTGGTCAATGAGGTCTTGTACACAATCCTTAAGTTGCATGCATTTAAGGGTAGTGTGCCCTTTGACATGATGAAATTTTCAATATTCGTTATCTTTGTATTAGGATGCTCTAGACTAATTGGGTTCCAAGGGTTGCATTTGTGGATATCAAACAAGGTTATCTTTGGCCAATATTTCAAATATTGTATCAAGAGGTTTCCCCAATGGGGTGTATGTTTTTGGTTGCCTCTAAACACGGGGTTTACTACCTACCGACAGTGTGATAACATTAGTTTGATTATGAGGAACAGGTATTTGTTGATGAGTTTGCACAGGTGGCTAGTGATACGCATGAGGTTGTTGTTGATAAGTTTGTTGTTGGAAAAATGTGGTGGGAACATTGGTAGCCACCCCAACAATATGGACCTATTGAGTGTCAGTGGCACCATCTGTCATTGTATTCTTGTTTTTGTTCCAATATCGAGTTTTGTCATTGCTCAAACCGCGGTCCTGGGTGTTTTCTTTGTACAATTTGATGACACCATCCTTAATGAGGCCTTGCTCGAGGCTCATTCCTTTTTCTTTGATGTCCTTGTATGTTTGCAAACAGTTCATAACCATATGAAGAGTGAGGTTAGGGTGTGCGTTGTTTATGAACATCTTGACAAGATGGCGCTCAAGGATGGTACAAGAGATCCTTGTTGTGAGGATCTGCCAACATTGTGAGTACTTTGCAAGGATTTCTCCTCCCTTTTGTTTAATGTGGACGAGGTCTACTATAGATAATTAAATTTCAACAAGATGGGTATACTGAGCAACAAAGCCCTCAGAAAGTTCTGCAAAAGTTTTAATAGTACCTTGAGGGATACGACAGAACCATTCCAAGGCTGGTCTTGCTAGACTCTTAGGAAAGAGCCACATGAGGAACACATCATTATAAGCTACCTCCTAACAATGCATATAGAATTCCTTAACATGTGTGACTGGATCACTTTTCCCCCTAAATTTGTCAAACTTGGGGATCTCAAAATGTTTAGGAAATGCAGTCAATGTGATAGTCCTATCAAAAGGGTATGGGCAATCATTTTCAAATTTGAAAGTTTTGGTGTCTGTCCCATCCTTGAGGGCTTTGAGAGCATTCTTCATCTCTTCCCATTCAGACTTTATAGGTGGAGGAGCGGGTGCCCCCGATCCAGGTGCCCCCAGTGTAGGATACGTGCCAAAATCTAAAGTGTGATATGGGGAACTCTGATGACCATATGGCGTCTGTGGAAAAATGGTTTGCATAACTAGTGGAGTGGATTCTATGGTTTTTCAGAATGTGGGTTCTGCATACTGTTGCATCTATTGAGGTTGGTGTGGTAGATAACTATGAGGTTGCTACCCTATGAGATAATTTTGTGTGGGTGCTTGGCCATACTGCTGATGTGAAGACTGTGGTTGAAATGGTGGTAATGTGCATAGTGCTTGTGCTATTCTTTGGGAATATATACCATACCCAATACATGTGGGTTGTGCACCTACTTGAGAGTAAGATTGATTTGGAGTATGCGCAAGGTAGTTAATTTACAGAAAAGTGTTTATTGTAGGGAACTGCAGTGGCGGTGGATTTGGGCTATTACGTAGAGGTGGCATCGAGAAATAGTTGGTGAGGGGTGGGAGTGAATAGCTATGTGAAGCGGTGGATGACAGTATCGGAGGTGTGGTTGTGATTATAGTGCTAGGAGGAAGACTAGTGATAGGTGCCTGTGTCGCAACAATATTCCAAGGTCCCAAAGGAAAAGCAATTGAAGAGCTTTGGCTAGTTACAAAGGGGTTGATAGTGATGTTTGATGGGATGGAAGATGAGGTGTTGGACTCTAATGATGGTATTTGAGTAGCAAATGGACTAGATGCGATATGGGGTGGAAGCGAAAAGGTAGTGCTGCTAGATGCAAATGGAGGATTTGGTGGAGCAGAAAAATGAGTGGTGGAAATAGATGCAAATGGTATACTTGAGGTTGGTTGAGATGTAGTATGCACTAATAGTTGAGTGAGAATGGGATGAGCATTATGTGGAATGGGAACCGGCACCTAGGTCGAGGGGATATTTGGGTCTGCTAGTTCTACTTGAGGTGGTTGCCATCCAAACAGTGGGTGAGTAAGATCTGTTATGTTGATAGGTGGTGGATGTCCAAACTCAAAGACACCAACATTTTCCCATAAGAAATTTTCCATGATGGTTTCCTTGTTGTGATCTATGATGGAATTTACGATGGTAGCATGACCAAGTTGGTTAATGAAAGCCTCAATATCTATGGATGATCCTGGTTCTTCTGAGATTTGAGGTGGTGGGTCTGATGGTGTCATGGATACTATAGAGTACGGCTAAGCTCGAGATGTGTTACCACTATGACTAGGATCCATGTATTTTTTTTGTGTGTTCCTACCAAAATGTGTGGTGGGTGGCATGAAAGGATGTTTTCCCTAAAGATGCAAATGTAGTGAGGGATGATACTAAGGGTGTCTAAATGATATGGTGCTAAGTGCAAGAAGCTTGTGTTTTCCTAAAATATGAATGTGGGAAATGTGATGGTGATGAAAAAGGTGTGACCCTAACCTTTGGCTCAAGGTGATGTGGACACCAATAACAACCTAATCCTAGCAAAGTGTTGTGTTTCAAGGATACTCAAGATGATAAGAGATGTGATGGAAAAAATTTTCTAAGTGAGTGAGGAAATAATGCTAAGACTTTAACAATGCAGGTGGAGGATTCTTCTTCAACAACCTAAGATGAGAAGAGATGGTCTAACTTCAAATGTTTGAAAGGGACAGTGCAATTCCTAGATGAGAGACAAAACCTATAAGTGTGTAAGTGTGTGTGGAAAAAGGAAGGACCTAATCAGAATGTGTAACAGTAGAGTTGTTGATAAGGCTCAGATTAACACCACGTTGAAGGGTTAGGTTTTTGATTTTGTAGTCCCATTCAGTTTACAATGCTACCTCGGCTCTGTCTTTCTCAATTTGATCCAATTTGGAAATCCGAGGGTTAGGGGTATGTTTCTTGTGCTCTTCTTTGATTTCCTTATAGGCTGGTATTTGAGGAAGCTTAGCCTTTTTAAACGTAGTCTTGGGATGGCTTGACATTAGATATTTCCAAGGATTAAAATCACAACCATGGGGTTTTTGAAGGTTATAGTGACTATGCTAAGTTCCCTAAGCTAGGATTGACCAAGTTTGGCAAACATTCATTCAACAAGTAAAAGATCAAGCAATAGATAGGAACAACCTAATAGAAGTTTTGATTCCCAAAATGTGATACTTGCACCAAGGACTGTGTAGTTTTTTACAAATGTTTTGAGCAATCACTTCAAGAACATAAACATCCTAGATGGTTGGCTACAAAGCTGACAGTTGGTTTATCTGGGGAGTCCTTGATATACAAAAGGTACGTGAGGCCCAAATCTATAGATGAAACCAAAAAGATGTCACACAGCTGAGAGGAGCAGTAACCCACTTCTCCTCTTTCACTTCTCAAGGGTATAAAGTTCCTTGAGGCTTAGCCAAAGTGACAAAATCTTGATCCCAAGAGAGATGTCTTTGGATTCACCTCCCAATCTTTATACTCCACCAGAACGCTGGAGTTGAGGTCATCCCAAGGGGTGATGAAATCCCCAAGCAGGCTCCCTAAAACTAAAAACAAGGTTTTGGATCCTAGTCTTATGCACCCAAGATGGCCCACAAAGGTGACAAGGGGAGAGAAGATTCAGATGACCTTGGGCTAAAAATAAGAGGTCTTTCACCAATTTATTCTTAAATTGTTTGATATATTGAAAACACAAGTGATTAAGATATAGATGTTCAATTCCAACTTTGAGATGCATCACCAAAAGTAACATTGATCAAAGAATGCAAGCAAGAAGAAGAGTTAGGGTTTGCAAATTAAATCTCCCATGCCTAGAGGCCCTCCATGTCAATTGATTTTTGTTCAATTTTAAAACCCAATCTTGAAGTGTGATCGATTTAATCTAGATTTATGGACATTCAAGAAATCTTATAAGTTAAGACAAACCCTCAAAAGCTAATTAAGTAGAATCCAATTGTGGAACACTTAACACCTTTTTCAAGTGGACCCATCATCCCGAGTATGGTGCTGAGATTGCAACCAAAGGGTTTGAATTGATGGGTGGTTAGAAAAATGGTGAGTCCGATGAAAACTACTCAATTTTATTTTTGTTGATTTGTTTTTAACTTAACAAATTTCATAAGTGTTCAAAAATCAAATTTTCCTAAGTTGCATGCAAAAGAGAGATTTGTTTGTAGTTGTTCTTTTTAAGCTCCAAAATGAAGTGTTCGATTTGTGGGGTTGTTAGACATACAAGTTCATTATTTTCCAATTTTCTTAGAAAAGTGACAATGACTATAACTAGACCAACAAAATAGATAGCGTTCCCATAGAGAAAATGCAAGAAGCAGTGTTCTCGCGAGGGTACCCGCATTCTTGTGAATGATAGGAAAGACTCAAAAAAAGAAATTAAAACCATGAGCCAAAAACTTGAGAGCTCTTTTTGATAGAGTGATCCTGCGCATTTATGGCCTTACAACGTTCCCACAAGCGGGAATGAAGATCCCGTGGAAAAAGTCTTATTACAATTTTGAGAAGTTTAAGACATGAAAAATTCAGCATTCCCGCAAGGCGGGAATGATGATCCTACTGTTCTAAGGCCCGTTCCCACTGAAAGATTGGCCGGCGGGTTCGTTGGTTGGGTTTATCGACATGTGTGATTTGATTGGAACTGGTTTGCTGGCATTCCCACTAGTCTTTCTATGTTCTCGAGGCTACGAGTTTGCGATCTCGCTAGAGTATGGCGCGTTCCCGTAGTCGCGGGTTCACATTCCTATGACTGTGGTGATGCAAAAAAAAAAGGTTTTTCGAGAGTTGACTATGTAAAAACCACTCAGAGGGTTGTGTACACATTCCTGGGGTGGTCAATTTTACCCTTCAATCAAAAACCATAAGATAAAGACACAAAAGTTAAAGCATAAAATGTTAGTTTCCCATGGTTAGCCAAAACATGAAAAAGCATGTGAAACTAGCATTAATGAAGATCAAAATGACACTTGTGGGGTCCCATCGGGCGTGCCAAAATATAGAACAAGATTTAGGGTGCAAAGAATATTAACAATAAGGAAAAAATTCACAAACTAAAACTATATTCACATATAAGTTTAGACAAAAGAAGGTGTAAGAGAGTGCAAATAAGTGCAAGATCACTTCGAAAGCCTCCTTGATTTTGTAGATGCATCCTTTGATGTAGATGTTTCTCAATAATATTGCTCAAGCTTCAATGAAAAATATGGATCAAAGTGGATTTGTGGATGGATTTTATGATTATGATGGTATTTTGATAGTCCTTAAGCTCTCAAAATAACATCATAATATTAGCATGGAAGTGGATATTTAAAATGGGCATGAATTTGGCTTCTCAAAATGTCATGGTAACTTTAAGGTTATGCATTGTGATTCTTTGGCTTGCGAGGGGATTCCTTAAATAGGCAAAGGGCTTGAGGCATCGATGGCTAGGATGGAAGGAAAGGAGAAAGCTTATGGAGGGCTCAAATTGAATGAGAGGAGAGCACGTGGATTATGCTTCCTTATAGCCAATCAGGGAGTGACATATGTCACAGGGTCATTGGTTAGAGCAAGAGGGGTTGAGGGGTCAACAAAGGATCCTCAAAGCTCATAAAGACCCTCATAATGGCTTGTAAGAGCAAGAAATAGTCTTGTAAGAGTCATTTATGGCTTTGTGGGAGCATTTATGGCTTGTTGGTTGGGATATTTTGAGGGGATAGACTTTGGCTTGGCTTAGGAAATTCTTAAGCTCATTTAGGGGATGGTTTAGGCTTGGGTTAGGATTATATTAGGGATGTTAGAGATGTGCAAGTGGATGGTATTGATGAGGGTGGGTGAGTTAGTGATGAAGCTAGGTTAGTATGGGTGGATGGGGTGGATTAGGCTAATGGAGGGATTAGGGATAGGCTTAGGAGTTTAATAGTTTGAGGGCTTTATTTATCAAATAGACTTATTTAATAAATGAGGGTTTTGGAATTAGATAGGAGAATAGGATTTAATTGATAAATAATAGGTTTTTTTGATTTATCATTTAGGACTATAGATAATTTAATAAGATTAATCAGCTAGGGGATGGAAAAGGTTAATTAAATAGGAATTTAATTAATGATTCCTTTAGAGATAGCTAAATAGGATTACCAAAGCGGTGTAATCAAATTTAGGTGTCTACAGTTGTTCCTAATGCAAGAATTTGATATCATAATAGTAGGTAAGACTGACAAGACCAATGTGGTAGCTGACTTTGTCTCTCAGTTGCATGTCCCTAATAATCCTACATCCATTGATGACAATTTTTAGATGAAAATCTCTTTCTATTGTCAGCACAAAATCCATGGTATGCAGATATTGTTGATTACCTAACTACAAGAAAGACACCAATTGACTTCTCTCCTAAAGAAAGAAAGTTACTAGTTGAAAAGAGCTTTAACTATTCTTGAATTTCTAGATTTATTTTTTATACTGGTCCTGATCAAGTAATGCATAGGTGTATAAGGAAGGATGAAACATTTAATATCTTAAGGGCATGCCATGATGAGCCCTATGGAGGTCATTTTGCAGTCAAGCAGACAACCTTTAAAATATTGAATATCAGGTGTTGTTGGCCAAGCTTACACAAGGATGCAACTAGATAGACAAAGAAATGTGATAAGTGTCAACACATGGGGAGACCCACTAAATTAGATTAAATTACCATGCAACCTCAAATAGTCATTGTAGCCTTTAATAAATGGGGGATTGACTTTGTGTCATGATCCCAAATTAAAAGGATATATGAATTTTCAAATAAGATATTATACAATGATAATAATTAAGAATAATAATATCATAATCTATTATATAATAGTGATATCTTTGACAATATAAAAATAAAACAATATATAAGATTATAGCATAATTGTAATGTAAAAATTATATTATAATCATAATATTAATGAGTTAAATAAATTAAATAACAATAAATACTTTGATTATAAATGATATCAAAACTTTATAATGTACCTATATGGGTTATATTATGAAATAGACATATTCAAGGATAATATTATAATATAATTGAAAATTTGATCCGGGGGATATTTTCACCAAAAATTGAAGTATCTCCAAAACTCCAATAAATGGCATAAGCTTTAAGTCCTCAAAATTCTGCACCCAATGCAACTCGAACGGGCGAAAAAGGAGATCGTACGCAAAAGTTATAGCCAGTCAAAGTTTGGTCAAACCAAGTACAGAGGTCATCAAAAGGTGAAAATAAAATCATCTCAAAAGTGGTCAACAATGGATTTCAAATTGAAGATCTCACCAAGAGCTTTCTAGCAGTGTTCGTTTCATCAAAAATGGAGTTCGTGTTGGGTGATGCGACGCGCTCCCTTGCCCACAGGTGGTTAATTATGTGGTGTTCCATGTTCACTAACAGTCATGGCTTTTGGTGCAACGGCAAATGGGCCCTACAATTGGTATCAGAGCCTGGTTTTGGCTTGGTCATGGGTTCAAATCTCCCTGGTGCCTTCCCGACCCGCGTAAGCACCTGGTATGCGCGTCGAGGGGGAGATTGTTGGGTGATGCGATGCGCTCCCTTGCCCACAGGTGGTTAATTATGTGGTGTTCCATGTTCACTAACAGTCATGGCTTTTGGTGCAACGGTAAATGGGACCAACAGTTCGTATGCGAAAGATATGTTCGATTGAAGTTTGAAGTGGAAAAAAATAATAATAATAACGAAAAAATTAAAAAATTAAAATAATAAAATAATAAATATTTGATAGCGGCACCGGGTTTTGAACACGTGACCACCAACCCCTAAAATTCAACCGATGGCCATTACACCACTGGCGACCTTTGAGAACTATTTAAGGAATGTTTTATTTACTGTTTAGATGGTGCTAATTTGAGTTAAATGCTAGAAGTTGATGTGGTGGTTGGAACCACCGACCTCCCTCTATTATGTGCATTTTCAAAACATTTATTACCATTGCGCCATGCAAGTGGCTTGTGATATTATTAGCACAGACTTTATTTAAAGTCTATCAAAGCCCGATTCTACCTTGCCTAAATAAGGGCAATTAGTAAATAAGGACAAATTTATAAAATAGAAATGAGACTCATTCCGAGGGAGACTGTTGTAAGGGTCTAAATATATTTTTCCCTATTATTAGGCAAATATTTTGTATAAAAAGAGAGGTTAGGGGCCTTTTGAAGGCATGGAAAATGAAGGGAGAAATTATGCAAATGGTGAGAGAGAGTTTGTCTATGTGGAGACTTAGTGATTTTTCATGCACATAGAGGAATTTTGCTGCATGTGCTTGAAGGGAATTGTCACAAATCACTTGTATTGATTTATTGGAGTTAATCAAATCTTTCCCCCTATTGGAGCTAGATCCAGAGATGTAGTCCTTCTCGGACAAACTCCGTAATCAAATGTGTTGTTTGTCTATCTCTCTTTCTATCATCTCATTCTGTGTTTTCTTATTTGCAATTATGTTAATTTTGCTGTATTAAATCTTTAACATTAACTTTATGTAATTGGTTAGCATTCTTTGTAATAGTCCTAGATCCTAGAAATCAGATCAAATTATAAATAATATATAAAGAAAATATACTACATAATAGTATTAAGAATAATGATATTACTAATATTATTATTAATATAATATATACAATATGTTATAATTACATTATAACTCAATAAGATGATAATATATCTAACTATTATCACATTGGATATAAATACTATTAATAACTTAAGGTAATGGATTGATTAATTAATCAATATAATATTATGTCTAATATGGTACAACCATTAATATAAAATGATAGTACAATATAAATATACAAATATAAAAGTAAATAGTCTAATATTATGTAATATTATATTAACTTTTACTATAAAAAAAATTAATCTATATTAATATTATTTATCAATAGAATAATGATAATTAATAATATAAATGATAAATAAATAATAACACTTCAATAAATAGAATATATATCCAATATAATATATTAATGATCTATCATTCATATCACATGAATAAAATAATAAAATGCATAATATAATAATATATCAATGGTAACTAAGAAAATCACGACCAAGGAAAGGTCATGACATTTCCCTCAACCCTCCTTGCACGCATATAAGATGAATATGACATTGAAGTGAGAAAAACCAAGGAATATATTGAGTGTTCAAAATCAAGGATTCAAACAGAATGGACTTCAAATCAAAGGTTTATATGTGAATGGAATTGATACATCCTTGAGTGATCATATCTAAAAGTCTATCATAGCAATTGCATATTTGGTCTAGGTGAGTTCATACCTCCTTGTGCAAACTTGCGAAAGTATTACAAAACATCAACAACTTGTGACACTTTTTGACTACCTCCTAACCTACTCAAACTCCACCTATAAGCTATGATTCATTCATTGATAGCAACCTATGGATTGGCTCTGTAATTATGTTATGAATCAGCCTAGAACTATCCATTTTCCTTTCATCAATTAAAGCACAAATGTAGCTTTGAGATAACCCACTCTCTATAGCATATTTCACTATTTTTTTCAACAACTCATATGTTGAATCTAGAAGATATTTCTATTTTGCCAAGCCCCAAAACCCTTGAACAAATTGCACCAATTCCCAAGAGGATCATGTGCTAAAACCAAGTAAAGGGAATTGTTCATAATAAGGTTGATTTACTTCATGAAGTGTTGAAGTATGATAGAAATGATAAGATATTCAAATCTTTCACATACCTATATTAAGACTTGAGTATAATGACAATTTTGTTCTAGCAGATTATCAGTGACTATTGGTAATCATATAACTGTTCTTATTGAATCAGATCAAGTGTGATTATATCATCTCTAATCTCAATCTCATAAGAAAAATTATTAATAAGAACAAGTGACAACTAAACCCTGATTAGTGATTGGTTTGATTACTAAGTTTGAATCACTCAAAATTAAGAGACATGTCAGTCTCCACTGTGTGGAGACTTGTCCTTCATAGAAATATATATAGGTTTAAACCAATCTGCCAAATGGCCATGAAATCCTTCAATATTCTATTTTAGAGAAAATTAGCCATTATCACTAATAATCAGACTTACAAATATTCCATGTTTATAAACATAATATTTGTATTACATTCATAGTATATATAAGAGAAAATTCTATAATTTCTAATCATAATTCTATAGATAAGAGATCAGAGATTTATCATTGGAGAAAAGATGGCAAAAACGATACTAATAAAGGAAAAGTCTTAATAAACAAATGACCCCCAAAAAGGGTTCATTATACTTTGTAGGTCCTATTGAACCCTCTTCACAAGGTAAATACTATATTTTAGTTTGTATTGATTATGTAACTAAGTGGGTAGAGGCCAAACCCATACAACATCCAAGGGATAACAACATTGCCACATTCTTTTATAAATCCTTCTTTGTACAGTTTGGTCTCCTTAGAGAGTTAAAATCTTATCAAGGAGCTTAGTTTACATCTAATCTAATAGCTACTCTCATAGAGGACTACACCATTCTACATGGTAAATCATCATCCTACCATCCACAAGATAATGGCCAAGTAGAAGTTACCAATAGCGAGCTAGAAGCTATTATCTCCAAAATAGTAGCACTTCATAGGAAGGATTGGGCCACATGCCTTCTTGAAGCTCTTTGGGCTTATAGAAACACCTAGAAATCTACAAGGTGTTTCACTCCTTTTCAGCTCGTCTATGGTAGGTAAGTTGTAATGCTTGTGGAGTTTGAATATAAAATTTTCAAGATTGCTCTGTAGCTTGGTATGAAACTAAATATTGTAGAAAAATACTAAATTACGAGTTTAAATGACATGGATGAATGACACAAATCTGCATTGAATAACACAAAACTCATCCAACATCAACAAAAATAGTGTCATTATAAGTTTATCAAGGATAAAATGTTTGTTGTGTGGGATTGGGTATTTCTTTACAATTCCAATTATCAATACAATCCCGAAAAGTTTCAAACTAGTTGGTTTCAATCATATGAAAATGTTATTGTATTTCCAAATGACATGGTCCAGTTGTCTACTATTGATCCTTTTCGATTCAAGTTACTTCTCAATGGGCGTCACCTCAAACTCTAAAATAAACCAATTAGTTGTGAGGAGTTCCTATAGTAGTTCAAGCATAGTGAAGACATATGTGTTCCTGCAATCGAAGAGTCTAGGTCTTGTACCCCTACTTCTACTAAATCTTGATTCCGTTCAAGATTCCCATAATAAACACTTTCTTCTTGAAAGTTATTTCTCTACCATACACTTCGCCACACCCTCTCTCTTCACTATCTTTTCATCCCATCCCATCACTCCATCAATTTAGATGATCTTTTTTTGAACACTTTTCTTATAGCACTTGCCTAGTTTGTGCCACATAACATTGTACATATTTAATTTTTTCACTCTTTATTAGGAATTCATGTTGTTTAAATTTACTACTCTTGTATATCTTGGCCTGGTGGGACACATGCCCTTACATAGTTGGGGAGAGGAAATATTCATTTTTCAAATTTTTTAATTGCATATAAACTTTGAAGTTTTTGTCCTATGAGATGATTGTAGCCACATGTTTCATGACCTATCCTTCTATAATTGCATCATTAAGGAAATTTAGGAAATTAAAAGTTGAAGTTTAACTTTTAATGATATATTAGTAATGTATTCAAGGTGGAAGGCCTAAACTCAAGTGAAAAATTATAAGACTTGATGCAAGAAAAGATATCATGAGATTTTCTACATAAAAAATCTTTAATTCCAAGAAGCGCGTAGTAATTATATGCCATTTTTTATTTGTCTATAACATTTTGGTTCTATAGCATTGCAAATTTTATTAATTCACAAATTTTGAGATTTTTAGAACACGATGATTCTAGTAAAATTTGTTGTTATAATATTTGTAAGGAAACTTGGCAACAAAGAATATAACCGTTTCCACATAACCCATAATAAATCTAAAATAAACATTGAATTAAAATCCACATGCAAGAGAAAAGACAACATACCCACAAAATGTGACACAAGATATACCCTAGGAAACCCTCATTGAGGGAAAAATCCAGCCTCCAAAAGCATCCATCATCATGTATTATTCAGCAAAAATACCATTGCCATACAACCATGGAAGCCTTCATGGCCATAGCCACAACCGAGTAAACTATGTGAACAAGCATGAATCCACACATCCCATGCCATGCTTTCAACCTTCACAAATGCTCCCTTGGCTAACCTGTCAAGCCTTGTCCCGCTCGACTCTTGCCTTTTGTCTTCTCCTTGTCACTCTCTCTCTATCTTATCTACAACAACTACCCTTGTGGCTACTTATATAGTAGCAAGTCCCACAAAACCACCAAGTGGTATTACATAAACCATGTGCTAAAACTATGTGCTACCTAACCCACTGACCCCACATTTAATATTGGACATTTAATTCTTTTCCCCAATATTAAATAATTACATCAAATATTATCACAATGTTACAATACAACTCATCAAGAATATTCCATGGGAATCTTTACATGTTGCACGTCCATCTAGGTACAACATTACATAATAAAATAAAATAATAAAATAAAAATATTATGCAATGTGTGCAACACCCATTATCTCAACAATCTCCCACTTGTTGTATACATTGCATAGGGTCAATCTGTAGCCACACAAATGAACAAGGGAACAATCCCTCCCAGCACATCCACCATCATGGATCAAAATACACCAAGTGCTCCATCCTGGTACCCGCAACAAAATCAAAGTATCCAACATCTCAAACATGAATGATCTCACCTCCTATTATGCCACTGCCACTGGACATACATAGAAGCCATCCAAAGAGAAAACCGCCCAACCTGTTGCATTAGAAGATCATAAAATCTTGTACCAACTAAAGTTCCAAGCACAAAAAACTTGATCCAAAGGTAATCACATGTATCCGTAGTTGTCAAAATATCCATAGCTGAAATAGCACCCACAGCAAAGTGCCAAACCCATCCAACTATCCATACCTCAAAGGTATAACAAGTGAATTCTCATATCACTGACATATCCAATCTATAACCTACAATCACAAGCCTCAAGAGCAATACCTGCCACATATATACCAAGAAGCTCCCACTGCAAAAGATAATGTCAAATCTATAACCAATCCACTCACAACATCTCAAAGAAGTGAATCCATGTAGTATCAAGGACATCCACAATACATAAACTAATATCCTGCAAGAACAACTCTCATAACAAGTCTCCAATAGTCTCTCAAATTCTCCACAACCAACAGAGGAAAGAGATAAAGGAATAATCATGTCATCTCTCACATGACAAACATGAGTACAAACTAGTGATCACAATCTCCAACCAATCTCAAATCCAATGTAGGCCAAACTGAACATCCAAGAAGATAACCAAGACCAGAGAAACCATGAAAATCATAACCTGTATCATGTCCTTCTACACACACCTCTAGATGTAAACTGTGCAAGTATGATCTCCTCCATAAAATCCCAACAAGAAGCCTCAACAACACCCAAACTATACCATATAACTAATCATGGATGTAAGCCTCTCACAAGAAGATCAAACTCAATAAAACCATTCCTAAACCAAGGAATAACCATTCCTAATCCAAGGAAAATGCCCAATATAAAACCATCTCCCAAACTCAACTAGCATAACAACATATGCACATGGAGATAACCAATGCTAAACCATCTCTCAAATGAACCCTCTAGAACTAACTCATGTGCCATAGCTCAAGATCCATATCCATGAAAGACAAGCATAAATTTAATGCAAGTGAGAGAAACAATGGGCTATACCTCTCAAGTAGCAAACCGCTGAGTAGACCACGAGTGGGGAATGAGAATGCTCATCAAGATACCCAAGTCTCCAACCAAGACTCATCTAAGAACAATCTCCTCTCAAGTCCATATTAGGTGACTACCCCTCAGACTTCCTGCTGAAACCATCAACTGTCCCAACAAATACTTCTCTAATCCAAGAGAAATCAGCATCACCACCATCTCTAAGTATCCATGAGCACCTGTAACCAATCAATCCATGCCAACTCCAAATGCAACATAGCAATATCATGAAGTATCCAGCTTATGATCAGTGTACTCAATACCAAGAAACTAAACCAAGATCAATGTCAAAGTTCCAACCATGGCCTCAAGAACATAAACATGACAACATGATCTAACCATCTCAACCAAAGAGATAACATGCTCCACATGAACATACTATAACATGTCACAACTCTAAACGCATATCAAGAGTATACCATGACATAATAATAAAACCATCCTCATACCAAGGATAACATGCCAAATAAAAAATATAAACCACACCTTTGCCAAGAACCCTGTGAGTCCTCAAGATGCAACCCTCTCCATACACCATGAAGAAAACCATCTCCACATACCAGGAAGAACCATCTCCATACACCATGAAGATAACTAAGAACTCCATGAGTCCTCAAGATCTAACCATCTTCACACACCATGAAAATAACAAGTGCACCATGCAAATGTCAAAGATGCTTCTGCAACAACAGGATCTAAGACAAACTTCCAACATCTGCAAACACTCAATAAATATATCAATGCCAACAACTCCCACTCAACTGTGGTACCAAGTCACCTATGGCATCATAAAATCCATCCTCTCCAAACTAAGAAGATATAAACCAAACCAGGAACTAATCCTGCACTGTCACCCCATCACTATCACAAGCTCCCACTAAACCGTGTATCGAAGCTATCCATGACATCATGATGAAAAATCATCCTCTAACCATGAGAATCAACCAAGGCATTAAACCATCAAAGAACTCAAAGTGCACATCATGAGCTCCTCAAAAGAAAACCAAATAACCATGATCCTCAACCAAGAAGATATACCACCATAACCAAATTAGAAATCCAAGCTAATGAACATCAAGGATGTACCTGTATAACCAATTATGTCATGCCAAAATCCATGACACCATGATCACATCCATGAACCGAGCATCTGGCTCTCAAAGTATGTCCAACCTGTTAGCATAGTCAACCACAATCCTCCACCATGACTATACCTAGTAATAACATCTCATCCCTTCTACATGAAGATAAAATCATGTGACTTAGGGCATAGACAACCCAAATCCAAGCCACCAATCTGAATATGCATCAATAATGAAAGATCAATGGGCAAAGACAACCCATAACCAAGCTATAAATGCAACCTGTAAGTATAGACCGCTTACAACACTGCACAACTTGTAGACCCAACAAGTCATCATGCATATCCAAACACTGATAACCATATCATCATGAGACCAATCTGAAATATGAACTGAGTATACAATGACATCAAAACTTAAATCTCCAACGCCATAAACTCACAATGTTACCATAGTCAAAATATATACCATAAACTATTCAGATCAATATATCAATAGATAAATCATGCCAAACCTACACCAAATCTAAAGCATTGTGTAGAGCTCTTCAAGAGCTTTCCATTGACTACTCGAAGTCCCAAATTTGACTCCGTATGCCCAAGTTATGCCCCAATTCGTGCTCAAAATAAATAACATCTGACTTTAGGGCACTAAAAACATGACAAAATTTTAAAATCATAGAACCAAACCTATACCATGTTGTAGTGCTCTGAATTAGCTTTCCAACGCCTGTAAGAACTCTGAAATCCGATATTCTGAGAGAAAGTTATGGCTGTTTTACTAAGACAGTCTTTTTACCATTTTCAGTACGATTTTTCATTTTTAATTTTTTCAGTGACGAAAATTCCGACGAGATTAAATTTGACGGCCATCATGGGCTGAAACCAAAAAACTCTTTCATTTCCTCTGAACATGGCCAAACTAGGGCATATTATATATCAAAATTTATGAAAATGTTGACCCGGATCCAATGGTGAGGTCTATTTTTACCCAGGAGGTCATTTTTGCATGCTACCCCCTAAAACCCTCATTTAAATGAAACATCCGAAAAAAATATTTTTGTCCAACAATTTCACATGCCCAAATATTTTAACATCTCATCATAACAGCAAATCCAAAACCTTCAGATCTGCAATAAATCATTCATATATCTTGCCCTTTCTTTTATCCTCTCATGCATTCCCATGGATTCAATCTAGGGTTACAATAATAAAACCATAGCTCTGATACCACTTGTAAGGAAACTTGGCAACAAAGAATATAACCGTTTCCACATAACCCATAATAAATCTAAAATAAACATGGAATTAAAATCCACATGCAAGAGAAAAGACAACATACCCACAAAATGTGACACAAGATATACCCTAGGAAACCCTCATTGAGGGAAAAATCCAGCCTCCAAAAGCATCCATCATCATGTATTATTCAGCAAAAATACCATTGCCATACAACCATGGAAGCCTTCATGGCCATAGCCACAACCGAGTAAACTATGTGAACAAGCATGAATCCACACATCCCATGCCATGCTTTCAACCTTCACAAATGCTCCCTTGGCTAACCTGTCAAGCCTTGTCCCGCTCGACTCTTGCCTTTTGTCTTCTCCTTGTCACTCTCTCTCTCTATCTTATCTACAACAACTACCCTTGTGGCTACTTATATAGTAGCAAGTCCCACAAAACCACCAAGTGGTATTACATAAACCATGTGCTAAAACTATGTGCTACCTAACCCACTGACCCCACATTTAATATTGGACATTTAATTCTTTTCCCCAATATTAAATAATTACATCAAATATTATCACAATGTTACAATACAACTCATCAAGAATATTCCATGGGAATCTTTACATGTTGCACGTCCATCTAAGTACAACATTACATAATAAAATAAAATAATAAAATAAAAATATTATGCAATGTGTGCAACACCCATTATCTCAACAATATTGGGAGGAGGTCTTTAGAGATATGAGCTAGTGGATCATAGGGTATTGTTGGGTGACCTGACCAGTTATGAGATGTTCAAGAGAAAAGGATGGTTAGACTACTACCTAAGTCTAAAGGGGTTAGATGAAGAGATTTCTCTTCAATTTCTAAGCAACTTGAATGATGGCTTGGCAATGGTTAAAGGGCTAAAATTTGAGATTATAGAAGATGTTGTAGCTAAAGTTGTTGGGTTACCCTAGGAAGGAGAAAATTGGGTAAAGGATTTTGATTTTGATTTGGCTAGGGCACAATTCAGTTTGTACCCTAACCCTCCACTATGTTGGTGTTTTAAAATGTTGTGCTTCAAATTATCCCAATGAGAACAAAATCCATCTAGGGGCTGCTACTTCCCATCTACAACATATCCTTTCAAACACCAGGCTAACTATAAGGCTAGACCCTTCTTCTACTTTGGACTTAGCAAAAACCTAGGTGGGTATACCTATAGATTCTTCATATGGTACCAGTTGTTCAAAAACATACACTTGAATCTAAACAACTTAAGATTAGACCACATCAACCACCTCAATGCCAAGTTATTTCACCTTCACCTTGAACTTGCCGCAGCTCTCCGTCTAGACCTTTGGATCAGGTTAGAAACCTCTTCCTATGCTAGAGCAGTGGGGCGGCAGGTACAGTGCAGCATCAGACAAAAAGCCAAGTTTTGGCGCCTGCTCCAACGTTCACGCAACTGTAATGCTTCCTCTTCGATCGGCACTTCTCGGCTCTCTCCTGTCTGCGACTCCTCTCTTCGTTCAGCCTCCTCTTTGGCTGATGTCCCCAATGCAGTGGTAGACCACGCTGGCCTGTCTGCTCCTTTGCTTGGCAATCCCGTGGCCCCTCTTGCACCTACGTGTCCTCATCACTCGCATGATCCAGACTAGTCATCTTCAGCCCAGCGCGCTCCTTCCTCGCGAGTCTTCCATTATCCCTCGCTGGTTGCTTCTTCACCAAGACGCTTGGCTCCAGCTCCGCAGAGCATCACTCCAGCGCCTTCTCCCGTCTTGGACCCATGTGTCTCTCCTCGGAGCGCTTCCAGCCCTGATCCTCACCACTCGTTGGCAGCTAATATACACAGGCAGCACAATGACCCCTTGGTCATTCCTAACATGGGGTCCTCCAGTAATCGGTTGCAGCAGTCTCCCATCCTTGGCGCGCTCGATCAGAGGTCCTCCCCCTCTCAACGGTCATCTTTGCTCAACAGATCTCTTCCAACTTGCATAGGTACGCCTCCTATTCACGCGTCCTCCTCTTTCATGCTTGATAAGTCTTGCATTAAATTAGTAGATCGTGGATTTGATGGATTGAGGTGCCCCTCGCACCTACCACCTCCCCTTATTGGTGCGGGTCATGTCACCCAAAGGTGTGCCGACCTTATGTCAGCAGCCCCCACAGCCACTGCCTTAGGCCTCAGTTCGACCTTGCCCACGTCATCTTCTCCTGTCCCTTTGTCCTCCTTGCCTTCCCTTCCCAGTGAGACCTCCTCTCCTTTCACCTTTCGGGATGTCTCACCCTCCTCGGTCTCATTGTGCACTCCCCCTATTCTACCTGTACCCCTGAGCTCTCCTCTTTCCACCTCTTTGGTTCACGATTGGGAGAATAAAATCGTGGTCAATTTATCTAGTGCCAGCATTGACCCGCTGTCCTTTAATTTTCTTAAGCGAGGTCTCAATTTTACTTGCACCCCTATTGCCATCCCTCATGTCAAATTTTTGATTGAGATTGAGAATGCCATTAGTGGCCTAGCTGCGGATGTCGCCGAAGAAATTAGGCAAGACTGTGCGGTGGCCCTGAGGCATGCCAAGCCACCTAGGCGCAATATCCCCAATTCTGAGATGCGCGCCTTCCATGACTTAATTCGCAGTAATGACATTGTCATTACCAAAGCGGAAAAAGGTAATGCCACTGTTGTTATGAACAGGCAGGACTACGTGTCTAAAGTTCTGGACTTACTCTCAGATCCGAATAGCTACAAGATCCTCTCTCGCAACCCTTGCTCTATGATCCTTACGAGAGTCAAGTCCAGTTTGGCCAAGTCCTCGTTTGATGAGTCAACAAAGAAAAAACTGTTGCCTTCTAAAGAGGTGACCCCTCGCATCTATGGGGTTCTGAAAATTCACAAACGTGGCATCTCTTTAAGACCAATTGTGGATACCATTGGCTCTCCCACATACTTGTTGGCCTCCCACCTTGCCAAGATCATCTCGCCTCTGCTAGGAAAGTCTGACTCTTTCATCAAAGACTCCAACCATTTTGTCCAATTCATTCAGGACACCAAGTTGGAACCTAGCGATATCTTGGTTAGTTTTGATGTGGTTTCCCTCTTCACCAAGGTCCCCATTCTTGACTCCATCAATCTTGTCAAACGCAAGCTCGGGGATGAGATCGCAGAGTTGGTTGAGCTTTCTTTAAGATCCACCTTCTTCTCTTTCCAAAATGTCTTCTATGAACAAGTCGATGGAGTAGCCATGGGTTCGCCCCTCTCCCCGGTCATTGCCAACCTCTTCATGGAGCATTTTGAGGAGATGGCTATCCAGTCCTTCCCCCTCAAACCCAAATGGTGGAAACAATACGTTGATGACACTAATGTTTGTTGGCCACATGGGCTTGAGAACCTTGAACTATTTCACTCTCACATCAATAGTTTGGTCACCAACATTTCCTTCACCAAAGAGCTCGAGTCAGACTATCAGTTGCCTTTCCTAGATGTCCTTCTTATACGAAAGGCTGATGGGTCATTCGATCACAAGGTTCACCGTAAAACCACCCACACTGACTTGTACTTGCACGCATCCTCCCACCATCACCCTAGCCAGAAGGTTGGCATCCTTAAGACCCTCGCCCTCAGAGCTTTCAAAATCTGTGATGACGACAACTTGCATGAAGAGCTCACCCATCTTCGTCAAGTATTCATGTTAAATGGATATTCTCACAGGCAGATCTCTAAGGTTATCAACCGAGCCAAGTCCTTCTTTCTTTCTAGGTGTACTCTCAGTCCTCCACCCAACCAGCCTCCCCGGTTTGCCACCCTTCCTTTTGTTGATGGCATCTCTCAGAAGTTGGCCAAGATCTTATCTAAAAAGGGTCTTCATACTGCTTTCAAACCCCTTTCGCAGTTGCGTCATCGAGTTCCTCCCCTTAAGGACACCAAAGACTCTTTCCTCGACTCGGGAGTCTACAAGATTGAGTGCTCTTGTGGGGCCCCTTACATAGGGGAAACAGGCCGTTCTTTTCATACCAGAATTCGGGAGCATGGTGCAGATATCAGACATGACAGAACCCATAAATCTGCCCTTGCTGAGCATTCTTCGGCCACCAAGCATCACATTTGTCTGGAGACCGCCAAAATTCTTTCCAAGGAGGATAACTTCTTCAAAAGAAAACTTAAGGAAGCTATTGAAATTAACTATCATCCCATCAACCTCAATCGAGATGATGGATGGTCCATCAGCTTGTCTTGGCAACCTCTCCTGGGCTCGCTTAATACTCAGCATCACCCTTGATGCTTCTCGAGCTTTCCTGCCCCCCCTGGTGTGTCCCCTAGCCTTCCCTTGTCACTCCCCCATTTTGGCCTGTTCGGTTTATGGGGGAGCGCCCCCCCCCTGTTCGGTTTATGTGGGTGCCCCCCCCCCCCCCCCCCCCTCCTTTCGTCTTCAGTCTCTTAGCCCCACCTTATGGTCTCTAAGCTCCTCCCTCCTCATGTTCTCTGTGTTCTTTTTTCAGGTTGCTTCCTGTTGTCTCTCCACTCTTTTTTCATTTCGTCTTAGCCCTCTGTGTCGCTCTAACCCTCGAGCTCTTTCCTGTGCCGGTGGTTTCAGCCTTGGGTCTTCCATCTTGATGTCTTGTTTTTTTATTATTATCCTCATTTATTTATTTATGATTTGTTTTTTATCTCTTTGTGCTTGTATTCTTTAATCTGGGTTGGTTCCAGTGTTGTGTTTGTTTCGCACTCATGGCATATTTACGCATTTTCTTATAGTAGCATTTTTAGTTTTCAAGTTCGATCTATTTATTTAGGGTTTTTTGCTCCTGAGCTTATTTTTATTTATTTTGTTTATAGCTTCTTTGTTTTGGTATTAGGGTCCTCTCTCATGTTTATCTTCTTGTTTTTTCTCTTGGGGATAAAATTATATTTTTTTGGCTTGTTCGATTTTATTTAGATATAGTTGTATATAAGTTCTTAATATTTGCACATGCTTTTATTTATTTATTTTTTGTTCTTTTATATATTTATGTAAGGGATTGAGCCTTCTTTATTTTTATTATTATTATTTTAATATTTAATTTTTTAAGTCCTAATTTTTGTATTTTCAACCTCTTATAGTTTTTTATTCTTTTTCATAATCGTGTGCTTCCTCCTTTTTCACGCTGATCCTTAATTTTTTAATTTTTTATTTATCTACTTATTTATTTATTTTTTAATTTGTATTTAGTTATTTATTTTTTATCATTTTTTAATGCTTATTAAAAATTCCTTTACATCTATACACATTATCTGCATTTTTACATATGATTGGTTATTCTGTACCGGTTCTCTTGGTGGTTATGTCTTTTTTTTTGGTCCTCTTGGTCTTTGTGCCCCTCCCCCCCCTCTCCTTTTAGGACTGCTTGTGGTTGTCCTGGTCTGCACATTCCATATTCTGATGTTCTCTTGTCCTGATGATGGATCATGTAGTATGATCCGAAACGTCGATGCTAAAACTCACACAATCTAATCTAGAAACATTGCTCACATACTAATGGATTGTGGAAATCTGATTATGTTAACTTAAGATTAAATCCTTATTTCTCCTATACTTATGTAATAAAAAAGATGTGCAATAGAAAGTTGCAAATCCTATGAAATCCAAAAGTTGAGTGAGGGCCTACTTTGAACTCTTAAATGGAAAGGGAAATGAATGATTATAAACTTGATTTTAGCATATCCCAAATACGCAATAGTAAGAAACATGTTGATCCTATAGCTAATTAGTGCCTTATCTACTAGGTAGTTCCATACACTAATACATTTGGATCCAATTTTCAACCAAGGTATATTGCTATTTTTCTCATCAAAATTTCAACCAAACTACAAGTTGGTCAAAATGTTGATGAATACATTCATCAAAATTTTGACCAACCTACAATTTAGTAATCAAAATTTTAACCAACTTGCAATTTGCTCAAAATTTTTCCAAAAAAAATAGTGATGAACCTTGGTCAAAATTCAACCAAAATTGGTCAAAAATTGGGTCAAAATTTACGATTGATAAATGACACACATACATCTATGATACCAAAGACGTATTCCATATATCAAGATATACAGATCTATCCTATCACTTTTTCAATCACACATTAGTGTTCATAAAGAAATCATTCTTATGAAATATCCTTCTCAAATAACCAACAACCCTATCAAATACATCAAGCATTTACTTGGCTCTATATTCCAACAGAAAAACATATGAGACATACAACCTTAAGGGGATGAAAATGGGTCTAAGTTCTTTGTCCCTGAACCATAAAATATTGCAAATTATAGAGATAGGAGATGAGAATCAGAATGAAACTAAGAAGTTTTATGCTCATTGTATTCATTCCTTTGAGACTATAAATTCAGTATGCATGTAAATAACTCCTGAAACCAATAAAGAGATCAGAACTATGTATATTAGATTCATTTTCTATTGTTCATACAAGAGAAAAGGCTAAAGAAAGTGGTATCACATTCATGACAAAAATTTGAACCTAACTAGAACCATCCTTGTGTTATCACAACAATGGAAACATCCAAGAAATGGAATCCTTACAATGAGAGAAAAAGAGAAAGATATAGGAAAGGAAGAAGAAGATGGATTTGATCTAGAAGTGACATGTGTCCACTTGAATATCCATTCCCTATTATTGCAAAGCATCTCACTTCTCTCTACAACCAAAATCAGATAACAAACTTGAAATATCTCCTCCTAATGGTGAAAAACCCTATTCTTTCAAACAAATTAGGTATGCATCTGAAATGCTGATAAAACCTTCACTAAACTAACTTGGAGGTGAGAAACTCCATCCATAACTACATCCCTACTACCTCTAGCATTCACCTAGTTCACCATTTTGCCACTATTTAGATCTGAACTACCATAACTAAAAGTTGTAAAAAATTGAGCACCTCATACAAAAAACCTAAATAACTTGAACATACTACCTTGTATGCAGAAACAAACAACAAATATAGAAATTTTGTTCACTCTTGATTCCAACAGTGTATGATAGTCATATGTCGACACATCAAAAATGCCCATAATCTCAGTTTAAACATCAAGTCCGTGAACTGGCTCATGGGTCTACATCTCCTTTCAATTTTTTATGAAAATATTAAGAAAACCATAAAATTCAAACTTTATGATATATCCATTTTTTATTTAAAATGCATGTACATTCTTTTCAAAAAGGAAAACAATTAAAAATCATTTTTGCACCTTTGAAAATTTCATCTAATTTCTATTTTGGGTCAAACTACTTTGATCGACCTGACACATGGCATGATGTGATTCATCTGACCTCTGCATTATTAGCTACCACCAGGTACCATGTGGCACTATTTTATTGGCTCTACTAGTTCACCACATGGTAGTCTCCTATTGGACCTCTTGTTGGTTGGTCACCGTGCTACATCATCACTTATTGGCCCATTGCCATGTCACCACCATGGGTCATCCTTTGATTTGGCATAAGTCTTCCTTACCACATCACTGTTGACCAAGGCACACTACGATGTGGCATAATGTCACTTTCCCACATTCTCTAACGGTCAAGCAACTTCAAAATGTGGGGAAGCATCAACTGTTGGATCAGACATGTAGTGTAATCTAGACCATCGATTTTGGATCCACAACATCATTACCAACTTCAAACATCATGCCAAGTGTCATGTTACAATTTTCCCATCTAGATGTCAATGTGTTGCCTCTTGGTTGGTCATGAATCTATCTTAGCTATCCATGTCAAAATTTCTTACATGCCTCTCCAATAAACTTGGGCCCCATGTGAGAAGGCTTGCATTTGAAAGTAGCGTGTCTTAAAGACACTTGGTAATAGATTGTTTGAATATTTTTTTAAAAAAAGAGTGCCCTAGTGCAAGCGGTGTGGGATGAATACTTTAATGGAAAATTTGATATCATGCACAGACTCCTTCCATCAAATCATGTGTACATTCATGTTGAAAACATGCTCATGGCATGCTAAAATTTCTCCCAAACTCCTCCATTCAAGCCATACTAATCCTTGTTTTTCTGTTTGAAACAGGGGTCAAAATTACCATTTTCTTCAACTTTCCATCTCCAGCTAACAAGCATACTATTCAGGACAAATTCCTTCATATTAAAAATCCCAGTTATGCAAGTCACATCGTTACCTTTTTTGAACTTTGAACCCCATTACCTCTCTTTACGTAGGAAATGCCTAGGCCATGCGAGAGATTCTACAACCATGAATTCATGTAGGTGTCCACTCTTACTAGAATAAGATATGAAGGAAAACTCTTAGCCTTATCAGTATAAGTTCTGCAATCAATTGCCCTACGTAGTGACCATTTTTGTCAATCAATTTATCATCTTTTGCAACTCTTGGAGCTAGCATAAAGTCCACTACTCAGACACTTCTCTAAAAGCTTCGCTACCTTTCTTTCCACCACTTTCATGGCCCTTAGATCTAAAATTTTGACTTTGACTTTACCTGCAATATCCTCAACTTACGGCTTGGATGGGCATCAGTCCCCTAGTCACAAAAATTTGGATGTGCTAACATGACAAAGCCTCCACGTTCCTATTGATCTAAAACCATGAAAGACTCCCCCTTCCTTGTGTATTTTGCTCCATCCAATGGGAATGGTACCCTGCTCTTCCTTCTCGGTGTCATCCTCATCGAGTTCCACAAGAGCCAGTAGTTCACTGTTATGCTATTGCAGTTTTCACGTGGATGTTCATATGGGATATTTGCAAAGTTGTGACCTAGTCTCTATTTCATTAAGTCTCTCATAGTTTTGTGACATGTGTGGGAGGCTATGGCTACAACAAAAATAGATTTGCCAAATTGGTTTCAAGACTTTCAACAATTGAAATAGGATATGGGATTTTGCAAAGAAAAACATGTTACAGAGGAGGCAAGTATTATGCTTGCTTGTTATTTGCTACTCCTTGAGAGTCTCGTGCATTTCTTAATCATCAAATGATAAGGACATCATTAAAAACCACATTTCTTGGTTGCAACAATACTAACTTCATTATATGTGGCACAAACCACTTTTTACCTACAAACCAATGTTATTAATTGACAAACCACATATAGCAGTTCATAATGATACAAAATAATTGAGTGAATACATTACTTTACTCGCCTTGTTCAACTTATATTCTCCCTTATCTTCAACTTATATTCTCCCTTATCTTAAAAAGTGATGAATCCTTTGATACACTCCTAATAATTGATATCTTTTTAACCTTTGAATATTTTCAATTTCTCAACACCTTATCAATATGATGAAACCAGTCAAACCTCAAACTGGGTCTAGCTAAAAAAAATATTTTCAAACAATTGAACCCTCAAAATGATCCAATGAGCATCTAACATTGATTAAAATTGAATCCAACCACTAAAACATCATTAAAAAACATTTTATCACTTATCTACAAAATTCTAATTTCGTGCCAAGAGGTCCTCTTACTAGTGTTAAAAACTTATTGAAAATAACATCTGGGTGCTGAAATCAAACATACTGATTCTTTGTTTCACATTCTCCTACCCTGTCAAATCTCGTGTCATGACAACACTAAGGTCAAAAGATATTGACCAAAAAAGTTGCCTTCTAAGAATCGCCTGCAAGTAGACATGTTAGCAAACTAAAAAATGCATTCTGTTTTGGCTTCAAAAATAGGATAAACTAATAGTTGGGGGCACAAAAACTGGGGCATTAGTTCACTATCACAAGGAGAGTATAAAATGATGAATAACTAGGTGAATTTGGTGAATGGTCAAAGTGGGGTACTTGCATTTACAGAACTGGGAACACTGATAGAAAACTGATTTTTGCAAATGGAATAGACCTGGGAAAGTGTCCAGATGAATTTGTTAAGACTTGCAAAATGGCACACTTTAAGAATTTTCAAGATAGAACACAATGGTGCAATCCATTTGGTTTAAGAAATCACAGATTTAGATTTATGACATCCCAAATAGGGGTACTAATTAATCTACATTTCTTGACACCGGTGAAACTTTAGAAGTTGCATTTAGAATCGCTTTTGAAAATAAGTTTAATGGATTCCTCATAAGCTCAAATCTGAAATATAATAAATATTTGACCTATAGAATGAAATGCAAATGGAATTTTATCATTTTGTTCAATTGGGTCAAAGTTATAACTAGTCAAATAGGGCCTCCCAAAATTTTGAATATTTTACATCAGCATGACAATAGTAAAAAACCAAATTTGATAGATTCAAAACCTATTCAAAACATGTTGAAACGAATTAAAATCTAAAACATAGGCTCTTTGATATGTGTACTAAATATTCCCAAAGAAATGAGTCATGAAACATTACTAGGTATGAGATATTCAATTGCAAACTATGCTACCAGTCGATGTTTGACACAGGCAAAAATGCAGATTTGAACATTGCTCAAAATGGAAGTTCATAAAATAACTCAAAATGGAAATTTATCTTCATGGGATGCATGGATATGCTTAATGCAAGTTGTTAGAAATATTAAACACCTCTTAGGCCTAAAAAGGACAACCAAGTACACATGCATTAAATGGTCTTATAAGGGCTCAAATGCTTTGAATGTTACTTAAATTGGGGGTGCAAATTTGAGTCCCAACACACTAGGCATAGATAAGAAGCAAGGCACTTCTAGATTATATTTTCCCTTACTTCAAGAGGAATTTATTATCTAGTACTACATGTGTGAAGATCACTATACATATTTGCATGCCTTACATTCCAAGATTTTGGCTCATCTTCAGCAAGAAACTAGAAGGGTAAATATTCCTAATTTCTTGTTTAACATTGTGAAAAAGCAAGATTATTTAATACACTCAAGAAAGGAACAGTTTTTCTCCCATCTTTTTTTCATAAAATTAATTGTGTATAGGGAATTAAACAAACAATCAATTGGTACATGGGAAGAGTTTCTGCAATTAAATGAGGTAGAAACTAGATTGATCAACCCTAGAGGCCAGGGTGTTGGGCGAAGGGAAAGAGCATCCACTTCTTTTTTTTGCAAAGTTATTCCAAGAACATAAAATGTTCCTAAAACCTCTCCCTATACTTCTAGACCATCTATGAAAATACTTTACAAAGTTGATTCCTCCATTTCTAGCAAGGAAAAAAGTGAAAATAAAGAAACTACTATTTCCCCCAAAACCCCATTGTCTGTAAAGACTAGGTCCACTATTTGAAGAAGCAAGGGTGAAGCTATGGAACTGGGAGAGGAAAAATTAGAAAAACAACTTGAGAGTGAAAATAATATCAATGAAACCTTACACTCACAATGGAGGAAGCTTCAAATAAACCTCATGAAGCAACTATAGTAGAAATGACTACAAGTAGGAGGAAATTAAAGAATCCTCCATGCTTGTCTACACCCCCTATAAGAAGAAGTTTGAGGATTTGTGAAGGTAATAGGGTTCCTAAAGCTTATGTTCCAATAGTTATCCTAGAGTCCTCTAAGTTTGTGATGGAGTCATCTTTAGAGGGAAATTTTCAACAAAATGTAGCATGTTACTCTAACAACTAGAGTCCACAACTAGAAGTTGACCTTAGTGTTAACTATGTAGTTGTTGATAGTGATAAGGATTCTAAAGATTCTAAAGCATTTGAGGATTTTGACGAAAATCTTGTTATGCGGGACACTTGTGAGAATTTAGAAAACCTTCCTTTTGAGGAATACTCAGAATTTAGACAAGAAGTTGTTGACAAAGTGATAGAAAAGCTCAATCAGGATGTACTAGAGATGCTCGCTAAAGCACTAGCTATGTCTAGTAAGAAGGAGAATGTGGTCACAAAACTTGTTATAAGGAAGGGATACTTCTCTGCACCATAAAGTGGCATAAAAATTCCTCACCTAACATTTGACTAGGTAGATATTCTCAGCCAAGAACTATCACCACCACCTGATTTGTCTACACCTTGGTCCCCTGTCTATAGGGATCAACTTAGATCAATAATTATTGTGGGAAAGAGCACAATGGAATTTAGAAAGATAAAAATTGAAACATTTCATTGATGAGAATGGCCATCAATTAAAGAAAAGCTTAGGCCAAAATGAAATTTTGAAGAGGAGGATTGAAAAAATCACATGGTTGATTCCTAAGCTCATGAAATATAGATCACCATCTTCGGTGTATGCATTATTCCTCAATGAATGACTTGTCAATTTCAAATTGACAAAAAATGTGGAAGGGTTTAATTCTTGCATTTCAAATCCTCATGAATTTTATGATGCATTCTAGTCTATTCCAATGCCTCTAAAGAATTTATTGTGTGAATTATATCTACATAACCTGGCAGTGCCAAATGATACAGAATAGAACTCACTCCTTTATGTAGGATATGTACAATTAAAGGAAATTATGTCTTGGGTGTAGAATGAGATAAGTATGGAACACCAAGTTGTGCCATATAGGGAAAATGAGATGAAAGCTCCTTTTGTCATCAAACCATAAATTCAAAATTCTCAGTAGACATTTTTGGATTTGATTTCTATTCTAGGAAACCCTAGTGGAGCTAATAAAGTATACCTAGTAAGAGAGAAAGCCTTTGTAGATTGGGAGAAACATTCATCTCGTGATGTTGAAATAAAAATCATTGCTTCATGAGAAAGATGGACATAGATGCCACATGACTTGAAGATAAGGGAACTTGACTCTCCTTAAAATTTAACTCTTGTCACTACTAGAATTCCATGGTATATCAATTTGGGAAAAAATCTGCACCAATACTAGCTTCCATTAAGGTTTCAACCTCCCGTTCTCTTGCAACCATTACTAGCAATGAATGACAATGCAAAGGATCATGATATGTCCACTGAAGTTTGGTGATAGAGAAGGCTCAGGAAAAATTGTGCATACTTTAATTATGTTAAGAATGAGCTTAGTGAGAGGACTACTACTGATTGGAGAGTTTGTGCCAAAATTAAGAATTTTATGGTTCCTAGAGACCAACAATATTTCATTTGCGGGGAATGATGGGCCTCCAAAAGGGACATCTTTCTAAGTTCTTTTTATCTTACTTTCAAATAGTTATCTTGTAAATAGTCATGACGCTATGCTTTCAATCATGTGAATTTATGATTTTTTATGTATATATATATATATATATATATATATATATATATATATATATATATATATATATATATATATATATATATATATATATATATATGTATGTATGTATGTATGTATATGTATATATATGTATGTATATGTATACATACATACATACATACATATATATATATGTATGTATGTATGTATGTATGTATGTATGTATACATACATACATACATATATATATATATATATATATGTATGTATACATACATACATATATATATATATGTATGTATACATACATATATATATATATATATGTATGTATGTATGTATACATACATACATACATACATACATACATACATATATATATATGTATGTATGTATGTATGTATACATATACATACATATATATACATATACATACATACATACATATATATATATATATATATATATATATATACATACATACATACATACATATATATATATGTATGTATGTATGTATGTGTGTATATATATATGTGTGTGTGTGTGTATGTATGTATATGTATATATATATATGTATGTATGTATGTATATACATATTCATACATACATATATATATACATATATCTATATATCTATATATATATATATATACATATATCTATATATCTATATATATATACACATATATATATATATATATATATATATATATATAAACATATATATACATATTGATGCAAGAGCATCTTGGATTTACTTGGTGACTAGTTTTGAGTTCATGGAAGGAGGATTAATAGTTGCTTTGGAGGGTTTTTGGACTGGTGCTCGACATACACTGGGAGTTCGGCATGGTCTTGGGAGCTCGGCATGGTCTATGGAGCTCAGCATGGTCTGGGAGCTCGACATGGTCTTGGGAGCTCAACATGGTCTATGGAGTTTGGCATGGTCCAAGGAGCTCGACATGGTCTATGGAGCTCGGCATGGTCTACGAGCTCGGCATGGTCTTGGTTACTTGGCATGGTCTTTTGGAGCTCAGCATGGTCTTGGAGCTCGGCATGGTCTTGGTTGCTCGGCATGGTCTTGGTTACTCAGCATGGTCTTTTGCTACTTGGCATGGTCTGGAAATTTGGTGCCTGTTACATCTCATGTAACTAATTTTATATAATGAGTTAGAGGATGAAAATTTCAAGGATTGAAGAGGGCCTAGATTTCTAACTATGGTTCAAAGATCAAATTTAATTCATTCGGAGCTAGGAGATATCACAATTTTACTAAGACATTGATTTTGGGAATTTAATTGTTACAGGAGGCCACCTCGTGGCATTTAATTTATGTATTTGCATTTAATTTGTGTTTTGGGCCGACTTGTGGCTTAGATTGGTATAAGTAGGGGTTATGGAGAAGTCTTTAGATATTATTCATTCACTCAAAAGAGGAGTGAGGGTGGGAAGTAGTTGGAGAGTGAGTTTTCCTGTGTCTGTGAATAGAGCATCAAATGTGAGGTAGTTTACAGCAAGATCTTGTATGAAGTTGGAGCAAAGCTAGTAGCTATGGCTTGGAAAATAAGGAAATTTCTTGGTGGGCTTGCGAGCACAAGTTGAGATCTTCGTTGGTGGTTTTTACTAGAGTGTGGATTTGGACTAGCTAGGGATTGATTTGGATCTTGAGGGATCTTGTAGAACTATTACTTGCTATTGTATTTTGCCATAATCGAGAAGGCCTTACAGCCTGACACATTGAATGTAATCATTTATATTTTATGAATATATTATTATGATTTGGTATTAGATCTTTCATTCTTTCTTCTTGTTGTTGTGTTTCCACTATGTGGTTGTATATCATTGCATTAGGTGGTATCAGAGTGAAGGTTGTTCCTAAGTATGTAGACAGAATGTCAAAGCTGAGGTAGTTTGCACCAGGATTGGGATGAAGAGGGTTGATCTTGTGCCTAATTGATTGATGAATGTAAAGATGGACACTTGATTTTGTTGAGGCATGATTGTAGAGAGTTTGTGAATTGCAAATCTATGGTCCTAGACTTGTGATGTGGTTCCTGATTGTTTGTGCAAGGTGGTAGGTTGCAATCTAACTTGAAAACAATTTGGTTGTCACAAGAGGTGTGGGAAGGATTTGTTGCAGAGGGTTTATGAAGATCTTGGGAGATGGATCTGAGAGAATTGGACCCTAAGATGATTTTGGATCTTTGTGATGTGGTGGAAAGGAAGGTTTGATGTGGTGGAGAGGAGGTTTTTTGAGATGACTACTCGATTTGAAGCTAGCTTGACTGATCATGTTAAAGACAAGGTGAGGAAGGAATTTTGTAGCTATTTATGGAGCTAGAGTCTACCGATCCAAAAGAGAGTTGTTTGGCCAATTAAGAGACTTGTTTGTGAGAGAAGATGGCATAGGGAGGTTGAGTTTAGTTTTGTTGATCAGTTTATGGAGTCTAATACAGAACCTGCAGAATAGCTGGAAGTTGTTGCTGAAAATATTCCTAACCTTGTTGATGCTAGGATGGACATTGGTTTTCATGATTAGTTGGATGATACTGACATGGAAATTGTAGAGCACTTGGTCATGGATGATCTGGTTGCTATTGGTGGTGAGTTGTGTATGCAGAGCATCTTGTTGTAAGAAATGAGGTGGTTGGTGTTGAGAGTTTGGCATGTGTTGATGGAGATCTTCATGTTGCTACTAATGTGGATTTTGTGGCTGATATGGAGTTTTTTGCTGTTGGTGTGGATTCACTAGTTGTTGTTGCGGATGAAGATTTGATGTTGAAGCATTATGTTCAGTTTGTTCCTAGGAGTGAGCATGTTGATTAGATGGTTGAGATTTTGGTGTTTGATAGAATGATGTGGATGTGGATGATGTGCAGATTGGTTTTCTTATCCCTTTTGGAGTGAAAACCTTTGGTGAAGATGAAGTTGGTTGTTGCTCTTTCTTTGGGCACCAAAGTGTGGGACACACTTTTCTATTTACCTAGGGAGTCTGATGCAGGAGAATCTTGGATTTACTTGGTGACTACTTTGGAGTTCATGGGAGGAGGCTCAATAGTTGCTTTGGAGGGTGTTTGGACTAGTGCTTGGCATACACTAGGATCTCAGCATGGTCTTAGGAGCTCGACATGGTCTATGGATCTCGGCATGGTCTGGGAGCTCGACATGGTCTATGGAGCTTGGAAAGGTCAAGGGAGCTCTGCATGGTCTATGGAGCTCGTCATGGTCTTGGTTACTTGGCATGGTCTTTTGGAACTTGGCATGGTCTTGGAGCTCAACATGGTCTTGGTTGCTTAGCATGGTCTTAGTTACTCAGCATGGTCTTTTGCTGCTCAGCATGGTCTAGAAATTTGGTGCCTGTTACATGTCATCTAACTAATTTTCTAGACTGATTTAGAGGATGAAAATATCAACGATTGAAGAGGGCCTAGATTTCTAACTGCAGTTCAAAGCTTAAGTTCTAATTCATTCGGAGCTAGGAGATATCACAATTTTATGAAGACATTGATTTTGGGAATTTACTTGTTGTAGGAGGCCAACTTGTGGCATTTAATTTATGTATTTGTATTTAATTTGTGTTTTGGGCCAACTTGTGGCTTAGATTGGTATACATAGGGGTTTTGGGGAAGTCTTTAGATATTATTCATTCACTCAGAGGAGGAGTGAGGGTGGGAAGTAGCTAGAGAGTGAGTTTTCATGAGTCTGTGAACAAAGTGTTGAATGTGAGACAGTTTACAGCAGGATCTTGGATGAAGTTGGAGTAGAGCTAGTAGTTGTGGCTTGGAAAACAAGGAGATTTCTTGGTGGGCTTGTGAGCACAATTTGAGATCTTCCTTGGTGGTTTCTACTAGAGTGTGGATCTAGACTAGCTAGGGATTGATTTGGATCTTGAGGGATCTTGCAGAACTATTACTTGCTATTGTATTTGGTTGTAACCAGGAAGGCCTTACAACCTGACACATTGCATGTAATTAGCTATATTTTATAAATATATTATTATGATTTGGTATCAGATCTTGCATTGTTGCTTCTTCTTTTTGTATTTCACATTTCATCACACACACACACACACACACACACACATATAGTTGTGGAAGATACATTCGTGTGCTAAAACACCAAAGAGAAATAAATGATTTTCCTCACTTAGGAAGGTTTAGCAATCCACGGTTGGTTTTGACTACTCCAACCCTAAAATGTTGACTCTTGAACACACAAAAAACATCTCCAAAATAATCAATGCACACACAACCTCCATATATATATATATATATATATATATATATATATATATATATATATATATATATATATATATATATATATATATATATATATATATATCATCAATATTAAAGAAAAGGTGTATAGTTCTAATTACCACTCTTGCAAATCCCATTGCTATAGGAGGAAAACTACCCAAAACATAGAATAGATAGGAAACATTTATAAACATGTATAGCTACTTCATTATGTCATTTTTGTCCATGAATTCAAGCAAATATTAGGGGAAAGGTGTATAGTTCTAATTACCACTCTTGCAAATTCAAGAAAATATTAGAGAAAAGGTGTATAGTTTTAATTACCACTCTTGCAAATCCCATGCTATAGGAGGAAAACTACCCAAAACATAGAATAGATAGGAAACATTTATAAACATGTATAGCTACTTCATATATATATATATATATATATATATATATATATATATATATATATATATATATATATATATATATATATATATATATATATATATATATATATATATATATATATATATATATATATATATATATAGACATGAAGTAGAAATATGGTTAGTTTAAAAATGCTATATTTTCTTGAATTCATGGACAAAAGTGATATAATGAAGTAGCTATACATGTTTATAAATGTTTCCTATCTATTCTATGTTTTTTATAGCTTTCCTCCTGTAGCAATGGGATTTCCAAGAGTGGTAATTAGAACTATACACCTTTTCTCTAATATTGATGATATATATATATATATATATATATATATATGGAGGTTGTTTGTGCATTGATTATTTTGGAGATGTTTTTTGTGTGTTCAAGAGTCAACATTTCAGGGTTGGAGTAGTCAAAACCAACCGTGGATTGCTAAACCTTCTGAAGTGAGGAAAATCATTTATTTCTCTGTGGTGTTGTAGCACACGAATGTATGTTCCAACCCTTTCTATTTTCCTAGAGGATTTATTCATGGTTAATTCTATTTCTAGTTTGAACTTTATGAGTTTGTAATTAATCCTCATTAATGGGATTTATCTTAGATTTAGGAAGTACTTGTAGTTTCCTTTAAAATAACAACAATTTTAACTTTGAGGGCAGTCAGGAAAGAAAAGAATGAGTTGATTTTCATTAAATAAAAGTGTGATATTTTTTTTCAATCAAGTGTAATCTTTCACCATGAATGAATAGATTGCACAGTTTAAGTTTATATCTCTTATCTTGATTGTATTTTTTGTTCACTCATCCAAGGGGCCCACTTGGTGAGTGAACTATTTTGTTAGAATAAATTTAATTTCCTTTTTTATTTCTATGTAAGGTAGAATTGTGTTGCTGTTGTAGTCATTGATAAAAGAATTGGTGAACTGTTCTTGTAGCATAAGCTATTAGAGTAGCTTCTATCCATGATTGTATGCTTTGCTAGAGTAATTTCACTTACTATTTGTAGTTTAGTTTTCCTAAAGCTCAAGCATTTGAATTCCATAGGTTAGTCTTAGATTAAGAAGGTCTAAAGCATATACTTTCCAAATGTCATTCCAAGTTTACATCCTTGGTTGATAATTAAATGAGACTAAATAATTCATTTAGATACTAATTAGGGTGTCCAATCCTAAATAGGCAATCAATTTATATAGGTTTCTAATACTATTATTTGGCCAACTAATGATCATTTATTATGTTTATCTAATTTTTTCAGGATTTCCATCTGTTACACAATTTAATGCTTGTAGAACTATCCATCCATCGACCACTAAGGCACAAGTTCAAATACCTATGGTATGAACTTTTGAAGACAAATAATTTGTATTATTTTTATGTATACATTTTTATTGACTTATCTTCAACTTTGATTCATGTATAATAATGTATTTTTGTTTTAAGAATAGGAGATGGATCATACTTTTTCCATATAGGCCTTAGTATAGTTTATTTTTGACTCCATCTTTTGACCATTTCAGACATGTCAATGATCATCATGGTAGCATATCTCTAGACACATCTATGACACTAGCTACTACTAAAGTATGATATATATGTTTTTATTTCAAAAAAAAATAGGTGTAAATCATGTATTTTTTAATTTACATACTTTATAATTCATGTATATAATTTTGACTCAAGGCTTATATATCCATTATTTTAGGAAAATGACACCATGAGTGATGTTGGGAACATAGGACTAAGCCAGATGGATTTATAAACATCATCCTTTCATGTTAGTATTATGATTTATACATAGTTCATTATGATCTTGATCAAATCTTTTAAATTTATGTATTCTATTACAAGACATCAACACTGCCACATTTGGTACCTTTGATAATGCATGTCCACCTATTATACAAGCACATCTATCTCACTTGGAATTATTTTAAATAAGTACTAAATATTTTAATTTATTTGTAAGAAATTTTGAAACTCATTTCAATTAAGCTTACATACATATTGTCTTCTCAGGATGTGACATAGATGCCCCACAAGATGTCCCACATAGTGAGACACATCATGTTACATAAGATGATCCATCTATGTCCTCTTCTCATAGAGTAAAGAGGACTACAGATCAGATAGATTATGTCTTTTGGCACCTTTAGATTGTGTCTTTATGACACATATTATTTATTCTAATACACTTAGTATTAGAATAGTTAACTATATTATATGCACATAAATCAAACCTATTTTTTTCTTTCTTATCATTGTAAATAGTTTGTATTAAAATCTATGTAACAAAGGTTCACCTAATAGTCATTTGAAGACTTAATAGTCTATGTAAGTCCTTTAACTAGGTGACATTCTAAATAGAATGATCAAAATCCTCTTACAACACCACTCCTAATAGGGTGATTAAATACTCTAACTAGGTCACATTTAATAGTGCATATTATAATCTTTAATAGCGTTGGCTCCTAACAAAGCTCACATTTAAAGAGTGAAAAAGAGTGACATGTTGCTGGTGGTTTTCCCAAATTTGATTTCCATGTAAAATCCTAATTTCAAAATATGATGAATATTTTATGAATTTTTACATTTGATAATGTTTTCATGATAAAATGCAAGTTATGCTTATGATAGTTTGAAAGTAGTGATTGAACAACAACAGGATAAGTAGCCTATTGAAGTGATTAACATTTAATTATTCAAGTGGTACATATAGAGCTTGAGTAACTGATTCACCCTACCTCTCATTTATTCTAAACATTTCTATCATAAAATAGTGACTAACTTATAATTCTTGTGGTATTTGATGCTATCTAGAACTCTCCTAATGATCACTTACTCTAGCAAAATTAGCTTAACCTACAAATTAAAGAACCTTGAATGGATTGTGAATACTCTCACTTTAGTTTTAATAATTCAAGTTTACTGTATAATATTCTAGTTTAAGATGATCATGAATCAATTAAATAAATCACAATTCATAATTTAAACATTCCAAAATTAGTTTTGTATTTAATAAATTTATCTAAATCTTGCAAAATTTAAAATACTAATCTAAATCTTCACTACTTATGTTCTTAACCAAAGAAATCATCCTTTAATTTGTAGATTCATTATTAACACAAGTAAAGACTATTGGCCTAACTTTAGATACAGTATGAAGAATGAAGATTTTTAGTTTAACTCATTTAAAATTTACAAATATGTGAATAATTTCTATAAATTTTTATCAGAAAAGGAGTAACTTCATAAATAAAAGTCATCAAAATTACCTTTCTTGATAAAGTAAATGTTTCAAATTTATTCCAAATATAGATTACATAACATAGGAATGTAAATATACTAGCATCTAATATTATCTAGTCTTCAAAGTGAAGTTAGGAAAATAACAAGTTCTAATTTTTAAATCATATAAAAAAACTAAACTGATTTCCTAAAAATTGAACTACTAATCATATAGTTCCTACCATGAAAGAACAAATCCTATCTAAAAGAAGGAGTAACAATAGGATATTTATATAGACTCTTCATTATTTGAATTCAAGAACTATAGATCTCACTAATCGGGAACAAATGACTAAAAAAAATAGATCTGCAAGTTTAGGAATTATATTAGAAAAGTATGGAATGTGTGGAAGAGATGTGTCAACAACTATTTGCAAAAAAATATTGGTGCATCTAGATGACTCATTGATACACCGAAAAGTCTTTAGTTTTCCTTCATTTGGTCGAGGTGATGATGTTAGAAATGCCAAGGTTTCTATTGCATGAAAAGATTGACCTATTAATGCCCGATATAACCAATAGTCTTATAGATGCATAGGAGGTGTTAAGGCATGTTGCAAAACTATTTGAGGAATGCTTTCTCACTAGCAACAATCCCCTTCCCAACATAACTCATTGTGGCCTATAGGATTCAAATCTATGACCAAACTTTGATACCAATTGTTAGAAAGACCAAGGTTTTTTTTGCATCAAAATATTGATCTATTAATGCTCGATACAACCAATAGTCTTATAGAACTTCAGGAGGTAGTTAAGCCATGTTGTAAACCCTATGAGGGATTTTGGTACACTACCAACATATCACTCCATGTAAATAAAAACCCATTAGTTAACTCAATATTTCAAGATTTCATCAAGTTCTATTTTTTAAAGGCATTGTTCACAAATCTATCATTAGTCATAAATGATAAAAGCATAGAATATTAATAGTAATAACCCAAATGTGTAAGATTTCCAAAATAATATATCAAATAAAATATGCATTATATTATTCAAATAGTACAATTAATTCATATGTTTAAAATTAACAAAAGTATTATTAACCTAAGTAAATATATATACCAATATTACAAATTGAACATATTTAACATTAAAAAAGATGTCTTTGGGATAATTTTTAAACCAAAATAAGATGCATTTCTCAATGTCTATCACAAAGCATCATCTAATAAATTGCTTCTTTACATCTTTAGATTTTTCAAGTTGATTAGATGCTTCAATTTTCAGACCTTTTTGATGATTAGGTTTTTAATTCACAAAATCTTTCTCCCAAGTAACATTAGATCCTTTAGATGATTCTCCTTCAATATATCCAATCTTAGTTTGTTTCCCAATGAGTCTTTATGCCATAATATGTTCATCCCACTTTTTAGTACTTCAATATAACTTCTTAAGATGTTTCTTTTTTTTTGTGTAAGTTCTCCTTTAATAGGAATGTTATACTTCTAAAGTTATATATACTCTAAATTTGCAGTCTATATTTTAGATGCCACATTACTAAGTATTGATTTCATATCTATATTGTCAGTTCTCAAATCTAATTGAATTTCACTCTCATATTCTATCATATGCATCTTCAAGTTGGTAATTTCAAGCTCATGTATTAAAATTTCATTCTCCTTAAGCCTTGAAACTACTTTACAATCCTTGATTTGATCATGAGACTCTTTCTTTTTCATTCTAGTTAATTCAATGTTCTCTTCTAATTTAGATATGAAATCATATGCATCTTTAAGTTTGATCTTTAGTTCATTCTTTTCTTCTATAACTCTATCAAGCTCATCAAGAAAATTCTCAAGATTCTTTTCCTATTGTTCCAAATTCATATTGATCTTACTCTAGATGCTAGACCTTCCATGAGTAGTTATGCTTTGATACTAGTTATTAGAAAGAGGGAATAGTAAGAGGGGTAGTAGGAGCTGAGTGAATCAATGTGTTAGATTAGGCGAAAAACTAATCTCCCAAGAACACTTGCATGCATAAACCTGTCACATGGATGAAGCAAAGAACAGAGGCAAGGAAAAATCAAGGAGGCCAAAAAGCTAGATCCATCTTATGGACATGCAAAGAGCAATCTCACATATAATCCAATAAGTGAATTAATAAAATACAAAGAGGTGAATCCTTATAAAGGAATCACGAAACCCGAAAAGGGAAACTAAAGCCTAAGAAAGCTAGGGTTGCACAATATAATTAATAAAATATTAATTATATGCACCTACAAGATAGCTTAAGAAAACTAGAGTAATAGGCAACTTAATTAATTAAATCAAAGTGATTTAATTAATAAGTTAGAACAAATAATTACTCTAACACCCCCCCTTAAGCGAACCTTGGGAGGAAGCTAACCTAGCACAGCTATGAAAGAGAATTGGGTCTCGGCAACAAGGCCAAATCAGGTACCCAATCACAACAAAATCTCTATAAAGAGGAGAAATAGAAAAAACCACATGGGAAAAACCCTACTCCAAAAAGAGATAGCAAAGAATGTTCCAGAAGAAGGAACAAAGAGATCAGAAGAGAATCATTGAAGCATGAAGAACCGCAAAACTCTGTCAAAATGCTGATCTGTAGAACCTCCATGGAAATAGAAGGCATGAACCATCAACCAAAGGAACCTCCATGGAAATAGAAGGCACGAACCATCAACCAAAGAAGCATAGAACAGCAATATAACCTCCCCTTAAGGCAGGTGAGGTGACAAGCAGCTGAAAAGATGGGCCAAAAATCTCCTACAACACAGGAGCCAAACACATTGAGAGTGAGGTACAAACACAAATAAAGGCACATGTCATCGACACTGCATGAGGAATTAGAGAAAGAGGGCCTATAAGCAGCAAACAACTATCCCCCCCATGGCACTTTATATAATAGTGCGAGTACAACGAATCACAATGATGAAAAAGATCCTGAAACGCAAGAGTGGCACTTTATCTCAGTGCGTTGCATAAAAATGCTTACAATGAATATCAACAATTATCAAAAAAGACATAAGGCTGAAACAATAGAAGGTAGAGCCCAAAACGAAGCAACTGAAGCAACAAAATCGATCCCCGGACCTGAAACAAACAGGATATCCACCAAAATGCTAAAATGCAAAAGACTAAATAGGATGTACCTAGAATAGAATCTGGAACAACAACTAGCATCACTGGAAAGAGCATAGAAAGAGCTTTCCAGCGATATAAAGAAGTCCAAAATCGGAGATCGAAAGCTCAAGATACGCCTCCCGGAGTGCAAAATAGAACATCCAGCTTTGACTGCCAAAATAGGCAATCAAACTACATCAAAACCCAAAAACACCTATACCAGCATCTCCATCTCAGAACCTGCTTTCCGGCGCATTTTTTGGATTGAAAAAATACATCTGTATGCTCAAGTTACGGAAAAAAAACCTCCAGGGCCTCTGAAAATGCAAAAAAATATTTTTTTAATAAAAAAAATAATAAAAAAACAAAAATCTTAAAAAAAATCCCTCCACCGCCAGTGGAGCGGCGACTGGGCGACGGGAGGTTGGAGGTCCGCCATGAGGCAGAGCAGCGGCGGTGGCCGTCGGCGGAGCCACTGCGGGCCGCTGGCGGACCGCCAGCAGTAACCGCTAGCGGTTGCTGTCAGCGGTGACCGCTAGTGGCTCCGCTGTGGTTAAATAACTGCCGGCTGCTAAAACAAACAAAAAAGGATTTTTTTTTGCAATTTTTTTATTTTGATGCCTCGTACTGCGTGCAGGGGGCCGTACGGCCCTGTTGGACAAAAAAATTTGCCTCCTAGACCAACGGTGTCCAAAATGGACAAATTTTATATGGATTTTGACTGCAAATGACCTTTCGAATTCAATGGAATCTTCCGTTTGAGTCCAAAGTGCTCCAAAAAAAAATTAAAAAAGTTGTCCGTACAGCCTCCCACTGCTCCGAAAAATGCAGCTTCTGAAACGCTTCAACAAACCACGAACAGCAAGCAGCAAGCTGGCTCTGATACCATGTTAGAATCTGAAAAGATTAATAACCCAGAAAACTAGTGCAAAGAGTAAATATCTAAACTATGAATGCAAATGATACAAAATCAAAATAGCATCATAGAGTTAGTCTCCAAGAGAGTAATGCAAATGCTGGAAGCAAAATAGCATTAAGAGGATGCAAAAACAAGAGATCCAAATACAAGCCAGGTAGCATGCTTATATAGGCTAAGAAGAGGGAGGAGGTGGCAACACCAACCAATGAGGAGCAACCATCTATCGGACTAAAGATAGCAAAGTATCTTCCCAAGATAGCTAATGGATGCTCACATGTAGGAAGGTGACACCTCACAACCATTCACCTAATAAAATATGCTTTATTAACCTAAGCGAGATTATTAAAAGTGTAGGAAAAACCTAGCAAAATAGAAAAAATAAAAAACTACACTAACACAATGTTCCTCACAAAATTTTCCAACTATGAATATTATTAACAATCTTTAAAGTTCCATATATTATCAAACTAAAAAGTAAACATAAGAAAATTTTAATGCAACTCATAACACCATTAGTTTTTAAATAGGGGATCCCTAGCCAAGGGAAAACCCCAATGGGGATGGTATCCATAAAATTATCCACTAATCATCATTATCTTATGAAAGATATTAACCTTGTTAGGATTTTACTGCAGCTATATAGTATATGTGTCCTTGTTAGAGGTCTCAACCCTATTACAAGTTGTTGTTACATTAAAAATGAGTGCAAGAGGAGTCCACTTTTCAAACATGTATATACAATTGTATAATACTATCAGTAGAGATAGATGAAAAAAGCTTTTTAGAGTGTTGATATCTTCAATGTCTAATCCACCTTTGTAGTTCCCTCTTCAAAACTACATACACATAACTATTGTGCTCTATTCAAGAATCAAATTTTCTTGTATACAAATTGCATAAATACACATATAAATATTATATAAATACAATACAATTCAACACTTTTGTTAACAAAATATTATACCTTTATATCAAAAAATTTAGTCTTGTCATCATTACTTCTTGATAATTTGCTAAACCTTTAAATAATATTTTTCCACATATGGGTTAAAATCTAAGATGTCATCCCAAAATAGTTAAATAATTATTTTGGAGAATGAAAACTATTTCTTAACCAAAATGTCATGATTCAACTTTTTAGTTTGTTTTGTCTAGTCAGTCCATCCTTGTTAAATCCTTATAACTCACATGGTACTTGCCACACTATTTAACACAATCACACATGCACTATACACTACCAATATTACCTTACTATAAGAGAACATAACCTCAAGTTGTTGGAAATATAAGAGGAGTAACTGAGAGGGGAGGGATGAATTAGTTACCACTAAAATAAATCCCAGATCCCTTAGATGTCAATACAAAATAAACTCTTGAAAAACTAAGCTCTATTGATGCTCAGTAAACACACAAAAAATATTGTAACTTGGTAAATACTAAAAATACTCGAAAAACACTTAACATGAAAGTCTTAAGATGTTATCTGTAATTATTTATTACTATAACTTAGTTGCAAACGTATAAAAGAAATAACATGAACAGATTTGACACCAAGATTTAACATGGAAACCCAATTTGGGAAAACCACCAATTGCAACTAGTTACTAATTTTCACTCTTCTAAAATAAGCCTTGTTAGGATCCAACCCTGTTAAAGGTTACAAAATACACTGTTAGGTGTGACCCTATTAGAGGATTTAATCACCCTATTAGGAGTGGCCTTGTTAGAGGTCATTAGACACTTAAATAGAAATACCACCTTGTTAGAGGATTTACAAATAGCTGTTAAGCCAACTCTATTAAGAGATTTTGATCACTGCTACAATGGTTAGAGAGTAACAATGACATGATTTTATTTAGATGCAACTAAATTATTGATTATAGATCTCAATTCTAGCTTGTATATTTGATCCTTCTTGACCGAATATATCTTTTCAATTTTAGAAGCATAAATTGCTTTATCCTTCTAATTTTCTTCCTTTCAGCATCATTAGATCTACAAAAAACTTTCATTCATTCACATAGGAGTTCTAATTGGTCTTGATTATTTCATTCCAAATTTCTTTAATATTTCCTTGATATATATATATATATATATATATTGAGTAATGTAGATACCAACTTTCTTTTGCTAAATTTGCAATCCAACAACAAATTTTATCTCACCAAACATAGACATCTCAAATTCTTTACTCATTTCTTCTCAAAATTTCTTGCATAAGTCATCATTTCCTATGAATAAAGTTTCATCCACAAATATTTTTTCCAACACAATCTTTTTATCTAGTCCTTCTTCGATGTACATACTACTATTATCACCTTTTTTTTGAAAACCAATTTGTACCAAGTAGTTATGAAGTCTTTCATACCAAGCTCTAAGAGCTTGCTTAAGACCATATAATGCCTTGTGTAATTTGTAAACCATTTCCTTTTTGCTAGGATCTACAAAACCTTCTAGTTATTCAATGTAGACTTCCTCATTGAGAATTTCGTTCAAGAATGAGGATTTTATGTCCATTTGATAAACTTTGAATCCTCTATGAGCTACATATGCTTGTAAAGTTCTAACACCTTCCAATCTTGCAACATGAGGAAAATTTTCACCATAATCAATACCATCTTCTTGAGAATAGCCTTTACATACAAACCTTGCTTTGTTTCTAGATACTTCTCCATCTTCATTTGGCTTATTTTTGAATATCCACTTTGTGCCAATTACATTTTTATCCTTGGATCTTAGAACAAGAGTCGAAGTTTTGTTCTTTTCTATTTGTTCTATTTCTTCATTCATTGCTTCAATCCACCTTTCATTTTCCAAAGCATCTTTAACATTTCTAGGATCAAATTCAGCAAGTAAACATGTACCTTTCAATTTGTTTCTTGTCATTGTTCCATCTAATTTGTGTCTAATGATCTAATTAGGTACATGATGCCTTTTGACATATCTTGCTAACATAGGTTCTTTGGATTTGGAGTGTGTTTCACTAATTTCATCATGAAATTCTATAGTGAGCTTGGGTCACATTGTCTATGACTTGAATCCATCAAAATAATTTTTCTCTAGCTTAGTAGCCTCTAATTGTGACTCAGGTCCTTTAGAAGTATGACTTAGGTTGCATTGTCTACAACTTAGAAGCTATTGGAGATTTTGGGGACTTGGGAGGTGAAGTCTCCTTTCTTACAGATAGATTTGGTAGGATATCAGGTTTAGAGTAAACAAATCTTCTATAATCCTCTAGCTCTTTATTGCTTTCTTCTTCACTCTTTTAAGCAAACCCATCAATTCTCACATGTGCACTTTTGATGATTTTACGAGTAGAAATATTCAAACACTTGTATGTTTTACTTCTATAGGAATATGCCTTAATCACCTTTGACATCAAATTTTCCTTTTCTAGATTCTTTGTAGATATTACATTTGCTACCAAATATTTTCAAGTAACTTAAATTAGGTTTGTACCCATAGCATAGTTCATAAGGGGTTGGATTTGAGTCTTTCTTTAGTTGTACTCTAGTCAAGGTATGAATTACAATGCTAATTTCTTCCTTCTAGTATTTGATGGCAACATTATCTTCTATCATCAGTGTTCTTGCACAATCCATAATGGATCTATTCCTTCTTTCAGCTATACGATTCTATTGCGGTGTACCAAGGGCTGATACTTGTCTTTTAATTCCTTTTTCAGTGTAGAATTCATTAGAGATGAATTCACCACCTCTATCTAATCTCAAACATTTCAACTTCTTTCTAGTTTCTTTTTCTACTTTTGTTAGATACCACTTGAATTTTTGGAAAGCTTTTGATTTTTCATTTAGATACATTATAGTCATCATTCTAGAATAATCATCAACAAAATGAATGAAAAACTTATCTCCACTATAACTTTCTATTCCAATAGGTCCACATAATTATGTATGCACAAGCTCTAAGACTTCTTTTGAATGATAGTTCTTTCGTGTCAAACTAGTCTTTTCCATTTACCAATTTTGCAATTCTTGCATAGACCCATATCATGTTTCTTCAAGCTAGGAATACCTCTTACTCTTTTATGTTTGTTTATCTTAACTAGAGTATCAAAGTTTGCATGACATAATCTTTTGTGCCATAACTAGCTTTCTTCTACTTGAGCAATAAAACATGAACTTTGACTGAGATCAAAATAAAATAGATTACATTTTGCTTGTTTGTTAGATCCAACTAGATTTCTTTTTCCATCTAGCAGTTTGGCCTTCCCATTCATAAATTCTACCATGAATCAAAATGTTATTTAGCTGTGCCACACTTAGTAGATTATGCTTTAGTCCTTCAACCCAATAAGCATTATCACATATAAGTTCTTTGGTCAAAGAAATACATCATTTTCCTTTTATGTAACAAGGTTCACTATTTCCAAATCTTACACTACCACCATCATAATATTTCGTGTGCTCAAACTTAGTTTTATCTCCACTCATATGATGTGAGCAACCACTATCAATAATCCATGTATCATTTTTGCTAACATGAGAGATAAGTACCATCTCATCTCCTCCATCATCAAATTCATCTTTTACATATCAGAATCTTTAACCATAAAACAAGATTTCTTAGCTTTGTGCTTGTAGTTCTTGAATTCCTTCTTGCCTTTGTACTTTCTTCTTTTTTTTTCATCTTTTTTTCTCTATTTGGGCACCTAAAAGTAGTGTGATCAATTTTTTCACAAGAAAAATAGATTAGATGAATCTTGCCTTTGTACTTTCCTTTGCCTTTGGAATATTTCATTGTAAGTAAGGCTTCAACAACTTCAAGATCATTGTTAGAACTTTCCTCTATTTCTCCTTCACTTCTTGATTGATTGGTCTTTGATTTCTTACTCTTTTTCTTGAGTGAAAGTTTGGCTTCAAATGTAGACTCAATACCTTTGGAACTAGGAACATAGTTATCATAGTTATCCAACTTAAAAGCTATCAATCTTCTAACTAGAGCATCCATAGTTATATTGCTATTTGGATCACATCTCATTTCTTGAATAACAAACACTCTAATTGCATAGATAGGAAGAAGGGTTTTGATTACCTTTCTTACAACTATTTTGTCATCAATGTGTCCTCTAGATGCTTTGATTGTGCTTGCTTCGATTATTTTCACATATTTTGCAATGTTTTCATCTTCTCTCATTTTTATCTGATCAAATTGTCCTCTGAGACTTTTTTCTTTGGGTCTTCTTAAATTATCATCTCCTCCATAGATATCTTTCAGTTTGATCCACATTGCATGAGCTGATTTGTAGTCTTTTACTTCATAAAATTTAGCATAACTAAGAGTAGATGCAATATCAATCATCATGATGTTATGATTCTTCTTTTCAGCAATGTCTTCAACTAATAATCTTCCAATATGAATCTTGCATTCGATATCAAGATGCTTACAATCTGAATCACTGATAGTTGCTAGATGTAATCACATAAGTCCTTTCCATTGTGTGAAGCTATCTTGGTTCAACTTGGGAATATCTCTTCTATAAGATATTCTACTCTTTAGCTTAAGTCCTTGAAATCTTCTCTGCAAGCACCAAAATCTCTGATAGCAATTGTTGAAAATATAAGAGAGGTAACTGAGAGGGGAGGGGTGAATCAATTACCACTAAAATAAATCCCAGATCCCTTAGATGTTAGTACAAATAAAATCTTGAAAAACTTAAGTCTATTGATGCTTAGTAAACACATGGAAAATGTTGTAACTCGATAAATAATGAAAATGTTTGAGAAACACTTAATATGATAGTCTTAAGATGTTATATATGATTACTTATTACTATAACTTATTTGAAAACATATAAAACAAATAGCATGAACACATTTGACATCAAGATTTAATGTGGAAACCCAATTTGGGAAAAACCACCAATTGCAACTAGTTACTAATTTTCACTCTTCTGAATTGAGACTTGTTAGGAGTCAACCCTATTAAAGGTTACAAAACACACTATTAGGTGTGACTCTATTAGAGGATTTAATCACCCTATTAGGAGTGGCCTTGTTAGAGGTCTTTAGAAACTTAAATAGAAATACCACCATGTTAAAGGATTTACAAATATCTATGAAGCCAACTCTGTTAAGAGAATTTGATCACTACTACAATGGTTAGAGAGTAAGAATGACATGACTTGATTTGGATGCAACGAAATTGCTGATTATAGATCTCAATTTTTGGTTTTGTAATCAATCCTTATTGATCGAATATATCTATTTAGCTTCAGAAGGATAAACTACTTTATCCTTCTAATTTTCTTCCTTTCAACATCATTAGATCTTCAAAAAATTTCCATTGATTCACACACTTTCTAATCCTCAACTTGACCTTTCATTTATATCTTTCATATTGTTAAGTCAACTCAAATAAAACTTATAATAATTAATATTCATCTTCTCAATTGGTCAGAACCAATAGATAAATCAATTGAACTCAATATGTCAAAACAAGAAAATCCTTTGTTAGCTGACCCTGCTTAGTAGATACTAACTCATAGTGATTTTCATGTGTTAACCAAGTGAACTCGGTTAAAATTGCATACTTGCTAAGTTCATTTGGCTATTGAGTGAGCTTAGTTAACACTCATCTTCCACATACTTTCCTTTTGGCACCCAGGTGAACTCGGTAGAAACTGTCTTCTCAACTAGGAAAACTTTGGAACACTCGGTAGACATAGAAAATTATCTTCAATGCTTGAGTGAGCTTGAAATACACTGACTAGTAATGATATGACATTTTGTGTAACATCAAAAAAAATACACAATTAATCAATTATTCCAACACAAGTGTCTTTAGTAAGGAATGCCAAACCAAAATATTTGACTCTTAATTTTTTACCTTAAATATACTTACACAATTTTCTAAGTTTATACACTACAAACATATTCTTATACTTTTCCATCTCAAAATAGGCTATATGTTTCCATAAATGAAAAATATAATACATCACATTAGCCAAATTAACAAAAAAATAAAAATACAGTTACAATGTGTATGAATGTGTTTACCATATACCTAATACCGTCAAGATTTTTTTTAAAGAAAAAGTTGATCTAGGACAATCTTCCCTATGGGTCTTTACATCTATACATGAATATGTGTTATGAAACCAAAAGATCTAAAACTTTTTATGTGTGTGTGTTGGTAGATATACATGTATTTTCATTATTCATCTCCCTATTTTGGTGATTTCCATCTCCATTAATAGTCATAAGGTTAGTTACAAAAAATGTGATAGCTCTCCTATATCTAGACTATGTGTCCATAATACAAAGAAGATAGTAATGAAAATGTACAATTCCTAGAAATAACCATAAAGAGTGAAAAAATAATATTTTCATGAAATTAATATGTATATGAATGCATTTAATGGTATAAATATCAATAAACAATGTATGCATATAAAAAGTAACAAGAAAGTAATACTAAATTCCTAAGGGAAAATATACACCTAGTCATCTCCATAATCCATTTGCAATTCCATCATGTAGATATGATGTCTTGAATTCTTGACTGAGATACTTGATTGACCTACTTGAAAAGAAATATTCAATAATTAAGTCATGCATCAAATGGATAACTTCAAGCTAAGGGTTCCACCTTGTAATTGTGTGTTGTCAAATTCGGATGTCCACCTTGCTTGATAGTGTCTAGCACTTTTTGCCATATACATACATACATACATATATATATATATATATATTCAAGCTAAGGATTCCACCTTGTAATTTTGTGTTGTCAAATTTGGATATCCACATTGCTTGATAGTGTCTAGCACTTCTTGCCAAATATATATAAATGTATGTATGTATGTATGTATGTATGTATATATATATATATATATACCCTATTATTTAGAAAAAAGAAAAGAATTTTCATTGGGTACTAATGCCTTTCAAAATTAAATCTTGGAGACATAGATCACACAATATGTGAGATGTACCTAGAGAGGTGTACTATATTATGTGTTCTCCCATCTCTATTTTTCCAAAAACAGCCAACATTTTATTTGATTTCATCTATATTATATCAACAATAGAATTTGAATTTGAATGAATAAAGAGGATCAAATAATTCAAAATAAGGTTTTGTTTTGTTTTTTGAATCCTTTTCTAAAAATAATGTTAGATGTTTCATAATTGTATTTTTGTTCCCTTTCTTTCCATCTTCCCCACTAATCTACCCATTTTTAGATATGAAATTTTGTGAGAAGCACAAAACTGCTTATGTGCTTTTACCATTAGCTAAAATTGAGAAAAATTCCTTTTCTTATTTGAAAAATTTGAAGCAGTCCTAGGACTAACCACTGACACAAAATTTTTGGTTCCACTAATAGCACCTATGTATTTTCCTTGAGATGGTTTTGTATTTTACACTTGTGTCTTTCTATTTCAACAATGTTTAGTAAATATTCATATTAAAGATGATCTCTCAACTACATGTACAATCAAGAGTCATGAAAACTCAGGATCTAGCTTTGATGAATCATGGGAGGACTTTCTTATTTTGAAGATGAAAAATTAAATTATTGTAACATAAAATCTGACGTCTTTAAAATATTCATTCTATTAAATAAATAAAAATAAGATTTAATTTTATAATAGGATCTATATCTTAAGTAACTTACAAATCATAAAATGTTGGAATTAACAAGTGGAAGATTTACTTCTGAGATGGGGGGAGGGGAGGGGGGGTGAATTAGAAGTAGCTAACTTTAACCCTTTTTAAATTCTTTTTACTATAACCCTTCACATGCATTCAATCTATCTATTGAAGTTGAAAGTAAAGACATGCATGAAAATAGACAACACACAAATTTGGTAACCCAAAAACCCTCCAAAATGAGAAGGTAAAACTGGGGTGGGGATGATGTAGGGCCCATTTTCCGTTGCACCAAAAGCCATGACTGTTAGTGAACATGGAACACCACATAATTAACCACCTGTGGGCAGGGAAGCACGTCGCATCACCCAAAAATCTCCCCCTCGACGCGCATACCAGGTGCTTACGCGGGTTGGGATGGCATCGGGGAGATTTGAACCCATGACCAGGCCAAAACCAAGCTCTGATACCAATTGTAGGGCCCATTTGTTGTTGCACCAAAAGCCATGATTGTTAGTGAACATGGAACACCACATAATTAACCACCTGTGGGTAGGGGAGCGTGTTGCATCACCCAACAGATGACACCCAAAAAATATCACCGCAACAATGTGTAATTGTTCAAGGTTACAATGTTTGACCACTTCCAATGGTTTTCCCTATGAAAGGCCTATCCTATTAAAGACTTTAAACTCTATAAAAATTGGCATGGTTAAAGGATTTCACTACCTAGCTAAAAGTAGGCCTAGTTAGAGGGCTTCTATACATTGACTTGGAATGCCACCCCGTTAAAGGATTAACAAGTGGCTGCTAAGCCAAGCTTAGTCCATAGGATTTACATTATCTAATACAATTGCTAGAGAGTATTAGAAAGTCTTTGACCTGATAGCTCTACAATCTCCAATTGCTGATCCCAGATCCTTTATCTGCTCTGATTGATTTGATCCTTGATTGATCTGATATGTCACTCTTCAAAGTTCTAGTTTTTGTTCTTGATCAATTGAATACTGCAATGTTGCTCTGTACTTCTAAGTCTTTTCACACTTCCCTCTAAATTTCTCTATAGTTTTCCCATACACTACTCTCATCCATGCATATAATGGTGTTTCATCCTCCTTTTAAGGATTTCAAAGACTTGGGGATAGGTGTGAATCTACGATCCATATTAAATCTTTATTTCCCGCTCAATTCATGCACTTTTCTTATTGGTTACATGCCTTCTCCATTTTTCTTATTGGTTGCATGTTGATTGCATAGGAAATATAAAAGATTCATTCTTATCTTTAATATCCTTTGAGATTCTTCTATGTCAGCTCAAAAAATGGTTTACATAAGTGTTTGTGCAATTACAACTAACTATGTCTAATCTATGTTACTCGACACTTATTACCTCTGATGCTCGACTCATATAGAAAAAATTGGCTCACTTGGAACCTATAGAAATTATGTTCCACTTAGATTCTATAGTGACTCAGCACCTATACTTTTCTCAGCACTTGATCTTCACTCAGCACCTGAAGATTTCTCGGCACAAAAAGTTCACTCAGCACCTATTGTAGTTCTATTTGGCTTGGTACTTGAACTTACTTAGCATCAACTTTTTACTCGACATCTATACATATTTTACTTGGCATGTGTTACTAGCTCAGCATGAACTTAGTAAACATCTTAAGTGTTTTGACATGAAATAGTCAAAATCTAGTCTTAGATTCAACAATCTCCCCCTTTGACATGAGTGTCTAAAACACTTAGCAGTTTATCAAAGACTAATATCCTCGAGTAAAATATGCATACAGTTTAGCATATATACAAAACTTCAAAACATCTCAAAATTTTGTGAAAACTATCTATCTATCTATCTATCTATCTATATATATACACACACACCTCAAAAGTTTTGCAACTTCCCCTGAGTTGTTGTGCCATTTCATTCTAGTGCTCCCCCTAAGCTAATGTATCTTTGTGTCCTATACTCTGTATCTGTGTTGCCTTCCATTCTTATTTACAATTCCCCCCAAAACATTATATCTTCCTCTTAATTATTTCTCTCCCTTTACTATATCTCCCCTTTTTTGATACTTATGTCAAAGGGTTCTAAGGATTAAGACCATATTTTTCCAAAAATGTTTTATTGACCTCCATAACCATCTTGAGAGATGCACCCCAATTATCCAAAGCAATTTCCAATGATTTATGTTGGATAGCTGTCTCTGCTACAAGATGAACAAGTCCTTCCAAAGTAGAAACATTAAGATCTTTCTTGAGAACATTCTTTACATATGCTTGTTCTTTATGGATTACTTCCAAGTGTGAGGTTATGGAAGATTGTGTCTACATTAGTTTGGCCTTGATGTTGGCCTCCTTCGCTATCAACATATCTAGTTCTTTTTGTGTGTAAAGCGTTTGAGAAAAATACTTCTCACTCTAAGCTAGATCTTTTGGGAGTTGAGTGCTAGAAATATTTAGATTTCTCTCCAAGCTCATTATTCTTTGGCTTGTCTCTTGTGTGAAGTATGAGAAAATACACAACTTTTTTTTCAATGAGAATACATTCTCAAGTACCTTTTTCACTTTGTCAATTTTCTTTGCAATTTCAACCTATGATAGTGCTATTTCACTTGATATCTTTTCATTTAATTTTCCTTGAAATTTCTTCTCAAACCATTCCATGAGTTTCACATTGGTTTCTTGGTCTTCATTAGTCACCTATTCTACAATATCTATTAGTTGTTACAATATAGACTTTGTTTCATCAGATGTCTACAAGCTGAATGCATCAAGAAATATTTCTTTTATTTCTACCAGTGTTTGCTTCTTCTTATACTCATTTCTAAGTATCTCTTATCCTTTCCTCTTTTCTAGTGCCTCTTGCACTTCATATATGTGTTGCAGGTTCATTGTCTTTGATTCATAGCTTGGTATGACTATTTCTTCATCTAATGTAGGGTCTCCATAGTGAAGTACCCTTGTAACCTTAGCTGAGCTTGAGCCTGGTGTAGAGATTTGCAATGGCATTACATCAGTGCTCGGCTATTTTTGGGGAGTCCCTAAGGTAGGCACGTTTATCAATGTTTGTGTTGCCTCTTGCTCCTTAGGGGTTTTCTCTAGTTCTTTCTCCTCTTGTTTGCTACCTTGGTTAATTATGATAATTTGAGGAGGTGTACCTAGGGTTTGTGTTGCAAGGACATCTTTTCCTGTTGATTCCTTTGTAGGTTCCTCAGCAATAGTTGTCATTTTTGTTGTAGAGTCAACCTTAGCAATTTTGTCTTGTACCTCTTGCTCTTTAGGTTGATCTATTGTAGGAGTGGGAGGTTGTGAGATTGTTCTTGTGTGGTTTCCTTCTCCCTTTTTATTTCTGCTATAGCTTTTCATTGCTCATCAACACTCACCAATACTGGATTTGTGCATAGTTGTGCTTGTAGTGTTGATTGGTGAAGGATCTTCTTGAGATCCTCTATAGTTAAGGGGTTGATGTTCTGAGTAGTCATGTTAGGAACATAATTTACAATGACTATAACTACAAGTGTTGTATGTGGAGGACTAGGAGGTGGTAATTGTGTATCTTGTACATTTTGTTCAGTTTGTTGCTCATCTTCAGTTGTTGCGATTTCATTCTCTTTTTTTGTTTCCTCCTCCACTATTTCTTTATCTCGCTCTTTTTCTCCTTCATCCTTTTCTTGTTCTCTTTCTTCTTAATTCTTACAGGCCTTAGCCTTATTTGCATCTTTATCCTTTTTAGCATTCTGTCCCTCAAAGGGATCTTCTTCTCCATCTTTGATAGTAGTTAAGCCATATACAAATTTCCACATTCTTGTTGATTTATTGATAACTTCTTCAACTTTATTCTAGAAGATGCTAAAGGCTCTATATTTTGCTACAAACTTTCTCCCATGTTTCTTATTTAACTCAGTGATTTTCCCTTTACTCAATTCTGGCATTACTTGTGCCAATGTGGATTCTCTTATCTCTTGTTCCATTTTTAAATAATAATGCCACTTATTTTCATCAATTTCATATCATTCCTTGGGCATTATATTTTCTAATTTAAGAGGAGTGTTCTTGAATTATGTCATCATGGCATATACTGATTCTTGAACTTTATTTTGATCTTCTCTACTTAATTTGCTAAAATCAACATTTTTCAATCCAGAAATATTTGCATTCTTCCTAACATTATCACATATTTTATCAATATTTGACTTGGGAGCATGGATTACCACTCTGAATTGGCTGATATCTTCAAATTATGTTATTTCCCCATCATATAACTCTGGTTGTGCAACATATTTTCTCCTTGGTTTCTTCTACATAGGACCAGTCTGTTCAGTAGCCTTCTTCTTTTTTTTGTCTTGTTCCTTAGCCTTTTGAGTTGAAGCTCTTGTAGTAGCTCTTGTCACTAGTATTTTTGGCTTGGATTGGCTTTTCTTTGCAGCCTTCTTTGTTTTGGCCTAGGTTGTAGGTTGAGATTTTTCTTTTCACTTCTTGGGCTCAGCTTGAGTTGGTGCTTCCTTGGCTTCTTCTTCCTCGGCTCCTTCCTTTTCTTCATCCTCACCTAAGCCTTGTGTCAATGCAAGAGGTTGATGTTCCTCTTCATCATCCTCATCATCTTCTTCTTCTTCAACACCTTCACCTTCTGCTTCTCCTGCAGTACCTTCTCCAAGCTTTTCCTTAAGCTTCTTTACGAGCTTATCTTTCTTCTTTAAAGTGGAGGCAGTCTTTAGCTCCATATCCACTTTGGATTGCACCACATCATATGTTCCAAAGTGTGGTGCCTCCTTATCAATTTCCTTTGCAAGAAATGCTATGATTGTTGCTAATGCTCCATCAATGTTTAGCTCATATCCTAAAGGTCTTAACCATCTAGCCCTTGGAATTGCTACTTGGATATAAGTATAATAATTATCAACTAAGAAACAAATATCAATAATATGCTACTCCACTAGGGAAACTGGTAACCTCAGTCTTTGCTTCATGGATTTCTTGAAATCCTCAAAATAACTAGTCATTAGAGAGTCAAAGTTGTCTCCCATTTTCTCAATGTACTCATTAATTTGAGTAATAGCTGACTTATCTAATTTCTAGTTTACTTTGCTAAAAGAGGGAAATTCTTCTAGAACATGAGTATGTGTAGGATCATGGTGTGCCAAAAAGTGGCGATGTGAAAAAAAAAGAGTTTGAAGATGCCTAAAAGCACTTCAAATCCGCCCTGACTTTTTTTCACCTATCCAAGAACCAAACCTGGAAGGTAAGGCCAAGCCTTATCGGATATCTGATTTAAAATTGGATATCCGACATGTGACCAGATATCTGATAATTAGAGTAATAATATTATACCGCTATTATTATTATTATTTAATATTATTATAATAATTATTATTACTATAATATAATAGTATGATATATTATTTAATATTATTATTATTATTTAATATGATATATTATTTAATATTAATATTTACTACATGATATTATTATTATTTAATATAATAATATTATTATTATTTAATATTATTATTATTATATTAAATAATATTAATAATAATAATAATATTATTTAATATAATATTATTATTATTTAATATTATTATTATAATAATTATTATCATATAATATAATAATATTATTATTATTATATTATAATCGTATAAAATTATACTATAATAATAATATTATAATGTATTATATTATAATAATGAATTATATTATAATAATATATTATACTATAATAATATAATATAATATTTAATATATTATAATATATAGTAATGTAATATAATATATATATATAAGATATAATATAATAATAAAAAGTAATATCTTATAATATAATATATAATAAAAAAGTATAATATATTATAAATTATAATAATATAATATAATACACTATAATAATATAATATAATAATAATATTATTATATAATATAATATTTTATATTATAATATATAGTAAATTAATATAATATATATAAAATATAATATAAAAATATATAAAATGTAATATATATTATATGTTATATGTTATATATTATATGTTATATGATATATATTATATTCATTATATGTTATTGCGGCCATATCAGATATCCGATGTTATATTGGATATTCAATATAATATCGGATATCCAATACCTATGCATAGGATAAATAAAATCACAGACCTGCGGGCCCTCATTTCACGCAAATTTGGGGCCAATATTACCATTATCCATCGGATATCAGATATTTACGTTTTTTTTTTTTTCCCCCAACTCATTTTTAACCTAAATTTAATAGATTTTAGGATGATTTTTTTTGTTTTAGTTGAATCTAGGGTTTTTTTGACAAAAATGGTTAAATTTTAGTTTTTTTTTAATATATATTATGTTTTGCAATTCAATAGGAATGGCTAATTAGAATGATGACACTGAGGCAAGGAATAATGTTCCTCATAACCCACCACCAAATGATCTAGTATCCCCACAAAACCATTTACGAAATGATCCTCTACCTCCTCAAAACCCTCCTCGAATCAAGGATTTGATAAATGAAAATCTCACAGAGTTGAGAGGTTTGCATAGAACATATAATAATGTACCTGCACTGGCTCCTATGTTATCCACGTTAAACACCATAGTGGATAACATTGAAACCCTTACAAACCAACAAAATGCCACTCTTTGTTGGCGTGATGAAATGCACTAGATGTTTGATGATGGTTTGGATTATGATGAGGTCGCAGCCCTCAACATAACCAAAGATGATTTGGCTAGACTTTTTGCTAACCTGAAAACGGGTATACCAGTTGACCCAAGAAAAAACCAAACTATCAATTAAATGGTGCACAAATGATGCCATACATGCACATTTTTGGGATCATTGGTGGATGGTCTTTGATATCCCTCCACATGGCAATTTAGACATACCATTTTATTTCCTTAGAAAATTATATGCAGAATTTGTGTTGAAACTCAAAGTGAACTATTGGAGCATGAAGCCCAAAATGGGCTTAGGACTAGGAGCTCCTCAAGATAGACCCTCTTCCCAATAGAATAAACTTGGCACTTTTGTCCCCCCAACTGATATCTCCCCCCCTCCTCGAGTGCAGCATCCAGATATTATGACAGAGGCTAGCTCTTAGACCATCAAAGCCATTCATAGGCTAAGTAGCCTAATGATATCTCAAGCTAGGTCAATCCTGCCTCCTCGTGTTGATGATGTTGGTGCCAGTTCATCATCGGCTAGCTCATCCCATGTTTGTCTGCCTCACACTTGCATTACATGCAAGAATATTTTCTTGGGTCCCATAGGTGATCTTTCTGAGTATCATTTTGTATTAGATGAGGATACACCAGACTCATGTGCAGAGGCTACAGACCCTGATGCGAGAGAGGAGGGGAATGCAGAGGCATGGACTCCTTCGGTGTTGGTATGTGTATACATTTTTTTGTTATGACATATGTGATTTAAAGTTAATTTTTATAATAGAGTAATTTTAATTTTTAAGCCATATTGACTTTTACATGTATGTGATCTTCATTCATGTTTAGTTGATGACCGAGGAGGAGCTCAGACAAATAGACGATGCTACACTCTCGGCCATTTCATTTGGCCTTGAGACATCTATGGTACATTATGTTGTGTTTACATTTTTTTTTCTATTTGATATTGTAGCATATATGGTTGCTAATCTTTCTTTTATCTTGCAGATACCACCTACCCTGGGGGGACAAAGTGCGAGGGGTGAGCCAGCATGCACTGACAAAGGAAAGGTAATTAGATGTTTTCTATTTGATTAAATATCGATGCATTCTTGTAAAATGTTTGTGGTAATCCCATTTAATTACATTCTTTATTGTATATAGGGTGTGGCTACTGGCGATGAGCCTATACAAATTTGACGTCCTAGATCATCAAGGATTTCCATTCGCACAGAGAGCCCCATTGTATGTATAAGTATCATTTATTTTTTATTTTTCTTATTGATGTAGAGGAAAGTATGATTGTTGTTCCATACAATTTCTGTGATTTTTTTCGTACGAATAATGATTCATGTCTTGCATATGTTCAATACAACTTATAAAGGCTTATATGCACCTGTCTAACTGACCAAGTTGGTTACAAAGGTTTATTTAATCAAAAAAATACCAAAATACTACTTTCCCTCCAAAACTAATATGACCGTTTGAATTTGAAATTCAAATTTCAAACTATAGTTTTTATGCATTCCCTAACTTTCTAAACTATTCCATTGACTCAAAATTGCTCATATGGATTTATTAAATGCAACTAAGTATGAAACTATCCTAAGACTACCCCATATGGCTCTTTTGGCCATTTTACATCATGTTGCCCTTAGGTCCTTACTAGAAATTTTAAGACTATTGTCTTTCAAAGTACATTTTTTATTACATAATTCCATTATTGGTTTTAATATATCCCAATTAACAATCAATGATGTCTTTGATCCTCTATCTTCATCTGGTACCAAGGCTCTCTTAGATGATTTAATAGGTGCCCCTGCACCAAACACCCCACCTTCAAAACAACTCTTGTCCCAAGAGTTAAGGGGTACTATCTTTTTTCCTCCCATTCTTCTAGAGGGATGTTTGCAAATTTGCACTTGCAATGTATTACCCTGCACACCTGCATACAAATCATTAGAAACAAAAAGCATTGGATCCTTATTAGCAGTCATGGTAACCTTACTGCCTGTTGATTGTGAACAGTCATGTTTTATCCTTGACAAAGGCTAAATAACTTGTTGTCTGAGGTCATGCTGACCCTGTCTCTTATCCTCCATGGATATGTTCACTTCTTTGTTCACTCTCATCACCAAAGGACACCATACTATTCCTATCATCACTCCTTTTGTTGTCACTTTCTGCTTGTAAGCATAATTCTAAGTTTTGTCTTGAACAATCTCATCCTTCATAACCAAAAGAGATGGCTTCAGTGGCAGATCTGTCATATGTTTACTCTCCCTCTACTCCTTCAAGTCCACAAACTCTTTCTTGCCAAAACAAATAACTCTTTCCTCATCATGACCAGTCAAAGGATTTAGCTTAAAATTCACACCATCTTTGTGTACTATATAAACATTTGATGAGCCAAAATGAATAGTGTTCCTTGAGGCTTTCCAAGGCCTTCCAAGGATTACATGGTAGCATGTCATTAGAATGACATCACATATAACTTGATCTTTATATTCTCCTATAGAGAAATCCACTATTGCTAGCTCCCTTACAATGATATTTTGTGCATCACTGACCCAAGATGCCCTATATGGTCTATCAATAGGATACTTCTTCAATCCTAGTTTATTTACCATTTCATAAGACACTAAATTATTAAAGGAACCAGAGTCTATTATCATCTTACAAATCTTACCATGACTCATCCAATTTGTCCTGAAAATGGATGGTCTGGTCTCCTTTTGCTAATGCATTTGTGGTCCTCTTGTCACCATCAAAGATTCTCCTTCAAGTTCAGGGTCTGCATTATCGTACTTGTTTTCTTCCTCTTCTCCTTGGGTCAAGGTGACTCTCCTCTCTCCTTCCTGAAATCCACACCTTTCTCAAGGCACTTGTAGGATTGATTGCCTACTCCTCCACATGTGAAGCATTTACCTATGAAAACACTATTACCTCTTCCACTTCCAAATCTTACCCCCCTAAAACTTCCTCTTGTCTCAGATGTAATCTCTTTTCCTTTATCTTTGTCTTGATTGTTTGAAGTATCAAACTGACTTCTTACACCTCTTCCTCTCATTGTTCCACCTCCTCTCTGATTTGCTTGCCTCTCATTCTTTCTTTTAAACTTCTCCTCTACCTGGATTGCCAATTGAAAACATTTTCCAAGTGTCCTTGGTACATTCAATCCTATTTCATCTTGAATATTGTACTTGAGGCCATTAACATATCTAGCCACCTTCTCATCTTCATCTTCTAGTCCTCCCCTAATACTTAGGGTATGGAATTGCTCAATATAGGACATGACATCCATATCCCTCTGTTTCAAATTGTTCCTTCTTATCTTTATTTGGATTGCTAAATCAGATGGAAAGAATTGATTTCTCACCATGGTCTTCATTCTCTCCCAATCTAAAATCTTATTCAATCCCCTTTTGATGTAGAGTCTATAGCAACTACCTTCCACAAGCCAATAAATGGGTGTCACAATCCAACTTAGGATTCTAGGACTTCTCACAAGTCCTCTTACCCACTCCAGGTCTACTCAACCTCCAAGCCAAACAAGGCAATCCAACTTCAAAAGCCTCATCAACTATCACTAGAAATGGAGACAATCATGGACATACTGTTCCAACCCAAAATCATCAATTTGTTTGGTTCCACCAAACTCTCAACACACCTTTGCACTTCTAGGCTTACAAACCTTGTAGCCTTCCAATTAGCTTCTTTGCACTTTTCTCCCAGTATCCCTTAACAGCACAGGGACTTCTCCATAGGTCCAAACCATTCTTGGCACCTACTAAGAATCCAAAAGCTTTTGGACTGATCTTGCTCCAGCACCCTCCAAATTGCTTCTTGGTACCTAGGCCTAGTTGATCAAGTTAGGCTAGGGCTTCAAGGAAGAATGGCCAAAGTGGGTTCCCAAGACCCAAAACACTTAAGGAAATCTCCAACACACCCAATGCATCCAACTCCAGCACTCAAGCTGGTCAAAATTCCCTACAACCATGACTGTCACCAATTACCTTGCAAAAATCGGTCAAGCACATGGGCTTTCTTGACCTAGGACTGACTTGGAAAAATAGTTGCCCATCTCTCCAAGCCTCCAACCTCTGGAATTATGTTTCCTAGTCTCCTAACTTGCATATCCCTTAGTTTCAGAGGGTGCCACTAGTGGGAATGCAAGTTAGGGATGCATTTGTGGAAGGGTCTAAGAAACAAGGCCTTTTAGACCACCTTCTACTAAAATGCAGACAACTTTTAAACCCCAACTCCTTTTTGAGTCAAACCAAAACCAAAAGTTTCCTAACTCATCCCTACAACTATTTCATACACTTAGCAATCATAAACATTCTGTACAGATCCGTACCAGTGTAACAGCCGAGTGATTACCAGTAAATTTTTAGAAAATTGAAGTTTTTATTGTTTTTTCTCCAAACCACTGTACACTCTAATCTCCCCCTTTCAACTGAGATCACATATGACATATATAAAGGTCTACATGACCGTTGGAACAACCATGTAGGTGTTCCCAACCATAAAACAAACAAACAACCACTTTTTGCTAATACTGTTTAGACTCTATATACCCTATTCTAAGGCCTTTTGGTCCCATGGAGTCACTTGGTTTATAACCACACCAAAATGCTCATGGGCCTTACATGTGCCTTTATTACAAAACATAGACCAACTTGTAAAATATGGACCAAACTTTTATTCCAACTTCCTAATCTTCTTGAATCCTCACTTTCATGGAGTGGCAAGGTGTCCGACAACATAGATACTTGTTCCCCCCTGCCACATAGGTTAGGTGCCCTGCACCACCTTTCCTTTCTCTCATTCTGAACACTAGTCCACCAAGTGAGTGTTGTTCCTCTCAGCCTTGCTTTCGCTACTTTTACCTTCTTATCTGCCTCTATGTCTTCAAGATCAAAGTAGTTCTTAAGGGCCTCTATCCACCCTAGCACTTCTTCACTATCCATTTTACTCTGGTATATTGGCAAATCAATATGGTTCTTTCCACCATTACCTTGTACTTCCTTAATGATTCTCATAAATCTCCTTTATTTAGGATCATTTGTTGTCTCATGCTCTTGCCTTGCATTACCAACCTCTTCTTCTTCATGGTTCTCTCCATGATTTCTTCCTCTAACCTCTTCTCCTCTAGGTTCTTGCCTTTCCTTTTCTAAGGATTCTTTCCTTGCAATAAGCTACAACCTCTCTCTTCTCATCTGTCTTTCTTCCCTCACTCTAGATGCTTCAAGTTCTCTCCTCTCTCTTTTCTCTCTTGCCAACTCTTCTCTCAATTCTTCAAGTTCTCTAGCCATTTGATTTTTAGGAGGCATTTTCACAGCAAGTTTTCTTGCTTCCCAAGGGCCAACTCACTAATTCTCTATCTTTCCTCACCAAGAAATATCTAGACACTGTATATGAGAAATATGTTAGCAACAAATACTAATCTATTAAGAGAACAAAGCATTAACTAGCATAAAAATCATAACATATATGAGAGACAAAGTGAAACCCTCAAATGAGAATATGGGCCATAGAATGGCTCTCCCAATGAGGATGGTCACTTGATTTAGGGATGATTCTAAGTAAAGTATTGGTATGTATTCTCAAACTTTCTCTATGCTTCAATGGTGGGGATGAGTAAATGGCAAATTGGTAGCTTTGTGAGCTCTCAATTTGGCATTATAAGGGTATGGTTGATAGCTTTTGGTTCTCAAACTAGCATTATAACTTTGGCTTAAAGGTTGTGATGAAATGGTTTGGGAGGGGATTCAATTTATAGGAAAAGGGCTTGAGGGATGGAGGGCTAAGATGCAAGGATGGGGAAAAGCTCATGGAGGGCTCAGATTGCATGAGAGGAGAGCACATGCATTGTGTTTCCTTATAGCTAATCAGAGAGTGACACATGTCACAGGGTGAGTGGATGGAGGAAAGGGCAAGGATGAGTCAACAAAGGAGGCTCAAGAGATAATATCTTCATAAAAACCCTTCTTAGTGGCTTGTAAGAGCAATGAATGGACTTGTAAGAGTCTTTATGGCCTTTGTAAGATCATTCATGGTTGGGTGGTTGGGATATTTTGGAGGGAGTTGAGATTGTTGACTTTGCTTGGCTTAGGAAAGTCTTAAGATTGCTTAGGGAATGTGACAAGGTTAGGGGGGGATTAGAGGTGATTTAGGATTAGATTAGGGATGTTAGAGATGTGCAAGTGGATGGCATTAATGAGGTTGGGTGAGTTAGTGGCTAAGCTTGGTTAGTATGGGTGAATGGGGGGGATTAGGCTAAATGGAGGATTTAGGATAGTTTAGGGGTTATTAGATTTGAGAGATTTATTTATCAAATAGATTTATTTAATAAATGGGAATTTTGGAATTAGATAGGAGAATAGGATTTAATTGATAAATGATTGGTTATTTGATTTATCAATTAGGACTATAGATGATTAATTAAATTAATCAGCTAGGGGATGGCAAAGGATTAATTAAATAAGAATTTAATTAATGATGCCTTTAGAGATGGCTAAATAGGATTACTAAAGTGGTGTAATCAAATTTAGGTGTTTACATACACCACTTATGTAGCTTTCAACTTTGGGACACACAAGGAGGAATTAGACACTCCAAGGCTTCAACAAAGGGACCAGCACACTAAGGATGACAAAGACTCCTATGATGACAAAACCTACAAATTATCTACTCCCAAAAGACCTTGTTGATGCTCTAATACCATTTGATGTAGAGGATGGAGGATCTAACCAAAAACTTTCAAATTCAAGCACAATATGGACCCAACCCCTATGTTTCAATGTTGTTCCCAAATGCACACAATGCCACCAAAGACTCCAAACTTGGATTTACATTCACCAAGTGTTCCCTCCACCTCTAAACACCTTTAAAAACTTCAACCAAAATTTTTCTAAGGTTTTCAAACCCACAAATCTTCAGTAGATACAAAAGAGACCAGTTTTTCCCTTTACTAGGTTATTCTCTTCTTTGGATTAGCAGACCCTGTTTTCTTGATTTTTCTCCCAAACTTTCCAAAACACCAAGAAAATAAACTAGCTTTTTAGATACTCTTTTTTTATTTTTATAACATATCCAAAAATTAGATATCACTCCTTTGGAAGATTGTACGGAACATGGTAGTTTGTCTCAGAATTAAGCCTAATTAGACCACTTTTACAAAGCAAGTACCCTTCAAACTTGTAATCTGACTTAATCCTTTTTCATAGTCTCTATTAATGATATAAATCAAAGGAGTTTTAATATTATAGGTCTTGGTCACACTCCTAGACATCCAAACTTCAAAACCCTCCTTAAAATGGCTTAAAAACTAGGGCCTACTTGTTCAAACCCCAAAACTCAATTTTAGAACTTATCCTTCAAAATTCAACATGAATTTACATATCTAAGATGATATTACCACTCATTCCAATATCAGAAATCAATTACAAAACAAAGGATTCTTCAAGTTGCTCTTGAAAACCAAGCACTTTCATTCAATTTTCTGAGACAGTCCATACAAATCTGACCCTCCATGGTGTACAATCATAATTTATAAGTTTCAAGGGATGGTTAATAACCCCCTCAACCACCTCCAATCAGTTTCATTTGTTAACTCTTCATAAAATTTAAATTATGGAGTTTCCCTCCAAAAAACACATAACCGTTACTTTTCAAATTTCTAACTATTAAACTATGCTTTTAATAGGCTTATTGAATGTTTTGACTTGTCTAATGACAAGATATGATCATGACAACCTACATGAACCTATCAAATGACTCATCTACCATATGAAATCCTTAAATCCCATCTCATGCCCAATTACAACTTTTTTCCACATATGAGTCCAACATTATAACTTTTTATGCTTCCATGAGCCATAATTGGTGCAAGGATTGCCAAATTGACTTCAAGAGATGCTCCATGACCTTTGTAATGCCTTGGATCTTCAATGTTCCCCTTATGAGCATGGGATGCTCTTGCATCACTTATCTTCATAAATAAATTCAAAACTAATTTCTGTGATATTACACAACTACTATTTTGTATCTTATAGGATACTCCTAGTGCACATGAGGTCCGATGGGAGAGTTATGTAGATTTGTTAATGCGGCCACTCTCTCCTCAGGCAGAGCTTACAATAGTAAGTTGTAGTTTGAATTCATGATTAAATATGTTATAAATTTAGCATTGATGAGTTATAATGTTATAGTTTAAATTGTAGATAGATCTGACAAACGTATTTGAACATATACAGCCCACAATCAGCGAGGTACCATCATTGCCGATGGCATACGAGAGGGCTCCTGACTGGCACAGGAGGTCGACGAGAGAGGTATTTATTATAAAATTTTGATAGTATAAATCTTCATTACAAAAAAGATCATTGTGCATTTGAGTAATTCAATGTTAGATATAAAGAATCATATAAATTTAGTAGTCTAACTTTTGGTTTTCCTTTTTTGTTTATGTAGGAGGCATCTGATCCACCTAGTGCAATGAAGAGGCTGCATTTTGATCATCCACCAGCACCCTAAGATAGTATAGTTGTCGTAGGATGCATCATGAGACATTTTTAGATGGCATATGCCACATTGTATACATAAACATTGATATTATACACATTCTGATGACATGATCAGCCACATTTTTTATAAGGATTTATGTATTTTGATATATATTTGAGTACTTTTTCTATGGATACATGATCTTTGATATATATTTGTGTAAAAATTTGTCTATGGATACATGTATTTTGATATATATTTTTGTCATTTATGTGCACAATGATATACATATTAATTTAGTATCTAGTAATGTTCAATTTATCATGGATCATGTGTATTGTTCATGTTTATGGAATATCATTAATTTTGATTATGTTTGTTATATTCAATTCAAATGCAATAATTTTTTAATAGCATTATAACAACCTTTATTATCAAATTTGGATGCAATGTATAATTTGAAGTTCTATCATAACATAAACACACTTGTTAACATCCTACACAAGGTTCAGATAACCCCAAATCTTATTTTAAACTCCACCTTCAACCTTGAAACTAACTCTTGGCTTAAAATATAATCTCAACACAGTTAACGACTCCACTCCTCAACCATCGATTCTATTCTCAACCACCAACTCATTCATAGATTCATAATCTTTGATAACTAGCACTTTACTTTGTTACTATCCTAATTCTACAACTTTTCAATTTCAACAAAATCTCAAAATATATCAACTTAAGAGACTTGATTGGATGGTTCATCGATAGCCCTCATGAGCTCTGAGTTATTTTAGGCCTCAACATCACCATCCTATAGCATTCAATGATTCATCAATAGCCTTCACGAGCTTCAAGTTATGACCCTCGAAAGATTGACCTTGAAATGCACTTAGAGCACCTTGGAGACTCCTCGATACAGGGTGCCCGCGGACGATGGATGGTATCCATGGCTGGAAAAAGGGTGTCACAAGGGTTCACCCACCCACCCAGAGCTAATGGCGCTGACTATTCGATGCCAAGATCAGCGGTTTGAAAGTTACACTGTGGTGCACCTATGAACTAAGGCACATTGTGAGTTTTGGCATCGAGCAAAATCATTGTGCCGAATCCAAAAAGAATGTGATCTCTTGAAAATGAGATAGGTTATTTTAGGCCTCAGCATCACCGTCCTGTAACATTTAACAATTCATCAATTGCCCTCATGAGCTCCGATTTATGACCCTTGGAAGATCAACCTCGAAATGCACTTAGAGCACCTTGGAGACTCCTCGGTACGGGGTGCCCGCGGATGATGGATGGTCTCCATGGCTAGAACAAGGGTGTCACTAGGTTTCACCCACCCACTCAGAGCTAATGGCACTGACGATTCGATGCCAAGATCAGCAGTTTCAAAGTTACACTGTGGTGCACCTATGAACTGAGGCACACTACAAGTTTTGGCATCGAGCGAGATCGCTGTGCCGAATCCAAACGAAATGTGATCTCTTGAAAATGAGATTGGTTATTTTAGACCTCAACATCATCAATCTAAAGCATTTGATAGTTCATCAATAGCCCTCACGAGCTCTGAGTTATGACCCTTGGAAGATCGACCTCAAAACGTACTTAGAGCACCTTGGAGACTCCTCAATATAGGGTGCCCGCGAATGATGGATGATCTCCATGGCCGAAACAAGGGTGTCACAAAGGTTCACCCACCCACCTGAAGCTAATGGCGCTAACGATTTGATGCCAAGATCAGCGATTTCAAAGTTACATTGTGGTGCACCTATGAACTGAGGCACACTGCGAGTTTTGGCATCGAGTGAGATCATTGTGCCGAATCCAAATGGAATGTGATCTCTCGAAAATGAGAGGTTATTTTAGGCCTCATCATCACCGTCCTGTAGCATTTGATAGTTCATCAATAGCCCTCACGAGCTCTGAGTTATGACCCTTAGAAGATCGACCTTGAAATGCACTTAGAGCACCTTGGAGACTCCTTGGTACAGGGTGCCCATAGATGATGGATGGTCTTTGTGGCCAAAACTAGTGTTCCATGTATTGATGTGATAAAAAAGTGCATAGAATGGTTGGTGATTGTGCATACCTCATGTATGTGTTACTTGATTTATTTATTTTTGATGAGATGTGGTTGGTATGTGATTGATTAACAAGCTTTCTGGTGTAGAGGATAGGGTGATGGACCCAAGTAACCACCCAAAATGAGCAAGATTGTGGTTGTGTTCCTAGTGACCCTTTTAGGTCCTGATAGAAAAATCCCACAAACAGTCAACTGTAGGATCTTTTTAGGCTTTAATAGGTTTGTTCTAGCCTATCTAACATGTTCCAAACATCATCTTCAAGTTTCAACACCTCTGGAGGTATATTCCCAAAGTGTGCATGTGAAGCCATTAGGTGCCTTGAAGAAGCCTAGAAACCTTGTGAAATCATTCAACTTTGTAAAGTTATTGTTTCTACCTCCTTGGCTCTGCATCAAACTCCTTGACCATGGATGATGCAAAGATAGCACAATGGAAGAAAGGATCAAGCCAACTCCTACACAACCTTCAAGGAGATAGGAGAACTAGATACCAAACTAGGGTACACATACACCACACACAAAACAAAATAAGATACACACAAGAATATACAAAAACCAAGAAATTCCATTTTCATTCCCAAGCCTCACAATGACCTACAATTGTCAATAATGGACTGCTTCAACAAAACAACAATAAACACCATTTTATCAAGCTTGCACAATAGACCACTCTAAGGGCCCAATAAATAGAGTGAAGGTGTGCCAAACCCAAGTGGAGAAGCCAAAAAATCACCAAGTATCATGCCTTCACAAGGCTTCAAATTCCAAAAAAACAATGCCATGCCTTCACAAGGCTTCAAGATGCACATATAATTCTTTTCACAAATTCTCCCCTTATCACCCCAAGTGTAAAATAATTTGTGGCACATGGAGACCATACTTTGTTCTTTTTCCCTCTTCCATCCAAGGGAAGAGACTCTACACTTATGGGATGGCCCAACTAGCCCCTTCACTCATAAGGCCACTACTTCCCTCCCAAGGGTGAGTGATGCCTTGAACACCCATAACAATCAACAATAAAAAAAAAACCACAACAACACATAAGGAAAAATAATGACAAAAAAATGTCATCCAAACTACCCATTATAGGAAAGCAACAACATTTACGATACCAATTTTGTAGTAAGAACATCAGTTACACAACATGAGAAGAGAACCAACCTTGGTCCAAGTTATGGAAAGATGGTTGATGAAGAGCTCCTTCCAATTCTCCAAAATTCTTTAACTCCTAAGCTTGTCTCCCAAAGTTGGAGAGTGGGCAATGATTTTTCCAACCATGGAGAAAACCCCTAAAAGAGATCCACACATTTCCTATAAACCTCTTAGTGAAAGTGTGAGATCTCATTGGTCACTCTTCCCAAACCCTTACAACTTCTAAGTTTAGAAACTATAAAAATGGCTTTATAAACTAAAAAATCTTTGCACAAAAATGAAAGGTTGTCTAACCAAGGTCATGCTTCCAAAAGTTGATTTTCATCCATCTTGGAAAACCAACTTTAGGGAGGCCTCTCAAGTCAACTAAGGGTTGTCCTGTTGTTAGAATTGACCCTTACCTTGCTCATACCAAAATGGGAGAGTCATGTGAATAAATAGATGACAATTTTAAGAACTCAAGGAGAGGATTTAGGGAGTGTGTGTAGCATGTAAACAATTTCAAGGTTTCCCTATTTATGAAGGACATGAATATGGTTTTTGGGTGAGAATTTTGATAAGTTTTTTCTAGTAGGAGTGAAAATTCTGGTCAGTCTTTCATTTGGGTTTTCTCTCCCTTTCTTTTTCTCCATCTAGATACCCTACTTTATGATTTCAAGATTGTTTATTCCTTTGAATTTTAGTATAGAATATGATATGCCTCTTTTTCGGTGCTAATCATGAGCCCAATGGATTTTAGTATCCAGTAACTATTTAGGTTGGATACAAAGTAAGGTGAACATAAACTTGTAAAAGTCAATTATCCAGTAAAATCCTCATATCCTTTGCTATGCATCTCTGTCAAGATAGTCGAATTCATAAAATAGTAAAACATTGTAATTTAACAATCAACAACTAATTTTATCATATCATGGCTAACATAATGGTTCACTTGAAAAATTAAAAATCATACATAATTTCAACCATGGAACCACTTCTTGACCTAACACAATTTGCATCTACTATTTTATTAATGCTTCTTTCATGTCCTAGAAACCATATGCATATAGCATGTATATATATGATGGTAAACATCAACTAGCAGATCTTAGCATTTTCTCACCACCTCTATTTTATCAATTCATAACTCACCCAATAGAATAAATTAACACCTTTCTAAGGAACTCCCACCTGATCTTACATGTACATGTAAGTGACTATTGAGTATCATTGTCTAATAACATTTTAGCACAAACATTTGGATTAAATACCTTCACAAACTTTCATGTTTCATCAACACATGACCCATAGTTCATTTTCACAAAATAACTTCCACATAATTTACCTATAAGATGAGTATATAACACCCGTCATAACATAATTTCCAATTTAAGATAGAGTCAAAGCTCAAATTGCATTCTCATAGGACCCAAAACACTACAAAAGGTTTCTAGACTTACCTTCCACAAGTACGACCCAAAACCACATGCACCCAATTCAATTCAAATATGACAACCTCAGTCAAAATGGGCATAATGAGGATTTTGCTGTTAGGAGTTACAATTTTTATTGCAAATTTGTTTGTAAATAGATTTCAAAAATGCCTAGGGACCTTACTATAGTTATAAACACCTAGACCGCCTAAAAAATAGGCTTATAGTTGCACCATGGGGTCTTGTATCCATTACAAAAGAAAAAATAATAAGTAAAATATACAATGGAAACCTCACACCATCAAAAATAATGAAATGCATTGATAAGACTTGTAGTAAAAGGCTTACATGTACTTGTAATCATAAAATCACTTTTTCTTTCAATGCCTCATTGCAAATGATTATTCAAACTTATTGACACATTCCCCAACTTATTTTTTAAGAAATCAAGTATTCTAATTGTTCATATGTTTCCTAGATTTTTCTTATTTGATTAGTTTGATAAAAATATTTTTAATAATCATAATGTCACCTCTATGTCAAATAAGAAAAAAGCCAAACTTGTAATAAGATATCCGCAAGCAATTATCTTTCATATAGTTATAAATGCTCTTAAAATTGTCCTTATAGACTTGTATCACATGCAAATATGATTTGCAAGAACTTGTTCAATATCTTTCTCTTATAATTCCTTACAAAGAACCCACCAAAATACAAATTACAATGTGCAACTAATTTAACCTATCTTTTTCGTTATTACGAAAATCATATACAAAAAAAGTTTGCATTTTACATCATAATACATCATAAATCTTATGAATTCTCCCAAACACTACCTCCCCCCCCTCCCCAATTCTTCATGATGTACCTACATTCTAATATCATAAAAAAATTAGTAACTTATTGTATTAAACAAGATAATCATCAGTTCATTGAATCATTATGAAGAAAATAACATAAGAAGTAAATATACCTAGTCGAGTGTTCCAGTAGGGTCCTCTCTCTGTTTTAGGGTCTCCAACAGGGCTTCATCATCAGCATTAGCAATAGTAAAAAGTTCTTTTACTTTTGGTCTTCCTTGATGCTTCAAAAACTTTACATTTGTTGCTATAATAAGATGCGAATATATGAGAATTATTTTGTGCTTCTGATAGTCTTTGAATGCAGGAATTCCGTTCTTTCTAAGCATGTATGTCCGTAGCCATGTTCCAACGACAACCATTGAACCAGTAGGATATGTGAATCCATCATCATCTATGATCAGTTGTGCAAGATTTTGTTTACCTCTTACACAATGTGCTAACCAATAATCAGATTTCTCATCATTCCCTTGTTGTGCAACCAATGCAAAGACATGTCTTAGCTGAAGTAGATCTGATAGATGGTTATGCTCAAGTGAACTTTCCATGTCATCATTTCTGATAGAGGGTATGATAGACAATGGAGTAAGATAATGTGGAGCCCATGTGTCCACCCACTCACTTGAATCACAGTGATCCCAATCACACTAAAAACAACTGGGACAAAAGCAAGCTAGCTGTCGTGTCCAAATGGTCCATGTACTAGAATGAGAGCTCTAAAATGAATGCATTTTTTATGAGTCTCTCACTATAGCACAATCTGATCTATTAGCTATGGACCCTTCCTCAACCAACCAAAAGAACCTACGTACCACTGAATCAAGAGTCCCCCCCTGTGATAATGCTAAACTACACCAATCAACAATGCTACGAGCATCAAGAAGCTCTGCTGTTGAAACCTTCAGTTGCTCCTTAACTAGAGCTCTCTTCACACATGCCCCTGCTCCATCATGTTCCCCTTTTCCATGGTTGGACTCAAAAAAATCCAAATATGAGGCACCCCTCTCTCTACGTGCATCCTACACAACCAATAAAACATGCGAGCATTCTTGAATTGACCTGTACAGTTATATGACCAAATGATATATCTATCCATAGGAATTGCATGCTCATGTAAGAAATCAAAATAATTCTCGAAACAATGTTGCACAAACTCATGAGAGTGAGATCTATCATCACTCATATAAAAATGATACTCTCTAATAATCTTTCGATTATCTTCCACACTATCAAGGGCATGTCTATATGTTATGTGAAAGAAAATAGCAATCTGAATGGAGTTGTAATACTGAGATTATGTCTCATTTTGAGGTTGTAATGTGTAGTTCTTAGCAAAATCAACAACTGATACAATAGTGCCAATGGGAAAAGTATCCTTACACATTATAAATTGTTGATCCAACCACTGAGACCTGTGACTATGTCTTACATAGTTGTAGAAAAGATTTTCTTTAAAATCTAAAATAAAACTAGCCACACTGATATCTTTTCCAACCAATTCACATCTATAGCTCTCACCCCCACTCTTCAATGTGTATTTCACCATTTTATGTACCTTTTCTTTCACTATTGTCTTTCCAAGATCTTGTTCGCACCCCTCATGGAAACATGTGTCAAACTTGGATAAACCACCACATTCTGAACACTTCTCATTTAAGCAAGTATTTCTATAAAAGAAAAAACCATCAACTCTATGACATAAAAGTTGATCTAGCAAGTCTCTTGATGATTTTGGAAGCCCACTAGCCCCACAATCCTCCAACATTTATTTAGTATGCAAAGTAGAATTGACGGAGCGTAATAGTTCGTGGTGCAAGGAAAACTTAACATGATATTTGCAACATTTATTTCAAATTTTGAGTGGCACACAATAAAATGGCTTCAAAGATTCAAAAGCCCTTTGTGATATATGAAGACTTGGATGACTCTCTCTAAATTGTTTGAACAACATAATTTGACTTACCTCCAAATACTGTTTAGGATGTGGCGTGTGGTCTCTGATGCCAATTCTCAACTTTAACACATTTTTAGCATTGGGTGATACCTGTCAGTTAGAGTGCCAAAACTGTGTAATTTCTTCCTTCACATCATCGGATAGCTTCTTATCAATACGTGGAAGTCTCCCACCAAATGCCCATGTTTCATTTTGAAGAGGATCATCAATTTTCTCATGTTGATTAAGTGCTCTTCCCAAAGTAGTACGATTTGGATTCAAATCAATACAAGTTTGTCTCATATATCTACCCTTTCTTAAATGATGACTTACCAAAGAGGTTGTAATAACCCTTTAAGCAGCTCTGTTATCCTTCTCCTTGCTATTTTTTCCAATGCTATTGAGAGCACTGAAAAGATTCTTCACAATAATGGCATTTCTTTCCAACTTTTTATTGACACAAATCTTCAATTTGGAGAGTATAGGTCTCATCTTTTGTATCTTTAATAAGTGCATGAAAAGCTGACATTGCTTCACCACTATCTTGTTGCCAAAGAACATGTTATATAGTCTTGTAGCCCATAACCGAATGGTTCTTTCTAATTTTTTCCCTTCCAAATTGGTAATAATCGTTTCATCAATTGCAATTATCCATTTTGGTGTTCTAGAACCTTCATTTCGATTATAATTAGGAGATATGTAAGGTTCTTGTGCATTAGATTCCTGTGCATTGTCATGTTCGACATGGTCAATTATGCAATTTGGATTATGACTTGGTAGCATTTCGTCCTCAAAATTTTCATTCTCTAAATTGTCAATTTCGGCATTATTGTTTTCAATAGGTACATTTTCATTCTCCAACTGTACATATTCATTATCTGACTCTATGATTTCACCTTGGATTAATTTATCATCAACTTGACTAATATTTATCATACCATGTCTTTTTCTTCAGTGTCCCATTTTGTCCCTTTCCCTATATGCCGCAATGTCTTCATTAGATAACTTCCTTTTGCGTTTAGCCTTTCGACGACTGTTGCTCCCCATTCAGATGACAATATCCGACACCTAAGGTTGTATTTTTGAATTTTTTTTATTGGTTGGGCCCCAAAACGCGACTTTTTATAAAACCAATGAAAAAAAAGTCAAAAAGTGATGTTGTCGGGTCTACAAGGACAGCAAATAAGTTGGAATTTGATGCTAGTAAAATTGGATATCCGATTTTAAATCGAATTTTTGATCCAAAATTGGATATTCGATTTCAAATTGGATATCCGATATGTCCCCCACGAAATTTTGGAGGGAAAAATAGTTTGTGATAGTAATTAAATATTTGTATATATGTATTTATTAATATAAATACATATGTTTATGTGTTTATATTTGCTTTATATAAATACATATATATGTATTTATTTTTAAATTTATATTTATATTAAGAAATATATGAATATATATATATATATATATTTGTGGGTATTAAAAAAAAAATATATATATATATATATATATATATATATATATATATGCACACTTTTGACATTGTTTATAATTTTTATATGCTCTTTTTGCTTTAGTATATAGTAGTATATTATAGGATGTTTTTGTGCATCATATATATATATATATATAAGTGGGTAATATATTTGTTCTTATATTTATATAGTATATAATTGCTTTATATACATAGTATATATTATATTTATACTATGTTAATAGTATATTCCTTAGTATATAACGATATATAATAGGATATAACATATATATATAATGACGTTTAAAGGTAAAGATATTACATATTATCTATTAATATATAATAATAAATTATGTTATTCTTATTATAAACTATAAATATAATTTATATTATTATTATTTTTCCTATATTTTTATTAAATGTAATAACGTAATATATATTATTATTATTATGAGCTCTGTCATTAATATATGCTATTAATATATAATCTTAACGATTCGAGTATGTCCTTAGGGGTCCTAGGACCCCTAGGGACATATGTCGTCCGTTAATGGGTCAAAAGGGGTAATAGGTCACTCTATGACCCCCTTTCACCCATATGAACGATTCGAATATGTTCCTAAGGGTCCTAGGACCCCTACGGACATATGTCGTCATTTAATGGGTCAAAGAGGGTCATAGGTGACCCATATTACCCATTCAAATATGTCACTAGGGGTCCTAGGACCCCCAGAGACATATGTCATCATTTAATAGGTCAAAGGGTATCATAGGTCACCCTATGACCCCCTTTGACCCATATGACCTAATCAAATATATCCCTAGGGGTCCTAAGACCCCTAAGGACATATGTCATCATTTAATGGGTTAAAGAGATCTATGACCCCATTTGACCCATATTATCCATTTGAATATGTTCGTAGGGGTCCTAGGACCTCCAGGGACATATGTCATCCTTTAATGGGTCAAAGGGGGTCATTGGTCACCCTATGGCCCCTTTTGACCCATATGAACGATTCTAATATGTCCTTAGGGTTCCTAAGACTCCTAAGGACATATGTCATCGTTTAATGGGTTAAAAGGGGTCATAGGTCACCCTATGACCCCATTTGATCCATATTACCCATTCAAATATGTGCTTAGGGGTTCTAGGACCCCTATAGACATATGTCATCGTTTAATGAGTCAAAGAGGGTGATAGGTCACCCTATGACCCCCTTTGACCCATATTACCCATTCGACTATGTTTTGAGAGGTTCTAGGACCCCTAGCGACATATGTCATCGTTTAATGGGTCATGGAGGGTGACAGGTCACCCTATGACTCTATTTGACTCATAGTACCCATTCAAATATGTCCCTAGGGATCGTACGATCCCTGAGGACTTATGTCATAATTTAATGGGTCAAAGGGACTTATGACCACCTTTGACCCATATTACCCATTCCAATATGTCCCTAGGGGTCCTCGGACCCCTAGCGACATATATCATCATTTAATATGACCTATGACCCCCTTTGAACCATGTGAATGATTTGAATATGTCCTTAGGGGTCCTAGGACCCCTAGCGACATATGTCATCGTTTAATAGGTCAAATGGTGTCATAACTCACCGTATGACCCCCTTTGACCCATATGAACGATTCGAATATGTCCTTAGGGGTTCTAGAACCCCTAAAGACATATGTCGTCGTTTAATGGGTCAAAAGGGGTCATAGGTCACCTTATGACCTCCTTTGACCCATATGAACGATTTGAATATGTCTTTAGGGGTTCTAGGACACCTAAAAACATATGTCATCGTTTAATGGGTCAAAGGAGGTCATAAGTCACCTTGTGACCCCTTTTGACTCATATTACACATTCGAATATGTCCCTAGGGGTCCTAGAACCCCTAGGGACGTATGTCATCGTTTAGTGGGTCAAAAGGGGCCATAGGTCACCCTATGACCCCCTTTGACCCATATTACCCATTCGAATATGTCCCTAGGGGTCCGAAGACCCCTAAGGCCATATGTCATCGTTTAATAGGTGAAAGAGGGCCATAGGTCACCCTATGACCCCCTTTGACCCATATGAATGATTTGAATATGTCCCTAAGGGTCTTAGGACCCCTAGAGACATATGTCGTCATTAAATGGGTTAAAGGGAGTCATAGGTCACTCTATAACCACCTTTGACCTATATGACTTATTGACCTATGACCACCTTTGACCCATATGAACGATTTGAATATGTCCTTAGGGGTCCTAAGACCCCTAGAGACATATGTCATCATTAAATGGGTCAAAGGGACTCATAGGTCACCTTATGACCACCTTTAACCCATATGACCCATTTCAATATCTCTCTAGGTGTCCTAGGACCCATAGGGACATATGTCCTCATTTAATGGGTCAAAGACCTATGACCCCCTTTGACACATATGAACGATTCAAATATGTTCCTAAAGGTCTTAGGACCCCTAAGGACATATGTCGTCATTTAATGAGTCAAAAGGGGTCATAGGGTGACCTATGACCTCTTTTGACCTATATTACCCATTCAAATATGTCTGTAGCGGTCCTAGGACCACTAGAGACATATGTCATCATTTAATGGGTCAAAAGGTGTCATAGGTCACCCTATGACCCCCTTTGAGCCATATGAACGATTTCAATATGTCCCTACGGGTCCTAGAACCCCTAGGGACATATGTCATTATTTAATGGGTCGAAGGGGGTCATAGGGTGACCTATGACTGCCTTTGACCCATATTACCCATTCAAATATGTCCCTAGGTGTGCTAGGAGCCCTAGAGACATATGTCATCGTTTAATGGGTCAAAGGGGGTCATAGGTAACCCTATGACCCCCTTTGACCATATGAACAATTTGAATATGTCCCTAGGGGTCCTAGGACCCCAAGTGACATATGTCATCGTTTAATGTGGCAAAAGGGGTCATAAGTCACCCTATGACCCCCTTTGACCCATATGAATGATTTGAATATGTCCCTAGGGGTCCTAGGACCTCAAGGGACATATGTTGTCGTTTAATGGGTCAAAGGGGGTCATCATGACCCCCTTTGACCCATATGAACGATTCGAATATGTCCCTAGGAGTCCTAGGACCTCAAGGGACATATGTCGTTGTTTAAAGGGTCAAAGGAGGTCATAGGGTAACCTATGACCCCCTTTGACCTATATGAATGATTTGAATATGTCCCTAGGGGTCCTCAGACCCCTAGGGACATATGTCCTCGTTTAATGGATCAAAAGCGATCATAGGTCACTCTGTGACCTCCTTTGACCCATATTACCCATTTGTATATAACCTAGGACCCCTAGGGACATATGTCATCATTTAATGGGTCAAAGGGGGTCATCAGTCACCCTATGACCCCCTTTGACTCATATTACACATTCAAATTTGTCCTTGGGGGTCCGAGGACCCCTAGAGACATATGTCATCGTTTAATGGGTAAAAGAGGGTCATCGATTACCTTATGACCCGCTTTGACCCATATGAACGATTTGAATATGTCAGTAGGGGTCCTAGGACCCCTAGAGACATATGTCGTCGTTTAATGGGTCAAAAAGGGTCATAAGTCACCCTATGACCCCCTTTGACCCATATGAATGATTTATATATGTCCCAAGGGATTCTAAGACCCCTAGAGACATATGTCGTCATTTACTGGGTCAAAGAGGGTCATAGGTCACCTTGTGACCCCCTTTGACCCATATTACCCATTTGACTATGTCCCTAGGGGTCCTAGGACCCTTAGGGACATATGTCATCATTTAATGGGTCAAAGGGGGTCATAGGGTGACCTATGACCTGCTTTGACCCATATTACCTATTCAAATATGTCCTTGGGGGTTCTAGGACCCCTCGAGACATATGTCATCGTTTAATGGGTCAAAGGGTGTCATAGGTCACCCTACGACCCCCTTTGAGCCATATGAACGATTCAAATATGTCCTTAGAGGTCTCAGGACCCTTAGGGACATATGTCATCGTTTAATGGGTCAAAGGGGGTCATAGGGTGACCTATGATTACCTTTGACCCATATTACCCATTCAAATATGTCCCTAAAGGTCTTTTGACCCCTATAGACATATGTCATCGTTTAATGAGTCAAAGGGGGTCATAGGTCACCTTATGACACCTTTTTACCATATGAACAATTTGAATATGTCCCTAGGGGTCCTAGGACCCCAAGGGACATATGTCGTCATTTAATGGGTCAAAGGGGGTCATAAGTTACCTTATGACCCCCTTTGACCCATATGAATGATTGGAATATGTCCCTAGGGGTCTTAGGACCCTAAGGGACATATGTCATCGTTTAATGGGTCAAAGGGGGTCATAAGTCATCGTATGACCCCCTTTAACCCATATGAAGAATTCGAATATGTCCCTAGGGGTCTTAGAACCCAAAGGGACATATGTCGTCATTTAATGGGTCAGACCCCCTTTGACCCATATTACTCATTTGAATATATCCCTAGGACCCCTAGGAAAATATGTCGTCATTTAATTGGTCAAAGCGGGTCATAGGTTACCTTATGACCCCCTTTGACCTATATTAGTCATTCAAATTTGTCCTTAGGGGTCTGAGAACCCCTAGAGACATATGTCATCGTTTAATGGGTCAAATAGGGTCGCAGGTCACCCTATGACCCCCTTTGACCCATATGAATGATTTGAATATGTCCCTAGGGGTCCTAAGACCCTTAGAGATATGTCATAGTTTAATGGGTCAAAAGGGGTCATAGGTCACCCTATGACCCCCTTTGACCCTTATGAATGATTTGAATATGTCCTTAAGGGTTCTAAGACCCCTAGCAACATATGTCATCATTCAATGAGTCAAAGGGGGTCATAGGTCACCTTGTGACCCCCTTTGACCCATATTACCCATTCAAATATTTCTTTAGGGGTCCTAGGACCCCTAGGGACATATGTCATTGTTTAATGGGTCAAAGGGGGTCATAGGTCACCCTATGACCCCTTTGACCTATATTACTTATTCGAATATGTCCCTAGGGGTCCGAGGACCCCTAGAGACATATGTCATCGTTTAATAGGTCAAAGAGGGTCATAGGACACCCTATAACCCTCTTTGACCGATATGAATGATTTGAATATGTCCCTAGGGGTCCTAGGACCCCAAGGGACATATGTTATCATTTAATGAGTCAAAGGGGGTCATAAGTCACCCTATGACCTCCTTTGACCCATATGAACAATTCGAATATGTCTCTAGGGGTCCTAACACCCCAAGGGACATATGTCATCGTTTAAAGGGTCAAAGGAGGTCATAGGGTGACCTATGACCTCCTTTGACCCATATGAACCCTATGACCTTCTTTGACCCATATGAACAATTGAAATATGTCTCTAGGGGTCCTAGGACTCCAAGGGACATATGTTGTTGTTTAATGGGTCAAAGGGGGTAATAAGTCACCCTATGACCCACTTTGACCCATATGAATGATTCGAACATGTCTTTAGGGGTCCTAGGACACCAAGGGACATATGTCATTGTTTAATAGGTCAAAGGGGGTCATAGGGTGACCTATGACCCTCTTTGATCCATTAAAGGATGACATATGTCCTTAGGGGTCCTAGGAACCCTAGGGACATATGTTGTCATTTAATGGGTGAAAGGGGGTCATAGGTCACTCTGTGACCTCCTTTGACCCATATTACTCATTTGAATATTTTTCTAAGGGTCCTAGAACCCCTAGGGACATATGTCATCGTTTAATGGGTCAAAGGGGGTCATAGGGTGACCTATGACCCCCTTTGACCCATATTAGCCATTCGAATTTGTCCCTGGACATATGTCATCGTTTAATTGGTCAGAGAGGGTCATAGGTCACCCTATGACTCCTTTTGACCGATTCGAATATGTCCCTAGGGGTCCTAGGACCCCTAGGGACATACGTCCTGCTTAATTTAATGGGTCAAAGGGGGTCATAGGTCACACTATGACCCCCTTTGACCCATATGAACGATTCAAATATGTCCCCAAGGGTCTTGGGACCCCTCGGGACATATGTTGTCATTTAATGGGTCAAAGGGGGTCATAGGTCACTCTGTGACCCCTTTTGACCCATATTATCCATTTGAATATGTCTCTTGGGGTCCAAGGACCCCTAGAGACATATGTCATCGTTTAATGGGTCAAAGGGGGTCATAGGTCACCCACTGACCCCCTTTGACCCATATTAGCCATTCAAATTTGTCCCTAGGGGTCTGATGACCTTTAAAGACATATGTCATCGTTTAATGGGTCAAAGAGGGTCATAGGTCACCCCAAGACCCCCTTTGACTCATATGAATGATTTGAATATGTCTCTAGGGGTCTTAGGACCCCTAAGACCCCTAGAGACATATGTCATCATAAAATTTGTCAAAAGGGGTCGAAGGTCGCCTTAACACCCCCTTTGACCCATATTACCCATTCGAATATCTCCCTAGGGGTCTTAAGACCCCTAGGGACATATGTCATCATTTAATGGGTCAAAGGGGGTCATAGGTCACCCTATGACCCCCTTTGACCCATATTAACCATTCGAATATGTCCCTAGGGGTCCGAGGACCTCTTAAGACATATGTCATCGTTTAATGGGTCAAAGAGGGTCATAGGTCACCCTATGACCCCCTTTGTCCCATATGAATGATTTGAATATGTCCCTAAGGGTCCTAAGACCCCTAGAGACATAGGTTGTTGTGTAATGGGTCAAAGGGGGTCATAGGTCACCGTATGACCCCTTTTTACCCATATGAACGATTCGAATATGTCCCTAGAAGTTCTAGGAGCCCTAGCAACATATGTCGTCTTTTAATGGGCCAAAGGGGGTCATAGGACACCTATGACCCTCTTTGACCCATATGAATGATTCAAATATGTCCCTAGGGGTTCGAGGACCCTTAGAGACATATGTTGTCATTTGATGGGTCAAAGGGGGTCATAGATCACCTATTACCCCTTTTGACACATATGAAAGATTTGAATATGTCCCTAGGGGTCCTAGGGACCCTAGAGACATATGTCATCGTTTAATGGGTTAGAGGGGGTCATAGGGTGACCTATGACCCCCTTTGATCCATATGACCCATTCGAATATGTCCTTAGGGGTCCTAGGACCCTTACGGACATATGTCATCATTTAATGGGTCAAAGAGGGTAATAGGTCACCCTATCACCCCATTTGTCCCATATTATCCATTTGAATATGTCCTTAAGAGTTTTAGGACCCCTAGAGACATATGTGGTTGTTTAATGGGTCAAATAGGGTGATAGGTCACCCTATGACTCCCTTTGACCCATAATACCGATTCGAATATGTCCCTAGGGGTCGTAGGACCCTAGGAACATATGTCATCATTTAATGGGTCAAAAGGACCTATGAACCCCTTTGACCCATATTACCCATTCAAATATGTCCCTAGGGGTCCAAGGACCCCTAAAGACATATGTCCTCATTTAATGGGTCAAAGAGAGTCATAGGTCACCCTATGATCCTTTTTGACCCATATGAACGATTTGAATATGTCCCTAGAGACATATGTCATCGTTTAATGAGTCAAAGGGGGTCATAGGTCACCCTATCACCCCCTTTGACGCATGTGAACGATTCGAATATCTCCCTGGGGGTTCTAGGACCCCTAGCAACATATGTTGTCTTTTATTGGGTCAAAGGGTGTCATAGGTTACCTATGATCTCCTTTAACCCATATGAACGATTCAAATATGTTCTTAGGGGTTCTAGGACCCCTAGAGACATATGTCATCGTTTAATGGGTCAAAGGGCCTATGACCCCCTTTGACCCATATGAACGATTCAAATATGTCCCTAGGGGTCATAGGACCCTTAGAGACATATGTCGTTGTTTAATGGGTTAAAGGGGGTCACAGGTGGACCCTTAGGGACATATTCATCATTTAATGGGTTAAAGAGGGTCAAAGGTCACCCTATGACGCCTTTTGACCCATATTACCCATTTGAATATGTCTGTAAGGGTCCTAGGACCCCTAGGGACATATGTCATCATTTAATTGGTCAAAGGGGGTCATAGGACTCATATGAACGATTCGAGTATATCCCTAGAGGTCTTAGGACCCCTAAGGACATATGTCATCCTTTGATGGGTCAAAGGGGGTCATAGGTCACCCTATGGCCCCCTTTGACCTGTATGAATGATTCGAATATGTCTTTAGAGGTCCTATGACTCCTAGGAACATATGTCATCGTTTAATGGATCAAAGGGCGTTATAGGTCACTCTATGACCCCCTTTGACCCATATTACCTATTCGAATATGTCCTTAGAGGTTCTAGGACCCCTAGAGACATATGTTGTCATTTAATGGGTCAAAGAGCGTGATAGGTCACCCTATGACCCCCTTTGACCCATAGTACCCATTTGAATATGTCCCTAGGGGTCGTATGACCCCTAAGGACATATGTCATCATTTAATGGGTCAAAGGGACCTATGAGCCCCTTTGACCCATATTACCCATTCAAAAATATACCCCTAGGGACATATGTTGTCGTTTAATGGGTCAAAGGGTGACCTATGACCCCCTTTGACCCATATGAATGATTCAAATATATCCCTTGGGGTCCTAGGACCCGTAGGGGACATATATTCTCATTTAATAGGTGAAAAAGGGTCATAGCTCACCCTATGACCCCTTTTGACCCATATTAACCATTGTAATATGTCCCTAGGGGTCCTAGGACCCCTAGGGACATATGTCATCGTTTAATGCATCAAAGGGGTTGAATGGTTGACCTATGACCCCCTTTGACTCATATATATTAATAATATACATATATATTAATATAATACATATTATATTTAATGACAGTATTACGTTATTATATATATTAATAACATACATATTAATATAATAATATAGAATAAGTATTATATATATATAAATAACGTTATTATATTTAGTAAAAATAATAATAATATAAATTATATTTATAGATTGTAATAAGATTAACATAATATATTATTATATATTACTAGATTATATCTTATATCTTTACATTATGTTATTATATATATATATATATATATATATATATATATATATATATATATATATATATTAAAATAGGTCTTTACATAGTAATATAAGTGAAGTAATTTATAAATCATAAGTTATAACGTTTAAACCTAATTTTCCCTCCAAAATGGGTTGGGATTTGATATTTCCCACCCAGAGCATATCAAATATCCAATTTTTTATCGGATATCTGATTAGGCTTGGTATTTACCAAGCCTACCCGGTCAACCCAAAAGACTTGTTTAAAGAGGGTTTTAGTAATACTCAGACTTCGGGTAGCCGTCTGACAATGTTATTTTGATCAAAATTGAATGAAATGAAAAAGGTTTTTTAATATCGTTCTCTAGATTCCATCAATATAATTTCTGTCAAATTCTGAGTTTGATGAGTATTTATTAGTTAATTATCAATGAAGATTATTGTAAAGTGCTGATTGACATACTGATTGAAAAATAGCTATAACTTTCAAACGGTATAACATTTTTTAAATCTAAAAGTTGCGTCACATTCTATATTTCACCTAGTATAAGAAAAATAAATAAATTTAAATTTGGTAAACTTTTCTATTAGTTAGGGTGGTCATACACGAGACTTTTTTTTTCGAAAAGTTTTCGTAGAAAATTCATATTTAATTATTTATTTGGAATGAAAATACTGAAAAATATGCGTCACATCCAGACATGAGTCTACTTTTCATATCTATAATTATATTAAAAAAATATTATGATTTGATTTTGATTAAATTGGTCAGACATACACCTACTTTTTATTTTCGCCTTGAAATTTTCTTAGTATTGCATTAAAATTCAAACTTTTGACCAATTAATTATTTTTTTTCTCCTGATAAGGCCTAGTAGTTTATAAACTACATTCAATTTCTTACAGATTATTTCTTATAACTTTTTGATATCAAATCCATAACCACTTCAAAATTATGTGTCAAGTTGACATAAACCTGATTTGCTGATTTTTCATTGCCACTTAAGGCCATTGTTTGGTACACCATGATCCTGCACATACCCACATAGAAAAATATACAGATCAAAACTGATCCAAACTTACATTGAGCACATTTTGATCTTCTTATTGCTCCCAGATTCTCCATGATCTGTTGTAATAAGAATTCTGCTAGATCATATCTATGATCTTTCTTGACAATGTTGTAGGCCACATCTACAACAATGCATGGAACACTATTCAATCTGCTTGATTGACAAAACTTGTGAGATATGATTCTTACTGCAAAGTTCAAAAGGGGATCTATGACTATATCAATCGTCATTCCCCTTTTGTTCCATTTTTCCCCAGTGTTCTTTTCAATAGCTTCCTTGGAATCACTTTGTAGGGTCTTGTACTAATCTAGGGTTGGAAAACCTATAACCCTATGCATGATTCTCTTGATAGGTCTTCCTTCTAGCCATAAGCAACCATTATGTATCCTGCTTAAGACAATTCTTATCCATTCAGTTTTAAAAATTGTGGGGAAAACTAGGGCATGGGTTAAGCCCTTTCTTTCAATTATTCAAATTTCTTCCTGAAGCACTCCATTCTCACATAGTTTATCATATGCTTGATGAATCTCCATGTCTCCTATTGCTCCTACCTTGTAATTGTAACATTTCCTAACATCTTGAACCATTACGACTTTAGGTGGAATCATGGATAATGTGTTGGCAGGGTCATTTTTATATACAACTTCTAGAATTGGCCTAAAATCTAGTTGTTTAACCTCATTGCTAACTAATTGAACCTTGAAACCTTCTTTTTCCTTAGGATTTTTAGAACTAGAAGCCATATTGCAAATCTAGGGTTTCAAAAGATATTAAACTTTATAACTATGCAACTTGGCACTTGAGCAATACCTTAGATTGATGAAAATGGTGCTTGATCTTTGTTGAAATTCGTGCAAAAGCTTCAATTTGTTGTTCTTCAATCACTTCTATGCTTTTCTCATTCTTGTCCTACATTCAAAATGATGAGAAATGATCATAGAATTGACCTTATACTCTCCAAAACATAGCATTAAATTCTTAGTGTGTATATAGCTATACACTCGACTCCTTAAGGATTTCAACATAACTTGACTTCTATTGACTTTTTATCACTCGGCTCCAACTAAATTTCCTCCTTACTCGACTTCCATTGACAACTCGGCTGTGACCAATCACTCGACTCCTACTAGTAGCTCACCATATACTAACATTCACTCGGCATCTAAGGACAGCTCAACAACATTGGTGAAAACTTTGAATTTCAACTTTGCATCACTAATCATGCCGATCTCTTCTTTTCAACACTATCTTATTTAGGAACTAATGTATGATAAAACTTAGTAAATCAATCCCTTATGCCTTCTTTTTCTTAGTTAGATGAAGTGTGACCACTTGACCTATTAGGTGAAGTGATCCCTTCATTTGATGAGGTACATTCATCTTTCTTCTTCCAAGTCTTGTTCATTTGTCTTCTGATGTGTTCAACATCTACCTTCTCTTTTCCTTTGTTGACTTTTGACTTGGGTGCCTTTGATTTTGTTGGGAAATTCTTGCTGATATGACCAGTCTTCAAGCAACTTAAACATGTGGTTTGACTTAACCATTTGCTGTAGTTTCCTTTGAAATGTGTCCTTATGCAGTTTTTAGGAATGTGTCCATATTCCTAATAGTAATGATAGCTATACCTGGTGTTATAGTACCAATTGTAGTGATAACCATGGTTACCTTCTCTTGTTGCCTGATTTGATGTCCACATAGGTTTTGATTTGCACTCAAAAGCTCTATGTCCATACTTTTTGCAATTGTAGTAGTGGCCTTAAAATTTTGGTATATTAATAGTCCTAGTCCTACAGTTATGTACCTGATATCCTTACTTCTTGCACTTGTGATAGTAGCTTGCATTCTTAGGCTTCTCATGCTGATAGGAATTTTTGCTCCTCCATATATTAGAAGTATGTCCCTTTTTACCATAGGAATGACAAGTAGGTTAGTGTTCTTACCTTTGTTACTCCTTTCTTCTATAGTCTTGGAGGACTCTCCTTCTTCAGTGCTAGTGTAACCCAATCCTGAAGTATCATTACTAACCCTTGGTGATTTCAGTAGCTACTCAAAGTACTTGATGGCCTCAAGCTCTTTGCAATCTCCTTCTCTCTTCTCGGGTCATTTTACAAGTGTTCATTTTGCATCTTTAGTGTAGAGATCTCAATATCCTTGACATTTAGTTCATGACGTGCATTCATCATCTGACTTAAGGTGTCCAACTACATGTTTGAGATTCTTTCAAACTCAATTGTCTTTTCCTCCAGTCTATTGGTAAGATTTCTCTTGTCGTCTTCTATCACAATTTTCTCTTCAATGGCTCTTTTCTTCTATTCAATCACTTCACAAAGCATCATGGCTTGTGATTCTTGTTCAAGCTTGAGTATTCTGATTTCTTCTGCTTGGGCTCTATTCTTCTCCATTTAGTCTACTATTTTTGCATCGAACTCTTTGGAATCTCCATTTGAAAATAGATTTGAGGTGTCAATCTCCTTGTACTGTGTGTTATTCTCAGCTATGTCAATCTCTTTTCTTCTCTTTAAGGATTTTCTCAGTTCTCCTCTAGCTTCTTCCAAAGCATGTAAAGCAAGTTGTATGTCAATTACCTAATTCTCTATGATCTTCCCAAGTTTTTCGACTTCCATTTCCATATCTTTTCTCCAAGCTATAAGGCTCCTTCTTGTGAGAACCTAGCTTTGATACCAATTGTTGGAATTAACAAGTGGAAGATTTACTTTTGAGAGGAAGGGGGGGGGGGGGGGGGGGAGGGGGGGGTGTGAATCAAAAGTAACTAACTTTAACCCTTTTTAAATTATTTTGACTATAACCATTCACATGCATTCAATCTATCTACCGAACTTGAAAGTAAAGAGATGCATGGAAATAGACAACACACAAATTTGGTAACCTAGAAACCCTCCAAAATGAGAAGGTAAAAACTAGGGTGGGGACGATACCCACAAAATATCACTGCAACAATGTGTAATTGTTCAAGGTTACAATGTTTGACCACTTCCAATGGTCTACCCTATGAAAGGCCTATCCTATTAAAAACTGTACACTCTGTCAAAAGTGACCTGGTTAAAGGATTTCACTACCTTGCTAAAAGTAAGCCTGGTTAGAGGACTTCTATACATGCACTTGGAATACCACCTTGTTAAAGGATTTACAAATGGTTGCTAGGCCAACCTAAGTTCACAGGATTTCCATTATCTAATAAAATTGCTAGAGAGTATTAGAAAGTCTTTAACCTGATAGCTCTGCAATCTCCAATTGTTGATCCCAGATCCTTGTTTTGTTTTGACTTACTTGATCCTTGCTTGATCTGATATGTCACTCTTTGAAGTTCTGATTTCTATTCTTGATCTATTGAATACTGCAATGCTACTTTGTTCCTTTAAGTCTTTTCACACTTCCCTTTGAATTTCGCTATAGTTTTCCCATACACCACTCTCATCCACACATACAATGGGGTTTCGTCCTCCTTTTAAGGATTTTAAAGACTTAGGATTAGGTGTGAATCTATGATCCATATTAAAAAAATTATTTCCCACTCAATTCATGCACTTTTCTTATTGGTTGCATGCCTTCTCCATTTTTCTTATTGGTTTCTTGCTGATTGCATTGGAAATATAAAATATTCATTCTTATCTTTAATATCCTTCGAGATTCTTCTATGTTGGCTCAAAAAATGGTTTACATAGGTGTTTGTGCAATTATGAACAACTATGTCTAATCTATGTTACTCGACACTTGTTACCTCTGATGCTTGGCTCATATAGAAAAAATTGGCTCACTCGGCACTTATAGCAATTTTGTTCCACTTAGCTTCTATAGTGACTCAACACCTATAATTTGTTCGGCACTTGATTTTCACTCGGCACCTGAAGATTGCTCGGCACATGAAGTTCACTTGGCACCTATTGTAGTTATGTTTGGCTCAACACTTGAACTTACTCGGCATCAACTATTTACTTGGCATCTATACATATTTTACTTGGCATGTGTTACTAGCTTGGCATGAACTTAGTAAACATCTTGAGTGTGTTGACACAAAATAGTCAAAACCTAGTCTTAGATTCAACATAAACAGAAAAATATAATCAATTGGTATTTTATGATCTGTGCATACCAATGAATATTTATACTTCTCCATTATATAACTCTCAACTCAATGACTTCTTGCAATTAGAATTTGACTAATTTAGAACATGATAGTGAATATGCAAAATAAAATCTTTAGATTCTATTTTTAATGAGTTGCACATTTTCATCTGATTATATTTAAAGTATAAGTTGTTCTACAAGTCCTATGACTTGTAAGGTACATGATAACATAAGTTAGTTGGTATTAAAAGAAACTTGTAAAACCAACTTTAATTGAGCAATAGAAACTTCCTTAATTTGTTAATTTAATCAAAATTAGCATAGAAAAATATATTATCTTTCTTCATCCTAGATATTTTTAGATTGTTGAGAAGTATTGCCAATAAAAAGATCTAGATTATTCTTATAAACTAGAGAAATTAGCCTAGAAAAATATATTATGTTTCTTCATCCTAGATATCTTTAGATTGCCGATAAAAAATACCTAGAATATTAATATAAACTAGAAAAATCTAGTATTCTTTAAATATTACTCATATATAATTAGGCATATAGACTAACATTATTTAAGAACATCTAATTAGAGATAATATATTATTAGGGTTTAGTTCTTGTTCATTGGAATTCCTATTAGTCTAATTTAGGATATTGTATAATCCTTATAAATTGAAAAATGCAACAATCTTTAAATATCATTCATAGAATAAGAATATTTAAAAACATCTAATTAAAGATAATATATATTATTATGGTCTATTTCTTATTCATTAAATTTCTTAATAGTCTAATAATATTGTGTGAATATAGTAAATAATTCATAGCTAGCTTTCAATACTGACATATTTGATTTTTGGGATAACAACAATGTTTGTAGTAGTAAAATATTTTAATATAGTTCTAATTTTCCTTCTTTCTTCTAATAGGTGAAGGCGGTCGTGAGTGAGATAGAGCTTTATTCTTGTTCATAACAAAAATGACTTTGTAGAATTCATCCAAGGCGAATGGTTTCAGTGAATTCATATTCTTGAGGGTGAGGTTGATCATTACCTACATGAATTGGTCTAAGTATTAGTTTTGATGCAAATGCATTCTTTTATCAATGTATTGTTAATTATTCTTATGATGAATGACATTATTAGGTGGATTTTATACTATTTTTCTTAAGGAATTTCAAAATAAAAAATATTGTTAATAAATATCTTTAAATTTTCAAGATATAATTAATGGATACATAAAAGCGTACCATCTCAAATTCCTAAGGACTAGTTTAAAATAAAGAGAAGTACCAATTTGAATTAGAAAATTAAAGTAAACTATCAATTATCAATTGCTTGATATAATCTCAAGTATTGTAGAAATTGTAAGTATGATATAGAATATAAAATAGAGATAAAAAGTAGATTTATGAAAGAATGTGTTTGCTTTTATGAAAATGTGGAAGTTGGTGTACTTAAAGCACCTAAAAAAGGGCAATAATATAAAAGTTAATTAGGATAGAACTTTTACAAGAAATAAATTCAACATAATCATTTGCCACCTATCATAAAATTAGATCAATTAATTAATCTAAGAAAAGAAACACTTTGTATGTCAATATAGTTCATTACAACACAATATAAATAATTGTGCATGTAAATTCACCATATAAAAAAGACAATTAATAGATAGATAATTTGTAGTATATTAACTTTTGATGATGATCATTGTTTTTATACATTTCTTGATTCTCTCACAACCCCAACGTAGTGGGATTTCCACTTATAGATTCTTACCTGGTTGGTAAAACACCAAATAGTACCCTTTCCTCTATTAGGCGGGATATTATATGAATTTTAGCTATTCAATAAGTCAGAGCTGCAATGAATTTGGTATTGGTAACAAGAAGTGGGATATCAACAGAATCTCCTGACCGAAGGCTCTCACATTGATTAATACTTTAATAATAGTAGGGGTTAGGTACAATGGGAAATTCTTTCCTAATTTGATTGTAAACGCTAATAATATGGAGAAGGCTCTATCTTAATATTAGTAGTGGGTAGGTTGCATGTGGGAAATAATATATTTAATTCGTCATACATGCTATCGTTTTCTCAAAGTTTGGTCTCCCACTTAAGTTCTGTTATTAATAATTGATTATAATATAGTTATAGATAGGATGAATTGATCACTTACTTTTTTTGATAGGCACTGGTAGCGTACATATAAGTAGTCAAATGTTTGAATAAACACGCATAATAAACCCCCATCAAAAGATTTAAAACATCGCTTTGTCCAATGTTTTAAGTTTTATCAAATATTGTGTTCACATGGGCCTTGCGAAACATGTCGCCTTACTATCTATCCCAACCAATACTCTGTGTCCTTCATTCAATCAATGGTCGACGTTTTACAAATTTCCGACATCAATTGCATGCCCTGCAAACTGTATTCTTTGTTTTTAATATTAAATCAATCTGGTCCAATGGCCGTTTTTAATGCCAACTGTACTTGATTCTATTTTAATAATAATCATGCCGTAAACATGTTTAGTTGTTAATCATAATGTTACATATATCTTCAAAAGCAATTATGGCTACCAGTATGGGGCATTTGGATTATCGAAAGCTTTGGTTTGAATCTGAGCTCTAAAGACAAGTCGTACAAATCATCAATGGGACGAGGAAAGGTTGAGTTGAAAAAGATTGAGAATAGGACCAACAGGCATGTTACATTTTGTAAGCGAAAAAGTGGGTTACTGAAGAAGGCCAGAGAGCTCTCAGTTCTCTGTGACGCAGAACTCGCTCTTATTGTCTACTCCACCAGCGGGAAACTCTATCAATATGCAAGCAGCAGGTACATGCAATTCTTTCCCTCTACTCCCTTCATCATCATTACATATCCTGTTTCAAAATGGGCTACTTTCTATTTCTTATTTTGTTCATGTGTTTTTATAAGATCTGCGTCTCAAAAATGGGTATGGTTGATATTATTAACTCAGGTTTCATATTTTCAAATGTTTTACTTTTGTTGAAAAAGAGATGCAAATATTTAGGATGAGTCTATAGCATTATGTCTAAATTGACTGGATCAAAGAAGCTCACATGCTGTCACGGACAGTTCTATCAAGCTCCTTTGCCCTAGTGGTACAAATTTTTGTTGGGTATCCCAAAATATTCTAAAATAGGATTCAAAGACAATTTTGTTCTATTTACCCTAGATATGCTGTCCCTTTCATAAAACGAATGAATTTCTTGGAGTCAGTTCCCTATGGAGGGCCAGTGGGTTTTGCTTGCCACTAGCCATTGTCGATTCATTTCCGTTCTATAACTTTCCCATAAACCCTTATATTAACAATTCTAAGTGGATTGTAGACAAGACTACCAGCACAAAAGATAGATGAAGAAACAAACAGAATCTAAGTGAATAGAAGGATCCAATTAGAAGTCAATGCTACTTTTTAACTGTGAGAAGCCTCTGAAACTTTCTATGACGCAGAGGAAGTCATTACTTCGATGAGACTGTGGAAATGTTTGTTGGAATAAATAGGTTTTCATCTCTTTTGCATGTTTAAGTCCAATATACGTTGTATGCATATTAGTTGTAATTTTTTTTAAGTTGCGTTATTATTTGCACTATCCTACATACTCTGGCATATGATAGGAACACATCTCATTCTTCTTCTGTACTATTCAATTTACAGCTTCTTTCTTATCTGAAGATGAACAGAATACATTTCCTTAATTTATAATTTTGTATTTATCTCTTTACAGAAAAAATCATAACTGTTATATGCCTGATTTAAATCGTTTCTCTTAAAATGCTTAGTATCTAAGTACAAAGCATTAGTTGAGTAAAAAAAATAAAAATCAATTGAAGATAGATTTTGAAGAATACAACGGCCATCTTAAAGAATAATTAAGAAAGGAAGAAATAATTCCAAATTTATTATATGATTTTTATGTTTTTGAAATTAAAAAGCAGTTAAAAATGGGGTGGCATAGGAAAAATATGGTGTTGAACAAATATAAGTCAGAAGCAGCACATACTAACCTTAGCCCCTTCATGATTTCAAAAACCTCCACATCAAAGTCTCAACTACGGGCACTATTAAACATTATATATATATATATATATATATATAGCTAATATTAAAAGAGAGTCAAAAGAAGCATCATGAACATAGCCCACATGGGCGAAGTGCTGAAATAAGGAACATAACATAAACTAATACTAAAAGAAGGAGAGCCAACTCTCCTTGTTTTTCTCTTTCCCTTTCGTAGCTACATCCAATCATCTACCATGAACCTATAAAGAGAACCCATGGTGTCCACCCCTTCCTTCTTAACATATATAAGGTGAAGCATCGACATTGCCAAGTCTAGCCTTTTTCACCCACCTATTTGTGAGGAGTATCATTCTTTCTAGTGTGTGTGAGACATGAGGTGGAATAAGGCTTAAGTGACTCATTCTCCCACTTTTTCCCTCACTAGTCATCTCTTCATCCTCATCCTCAATGTATTTTGTCTGGAAAGCTTTCTTCTTTTTCCTTTTGTAAGAGGGTTTGCATTTTCCACTACAAGTTAGGTCTGACCTAACTCGGTGTTCATGTTCGGGCCTAGGTCCATAATCACATTTTTTTGTTATTCCTACTGGACCTTCTCCTACAATCTTTTATTTCCACTTTAGAATCCATAATCTGAATACCCTTCTCCATCTTAATTTTCTTAAGGATATGGTGTGGAGAGGTTGTAGCAATTTTTGTATTAATAGAAGACACAATCTTAGCAAAAATTTGAGGGGTCAAAGTAGAAATAACATGGTTAGGGAGGACAACTTGAACATCAATGAGTTGGGCAAGGAAACGGCTTTTGTGAAAGTTAAACAATTTAAACATAAATTCCTAGTAGAGGACATTACAAGGTTTACCCATTTTCATGTCTTCTCCCTAACCTTAAAATTATTATCTTCCACGGAATAAAGGATGAGGTAGGGAAACAAGATAAGGTCATGGTTCCAAAAATGATTTAAGATAGGGAAATGATAATAGTAAAAAATATGGAACCTACCCTCTAAGGTGAGATAATGCATGATAGTGTAGCATACCTCTTTCTAGGGATCTAACAAGGCCATTCTGACAAATCCATGATGGTCGTGAGTCAAACTTTCACTAGGGCAGAAGAACTGGTTAAGGCTGACTTCATTCGCAACATGAGTTTGTGTCCCCCATTTTCAGCCATACAAGGAGAAATTGTTGACCATAGAAATGACTTCTTTATTAATCTCAAACAAGATCCTTGTTGGCTCTTGATTTGACAAGATTTGAAATACATTGAAGAATGCATAAAACACCTAGGATTTAGCTGAAAACCATGATAGGCATTCCCACAATACCTTGGAATACCTTGTATTGTGCTTGATTTAGTGGTTTTTAGGGTATAGAGAATACCTTAGAAAAACTTGTCCAGCGTCAATTTATGATCAATGTTTTATCGATTTGGGCTATTTACTCACAGAATATGATAGATCACACCAAATCTATTCTCTCACATATTGAAAAGAAAAGAAATACTCAATTTCAAATCTTATACTTATCAAAATCTCCATATGATACCTTTAATTCTCTCAAGTCATATCAAACATTACATGTTCACTATGATTAGAAAAAAATATGGAACAAGTTATAATTCAAAAATGAATTACAATTGAAACTCAATATAATTGCCATAGAATCTTAGAAAATTAAAAGGTGACACATGAAGAGATGGGATCTAGATTGGGCAACAAAGTATTTCTCCATTTGTATAAGTTTTCTTGAAATAATACAACCTAAGTATCAAATCTAGTGAAAATAAGTTGACTCAAAATTGAATGAACACACTACAACTCTAAATTTTCATTAAATTAACCAAACAAGATATTTTTGCTACATAGTACTCAATTGACTTAAAGCATGGAAGTAATATTCATTCTCTTTCAAATTCAGACCCTTCTCTCGACTTCGATACTCATTTATATAGACGAGTTACAACAAGCTTAAGGCATTGAGAGACTAGACACATTTCACATTTTCATTTGACAATCACAACTTGTTACATATAAGAAAAAATAAGAAGAAAAAACAAATGGAGATAGTTTCAAAATGAATAGGTGGCTGCATGTGTATTCAAGATCACCTCTCTATTTTCAACCTAGGTGTATCTATAGCAAGTGAACCACAAAATTAAGATACTTTATTTTGATGGTTTTCTTTCCTATATTTTCTCTACATGATTTTATTCTTTTTTTGTTCAATCACTAGTTCCATCGAGCAATCCTTTAAATTTTTCTAGAACTTCCCAAATGGTAATGCCGATGTCAATGTCTAACCATGTCACATTTATAATCATATTTATCTCATTTTGATTCTTGATACACGTTGCATCTATAATTGCCCTTGCATCTGAAACTACCTTATTCATATCCATTTCAATGTTATATAAAGTATCAAAAACCTCATAAAAGCTAGAAACATCACACATCACCATTACAATAAGTCATGCCTTTCTTATGATTCAAAATATTCTCAAATAATGTAGCCCACTCATTTTATTCCCTAAAACTTCCATCATTATCAACACTAGGAGGAATAAAACCTTGCATGTTGTCTCAAATAATTTTCATTTTATTCTTAATCAATTGTATTTTCCTAGACAAAAAACCCATCTAGTTCCCTAACCTTGGCAATAATTTTACTAGGGGGAATAATAATTTCCTTTGGAAACTCTTTCTTTTGTGTTAAAATTGCATCTAGCTTCTCAAATAATTGGTTATATGAACCCCACCTTTTAAATACCATGAACATTTTTTGAAGCATTCTCCAATGAATTTACCCTATGAGATAATATGTATTCCATTGATCTAGCCTCTATCTCCCCTTCTGTGTCTTGTTCATTAATATCCATGCTAGACAATTGGTCAATCATCATAGTGGATATTGATCCTTCTTCCTCTATTTGAATTTCTTTGTCAATGAGCTCTATAATAGGCTTGGTAGAACTTTTAAAAAGTTCTTATTTCTTTCTCTAGTTCTATGATTTTCTATTCCATCAAATATAATTTCTTTTCATATCCTCTTCACACTATTTCCTTGTAGTAACACAATTTTTAAAAGTTGGATGTAACTAATCCTCAATTTGGATCATTTTGTTAGAGCTCATAGCTATCACTTCTCTTAACAAACCAAGAATTCCCTTGCTATGAGTAGATTGTACACATCAAAAAATCATATCTTTGTCTTATCTAATTCAAGAGATATACTCCACATAGCTAGGGTTTGAGCATCTATATTATACCCCGATCCTCTCTACAACCAACCTAGATTAAAAGCCTCAAAGGAAATTGACTTTTGCTACCTTCTTATTTAATGCAACTTTAAAGAGGAACTTAAATCCTAACCAAGTAGTAACAAAAGTATGCTTCTTTTCACCAGGTCCCTAGCCTCCTCCAAAGTAAGAGACTCATTATTGTGGTCATAGGCTTGTAATTTATCTACTAATTAAGCCACCTTTTCATATGAATCTTCAGCATATAATGTTACAAACAGTTGATTATATTTCAATTTTAATATAAAACTCTTGTACTCATCACTCTTCACAAAGTCATCATCGTACAAGAATTTTTGAGAGTGGACGATCCTATCATGCAATATTTTTTCTAATAGTTCTATTTCACTAGAGTCCCTTTCATTTTCAGTAGCTTGTATGATAAGAAAGCTTTTCCCGAAGTTAGCAAAATACTAACTTTTCCTGGGTAAAATGTTCAAATTCTTTTCTCTTTCCTTTTGCGAGATTTCAATTAATTTCTATTTTTTCCCCCTCTCTGTGCCTAGGCAGAGGTCTTAGGATGCTCCTCTTCTTCGTCTAAATCAAACACAACATTAGGCTTAAGGGAATCTGGGTTGACTCTTTCCTTTTCTTGATCCCTAAATTCATCTATCATGTGTGACATTAATTTTAAAAACTTTTGAATGCACTTACCAAACATAACTAAATATTTCTCCTCATGATAGAAACATTCAAAAGAGGAATTAGATCTTCTCACTTCTTTGTCAACCCTCATAATACCTATCTATTTCAAATTCCTATCCTTACAAATATCTTCATATAAATAGTTATGAATAATATCATTTTCCCACAAAGGTTTGCTACAAAGGTTTTCTTGATGACAAATTATACTATCTTATTTGTTCTAATGCAATCCTAACTATATCATTAGGGTCATAATTTCTAGTAATTGAGGATGACAATTTGTATTGTGTGACAAATGAATCAATTACATCTATTGCATCTTTATCAATGTTGAAATTGCCAATCTTAAAAATTTTACAAAGGAAAGTCCCCTTTCACCTTGCAATCCCTAAATGCTCTCTATTTATTTGAATCAACTACCAAACGAATTCCATAATCCCAAAACTTTCTCGAACAAATTTGGGTAGAAAATGAGGTGGTTCTAGGCATACATAAACACTCATGATAGTAAAATTCTCAAATAGAAAAATATATCCCCAATCATATTCTAATTTACCATCTACATCATAACACCTAGATAACTTTAGCAATTTCTCACATTCTATGGTGCTCTTTCTAAATTATTCTCTAGCATACTTAATATAGGGAATACAAAATCACTATAAAATAAAAGATAATTTACATAAGGGTAAAACTTGGTCCATACCCTTGTCCATCATTTCACAAGAAATGCCTCTCCCATCTCCTCAGTTTGTTCAATAAAACTTTGACTAACATGCCCAATATCTTTGTACAAAATTAGGTGTATTAGTAATGAATAATGGTCAAACTTAAAATTTCTCATTTCTCCTTATTGCATGGTCAAAATCTCATTATGCATCACTATGATTATGTTCTTGACATAATTGTATCTGACATTTGTGTATTGATTCTCATTGTTGATGGTCATTATGTATATTGTACCAATAGCATTCATAATCCAATCAAATCCTTGTAAGAAAACTTACAACAAATAATATAACAATTTCCACATAACCCATAATAGATGTGAAAAAAATATGCAATTGAAATCCACATGCAAGAGAATATACAACATACCCACAAAAATTGTGACACAAGATATACCTTGGGAAGCCTTCATTGAGAGAAAATCCAAGCCTCCAAAAGCATCCATCACAATGTATTATTCAACAAAATCACTAATGCAATACAACCATGGAAGCCTTCAATGCCATAGCCACAACTAAGCAATCCATGTAAGCAAGCATGAATCCACACATCCCATGCCATGCTTCTAACCTTCACAAATGCTCCCTTGGCTAACCTACCAAGCCTTGTCCTACTCAACTATTTCCCTTTTTTCCTTCTATCTTGTTCTTCTTCACGTCTCTACAACTACCCTTATGGATGCTTATATAGTAGCAAGTCCCACAAAACTACCAAGTTATATTACATAAACCATGTGCTATGTAACCCATTGACCCCACATTAAATATTGGAAATTTAATTATTTTTCCCAATATTAAATAATTACATGAAATATTATCATAGTGTTACAATACAATTCATCAAGTATATCCCATGGGAATCTTTACATGTTACAAGTCCATCTAAGTACAACAATATACAATACAATAAAATAATACAATATAACAATATTGTACAATGTGTGCAACACTCATTATCTCAACAATCTCCCACTTGTTGTATACATTGCATAGGGTAAATCTATAGCCACATAAATGAACAAGGGAATAATCCCTCCCAATACTTCCACTATCATGGATCAAATTACACCATGTGCTCCATACTAATACCTACAATAAAATCAAAGTATTCAGCATTTCAAACATGAATGATCACACCTTCTATTATTCCATAGCCACCAAACATACATAGAAGACAACCAAAGAGAAATCAACCCAACTTGTCACATTAGAAGATCATAAAATCCTATACCAACTGAAATGCGAAGCACAAAAACCTAATCCAAAGGTAATAAGATGTATCTGTAGTTATCAAAATATCCATACTTGAAATAACACCGAAAACAAGTGCCAAACCCATCCAACTATCCATACTTTCAAAGGTATACCAAGTGAATCTCACATCATCAACATATCCAATCTATAATCTGCAATCACAAGCCTCAAGAGAAATACCTTCCACATATATACAAAGAAGCTCCCACTGTAAAAGATAATGTCAAATCTATAACCAATCCACTCACAAAATCTCAAAGAAGTGAATCCATGTAGTCTCAAAGACATCCACAACACATAAACCAATACCCTGCAAGAACAACTCTCATAAAAAATCTCCAACATTCTCCTAAGCTCTCCATGACCAATAGAGGAAAGAGATAAAGGAATAGCCATTTGATCTCTCACATGACATACATGAGCACAAACTAGTGATCATAATCTCTAACCAATCTCAAATCCAATGTATGAAAAATTGAACATGGAGGAAGATAACCAAGACCAAAGACAAACCATGCAAATCATAACCCGTATCATATACTTCTACACACAACTCTAGATGTAAACTATGCAAATATGATCTCCTCCATAAAACCCCAACCAAGAAGCCACAAAAACACCCTGTATGAATTTGGTAGAGCTCTGATACCATGTAAGAATTTACCTAAGAAAATAATTCAACACCAAGATCAAGAAGCTCAATAGATATCACAAGAGAGACTAATGATAATAAAATGAGAATCTCATTAATGATCAAGATGATAATGGATATCAGATGATTGGATATGAGATGAATACACACTAGAAGTGCCTATATATTAAGGCAACTAGAAGGACTAGGAGTTAGCAAAGTGATAAGCCTCACAACTAAGTACATGTCTACCAAGAGTGGATTATCCTCCATTGAGCATAGGAGTTTGTGCAATGATGAGAGGATAAGTTTGCATAGGTGTATCTCGTAAAGAGATGTTGTAGACACTATGTGCTCTAATAAGTTCCTAACTCTTGTATTATCAACAAGACAACTCATATGACTATGCATATTCCTAGGTAAACTTAAGTAAAGTGTAATAATAATTAATTATTTACACTAACACACCCAAACCATACCATATAACTAATCATAGATGAAAGCTTCTCACAAGAAGACCAACTCATAAACCATTCCTAATCCAAAGAATATGCACATTATAAAACCATCTCCCAAACTCAACCAGCATTACAACATATGAAAATGGAGACAACTAATGCTAAATCATCTCTCAAATGAACCCTCTAGAACTAAATCATGTACCATAGCTCAAGATCCAAATCCATGAAAGATAAGCATAAACATAATGCAACTGAGAGAAACAATGGGCTATACCTCTCAAGTAGAAAACTATGAAGTAGACCAAGAGTGGAGAATGAAAATGCTCATCAAGATATTCAAGTCTCCAACCAAGACTAATCTAAGACCAATCTCCTCTCAAGTCCATATCATGTGAATGCCCCTCAGACTTCCTGCTGAAACCAAACAACTATCCCAACAAATACCTCTCTAATCCAAGAAAAATCATTATCACCATTGTCTCTAAGTATCCATGAGCACCTATAACCAATCAACCCATGCCAATTCAAAAAACAACATAGCAATATCATGAAGTATCCAACTTATAATTAAAGTACTCAATACCAAGAAACTAAACCAAGATCATTGTCAAAGTTTTGACCATGGTCTTAGGAACATAAACATGACAACATGATCTAACCATCTCAATTGAAGAGATAACATGCTCCATATGAACTTACTATAACATGTTTAAAAACTCTAAACATATATCAAGAGTATACCATGACATAATAATGAAACCATCCTAACACCAAGGATAACATGTCAAATGAAAGCATAAACCACACCTTTACCAAGAACCTCGTGAGTTCTCAAGATGCAATCATCTCCACACACCTTGAAGAAAATTATCTCCACATACCATGAAGAACCATCTCCACACACCATGGAGATAACCAAGAACCCCACGAGTCCTCAACATCTACCCATCTTCACAAACCATGAAGATAACAAGCGCACCATGCAAATGTCAAAGATGCTTCTAAAGCAATAGGATCTAAGACAAACCTGCAACATCTTCAAATACTAAATAAATATATCAATTCCAAAAAATCCCACTCAACTGTGGTACCAAGTCACCTATGAAATCATAAAATCCATCTCCTACATGAAGATCCCACAGGTCTGCACTCACACAACCAAAGTGTCAATACCAAGTGAAACCAAGATCTCCAAACCAAGAAGATACAAACCAAACCATAAACTAATCTTGCACTGTCACCTCAAAACTATCACAAGCTCCCACTAAACCATGTATCCAAGCTATCCATTACATCAAGATGAAAAAACTATCCTCTAAACATGAGAATCAACCAAGGCATCAAACAATCAAAGAATTATAAGTACACATCATGAGCTCCTCAAAAGAAACCAAATACCAATGATCCTCAACCAAGAAGATATACCATGATAACCAAATTAGGAATCCAAACCAATGAACATCAAGGATGTACTTGTATATCCTATTGGAATTACAAGGGGAAAGAGTAAACTTCTGAGAGGGTGGTGGGGGAGGGGGGTGAATCAAGTATTTAAACTAGGACCCATAAAACTTTTTCCATTCATTCATCAAATGCATTAATATACTTAAGTAACATGTTAAGCATATGCATCCAAATCACATAACCCCATAAGCATTCACACACATAACACGATATATGATTACTTGGGAACCTGTAATGTCCCCTTTCTAGCATTCATATCATGATCTTGTCGTTAGCCTATTTCCCCACAGTCCTGTAGGCTAACTAGGACATTAAAGGGGCTTAGAGGCCATTTGACCTAGACAGTTTCAGTTGCAGGTCTTTCTGAGGGGTTCTGGGGCAACTTTGGGCATACTTACTATTTATAGTAAGTTATCTTGGACATGACCGGACATTCAGTCATAGTGGTATGTCGATGGTAATTGTTTAAAATTGACAGGAAAACTTATTTATCATTGATAAGATTTGTTATGCATTGATAAACCCATTTTATAAAGTTAAATTTAAATATTTAACTTTATTAATGCATAGACTATAGTTTGTGGGAAATATTTAAATTAAAAGAGTTCCCTTTATTTTTATAACACATTGGAGACATAAGGTACATAAAGGGAGTTATGTTTTATCCCACATTGAGAAAACGAAGCATTGAGCTCTTGTGAGAACACTATAAAAGAAATGGAAGAGCTTTTTTTTGTATGCTTGGATGAAGATTAATGTTATGTTGTTGGATATCTGATTATTGAGTTTGGGGGACGGAATCCATCTTTGCTAGCATTCTCTTCGCTATTGGAAGACACAGTTAGGAGGATCAAGGGTGTTTTCACTTCAGGAAACACACTGGGTTTCATTTGGGGCGTTCACATAAAGAAATTTACAAGGGTTTGAAATGCAGATCTGAAGTTAGTTATTGCTGTAGTGCCGCATGAACAATATTTTGCTACAGTCGACATGAACAATATTTTGCTACAGTATGGCATGAACAATGTTGGTATCAAGTTTACTTGTTTTTCTGGCTGATTAGAAGTTTGGAGGGCTGCCGACTACATCTGCAAAATACTACGGCAATTAATTCCAGGTTTCTTTTGTCAAATTTTGATACCTTGCATAATAATTGTTGAATACAAGTCTGAATAGTTGTTGCAGCCTTTAAGGCAGCTATAAGTGCACATCTACATTTAAAAATCACCCTTTATTAGCAGATTGAAAGAGTTTCCAGATTTTTCATATACTGTTGAATGTGTGCCAAGTGTTTGTGAAAATGTTATGATGTGTATTATACATTTTAATGTCACTTCATAGTTGTTCGTAAATCTACTCATTGGAAAGCAATTTATTAAGGAAATTAGCTTTATGAGTTTGCATACAAAGTGTTTGACAATATTCCTTAAGTTAAATTTCTACAAGTCAAAGTTCAAATCAGGGGAGGATATTACAGTGGTATCAGAGCTATAAGTCTTGCCATCCTGTGGAGGTCTCATAGGAAATTTGGAACTGGCGGATAGAGGGGAAAGTGTTTGATGAAATGTCAAAACACTAAAATCAGAGCATTTATGTTTGAGCATGCGATAGGGGCCTTATAATTTTTGCAATAACAGAGCAAGACAAAGTAGGTGTTCAGACCTGCAAAGCAAACAGTCTAGTTCATCTGTACAGGGGGGTATAGAATCTAGTCATACAGACACAACGGAGGTATTCTTTGATCAAGATAGCAATGTGGGTGACCGAGATGACAGGAATACAAGATTAGGTGGAGGCGGGAATGCTGGTCTAGAGCCTGGAGAGGAAAGATTCTTATAGTTATCAGAGACCTTGGTACAGGGTCAGTGAGTAGCAGAACAAAGGGCACAGGAACAGAATCAGAGATTGGATCTTATGATGTAGATGATGGCTCGTCAAATGGGGTTGAATGCTAACATGGGTGGAGGAAATAATTAGAATGGTAACAATCAGAATGGAAATGATCAGGATGGGACACATAATGGAGATGAACAAGTTGGGAACAATTTCGGTCATGCACCCCAGCGAGCTAGGACAGTGAGTTCAAGGCCCATGATTCCTACATTTCCTCCTAGAGCTCCAAAGAAACTCATACCAGAGCCCCAGATTACTGATATACAGGACCATTTGAGGAGAGATTGGGAAGCTAGAGGGCCAGATTTTACTGTTGCAATTACCTTTAGGGAGTATATGGATGTGCAGATGAAACATATGCCACGTGGACATGACAGGAACCAGAGCTATGAGCTACAGAAGAAAGTAGGGAGAATTGAGTTACCATATTATGATGGCTCAAGAAAGTCTACAATAAGAACTTGGGTTCAAAAGCTTGACACATACTTTCAATTGAACCCTATGCCCGAGGAAGAAGCTATTAAGTACGCAGCAATTCATCTGGATGGGTTAGCACATGAGTGGTGGCATCATGGTATGGTCACTATGGGACATGCACACATTACCTCATATGTGGAGTTTACAGAGAGGCTAATTGAACATTTTGATAGGAAGGATCCAAAACTCCATTTCAAGGAGTTAGCTCAGCTTAAACAGTGGGGATCATTGGAAACATACATTTCAGAGTTTCAAAAACTTGTAGTGTTAGTAACAGATGTATCTGAACGGAGGATACTAGTTCTATTTATGGATGGGTTAGTTGATCCGTTGAGAGGGTGGATTAAATCTCTCAACCCTCCCACTTTGCAGGAAGCCACTAAGAAAGCTCGTGACATGGATTCCTCTTCATCTTCAAAAAATAAATTCTAGGCAAAGAGTTTCCCTTCAAGGAAAGATAAGGACAGGAAACCTTTTCATAAAGAGGTTGGACAATGAGACACTTAATGATCTCAGGAAGAAGAAGCCTTGTTTTCATTGCAAGGAGCCTTGGGATTTGTCACATAAGTGTCCATTGAAAGCAAAAGCTAACCAGATGGAGTACTTTTCAGCCGAAGAGTCAGTAGATGGAGATTCAGAGTAGTCATCCAAATTAGATGGAGATATTGATAGTTCTTCACAGGAGGAAGCACATGGTGATAGCACGATAGCTCAGTTGTCAAGTATATAGGAGGCTATCACTTTCAGAGTTAGGGGAACCTTGGATGGATAGAGAGTTGTGGCATTCATTGATACAGGGGCGACACATAACTTCATTGATGAGAAGTTTGTGACACGCAGAGGGCTACATACAGAGGAGCATAGGGGATTTAAGGTGCTGGTTGCCGATGACTTCAAAATTGAATGTACCAAGAAAATCTCCAACTTGTAGCTTCATTTGGGAGATTATGACATGACAGGAGATTTCTTTGTGGTCAACATTGGTGATCAGGATATGGTGCTTGGGATGAACTGGATGAAGTCTCTGGTAGAGTTTACATTTAACCTTGAGAAAATGGAAATGAGGTTTGAGGCAAATGGTAAGAAGATAGTGCTCAAAGGTTTGTCAGATGGGAGACTTCGAGTGGTGTCACTCAAGTGGATGCAGAGTTTCTTTAGACATGATCAGGTGCAGTGGGCAACAAAGTTTAGAGTAATGCCTGAGATGATAGAGCAGCATAAACAAGAGTATCCACCTGATGTACAAAAAATAATAACCAAACATACTAAGGTGTTTGGTGAGATACCTCCAGGGAGACCCTCGGATAGGGGAATTAAGCATGTTATTGAATTAAAGGAAGGGGCTAAGCCAGTTATCATCACTGTTAGAAATGGAAAAAGAAATCTGTAAATAAGCAATACCAGGAAAGAATCTAAGTGAGTAAATGCATGAAAAGATATTACCATAAAATAGGAGAGAGAAAGCTTCAAGCTCCAACACCATGAGACAAGATATTTGGAAAGGGGAAAGCAAAGAAAACCCCTTGTGACATTATGAATGAGGCATGAAAAGCCTAAGAAGGAAGAGAGAGAGAGAGATAGAGAGCAATGCTCATACAATAATTGAGAAGAGGAAGAAACCTCATTGTTAAATGAGAGAAGAGGGTCATCTCTTAAATAGAGATGAGAGAGAGGAGTTAGAATGTAACTCCCATGTCTATGAATGCCACCATTCATATGTGTGTGAGGCCAAGTGTGAGATTCCTCTTAAGGAGGAATAATCTAAAATTAGAAATTACAATAAGTATTTGTCCTCACATATTCCACTAGATGACAAAATAAGATGTAGTGGTAAAAGGACAAGAAAGAAATATATTAGGATACCTTGGCTTATATCCTAATATATTATAACAATAAATAAAGGAGGTCTAACCTTGGTTTATAAATACACCAAGGAAAGATTACAACTTCTAACAATCACCTCTTACCGCCATCCAAAGAGATGTAAGGATGAAATAGAAAAGGAAATTAAGGAGTTGATTGACATGGGGCACATATGGCCAAGAAAAAGTCCTTTTGCTTCTTCAATAGTATTGGTGAAGTAGAAGGATGGTACAATGAGGATGCGCATTGATTATAGGGAGCTAAACAAGAAGACAATCAAGAACCGATACCCTATCCCATGCATCAATGAGCTTATTGATGAATTGCATGGTGCATGCTACTTCTCCAAGATTGATTTGAGATCTGGCTACCATCAGATACGGGTTAGAGAGGTGGATGTGGAGAAGACAGCTTTTAGATGCCACTATGGACATTTTGAGTTCTTAGTCATGCCCTTTGGGTTGACAAATGCCCCTGCCACTTTCCAGTCCTGTATGAATAGAGTGTTTAGAGATTAGTTGAGGAAGTTTGTGTTGATATTTTTTGATGATATACTGATATATAGCCATACTTGGGAGGAACATTTGAAGCATATTGATATAGTGCTTAGTATTCTAGAGAGGGAGTCATTATATGCCAAGATGAGTAAATGTGAGTTTGGGATGACAGAGTTGCTCTATCTAGGGCATATTATTAGTGCAGGAAGTGTTCGGGTTGACCCAGACAAGATCAGGGCCATTCTGGATTGGCCACCACTGAGGAACACTTCACAACTCAAGGGATTTCTTAGGCTTTGTGGGTTCTACCGCAGATTTGTGAAGGGATTTTCACATATAGCAGCACCACTTACAGTTTTGACATGGAAAGATAGTTTCAAGTGGTCAGAGAAGGCTCAGGATTGTTTTGACAGGTTTAAGGAGCTGATGAGTACATGTCCTGTTTTAGCCATTCCAGATTTCACCAGGCCCTTTGAGCTATAGTGTGATGCCTTAGGAGAGGGCATAGGAGCTGTTCTCATGCAAGACAAACATCCCATCACATATGAGAGTAGAAAATTACGAGGTGTGGAGAGAACCTACAGCATCTACGACAAAGAGATGCTAGCAATCATGCACGCGCTAGCTAAGTTCAGGTAATACTTAGTGGGAAGCCGGTTCACAGTAAAAACAGATCATAATAGCTTGAAACATTTCCTTGGACAGAAGGACCTTAATGATAGGCAACAAAAATGGGTGAGTAAATTATAGGCCTATGATTTCAACATAGCCTATGTCAAAGGGAAAAAAAATATTGTTGCAGATGCTTTATCTAGAAGGCCTCATTTGCTTGCTGTTGGGATAGTCATGGATGATTGGAGAGAGATGATCTTGGCAGAATATGCTAAGGATAGTTGGGCATCTAGCATTATTGAGGGAGCTATTCAAGATAGTCGTAAATGATCTGATCATCTACAAGGAAAGGATTTATTTAGTACCCGGGTCTGCTATGAAGCAGAAGATTTTGAGGGCATTTCATGATTCACCAATGGCAGGAAATCCCGTATTCTTTAAGACATATTGGTAGGTGAGAGAGTGCTTCACTTGGAAAGGACTCAAATCAGAGGTGCTTCAGTTTGTGAGGGAATGCCCTGTGTATCAGCAGAACAAATAGGAACATTCTTTTCCGGGTGGTTTACTACAGCCCCTACCCATACCAGAGAAGAAGTGGGATAGCATTTCCATGGATTTTATCACAGGCCTCCCCAAGGCATAGGGTCGGGATTGTATCTTTGTTGTGGTAGACAGATTGACGAAATTTGCACATTTCTTTGCAATTTTGTCTACATATTTAGCAGCACAAACAACAGAACTATTTTTTCGAGAGGTATTCAGACTACACAGGATACCACAGAGCATAGTCAGTGACAGAGACAGCAGATTTATGAGCCACTTTGGGCAGGAGTTGTTCAGGTTATGTGGAGCAGAGCTCACTCCGAGTACCAGCTACCACCCCCAAACTGATGGGTAGACAGAGATAGTGAACAAATGGGTTGAGGGGTACCTTTGAAACTACATTGCAGGAGAGAAGAAGGCTTGGGTGAAGTGGCTACATCTAGGGGAGTACTGCTATAATACCTCTTTCCATATGTCTATTCAAATGTCCCCTTTTATGGCACTGTACGGGTATGATGCTCCTAATTTTTTGGATTTATTATTTGGGGATAGTAGGGTGCCTAAGGCCAAGGATACTTTGCAGGAGTGCCAGGACATTATGCGATCCTTGAAGGAAAATTTGCAAAAAGCACAAAATCAGCAGAAGCAATATGCTGATCAACACAGGGTTGAGAGGTCTTTTGAGGTGGGAGATATGGTGTGCCTCATGTTACAGTTGTATAGATAGTCCTCTCTCAAGAAGAGTGGAGCAGAGAAATTGAAACCACACTACTATGGACCATTCAAAGTAATCAAGAGAGTGGGCGAAGTAGCTTATGAGTTGGAGTTGCCTGCAGACAGTAAAGTGCATAATGTGTTCCATGTGTCACGCCTTAAGAAGGCATTGGGTCACAATGTGGTGCCTTCAGTAGTATTGCCACCTCTTGATGATGAGGGAAAGCTTATCTTGGTTCTCGAGGCCATACTTGACTCCAGGGAGAGGTTGCTTCGTAGGAGGACTATCAGGGAGTATCTAGTGAAGTGGAGGAACCTACCTGTCGAGGATGCTACTTGGGAAAATGAGCAAATATTGCAGCATCCAGAGCTGAAATTGCTTAAGGACAAGCAATTTTGGGAAGGGTAGACTGTAATGTCCCCTTTCTAGCATTCATAGCATGATGTTTTCATTAGCCTATTTCCCCATAGTCCCGTAGGCTAACTAGGACATTAAAGGGGCTTAGAGGCCATTTGGCCTAGACAGTTTCAGTTGCAGGTCTTTCTGAGGGGTTCTGGGGCAACTTTGGGCATACTTACTATTTATAGTAAGTCATCTTGGACATGGCCAAACATTCAGTCACAGTGGTATGTTGATGGTAATTGTTTAAAATCGACAGGAAAACTTATTTATCATTGATAAGATTTGTTATGCATTGATAAACCCATTTTATAAAGTTAAATTTAAATATTTAACTTCATTAATGCATAGACTATAGTTTGTGAGAAATATTTAAATTAAAAGAGTTCCCTTTATTTTTATAACACATTGGAGACATAAGGTACATAAAAGGAGTTATGTTTTATCCCACATTGAGAAAACGAAGCATTGAGCTCTTGTGAGAACACTATAAAAGAAATGGAAGAGCTTTTTTTTTGGTATGCTTGGATGAAGATTAATGTTATGTTGCTAGATATCTGATTATCGAGCTTGGAGGACGAAATCCCTCTTTGCTAGCATTCTCTTCTCTGTTGGAAGACACAGTCAGGAGGATCAAGGGTGTTTTCACTTCAGGAAATACACTAGGTTTCATTTGGGGCATTCGCATAAAGAAATTTACAAGGGTTTGAAATGCAGATCTGAAGTTAGTTATTGCTATAGTGCCGCATGAACAGTATTTTGCTGCAGTCGGCATGAATAGTATTTTTCTATAGTACGGCGTGAACAGTGTTGGTATCAAGTTTACTTGTTTTTTCGGCTGATTAGAAGTTTGGAGGGCTGCCGACTACATCTGCAAAATACTATGGCAATTAATTCCAGGTTTCTTCTGTCAAATTTTGATACTTTGCATAATAATTGTTGAATACAAGTCTGAATAGTTGTTGCAGCCTTTAAGGCAGCTATAAGTGCACATCTACATTTAAAAATGACCCTTTATCAGCAGATTGAAAGAGTTTCCAGATTTTTCATTTACTGTTGAATGTGTGCCAAGTGTTTGTGAAAATGTTATGATGTGTATTATGCATTTTAATGTCACTTCATAGTTGTTCGTAAATCTACTCATTGGAAAGCAATTTATTGAGGAAATCAATTTTATGAGTTTGCATACAAAAGTGTTTGACAATATTCCTTAAGTTAAATTTCTACAAGTCAAAGTTCAAATCAGGGGAGGATATTACAAAACCCTCCAAGTGAGAAGGTAAAACTGGGGTGGGAATGACAACTACAAATCTTCACTACTGCATTAATTAAGTGTACCTAATATAGGTTATAGTGATTTGAACATGAATCATGGTCTACCCTATGAAAGGTTTGCCATGTTAAAGGCTTACAAAGACTATTTGGTCTCATGTTGTTAGAAGATTTCAACACCCTATTAGAAGACTTCAACTTACAATTAAATAAGCACCTCATTAAAGGATATCATACATCTTGTTAGGACTACTCTATTAAGACATTTAACTGAAATCATGTGTTAAAATGTCTCAGCATAGATCTTGTGATTGGAACTTGCTTACCTAGTAAGAGATCACCTCTACACAACATCTTATTGGTCTTTCTCAATCAGATGTCTCAATATTGTGTCCCTTCTTCTATCCTCTGTTCTTCTCAAACTGATTTTGCATTTCACTCTCAATTGTATGTCACCTTGAATGCTCTATAAAATATCTTGTTTGCTCCTCTAATTTAATGATTCACCCATTGTAAAGAGTTTGGGGCTTCATCCTCCTTAAGAAGACTTTGGTGGCATAGGGTTAGGTATGAATCTATGGCCGAGAGTCATCCATTTTTTTGCTTAAACCTTCCCATTTTCTGATTGGCTACATGCAATTGCATAGGGAATCCAAATATAGATTAATCATTATCTCAAAAAGATCATAATCTATCCTTAAGCCACCTCAAAAATGGTTAACATAGTTGTTTGTGTCATTACTTTGTTAGTTAGCATATGAAGTCTCTGATGCTAGGCATGCACTATTCTATATACTATAACTTAGCACCTACATTACTTTGTATCCTCTATTTAGTCGACTCCTAAATTAATCAACATGGTCTATCTACTTGGCACCTAAGTAACTTGACACATGAGTGACTCAACACTCATTACAACTCAACATGGTCTAATATTTACATGTTGTGCTTGACATGTATTACTAGTTTGGCATGAACTAAGTAAATGGCTTAAGTGTGTTGACACTCACTTGTCAAAACCAATCTTAGATCAATAGTCTCCCCCTTTGACATGAGTGTCAGAAACACTTGAATAATCATAATCAACCTTAATCCCTCAAGTATAACATATCCATGTCTCGACACGTATACAAAACTTCAAAACTTCAAAATTTTGCACTAACTTGTATACCTCAAAATTTTATAACTCCTCCCGAGTTAATGTGTCTAATTTGTACCCAAAATCTATGTTTCTTTTTTACTCCAATGTGCGGTATCTAATACTCTTTCATCTAATATGCTCTATCTTAGCTAATATCTATATCTGTTTGCTGCTTTCTCTCCAAAAATGTATATCACGCCAATCATATAACTTTGCTACTATGCTCCCCCTTTGTTATTTCTCTCCCTTTTGGTTTATACTCCCCCAAATATGTTTCTAATATTATATCTCCCCCTTATATCTTTAAAATCTCCCCCTTTTGACACTTATATAAAATGGGTTATACACCTATGGTGTATTTGTCCAAAAAGGATTTGTGGACATCCATTATTATCATTAAAATTGCATCCCAATTATCACATGCAACATCCAATGACTTAATTTGGATTGCAAGCTCGACAACAAGGTGCACTAGACCATTTAAAGTAGAAAGATTAGGGTCTTAATTCTATACAGTCTTAGCATAGCCCAGGTCCTTGTGCATTATCTCCATATGAGGGGAAAGGGTAACTTGAATACTTGTCAGTTTGGCTCTAATATTAGCCTCATCTACTATTAAGACAACTATCTATCTCTGTGTCTAAAGCAATGTTTTAAAATGCTTCTCACTTTAAGCTAGAGTAGATGGTAGTCTTGCACCTGATATAGATATTTGACTTTCCAAACTTAGAATGTGACTTTTGGTCTCTTGGGAAAAGAGTGTAGGATTGCATAGTTTTGTGTATAGTGAGAATATATTCTCAAGTACCTTCTTCACATCCTCAACCTTTGTTGCCAATGCAACTTGTTGTAGTGTTATCTCACTATATATTTTCTCATTTACCTTTCCTTGAAATTTATTTTCAAACCATTCCAAGAGCTTTGCATTTGTATCAAGGTCTCACTTGTGACCTTTTCCACTATATCAGTTAGTTGTTCTATAAGTGGATTGGTCTCATTAAGAGTTGGTAGGCTAAATGCATCTAAAAAGATGCCCTTGATATCTTGGAGTGCTTTCTTTTTCCTATGTTCTCTCCTAGAAGCATTTCTTGATGCTTTTTCCTCTCTAAGGCTTGTTGCAAAATGCATATTTTCTCTAGTGTCATAGTGTCATAGTCATAATTTGGAATCACAATTTCTTCATCAAGGCTTATGTGTTAACTTATGCTATTCAGGATTGCCCTGGTCTATCACTATGGCTTGAATAGCACCTTGTTCCTATGCTTTAGGTATAGATGAATCCATCTATCCTATTTTTTGTTGTCTTATAATATCTTTCTCTTCTACTTGCTTCTTTGCAATAGTATCGACTTTAACACTTGTATCAACCTTAGTAGATGTATCTACTATTGTTTGAACAAAAGGTTGTACAGTATTAATCGAAGGAATGATAGTAGGTGGCTCTTTTGGATTCACATTTTCCCTTGTGACCTTAGTTACTACCATTTGCAATTCTTCTACAGTAACCAAAACTAGATTTTCATAGAGTTTAGCTTAGAGTATAGATTGGTCTAGAATCTTCTTCAAGTCTTTTGTAGTAAGTGTATTAATGTTCTGAGCTAAAGCATCATAAAAATCCTTAACGATCATGGTTTTGATGGTCTTGGTTGTGTCATGGGGAGGACTAACACTCAACACTTGTGTGTCCTAGACACCCTATTCATCTTGTTGCTGCTTAGCTATCGCCTTCACATCATTTTTCTTTTCTATTTCTTCCCCAACCATATTGTCTTTATCATCATTTTTCTTATCATTATCTTCCTTGTCATCATCATTTTCATCATCCTTTTTATCTTGTTTACCCTCTAAAGGGCTACCTTCTCCTTGTTTCACAATGGTCAACCCTTAGATAAGTTTCCATATTTGAGTTGTTTTCTTGACCACATCTTTAATATTATTTTGAAGAATTTTGAAGGCTCTATATTTAGGTGTGAAATTAACTGCATATCTCTTGACAACCTTAGCAATTTTTCCCTTTGTCAGTTTTGGCATTACATGGGCTAATGTTGTTTCCCTGGCCTATTTTTCAAAATTCTATCAATAACGCCATTTTTTCTCAACAATATCATATAAAACTTTTGGTATTGATTTGGAAAATTCTAGTGGAGTGTTCTTAAACTTTGACATCATGGCATATAATGCCTCTTTGACTTGTTTTTTCTCTTCTTTTACAAGTTTATCAAAATCAATATGTTTAAAACTAGATAAATCCGCATTGCTCTTCACATTTTCATGCAAGTTATCAAGATCAGATAGAGGATTGTGACTTACCATTTTAAATTGGTTATTTTAATCTATTTATGTCCTTTCTTCATCAGAATCTGTCCATGCCACATATTTTCTTCTTTGTCCTTTCTACTCTTGGCCAACTTGCTCTACTTTCTTGGTCTTTTCTTTGGCCTTGTGGGTAGTTACACTTGTGCTAGCTCTAGTGATAGGATTAGTAGGCTTGGCTGGGCTAGGTTTGATAATCTTATTTTCCCTTGCCACTAGCTATGCCTTATCTTACATCTTCTTTGGCATGGCAGGAGTAGGTGCTTCCTTAGCTTCTTCTCTCTTGGCAGCTTTAGTTTCCTCCTCTTCCTTGTCTTCTCCCATGTCTTGGGTCAATGTAAGAGGTTCTTGAGTTTGTGTTTCTTCTTCCTCTTCATCCTCCTCCTCCTCCTCCTCCTCTTCTTCTTCTTCTTCTTCTTCTTCCTCCTCCTTGACACCACCTCAAAATTTGACTTTTAGTTTCTTCAATATCTTATCTTTCTTCTTAATGACTGATGTAGTTTTCAACTCCATGGTAATCTTTGATTTTACCATCTCATAGGTCCCAAATATCTTTGTACTTTTATCTATTTCCTCTACAAGTAGTGCAATAATGGCTATTGAGGCTTCATCAACATTAATTTTATATCCAAGTGGTCTTAACCATCTTATCCTTGGCATGGTAGCTTGCACAAAAGTGTAATCAACATCAACAAGAAAACATATGTCATTATAGTGTTGTTCAAGTAAAGAAACTGGTATCCTCATTCTTTCCTTCATTGATTTCTTGAAATATTCAAAGTAACTTGTCATCAAGGATTCAAATTTTTCTCCCATCTGCTCAATGAACTCATTGATCTACACCACAATTAATTTGTTTATCTTCCATCCCAATGTACCAAAAGAGGGAAATGTACTTTGTACATAAAAGAATATACAAACTATTATTGAACCAAACATGCATTGTGCACTATTGGTTTTTCTAAGAATCTCCATCTATTGTATTTGTAGCTCTGCCAAATCATATGTATGATCTTTCTTTACAATCTTGTAGCCAACATCCATAGATATATAGGGTACACTATTCAATCTACTAGATTGATAGAGTTTATGTGAGATTACCCTTACAACAAATTTTAGCAATGGATTAGTGATGGTATCTATAGTCATACCTCTCTTAATCCATTTTTCTTTAGTATTCTTCTTAGTTACTTCCTTTGAATCACTTTTGAGTGTCTTTGATTGATCTAGGATTGGGTAACCAATGACCCTATGAATTATTCTCTTGGTTATTTTGATTGGTCCTCCTTCCATCCACAAGGAACCATCATGAATTCAACTTACCAAAATTCTTATCCGCTGAGTCTTTAATAGATTCAGAAAATCTAGAGCTCGCGTTAAATCTTTTTTCTCAATAATTTGGTATTCCTCTTTCAAAACACCATTTTCACACAATCTATTAAATGCATCAGTTATCTCCATGTCTCCTATACTTCATATCTTGGAATTGTAGCATTTCCTCACATCTTGCACCATAATTACATTTGGCGGGATCATTGACAATGCGCCAAAAGGATATTGTTATAGGAAACGTCAAGAATGGTTTTAAATACGGGTTTCTTAACTTCATTATTGACAAGTTCAACATTAAAAACCTCCTTCCTTTCAACATTTTTTTAACTAGATGTCATTTTGTCAAGCTAGGGTTTATACAAAAGTAAACTGTGTAGCTTGGCTTGTGATACATACCTTGTGAAATCTAATAAACTGGTATGAGATCATTGCTAGAATATTTGCAAATTCTTTGAATAGGTTTTTGAATTACCTTCTACTCTATTTTCTCTTGCTCAAATTAGAAATGATGAATAATGAGCAAAAATTGATCATATACCCTTCAAAAACCTTGCATTTAATGTTGAGTGCTTACACAACTATAAGCTTGGCAATAACCATTTTTGCGTTCCCTTGGAATTTATTAATATTTGTATCACTCAATAGATACTACAAGTTTGGCATCTACTACATAATTTGGTAGCTTGACATCAACCAACATTCCACTAGGCACTTATAGGAAACTTTTCATGCTTTGCAACAACATGAAAAACTTAAAGACTTAACTTGAATTTTCAACATCTTACATCCTTATTCATGATAATGTAGTCTTTTCAATACTATCTCTTTTGGAGCTAATCTATGATATAACACTTGAATATCAGTCCTACATATCTCTTGATTGCCTAGTTTGATGAGGTGTGATCGCCTGACACATTGGGTGAAGTGATCCTTTCTCCAGTTGATGTGCTATAATCATCCTTCTTTTTCAATGTCTTGTTCATCTCATCTCTGATGTGTTCAACATCTACCTTGCCTTTACCTTTATCAAATTCACAACTTGGTGCCTTTGACCTAGTTTTACAATATTTACTGATGTGATGAGTGTTCAATTAGCTAAAACATGTAGTTTGACTCAACCACCTTTTGTAATTGCTAGTGAAGTGTGTCCTTATGCAATTCCCAGGAACATGTCCATATTCTTGACAATAATGACAACTATATCTTGTATTATAATCCTAATTGTAAGAGTTCTCATTACTTCTTACCTTTATTGGCTTGTTTGATGACCACATGGATTTGGATCTACATTCAAAGTCTCTATGTCCATACTTCTGATAGTTGTAGCAATAACCTTCAAATCCTTGTTTATGCATGGTCATGGTTCTACATTCATGTGCTTGATGCCCTTGCTTGTTGTACTTATGACAATGAGTCATGTTCTTAGGCTTGACATCTTGATTTCTATTCTTGCTCTTGCATACATTGGCAATATGTCATTTCTTACCACAATTATGACAAGTAGGTTTGGAGTTCTTATCTTTGGTGTTCCTTTCTTCAACAACTTTGGATGATTATCCTTATTCAGTGCTTTTGTAGCCCAGTCTTAATATATCATTGTTAGGTCTAGGGGATCTCAGTAATTGCTCAAATTATTTGATGGCTTCATTTGGCTTATTAAAACTTTCAAAAAATTACTTTTCTCTCCTTAGGCCACATTGCAATTGTTCATTCTGCAACTTCAGTGTAGTTATCTCAATGTACTTGGCATTCAATTCATAGTTGGCATTCATCATTTGACTTAGAGTATCCCATTGCATGTTGGAAATCTTGGTTAGCTCTGTTGACTTCTCTTCCAATCTATTGGCCATAATTCTTTTGTCTTCTTCAACCATGGCTTTGTCTTCCATAGCATTCATCTTTTGTTCAGTCATCCCACATTGTAGTATAGCTTGTGATTCTTGCTCTAGCTTGAGATTTCTGATTTCCTCAACTTGGACTCTATTCTTTTCCATTAGATCTACATATGCTACATCAAATTCATTGTAGTCACCATCTATAAATAGCTTAGTAGTGTCTATGTCTTTGTATAGTGTGTCATTCTTTGAAATAGAAATCTCTTTCCTTCTCTTCAAGGATTTCTTTAGTTCCTCTCTTACCTCATTCAGTTGATGTAGTATGAGATTTATTTCAATCTATTGATTCTCAATAGTCTTTACTAGGTTGTAGAATTCCATTTCAAGATCTTTCCTCAAAGCTGCAAAGCTTCTCTTTTAGAGAAAAAAGCTCTGATACCAATTGTTGGAATTACAAGGGGAAAGAGTAAACTTCTGAGAGGGGGGTCAATCAAGAGTTTAAACTAGGACCCATAAAAATTTCACCATTCATTCATCACATGCATTAATATACTGAGATAACATGTAAAACATATGCATCCAAATCACATAATTGTGCAAGCATTCACACAAATAACACAAGATATGATTACCCAAAAACCTTCCACATGAGAAGGTAAAACTAGGGTGGGGATGACACATACAAATATTCACTACCACAGTAATAAAGTGTATCCAATGAAGGTTACAATGATTTGACCATGAATCATAGTCTACCCTATCAAAGATCTGCCCTATTAAAGACTTACAAAGACTATTAGGTCTAACCTTGTTAGAGGATTTCAACATCCTATTAGAAGTGTGCTTGGTTAGAGGACTTCAACTTACCATTAAGTAAGCACCTTTTAAAGGATTTCATATAGCGTATTAGGACTACTTTGTTAAGATATCTAACTAAAATCACTTGTTAAAATGTCTTAGCTTAGATCCTATGATTGGCACTTTCTTTCCTAGTAACAGATCACATCTACACAATATCTTATTGATCCTTCTCAATCAGATGTCTCAATGTTGTGTCCTTTCTTCTATCCTTTGTTCTTCTCTAACTAATTTGGCAATTCTCTCTCAATTCTAAGTCACTTTGAATACATTGTAAACTATCTTGTTCCCTCCTCCAATTCAATCATTCACTGATTGTAAAGATTTTAGGGCTTTGTCATCCTAAAAAAGACTTTGGTGGCTTAGGGTTAGGAATGAATCTACAGCTGAGATTCATCCATTTTGCTACTTAAACCTTACAATTTTCTGATTGGCTACATGAAATTGCATAGGGAATCCAAATATAGATCTCTCCTTATCTCCAAAAGTTCATAATCTATCCTTAAGTTGGCTAAAAAATGGTTTACATAGTTGTTTTTGCCATTACAAAAAAAATGTCAAAACTGTGTCACTCAAAATATGAATTTTGTAATGCTTGGCATGCACTATTTTGTATATTATGACTCGACACGTACATTTCTCGGCATCTTCTATTTATTCGACTCCTAAATCACTCGGCATGGTCTATCTACTCAGCACTTGAGTGACTCAACACATGAGTGACTCGACACTCATTCCAACTTAGCATGATCTAGTATTAACATGTTGTGCTTGACATGTATTACTAGTTCGACATGAACTGAGTAAATTGCTCAAGTATGTTGACACTCGTCAAAACCAATCTGAGATCAACATATCCAATCATGTCATGCCAAAATCTATGGCACCATGATCACATCCATGAACCAAGAAACTAAATCTTAATGTGTCCAACCTATTAGCATAAAATAGTCAGCCACAATCCTCTACCTTGAATATACCAGGTAGCAACATCTCATCCCTTCTACATGAAAAATTAGTAAATCATGTGACTTAGGGTATAGACAACCCAAATAAAAACCACCAATCCAAATATGCACCAATAATGAAAGATCAATGGGCAAAGACAATCCATATCCAAGCTATAAATGCAACTTGCAAGTAGAGTCTGCACTATACAACTTGTAGACCCAACAAGTCATCATACATATCCAAACCAAACAATGATAACCATATCATCACGAGAACAATCTAAAATATGAACTGAGTATACAATGCCATCAAATCTTAAATCTCCAAACATACAATGCCATAAACTCACAATGCTACCATAGTCAATATACACCATAAACTATTTATATCAATATATCACCAAAAAAACCATGTCAAACCTACACTAATTCTAAACCAATGTATATAGCTCTTCAAGAGATTTTTGTTGACTACTCAAAGTCCAAAATCCAACTCTATATGTCCAAGTTATGCCCTAATTTGTGCTTAAAATAAACAACATTGAACATTCGGGCTCTTAGAAATTAAATAACTATCAAAATAACATAATCAATCCTACACTAAGTTGTAGTACTCTGAATTAGCTTTCCAACGCCTATAAGAAGGTTGAAATCCAATATTTTGAGAGAAAGTTAGGGCTATTTTACTAAGACAATCTTTTTACCATTTTTAGTGTGATTTTTTTTTTTTTGTAATGAAAATTATGATAGGATTAAATTTGACAGCCATCATGGGCTAAAACAAAAAAAAAATCTTCGGTTTCCACTAAACATGGCAAAACTAGGGCATATTATATATCAAAATATATGGAAACATTGACTTAGATCCAATGGTGAGGTTTGTTTTTACCTAGGACATCATTTTTGCAAGCTCCCCCTAAAACCTTCATTTAAATGAAACATCCAAAAAATCCATTTGATCAATATTTTCACATGCCCAATATATTTCAACATCTCATCATAACAAAAAATCCAAAACCCTCAAATCTACAATAAAAAACTCATATATCTTACCCTTTCTTTTATCCTCTCATACATTCCCATGGATCCAATCTAGGGTTATAATAATAAAATCATAACTCTGATACCACTTGTAAAGATAATTGCAATAAAAAATATTGCCATTTCCACATAACCCATAATAGATTTGAAATAAATATGCAATTCAAATCCACATGCAAGAAAATAGACAACATACCAACAAAAATTCTGACACAAGATATACCCTAGGAAACCCTCATTGAGGGAAAAACCTAGCCTCCAAAAGCATCCATCACCATCTATTACTTAACAAAAAGACCATTTTGGTACAACCATGGAAACCTTCATTGCGATAGCCACAACCAAGAAATCCTTATGAACAAGCATGAATCTACACATTCCATGCCATGCCTCCATCCTTCACAACTATTCCCTTGGCTAACCTGTCAAGCCTTGTCCTTCTCGACTCTTTCCCTTTTTCCCCTTTTTCTTGTTCTTCTTCTTGTCTCTGCAACTACCGTTGTGGATGCCAATATAGCATAGCAAGTCCCTTAAAACCACCAAGTGGTATTACATAAAATAGGTGTTAAAATCATGTGCTACTAACTTATTAAATACAAGAAATTTAATTATTTCCCCAATATTAGATAATTACATGAAATATTATGATAATGTTACAATACAATTTATCAAGTATATCCCATGGAAATATTTATATGTTGCAAGTCCATCTAGGTGAAACATTACATAATAAAATAAAATAATACAATATAACAATATTATGTAATGTGTGCAACACCCATTATCTCAACAATCCTAACACTAGGTTCAAACAAAAGATTGTGTTTTTGGAATATCTACTAAAACTTTTTAGAGGCATGGCCTCAACCACTTTCCATGGAATTTATCCCAATTTGTTCTTCTCCTAAGGAATCACAGTTGCCTCATGACTCATCTAGAGAAGAAAATCTTTTGTGATTGGAAGATATTCTCAATATTTTGCAACTCAATTTTTAGAGCCATTGGTTTGTTGAGCCCAAATTCTTCTACAAATGACTTTGTGTTTAATGAATATAGCACACTTCTATCCTTTTTTTGAAATGAGTGAGTGGCTAGGTTGTAATCTTTAATCAAGGCTTTTATCATATCTACATCAATGAATACTTCAAGCACAACTAGCTTACCCAATTTCCTATAATATAGATTTGAAGTTAGAGGGTTTTTCAGCCTATTATCATAATAGAACCATAAAAATTGTGTTCCATTTGTGTCTAGTATAGTTGCATCTCTATATAAATTGTATGGGTCCTTTGAATCATGTGAGTTAGCACCTTATTCATTGGAGGAACTAGGTAGAAAAAATGGCCATTCATTTTCTTAAGGGCTTTGAATTTTATCTTTGGTCTATGATGAGCGAGGTGGAGCCTCTTCAAATTCTTCCTGTGAAATCAATGCACCCTCTTCTTCTACCATTTCTAAATTGATAATCATCTTTACAATTCTCTGTAACTCCTTTGTGTAATTTTATAATTTAAGAGGTTTGGAAATAATTTTAATCTACGAGTCTTAATAACTCTTATGAGTTAGAAATGATAGTGAGTCAAGACAATGACCCTGATCAAAGGAGTTTTTTTGCACCAAGTGAAAATGTGAAGATAGGTGATGTTATATGATCATTGATGGTCGAAGTACTGACAATTTGGAGTTAGAAAAGATGGTAAAAAAGTTAAATATAAAAAGGTTAAAACACTCACATACATACTGTATTTCTTGGGTGTAAGATGACCATAAGGTCATGGTCAATGAGAAGTGCCTATTGAAGTTCAACATTTGAAGGTACTAAGATATATCATACATATGGACATATGCTAGATGTTTCTAGGTAGGCCATGGTAGTTTGACATTCATGCTATACATGATGGGTGAGAAAATACTTAAGGATATAGTGAAACATACATTGAAAATGTTGAAGAAGAAATAAGAAAAGGTATGTAGTGTTGCTTGAATATGTTTTGTTGACACAAATGAGTTTCTCAAAGGTATGAAGCATAAACATATGTGTTATTTTGTAATCCCAAAAGATGGCAAGGAAAAAGTAGAGGAGGTTATTACAAGCTAGGGTTTTCAAAGATTGACCTTAATAAATGTTACAACCACTAGACTTATAGAACATAGGATGTAGTTAAGCAATTTCAAAAATTCCAATGGGCAACATTGGCAATCAGTCCAATATCCCCTCATTAGTATTACCTATGAAGATTTGAATCTATGACCAAGCTCTGATACCACTTGTTACAAGTTAGGATTGTCATTGCACCAAGAGATCAACCTATCAATGCCTGATAAAACCATTATACTTAGAGATCATAGAAGGTGGTTAAGCCATGTCAAAAATTCCAAATGGGAACATTAGTAGTTAATCCAATAGAGGCAACTATAGAAATTACAATTTTTTTGGGAGAGTTTCCTGATACCATGATAGATATTGTACTTGATGGATTACCCCCACTAAGAAAGATTAGTTACTAGATGGACTTGATTCTAGCGTCTAGTTTTCCAGATAAGTTAGTGCATAGAAAAACACTAGCAGAAAGTGAGGAGCTAAACATACAAGTGCATGTGTTATTGCAGAAGGGATTGATGATGTGGGAGAGACTAAGTCCACCAAAGAAGAATGAAGACTAGAGGATGTTCATAGATTTGTGGGATATCAAAAAGATTACAATCAAGTATAGATTTCCATTGCTGAAGATCGATGATATTAGGGATTGCTTGAGCGAAGCTATACTTTTTACAAAAGTAGATATCAAGACTGGGTACCATCAAATTCACATCAAAGAATGAGATCACTGGAACAGTCCCTTTAAAAAAAGGGAAGGGTTCTATGAGTGGTTAGTCATGCCTTTTCAACTAACCAATCTGATTTAGGAGTTTTTGGATAATTTTATCATTGTTTACCTAGATCATATTTTTATCTTTAGCAAGACATTGGAGAAGAATTTGATGCATATTTGTAAGGTGTTTTATAAGTTGAGGAAAGAAAAGTTGTTGATAAATATAACGAAGTGTAGTTTTTTTAAGGAGTTGGTGTACTTGAGATTTGTAGTATAAGAAGAAGGTCTAAAAATAGACCCTAAGAAAGATAAGGCTATCCTTGAATGGCCTACTACAAGGAGTGTGACCGAGGTAAGATTTTTCCTTGGACTTGCTAGTTTTTACAAAAGTTTATCAGAAGTTTTAGCAATATTTGTGGGCCTTTGACTAAACCAATGACAAGGGATTGGAATGAATTTAAGTGGACAAAAGGAGTACATAAGAATTTAATCTATTGGAACTAGAAGTTATAGAGTAGCATGTTTTTGGACTTCCAAATTTTAAAAAGGTGTTTCAAGTAGATTGTGATTTTAGTGTTACAACAATAGGAGTTGATTTGATCCAAGAAGGAAAACATGTTTCTTATTTTAGTGAGAAGTTGAATGATGAAAAAATAAAATATTTTGTTTATGATCCAAAATTTTGGCTATAGTTTAGGCATTGAAAAAGTTGAGACACTATCTTCTTCCTAAGAAGTTTGTTCTGTATACCAATCATTAATCTTTGAAACATTTGAATGGTAAAGGAAAATTTAACCAAATGCAGTTGAAGTGTGTTCAATTATTCCTAAGTTACACATATTTTTTGAAAAATGAGAGTTGGAAGTCTAACATAGTGACAAATGCTCTTAGTAGAACATAACTTTTGCAGACAGAGATAAATATTGAGGTAGTTTTGTGAAAGGAACTCAAAAATTTGTATCCATGGGTTTGTGATTTTGGTAAAGCTTGGAAGACTTGTACAAAACCTTTTACACTTCATAGGATAAAGAGGTTGGATTTCATAATCCAAGATAATATGATATTCAAAGAATGGCAATTGTGCATTCCCATAAGTTCTATAAGAGAGAATCTCATGAAGGAGAAGTATAGTGAAGGGTTGGTTGAACAATTTTCTTGAGATAAGACCATTGCTTTGAGTGCTGAGAATTATTATTGGTGAGAACCACAAAGAGATGTGAATAATTGTGTGCAGAGTTATAGAGTATGTTTGATGGAAAAATAAATGAAGCCTAATATTACATTGTATAATCCATTGCCTGTACCAGTGAAGCTATGGGAGGATGTTAGCATGGATTTTATTCTTAGTTTACCAAGGACACATCAAGGGAATGATTCTATATTTGTGGTGGTTGATAGATTTTTAAAATAGTATATTTCATTCCCCTCAAGAAGACTAGTGATGTTGTTAATGTGGTGCATTTTTTTTAGGAGAAGTGGTGAGACTACATGGTCTTCAAAAGAGTATAGTTTTTGATTGAGATACTAAGTTGGTTGGGTATTTTTGGTGAACTTTGTGGAAGAAACTAAAGACATATTTGAAGCTTAGTTAATCACATCATCGATAGACTAATGGAAAAATTGAAGTTGTGAATCAGAGTTTGGGTAGTTTTCTGAGATGCTTGGTTGGGGATAAGCCAAATGACTAGGATCTGATTTTTGCATAGGTAGAATTTGCATTCAATAATTATGTCAACAAAACTACTAGTAAATCACTATTCTAGATTATTTATGGAGGGGGTCCCAGAAATGCTTCTAAATTGAGGTAGGTGGATAAATGGGAGATAAGTAGTGCTAAGGTAGAAGATTTTGTTGAATATTTGAAGAACATCCATGATGAGGTAAAGAAGCACATTACAAAGATGAATATGCATGGCAAATCTAAGGTGGGTGTGAAAAGAAGGTATAACAAATTTCATATTGGAGATGATGTCATGGTTCATTTGAGAAAGGAGAATTTTAAAGTAGGTACATATAATAAGCTGAAAATAAAGAAGTTTTAACCATGCAAGGTAGTGAAAACGAATGAATTTAGAAATGTCTATGAAGTGTAGTTGCTTGTTGAACATAATATTTCACTAGTCTTTTACATTTCAGATTTGACAGAGTATTATGAAGGAGATGATGGAGGTGATGTTGTAGAAGCACAGTTGAGTATTCTGGTAGGTATTTCATCTACAAAGGAAAATGAGGAGATACTAGATAGTTGTATTGGAAAAAGTACAAGGAATATAACCCATGAAGTGTACCTTATCAAATGGAAAGGGAGGCCAATTGAATATTTATCATGGCTAGCAAGGGAGGAGATTAACCATCTTGGTTTTTCTATTAACACTTGAGATGTGATGGGGTCACTTCTCAAATTACCCTTGGCATCTGATGAAGGAGAATCATGGGTGTAAGAGAAATCATTCATCACCCAAAAATATTTCATTTTTGTTTCTTGAATAAGGGTTGTCTCATTGTAAACTTGTTGTCTATGAAGGGTTACTGCTTAGCAAGTTAGTTATACAAGCTCAAAATATCCTAATTTCAGAGGTGGATGTTCATCTTGGACATATCAGCCTACTATTTGAGGCTCAATTCCATATCATGAGTATTTTTGGATTTATTGCATATTTTTTGTGTGCAATTTTTTTATTAAAACTTGAGGATTATCGTCGAAGAGCATAGAAGCTCCAGATAGGCTCAAAAATGGGGTTGATAGGAGCTTGTACTATTCGAGCCCTATAGATCAATAAGTGAGGATTTCGAAAAGTGGTTATAATAGAAACTTAGAGCAATGGTTTGAAAATTATAGCTTTCTAAAGTTGGGCCAAACAAAATTTCAAAAATAGGTGTGAAAGGTTTATCAGGTTAGAGTTTCATGTCTAAAAATTCTCAGGCGATGTAAAAATGCTTATTTCAAGAGTGCACATACATTGTCTAGCATAACACTAGGTGATAGTTCGAAGCTTTGTGATGAAAATTATTTTAAGGAAGGTGTTCATGTGGGTTTGCATATTGTATTTCCAATTTCAGCAATTCTACATTTGCAGTGATAATAAAAAGCTCATATTTTGTTCTCACAAATCGTTGATATTTCTTTGTTTCAATAATGTATTTGTGGTATCAAAGGGAGAACTCTATTGTTGGAATTATGATATATTTGTCATTAGTGCAAACAATTATTCAATTTTGAATGCTTATCTAGCTCATCACTTAGTCTACAATGTATACTAAGCATTCAGTGGTTACCTTGTACATTCAACAGGTAAACAGTTCTCACCGAGCATTCCAGAGGATACCAAGTGAATGAGAAGTTCAGCAGTGTTTACTGAGTGAAAAGGGTAAATGAAGGAATTCATGTTTACCGAGTGAAAAAGGTAAATGAAGGACTCAATGTTTACTGAGTAAAGCAAGGTAAACGAAGAAGTTAGTTTCTACTGAGTGACACTATATCTACCAAGTCACCAATGGTTACCGAGTTCCAAGCAATGTTGTGTGGCTAGTATGAACCGAGCTTCTACTCCTACCCAGTGCATGATGATGCCAAGTAATGAAGTGGATGCTGAGTATCAAAAGGTCACCAAGTTAGTTCAGTGAACCCGAGTTATTTACTATTGGGCTGACTTAGTACTGTTTTGTTCACTTCTATTTTTTTCAACCTTGCATTTGTAAATATTGGAATGGTATATATGTAATGTATGGTATCCTTTGTGGTATGCTGTGTATGAAAATATGAAGAAAGTGATGTTTGCATGTGAAGAAGGTATTTCTATATTTTGAGAAAAGTGAAAGCAAATTAGCAGCAGAGTAAAAGGAATATAGAAAGGTCAACATAGGAGCAGAAAAGTTATATCTATCACATCAGGTGATCAATACAAAAAGGATCTTATTAGCAAACAGTTGTAAGAAGATCCACTGCTTCATCCTAATAGGTGAATCAATTTATAAATCCTTTAATAAGGTAGATTTAACAGTCTTTTTGTAAATCTCCTAACATAGTGCATACTTCACTATATGTTTTGTAAATCCTCTAACAAGGTGGATCTAGTAGTCCGACTTACTTCTAATAAGGCAGATCACTAGAAGTGATCATTGTAAGCCTTAATAGGCCAAATTTATGGTATAGTATTGAAGTTTTGTGGGAATCATCCCCACCTCAGTTTTACTTTCTATTTGGAAGGTTTCTGGGTCACCAAATCTTTGTGTACATGTGCAATGAATGTTTGATCTTGCATTTATGCAGTAGATTAGATGAATGAATGATGAATGGTTAAAATGATGAATTGTTTAAAAGTTTTATAAGTTACTGATTCACCCCTCCCCTCTCAGTAACCTATCTTATCCTAAATATTTCCAACAATTGGTATCAGAGCTTTGTGGTTCTCAGGATAAAGTTTGACAGCTTGATCAAAGATCAAGGACAATGGAGATATTCAAACTTGACAAATCTATTGAAAATGAAAAGCTAGATATGGAAATGGCCATGGCTCAACTCAAAGAAGCAAAAGAGCATCTTTCTCAATCTCTAAAATGAAGGAAGGAACTTGCAAGACAAATGAATGATCATCAGTATGTTGAAGAAAATATTGAAGACCTTTTACCATTAAGTAGTTCAAATGAAGCTAATGAAGCAATCAAGGAACTCCTAGCAAAGAATGGTTCTCTGCAGGAAGAAGTAAGAAAGCTTAAAAGAGAACAAGAAATCCAATCAATTAGGCTATTTGAAATCTTGGAATAGAGAAAAAAGGAAAATGAAGACTTAGAGGCAAGAATTAATCAATCCCTTTAGCATGAAGACCTTGTAGGTCAACTATCTAATGCAAATGAAGAAATTATGAATCGAAGATCTGAGAATTAAAGTTTGAGAAATGATTTAATCACTGAAAGACAAATCAATGCAAGATTACAAAGTGATCTAAGATCTGGAAGAGAAATCAATGAAAGTTTTGAAAATGACTTGATAACTGAAAGGAAAATCAATGAAAGAATGATGAAATCTCAAATAGACATAAATCAATTGAATCAACTAAATGAGCAGAATCTTCATAGACAAAAACATAAAGCTAGTCTTGGATATAACGAAGAAGGTGAAACCTCCAAACTAGGTGCACAAAGGAATCAAAGACCCACTTGTAATCACTGTGGCAAGATAGGTCATACATCAAACAAATGTTGGAGTAATGGAAAGGAAAAATTCAATGGTAAATGTTTCAACTGCAATCAGCATGGTCACAAAGCTAATGAATGCAAAGAAAAACCAAAATTTGAAGGAAAATGTCACAAATGCAAGAAACAAGGTCACAAGGCATCTGAATGCAAATAAAAAACATTCAATCCAGTAGAACAAATTATCAAAGAAATATTAGGTTGGGACTACAATACTTGGTGCAGGAGTCACTATTGTGGAGAATATGGAAACATTGGGATAAACTGTGCAAGACATAACCTAAGAAAGAAGGATACAACCATAAGATGTTACACATGTACTAAACTTGGTCATATAGCCAAGAATTGCATGAATATTGGAAGAATTGAAGATGAAAAGAAAGCTAAAGCTGATAACATTCAAAAGCAGATGAGACAATAGTGGATTCCTAAATCTATCGAGCAAGATAGTTCAAATGATGGCCATGTCACTCAAGAAATGTGTGACTTCACCATTTCCAATTACATTTAAGAAGAATCAAGAACTGCATCTTCTAGCCATATCTTAAGTAGTTCTAGAGTGAAAGAATGCAAATGATAAAATCAATAATTCTGATACAAGGATCAAAGACAAGTTATCATTCATCGTATTGCATCTACCGAGCTAGGTCGGGAGTATCAAAGATTTTGTTCCACCATCGAGTTGTAAGATTTTACCAAGTAAATCAATGATAGACTGGCAAGCACTATGTCATCTTAGCCACCTACATATCAAGCATTAATGACTGTATTATCATCAAAAGGGTAGAATTCGATTTCATTTTTCACCACGACTTAAGAATACTTAGAGCTAAAATATTTTCAATTGCACGTCAGTGATTCCAAGCGAATTTCCTATGAAAAATTTGTTTGAAGGATTTATTATCCACCGAGTAGTAATGGCATCCACAAGCACTAGCAGCAGCAAGGTGAAAAGGGGTTCTAAAATGCTCATGAAAGGAGTCGAATGAAAAGCCGCAAAATTGAAACTAGTGCCCTCAATTGCTGAATCACTTGACCCACACGGAGCTCATCACAAATTCCACCTAAGGTACTTCTTATTAATGATATTCATGCTCATTTCAAATGCACTGTTCAAGATATTGGTACATTAGATATGGAAAATGCCCTAAGACAATTATGTGTTGATGGAGCCCTCAAACCTAAGCATAAGCACTTAGAAGAAAAAGGGTTGACCCACATTCCCCACCTACCAAGGAATTTCCAAGTCAAATGGGTGAGATATGTTCTGAGCCATGTACACAATGGTCAATTATGGTTGGAGCAACATGTATTGATAACCAAGGAGATGATTCATAAGATCACAGGTTTGCCTATGCTTAGCAAAGCCAAAACCACTAAAACCCTAGGTCGGGATGAGTTGTACAAGAAAACCCTAGCAGAATGAGATGAAAGAGGACTAAAGCTTAACAATATATCTAAAATGGAACTCAAGTTTGAAATTTATGTAATTGCATATAAACTATACAGTTCCAACAGATTGAATAGTGTACCATGTGAGGCTGTGGATTTAGCATTTAAGATAGTAAAGAAAAATTTGGAATATGACTTGGCAGACTTACTGTTGAAACAATTAAGCAAGAATATGGAAAGTATTAGGACTTCAAAGAATAACCCTTGTAAATTTGGCTCATTGTTAATTTTCTTGTTATTTTATGTACAAAATTTTTTCCCATCCAAAGGATCTATAGTGTGGAGAAAAGATGTTCCAATTCTATATCAGATTAATGAGTTTATAGCAGAAATGGGTGAAAATTTTGACAAAGTCATGGATAACTATTTTGAAGACTTCAAGGAAAGGATGAATAACAGGTTCATAATTCCTCCTAATCTTGTTGAGGAATATAAAGATGATATATGTTTCATGGTTGACTGTGATAAAGTGTACATGCAGGCAGTCATACCTTGAGTGGCATGGGTAAAACCATTTCCTTATGAATTAAATATTGATGAAGCAAGAGACATCATTGAGGCACTGGTGAATGAACCAACTATTCCTAACATCCCTGCCTTTGGAACTTATGATGAAGCAAAGGCCAAAATTGAGCTTGAAATCAAGCTACCATAGGCCATAAGCAAAGGCAAGAGGAAGATAGCTAAATTGAAAATTGCAACCGATCCTCTCATGCTAATAGAAGAAAAAGGTGAGGACGAAGACGATGATAAAGAAGGAGGAGAAGAAGAAAAAGAAGAAAAAGAATCTGAAGAAGAACCTCCAAAGAAGAATGGTAAGGCAATCATTACCAAACCTAAAAAGAAGCCTACTGCAGTATTCACCAGAAGAACCAGAAAAGGCAAGCAAGAACCTATACTAGTCAGGCCTCCACCCACATTTGAGGAAAGGCTCAAAAAATTGGAAGGAGCGGGCATCACAAATTTCAAGGCATTGAAATTTGAAACAAGAATAGATGCTGAGAAAATGCAGATTGAGGAACTAGTACTCTCCAAGATGGGTAAATGGAAATACTCCTCGGACAAGCTTGCCTCTCAAATCTCCAAAGAACTCCTGGATAGAATGCAACTGAGATGAGAGTCAGCCACCCAAATGGTGAAAGACATCTATGAGCAATCTTTGAAGAATCTTAGACCAAGTCTCACTGGAACAGAAATAAAGACTGAAATGAAAAACCATGAAAGGTAAAATGATGATAAGATTTGACACCTGTTTGATTTTAATCAAAGACATTGAGCATGTTGTAAATGATGCAACAAACATGTGGAAAAAATTCTATCATCTACATAAGCCCAGCGAAGACCCAGTAGAAATCAAGGATGATGATAGCAATGATAGTGATGATATTAATGGCACTCCATCCATCACAGTCTCACCAGGACAACTAAATGCACTAATGGAAGAAGACAAGGAGGAAGAAGGAATGGAGGAAGAAGCTAAAGAGGAAGATAAGGAGGGAGATGATCAAGTAAAAATTGCAGTAGCAGTTATTGCATCCCTTCCTCACTCTCCACCTAAAAATATCACATCATCAAGGTTGGAGTTAGCTTCAACATGTTTGATAGCATATACATTAGATTTATCATCTACACCTGCCACATCATAGCTCTAGGTATCATCAATGGAAGTGTCTACCACTTCATCTACCAAGCTACAACCCTCTTCTTCAGCTACCAAGCCAGCCTCCTTAGCTCCATCATCATTAGTTAGTATAATAGTAAGTTCCACAATTTTTTCAGTTCCAGCTTGTTCTACAATTTTGTCAGCATTATCTGCATCTACTTCAAATTCAATTAGTTCAGATACTGCTATACCAAGTGTATCATCATTTTTGGGAAGTATTTCAGTTTTTGATCTAGTAAATACTTCTATTGGCATTCAATCCTCTACTCCTATCCCAGTTTTTACTGCTAGTCCTTCCATATCCACTATTGTGTGTATTCCTAAGATCAAACTAGTCATCATAGAAGTCAAACAAAAGCATCCATTAAGACTTCTGATCACTAGAAAGGAAATTCTAGAAGATATTGACTTAGACACAGAGATAGTGATTCCAAAGATTGAGTATGAAAATGCTACCATTGAAGAGATGAGGTTTGCTAGTCAACTAATAGAGATGAAAGCTATGCAGAAGCAGTTAAGGTCTGAAAGGGATAAGGAATACAAAATAATTGAGAATGTCAAAAGTATAATTACAGATGTTATAGGTGTTGAAGTAGATTCTACTCAACACATTTTGATTCAGTTAGAAGAGGCTGTAAATAAATTCAATGAGGACACCTCTGGTCAAGAAAAATTGATTGAAAAGGCTGAAAGGAAATTTGATAATAAGGTGCTTGAGCACATTGCAATAAAATAGGTAGAATTGTCCACAATTTTGGCCAATCTTGAAAATTCCTTTAAAAATGTAACTTCACTTTTTGCCAAACTTTGTGATGTTACCGAGTACACCAAGGAGAACAAAGAAAAATTGAATAAAATTGATGAGGATATGAAGGTTAGTGCCCAGATGCTACAACTTGACCCCAATTCAAGCTCATCCCATCATCTCAGAATCAATTTTTTGCCAGAAAAGTAGGCAAAATTGTTGAGAGAGGAAGCAAGGATCAGGTCTACCTTGATTGACATTCAAAATATGATCCTTCCTATCATGGAAACAATGTAGAAACACATTGTCTACTCCAAATCATTGATCTATGACAACAATTTCTCAGTTGCAGATCATATGATTGAACTTTTTCCTGAAGTTCAAATAGCACTCTCCACCTGCAAAATTTTGCAAGAAAACTGGGAGAAGACTTTGGCTCTTATTCTCAACATACACTCTGAGTTTATCTCCCATTTTGGTGTCTTTTTGTAAATTTATATTGTTTAATTTGGCATTATTGTCAAAAAGGGGGAGATAGAGAAGAGATAGAGATATTTGTAAATACTCTGTACATATTGTATGGGAGAGATATATGTAAATAAGGAAGCTATGTATGAAGCTATGTGTAAATCAGTATGTCAATTTTGCACCTAAGTTTTGGCTCATAAATGTTTTTGTCACTAATGCCAATGGGGGAGATTGTTGGAATTATAATATATTTGTCATTAGTGAAAACACTTATTCAATTCTAAATGCTTATCTAGCTCATCACTTAGTCTACAGTGTATACCAAGCATTCAGTGATTACCTTGTAAGTTAAGCAGGTAAACAGTTCTCACTGAGCATTCCAGAGGATACCAAGTGAATGAGAAGTTCAGTAGTGTTTACCAAGTGTAAAAGGTAAATGAAGGACTCAATGTTTATCGAGTAAAGCAAGGTAAACGAAGAAGTTAGTTTCTATCGAGTGACACTATATCTACCAAGTCACCAATGGTTACCAAGTTCCAAGAAATGTTGTGTGGCTAGTATGAACTGAGTCTCTACTCCTACTGAGTGCATGACAATGTCGAGTAATGAATTGGATGCTAAGTATAAGAGGGTCATCGAGTTAGTTTAGTGAACCCAAGTTATTTACTATTGGGCCGACTCAGTAATGTTTTGTTCACTTCTGTTTTGCTCGACCTTGCAATTGTAAATATTGGAATGGTATATATGTAATGTAGGGTATCATTTGTGGTATGGTGTGTATGAAAATATGAAGAAAGTGATGTTCGCATGTGAAGAAGGTATTGCTATATTTTGAGAAAAGTGAAAGCAAATCAGCAATAGAGTAAAAGGAATACAGCAAGGTCAACATAGGAGCAAAAAAGTTATATCTATCACATCAGGTGATCAATGCAAAAAGGATCTTATCAGCAAATAGTTATAAGCAGATCCACTACTTCATCCTAATAGTTGAATCAATTTATAAATCCTTTAACGGGGTAGATTTAATAGTCTTTTTGTAAATCTCCTAACAGAGTGCATACTTCACTGTATGTTTGTAAATCCTCTAACAAGGTGGATTTAGTAGTCCTAGTTGCTCCTAACAGAGTAGATCACTAGAAGTGATAATTTTAAGCCTTAAAAGGCCAACTTTATGCTGTAGTATTGAAGTTTTGTGGGCATCATCCCCACCCCAATTTTACTTTCTCTTTGGAAGATTTCTGGGTCACCAAATCTCTGTGTACATGTGCAATGAATGTTTGATCTTTCATTTATGTAGTAGATTAGATGAATGAATGATGAATGGTTAAAATACTGAATTGTTTAAAAGTTTTATAAGTTACTGATTCACCCCTCCCCTCTCAGTAACCTATCTTATCCTAAATATTTCCAACACTCTATATCATAACTTTATAATAGAATTAATTGACAATATAGCATAAGTTTATATGTTTTGAAATTAAAGTATGAAAATGAGTTGGAAAACTATCAAAGTTATCCCAATTACATAAGTTGACCATCGTATAACAAATTAGTGTCAACATATCCTCCACATGATTACCTTTATGAGAGATGTTTTGAATAGTCACTTCCCAAAATATCAATGAGGGTATGGTGATTCTTAATGGCTTGAGATATATTCAAAGTTGATGGGTTTCTTACAAAAGCTACTAGAGTATGCCAATGCCACATTGCCTTTTTAATTTCTAATGATGTCCCTCAGCACTGTAGATCCTAGTTTTGTATATCCATCAAATTTAAGATTGAACCATGGGGAGGAGGATGATTTCCATCTCACTCAATTCTTAGCAAATACTTTGGAATTATCAAACTTACAAATTAAATCTAGTACTCACCAATTGTCTGCAATAGCACATTCTCTGATGCACTAAAGGATGGGAGGGGGTTTTGCATCTCCAACGGGGGGTGCATTCACATTAAAGGTTAACCATCATCTAAAGGGTAACTGAGGGGGAGTAGATCTATCCCTAAAATTTTGATTATTTATTTCTTGCCATGGCTACCACAAAAAATATGAGGGTAACACCTTCCATAACATTGTAATGAGGAGGTCAGTGGCATGAGCTTCCCAGTCCAAAATTAATTGCTAGAGATCACTATTGAAAACCTACTAAACATTGAATCTATGCAAAATGTCCATCCACATCTCTCTAGGATAAGTGAAATTGATGAAAATAAGAGTGGAAATGTCTTCCTCCTTATGACATAACAAACGCCTATTGAAAAATTAAAATCATCTTCTTTATAGGTTATCAATTGTGAGAATGCTCTTGTGCAATTCAACACACTAGAAGAAATTCACCTTCGAGATTATTTCTCAATTTCAAACATATTTCTATGTCCTATACTCCTTGTGTCTAATAACAATATTATGTGAGGATTTAACATTGAATTCCCCACAGGCGTTTCGGTCCCAAACAACCAAATCCTCAGAAGGGGAACCTAGGATCCTATCTCTTTCCACCAATCATTGAAGGATGTTAGATTTAAATAATTAATCTCTTGAAGCACTCTTACCACTAATTTACAAGAATATCCTACTCTTTTCAATATATAACCCATTTAGGCCTAAAGTTGAACTAGGATCTTATATGATACTTTGAACCCTAAAACCCACAAAATATTTTATGGAATCTGAAAGGGTATGGGAAGGTATTTGGTCAAGTTTGAGAGAAAATATTTAAAAACCATAAATAGCTTGACCTAATTGAGGCTCTTTCCCAGTAGGTATATTTTGTGAATATTTTTAATCAATGAGATTTGAGTCCAAGAATAGATAAAGCTAAATGGAAACAAGTGTAAATAGACATTCTATGACCCAATCCACTACAATTTGGAATCATTAAGTCCTCAAGGAGAAAGTTCTAGGGATGTATGAAAAAAAGGGACAAAAATTCAAGATGAATCTTCTTGATCTAATTGGGATATTCTAGTATTGTTTCTAAGGGTTAAGTTTCACCCTAAATCTTGTCAATTAAACATCATTGTCTAGACAAAAAGTTAATGAATGTGAAAGCCTAGTCAAGAAAGACAATAAAGGAACTTTGAATCCTAGACTCTCCATATCAAAGTGGTGTCAGGGTTTAAACATTTGGGTGCAAACAAAATTTCATGTCAAAAGAAAAGTCCTTTTTTGTGACTAGTATGATAACAATTCATAATTGGCCTAGAATGTGCAAGATTAAAAAAAAAAGTGGAAAATGCACTTCTCATAGAGAAGTTGGACCTACTTTAGAAAATAGTAATCAAAGTAGAGACAAAGAATAAAGTGGTAAGTGTGAAGGTTATTGAAAAGGAGGAAAAAGTAAAGGAAGTTGTAGAGGAGGATATAGTACCTTAACTTGGCCCTATTTTTTCTAAATACAAATTCCCTAAAGCTCTTAAATCTATGAGTGGAAAATACTTGGAAGGGATACCTTCGTTTATAGTGAAGATGGAACTAGATTTAGTTATGGAATGGATTAAAAGGCTTGAGAATTTTTTTCACTGTGAAATAATTAGTAAAGTGCAAATGGTGAAGGTAGATAAATTTAGATTAATTAAGGAGAGATGCCCTAACTTGGTGGAAGTTTTTTCAAGTAGAAAGAAAGAATAGGGGAAAGAAACCAAATTCCACTAGGAAGGGTATGGTAGACAAGATTAAATAAACCTACATACTAGGGGATTATGATATCCAACTGCATAAAAAGAGATAAGATTTTACTCAAATAGACCTTGATATAAGTACATACACAGAGAAGGTGCAAAATCTCTATTTGAGATCTTGCATGGTAGAAGGTGAAAGTAGCAAAGTAGCCAAATATGTGAATTAATTAAAGAGGCATATTAAAGGGGAGATCTATGTCCTAGTCCCTACTATAGTGTAAAGATGTTATCATTGAGTGCCTTTAAAGAGGAAAGAAAAAGAGGAAATTTAAATGAGAAATTCCATAGAGGCCAAGGTAGAGATAGAAGATATTCTAGAGGAAAAGTTTGTTAGATAAGTACAATCTAGATATTTAAAGGGGAATCTAAAGTAGAAGATCATTGTGGAGACTCTAGTAGTAATAGAGGTAGGGGATATAATAGCAATGGAGGTAGGTCTAGAGGATCAAGTAGAGGATCCTACTATTCCACTATGAGATGATACAATTGCAACCAAATGGGATATCTTACCTTTAAATGTCTTGATAAGGCTTTCTCATCCCAAGTAGAAGATAAGAAAGTGAATTATATTCAAGAGGATCATAGTAGTATTAATTAACATGAAGTATATTTAGAATCAAAGGTTGGAGAAAACCTCATGATATTGTTTAAAGATCCTTTCAAGGAGGAAACTAACTAGAGGATGTCCCTATTCAAGATCAACTACATTATAATAGAAAAGGTATGTAAAATGGTAATAGATTCTTTCTTAAGTGATAAGACTATTTCTAAAGAAGAAGTTGAAAAGTTGAAATTAATTAGGATTCCACATAGCAATATGGATAAAATTCCAAAATTGTGTCATAATTAAAGGATGACTTATCAGAACGACTAAATTTGAGATATTTCTATCTTTAAAAATCAAGTTTGTTCAAACATATGATCTAGATAAATTCATTCTATCTAATTTATAAGTTCTTTCATACTTTTGCAATTAGAAATATCTATTAAATGCATGTTGTGTACTAGCTTGTGTCCAATTAGTGAAGAAATTAAATTATTTCATAAAACTAACATTTAAATAACTCTTAATTTTTTTAATGATATTTTTTCAATAACATATAAACCCATTTTATAGTGATCAAAGTTAAGAATACCCTCATATAGAGTTTATAGTGTTTTTCTTAGATACGTGATATTGTAATTAAAAAATATTACAATTACATATTTTAACACTCTAGAAAATGTTGATTTTGAGAAAGAAAAAAAATAGTAAATCTTATAAAATAAAAATTTAAAACATATGATGTTCTAGAGGAGAATCCTCTTCCCAAATGTATAATTTTTTTTTTGGCTAGAATAGATTTTTTTTGAAAAATGTGGTGGGAGATGAAAACAACTAATTTTAGGTAAGTTGAAATTTGAATTGTTATAAAGGAGAAAATATAGGTAAAATGCCAAATTTTGTTTTTGATTGATCTAGTTATATATGACATCCATAATGTTATTTTAGATGAAAGGGAAAAACGTTTATTAGCATATAGTTTTATGCTGGGAACTAGATCCCTCATTTTCACCATTTTTCAACAACTAAAAAATCATCCTTTAAAATTAGAAAAATATCACAATTCTTATTCCAAATAATTATTAAAAATAATAATCCTAAACTTCATCTATTTCTATACATTAGATTATTTTACTTCATTTTCAAATTCTAAATAATAATGCCAATTTTATTCATTGAAGTTAAATAGTTATACATTTTTTACCATTTTCCTTTATAAAAGGGTGATATGGATAAATGTGCTTTTACCTATCTATACATCGTGACTTTATTGAACATAGGTCAACATGTTTTACTAAATGATCAAATTTGGGCAGAGTTTATCATAGGTGGGTACGGATAAGATAATTTGTGACGTATTACTAATAGATGGGAGACACATACTATTAGGTAGGCCATGAAAATATGATAGAAAAGATATCCATGGTGATGATATTTTTATTTATTTATTTCAAAAGTGTGGTGTCTCTTATAAGATTCAATCAGTAGAAGATGGATATGAATCCAAACCTACTTGTTCAAGTGTATTATTAGTAGGTGAGAGAGAGAGACAATTTATTAAACACTTTCAAGGAGTGAGTGGCATAGAAGTTTCCTTAGCTCTAAATCCTATGGAGGAAAAGGATGAAAATAAGATAGAAGTTCATATAGAGGTACAAGACATGGTAGAAAAATTCAAGGATATAGTGATTAATGGTAAACTTGGCATGTTTCTAACATAGAGAGCACTTATCCATTAGATAGAATTCATAGTAGGGATTTACTTGCCAAATAAATAATTATGTAAGATAACACCTCAAAAAAATGAATAAGTATCCATACATGTGAAAAAACTACTAGATAATGATTTTATAAGGAAAAGCATTAGTCTTTGTGCAATACCCTCAATTTTGGTACCCAACAAAGGAGGAAATTGGAGATTGTGTACTAATTCAAAAGAAATCAATAGGATCACTATTAGATATAGGTTTCCAATGCATAGAAATGAAGAACTTATTTATTATTTAGGGGATGCAACATATTTTTCTAAAATAAACCTATATAGCAGTTTGGTACCAAATTATAACTAAGGAGAGAGATGAGTTGAAGAAAAAATTTAAAACCACATAAGGATTGTACGAGTTGCCTATTATTTCATTTGGGATGAAAAATTCCACTAAATTTTTTATGAGGCTTATGAATGAGGTCTTGAAGGACATCATAGGTAAAATTGTAGTTGTGTATCTAGATTGTTAGAAATTTTTTTAGTGCTCTCCTTGGGATTTGTGAAAAGGGCTTAACCACCATCAATGTAGTATAAGTGGACTAGTTGTATTGAGCATTGATAGAGTGGGATTTTTGTGCAATGACAACCCACTCTAAAAAGTGATACCAGAGCTTGGTCACAAGTTCAAATCCTTAGACCCTCAGGTAACATTGACGGGGTTATTATTAGAAATATGTGTAGTGCTCCCCTTAGGATTCGTGACAAGGACTTAACCACCTCCTTGTACTATAACTTGAGTGGTTGTATGTGGCATTGACAGATCAATCTTTTGGTGCAATGACAACCCCACATTAACATTTATGACATATTAATTTTTAGTAAAGCTAATAAAGATCATCTTAGAAACTTAGAAACTATGTTAACAAAATTGCATGAGGAAAAACTAAACTTAAATTTGGATAAATTTGTTGTAGCTTTGCTTTTTGGTATCAGAATGTGACTTAAATATGGATCCCTCTAAGGTGAAGGAAATCCTAAGGGTAAAAGCACAAACTTGTGTCACCCTTTCGTAAAGGAAAATGCTAGCAAAAGTATAATTGTTCACCTTCAATGACATAAAACTAGTATTATTATTTAGAATTTGGAAATGAAGTAAACTAATGAAATGTGTAGAAATGGATAAAGTTGAGGATTTTTATTTTTAATAATTATTTGGAATAAGAATTGATATATTTTCATAATTTTTATCGATGATTTTTTAGTTGCTAAAAAATTCTAAAAATTAGGGGTTTAGTTCCCACCACAAAACTATATGGAAATAAACTTATTTCCATTTGAGGTCAGACTATGTGATATATAACATATATCGCTAGAAAAATCAAATATAAAAATTCACTTTAGACCTATATTTTCTCTTTTTATAATGATTCAAATTTCAACTCACCTAAAATTGATAGTTTTCATCTTCCACCACATTTTAAAAAACAAATCTATTCTAACCAAAAGAAAAATTATACATTCTTGAAGAGGAATCTCTCCTCTAGAATGTTATATATTTTTAATTTTTTTTATAAATATGATTTAATATTTTTTGTTTCTTAAAATTGACATCTTTTCAAGTGTTTAACTTTATAAAATACTAATAAAATTATTCCAAAAAAATGATATTTCAATAAATCTTACTATTTTTTATGACAATCTAATTAAAACACTATAAACTCTATAAGAGAATATACTTACCTTTGAGCTCTATATAATGGTGTTTATATGTTACTAAAGAAATATCATAAAAAATAGTAAGATTTATTGAAATATCATTTTTCTGAAATAATTTTATTTATTTAGTAATTAGATACAAACTAGTATAAAACATGCATTTAATAGACATTTTCAATTGGGAAACTGTGAGACCATATATAACTTAGCTAGAATGAATTTATTTAGACCATATGTTTAAACAAAATTTATTTTTGGATAGAAATACTCAAATTCATTCATTCTGATGAGTCAACCTAAAAGGTGACACAACTTTGTACTTTTACCCCTAAACTAAATCACTCCTAAATCTTCTAGTGAAGTTATGATCTTATACAGATTGGCTCAATTCGATATGAAATACACAAGAAACTTCAACGAGATCTGCTCACCCATATTGGACATAGTTAAATAAGGTGAGAAAATTAAGTTTTTATGGATGGAGGATACTAGTAAGGGATTTTAAATATTGACAAATAAGTTGGCTAGTAAACAAGTCCTAGTATTTCCAAGTTTTGAAAAGTTTTACATTGAATGTGATGCAAGAAATATTGTAGTAGGAGAAGTCGTAAACATAGAAGTGGAAGCCAAGCCTTATTTCTAGTGAAAATATCAATAAAACTAAAATGAGGTACTCTTCATATGATTTAGAGGTGTATTCTCTTGTTCAATCTTTAAGGAAATGGAGGCACTACATGTGTCCCAAAGAATTTGTGGTTTATAGTTATAATTTAGCCCATATTTTCTTATATTCACAAGATAATCTTAACAACATGAATATGAGGTGGCGGATATATTTCCAAACCATTACCTTCATAATTAAATGCATAATAGGTCAAATAAATAGATTTGTTGATGCTTTGAGTAGAAGGATCCCAATTGTCCAAGAGATATAATTAATGAGCATTAAGATTGATAATTTCAAGGACCTCTACAAGGAAGAGGACTTTTTTGACAATTTAAGGTATTTGAAGATTTTGAGAATCATTTTCATAGTGTACATGCAAACTATACATTGTAGAAAAGTTTATTATGTAAGGGTGGACATTTTTGTGTCCCTAAGAGATCTAGGAGAAATAATCAGATACAAGAAAAGGATACTGGTATCTTAGGAAGCCACTTTGGACTTAGTAAAACCTTGGAGTTACTACATAGGTTCTAGTATTGGCCTAAAATAAAAAGGGATATAATGAATTATGTGAAGGTCATATAATTTGCTAGAAATCCAAGGGGACATCAACAAATGTAGTGTTTTACCAGTATTTAGCCACTCCTAATATACTTGGGAATGTGTTAGTATAGATTTTGTAGTTAGATTTATGAACAATAAAACTATCCATGATAGTATTTATTATTATTCTTTGATAGATTTAGGAAAAAGTGGCCTATTTTATCCCATCCAAGGCCATAAATTTTGTCTTAAATATTATATTAGAAGAAGTTGAATGATGCCAAAATAATTTTTTTGATAAATGATCAAGAGTTTTATAAAATGGTTTAGCTATTGAAAGAAGTGGAGATTTTTTTTCTTCTAAGAATCATGTTTCATATATTGACAATAAAGCTTTGGAATATTTGAACAGTCAAGGAAAGTTAAATTAGAGGCATTGAAATTGGCATTTTTTTAAATACAACATATTTATTTTGAAAAAAGGAGTGGGAAGTCTAACATAGTTGTATATTCTCATAGAAACTAATAGATTTTTCTAATAGATTGAGGTTGTTGAGTTGAAGGAATTCGAGCGTGTTATCTAGAGGATTTTGGTTTTGGTGAACCTTAGAAATATTTTATAGAACCTATTACTCTAGTTAGAACTAAATAGTTTTATTTTATCACCTAGAATAGTATTCTATTAAGAGATAGTCAATTGGGAATTCCAAGGAGTTATATCCTAGATAATCTCATCAAGGAGAAGCATAGTAAACAATTGGACACTTTGGTTGAGATAAAACTATTTCTTTAGTTAGCAAGAATTATCACTAGGCATAGTTAGAAAAATATGTTCAAACAATTCTATAATTTTATAGAATATGCCAGATCACATCGAGATTAAAGTATAACAAAGAGTTATATAATGAGTACTTACCTATATTAAATAAGCCATGAGAATTATCAATATGGGCTTTTTCTTTGATTACCAAGGAACTAGGGAGGGAACAATTAAACTTTTTTGGTGGTTGATATGTTTTGATAGATGGAAATTTTATCTCCCCACAATAAGACAAATGATGTTCTTCATGTGGTATAAAAACACAAAAATGTGGTAAGCCTCCATGACCTACCAATGAACATAGCTTCTTTTATTGAAACACCAAGTGTTTAAATTATTTTGGAGAACATTGTGTAAGAGGTTAAAGTAATGTTTAAAATTAATCTCATCACATCAATCCATAATATTCTCAATACACAGAAATGGTGTATAAGATTTTGTGGAGTATATTGAGATATTTCATTAGAGATAAGCCAAAGGGATGAGATTTGATTTTATAATGGGCATAATTTTCATAAAAATAAAATTTCCAATAGAATAACTAGTAAGATTCCATTACAAATAGTATATCGAAGTAATATTATAAATGCTTTTAAAATAAGAAAGGTGGACAAAAGGTATATTAGTAGAGACAAATCTTAAGACTTTGCAGAACATAGTAAGAACTTGCATGAGGAAGGGAGGGAGTACATTGCTAAATAAATATGTAGTACAAGGATAACGATGATAAAAGTAGGTTTAAGTAATTTCAAATTGGAGATGGAGTTAGGGTTTATTTCAAGAAGGAGAGACTCCCAATGGGAATATATCATAAGTTAAAGATTAAGATGTTTGGACCATGCAAGATACTAAAGAAGAACGATTGGGAAAATCAATATGAAGAAGAATTTCCTAGTGAACTAAATATTTTATTAATATTTAATATTTTAGACTTAGTAGAGTATAATAATCTAGGTTTTTAAGATGATGGTGTTTTTATGTAGTTGCATTGGTAGAAGCATAATTAATAGGACATATGAAGAATACTTGGTCATGGAAATGATAACCTATGAAAGATTCATCATATAAAATAAAAAATGATTTTAACCTTCATGGTATTTCTTTCAACACCTAAGATGTGATAAATTAACTTCATAAATTACCTCAACTTTTTAATGCATGATAATCCTGAGTGTAAACTAAATCTAGAATTACCCAAAACATTTCTAGTTTATTTTTCTCAATTAGGATATTTTTGTGTATGGTTGTTATTTATAGAAGATGTATAATTTTTGAAAGTTAGTAGTTTGAGTTGAAAATATTTGATTTCTTTTTTTGGAGGTTCACTTTAGATTTATCAGCCTACCAAAAAAGTTTCATTGTAGGATCAAGTCTTTTTTTGAAGATATTAAGACTTTTTGTTATTGGCGGTAGGGTATAAAAACTTTAAACTCATTTTTGAAGGATTTGAAGGCTCTAAAAAGGGGTCAAGCCATAGTTTAGTATAGAATACACAAGTTAGACACTATAGATAAATTTATTTAATTTTTAAATGGGGTCATAATGGCTAATTAAAGCAATTGGAAACAAGTTATGGTCTCTAAAATTCACACCAACTAAAATGGATGAAAATGAAATTGCTTCAAAATTTCTTTTGATTTTTATTTAAAAAATTAGGCCTACTTAAATATAATAAAATATAAATAATAAGATCTTACAGTTTCTCAACCCCAAAATTTAAGATTAAAATTCCTAAAAGCTTCTTGAGTGATGGAAATTTGCCTATATAATAAAGGCTAAAGGGGTTGTCTAAGAGAGTTATCAAGATAATAATGTGGATCTGGCTTGTAGAATATTGGAATGGAAATGATGCAGGAGCATCCAAAGGTATAAGGGCAATCTTGTGTCACCCAAAAAAAAGATAAGGGCAATCTTGTGTCATTTTTGAATACCCATTTGACTCAAATAAAAGTTCCAACTCTCACAGTTCCACTATCAGTGTTCTGGGTTAGAGTATTTAAGCACCTTGGGATACATGTAAATGTCAAAAAAATAGGACTATGTAATTGCGCCATAATTATGGTGAGTTAGAAGGTGTAAATTGGAGGGAGGATTAAAATTATAATTTAGAACATTCCAAAAAATTAATCAGGTCAAAAGGCTGCACGGTTTGAAAGTTATCACATTTTTTCAGTCTCTGGAGATTTCCTCAGAATGCTTCAAAGTCAAGTACGAGGCACTAAATGACCTCGTACGGGGCTGAAAAATGGGGGATGAGAAAAGCTGGTCCATAGGGTTATAGAGAACTCCAAGAGATTTCTAGAAATGTAAACGGTTCATCAATCAAAGCTACACTTCAAAAGTTATGCCTCCTAGAAGTTCAGCTACCGTTTCTAGATTCTTCTAATTTTGTACCAACTTCTTAAGTGACTTTTGGAGCCTTCTAATTTGGCGGTGGATGCCAAATTGCACTTTCTAGAATGTAATCCTAATTGTTGGTGTAAATAAGTATTCACTTATTATGCTTACTTAATTTAACTTAGGTCAATGCATTAGTTTATTATTTTGCATTATTTTTTATTTGTGAGACACTTAGGAGTTTGCACACATTTTGAGTTGTCATGTAGACAACACATGAGTATGCAACTCTATTTGAGCACATGGTGTCTACAACACTATTTTGCATGTCCCACCCTTGTAGGCTTATCCTCTCATCACCACACATACTTCCATGCTTAATGGAGGATAACCCATATTTGGTGGACATGTGCTTGGTTGTATGACACATCATGGTGCTAACTTCTATGCATTCTAGAAGCTCTCATGACGCCTTTATATATAGGCACTCCTAGTGTACTCTCATGAGGAACCAATTATTGAATACATTATTATTCTGATCATACTCTCTCTCTCTCTTTGGTCTACTATGTGCTTGTGTTTGAGTTCTTAGTTCCTAGGTGAATTTTTCCCTTAGGGAAATTCTTACATGGTATCAGAGCAACTTGGAGATTTTCTCATCACAAGCCATTCGAGACGTCTTGCATGCTTCATCACCTCAGCCTAAATTCAGAGTGGTGCAAAAATTGGGAGTGTCCAGTGCTAGATCTAACCTTGCCATTGCATCCAGAATGCTAAACCAATTAAAATTGACTATAAACTCAGCCACCTTGGCCCAAAGTTGACCGTGAAGCAAAATTTATTTTACAAATTGGAACCCAGAGGCCCTGATTTGCGATATGGGTATGGTCATTTTTCACAGATCTATGATTTAATATTATTTTGAATCTATATTTTCTCATTATTTTCATCATATTTTTTATCAAATTTTTGGAATTTAATTTCTGATAGAGAAATCTTTTTAGCAGACCTGGGTAGTGACATCCTAGATCTGCCTTTTTTGGAGGTATTTTATCATTTTCGCAAGGAATTTTATACTTGTGGGTCTCTATTATTTTGGGGCAAATATTACCTAGCATTACTGCACATCAATCTAGATTTTTGCAGTCAAATCACCATATGGTGACCATACCCACAACATGCCTTAACCCTGCCTCAACCATGATGGCAGTCCACATTTGTCTTAGGCATGGCAACCCTTTTCATTTAAAGAGTCTTTAGACCCTAGCCCTACCAATGTGGGATTAAATCCTGAAATCTCAATAGTATGCTAGGCACTTTTTGGCATGTGGAACATTTCTTTGACCCTCACAAACTTGTGATTCTTGATGATAGTAAAAATCTAGCCATGTTGATCAAACCCCAGTAGTGCATGCACTGACTCCAGCTCCCGTGATTTGCGATTATCGGTGCTGAATTCTTCCTCCAACCTGCACTTGACTCTGGCACAGGTTCAAAGCCCTTCTGGCACTACTAAGGCACTAATCTGGCGATGCATTTTGATTTCATAGTGTCATTCAAAACCCTCGCACCCTTAAACCTCCCGCCCATGCTAGCAGACACTTGGGTGAATCACAGTTTGCCACGTAGCATATTTTCCTGCCACATTCTGCCACGTAGGCGTATAGGTGGACTGCACAATCATCAGTGCCACATAGACCACACGGTACTACCATGTTTTCCATGTGGAAACTAGTCCCAGTGCCACATCATCCATATGGATATTGGCACATGTCTCATCTATACAGTACGGACAGTTGACATGTCACCAGAGGGACTGTCATTTTTTGCATATGTCAGCAGAACACTGTCTTAAATTTGATGGTCATTTGACCATCATAATAGGGAATTTTAAAGCTACATTAATGGACATTTTATTTTCAAATTTAGACTCACAGTTTCTCTTCCAGACCCCTCTCTAGATTGATTTTCAGTTTGGAAGCCTAACTTTGCGAGCCCATAACTTAGACATCCGAACTGCAATTTGGGTGCGATTTTTTTTTGAAATTGGGTAAAATTTCCTGAGTTTTCTAGTGGTGGTGTTTTTTTCTAGTTTTGGTGCACAAATTTCTTAGAAATTGCATTTTTTAGTGACTATACCTGCATAATCTTGCATTTTGCAAGTTTAGAAGCTCCGTACGAGCACATCTGTTCACTTTTTTAGGTTCCATTTTTTTTGACAGTGTGTATTTTTTTGTCTAATTTCTAGATGTGAAGTCAGATTCTAGGGTTGTGTGGAAAAATTTTTGACTTTTAGAATTAGGCCTTCTTTGGCATTGTAGAGCTTTGATTCTTTTTCAAAATTTTTGTAAATCTAAGCTATAGTGCTTAAGTGACAGATTTAAGCCTCATAAGGTAGTTGTAAAAGGAAAATTAGAAAGTCCACTTTGTTCATTTTGACAAGTGGCCCATTGTAAATGCATTACTTATAAAGTGCCAAAAGCATCTCTTTTGGGGGGGTCTTTTGATTGAGTGAAAAGGGGGGGTGTGTACTATGTTTCTTGTGTCTCTCTATTGTGCTCTTTTTATTTCTACATCATGGGTTTTAAATGTCCTCCTCTAACTTCATGCAACTATTCTACATGGAAAGATATTGCGTGGAGTAGATTAATGGAAAAAATATATAGTTTATATGTTGATGGTACAATTACCAAACCTACTAATGCTAAAGAACTCATTAATTTAAAAATTCAAGACCAATAGGCTTTAGGTGTAATTAGGAGTTGTTTACATGGGGATCTTCTCTTTCACATTAAAAATTGTTCAGAATCTAAGGAAGCTTGGGACAAACTTGAACAGTTGTATGGAAAAGTGGATGAAGAAAAGGGATTTTAGATTGAAGATGATCTACTTCTCTTGGATCCTAAAAATTATGACACAATTCAGGATTATATCATTAAAGTTAATGAGTATAGGGCACTTCTTAAAGATTGTGGAAATCCCATAAAGGATGATAGATTGACTCATCACATCTTGAAGAAGCTACCTTTTAAGTATGCCAACTTTGTTTCGAGTTTTAATACTCACAGGTTAACCATGGGATCTGCTTACCAGAAGCCTTCCTTTGATGGATTTGCAGACATGTTGATTGTTGAAAAATCTCACTTGGTAGATTTTGGACTTCTCAAGTCATCTAAGACCAAAGCCTTAGTGGCTAGTGATGATCCCAAATCAAGTCAAGGGGGAAAAAATAACAACAAGAAGAAGCAGTGGAAGCAGAAAATGCAATCTGAGACACAACATGACTCCTCTCAACAAGGTGGTTCTTCTTCAAACAAAAAAGGAAGTAATGAAAAGAAGGACAAACTCTTTTTTGCATACTACAAAAATCCAAATCATGACGAGAACCATTGCAAGACAAAAAGAATCGATGAGTTAGAAAATCTACTCAAGAAGAACAAGATTCAAGTGCTAGGTACTTCCAAGGATTCTACTTCTACCTCTTCAAAGGGTAAAGTTCAAGCACTTATGGCAAAATCAAATTCTTCTTTTGAATGGATACTTGATTTAGGTGCTTCTTACCACATGGGTTCTTCAAGGGAAGACTTTTCTTCATTGAAGTAGTCAAAGGTGCCACACATCTTCATAGGAGATGATACTAAGATGGAAGTTGAAAGGAAAGGACATGTCAAAATGGAAGATGGGGAATTCAAAGATGTTCTCTATATTCCAAATCTAAGCTCTAATCTCCTATCAGTTTACGAAATCACTCACCTTGGAGATGGTCATAAGGTTGAGTTCCTTCCAGATTCAGTGATGGTGCGAAGTCTTAGAGATGATTCATTGGTAGCAGTTGGGAAAGTCAATCATGACAAGAGGCTTTATTCCTTCTCCCACTTTGTGCCTAAGAGTCCTTCTCAAGCCTTGTTAACTCACTCTACTACTCAAATCAACTTATGGCATGAGTGGTTTGGTCACCTTGACTTCCGCTCTCTTCAGAAACTTTGCTCAAAACACATGGTCAAAGTGCTACCTAATATCAACTTTTCTAAGGGAGAGTGTTCATTTTTTTAGTGGATATGAATCTCAAGGAGAAGTATGATCAAGGGAAGTCTTCTCGAGCTCCAGTTCTTCTTCAACTAGTTCACATGGTATTAGCAGGACCCTTTGCAGTGACTTTAGTTAGCCAGGGCCACTACATACTCATATTTGTTGATGACTTTTTGAGATTCACTTGGGTCTTCTTTCTTCATCATAAGAATGAAGTGGTTCATAAGCTTCAAGAGTTCAAGACTCATGTTGAACACAAGTCAAGGAAAGCCATCAAGGTACTAAGGATGGACAATGAGAACAAATATGTTGACAGAAGACTTAAGAAATTTTGTAGAATTGAGGGGATTGATCTTCATAACTCACTAGAATTCAATCTGCATAAGAAAGATGTTGTAGCTATGAGGATTAGAACTCTCAAGACCATGGCAAGTTGCATGATTAAGGCCAAGTCTCTTGATCCTACACTTGAAGTTGAAGCCATTAGCAGTGCTACTCACATACTTAATAGGTCTCCTCAGCTAGCCTTAGATGGCAAGACTCCTTTTGAGGCATGGTGCGGTAGAAAACTAGTTGTGAGTCACCTTGGAGTCTTTGGTTGTCTAGCATGGGAAAACCTTTCTTCCAAGAGTTTCAAGGCACCGACACCTAGGCCTTGTACCTTTATCGGTTATAAAGACAATATGAAGGCTTACTGACTTATGGATCTAGGGACTCATGAGATTTTTGTGGAGAAGGATGTTCACTTTGAGAAAGTTCTCTAAGTTTATCCTCTACTCCTCTCCACACATCATACATAGTGGAAACTGATAGTGACACAAGCATTAGTGCTTCAATAGGTTTAGACACATGGGGTTCTATCGACAGTTGCAGTGAGAGGTCACATCAGTCCAGTTCACATGCTTATATTGCCACAATGAAAGGTCCATCATAGCATCGTACATCTTGTCTTCCAACTCCAACTTCACTTGACTTGGGAGACAAACTTGAGGACATACATCTTCTCATTGATGATGGTTCTTCTACAGTTGTTGCGAGGGCTCACTCTGACCCTCATGTCCATTCTCTACATGATCAATATTCATAGGTTGGCATGATTGTGGATCCTTATGAACAAAAATTAGTGGAGGTCTCTTTTTTAGTTGAGGAGATAGATGGCTCAGTAGAAAAGGTTCAACAGACATCCTTGCCAAATCTGCATTCATTCATTTTAGCATAGTTGGAAGTGGTGAACATCAACATCAACACAAGGATACTTGAGCAGGTTTCAGGGCCACCATACATCTTCAGAGTTTGATGGGGACACAATCAAAGCACAAAATGGACACACTAGGAAAGGGAAAATTTTATTAACTATGAAAATATGTTAGCACACTTAGTACAGAGAAATAGACTCCAAAACTTGCCCTATGGGCTTACAATAGCATAAATCTGGAGATAAATTCTTCTCCTAGTACCTTCTCTCAAACCCCACTCCAAGCTTCCTTTTTCAATGCCAGAAATGTTCTTAAATAGACCTTAGAGGGTTAAGGATTAGGAACACATTTTAGAAAGTGCTAGTTGGCATCCACTGACCAAATAGAAGGCTCTAGAAGTCGCATTGGAAGTCGGCACAAAATTAGAAGAATCCAAAAATGGTAACCGAACTTCCGAAAGGCATAACTTTTGAACCATAGCTCTGATTGAAAAACCATTTACATTTCTGGAAAGCTCTCAAAGCGCTCTATAGCTCTATGGACCAGCTTCACTTTTCTCCCATTTTTTGGCCCTATTTGAGGTTATTTAATGCCCCTAACCTAATTTTGAAGCATTCTTAGCTCTCCAAAAACTGAAAAACTGTGATAATTTTCAAACCATGGAGCCTTTTGACCTGATTATTTTTTTGGAATGCTCTAAATTATAATTAAATTCATCAGGCCAATTCACACCCTCTAATTTACCAAAATTATGGGTCAATTACATACTCCTATTTTTTTGGCATTTACACATATCCTAAGGTGTTCAAATACTCTAACCTAGAACACTGATAGTGGAACTATGAGAGTTGGAACCTTTATTTGACCCAAATGGGTATCCAAAAATGAAAACACATGAACAAAAACTAATTCTAAGTACATTTTTTTGGGTGACACAGGATTGCCCTTATACCTCTGGATGCTCCTGCATCAGAGTTGTACCTTTTCCATTGTTTCTTCCTAAGGGGAGGAACATCATTCTACATTCTTGGACCAGCTTCTTCATCGGAGAAGCTTTCACTTGTTGGCATTCTTCTTTTGGGGGGGAGCCTATTTTTTCTCTCTTCCTTTTCTCATTCTCTTTTGTATATACTAGATGTATGTCATAATGGGGGGGTCTTGATTACTCCATCCATCGATGCATCCTTACTTATCTCTCTTTTTCGGGGAGGGTTTTTCCCATGAGGTTTTCCCTCTTTCCCCATTTTATGGGAGATTTCATTTTCATTATGTACATGGGTACCTAATATGGCCTAGTAGCCGGGACCCATTACGCATCTTCATCCTAGTTTGTAAGCTTAAGGCCATTCCCCTAAGTTGCACTTAATGGGGGGTGTTGGTGTAAATAAGTATTCACTTATTACACTTACTTAAGTTTACTTAGGTTAATGCATTAGTTTATTATTTTGCATTATTTTTTATTTGTGAGACACTTAGGAGTTTGCACACCTTTTGAGTTGTCATGTAGAAAACATAGGAGTATGCAACTCTATTTGAGCACATGGTGTCTACAACACTGTTTTACATGTCCCATCCTTGTAGGCTTATCCTCTCATCACCACACTTACTTCTATGCTTAATGGAGGATAACACATATCTAGTGGACATGTGCTTGGTTGTATGATACATCATGGTGCCAACTTCTATGCATTCTAGAAGCTCTCCTGAGGCCTTTCTATATAGGCACTCCTAGTGTACTCTCATGAGGAACCAATTATTGAATACATTGTTATTCTGGTCATACTCTCTCTCTCTCTCTCTCTTTGGTCTACTATGTGCTTGTGTTTGAGTTCTTAGTTCCTGGGTGAATTTTTCTCTTAGGAAAATTCTTACACTAATCCTTAACCCTATGGGGTCTATTTAAAGACATTTCTAGCATTGTGAAAGGCAGTTCAGAGTGGAGTTTGAGAGAAGGTACTAGAAGAAAAAATTATCTTCAAATTTATGCTATTGTAAGCCCATAGGGCATGTTTTAGAGTCTATTTTCTCTACACTAAGTTTATTAGCATATATTTATAGTTAATAAAGTTTCCCTTTCCTATTGTGTCCATTATGTACTTGGGTTGTGTCTCCATCAAGAAAGTTTTCATCTAGTTATGCATGTCATATTTTTGAATATTGTGATTCCATTTTTATGAAGATAATAAGAGGCCAACTTCTTGTCCTTAAAATTTGTTTTAATTTCTCTATTATGTTATATATGTATCCATTAATAATTGGATAACCTTTCATCATAAGGGTTTATATTTCTTTACATTTCATATATACACTACATTTCTATCCCTATAAGAATAAACATAATTCATCCTTCATATTTATCTTGCAATAGAATATCTTTGTCATTTGGGTTGTAAAAATTGGATTTGGTTGAACGATTAGATTCGGTATTATAATGTGTAATTAAAGCTGATGAGTGATCTACATCCTAGCATTGCACATGACTTTTTATTATACAACTTAAAAAAGAGAAAAAATGTTGAAGAGAAAGAAATCAAGATAATGAGAGTAGCTAGGATATCAAAATAAAATGTGGAAACCCAATGATAATGATTATTTATCATGATAAATTAATGAATTTTAGGAAAGGTGGTATATCTTTGGTAGATTGTTTTTATAATTTTAAATATCATCACAAGTGTTTGGTAGTGAACAAAATATCCTTAATATCTTACAGAAAAAGGTGGTATTACCTATAGGTGTGTGTTGCGTCCAATAAGAATTTTTATTGATAAAACCTATTTCCTATCCCATATAAATATCTCCAATCTTTATCATTATTATATTTAGGGAATCATGAAAATTGATTATATTTTTGAAAGCATGACCAAGAACTAGCTCAATACAATAATAAGATGCTACAACCTTGGGAATGTTGGTGATTTGACCCTAGATTCACCACGAAGACTGAAATAATTTTTGAAAATTTTTTCTAATGAGAAACCCATCCTATGTAAACTTGATTACCTAAAGATGAGCCATGCAAATTTATCTTAACTCATCACAGGTGAGGAGACCAACTAATATTATTTATGAGACCTATTGAGGAACTTTTATATTCATCAAGACATAGGGAAAGGGTTAAACCCCTAATATTTTAATAGTATAAAGAGGATGAGAGGAACTTGTAACTGATTTGTATCATGTCATTCACCATTTCAAAGAAAAAAGCATCTTGAATAATGTCTTTATCCCTAAAATTATGATTATTATATTCCTTTTGTAATGCCTAACAAACATCAAGAATAAAATGACATGACTATTATAGAGAAAAATGATTAGAAGTGAAAGGATTCCAACTATTTGAAACATTTTGAGGTTATAAAGAATAAATCCACTTCCTATTAAAAATAGACATTAATTTATGTCTCAATGACAACACATAAATACATAAACACATAGTTTGGCTAATAGACTCTACACTCTTTTTAGATTTAATGAAAATATATTAGCCAACTATATTAACCTCTTATATAAATGATCAAATGTGATGAATTTTAAGTGACAAAGCATCGACATTAAAAATAAACTTGATGGAGTACTTTATAAATTATGCATCTTGTACCATTAAAAATATTTAGGTCAGTAGGAGGAGAGTAGGAAAAATATATCAACACTAAGTCCTAAAATGAGATTGTCTTTCAAGTGCAAACTATAAAAACTAATGGAGTTGAAAACATTTTATAAGCTGTATATGAAACATATTCTATGGACCCTAAAATAAAATTATGTTTATATTCCAAGCAGTTGGATTTGTAGAAACACTAGAATGATCAAACACTTCAACATCAAGTTAAATAGAAAGATCACTTAAAATATGTGAACACATAGCATGAAATTCGAGAGGGCTATTAGAAAAATGGGAATCTCTTAAAAAATGAGAGTATACCCATTTATAATCTTATGGAAAAAAAATTTGTATGATAATTGAGATAATTTTGGTTAGATAGTTATAAATATTTGAACCCTAAGGTAGTTGATATTTCAAAAAATTTAAAGCTCTCATTTTCTAAATATATTTACATTGAAGAATTATATGAGTAAAAGTACAAAGTTGTGTCACCTTTCAAGCTAAATTATTAGAATGATTAAATTTGAGTATATCTATCTCAAAATCAATTTTTTTCAAAGATATGATCTAGATAAATTCATTATAGCTAAGTTATATATGGTATCACACTTTTTTAATTGGAAATGTCTATTAAATGCACGTTTTATACTAGTTTAAATCCAATTACTAAAAAAATATAATTATTTCAGAAACTAGCATTTCAATAACTCTTACTATTTTTTATGATATATTTTAATAAGTTATAAATGTCATTTTATAGAGCCCAAAGTCAAGAATATTCTCATATAGATTTTATAGTGTTTTAATTAGATATAGTATATTATAATTATAAAATTCTACAAGCACGTATTTTAACACTCAAAAAGATTTCAATTTTGAGAAAGAAAAAAAATAGTAAATCACATAAAATAATAATTAAAACTTATATGACGTTTTAGATGAGAGAGTCTTCTTCTAGAATGTATAATTTTTATTCTAGTTAGAATAGATTATAAAAGTAAAAATATAAGTCTAAAGACAATTTTTGTTTTTGAATGTTCTAGATATATATGCTATCTATAACATAGTCTAAGATCAAAGGGAAATAAGTTTATTTCCATATAGTTTTGTGGTTGGACCTAGGCCCTTATTTTTTTGTATATTTCAGCAACTAAAAAATTATCTATAAAAATTATGAAAATATATCAATTCTTAATCCAAATAATTGTTAAAAATTATAATCCTAAACTTCATCAATTTCTACACATTTCATTGCTTTACTTCATTTTCAAATTCTAGATAATAATACCATTTTTATATCATTGAAGGTGAACTATTATACTTTTATTAGCATTTTCCTTTACGAAAGGATGACCCAGGTTTGTGCTTTGACCCATACACCTATCTATGGATTAGAAAATGATTTTTCTCTAAACCTTAGATAGAAAAGAAAAATTCAAATAATTTATTTACTTCAAAAATTAAACCCCATTATCTTTGAGATTTTGTACTTTCTCCAAATAAAAAAGACATAATAAATATTTTAATTTCACACCAAATTAAAAAAATTGTATCTTAATATCATCAAGGTCTTTAACTAGCTTTTCAGGTATGTGGAAATGATACGTAATATAAATAGAGATACTTTGTATGGAAGTTGTAAGTATGTGGACTTTCCTAGTGTTTGCAGGCTAAAACAAGAGTCTAGTTCTTTCATTTAATTTCAGATATAATTTTATCACCTACAAATCGTCAGTCTCAATAGAATACAATGATTAATCAAAGCACTCAACAAAAATGATTAGGTTAGTACCTATGAATGGACAAAGAGAAACAAGGTGAGAGAGAATGAAAGCCATATGATCAACATTCCAAGCCTCCTATGATGAATAGAAGCATCCAAGATGGAGATATGTATGCTCAAAACTTGCTTCAAGCCTTCAATGGATGGGAGTCTTCAAAAGGTGAAAGATAGTGTATAAGGTGAATATGGATTCTTGCATGCTAAGAGTATGGTTCTATGATTTGTTCTCTAAAAGGACATTATAATTTTGCATAAGAGTTGATTCTTTTTTTGAAGGGAGAGGATTTCATTTATAGGCCAAAGATGTGTGGAATGAGGTTCAATAACTAAATATAGATGAGGGGTGATGGAAGGCTAGGATTCAAGGAGTGGAAAGCACATGGATTGTGCTTTCTCAAATCCATAACCTTGTGACAAGTGTTACAAGGAGATTGGATGAGAGAGGAGAGTCAAAATGGGTGGTCAAAGGGAGTTATGAGGGAGATGGAGTGTGGAATAGGAATGTTAGAGGATTTAAAGAGACTTAAGTCCATGTAAGAGTATTTACGTAATTTGGATAAGAATGTAAGAGGGATGGGATGAGAGTTTAACTTTGGTTTGGCTTAGGACTTTTTAATCCTTAGTTAAGGTTTTGGACATGTTTAGGGAAGGGATTAGTCTTAGCTTAGGAGGGGATTAATATGAAAGTGGCATGTTAGAGGGATGTACGTGGGCTAACATTAATGAAGTGGGTTAATTAGTTGGCTAGATAAGATTATCATGGGTGAATGAGTTGGATTTAGCTAATTATATGGATTTAGGAATAGTTGTGAAAATGGATAAGATGTTGTGTGTATGGGAGGGAGTTTATATGGATATGGTGGGTAGAGAAACTTTCCCCCAAGTGTGTAGAGATTTTGGATGGAGGGATTACACATGATGCTTTTCCAAGGAACTTGAATTTTCAATTTTTCACTAGTAGATACTTATTTTTCTTTAAATTATTTCTTCCTTTTTTCCTTTTAATATTTTTTATATTTTTCTTTTTCTTTTTTGGACTTTTTAGATGAAATTTTACTCATATATGTTGGTAGGATGGGTGGATTAGGAAGTATGAAAATGATTAGAATAAATGAGTGAAATGTTGGGTGGAAGTTAGAAGAGAATGGATGGGAAGACATAATACTTGTAGGTAAATAGATGAGGAAATTGGAAAGATCATCATTGGCACACACACCCTCAAAGGTGATGAAGTAGCAGGAAAGATGATGTTGAGTGAGATGAAGGTGAAAATGGAGTAGGAGAAACAAAAGGACCAAAAGTAATGTTGGAAGATGGAGGATTTGAAATATAGGATAAAAAGCATAAGGACTTAAAGTGAATTGGGGGGATGGAGGATGTGTATATATGGATATTTGGGTAAATTATGAATGGATGAGGCTTTTTGAGTAGTGAGAAAGAATACCAATTGAGATTTTTCTTTGAAATGTCTTTCCTTTATGAGTATCTTGGATATCCATGTGATTTTTGACCTTTTCATCTTGGGCATTTGCTCCTTTTTAAAAATTTCTTTCTTTTGGATCAAATGTTTCTCTTCTTGAATATGTTTCATGTTGATACTTAGATTTTTGTGGCTTTTTGGATTTATGTTTTTATTAAATTTTGGAATCCAATTTTCTTCTATTAGCCATCATATGAAAATAAGAGCATGGAGGATATGGAGAGACTATGGATCGAATGATACAGGTTGAATGTTGGAAGGAATTTAGAGTTTGAGTGCCTTTTATGATCTAGCTTGTTGATTTGAGTGAATGGAGTGATGGATGGGAATGAAGGATATGGATGCATATAATTTCCCAAAATGGATGGAGGGAATGAAGGATATAGACCTCAAATAGATGGAATCAAGGAAGGAGTAGGTCCCAAAATAGATGAAGGAGATAAAGGATATGGATTAGGTATATAAGGGCCCAAAATGAATGGAAAGGGTGGAGGATTTAGATAAGGGATATAGCAACCCAAAATGGAGGGATGGAAAGAAGTGGTAGGATAAGGGCCCAAAATAGATGTGGAATAAGACAAATGGGAAATTTGGGGTCATGATGGAAGGACTTGGGATTATGAAGGGATAGAAGGGATACCAATATCTAGAGATAGACTTTTGTTTCTTTTTTCAATATGATGTTCATTGTTTGAAACACAAGATGTAAGTCCATTACTACACAAAGAAGTTGAAGTTCTAGATATGATAGTTAGTTAATCTTTTGTAGATCTATTACAATGGATTATAGGAGACATACAATCATGAAGCATAGGGGATGGGGATTTATCATCTTAAGTTGAATGGATTAATGGAAATTGATCTTGACTTGGAAGGATGAGTTAATTAATAGGATGTTGAAGTGGAGTGGTGGATGAAAGGGTGGGATCTTGATATGCAGGAGACGGTGACTTCTCTTTAGATGGAGTGAATGGTAAAAGTGGATTATGTAGGAGAATAAGTTTGATGTTGGCATCTTGAGATGGAGTAGGTATAATTTTAGGATCATGATTTAGGCCAACAAATATTTCAACATGCTCTTGGATAAGATCTTGATAGCTTTGGATTGGAGTGGGTGTTATGATAGGAGATGCATGGTGTACTCTACAAATGGGGTGGATGTATGGGCGAGCGGTTCTCTAATTGGAATGAATTTATAGGGTAGTGAATTATTAGGTTCATTAAAAGTGATTTTGGTAATGCTAGGAGGAGGAGATTTGGATTGGATTTGGAGGGATTAAATTGATGGTAGGTAGGAGATCAAAGAGGATTGATAAGTGGTGTTGATGAAATAGGGATGATAGGGATGGGATGATGGAAGAGGAAATATGGGTGTAGGAGATGGAAAGGCTTCATCACTAGTTACCTCAATTAATGGAATTAGATTACAAAACTCATCAAGTTTAGGAGATGTGTTTTCTTTTGGTTTCCTTCTAAAATTCCTTAGAGACTTGCGTGTTGTAGGTTGAGACAAAGGATTGGTAAAAGTAGATGGTGTAAATCTATCTATAGGTGTGATAGAAGATTGTAGCCTTTCCTAATTAAGAAATTGTTTAGAAATAGGGATATGAGATGGCATGGCTAGATAGTTCACATATGAAGGCCTAAAGGTTACTTGTGGACTAGATTGACTAACTAATGGAGGAGTGAACAATTGGGGTATGGAATATGAATTGGAATGAATTTTGTAGGTAAATTATGGAAGGATCTTTGTGGTAATATAGAATGGAATGGAATATGGTGGATTAAGATAGGGTGGAGAAGATATGTAGGATGGAGTGAATGGAATATGACTAGGGAGAGTAAGGGGATTAGGGTAATGTATTGTATAACTAGGATCAGTTAGAGGATTTGAAAAATAGCTTGGAGGATATTGAGATGGTGGAATTGGATTAGGGATGTAGCTAGTAGCATTTTTCTAGAAGGCTGGAGATTGGGATACGAAAGTGGAGGAAGATGGTGACATGACTGATGTATGAGTGGAATATGTGGGTGTGATATAGGAAGGAGATGTGGATGAGTACAATAATGGATTTGGCTTGTTAAAGGTATGATAAGGAGTAGTAGAGGGTATGCATGGAGGAATGATGGAGTAGTTTGGAGGAATGTTTGGATTTTGGAGGATGTTTGTAGAAAGATCTCTAAGGCTTTCAATATACCCATCATGGTCAACATGACCTTTGTCATCATTGGAATAGGATGGATTGGGAGAATAGGTGGGATGACCAAACTCATCATGATAGAATAATGACATCATATTTTGGTGATGAATTGGATACAGATAAAGGATGAATATGGATGAACGCTAAAGCTTAGATTAGGATGAAAAGTAAGCTTAGAATTGGATTTAGATTGGGCTCATAATAGGATGAAGGATTGGCTCTAAGGAAGATGGGATAGTTATGATATGGAGAAAAAATAAGGACACAATGGAAGATTTAAGAAATGATGATACTAGAGGAAAATTACATAGGATAATAGAGTGGGTGTGATTAGAATTACAATGTTTTGGAAGTTTGGATGAATTCCTAATGGGTTAGTGACTATGCTAAGTATGCCCTATTTTGATTTTGAGACAATGTTTTTGGATCAAGTGAAAAAGTAATCTCTCAAAGGAAAAAGAAACTTTGATGGAGATAAATAATTGATCTCTTTTTGGAAAAAAAGGACATTTATAATCAACTTTGACTGATTTTTATGTTCAACAAATGGTTTTTTACGAGGTCATTTCACAAATAAGATAGTTTAAGCACACTTTATCCCTATGGTCAATTTGGTTTTAATGTAAGGCTAAAAGGGTTGCTTCTAGTTGGTATGTAATTAGATCCATGGAGTCAAGCCAAATGGTTGCTTTGCATGTGACTCCCTAGTCTATTCTAACCATGTTGAAATCATGGGAAACTTTTTCCATCTCAAACTACCATGAGAAATGCATTGCCTGAAATTGTCTAGATGAAGAAAAAAGATTAGCTTTCTTCTCATTTATATATCGGCTAGAGGGGTTTACCAGTTTGAGGTTCTATCCAAAGGGGATATGCTTCCCAAAGGATGATGAACTCACAAGAAGAACTCCTAGGTTGTTGCAAATGATCTTGCTAACAACTTTCAATACATGTATCACATAATTTTAAGGGATCTATTTTACAAGAAATGAAAGATAGTTTTAAGGGACACAAGACACTTGGTTTATTCTAGTATTTGAAGCTTTTAGGTTTTCTATCAAATTTGAAGACACTTTTGATTAGCATAAAATATTTATTTCAACTAGACAATGATGGTCAACAAAGAAAAATAAGTCAACATAATAAACCGTTCATGAATTTTTTTTGGAAGAGGATGAGAATAAGAGATATTTTTCTTTAGGGAATTTGACACTTTGTGATAATTTTATTTTGAAGCCCTAGATTGAACTATTTAGAATATTCTTGTTAAGCCCAAAATAGAATGTGAGGTTTCTTTGACCTTTTAAGCATTCAAGAATTGTTTGATAAAAAGATTGTTCATTTTAGTCTCAAATTTGAAGTTGATTTTTTTTTTCAAATTCCAAGATTTGATTGTGATGACATTATTTAATTGGCCTTTTATCATTTGAGATTTGATTAGGTTCATTTTTAAGCCAAAAATGGAAGTGTGATGTTTGCAAAAATAATGATTAAACATGCAAGCTAATTCTAAAAATGGTATAATGCTTTTGACAATGAATGTGCAAGCAAAAGTTAGTGAAAATAACAATTTCTTAAGCCCTTTCACCTACAAAAAAGATGAAATACACAGTTAGATCCTCTGAATTTTGTAGTTAATTAAATATGCTAAAGAAACATGTATATGTGTAGCAAGATTAAACAAATGCACTTAAAGATTATGCAAATGCACTAGAAGATAGATCATATGCATAACAAAATAAAATAGATGTATGAAAAGATAGCATAAATGCACTAAAACAATAGGCAAATGCACTAAAAGAATGGGAAAATGTATTGTCATTTTAAGGTTTTTTGATGTAGTAATGAGAGCAAAATTTGAAGAATATGCAAATGCATTGTACAACATTTAATAGATGAGCCACAGAAATGCAAGAATGTTCTATAGAAGCATACAGATGCACTTAAAGATAGGATAAATGCACTCAACAGACTTTGAAATGTGGACAGACATGATTTAAATGCACTGTTTAAATTGACAAATATGTTATGTAAATGTTGACTAGGTGCTACAGAAATATGTAAATGAACTAGAAAAATTATAGGTGTGATATAGGAAGTTGTATATGCATTAAAATGGAGAAAAAGGAAATCCTCTTGGACTTTTTGAAGGGTTTTTGAGAACTTTTAAAAATTTGTGAAGCATGTATTCATCTTCTAAGCATGTTTCCAAGCCTACACAAACAACAAAAACCCTTGCAAAACACTCAAAAGCATCAAACATTAGATTATTAGCTTGCAAGAAAAAAAAAAAAAGATAAAATAAAGGAATGAATGACCCATTTGTAGGGTCCGATCAGGAATGCCAAAAAATTTCACCTACAAATTGTTAGTGTCAATGAAATACAATGATTAAATGAAGCACTCAAGAAAAACAATATAGTTAACATCTACGAATGGAAAAAAGTAAACAAGGTTAAAGAGAATGCAAACAACATGATCAACATTCCAAGCCTCCTTTGTTGAATAGATGCATCCAAGATGGAGATACGTAAACTTTCTTTAAGTCTTCAATGAATGGGATCTTTCAAAGGGTGAAACATGGTGTATAAGGTGAGTATAGATATATTCCTTAATGCTAAGGGTATATTTCTTTGATTTATTCTCTAAAAGGGCATTGTAAGCTTGCATAAGAGTTGATTCTTTTTTGTGAAGGGAGAAGGTTTCATTTATAGGCCAAGGATGTCAGGATGGAGAGTCAAGATGTAAGGATGCATGAGGGATGAGGGAAGGCTAGGATTCAAGAGGAGGGAAGCACATGGGTTGTGCTTTCTCAAATGCATAGCCCTATGACAATTGTCACAAGAAGATTAGATGAGAGAGGAAGGTCATAATCGGTGGTGAAAGGGACTTGTGAGGGAGATGGAGTGTGGAAGAGGAATTTAAGAGGCTTTAAAGAGCCTTCAAGTCCATGTAAGAGCATTTAAGTCATTTGGATATGAATCTAAGATGGATGGGATGAGAGTTTAACTTTGGTTTGGCTTAGGACTTCTTAACCCTTGGCTAAAGTTGTGCACATGTTTAGGAAAGGGATTAGGCTTAGCTTAAGAGGGGATTAGGATGTGGGTGGCATGTTAGAGGGATATAAGTGGGATATAATTAATGAGCTGGGTTAATTAGTTTCCTGAATAGGATTAGCATGAGTGAATGGGTTGGATTTAGCTAGTGATATGGATTTAGGAATAATCAGAGGTTGGGGATTTGGTTTTAAATGGTTTATTTAATCAAAGGGAATCTTATGATTAACTTAAATAATTATTGTGAAATTATTTAATTTAATAGGAGAATAGGGATTTAATTGATAATTAGACTTTCAGTTGTCATTTAAATTTATCAATTGGACTATAGTTAATTAAATGAGTTAATTAACTAGGGGGTGACATTGAATTAATTAAATACCAAATAATTAATCAATGATATATTACAAGATGACTAAATAGGAATACTTAAATGATGTACTCAGATTTAGGTGTCTACAATAATTTGGATGCAAGTACCCTTAGTTACACCTTGAAGTGTCAATCTAGGATTTGTAAACTAGTGAAGGATACAGTGGCTATCTACTCAAATTATGGATATAGTATGTAAAGTGGTTATGGATGCATCCAAATTCTCATTATTTAACTTAAAGTTACAAATCTTAGACTTTTCACTAATAAATTCAATTTCACAAAAAAATATTTAACTCAATTTTACACTTAAAGAATTCACACTCAAAACAAATTCAACACACTCTTACACACAAAAGAATTTACATCTAAAAGGAGTAAACTCAAATCACTCACTTCTAATGAAACCCTTAACAAATAAAAACTTATCATATTAATTATATTTAGTGCATTATTTCCTATTCATAAAGCTACATTCCTCCAAATGATTTGTAACGTGGACTTTAAGAGTAGAGAATAATGGATCTACTTCCTATTAAAGTAGGGATATGAAGTGGAATAGAGCATAAACATATCAAAGTTTTAAATTAAAGCTTATGAATCACACATACATTTGTCAAAACTATTTAAAAATCAAAACTTATTGAATCAAATTAGGTATAATACAATTTCATTAAGATGTTTTCCTTATTCTATAAGTTTTTATTAAGATTTTGAATGCAAGAGTGTAATTACTAATTAAATCTGAGATGTTCTATAGTATAGACTATAGCATACTCTACACACTCACAATTCCTTTAAATGAATACCAAATCAAAGAATAAACTAAACTTTTTTTTCAATTAGATTATCATAGTCTTAAATAATAAACATAAATAAAACACAAAATCACTTGCTCCACAATTGAAAAGAAGTTGTTTGATAACATGAGAAAAGGGTTCCTACCTCCTTAGTCATTATAGGAAAGAAATACACATGGGTCTCCATTTCAACCATAAAGCTCACCAAATCCAAAATTAATAAATTAAAGAGAATTATATTCATATGATAAAAGGTAGGTCTATATATTCAATTTGCATTCATATGGATATTGTAATAGCTAAGTCTTATTTTATTATAACTATTGTCCAATATCTTGTATATTATATAATATTACAAAATTTTCATAGATGTAAACCCTACCATTAAAAACTACATAATAAAATAAAAACAATTTTGTTTAAAAAATCATTTCTTCATCAATACCAAAATAACAAGATCTAATAGTGCTAAAAATATATTTATTCTTTTTGCACCCCTACCATCACCTATATTCCTAACAAATGGATTGACCATTCATTATCTTCCTTTCATTGTAAAAAAAATATATGATAAGTATAAATCTTCTACCTATGCTCTTCATTGGACATGTGAAGGGAAAGTACATAGTCAAGTTCCTCTTTCAACCTTCTTATTTCATTTTCCTAAGATTGAATAACAAAATGCTCCTTATTCAAGAGATCTTAAACAATATTAATTTCTACTTGCAGTGTATTGAATTTATAGCTCAAAATTGAAATCTCTTTATCCATTTTCTCGTAAGGGTCTTCTTCTAAATGTGTCTTTCCTCAACCTAATCACTTTTATCTTAAGAACCCTTAGTTGTTCTAGAAGTAATTTCATCAATTGTATTATTATTGTTGTTTAAAAACTCTCCATGTCCCCTTCCTTTTAAAGTAGGTTGATCATGTATTGACTCTACTTTTTTTGTTCCATTAGTTGTCGTCTAATTTTGATGTAAGGAGAAGTCTTGCTCCTAAACCATAACTTTTCTTAGGGTCTTCTCTAGGCTAGTTCTCTAGCCTATTAGCATTATTACACTAACCCTAAGTTAGACGGATTTCACTCTCAATCCTCCCTTCTTTCAGCTTCTCCACACCAATATAGAATTAATCTCCATCCAATGAACACTCCTCAGATGCCTTAGTGACTCATCCACTCCAAATGTCCACACATGACCATAACTTACCCCAAATGGGGATAGATAGCATTGTTTCTATGGAATTCGGGCCATTCCAATCCTCATCCACCAAAGATCTTGATGAAGGGTGCTCCCCTTAATACCATAAATACATAATAGAAACTATGAAACAACCACAATTTCTAGAACAAAATTTGGGCTCCTTATTCTTGCCAAAAATGTGGAATTACAGAATTTAGAAATACAATATGCTAACCCACATGAGTGCCTTCACTATAGTAATCTACTAGACAATGTTGTGAATTATCACCCACAATTGTCCTAGAAAATGTTCAGGCATTTCTTAAATAGGAAATTTTATGCCATCAAGGAAGGTTCTAGACACTCAAACTTAATACCTAGGGCTAACACATGCTAAAAATACATATAAAGTTGGCCAAATACATTTTTGACATCTATTTTGGATATTTTGGTCAGCCCAACTTTGGAAGACCATACCTCTTGAACTATTGCTTTGATTGGTTTATTATAACCACTTTTTGGAAACATCATCTCTTGATCTATAGGCTTTGATCTTTGCAAGAGCTCATCAATCGAGCCTAAAGTTTATATATCAAAATTTCAAATCACAAATCCATAATAAATCCATGAATACACATGATATGGCACTGACCCTCAACTAGTAGGTTGATATATCTAAGATGAATATCCACCTCTAAAATTAGGACATTCTAAGCTCATGTGAATGACTTACTAAGTGAAAAGCCTCCACAAATAGAAACTTTATATTAAGACAACCCTTATTGAAACAACTAAAATGCAATATTTTTGGTTGATACAAAATTTCTTTTACACCTAGGATGCTCATGCATTAGAAACCTATCGTAATTTGAGAAGTGACCCCATCACATCTCACGTATTAAGAGGAAAATCAAGATGGTTAACCTCCTTCTTCATTAGCCATGATGAATTGTCTACTAGTCTTCCTTTCCATTTGACTAGGTAGTCTTTATAAGATTTGTTCCTTGTACTATTTCTAACACAACTATCTTTTATCTCCTCAATCTCCTTTGTTTCCAAACTAGCCACTAGAATAGTCCACTAAACTTTTGGAACTTCATCTCCATAACCTCCTTCATAATACTCTATCAAATCTAGAATGTTAAATACTGGTGAAATATTCAATTCATTAGGCAACTCCACTTCACATGCATTTCTAGAATCATGCCTTTTCACTATCTTGCATAGTTCAAACTTCTTCATTTTTAGCTTATTATATGTGTATATATTTATTGATCCTGAAAAAATAAAAATAAAATTGATATATTTCAAAAATCCAAAAAAATGATATATTGTAAAAAAGTCTAAAAATTGAAAAATGTCCTGAAAAAAATGATCTTCTTAGTGATAACAATGCAAAACAATGCAAGAAATGAAATCTAATCTATGAAAAGAAATAACAATGCAGATCTAATCTATGAAAGAAAGATCTAATATATCAATGCAAGATCTAAGCTAACATGAAAATCAAAGTATGGATCATGATGATGGAAGCCATGCATGCAAGAGAGAATGAGACAAGAAGATAGAAGTTCTCCACAAAAGCTTTAATATTCAAAACTCCTTATTTTTGGCTGAGGCCATGTTGTTTATTCTGGCTTTGGCCGTTTGAACTCATTCGCGAGGTGATCCTGTGTCCCCCGACCCCTTTTTTGTGAATTGTAATCTTAGTAAATTTTATTAACTGAAAAGGACTATTCATCAAAAAAGAAAAAAAACTCCTTCTTCAAAAATCACTCTCCAAACCTGCAACATAACAATAGCATAATAATGGGTGTCTCAAAAATGAGGAGAGAACTCTCCCTTATAAAGAAGATTGGACAATCTAGATTGAGAGGAAAAAGATTTAATCAAGGGTGGAGAAATAATTATCCATGTGAACTAAGGATCCACCAATGAGAAAAGTGGAGTGGTTGAGAAGAAAGTGGAGAAAGGATGAAGATAAGTCCCATATTAAGTGTAGATAAAAGATTTATTTAATTTTTTATTTGTTTTAACTCCTTTTTCATCAAAAAGAGATTTAAGTGGGATATTTTATTTAATTAAAAGGGAGAAAGTTCTTTTAATTAAATAGAAAATATTTAATCAAATTAAAAGAGGGGTTTTTCTCTTAATTAATTAAATGTAGATGAATTATTTAATTAAAAGAGAGGTTTTCTTTTAATTAAATGGAGACTTATTTTATTTAATTAAAAGAGAGCAAGTTCTTTTAATTAAATAGGAATTATTTAATTAAATTAAAAGAGAGGTTTTTCTTTTAACTAAACGGGGACTTATTTTATTTAATTAAAAGAGAGCAAGTTCTCTTAATTAAATATGAAATATTTAATTAAATTAAAAGAGAGATTTTTCTCTTAATTAATTAAATGTGGATGAACTATTTAATTAAAAGAGAGGTTTTCTTTTAATTAAACGGGGACTTATTTTATTTAATTAAAAGAGAGCAAGTTCTTTTAATTAAATAAGACTTAGGATAAAATGATCAACCTTAGAAATACAAAAAATTGAATTTGATCAAGGAAATTGATTTGAATTGATTTAATAAAATATTACACACCATTGATTTAGAAAATTTGATAAATTGATAAATTGAATAATGGGGGCCCATAATCTAGGCGACCATTTTAGGGTGCATACATTTGCCCCTCTTTGACTAATGTGTGATCGATTTGGGAACACATGTAGTCAAAGAAATAAATTGAAGTGTGAGGTCAATTTGGGATCACAAAACAACCCAGATGTGTGGTCGAATTGAGAACACAATAGGACAAAGAATACAAATAAATTTTGACTTGAAAAAGTCAAGAATAAAATTGATAAAACTGAATCAAAGATTAAATTTGATGAGTAAAAGATTGAATTTGATAATTACTACCCCCTCATGATCGAAATCGAAATGAGATAGAGGAGAAACAACAAATTGCTAAATTTGATCAAATCAAACAAAAGATAAGGTTCTTGATGTAAGATGAAAGATATAAGAATCATAGAACCAAGGTAGATCATCAAGCATGAAATATAATGCCCCAAAGGTGATTTAGAAGAAAAGAAGTGGGGAAAAATAAAATGGAAGATAGAAGTTTGGAAGATATGGAAAGAAACAGAAAGAAGAAAAGAAAATGCCCCAAAATCAATCAACTATTTAAGATAGAAATTTCAATTGAGATCACGAAAGAAGGTAAGGAAATGAAGATCAAAATGTGACCATAGTTGATTAAAAGTCCACAATAAAGATGAAGCGAGAACCCTCTCAAACTCATAATGCAGCCTAAAAATGCAAACTAACATGAAGTCTAATAACGCAAGCTACATGAAAATGCAAAGGTGTACTTGCAAAAGAGCAACTATAACATAGGATTTTTGTGTTCATCATTCATTAAAGAATGTAAAAGAACTTATTTTCATCATTGGGCCATTATTAACGTACATCAAAAATCACACAATCATCACTAGTCACAAGTGCAACTATGAAGATATGAATGTAATTTATATCGGATTGGAATGTGGAAAGATTCTAACATAAGCATCAAAGCCATACAGGTCAAGATGAATTCGATGTTAGCTTACCCAATTTAATGTAGCAAAACCATGCTCGCATCAAGGCATAGATGCCAAGATGACCATAAGAACAGTTGTGCAAAAACAATCAAGGATGATGCCTCAAATATCCTAAGCATTTCAACGGGACAAAAAGAGACACTCTAGAGTTTCAAGACCACACTTGCAAGCAAAAAACAAATAAAAACATGTTCCATGCCCCAAGTCCTCTAGCAATGCATCATGGAGAGACTTATCAGACAAGGACACTCAAAAAAAATCAATAATAGTCAGCACACAAAGAAAATATCATGACATAAGTCAAGCATTGAGTTTTGCATTAAAAAATTTAAGTGTGTTAACTGATACTGAGTTCTGAGGATAAGGATCAAATACTTGCAGGAAGGGAAGATCACATGATGATACTAGGTAAGACCAAACCAATAAGTGTTGAAAAACACTTGATGTCAAAGGTTGTATTGAAAAATACAATTGGGGTGGTGTTAAAAAACACTGTTTGCGAGGTGTCCTAAAGACTAACACATCCAAGAGACTAAAGCTAACATAGTTATGCCCCCTAGACAAAGACCAATTCCAAACCAAGGCAACAAGGACAAGGCATGATGAAGAAAGGCTAAGTGTTGAGGACATGCACTAAGAAATAGGGGTGCAAAGGCCTCAAGTAGCACCCGTTTCCAAGTTTTCACCACTTGGGTTCTTTTTTTTGTTTCCTTTTTTTTTTTTTTTTTTTTTTTTCTAGACTTTTTATAATTTTTTTGTATTTTTTCTACCAAGGTGCCTGTTTCCAAGTTTTTCACCAAGGCACTTTTTCTATTTTTTTTTTGTTTGTGAATTTTTTGATTTTTTTTTGTATTTTTGGAATATGTGATTTTTTTTGGTGATACATCAAAGTGCCTATTGCTAGGTTGTCACTAAGAAGATTATTTTTTTCAGGACATTTTTCAATTTTTAGACATTTTTACAATATATCATTTTTTTGGATTTTGAAATATATAAATTTTGTTTTTATTTTTTCAGGATCAATAAATATATACAAAGATGCCCCTAGATAGAATGGGCATTATGGATAGAACTTCTTCAAGTGCAAGACATTTATAGGATAAGGGAGTTGCTCTCCCTCTGCTATAGATAGTAAATAAGCACTAGAACCAAAAGCTACTATGATAATGTAAGGTCCAAGCCAATTAGGTTCAAACTTACACTTTTGATCTCTATTTTGTTGATTCTTATGATTCACACATAGGACAAGATCTCCCACTTGGAACTCTCTAGGGTGGACCTTTTTGTTAAATGCTTTTGACATATGCTTTTGATAGAACCTCATATGGTCAAATGATGCTTTTCGTTTCTCATCTAGAAGTTCTAACTCTTGAAGTCTCATGGCACGGTAGTCTTCATCTAAAACTAGACCTTTGAGAGAAACTCTAAGTGAAGGAATCTCAACCTCTAAAGGTAACACTACTTCAGCACCATATGTAAGGGAGAAAGTAGTAGCCCCAGTAGGAGTGCGAATACTCGTTCTATAGGCCCACAAAGCTGGATTTATTTGTAAATTCCAATCTCTACCATTCTTATGAACTGTTCTATGCAAGATTTTAAGAATGGTTTTGTTTAATGCTTCTGCTTGACCATTTCCTTATGGGAAATAAATAGAGGACCAATGTTGTTTTATCTTGAACTTCTTACAGAGTTGCTTAAGGTCCTTATTTTTAAAATGACCTCCATTATCAGTGATAATCTCAAAAGGCACTCCATATCTACAGATAATATGATTCAAAATAAATAGAGAAACTGCCTTACTCGAGGCAACAGAAAGTGGGACAGCTTCTACCCATTTAGTGAAATAATCAGTGGTAGTGATAATAAACTTGTGTCCAAATGATGAGTTGGGATGAATTTTCCCAACAAGATCAAAGGCCCAACGCTGAAATGGCCAATGAGAAATAGAAGGAATGAGCTCCCTACTTGGAGTATGTATCAGGTTACCATGTTTTTGACATTTTTCACATGACTTTACAAAAGCTACTGCATCAATCTGCATTGTGGGCCAATAGTATCCCGCCCTAAGCAATCTTCGAGCCCTGGAAAGACCATTAGAATGTCCCCCACAAATGCCCTCATGGATGTCAACTAACACTTTATTAGATTCATCCTTTTCTAAGCATCTAAGAAGTGTTCCATCTAGACCCTTCCTATACAAATCACCAGAGATAAGGGAATGACAAGAGGCATTTCAAATAATGTTTCTAATTTTAGATCGATTAAAGGTTTCAGGTATAATTCCATCATGAATATATGAGTAAATGGCACCATAACGAGATGACTCATAACCAACAATGGTACAAATAACATGACTTTCTTGGGAATCATAGATAGGGTGATGTAGCTCTTCCACCAGGAATTCAAATCTTGATTCATTTTGCTCTAATTGAAGAAGTGAAGCAAGTGTAGCCATAGCATCAGATGCCTTATTTTTTGTTTGAGGGATTTGTTGAAATGAGATGAATGTGAAGTAGAGTCTCAAGGAATCAACCATTTTCTTGTAAGGTACTAATTTATCATTTTTTGTTAGACAATCGTCATTGACTTGGTTGATTATTAGCTGTGAATCTCCATAGATGTGTAACTCTGTAATTCTCCATTCTATGGCCATTTTAAGTCCATTTGTTAAAGCTTCATATTCAGCAATATTGTTTGTACATGGAAATAATAGCTTGTAAGATTTAAGAATTGTGTACCCATGAGGAGAAACAAACAACACACCAGCTCCTGAACCACTTTGCATAAAGGACCCATCAAAGAACATCTTCTATGTTCTTTCAGTCATATGCATGAGGTGATCATCTGGGAAATCAACTTGAATAGGTGCATCATCTTGTAGTGGGAAATCAGCCAATTCATCTGCTATGGCTTTTCCTTTGATTGCTTTACGCTCAATGTACTCTATGTCAAACTCTGAAAGGATCATCATCCATTTAGCAAGTCAACCTCTGAGGGCAGCCTTACATAGTAAGTACTTGAGTGGATCAATTTTTTCTATGAGGTGTATAGTGTGTGCAAGCATATAATGACACAACTTTTGGGAAGAAAACACAACTGTGAGGCAAGCTTTCTCAATACTGGTGTAATTAACCTCATATGAAACAAGAGTATGACTAATGTAATATATTGCTCTTTCTTTCCCATGTTCATCAAGTGGAGCTAATAATGACCCCAAGGTAGATTCTGTTGCTGAAATGTATAGGATAAGTGGTTTCCTTGGGATAGGAGGCATTCAAATAGGAGGATTTTCCAAGTATTTCTTGATCTGGTCCATACTTTGTTGACATTCATCATTCCATACACATTTGACTTCTTTATGTAATTTTTTATTGAAAGGTTGAGCTATATCTGCCAACTGTGAAATAAACCTCCTTATAGATTGAAGACATCCTTGAAGACTCCTCATTTGATTAATGTTTTGAGGAGGTGGCATATCCACAATTGCTTGAACCTTTTCAAGATCCACCTCTATCCCTTTTGCTAAAATAATGAATCCTAGTAATTTGCCAGAGGTGACTCCAAATGCACACTTTTTAGGATTTAACCTTAGTTGAAATTGTTCCATACGATCTAGAATGACTTCTAAATCATCTAAGTGTGTATCTCTTTTCTTAAACTTGGCCAAGGTGTCATCCACATAATCTTCCATGTTTTTATGCATCATATCATGAAAAATAGTTGTCATAGCTCGTTGATAGGTAGCTCTTGCATTTTTTAATAAAAAGGGCATAACATTTCAACAATAGGTACCCCATGGATAGGTAAATGCAGTCTTTTCTTGGTCTTTAGGAGCTATCTTAATTTGATTATATCCAGAAAAACCATCCATTAAGAAATAAATCTCATAACCTGTGGTCATATCCACTATCATGTCTATATTAGGAAGTGGAAAATCATCCTTTGGGCATGCTTTATTAACATCTCTAAAATTTGTGCAAACTTGAATGGTTTTGTCATGTTTTGAAACTGGTACAATGTTTGATATCCATTTGGCATAGACAATAGCTCTTATGAATTTTGCACCAAGAAGTTTCTCTAATTTCGCCTTGACTAAGAGAGCTATGTGAGGATGCATTTTTCTCAATTTTTGCTGAACCGGTTTAACACCTAGAGCTATGGATAAGTGATGCATAATAAGATTAGTATCCAACACTAGCATATCTAAATAAGTCCATGCAAAATTAATCTTCTTTTCTTGAAAGAGTTTAGTATAGGCTTGTTTTTCTTGTGATGACAAAGACTGAGCCAAATGTACCATTTGCAGAGCTTCATCCATACCCAAATTAACTACTTGTGTTGGTTCAATAAGTAATGAAGATCTATCTTGAAAATAACTAAGAAGAGAATCAAGTACCTCATCCTTAGGTACCTCAGAGAGGTTTTCACCCTTGGATACGTCCTTTCTTTTTACTTTTTTTTGTTCTGACACCACCACATAGTGGTTTTTGCCATCAAAACTCCTTTTCTTTTTCTTTTCTTTTCTCTTTATTTTTTGACTAAGGTACTTGATATCTCACTCTGTCATACTAGCAGCTGGTTCACTAGTGGAAGAGACTATAGGTTCACTGGCATTCAAATAACAGGCTATTTCATAGTCATTTTGAAATGTTAAGATTCTAGGTTCTTGGTTGCATTGGGACCAATCAATTAGGTCAGGATGGACAAGGGATAAATCAATGACAGGTTCAATATTGTGAATATGGATGATATCTCTAGTGATTGAAGATTCAAGGTCTATCAAGTAACTTCCTAAACTACCCAAATCAAGATTCATGGTCAAAAGTGAAGAATCGTCCACTAAGGCAACATGTGAGTTCAAATCCTCTAGTCCTACACGTGAATCATTAAATAACTTAGGTCAAGAACTATATGTATGAGCAACATCAACATCCATATCAACTGTGGAAGATTCTAAGAAAGAATCTCATTCATACTCGTTGGAATCTGTTTCAAAATCTCGACTAGGATGCTTACACGATGAATGCTTGGGATGTCTGGATGTGGAAGCTTCAATACTATCTAGAGTCACACTTTCTTGTTCTAAAATGGCAACTATCTCATGAGATACTAGATTATCTAAATCTCCCCAAAGGAGATTAGTAGAAGGGACCCAATCTTCACACATATCTTGTTGGTTTTCTGAATTAAGTATGTATTCTTGTTCTTCTTCACTATTAGACTTATCAAGGATAGAAGCAATATTCTTACTGTGATCCACATACCCTAGGCCGACTGACTTCTTAGACTTGCATCCAAAAAGTTGATGATCAAGGGGTTCAGCGCTAGCATCCAATCTATTACTAAGAGGACCATGTCCAGGATAACCCATTTTCTTAACAAAAGAATACCCTCTTCCATAAGCATTAGGTGAAGGAGTGAAATTTTCATTGTGCATATATTTCTCTTCTCTATAAATCCAATCTTTAACAACCACATCTTCTTTCTCATTTTGAATAGGCAGTGATGACTGTACAAATGTGTCAAATAATGTCATAGCTGAAGAGGAAGGTTTCATCTCTTGTGAAGGTTTACCATAAGACCTAGGTGAAATTGGTAATGCAGTGAGGGAGTTAAGTTGATATCCCCCCATGCCAAGGTCTATGGACTTAAACTTGTTCTTGCAATTAGCTAAAACTGCATTAAAATCATCTGCTTGTCTATTAAGGGGAACATGAGCACTTGCTGAAATAGAGTTGATAGACAAAGTGTTATCCCCAGGAATATATATCTCTGTTCCATTGTAAGGAAACTTAACACACTGATGATAAGTAGATGGTACTACTTGCATATCATGAATCCATGGTCTACCAAGAAAAATGTTGTATGCATGGGGTCCAACATCAACTATTTGGAATAAAACATCTTTTTCCACAGGGCCAATCCTAACAGGAAGGACAGCCAACCCATTTGAACTTCTCTCTGCCTCATCATAGGCTTTGATAGTAATCTTTCTTTTGCTATCAATAACATGTTTAGAATAACCCAATGTCTTTAAAAGACTCAAAGAACAAATATTAAGCCCAACACCCCCATCTATCAACACACACCTAACACAGGTCCTATGTATCATAACCTTAATATGAAGGGCAAGATTGTGTGGATGGCTCAAATATTTATCATCTTCCTCCAAAAAGGAAAGATAATGAGGGCTTGCAATATGATTAACCATGTTCTAGAATTGATCAATGTCTAAATTATTGGGGATGTTCACCATGTGCAAAGCATCCTCAAGGACCTGCTTGTGTCTCAAAGACAACTCTAAAAGCTGAAAGATTGAAATCTGAGTAGGAGTTCTTTGCAATTGATCAACAAGATTAACCACTCATTTTGAAGGAACATTCTTGTATTGCACTTGTTTTGGCTTACTTGGTTGGTTTGAACTAGGTCCTTTGATAACAAGGGGACCTTGAATTCACGTAACAACATTGAGACTTTGGGAAGACACTTGCTTAGGTTTACTTGATTGGTTTGAATTGGGTCCTCTAATGACAAGGGGACCTTGAGATGACTCTCTAGAGTGAGCACCCCTTAGTACCAAAATAGGTTTTTTGCCAAAGGTAGGAGAGTTCAAATTTAAATTATAACCATTGGGATCTTTATCTTCCATCATGTTGACACTTTCTTCTACAACCTCAAGCATATTGACAACATTTTCTACATTTGTATAAGTATAATTAATTGCAGCCCTGCCATTCTTAGGTTGGGAAGCTTCCCCTTTCTCATACTTGGGAAAAGGCTCTTTGAATGTTGTGTGATCAGCATTGGTATTTAGTCCATCTATTTTAAGCTTTCCATTCTCAATAAGATCTTGAACAATATGCTTAAATCTCCCACATTTTTCAATATTGTGTCCAATGCCATTGTGAAGCTTGCAATAAGCCTTCTCATCCCACCACCATGGCTTAACTTTAGGTATGTAGAACTTTGCAGCATCATAAGGGTGCACAAGATCACGTGCAAGGAGCTTTGTGAATATCTCTTCATATGTCTCACCTAATTGTGTAAAGTTAGGTTTCTCTCATTTAGACCTTTCTTGATATCTTGGTTTGTTACTCTATTGATTAGCACTAGCCAAATGGATAATAGCTTGGTCTTTAGGGTTTGAGGAATCCACAACTCCATCATTGACCACTAGTTTGTTCTTATTCCAATTTATGTTCTTTCCTTTATCCTTCTTCTTGTTGTTATTATGACCATTATTGTTGTTGTTTCCATTTTTTGTCAAAATACCTTGCTCTCTCAAAACATCCTCAATTCTAAATGCAGCTTCAATCATGGTATCAAAGGATTCAAAAACCATCTTCTTAACTTCATACTTCATCTCAGGAACCATATTACTAATGAGGATTTCAATCTTTTCTTTCTCAGGAATAGTCCTAGAATAACGAGAGCATTGTCATCTCCATCTTTGCAAGCAAGTAACAAAGGGTTCTCCTTTATTTTTCTTTGTGTGACATAAGTCCAATAGTGAGACAGATCATGAAAGATTGTATGAAAAGTGTTGAACAAATCTTTGAATTAACTAAGGGAATGTCTTAACAAGAGGAGTTATATTGGTAAACCATTCCATGCCTTGAGCCTTAAGACTCCTTGGAAATAATCTCATAAGATATGAGTCCTCATGATGAAACTCAAAACTCATAGTATAGAACTGACGCACATGATCATTTGGATCCCCATTTCCATCATATTTATCATATTGGGGGATCTCAACTTTTCTAGGAAACTCTTTCATGTCAACACTCTTATCAAAAGGATTTGGACAAATTGAATCAAATGAAAAAGAACTCTTGGGTGCTGATATTTGCTTCATTTATTTCTTCAATTCATAAATTTCTTCTTTCATGGAAGGATCATGCTTTTGAATCTTTTTATCCACATCAAAGTTGTAAGGGACCTTAGCACCCATGTTGATTAAACATTGAAAGCATGCATCTCTATTTTGGTCCATATATGCTTCCATACGTTGCTGAAAATGTGGATCTTGTGGTATAGCCATGAAATCATTAGAATTATATTCAAATTTGGAGCTACCACCTCCATATTGTGAACCATGATGAGCTTGTTGTGAAAGTTTTCTTGAAACTCTAGGAGATGTTGGTCTCCTATAATAATCATGTCTTGAAGTTTGCCTTCCTCTAGGAGCAAGAGATTGTGAAGATGTTCTTGAATATCTCCCACTTTGTGGAGTATTGGGAGGGGTAGATGGGGGAGTGTTGTTTCCACCACCAATGTGCACATTGTTGAATTGGTTGTCAAGTTGTGAAGTCTTCAAAAAGTCTTTTTCTTCTTGACAAGATTTTCTTTCCATCTCAATAATAACTTTCCTTTCTTCCTCTAGGTGTTGAAATTGTTCTTCCTTCTTAGCTTGTTCTTCTAGAAGGACTTTTCTTTCATGATCAATTGCTTTGAGTCTTCCACTTGCATAACCTAAAGGTTTCATGAGTGGTGTACATGGTCTTGATTGTCTAAACTAGTTACCAATAAATGTTGCATTCATGCGAGCACTAGAAGGCTCACCAATTTGATCATCATGTTGGGCTTCCTCTTCTTGATATGAATAATGTTTACTTTTCTCTTCCCTTTGATGTGCATCCAAATACCTATCCTCAATAAGGAGTGAAATTGGTTTACTTCCACGAGTGGGATCAACACTCAAAAGGTCAACATTATACTCACTACTTTGATTCTTCTTGTATGGAGCTCTTGTAAAACTCATATCCATAGCTTAATGAGGTGATGCTAAGGGTGTACTCAACTCAATAATATCACCACTAGGGTTACACAAAACTTCTAGAATACTCTCAGGTGACTGAATAGACATAGGTTCCTTTCCCTTATGTCCTCTACGACTTTGAACTAAAGGTAATTGTTTAAAGACAACTTGAGGTTGCTTTCCTTGATCAACTTGATATCTTGTTCTAACCGGCATGAAAGAAAAGGTACTAATTGATAGGATAACCCTAAGAAATGTTGGTACCAAACTAGGATAGTAAAAGCACTAACTTTTCCAAAAGAGATGTGATAAGATAGAATTTTGCAATAGGCATAAACCAACACTGCTACAGAGGTGCTCACAAATTTGGGTGAATACCCTAGCGCATATGGACCAGGAGAATGATCTACCCAAATTATAAATAATTAAATTTGATTTTTTTATGAAAGTGAATGGACAAGAGATCACTAAGACTCTCCAAGTGTAATATCAAAGGATCCAAGTGTATATCTTTCTCAACAAGGATGGTTTCTAACTCACCAACTCCAAATAATATTTCTTGTGAAATCAATGTCTACTAATTCAAGAGGTCAAAGCACAATAACCTAAGGTGCAAAAAGGCTTCTAACAATGGGGTAAGTAGCCTAATCCAAATAGGACCAACCTAGGGAGACTAGAAATAATGGGATAACAAAGTTATTCGATCATAAAGTTTCAACTCAAGAACTCATATTTTGTTCATTTTAAATATCCAACTAGATTTATCAATAGATTCTTTATCATGAACCAAGCACACAAGATAGAAAACAGGGATTTCAAGCAAACAGTCTTCAAACAATGAGCAAGGGGCAAAACAACCTTACACATGAACAAGTATAGTGACTTAGTATTTCTACTCCTTAAAGGTTCTACTTGTGTATGTTCTTGACAATGTTTTAGCAGGCACTTAGAACACAACAACACCTTATCAAGTTGTCTGCAAGGATATACGTGGCTTTCTAAAAGAGTCCTCAATATACGCAAGGTACGTGAGGCCCAAATCTGTAGATGAGAAGAATCCAAAATCACACAGCCGGGGGGAGACGGTAACCCAAATCTCCTCCTTCACTTCTCAAAGGTATAAAGTTCTTTGAGGCTTAGCCAAGAGTGATATCAAAATCAATTCCCAAGAGAGGTGTCTTTGGATTCACCTCTCGATATTTATACTCCGCTGGAACACAGGAGTTGAGGTCATCCCAAGGGGTGATGAAATCCCCAAGTAGGCCTCCTAAAAATAAAAACTAAGTAATTCACTATCAAAAGTATTTAGAGCACTAAAGGTGGAACATTTAACTCTACAAGTAAATGTGAAGTGAGTCCAAAAGTGGAACATTTAACCCTTTAAGATAATGTGAAGTGAGTCCAAAAGTGGAACATTTAACCCTTCAAGAGAATGTGAAGCAAGTCCAAAAGTGGAACATTTAACCCTTCACAGAAACTCAAAGTGAGTCCAAAAGTGGAACATTTAACTCTTCACACCAACTCAAAGTGAGTCCAAAAGTGGAACATTTAACTCTTCACACCAACTCAAAGTGAGTCCACACCTTAGAAAACAAGTGAGTTCCAAAAAGCACAAAAGGGTTGCCTAATGGAGCAATTAACGCTTCTTTCTTGTAGACCCCTCCCCCTTAATGTGGCGCTGATCTTGCAACCACGTGGTGGAAATGAGGGATCGGTGGATTAGTGAGTCCAATAATCCAAAATAGAAATCTAGATCAATCACAAGTAATCTAAGACCGCTAATCAATACTACTCACAAATGAAAAAGGGTTGAACGATGGAATATTTAACTTTCCAAGTAAACATAGAGTGAGTCCACAAAGTGGTGCATTCAGCTCCCTATGTAAACAAGGAATGAATCCATGCCCTCAATCACTTAATGAGATATTTGATATTGGAATCAAGAATTACTTAAGGTTTAAACACAAGCATTCACTTACACAAAGTTGTATGAAAGCAAATCTATGTTCATTCATTTCCCATTAAGAGCATCAATTGAAATGTGTTTTACGAAAGCATGTAAAACACTCAAGCCAAACACATGAGAGGTTTAATTTTAATCCCAAATCTAAATTTTTTAGAGATCAAACAAAATACCTAGTAATCCTTGCAATGCATCGCTTCTTTGTTGTACCGTTTGTTTACGCTTGAACGCACGCTCACAATGAACAAAGCAACAAACAAAACAAGCAAACACAAGATATGCAATATATGTCAACTCATGCAAAACTAGAGTTAGATCTAAAAATATGATTTTTAAGAGTGATAATAATCAGTAAGTAACCCAAGTGAAAGCTCACATCATGCATTGATTCATTGTAAAAATTAAATGCCATTTTTTTTCAATTGATTTTTGACCTAGTCATAAAGATCAGATTTATATGATATGAAATCGGATCCAAAACTCAAAATATAGAAAAGTGACCCCTATCAAAAATCAGAGAGCTTTCCAAAAATGTTAGAATTTTGAAAAGATCTTTTAATTTGTGCCAGAGGGAGTCATTTTGTTAAAATAGACCAATTTTTGAAAATTGAATTATTGACCCCTAATATGACCTCTAAAATCAAAACACAAATAACTGACTTTATTTAAAATTCTGAGATCTTTCCAAAACTATAAATTTTTTTGAAAAATATGTTAATTTACTCCTGAAAATAAATTTTCATGAAAAATCAATGAAAAATCATAAAATATCTAAAATATTTTAGAGAAATATTAAAATTGGACCAAATCTTCTATTATTCATCAAAACCTTACAAAAAAAAAATCAGATCAAAATACGCAGCCAATTGAAATATATGATCAAATCTTTCAAATCTAGGGTTTTTTTTGAGTCTCGAATTATTGACCCCTAATATAACCTCTAAAATTGAAACACAAAGAAACAAATTTGTTTAAAATTCAGAGAGCTTTTCAAAACTATAAATTTTTCTAAAAAATATGTTAATTTACTCCCGAAAATAATTTTTCATGAAAAATCAATGAAAAATCATAAAATATCAAAAATATTTTAGAAAAATCTAAAAATTTGACCAAAGCTTCTCTGATGCATCAAAACCTTACAAAATAAATTTCAGATCAAAATACCTAGCCTATTGAAAGATATGATCAAATCTTTCAAATCTAGGGTTTCTTTGAGTCTCAAATTATTGACCCCTGATACGACCTCTAAAATTGAAACACAAAGAACCAACTTTGTTTAAAATTCAGACAGCTTTTTCAAACTATAAATTTTTTCAAAAAATTTTCCAATTTAATCCCGAAAATGATTTTTTATGAAAAATCATAAAAAATTGAAAATATTTCAAAAAAATCTAAAAATTGTTTCACCAATGCACTCAATCCCATTAAATATTGTTTCATGCTCTATAATCCCTAACCATTCTCACTTTACTTGCCTAGCACATCACTATAAAAGGGTGAAACTTTCTTTCCAGGGCTTGTGCACTTGCATTCATATAGTATAAGGAGTCACCTCACACATTCTAAGAGATCATACAATTTCCATGGTGGAAAGGTGAGTTATATGACTCAAACTGCCTAGTTAAGACCAATGATGGGGCTAAAACCAAAATATTTACAAAAGAACAATGAATGGAATAAAATACCTATCTAATCACACACAAAATTAGGTAACTATATCTACAAAATTACTATTATGACAAGCTAAGTTACTGAGCGGGGAGGGGTGAATCAGTAACTCATAAAACTTTTAACCTTGATTAATAATTAATCCTTATGTATATTCTGATCTAATTGCATACATGAGAAACTGAAAAAATGAAAGCATACACAAAACATTAACTCAAGATTTGGTGACCCAAAAACCTTCCAAATAGAAAATAAAATTGGGGTAGGGATGATACCCACAAGCTTTAGTACTACAGTATAAAGTTGGCCTGTTAAGTCTTGGAATGATCACTTCTGATGATCTACCCTATTAGGAGCAATGGGGACTGCTAGGTCCACCTTGCAAAAGGACTTACAAACATACAATGAAGTATACACTCGATAAAGAGATTTACATAGGACTATTAGGTCTACCTTGTTAAAGGATTTGACTTATCCACCTATTAGGATGAAGACATAGCTGATCTCTGATCTGCAACTTGGTTTGCTAAATGAGATTCCTCTGAGTGTACAAATCACCTTGTTGTGATAGATGAATCTTTTCTACTCCTTATACTATTATAGCCTTTGTAATTCACTCTTCTGCTCTTCTATGATTATTACATTACTTCTCTTCTTTTGTTTGGAAGTGATACAATGCATTACATATATACCAATCTAATTACACAATTACAAAATCAACCACAATACAAGTTTATACAAATATTACAAAGTCAGAGAGACTGTAGAAACTTGGGTTCTAAGGACTAACTCGGTGAGGGTTCGATACATGGCATCCATTGTCAATGCTCAACATCATCATGCACTCGATATACATAGAAGCTCGATCCATATTGATCACTTCCAAGTAGTCTTGAACTCAATTTGCACTAGTGACTTGGTCAATACTATGAAACTTGACATATAAACTAAATCACTTGATTTACACTACATAGCTTGGTCAATGCTATCACTTTGAGCTTAGTATAAACTGAGTCACTTGGTTAACGCTAATTAGATCAGTTATCACTAGACTCACATCACATCAATTGTGAACTCAATAAACACTACACAACTTGGTTTGCATTGGTAAACTTGACATATACTGAGATGCTTAGTTTATATTGCTGATCATCACCTTTGTAGTATCTACTCAGTGCAAACTAAATTCTATCCAAAGGACTCAATAGCAACTGTAGAACTTAGTAACAACTGAAACACTTGTTTAACACTGTTAATTGTGCAATATGCTCAGTGTGAACTTATAATCTAAATAAGTGCATGTCACTAATAATAATCATAAGTGGAATGTCAAAAATAGGCTCTACTATGTATTTCAATTAATTAAATGTTCCACTAAAGCAAAAAGGCTCTAACTATGGTAAAACAAAATAGAAAATACTTTTTCATTAATCAAAATTCTATCAATATTTCATCCAACTTATTTCATAGGTCAATGGAGGTTTTACATGGGTCTAATACCTATGTTACAACCATGTTGAGGTAGCTATTCAACCCTATGCTCAAAATTGCACTTTTTGCAATAAAAGTTGTCATGACAAATTTTACAATTTTGTAAAATCATGCTACTTGACAACTTTTGTCTAATTGGACTAAGCTTGGTATAAGCCTTCTAAAACTCTATTATATGCTTGAATATGTTTTTAAGGACATAAAATCATCATTCCACCCCTCCTTTTTCCAATCTAGCCCTCTACATGCCCAAATGTCATATTTGACAACATTAACAACAACTACTCACTACCTAGCAAGTTATGACAAACAAGTGGTCATTAACTACCTAATTAGATCTCCTAATGCCTAAGACACACTCTAAGACTCATTATCCCCTTTATTACACTAATAGCTTGGCCAAGGCCACTACAAGCCAAAAATAGACTAGGAACCTTAGGGTACTAATTAGCCTTACCTACATACTCCTACACCATGCTCCCCACAAGTGTAAATCATGTGACTCTTGTAGACAAGATGTCATTAGCAATTCCAAACTTCTTGACATTTTTAGTTGCAACCCATGTTGCCTCTGACTCTGGTTTAGCTTTCCACTTGATGAGGTGATCCATATACACCTTGTGTCTAGTAGTCTTCTTGACCCTTGAATCCAATATTTTTTCTACCTCTGGTTGTAACCTAAGAGGTAAGACATTAGATATGACATCCTTTTAGATCTCCTATTTTTTTACATCTACTTTAGTTAGAGGTCCTTTAAACTTGGTTAGGTCTGCCACATTGAAGACAAGGGAGATGTTCAAAACACTAGGAAGACCCACCTTATATGCATTAGCCCCATGTTTACCTTGTATCTTATAGGGTCTCACTCTCTTCATCTGTAGTTTGGTAGGTACTCCTTTATGAAACCTTAACTTGTCAAGTGTACCATGACATAGTCCCCTACTACAAACTAAACATCCTTCCTCTTCTCACCCAATTGTGCCTTTAAACTTTGTGTACTCTCTTGTATAATTTTCTTCACTTGTTCTTGAATGTCCTTCATGGTTTGAGTGAAGTAGTTAACCTAACCAGTCCTATACTACATGGCTCCAAGGTCTCTAAGTTAAAACACACTACTTGGATGCATCCCATAAAAAATCTCAAATTGACTTCTACCTATTGAACTGTTAACACTATCATTATATGCATAGTCTTCTTAAGGAATAATCACATCCCATGTATAACCATATTATTTAGTTTGGCACCTTAAAAAATTACCCAACACCCTATTAACCACCTCAATTTGGCCATCAATCTAAGAGTGGTAAGCTTATCCAAAATATAGGTTAGTTCCCAACCTACTCCACAAGGTTTTCCAAAAATGGCTCATAAATTTGGCATCCCTATCTATCACAATGCTCAAGGATACTCCATGGATCCTGGCAATCTCTTTAAAGAATAGATGAGCAATATTCCTAGCATGTTAGGTAGTTTTGTAAGCCATAAAATGACCCATTTTACTAAATTTATCCATTATAATATAGATGTTATGATATCCTTGTTTTGTCTTAGGTAACCCAACAATGAAGTTCATGCTAACACACTCCCATAGCCTATTAGGAACTAGTAAAGGTTGGTACAAACCTACATTGATAGCCCCTCCTTTCTCTTTCATGCATACTACACACTGCCCCACATATCTTGTCACATCCCTTGACAATTCTAGCCAATAAAAGAAGCTTTGAACTAACTCTAGGGTCTTGTTGATGCCAAAATGACCACTTAGGCTACCATTATGTTTTACTTGTAGTCTTAAGCAAAGTCTTCATCATGCTTATAGAGGTCCTTAAAACTCTCTATACCAATTATATGTAATTGAGCTTCTTGAATGGTAAGCATCCTCCTACTTAGTGCATCTTCAACCTTATTCAACTTGTCAATCTTGTGCTTGATGGTGAATTTGAATGCTTGAAGATACTTCATCCACTTTAAATATCTATTACTCAAATTTTCTTGGTTATTGATGTAGCTAAGGGTTTGGTTGTCACTAAATACCACAATGTTTTTTTGGTAGAAGGTAATTCCTCCACTTCCTAAGAGTCTAAACCAAAGCATACAATTCCAATTCATAAAGAGAATGCTTCTTATTGTCTTCATGTAGCTTCTCACTAAAGAAGGGTACTGGCCTACATTCTTGACTTAACACACCCCTTACTGCCATCCCACTTGCATCACACTCTGGAGTAAATAGTTTGTCAAAACTAGGTAGTTTGAGGATAAGTTATGTAGCTACTTTCTCTTTCACCTTTTCATAGGCATTTTCTACTTTAGGAGTCACCTCAATTGGAATTCATCCTGCCCTTAATGGTATCTAGTAATGGTTCACAAATACCACTAAAGTTCCTAATGAATTTCCTATAAAATTGAGCTAAACCATGGAAGTTTCTTACCTCTTTTTTTGTAGTAGGTGGTGGCTAGTTTAAGATGGCTTCAACCTTGTCTTGGTCCATCTTCAAAGACCCCTTGGATACTACACATCCCAATTATACAAGCTCTTTCTTTATGAATTCACATTTCTCAAAGTTGATTGCCAACTTCTCTTCATGTAACTTTCCTAGCACTGTCTCCACATGTTCAAGGTGTTCTTCTCTTGTCTCGCTAAAGATGAGTACATCATCAAGATATATCACCACAAATCTTATGGTGTTATCCTTCAACACTTCATTCATGAGTCTTGTGAATGTGCTAGCAGAATTTGAGAGCCCAAATGGCATCACAAGCCACTCATATAATCCATCTTTGGTCTTAAAAATTGTCTTCCACTCATCACCTTCCTTTATCCTTATTTGATGGTAATCACTTTTAAAGGCCAAGTTTGTGAAATATTGAGCTTCTTCAAGAAAATCCATCAAGTCTTCAATTCTAGGTATTAGAATCCTATACCTTATAGTGATCATGTTTATGGCCCTTGAATCTATACAAAGCCTCCATTTTTCTCGTTTCTTGGATGCCAAAGCTACTAGCATTGATCAAGGACTAATGTTTTTCTTTATTAGATCCCAATCTAGAAGTTCTAGCACTTGCCTAGCTACCTCTTTATTCTAGTCTAGGGTAAGCTTATAGGTTGCCTTATTTGGCAATGAAACACTAGGTGCAAAGCAATCTAATGACTTATCACTCTCTAAGGAGGTAAAATTGCAAGTGTCCCATCACTAACAATGTCCTTATACTTCACAAGAATCTCTTGGATTTCAGTGGGTAAGGGTTATTGTTTAGATTTCACTTCTTCCTTGGGCTTAAGAATAATAGAATACCCTTCACTTTCTTCATGCCTAAAGGCATTAAGGAACTCCTTTTTACTACTCAACAATACACTAGGAATCTTGAATCGTGATTCATATTCCTCCAATGATGAATGAATATCAAAAGTTCTCCCATCTTTCTTGAAAGATTTGAATTTTTCCTTCCCATCATAGATAACACCTCTATCATATTGCCAAGATCTACCGAATAGTAGATGACATGCATCCATAGGCAATATATCACAAAGCAATTTGTCCTTACAGCTTGCAATTTTGAACTCAAGCTAAGTTTGCCCATTTACTAACACATTCTACCCTTTGTTCAACTATGTCACCTTGTAAAGGTTAACATGAGGTACCTTTACCAACTTGATATTGTCCACTACTTCCTCTGATATGGTGTTATCTATGGATCCTAAATCCATGATTACTTTATGGACCTTGTCCAAAATCATGCACCTAACTCTGAGCAAGGCCCTTCTATGCTTAGATTCATCCTTGACTAGTTGGCTAATTGACACTCTCTTGGACATCAAGTTATCTCCTCTCTCTAACTCAATATGATCTACCTAAGATACCTTATAGCTCATGGTGTGCGAATGAGCATAGGAATCCCTCTTATTACTATTTGTGGAAGTAGGCTTGTTAGGAAATCTATAGCTAGTGTTCCCCAATTGTCCACAAGTGTAACATTTCATACATGCAAAGTATGAATTACTCCTACCTACACCTATTCCTCATTTTGAGCCTCCTTGAGTGCCTCTTCTTCTTCTATAACCTCCTCTTGAAGTAGTTTCATTACCCTAACCAAAAATTTTAGGCTCACCTTGGTTTCTTTGATCATTACCTCTACCTCGGTGTCCACCTCTATTCCCTCTTTGGTCTCTTCTTATGTATCTACCTCTAACATTAGAATCACCCTTCTTTCTATTCTATTCTTCCACCTCAAGAGATAATTGATGACACTTTTGAATAGTGGTAGGGGTCCATAGGCTTAGCTCTTAGTGGATGTTTCACTTTAGTGCATCCATGTACCTTGCCACTTTATTAGGTTCCTCTTCTTGAATCTTGGATCTTAGATATTGTTTTTGAAATTCCTATATATAAGAGGCCACATCAAAGTATTCCTTCTTTAGAACTTTCCTCTTTCTATAAAATTGCACTTCATAGTGTTCTAGAAGATAATTCTCCTTCACTTTAGTCACCATGGCATTCCATTTAGCTATAGGATTTTTTCCCATACTAATCCTTTCATCCTGCATGTACTTGCACCATGTCAATGTTGAATCTCTATGTCTTGATTTGGCAACCTTTACCTTTTGTGCCTCTATGACACCTTCATAGTAAAAATGATTCTCCATCCCCTCAATATTCCATCATCGTATCATTGTCCATCTTTCCACTAAACAATGAAATTACTTCTATGGATTTTACACCTAGTATCTTGATGGCTTTCGAGAATGGTTCTTCATTCAATGGATGGTCTAGTTTAGGTATAATGTCCTCCTTATCAATATTTGTGTTTCCTTTATCACTACTTCCACCATCTTTGTCTTTTTTCTTGGTTTCTTCAATAGCTTCTTCTAGATTAGTCTTCATCTTGTCAAGGACTCTATTTCTCTCCTTTTTTTCTCACCCATCTCTTTGGGTGACTCTGCATTAGTCACCATTAACATTTCACCGAATGATTCTTCTATAGTTAGACACATCTATCCACAATTCCAAATCTTTTGGGGCTCTGATATCACTTTGATGTAAGGACAAGTCTTGCTCCTAAACCATAACTTCTCATAAGATTTTCTCTAAGCCACTTCTCTATCATATTAAAGTTTTACACTAACCCTAATTTAGAAGTATTTAACTCCCAATCCTTGAATTCAACTCCATCCAATCAACACTCCTTAGATGCCTTACTGGCCCATCCACATCAAATGTCCACACATGAACACAACATACCTCAAATATAGAGAGAGGATTGTTCCTAATGAATCGGGGCCATTCCAATCTTTATCCACCAAATATCCATTTTCTCCAAATTAGGCCTAATAGGACTACAAGGAATTAGGCCTCCAAACTCACCTTTTGGCTTCCATTATGGAAAAAGGATTATAAGGTGGGAAAAAAACTAGATATCCTGATACCCTTTTGGAAGACCTTTGAGATTTAGCTATTCTCACTTCCCCAACTTATCTATATAGTGGGATGTTGATTTTAAGCCTAACATTAAAGGTTTGCCAATTTGCTGGTAGAAATCACAAGGATTTGTTCGAATCCCCATTAAAACATTTCACCAAGACTTCACCTTGGGCACAAGACTTCTCCACCTTCATTCCTACTCTCCATCCACTTGCATTGAAGCAAGCAATGCACTCAATCCCATTAATTGTTGTTTTATACATTGTGATCCCTAACCATGCTCACTTGGCTTGCCTACAACATCACTAAAAAAGCCAAACTTGTTTTCTAGGGACTGCACACTTGCATGCCTATAGTAAAAGGAGTTTCCTCACACATTTTAAGAGATCGTAAAACTCCCTAGTTCAGAGTAGTGATAGTGCCAAAACCAAATATTTTAAAAAGAACAATGAAATTAAAGCAATAACCTATTTAATCACACATATTATTACGTAGCTACATTTACCAACTTACAAAAAGGCTACAACATAGAGTTCAATCCATTAAATTTCTTAATGAAGCAAAAAGGCTCTGACTATGGTAAATAACACAAAAAAATGCTTGTTCATTAATCAAAATTTTATCAAAATTCCATCCAACTCTTGTCACACATCAATGGAGGCCTTATATAGGTCTAATACCCATGCTCCAACTTCTTTGAGCTAGTTATTCAAACCTATGCTCGAAATTGCACTTTTTACAATAAAATTTGTCATGATAACATTTGCAATTTTTCAAAATTATCATTCTAGATGACAACTTTTGCTAATTGGAACAAGCTTGGTCAAATCCTTCTAAAATTCTACTAAATTATTGAATATGGTTTTTAGGACATGAAATCATCATTCCACCCCTCCTTTTTCTAATCTATCCCTCTACATGCCCAAATGTCATATTTGTCATCTTTGACAACAATTGCTCACAACCTACCAAGTTAAGACAAACAAGTGGTCACTAAGTACCTAATTAGATCTCCTAATAGCTAAGGCACACTCTAGGACTCATCATCCCCTTTATTACACTAGTGGCTTGGCTAAGGCCACTACAAAACATAACTAGACTAGGAAACCCTAGTTTACTAATTAGCCTTACCTAGTTGCTCCTGCACCAATTTTATTCTTAGCACATATACAAGATTTCTCTTTTCTATTTTCTTTATGAGGGTTTTTTTCCATGGATTCCTAAAGAGTGTTTCCCCCTTCATCCTTAATATCTAGATACAAATTACCACTATCATTATGAACATTGGGAATTTTTGTGGTATAAGATAACTCAAAAATCAATTTATTCTTCACAGCTCTCTTTTCTTGGAGACTCAATCAAAACATCTTGAAATTTCCATTATTTTATCTCTATTAAGACATGTTTAGGGATTACTACCAATAATGTTTCAAATCCAATATCAAATTCATTTTTTTTCATTTTCTTTGAATAATCCTTTCTACAACTAAAATCCTTTTCCTTTGTTTTTTACCTATATTTGGACCTATGAAACACTCTATTGTGCTTTTCTCTCTTGTAAACTTTCATCGAAAAAAAAAAGTTCACTTTTTCCTACATTGTTGGCTATGTGGGACAAGTGATCCAATTTATTTTCATTCCCATCTTTTTTTTCCCTATCTTGTTTGTATATTATGCATTTATTGGTGGGTTTTTTATTAGCTATATTGCACTACTATTTTTAACCACCAATTATGGTGAAGATCCTATTCTATTTTGTTTGAAAATACTATAGGTTATTCTACTTCCATATTTTTGGGTCTGAATAGGGGATTTCCTTTCTCAACCTTGAGGTTTATTTTATAAGTTGGAAAGGGATGCTCATCTAGCGTATAGCTCTAGGAGATGAATTTCTCCTTAGAAACACTATCTTCAATTAGTTAGTTATTCTCTAAGAAACCTTCCCTAGATTTTTCCTCTTCTACAAAAATATTTGTATCTTGATCATCATGGGACTAGAAAAATTAATCACATTGACAAAGACTCTCCAATAATCTTAATTATCAGATAACCAGTGGTTTTATCAAACCTTGATGAGAGAGATAATGGGGTTTTATAGTTCTCACAATTTAAAGTCTTTATTTCAAGGCACAATATAGAAAATAGGGGATATTAACCAAAAAAACTTGTCTTAAATACAATATAACCTTAAAGTGTTGAGAAAATACATACATAAATCTTGCTTCATAGGTAATATGGTAAATTTTATAAGTAGAAACATCCGACAAATAACTTGGTAGGGAGTTCAATTTAGTACCTTAACCTATGAACATCTATACAAATTCACCCCATTACATACATTTATTTCAATATTTAGTTTTAAATATATAGTCTACTTAGAATTTTTTAGAAAATAATGTTCTCCTATGTGTGCTAGTCAAGATAACTCATTGATATTGGTGATGGTGACTATAACATTCAACCTTCAATACAATAACAACTATTTACAAAAAGACAAGGAAAAATATGTTACCACAAACACATCGAAACACCTTAAATGTCTAAAATAAACACCCTAATAAGCCTTTTAGAGATCAGTTTAAGCCTTCAAATAGGATCTCACACATTCTACAAATGTGGGTTAATGGAAACCATGGTTATTTGACATAGTTGTAGGTCTATCTCAATACAAGGAATATAGATAGAAAATGTTTTTTCTTTCTTTGAAAATATGTTAAAATGGAAGTTCAAGAAGTCAATGAAAAAATAGAAATTATACATTGTATAGTTTGCAACAAGTATAATCCTAGATTTTGAAAGAAAGAAAAATAATAGTGTATTAATAGAGTCTAAATCATTCCCCCTAGCTAATTGGTTGATACATTGATGTGACAACACAAATAAACAAAGAAAATACTTAATACAAAATAAAGAATGAAAAATAATTGAAAAAGATAAGTACTTACTACTAGGATAAATTTGGATAGGAGGAGGAAGAATTCATGTTGACATGCCAAGTGATGATTACACTATTGTATAGATGAGTGGAAACAAAACCACCAAAAAAAATAATGACAAAATCATACTAGCAATAAGAAAAAATTATGGAGTCTCAAGAAAGACATTACCTTATCACATGTAGTGTGCTATATGCATATCAGCATAGAGCACTTGCGAAACATAAAACCAACCCATAAGCCTCCTTCCCAAAAGGGCAACTAGAAGATTGGAACACAAAAGTAGATGAACCAAGAAAAGATGATTGCTGGCACAAGGAAGATAGGAACACAAAAGTAGATGAACATAATAGATGTGAATTTTTTTTTTCTCAAAAAAGTGTTTGGAAATGAATTTTTAGCCTATATCTTCATAAGGATATCAGTACACTAATTTTTAGCCCCATGATTATTGGAAGTTTAAATATACCAGGACATAGTTTTGAGATGCCAAATAGCCAATACTACTTGAAGGATTTCACTACTAGATATTTTTAGTGGATTTTATTTTTAATCATTAAGTAATCCAAAAGAACCAATATGAAAACTCATGTCTATACTAAGAATGAATGTATCTTTAGGAAGAGAATTCTTGCACATCCTACGATGATGCTTATATATAAGGAGAGCTCTACATTTGGAGTCCACAATTCATAGAAAATAGTACCATAATCATAAATAGTCTAAAAGTTGTAGAGGCCAAGTCATCTAGTATGGAACTTTCCTTGAAAGTCCTTGAATAAAGAATCATAGAGTAATTCCCAATCATCAAGTTTGATTGTATGAGGCTCAATGAAATGATCATGTAATATTTTGCATTTTTGTTGAACGTGTTCTAGAAGGTGAATAACTTCTTGATGCATTTTGTCAACTAAATATAGTTGATCTTATCAATAATTCTAGTATTTTCTAAGACTCATCTTGAGTTAGAGAGTAGTAAAAATGATGGAGGAGCATCCAAAGTATAAGGGAAATCTTGTATCATCCAAAAATATTACAATTTTAGTTTTCCATTTTTTGTATTCATTAAAGGTTATTCATGTATGGGGTTGCTATTTGTGGGAGATTTCAAGTTTTAATAAGTTGGTATCATGTGCTAAGATTTTTTTGATTTCATTTATGGAGGTTCATCTTAGATATATTATCTTGCCAGTTGATTTGCATTGTCATATCATATGTATTAGTACAGTTATTCTAGGTTTTTGGTATGAATTTTGGCTATCCAAACTTCATATCCAGTGATGAAGGTCTAAATGGATCTAAAATAAGGAAAAATATCAATTCATAGACACTTGTGTGATCAATATATTTAGATCACCAACCAAACATTCTTGAATAGGGTTATAACAGCCCATTGGGTCAACAATTTTCTAGTTATGGTCTTTGTAAGTGGACCAATCTGAAAATGTAATTTTTAAATTGTCTTGAATTAGTTCTATATAATAAAGTATAATGAAATTGTTAGAAATAGATAATACTAAGAGGTGGGGTGAGTCAATATTCTACAATCTTTTTCCCACAACTAAATATTGTTAATTACTTTATAACTTTCATATGAAAGTAAACCAACAATGTTGAATAGTAAATATAACCATGCACATAGAGAACTCATAACACCATTATTTTTTGTCTAGGGAAACCTTAGCCAAGGGAAAACACAATAGGGATGATACCCACTAGATAATTCACTAAACAATAGGATCATGTTAAGGATATTGACCCTGTTAGGAGTCTATGAAATACATATAGTGTCTTGAGTCCTCGTTAGAGGATTAGACCTTGTTAGTAGCCTCGACCCTATTAGGAGTTGGTATAATAAAATACAATGTATGAAAGAAGAGCCCACTACCCTAACATACAATTATACAATTTATTCCTTCACAAGAATAGATATACATACAATAATTTCTCACTATTGTACTTCACACTTCTTCTGATTATACATCAGAACTCATTTCAAATAAGTCTCATAGAGAGTTCTCACAATAGTTTGCATGTCATCAAGACCTTTATCTAACCATATTGCCAAAAATCTCTCCCTTGGTATTTATGGAAACATTTGGTTAAATTAGAAAAGTCCCAAAATGATTTCATACGTAAAAAAAAAAAAAAAAGTGACTACACACAATTGCCTTCGAAACATAACAATTTTTTTCATCTGTTGATGGATCATTACATTCCTTATCACTCCTTTACATTGAAAGATACATATATTCCCCCTTACATATACATATACATCTATACAATTTTCCTTTACATAATACTTCACCTTTGACATCAATGGAAAAAGGTGTCAAAAACTGTTTCCACAAAAATTTCTTACCTTCTATTGATCTGCTGGTCATTCTAGAAATGCAATCTACATAATCATGTTTCATCTTGTCAAATTCCTTCTTCTAGTTCACTTTGACTATATCAGATATATTGATGACTACACAAGGTGCATAATATGTCACTTCAACTATGCTCAAGTTGGTATAGGGAAACTTGTCATAGGATGTCTTAGCTGCAAGACAGTCTGCCAACTACCTCTACAAAATGACAACTTTGGGCGATAAGTATATTCACTGAGAACATATAATATCCTTAATATCTTTTCCTTTTCAAACTCAATGCTTTTGATAGCATTGTGGATCCTTTCTATCTAAGTTTCAAAATCTTCAATTCTGGCCTCTAGTTGCTACAATATTGTCTAGTGAGTATATGAAGCTCACTCATTTGGCCTTTGATCTTGTTATCAAAATATGATAGGTAATTGAATGACATTACACATTATCTATACAACTTCTTAGCTTCATCTATGCTCCTCCTCAATTCATTTATGCATAAATCAAAAGTTTTTAGATCATTTATGACATTTGTGCATACTATATGAATTAGTGATGCATCATGTTCCACATGTGCTTGTGCTGAACTACTTCTTCTAGAGTTGTGAATTCACCAACAAAGGTCTTCACCAACTCTTTAGCCTTTACCTGCATGTCTGGATTGACTATAATTGTGGTAACTATCTTTGGTATTCAATCCAAGACATCAGCTAGAGTCTTCTCCAAAGACTTCATAAATTTTTTTTTCTAAAATAGCTTTCTTAAAGTGCTCATTAGTCCTTTCTAATCTTTAGCATTTTATGAAATTAATTTTTTTTTTGATGCTCTAGTTGCTATTACTACTAAAGTTATCATAGGCATAAGTACAATTTCCTTTTTGTTCTCTTCGTTAGCTTTTTTCTTATCTTCAGCTTCTTTTCTTGCATCTTCTTTAGCTTTATTTGTCTTTTCTTCTTCCACATCATCATTAGAGCTAGTGTATGCAGCGATATTGCCAACAATGGTTGGTCAAATGTTGCTAAAGGATTTTCCTTTGTGTCTACAATTATGTACCTACTATCCACTTGCGAGGATTCAATACCCATAATAATGTGAGGTGGTAAAAGTGCTTGATGTGTCTCCTCTACTTCTTCCTCTTCCCTGGAATGTGTATGTACTTGCACATATATTGGGCTATCGGGATTTTACTATACACACCATTGGAACTATAGTCATATACTTTACAATTTCCTCTTTTGTTTCTTTCCTTACATCCTCATAATTTGTGTAGGAGCACCTAACTGTCCATTGACCATGGCATCTACATTTTTCACTCTTCATGAGTTCCACTCAAGAGAATTTAAGCCTAAGAAACATTTTTAATAGGATCATCATAGGTATTCAATAATTCGAGCCTAATTATATGATCTAGTCCCCATTTGGTACTTTATAAAAAATGAGTTTTAACTATGGTCAAGAGGCATTTCTTAGATCTACCATAGGATAGGAAATTCTTTAGGTGTTTAAACATCTTCTAGGCCTCTACAACACATGGAAAAAGTCCTATAAGGATTAGATTGCACAAATTGTTCAATTTGAAAAAGGTTGCTAAATGCAACATAAAGTTGCTTGACAACTTTTGCAAAAAGTCACAACCTTTTAATTTAGGTTGGGATAGTTTGTGAAGGATGTCAAATAGCCCTTTCAAGCAGGTGGAAGTTAGACAATATAATTTTTCTTTTGAAATCAAATAAATATCCCATTTTTCCTTGTAAAACACTACAATTTCTAAGTGTACGGATAGGTATGGATTGATACATGTCAACAACCTATAATTTTGGAATACTAAACATGCCACCTAGTCAATGAAATTTATACGAGGGTCTAAAATTATCTACACCTCAATTTATTAAAAGATCTTCCCTGAGTACACCAAAACCCTCCTTTTGTTGGCCAATTTTAGAAATGAGGCCCTAACTTGCATTCCCACTGTGGAATTTCCAAACTACTTGGTAAAATGAAAGTTAGGAAGTTATACTAAAACATTCCTAAATGATGGAATATGGAAGTCAAGGATTCTTCATTTGATAGCAAGCCCTAGCCCAAACATCTCTATGTGTTTGGTGTAGAACAAAAGGTGTTAGAGTATTGTAGACACTTGGGAAGTGGATAAAGACAACATAATGGTGGATACTAAAGCTTGATGGTTGCTTTTATGTTTTCTCATTGATAAATTTTCTAGGTCAAACATCTGATAAGCATTTCCTTCATAAACCCTAGTAAGCAGGCTTATACAAGGAATTTGCTGCATTTTTTTTAGGGCATCATCTCATGAATATGGAGTCTACAAGTTTTTAATCTTTCACTTTTCCCAAAAGGTTACACATAAACCTAGCTTTTTTTATGGTCCTTTTGAGGGATTTCAAACAAATTCCTAATTACCTCATTAATAGGGCTAAAAGGGGCTCCTTGACCTAATAGGTAGAATGTTTGTTTGAGGCCTTTAGGAACCAAATAGACATACCAACCTCACTAGTTTGAGATGGTTGATAATTAGGGAACCTTTCCACCTCCCCCTAAACTTATAGGTTCCATATGCAAGAAAAAACCTAGTTTTGGTAAATTTTGTACTTTGAAGCCTAGACAAGCCACTTTGGTGCCTAGGCTATCTTTTGAAGTAGAATTGTTTCAAAGGTGTTGAGCCCTCTCTTGACTCTATTTTAAAGTGTTTGGAAGCACCCTAAGACTACACCACATTGTTTTTTCTATTTAAGGGAGAAATCTACATCAAGTGGTACCAAAGCATACCTAGGATCCCTTAGGCCAGTAAATTTATTGACAGCATGATAGAAGAAGATGATGGAGGGTTGTCATCAAGTATGATCAATGTAGAGATAGTAAAATACCTCCATGATCAGAAGTTAAGAAAAGATGAATAGAGAGAGAGAGAGAGAGAGGTCTAGTTGATGAGGCAAGAAGTAGAGAAGCTTAGGGAAGAGCTCAAGAATAGAAGTAGTGGAAACTATGTAGATATTAAACAAGGGAGTGATGAAGAACCCCTTGAGCAGGAGGAGGAAGAATACCCTACAGAATAGAGGTTGTTGATGAGGACTCTCAAGTCTATGGATGCCGAGCTTGAATTTACCACCTATAATGGGATGATGGACCCAAAAGCTACAATGGATTAGGTGGATGACCTAACTAGTTTCTTTGAATGTGAAGATATCCCTAAAAATCAAAGGGTGAAGATTGCCAAGTCTAGACTAAAAGGCTCTACACTCACATGGTGGAACTTCATCCAAGATGATAGGATGAAGAATAAGAAGAATCGATTCACCACATGGGAGAAGATGGTGGCTCTACTCAAAGAGACATATGTCCCTATGGATTATGAAGTTCAACTTCATAAGGAAAGAATGAGTTTGAGATAGAAGGAGATGGACATCCATACTTATACTAAAAAAATTTAGAAGTTGATGAAATAAAAAATAGTTGAACCTAAAAGTGTGAATCTTGTAAGATACATGCAAGGATTGAGGCTTTCCATCCAAGATGAACTAAGTTTGACAAGCTCTGCCATTGTAAATTAGTTCTATCAATTAGCACTTAAAGTTGTAGAGAAGTTCAAAAGAATAATGAGTAGAGTGGAAGAAGCAAAGGGAAGAATGATAGAGGTAAAAGTTTTGGAGGAAGAGGATCACAAAATAATAGACCCCAAGGAGACTCTAACAAGGAGAATGCCCAAGGAGAAAGTGAAGTATTTGATCAATACAAATCCATAAAGCCCTCGAACACCTACTTGTTAAAAGAATGTGATAGAAGAAAAAGATGAGAGGAAGCAAAGGTTTTTCTCTGAAAATTATGCAAATGTATTCTCAAAAATGAAAGAGATAAAAAATATTTCAACAGATCAATCCTTATAAAAGGAGATCGAAACTCAAGAGGGTAACCTAAAAGGTAAAAAGCTATTTAATAATTACTAATTAATTATTAAATAGAGATACAAAAGGTGCATAAAGTAAAATATTAAGAAGGGAATAATGAGAATTTAATAAGTGAAATTAAATTAACACTTTACTCTAACACCCCACCTGAAGATGAGCTACAATGCAACTACTAATAATGCAAAAAGAGCAAGGAAACTACAATGCAATGCTGAAAGAAAACTTGGGTCTCAACAAAAAGGCCTAATGATGTACCCAATCACAACTATATCTCTATGAAATAGAGAAATAGAGAAAACTCAATGGGAAAAACTCTACTCCAAAAAGAGATAACATAAAAAAGAAGCAAGGAAGGACTCATCACTAAGACTCCTCAAGGACAACTTCCTTCACCCCAAGCATAGAGTGTAGCCAAGGATATTGTAGGGGTGCTAAAGGTGTAGTGAAGATGTCTACAACCTATAGTAGTAGGAATGTACTACAAGATCAAGGTGCCATCCTAAATGAGATGCATGATGAAGTGCATGTGAATCTCAATGTGCTTGGTCGATTGATGCTCCACTAGGTTGTGTGAAATGTGTATAGCACTCTGATTTTCACACCACAAAAAGGTTGGACTATCATGAGAAAATACAAACTTTTTCATCAGTTGTTGAAGCCATAAAGCCTCCTAACTAGCTAATATAGCTTCCCTATACTCTACCTTTGTAGATGATAATGCATGAGCATGCTGCTTCTTGTAAGACCATGTGATAGGACCAGATCCAACACAAAAATAAATAGAAGTAGACTTGTGATCATCAATATCACCAGTGCAATCAGAGTCTATGAAACCCATAATGTGAGGATCCCTTGATGTGTAGTGAATGCCATAACAAGTTGTACCTGTAATATACCTCAAGGTACATTTGGAAGCTTTCCAATGACTCTCATGAGGATCATGGGAGAATCAAGAGACAAGTCCAACCGCAAAGGAAATATCAAGAAGTGTTTGTGTCAAGTACAACAAGCTACCCACGAGCTATTTGTATAGTGTGGAATCCATTGGAGGAATAGAGAAAGTCATAGATAAAACAACACCTAACTAAAATCATGTGGGGGTAGGCTTGGAATCAAGCATGTTTAATCTTTGAAGCATATCAAGAGTATACTTCTACTCAAGTATGGCTATCCCATCTTAAGATGAACAACCTGTAGGCCCAAAAAATAGTGTAGAAGTCTAAGATCTATCATCTCAAACTACTCTATCAATGTTTTTTGAACACCCTATATCCTGGAGACCGAGCTTCCTATGATGATGAAGCCATCAACATAAAGCACAAGTATCAATAAGTCATCCCCATGATGCTAAATGTAAACTGTAGGATCAAAATGACACCAAGTGAACTATGAAGTGAGGAAGAAGGAATCCATCTTCTCATACCAAGCCCTAGGGTCTTGTTTGAGACCATATAAAGACCTCCAAAGCTGGCATAACAATTTAGAGTCATGCACAAAACCATGAGGTTGCTCTATATAGATCTCTTCATGAAGGTCTCCATGCAAAAAGGCACTCTTCATGTCTAGCTAAAAAATTGTCCATCCTTGTCAAGCTATTAGAAAGAGTACAAGGTAAATAGAATTCATCTTGGAAATAGGGACAAATGTCTCAGAGTAATCAATACCCTCAACCTATGAAAAACCCTTTGCAACAAGACATGCCTTGTACCTATCAATAGAACCATTTGTAGCATACTTGGTATGGTACACCCAATGACACCGAACCAACTTTCTTCCTTTCAAAAGAGGAAAAAAATCCCATATGTGGTTCTTAATCATAGAAGAGTACTCCTCATCCATAGCACTATCCCACTCTAAGTGTCCTATCAATTGTGAAAAACTTTAAGGATCATCTAAAATGGAACAAATCAAAAGGCCACTACCTATAGTCTAAGAATGAGTGCAACGAGCATCTATAGGATCACTTGCCAAAGGTCCAATTGCATCAATAGTATCACAAGCCCACTTGGGCACTCACAAAACATCTAGTGGAGGTGGTGAAGGGGGATCAATATCAAGATCTTCCTCAGAGGATGCATAATCTGATGGAGGAGTAGAGGAAGTACTGGGTAGTGAGGAAGAAGTTGGAGATGGAGGATAACAATCATCAAACTAAACATCTCACTGAAACAAGACATCTCTAAAATTAGGATCAAATAACCTATACACCTTAACAAAAATGAGTGGTTGATTCTTCTTCTCTATGGCTTTCTATTGAGCATCTAGAATAAATGCCCAAGCCTCACTACCAAAAATGTGGAATGTAAAAACATCAGGCTTGACATGAGTTCAAGCCTCCTTAAGAGTCAAGTGTCACAATGCCTTGGAGGCATCCAATTCTAAATATAGTTGGTACAATTGATAACCTCTGCCGAAAATGAAGAACTCATAGCTCGAGACTATATCATACAATTAGCCATCTCTCATAATGTCATGTTCTTTCTCTTTGCAAACCCATTCTATTATGGGGTGTGAGGAACTCTAAACTAATGTTGTAAACCATGTCTTGATATAAAAATCTTTGAAAGACTCATTCACATATTCCACCCCATTATCAGTGCATATACACCTAACTCAAAGACCAAATTGCTTCTCCACAAATTTCTTAAAGGTTTGAAATGAATCAAAGACTTCAGAATTGTAATTCAAAAAGTACACCCATGTGCATCTAGATAAGTCATCAATGAAGGTGAGCACATATTGAGTACTTGAAAAACATGGAGTCTAAAATGACATAAAATTGTTGTGTATCAACTCCAATGGCACCTTAGCACATGTGGATCTACCTATCGAGAAAGGATCTCTGTGATGTTTCCCAAGTACACACCCTTGGTACAAGATCTCTAAGGTAACCAAATTACTAGCTCTTGTGTACTCATCTATTGTAGATATTTTTACTTGACATGGCCAAAATGCTCATACCAAAGCTTCCTCACTATGTTTGCATGAGAAATGAGAGAAGCACCTATAGAATTAGAGCTCAAAAAGCCATCAAATTGATATAAGTGAGACTATAGATCAACACTCCCTATAGAAATAACCAAGTCAAGATCATAGATGTATCTAATAACCACATCATGTTGTGATAACTCAACTATCTTTCTAGATCCTGAATGACAAATCTGAAAGATAGACAAGAGGTTCCTAGAAATGGCTGAAAACAAGTGACCATCTTGTAGTGAACCACCTTCTAAAGAGATAGTTCCTGAACTTGAAACTGAAAGCTGAGAAGAATCACCAACTACAATATTTGTAGTAACCGTTAGTGTAACTAATTATTATTTACACTTTACTTAAGTTTACTTAGGATATTTGCATTATTTTATTACTTATTAGGTTAGACACCTAGGAGTATGTGTAGTCATATGAGTTGTCATGTTGACAACACAGGAGTAAGAAACTCTATTTTAGCACATGGTGTTTACAACACTAGATTTTTCATAATCAACTAAGTTTTCATGTAGACAACATAGTTGTTCATACTCTTAGTTAAGCACATGGTGTGTACAACATAATTTTACATGACACACCTTTGTAGGCTTATCCTCTCATCATCACACTAACTCTTGTGCTTAATGGAGGATAATCCACTCTTGGTGGAAATGTGCTTAGTTTTGAGGCTTATCATATTGATAACTCCTAGACATTCTAGAAGCATTCTAAAGGCCTTTATATTTAAGCACTCCTAGTGTACTTGAACATCAATTGAATTTCATATTGTTATTCTGATCATACTCTGTTAGTCTATTTTTTTCTAGTTGTTGAGCTTCTTCTTCTTCAATGATTTTTCCCTAAGGAAAATTCTTATATGGTATTAGAACCATAGAGGCATCATTTCATAGTCATTAGAGACCATTCTTGGTTCACCTCTCTAAGGACACCTTGATTCAAATCTAGAGTATCCACAACTATTGGGAGGATCTAGAGCCAAAGCAGACCTCACCATTGCATCTAGAGTGTTAATTTGGTGAATTTTGACTATAAATTTTCCTATATTGGGTAATAGTCAAAATTGAGAAAAAAAATTTTCCAAACTGGCACACAAAGGCCCAATTTGTAAATTTGGTATGGTCATTTCAAATTTCTAAATTTTATTTTTTAGATTTGTCATTTTATTTTCTCTACAACTATTCTATTTTTTGAATTTGGAATATCCCATTACACAGTGGTCACATTTAGTGGCATCTACAACTAGCTGACCACTTTACAAATCTAGTGATCACATTCCAGCTCCAGTACAACACAACCCACTGACTTCATTTCTTTTAATGACATGGCTTGTTTTTTTAAACAACACTTGATAAAGACATTGGTTTCAATGTGGTACTAAAGTCCCATTAGATTTTTCACTTGTGGCCAATCATTTCACCTTTTCCAGTCACAGACCCTCCTCCACCGGCCTTTCCTATCTCTAGCCACTTGTAAGATTCTCGTTGTCATTGATCTTTTAACCTCTAGTGTTGTTGTTTAATTCTGGCCACCATGCTTTGAAAACACCAACAACTATTATTTAAAATTTTGGGCTTCATTGTCACCAAACCTCCTACTACCAGCTCTACAATGTAGTTGGCACCACATGGGGCCACCATAGCCTACAAAACCCTCCATGTGGCAACTTAGTGATAGCAGAGCACATCCACCACATCTGCTAGCCATGTAATCTAACATGTGTCTACCATGTAGCTTATGTATAAGACACATCACATGTCATACATTTTTGTACATCCATCTACGTTGATGTCATTGACATGTTACCTAGGGAGGCATCTTTTTTGCTGACATTATCAAATCACTACATTAAAATTAATGGTTGTTTGACCATCACTAGTAGGCCAGATTGCATTACCATGATGGCCATTTGGACACCAAATTTAACCTCACAGTTCAAAGATCAAACCCCTCTCCAAATTTAGTTTTTATTTGATAGTTTGGCTTCAAGAGGCCATATCTCATTCATCCAGGTTGAAAATAAAGTGCAATTCTTTTGATTTTGTCTAGAATTTCCTAAACTTTTTAGTGGTGCTATTATTTTCTAGCTTTGGTGCATGGATTTGTTAGAAATTGCAATTTTTGGTGATAGTACCTATCCAATCCTACATTTTGCAACTTCAATTGCTCCATATAGGCTAATCTGGACACATAACTAGGTTTCATTTTTTTTGAAAACAAATAATTTTCTGTCTACTTCCTAGATCTATAATAAGGTTATAGGCTCATGTGAACAAAAATACCACTTTCATAAATTGGTACTTTCTTTGCATTGTATTGCTTCAAAATTGTTGTATTTCTTAGCTACATTGTAAAGTTCTATATTTGAACAATAAGATGAGGTTGTCAACTAAACAATCAGAAGTCCACTAAGTCCATTTTGACAAGAGGCCTATTGTAATTGCACTAAGTATAAAGTGTCAAATAATACATTGAAGGTTGGGGGGGGGGGGGGGGGGGTGGGTGTTGATTGGTTATTTTTGCATTTTGGGGAGTGCATATATTCATTGATCTGATGGAGTTTTGTTTCACATGTAAGTTTTGTGTAAGACTGAGTTTTACAAAGAGGAACTATCAGAAATGGAGTGCCTTGATAATTGATCATCTAAGAAGAGAGTATAAGGAAGTATTTCCTTATCTATGTTCCAAAGAACTACCCTCTGATGATCTGATACCTATCAAAATAATTAAGGACCTCATTAATTTTAGTTTCAATATTGAGTGCTTTAAATTCATTGACAAGTTCAATGATCGTTATGACATTTGGATGGCTCTTTGGAAAGCATATGGAGATCCCACAATTCCTCCATTTCTAGAAGACATTCTATCCTTAGTCACTCTAGTTATAGTACCTTCAACTCAAGATGAGATCACACATCCTAATGCTCCTGTTGATTCTACTAATCTAGTTCTAGCCACTGATGCTTCTGATTTAGTACAATAGGAAATGCCATGTCTTCTTACTTCATCTTCATGGGATGACTTCCTTCTAGACATTGTAGGGCTATTTGTGGAGTGTTACATTGAAGATGTGGGAGACATCATTGATGACATCCAACTTCTCTTTTTTAAGGACACTTCTTCACTTGTTGTGAGGGAACACTCTAACCGTCAACCACTTTAACTTTCTTTTGAGATTGACTTGATTGTGGACATTTCTTTATAGTAGATGGAAAAGGACTCTTTCACTTCAAAGGAGACATATCAGTCATTGGAGATTGCATTCCAATTTCCTCAAACTTCATATTTTCTAAGGATTCTTCCTACCAGTTGGGGAGCACTCTCTACTGCACCTATGGTACCACTTCTTCCCACAAGGAGGAACATCAATTAGCTTTCATAGTGCAACTTCTTCATTTACCAAGGAGATTCTATCATGGGTGTCCATTCATTATTAAGGGGAGGCAACATTTCTTCTCTTCCCATATGTTCCTATCAGGATGCTTCATTATCATTGGAGGTTGATTCACTTTCATAAATGGACATGTTATCTTGTATGTCCCTTTCTTTTAGGCATCCACCAGATTTGTTTGTGGCATCTACATTCATCAAGGACTTGTTGACATATAAGAAAACTTTAGAGACAACATCCACACCATATTATATATGAATCCCTCTTTCATCTTCCTATCCATAGTGGGAAGCTTTTTTGCACCTATACTTGGTGTATCTTCTTCCTAAAGGGAAAAATGTTGTTTGGTGGTAGTGGATTCTCTTTTATCTTTAGGGACTCATCATCAAGATATCCTTCACTAAGGGGGAATCTCATGGAGGATTTCTCTATTGTATATGCATGATGTATGTCATAATGGGGGTCTTGATTACTCCATCTATACATGCATCTTTCTTTATTGTACTTATCTCTCTTTTTGGAGGGTTTTTCCCATGAGGTTTTCCCTCTTTCTTCATTTTCAGAGAGATTGCATTGCATTTCATTATGTGTATAGCATTGCATTCCCCTAAGTTGCACTTAAGGGGGAGTGTTAGTGTAAATAATTACTATTTACACTTTACTTAAGTTTACTTAGGATAAATACATTATTTTATTATTTATTAGGTTAGACACCTAGGAGTATGTATACTCATATGAGTTGTCTTGTTGACAACATAGGAGTAAGCAACTCTATTTTAGCACATGGTGTCTACAACACTAGAGTTTACATAATGACCAGAGTTGTCATGTAGACAACATAGTTGTTTGCACTCTTAATTAAGAACATGGTGTCTATAGCATAATTTTATGTGACACACCTTTGTAGGCTTATCCTCTCATCATCACACTAACTCTTGTACTTGATGGAGGATAATCCACTCTTGGTGGACATGTGATTAGTTGTGAGGCTTACCATATTGCTAACTCCTAGACATTCTAGAGGCCTTGATATTTAGGCACTCCTAGTGTACTTGAACATCAATTGAATTTCATATTGTTATTCTGATCATACTCTATTGGTCTATTTTGTGCTAGTTGTTGAGCTTTTTGGTCTTGGATGATTTTTCCCTAAGGAACATTCTTATAGTAACACTATGCACAAGTGAGGTAACCAAATTAGGAGAGTGTGTCATATGATGTGAGGCTCTAGAATCAAGGATACAAGTAGCTATAGAGGATAATGCTCATGTAAAAAGAGAATGTCCTTTCCTTGAGGGAGGAGGAGGTGGGTTTAGAGAAGAAAAATAATATTTTCTTATTCATGGCCTCCTCTAAAGCCTCAAGATGTTTCCAACACCTAGAAACTAGATGACCTTCCTTGCTGCAAAAACTACAAGGATCACCTATGAAATTTTTAGTTTTGGATGAAGAATCACCCAACTTAGAAAATCTACCCTTATGAGAGGGTTTTTATGCATCTAATTTAGGAGTAGGCTTGGAGTAACTATCACTACCTACTGAATCTTCCTTGGGCTTTAATTTCTTCTTCTGTTTCCTATAGATGTCTAAGTAACCAATGTCTAAGTCTTTGAACTTGTGGTAGTATCAAACTACGTAAGCTTGGATTTTTCTCTAGTCAAATGATCACAAAAAACCTAAAATGTGGGCACGGTAAATCTAGGACCTAAGGCATCCATAGTGGAATGGAAGGTAGAAGAGAAAATAAAAAAGTTTCCTTGAAGCTTTGAGAGAATCATGTAGATGCACTCCTTATTTGTCTTCTCTTTCTTGCATCCCTATAAAAAAGTCCTCTATTGTTTGAACCTCATAAGAAAGTCCTCAATAGAGGATAAAGCATCAAGTATAAGAGAAGTAACCTCTGCTACTATCTAAACTGCTCTAAACTCGTTGATGGTGCCAAATGAATCTTTAAACCTCTCCCACATTACTTGAGAAGTGGAACACTCTTCAAGATGAAATTATAAGCTATCTAAAACACTCAAAGAAATAAAATCCATGGGTTTGTCCATCTTATTCATGTGTTGCAAAATTTGGTATTGACTCTGAAAAATTGGTTGTACTTTGTCTATAGAAGACCACAAACCCTTTGAATGGAGAAGCCACTGCATATGGAATTTCCATGTATGATAATTATGTGGGCTTAGAAGTACTAGAATAGAAGAGGTTTGAACCATTGTTTTAGGGGGTTTTTTAAAATGTTTTTGATATATTGACATAATAAAAGAAATTAATGTAAAACCACCCCCCATAATGCAAATAACCAAACCCAAGCTTACAGAAGGAAAGCATAAATGAGAAAAGAGAAAAATAGCTTTAGATATGAATCACAAATACTTGGTATCAAATATTGGTGAAATTAAAAAGAATCTGGAAAGTGCTTGAGAAGATATTTTCAACACTTTTTTTGGAATGGAAAAAGGAGCTATAACAAAGAAGTTATGCCCCCTAGAAGATAGAAGTCATCAATAGAATTCAAGCACCAAAACATGTATCAATCTTGAAAAAAATCCCAAAATTTTCTTCTGCATCGTCTCCAACTTAGAACCAACTTTTTGGGGCTCCTTTTGGATTGAAAAATTCCTCTATATGCTTGAAATATTGAAAAAAAACCAATAGAAACCCTAGAAGCAATACAAAATTATTCTTTTAAAAAAAAGAATAATAATAAACTTTTTAAAAAATTGCACTACCAGTGACCAGTGATGGAGTAGTGTTTGGGTAAAAAAGGGTGGCAACAACAGAGCATGGTCAAGGTGGGCCACATCATAGTAGAGTGGAGGAAGCTTGCCAAAGGTTGGAAATGTCAGAGCTGTAGCAGTCTGTGGGACTGTTGATGGTCACTGTTAGCAATTACTAGGATCAATAATAGTTTTGGTGATTGCTAGCCAATTTCCTAAACCATGTTGACAAAAAATTGACAAAAATTGTGATTTTTAAAATGATTTTGCATCTTAGATTATGTACAAAGGTCGTGTGGCCCTACTATGCAAAAATGTTTTGCCTCCCAAATCAATGTTGTCCAAAATGGAGAAACTTTATATGAAAATGGGAGTTTTGATGCCTTCTGAATCCATCCATGAGGTTTGTTTGGCCTTAAACTGCTCCAAAAATTAGTGACCCCTTTGTTTTCACAAAAAGTACCTGAAAAACTCCAGATCTATTTTGTCGAACCCTCATTCTCCTTTTTCTCCAAATAATGAACAAGCTATAGTAGATTTGGCTTTGGTACCATGAAGGATTTGATCAATACAAATCCACATAGCCCTTGAACACTTACATGTAAAAAAACTTGTCACAGAAGAAAAATATGACAAGGGGCAAGTGCTTTTCTCTAAAAATTATGAAAATGTATTCTCATAAATGAAAGAGATAAAAATAGTTACAAAAGATCAAATCCTTATTAAAGGAGATCGAAACTTAAAAGGGTAACATAAAAATTTACAAAGGATAACCTAAAAGGTAAAAGTTATTTAATATTTACTAATTAATTATTAAATAGAGATGCAAAAGGTCCATAAAGTAGAATCTTAAGAAGGGAATAAAGAAAATTAATTAAATAAATTCAAATTAATGCTTTACTCTAACAGAAAGTAGTTCAAGGGTAACATTTAGAAGTAGGAGAGGAAATGATAGAGGTTGAAATGGTGGAAGAAATAGTGGCTAGATGAAGTGCTATAAATGCAATCAAATGGGCCACTACACCAACAAATATCTTGAGAAGGAGAATAATCAAGCAGAGAGGAGGACTAACATTATGCAAGAAGATGATGATGATAAGGGAGTCAGAGATTGTACTAGTGAAGAAGGGGCTACTCTCATGATGAAAAGGACATTGATTCGAGAATGTATGCAATGGAACCTCCACAAAGGAAAACTCTCTTCAATACCAACTACAAAAGCCATGAAAAGGTATGTAAAGTTGACATTGATTCTAGTTCTACTAAAAATCTAGTTTATAAGGAAATGGTAGAAAAGATGAATCTTGAAAGGATACCCCACCCAAATCTCTCTCATGTATCTTGGTTAACAAAAGGCCAACAAACCCCGATCAATGAATAAGCTTGGGTAGATTTCTCAATCAAAGACTATAAGGATAGGGTTCTCTATAATATTGTGGACATGAACATATGTCACCTTCTTCTAGGTCAGCCATGGTAGTATGACTTCAAGGAAAAACATGATCGAGTCACAAACAAATACCAAATTGTGAAAGATGGTCAAAAATTCAATCTTCTTCCCAAACCTGACCCTCACCAAGAGAAACCTTAGGAACAACTAGTAGTAATGAAAGGTGAACAAGAAATGTTACAAACTATTTAGGACTCTAACATTGGGTATTCCCTAGTCCTCAAACCAAAGAAAAAAATAAATAGTCAAGAAGTACCAAAAGAGATCAATAACCTACTATAGAAATACAAAGGAATTATTGCAAGAGACACACCAAATGAACTACCACCTCTAAGGAGCATCTCACATCAGATTGATTTCATACCAAGTGCATCTCTTCCTAATAAGGTCACATATAAATTGACCCCTAATCAGAATGTAGAGGTGTGAAGGAAAATCAATGATCTATTATCTAAAGGACTTATTCAAAAGAGTCTTAGCCCTTGTGCAGTCCTTAGTGTCTTAGCCGCTAAGAAAGATGGAATATGGAGCTTATGCACTAACTCCAAGGAAATAAAAAAAATAACTATTAGTTATATGTTCCATAGACCTAGAATTGAAGATCTACTTTATCAACTAGGAGGAGCATGCTATTTCACAAAAATAGACTTTAAATCAGGCTACCATCAAATAAGGATTAGGCTTGGAGATGAGTGAAAAAATTCTTTTAAAACCACTGAAGGGTTGTATGAATGACTTGTCATGCCATTTTGTTTAAGCAATGAACCCAATACATTCATGAGATTGATGAATGAAGTATTGTACATGATTTCATAGGAAAATTTGTAGTTTTCTATCTCAAATGACATATTGATCTTTAGCAACAGTAAGCAGGACCACATGAAACATGTGGAATAAGTCCTCAAGAGGCTACATGAAAACAAACTAGAAATCAACCTTGAAAAGTTCTCATTCCTACAAACAGAGTTGACATTCTTAGGCTTTGTCATTTCAAAGGGTATATTGAAGATGGATCCCTAAAAGGTAGAGGCTATCTTCAATTTAGTCACATTTTATAGAAATTTCATTGAAAAATTTAGTCACATTTTTGCACCTCTCTTGGATACCATTAAAGGAGGTACAAAAACAAAATTTCACTGGATCACTCAAGAAGATACACCATTTGAGTATTTGAAAGGTAGAGTAGCACAATATCCTATCTTGGCACTACCTACCTTCAATAAACTATTCACAATTGAGACTGATGCTAACAACCTTGCAATAGGAGCATTTCTATGTTAGGAGGGGAGACAACTTTCTTTCTTCTCAAAGAAGTTGAATGATGCCAACAAAAAAAAAAGTAAGTTTATGACCTAAAATGATATGCTATGGTTCATACCTTAAAAAAAAGGAGGCACTATTTGGTTCCCAAGGATTTCATTGTCTATATAGACAACCATGTAGTAATCTTTCTTAATAGCCAAGACAAATTGGGTTGTAGAAATATGAAATGGGTGGAGCAACTTCAACCATTTACATTCTCCATCAAACACAAGGAAGAGACTACCAACAAGGTAGCAGATGACCTAAGAAGGAGAATCAGCTTGGTAGAAGAAGTTCAAATGTAAAGTATGGGGATCAATTCCATTAAAAAAACTTGTACAAGGATGATCCAAATTTTAGAGAGATTCACAAGGTCTATTCTACATTATCATATGCCTATAACACTACATATTCAAATCAGTTGTTATAGAATGGCCTTCTATTCAAAGGAGGAAAAATTTTCATTCCCAAGTGCTCCATGAGGGAAAAATTGATTAAAGAAAAGAATTGTGGCACTTTAGGAGGACACTTTGGGATTTATTAAACTTTGGAATTGGTAAGAATAAACTATTTCTAGCCCAAACTACCTACTAATGTCAGGAAATTCGTTAAATGTTGCACAATATGCCAAAGAGCAAAAGGAGTAAGGACAAATTAGGGACTTTACCAATCCCTATCTATCCCAACAAAGCCATGCGAGAGTGTGAGTATGGACTTTGTATTAGGCCTTCCAAGGAGAAGACAAGGATTTAATAGTATTTTTTTCATTATTGATAGATTTAGCAAAATGGCTCACTTTGTTCCTTGCAAGAGCTTTTATGATGCTTCTCATATTGCTAACTTGTTTTTTAAAGAAGTTGACAAGATACATGGATTACGAGCATCAATAATATCAGACAAAGATATTAAATTCTAGGGTCATTTTTAGAGGACCTTATGGGAAAAGTTAGGCACTAACTTGTCCTTCATCTCTACCTACCATCCAAAAACATATGGACAAACTAAAGTGTTGAATAGATCATTGGGAAACCTTTTGAGGTGCCTTACCAAACAACATGAGTAAACTTGGGATGTAATTATCCCTCAAGAAGAGTTTTCATTCAGTGATTCAGTTAACAGATCCACAACGAAAACTTCCTTTCAAATCAATTATGGCTTCCATCCTAGGGGAGTCATGAACCTAAGAGACTTGCCTAATGATGAAAAAACTAGTGCACAAGGTGAGGAATTCTCAACATGGATAAAATAGATGCATGATCAAGTCAGAGATACTCTAACTCAAAACACTACAAAGTACAAACAATAGGTAGACAAGAAAAGAACAAATGTATCATTCAAAGTAGCAGATCAAGTTTGAGCATATCTAAACAACGAAAGACTTCCTAGAGGGCACACCAAACTACAAATGAGAAATATTGGACCATGTCAGATACTGTACAAATATGGAGAAAATGCCTATGAAATTTCATTCCCTCCTAACAAAGAAATTTCCCCTATTTTTAATACTGTTGATCTCACCATTTTTAAAGGTGATGCTGGTCCTAATTATGAAATGTAGGATATTGAAGAAATTTAGGTAGAATGGATCAAAGACCTACCACCTAGTCAACCACTTTAGTTGGAGAAGATTTTGGATTCAAGGGTGGTAATGAGCCTCTAAAAGGCCATTATTTTGAAAACCTTTTATCTTTTTTTTAGACAATTAACTTGTAGAAACATTTTATGACTCTATGGTTTAAGCAAAGAAACTTATGTTTTTATGAATATATTATCTATATGTTAAGACATCAAGATTGAAGTATAGATAGTTCAAATATGGTGTGTTTCTTGAATCTATGGACTTCTATGGTATAATGAAGGAATATTACGTGTTGATAAATGTTTCCTCATCCATGCTATGTTTGGGTAGATTCCTTCCTATAGCCATGGGATTCGCAACAAGTGATAGTCTAAAAATTATACCTTTTCTAACATTCACGATGAAATAAATATTTATGTATGTGGAAGTTGTTGCGTTCAATATTTTTTAGGTACTGGCTGCACATATTCAAAGTCGACATTTCAACACTAAGTCAAAGCAGACCAATTTGATGAATCATGACAACAAGTAGATTATTGTGTCATTTCTTTTATGGAAGTGCATGAATATAGCTCCCTCAACCTGCTATATTCTTAGAGGAGTTAAATCTTATCTAATGATATTTCTATTGTAAATTTTATGAGTCTATAATTGATCCTCATTGATGGAGTGATCATAGAAGTAGGAAGTTTTTGTTTTCCTTTAAATAATGCCTATTGTAGCTTTGAAAGAAGTTTTTTCCAGGAGAAAGATAGAACAAATTGATTGTTCATAACAACAATGTGTAATCTTATTTTTAATCAGATGTAATCTCTTACTATGAATGCACATAATACAAAGTTCAAGTTTCTACCTTCTATCTTGATCATCTTTTTCATTCACTCATCCAAGGGGGATCACTTGGTGAGTGAACTTCTTTGTTAGGATAGATTTCATTTTGTTGTTTGTTTCATTGTGCAAAGTAGACTTCTGCTATTCCTCTAACCATTGATAACAAAATCATTGAATTGTTCCTATAGCATAAGGGCATAGATAGATTTATTATTTGCAATATTACTGTAAGCTTTAAGACAACATGTTGTTCAGTTCCTAGCTTAGTTTCCTTCAGCATTAATTTTATGTTTTATTTGTAATTACTTAGAGAGGAATCAAAGCATATAATTTGTAGCCACACTCTCAAGTTTGCATTCCTGGGTTGCAAAAATAAAATGAAATCAGTATGTTATTCTTAGGAAAACACATGATTCTATCTAACCATGGAGTCAATATGCAAGGATGTCCAATCCTTTGTTACTACATTATTTAGTTTATCGGCCATTTTTGGCACCGTTTTCAAGGAAGGTTTCAATCTAATTCAACCCGAAAGTCATTATGTTAGTTTAGATTTTTTATTATTTTGCATGCATAGAAGAAAAGACCTCCTTGGGAGATTTCTTCCTTGAAATATTTAGGAAGACATTTTTAATCCTAAACCTGAAAAACCTCATAGTGAGAATGAAGAAGAACTTTTTGAAAATCCATTTGTTACTACTCAAGAACAAATACCCTCATCCTTTGATTAATCCTTACATCTAAATGACCTCTTTGCCAAACTTGAATACTAAGATAATCCATTTTCCCTTGTCATCTATCAACACCATAGCTAGTACCCCCTCAAGGAATGGCTTAGCCTCAACCCCAACCAATATTTCCTTTTCCTATCCCTCCTTAGCAAGGTAATAAAAATTTGAAGAACATACTTGCTACTACACTTCCCAAGTTTTATGGCTTGATCATTGAAGACTTTGAAACCTTTCTCTTTGAGTTTGACATACTATGTAGAAGGTATGATTATATAACTAATGCCCACAAATTGAAGTTATTTTCTTCTACCCTCAAAGAAGTTTCTCTAAGATGGTTTTTTGGGTTGGATGCCAATACTATAGTAGATTGGCCTGCAACAAGCATTAATGGAACATTGGAAGATTATGTTTCTCGATTTATGTTCAACTGATAGCATAATACACAACATCAATTGAATGAGGAATCAAAGAAACATCTTTTTCTAAGAGGTGTAAATGATGGAAGCATTGAAGCTCTAGACCTATGGCAAGAGGAGGGTAAAAGCATAAGCCTGTGCCACCCTTTTACAAAGGAAAAAGCTAAGAATAGTGTAGTTGTTCACATTCAATGACATAAAACTAGTATTTATTATTTAGAATTTTAAAATTAAGTAAACTAATGAAATGTGTAGAAATGGATGAATTTTAATATTATAATTTTTAATAACTATTTGAAATAAGAAATTATATATTTTGCTATTTTTGAAAGATAAATTTTAGTTGCTGAAAAACACTGGATATTAGGGGCCTAGTTCCCACCACAAAACTATATGAAAATAAACTTATTTCCCTTTGATCTTAGTTTATGTTATCAATAATATATGTAGATAGAAAAATCGAAAATAAAAATGGGCTTTAGACCTATATTTTCTCTTTTATAATGATTCAAATTTCAACTTATTCAAATCAATAGTTTTCATCTTCCACCAAATTTTTCAAAATAAATATTTTACAACCAAAATAAAAATTATAGATTCTGTGAGAGGACTCTCTCCTCTAGAACATCATATATTTTTTAATTTTTTGATATTATTTAATATTTTTTTATTTCTCAAAATTGAAATCTTCTCGTGTGTTAAAATACATACTTCTAGAATTTTTTTAATTACAATATACTATATCTAATTAAAACACAGTGAAATCTATATGAGAATATTCTTGACTTTGAGCTCTATAAAATGATCTCTATATGTTATTAAAGATATATCATAATAAATAGTAAGAGTTATTGAAACATTGGTTTTCTAAAATAATTGTATTTTTTAGTAATTGGATACTAACTAGTATAAAACATGCATTTAGTAGACATTTCCAATTGGAAAAGTGTGAGACCATTTATAACTTAGCTAGAATAATTTTATCAAAGATCATATGTTTGAAAAAAATAAAAATTTAGATGGAAATATTCAAATTCAGTTGTTTTGATAAGTTAGCTTGAAAGGTGACACAACTTTGTACTTTTACCCAGGAGATATCACTCAAAAGACTTGGACTGATATATAGAGTATATGCCTGAATTATTCTAGAGCTACTGTGAAGAAAGGTAGGGGACTTAGAGACCTACCACATAAGTCCAATGGTAGTTCAGGAGTACCCAAGATGGAATTATATAATTTTCTATTAGATTTCAAGCAAGACATCATTAATGATGTAGCCACTCAGCTAGACACCATGCAAGCCAGAAGAAAGAAAGATAAAGCCAATGTCATGTCAACTGAATACTATCTAGATTGTAGAGAAAAGAAAAGGAACTATAGATGTAAATCTATTTCAAGTGTGGAGACACAACCAATGTCGATCGAGTTCAAAGCCATTGATGAAAATGGAGGGGTATTTCATGTTGCTCAAAAGAGGTCATGGGCTCAATGAAAAGGTATTCCACAAGATCCTCTTCAAAGTTATAATAATAATAATCAATGGAAAAAATTTCAAAATATTGGTTTTAGTGGAAGCAATAGTTGGCAATAACCTCAACAAGGTTGGCAACAACCTCATCATGGTTGGCAGCAACCTCAGCAGGGTTGGTAGCAACCTCAAAATTGAAATACCCAATATAGTCAGAAAAAATTATTGCCACCACCTCAATAGCAAGATTTAATGCCTCCTCTTGTAGTGACTAATACTCCTCCCAAGTAGACCCAAATAATAGTTCAACCTAATCATAATCTAAACAATACTAAATAGAAGGGTCAACAAAGAAGCTATCCCATCTCATCAAATGATATTCAGTTAAGGTTAGGCACCACTCTTCTTGGAACCCCAAAAACCTATAATAACTATAGTTGAAGATCCTCTGACAAAGAAAACAAATGAGTCAAATCAGTAGACCTCTCCTGTAGCCAACAAACCTCCATTTCCTTGTTACTTGATAGAATAAAGCTAGACTATGGAGAGCCATGTAGTCATTGATTTTCTTAATCAATTGAAGTAGATGATAGTAAAAATACCATTAATGGATTCTATTAAGGAAGCTCCTACCTATACTAAATATATTAAGGAAGCATGCATTAAGCAACCAAGAAGGAAGAAGAAGGAACCAAAAACCATTCATATCCTAGGAGTGTTGTCCGACTTAATGCTGGAGAAATTAATTGTATCTATTAATGTCATGACAAAGGTGGTATTTTTGTAGCTACATATCACTGGCCTTAGAGAGAAACCCACCATACTTCAACTCACTGATAGCTCTACCATTAAACTAGATGGGATGATAGAAGATGCCATAGTAACCTTAAATTCCTAGGAGTATCTAGTTGATTTTTTTGTTCTCTACCCAAACGCTAATGTGGGAGGATATCCTTTAATTTTAGGAAGATCATGGTTGGTCATTACAGATGCCTATATAGCTTGCTGATTGGGAAGATGACAATATCCAATGGTATTCATACCAAGAACCTTGCTTTATACTCCCCTACTCAACCATTGTTACTAGATGGCCAAGTAATCTAGCTAGACTTGGGTGATGATGGTCTAGAACTCAATTCCATCCATCAGTTGATGATGATAGGTAGAGAATTATTTATAGATTCTCAAGAAGAAGATGAAATAATTTCATCCATTATTTTGTATGAATATGGAACAAAATCTGAAATGTTTCCTCAAGTTGAATGTATCTTAGAAACCATTTTACCATCCTTGAATTCACCACATCATTCAGAAGCTTCATAGTCTCTCCATTCATTATTACCTCATGAGATGGATTCTTCTCCTATTGCCCAATTATTCATGGCAGATAAGGTTATTAAGATGGAACTTGGTCCAAGTAAAGAACTGAATGTAAACAATGCCTTACCACCCTCTCAATAGAAAACTATGTTATAGTTACTATAGGAGAATTAAAGCACATTTTGTTGGGATTACATGGACATGAAATGATTAGACCCTATGCTCTACACTCACAAGATTTACATCAACCTTGACTTCAAACCTATTTGATAGCCTCAGAGGAGAGTTAACCCTGTCTTAAAAGTTATAGTTAAGAATGAATTGTAGAAACTATTAAGTGTTGGTTTTATATACCTCATCTCTAATAGCCAATGGGTCTCACCCTTAGTTATAGTACCCAAGAAGTGAGGAAAATGGCTAGTTTGTGTAGATTATATGGAGCTCAATTCAGCCACTAAGAAGGAACATTTTCCTTTGTCATTTATAGACCAAGTCCTTGACAACCTAGCTAGAAAAAAGTATTTTTCTATTCTAGATGGTTTCAATGGTTACAATCAGATTCAAATAGCCCTAGAAGATCAAGAAAAAAATACTTTCACCTACCCATGGGGAATGTTTGCCTACTCAATCTTTCCTTTTAGCTTGTGCAATGCCCCAACCACATTTCAACAAGTTGTCATCAATATCTTTTAAAAAATTTCTACTAACTATATGGAGATCTACATAGATGATTTTATTATTTATGGTGCTACATTTGAAGAAGCAAAAGAAAATTTAGAAATGATACTCAAAAGATGTCAAGAATATAACCTTTCCCTAAATAGTGAGAAATGATTTATGATGATAGAGGAAGGAGTAGTACTAGGCCATTTCATTTCATCTAAGGGCATCCAAGTAGATCTAGAAAATATTGAAGTCATTAGTACCTCCTTGCCTATGCCAGAGAAGCAAAAGGATGTACACAATTCTTTTGGACATGCTAGATATTATAGAAGATTTATTAAGAAATTCAGTCAGCTGGCATCTGCTCTCTACAATCTACTAAAAAAGGATCCTAAATTTTCTTAGGACTCTGATTATGCAACATCCTTCCTGCAGCTTAAAGAAGTTCCTATCATAGTGTCTATTTTGAGAGGACCCAATTGGGGCCTAACTTTTCACATTCATATAGATGACTTAAACTATGCCATTGTTGTTGTGCTAGGACAAAAAGTAGACTAATTTGAACATGCCATTTATTTCATTAGTAATAATTTCCAGAAGGTGTGGAATTTATTTACACAGTCACTAAAAAGGAATTACTTGTATTCATCTATGCCCTCAATAAGTTCAGGCACTACATTACTGGATATGGAATATTTATTCACACTAACCATTCTACTATAAAATATTTGGTGATTAAACCTTCAATCTTAGGAAGACTGGCTCACTGGTTGTTGCTCATGCAAGAATTTGACATCACCATAGTTCATAAACCTAGTAAGGCCAATGTGGTAGCCAAATTTCTCTCTTAGTTACATGTCCCTAGTGATCCTACATCTGTTGACATAGTTTTCCAAATGAGCACCTTTTTCTATTATCTGCACAAAACCCATGGTATGTAGATATTGCTAACTACCTCACCACATGTAAAATACCAGTTCATTTCTTTGCCCATGCAAGAAAGTTACTAGCAAAGAAGAGCTTTAATTATTCATGGATTGTTGGATTTATGTTTTATACTAGACCTGATCATGTCATGTGTAGGTGTCTAAGAGAGGATGAAACATATGATGTCTTGAAGACATGTCATGATGAGCCCTCTAGAGGTCACTTTAAAGCCAAAAGAATAGACTACAAAATCTTGACAACTTGGTATTATTGGGCAAGGTTGCACAAGGATGCAGCTAGATATATGCAGAAATGTGACAAATGTCAATGAATGGGAAGACCCACTAAATTATATGAAATACCCCTATAGCCTCAAGTAGTTGCAATACCCTTTAACAAATTGCAGATTGACTTTGTAGGATCCATTAAACCTACTTCAAAATGCAAATCGTACATTCTGGTGTGCATTAACTATGTAACGAAATGGGCAAAGGCTAAACCCACGAAACAACCAAGGGATATCAATGTGAATTTTTTTTTGTAATAATCCATCTTTACACAGTTCAAAATTCCTAGGAAATTGACATCTAATCAAGGGACTCAATTTACATCAAATTTTATAACTGCTCTTATGAAGGAGTATACTATTAGGCATGGTAAATCATCACCATATCATCCCTAGGCTAATGGTCAAGTAGAAGTTACTAATAGGGATTTAGAATCCATTCTTACCAAGATTGTAGCACTCCATAGGAAGGATTGGGCCACATGCCTTTTTGAAGCTCTCAGGGCTTATAGAACCAACTAGAAGTCCACAATTGGTTTTGCTCCCCTCAAGCTTGTTTATGGTAAGTCAGTAGTAATGCCTATAGAATTTGAATATAAAAAGTTAAGGACTACCCTAGAGCTTGGGATAGAACTCACTATTGCCCAGGACTGAATCCTGAGTTTAAATGGTCTTGATGAATAAAGGAAATCTACATTAAAAAATACTGAGCTCATTCAACACTAGAGAAAATAGTTGCATGACAAGTTTATCAAATAGAAAATGTTTGTTGTAGGAGATTGGGCACTCCTTTATGACTCAAAGTACAACCATAACCTAGGGAAGTTCCAAACACACTAGTTAGGACTATATGAGATTGTTGTCATATTTCCAAATGGCGTAGTTCAACTATCTACCATTGATACTATTTGCTTCAAGTTACTTGTCAATGGGAATCATCTCAAGCTTTACAATAATCTAGTTAGCCATGAAGAGTTCCTGCAAAAATTCCAACACAATGAGGATATTTCCATTCTTGTAGCCAAAGAGTCTAGGTCTCCTACCTTGACTATTGATACTTCTTGAATTCATTCAAGGAATTCCTAATAAACACTTTCTTCACATACATTCCACTTCACCTTCTCTCTCTTCCATCTTACCATTCCATCTAATCACTCTATCAATTTTGATGATATTTTCTAGAACATCTTTCATGCAGCATTTGTCAGGTACCTACCGCATAACTTTGCATGCATTTTATTTTATTTTATTCATGCCTTTTTAGGATTTGGTATTTTTTATAATTATTCACTCTTGCATATCATAGCTTGGTGGGACTCATGCCTTTATTTAGTTGGAGGGAGGGAAATATTTAATATTTTCTTTCAAATAAATTTCAAATCGCATGTAACTTTAGAAGTTCATTGAGATGATTGGAAATGATTGCATGCTTAATGTCACAAGTTGATGACTTGTCCTTCTATGATTGTGTCATTATGAAATTAAGGACATTAAAAGTAGTTACTTAACTTTTAATGATGATTTGCAAAATTTGTAGGTGACAAACTTGTACACAACCACACATTATGAAATTTGATGCAAGAAGGAGATTATGAGATATTGTGCATTAAACTCTCTAAGTACATGTTGGTTTGGTGGAATAACTAGGACCTGTGCCATAATATTATAAAATTTGATCCAACAAGCTCTGAAACATCACAATTTTTCCATAATTCAGCTAGAATTAACCATGGGTGGAGGTCTATAGAGGAATGAGTCAATTGACCACCAAGTTCTTTTCAATGATGTAGTCAGTTGTGAAATGCTTAGAATGGGATGGTTGGATTATATTCTTAGTTTAAAAGGGTTTGATGAAGAGGTGGATCTCTAATTCATGAGCACCTTAAAAGATGGTGTTGTAGTATTTAGAGGCTTGAGAATTGAGTTCTCAAATAAGGTGGTAAATGTGGTCATTGGGTTGCCCCAAGAAGGCATAAATTGGGACAAATAGTTTGACCTAAGGATAGCTATGGCACAATTTAGTATAGACTAGAATCCTCCACTTGACATTGATAAGAAACAAGGTAATTCTAGGTTATCCTTTCCAATGGAGTTTATTGAATTATCTATGTTCATCATCAAATATTTCACATGTGAAGGATATTACACATACCTACACTCCCTAAATTTCAAAATGTTGGCTCACCTATGACATGATTACAGATAGTTAAACCTTCCAAATTTCCTATATAACATTGTTAAGAAGCAAGCTTCTCTAGTGCAGTCAAGAAAAGATCAGTCCATCTCTCACCATTGCTTAGTAAAATTAATCATAGAAAGGGAATTGAATAAGAAATCAATTGGGTCATGGGAGGAGTTCTTGTAGTTAAAAGAGGTAGAACCTAAGTTGGTCAGCCCTAGAGGCTAGTGTATTAGCAGTAGGGAAAGAATATCCATTGGTTTCTACAAAGTTGTCTCCAGAGCTGAAAATTATCCTGAAGCCTCTCCCTCTAGTCCCAAACCAACTAGGAAGAGGATTTACAAGGTTGAACCCTCTATTGTTAACAAAAAGAAAACTAAAGATGTAGAATTTGCTAGTGCCCCTGAGGCCCCATCATCTACTAAGAATAGGTCTCCCACTGAGAAAGAGAAAGGTAAAATTTTTGAACATGAAGAACAAATTTTAGAATAACAACTAAATGAGGAGAGTAACCTTAATGAACCCTTGCACTCTCAAGAGGAGGAATATGTAGAAAATCCTCTTGAAGTGCCTGAGGTGGAAATACCTATAAGCAAGAGGAAATGAAAGAATCCTCCATGCTTGTCAACACCACCAACAAGGAAACATGTGAGACTCTCTGAAAGGAGGGTTCCTAAAGCCTCCATTCCCATAGTTACCCCTAAATTTTCTTAATGTGAAAAGAATTCCTCTCCAAAGGAAATTTTTTAGAAAACTAAAGCTAGTGAAAATGAGAGCAAAACCTAGAATCTACAACTAGAAGCTAATTGTAGTGTTGATTAGTTTCTTATTGATAGTGATAAGGAGTCTAGTGAGATTGAAATATATGAGGAGTTTGAGGAAAACCTTGATATGCAAGACATCAGTGGAAATTCTACAGAACTCCCTTCGAAGGATTATCTAGAATTTAGACCTGAAAATGTTAAAGAAGTACTAGCAAAACATAATCAAGAAGGGTTAGACACATTAGCTATAATAGCCACTGAATGCAATAGAAAAGAAAATGTGGAGATAACAATTTTCATAAGAAAATGAGAGTATTTCACACCATAGAGTGTCAAAAAAACTCATCATTTAGTACCTTAATGGATATACCTCTTTAATCAAGAGTCTTTGTGACCACCCGATCTGTCTACACCTTTGTCTGCAGGAATTAATTTTTTTCAACATCTATTATGGGAGAGAGCTCAATGCAAATTGGAGAAAAAAAAGTTAAAGAATGTTATTAATGAGTAGAGTTATCAATTGAAACAAAGTGTAGATCATAATGAAATCCTGAAGGGAAGAATTGTGTAGATCACAGGACTAATTCCTAAGTTAATGGAATGTAGGTTGCAATCACCAATATATGCTTTATTTCCTAAAGAACAATTTGCAAATTATAAATTGACTAAATTGTGGAAGGTCTTAATCCCTCTATCTCTACCCCACATGATTTTTATGATGCATTTTTATCTCTTCCCATGGCTTTGGAAAATGTAATGTGTGAATTGTATCTTCACAATCTAGTTGTGCCTAATGACACTAAATGGAACTTAGTCCTATATGTAGGTGATGTGCAGTCAAGAGAAGTAATTTCATGGATACAGAATGAAATAAGAAAAGAATATCAAGCTACACCCTATATGGAAAATGAAATGACAACACCCTTGTTCATGAGACCAAAAGCTCAACATTCTAAATGAACATATCTAGATTGGATTTCTATTTTGGGTAATCCTATAGGACTTGGTAAGGTGAGTATAGTTAGAGAACAAGCCTTTACAAACTAGGAACAACACTTGTCTTAGAATGGTGAGAAAACAATTTTTGTTTCAACGTAGCAATGGGTTAGAATGCCTCATGATCTAAAAATAAGAGAACCCCATTCTGCACAAAATTTGACTATTACTACAATTTGGATTCCTTGGTATATTAACTTAGGAGAAATTAGTGCAAAAATTGGTGGCCAATTTTACAAATGAGGCCCTAACTTGCATTACCACCATGGGATTTCCAAACCACTTCGTAAAATGCAAGTTAGGAAGTTTTACTATAAAATTCCTAAAGGATGGGATATGTAAGTCAAGGTTTCTTCGTTTGCTAGCAAGCCCTAGCCCAAACATCTCTATGAGTTTGGTGCATAACAGAAGATATTATAGTGTTGCAGGCACTTGAGAAGTCAATAAAGAAAACCTAATGGTTGATACTAAATCTTGATGGTCCCCTTTATATTTTTTCATTGATATATTTTCCAAGTCAAACATCTAACTAGCATTTCCTTCATAAACCCTATTAAGTAGGCTTATACAAGGAATTTGTTGCATTTTTGGTTAGGGCATCATCTCACCAATCTGGAGTTTGTAAGTTTGGAATCTTTTACTTCTCCCAAAAGGGTATCCATAAACCTATCTTTTTTTAAGGGTCCTTTGGAGATATTTCAAACCAAGTCCTAATCACCTCATTGATAGGGATAAAAGGAGCTCCTTGACCTAATAGGCAAAATGGTTCTTTAAGGCCTTTATGAACCATAAAGACATACCAACCTCACTAGTTTGAGATATTTGATCATTAAGGAACCTTTCCACCTCCCCCTAAACTCATAGGTTCCATATGCAAGAATAAACCTAGTTTTGGTAGATTTTGTTCTTTGAATCCTAGTAGAGCCACTTTGGTGCCTAGGCTATCTTTTGAAGTAGAATTGTTTCAAAGGTGTTGATACCTTTCTTGAATCTATTTTGGAGTGTTGGAAGTACCCTAAGGCTACACCACATTAGTTTTTTTATTTAAGGGAGAGCCCTACATCAATAATTGCCTCCCATCAAAAGAATTGCTCTTGTTTTGTTCCTCAACAAGGGCTCAATACCCTTCAAAAGTTTGTTTAATTCCATCTTGGAGTCAACATCAATAGTTTATTTATTTTTGTGATCCTCATACTTATATCCTCTTCTAATAGTCTCTTCTTTCTATTAATTAACCTATTGTATAGGTCTTAAGGTATATTATTTGGTATATTCTCAAACTTCTTGTTCCTCAAAATCATATTACTTATAATAGAATTCTCTAACTACCTTCTATCCATATTGCTATACATATTTTAATACTTATCATTAATTATCTTCATGTTTAGTTTCTCTACCTTTAGTTTCCAATATCTTTTTCCAGCTATTATTTTGGCTTCCTACGCATCTTGTTCAACAGGTTTACCTCTAGATTCATCCTCATAATTTTCTAAACTGCTTACATGCATTGTCCTTCTCCTTTTTATTGGAATGTTTATGGTCTTCTTTACCCTATTATTAGTTTTTTGTGTAGGTTCTTTCTTTACCTTTACCAATCTCCCAAAATTTCTCTGTGTAATAGGTGCTTCCACCTCTATTTGACCCCTAGGTTGTTCATTCCTTGTTCTGAATGGTTGCACTTTTGTAACTATTGCATAAGGTGCATTAGGGGCCTGCGCACAAGATTGTACTATTGTCACACATTCTAAAGGTCCTCCAACAACAATGGGAATTGCTACCAACACTTAGTCTATCGACCTTATTTCATCTCCAGTGCAATGCCTTTTATCTTGTCAAACTCTTTCCTAGTCATGCTCGATTCTTTAAGGATGGAATCTATCTCCTTTTCTAACTTTTTCTTTCTTTCTTTGCTATGTAGTTTAGATAGAACTATTCTTTTTTTATCCTCATATGTTCCCCATCTAGGGTGCTCTGTGTCCTCAAATTCAAGTATAATCAGTGCATACCCTTCTAGGAGCTCTGTGATCATCTCATATCCCATAGGCTCTATAAATTGTATTCTTTGTAGTAAAGCTTCCATGTAGGTGTTTTATATTTCCACCATGAAATGTAGTTCTTCCTTGTGTTTCTCTATAATAGAGGGAGGTATTCTATACCTCTATTTTATTTCATACTAGAAACTCTTCATCATCCTTTCAATGTTGTTATCTCTGACATTTTCTGGCTTTGATCTATAGCATTGTGTCACCAGTTTCATTGTGCCCTCACTACTATACCAATTTATCAATCCAAGAAACTTCCTTGTAGCATAGAATAATAAATGAGTCAGTAAGGACTTAAATATGAAAAGTACATTCTTTTTCTTTTTCAACTTTGCAATGTTATCCAATAATTGCAATATGATAATCTCACATAAATTAAACTTTCCATAACATAAGTTGCACGTAAAAATCTAGTTGGTACTAAGTTAACCCTTGATCCATGGTTTAACTTGTATCCTAATATCATGGTTAACAACTTTATTCTTTTATCTTGAATGGGATACACCTTCATGTTTCTTTCGTCACACTTTGTCTTTAGGCTTTGTCAACCATCTTTCTGACATTGTTCTTGTTAACAGAATTGCAACCTTCATTACTTAATCTCATGATCTTGTGAATTAGGTCATTGTCAATAACAATCTTCTCATCACCTAACCAAAATATGTCACTAAGTACCCTACTCAAAATGATTCAAGTCTAATTGTTTTGTAATTAAAATAATTCCTAGGGTCATACAATTCAATTCTCTACTATGCTTTGTTCTGCACTATTAAATACCCATACTGGTATTTTAATCATAACTCACATCATATTGTTCGTACACATCTATGCACTAGCACACATCATCATGATACTAACATGAAGCTTCCTTCAACTAGGCATAAGCCAACTCTCAATGAGTCATCTGTACACTTAACATATGTTCTCTGTGTTGCTATAAACGATCTAACACTTAGACAATTTTCTAACTCTAAATGCATAAATAAAATTTTGAATGTATGTTTCCATAATGATAATCATCAAGACATCTATCTGACCATATTATCAATAGAAATAATATTATATTAGAATTGTTTTCCCCAAGTATTAGGGCTTAGTGTCTAGAAGCTTCTAGGGTGGTAAATTTTTCCTATATAAGGAACACTCATAAGTTGTCTAGGATAGTTCTAGGTGATTGTTGTAGCTCTATCTTGCACACTATTATAAGGAAGGTGCCCATGTGGGTTTTCATATTGTAATTCTATAATTCTACATTTGTGGCAATAATAAGAAGCTAGTATTTTTTTCTCTTAATTATTATTATATTTATTATTTTGTGTGTTATGGCATTAAGGGGAGTACCCTTCATCAAGTGATATTTGTGAGCTACAAAAAGACTCTTAAGGTATGTGCATGGTACACACAATTTTGGCCTTTGTTATTCTCTCAATGATAAACTTTTGAGCTTGTTAGTTACATGAATTTTGATTAGGCCAATTTAGTAGATGATAGAAAATCAACCTCTAGTTATATTTTTTCACTTAGTTTTTGAGTTGTTTCATGTAGTAAAATACAAGCAAGTGTGGCTCCCTCTTTTGCAGAAGAAAAGTATATTGCTGCAGCAACCACCAATTGTCAAGCAAGATGGATTAGAAAAATTCTAGAATATTTGTATATGGTTCAAGAACATCCTACAACAATTTTTTGTGATAACAATGGTGTCATTACAATGACCAAGTTTCATTCCAATGACCAAGAATCCATTGTTTCATGCTAAATCAAAGCACATTGAAATCCTCTACCATTTCATTTGAGATTTATTTCTGAATGGTATAGTGGAGTTATAGTTTTTCACAACCTCTAAGAAAGTTGTTGATATCTTCAAAAAAGTTCTGACTACTACTTGTTTGAATACCTTGAAGAATCAACTTGGTCTCATCCCCATTGTTCATACAGTGAAGGATTGAAGGCCTACACTCACCACTCACTACTCATGCACGTGTTTGCATTCACAATTTGTGAAGCTTTAGTTTCATCACATGTTCCACTACATCATGTACATGGATTTTAATTTAGATTTGTTTAATTATTTCATGCTCAATAAAATTGCATGTTGTAGTTAGCTTCCTAGGCATCATTTTTAATTATTTCTACATAGTATGAAAAACTATGATTATCATGCAATCTCTTTGTGTGGTCTTGGTTAGTTCAATGAGAAGACATTTTAGTTTTTCATTATAATGTACTCTTTAATTCTAGAACATACATTCAATTAAAAATGCATTTTTTATTTTGATCTCTGTTGTTTGTTGTTCATGCTCTATTTTCTTCTTTCACTTCATCAGTATAACATAAGAACTTTTATTTTAGATCTTCAAAAATTTCTCACACATTCAATTTATAGTTTAAATATGAATCACAAGAATAAATGAATTTATGCAATAATGGGAACCTGGTAATGGACACAATATAGACCATTGCACAATATACACCACTGCAAGTTTGTTTGCCTCCTCAATCTTTTCCTATCTATTCTCCCCTTTTTCTCAGCTCTCCAGCTCTAAGAAATCTTTACCAAAATGTTGCATAGCTCATCATGAATCAATCCTATTAGAAATTTGATGTGACATTGGTTCATTAATCCTAGAGCCAAATGCCCACCTACCCTCCTGATGCTCATTAACTTAGTAGGCAAGTTTGAATTTGAAAAGAGAGGGAAAAAATTTTCAATCCAAACAAAAGGAATGAATCTCATTCATTCGATCAGTCTGAAGGAAGTAGACAAGGGAGACGTGTAGAGCATAAAACAAAGAAGGAAAATGTAATGTCCCCCTTTTGACAAGCACTAGGTACTTGTTTTTTTTAGCCTTTAATTTTCCTCGGAGGCTAAAAAGGGAAGAAATAAAGGGGAAAAAAATATTAGATTAATTACTTATAAGGTTATTAAAAATAAAATATTAAAAAGTAACCTTATATTTAATTAATTTAATATTAAAGTGACTAAAGTAATAAAATATCAAAAAGTCACTTAAAAGAATAAAGTAATAGATTATTCTAGAAGTTTCTTGAAGTTACTTATGAATTCTTTATAACGAGCGTTTAGGGGGGTGTTTGGGACATCTTGAGTTGCATATTCATCTATTATGTCGAGAGCTTTAGTGCTTGCAGGTTTTCGTGAGGGTTTGAAGACTCTAAGGTGTTAATTTTGGTTGTGAGATATCAACCCTAGTTGGAGGAGTGGAAGTGGTATTCAGCCATTTCAAGTTGAGCATAATTTGTATACTCAGACTACTTGAGGGTTTGAGATTTTGAAAGTAGAACCGACAAAATAGATCTAAAAAAGTAGTCTGAAAAAGAAAATTTGAAAAAGAAGTCTAAAAAAGCATGGTAAAAAAGCAAAGACAAAAAAATAGTTTGAAAAAGCAGATCCAAAAAAGAAATCTGAAAAAGAAAATTAGAAAAAAGGAAAGCCAAAAAGCATGTCATCTCAGCTACTTATTCCAAGTTGTTTTGGTATTTACATTTGGAAATTGTAGATGGATACATTTGAGAAGTAATATATGTCTTTTTTCTACCAAAGTATTCAGTCATTGTGAACATTGAAGTATTGAAGGGAAATCAACTTAATTCAGTTGTTCAGTTTGTATGCCAAATGTTTGTAAAACCATCTCATTGCATAGTCATAGGATGCATACCAAGTTTTTGTGAAAATACCTCTTGGCTATAGGTGTGCATTTCACATCAGAATTTCATGTACTTGCATTTGGAAAATAATAAAAAGAAGTTGCATAGCATTTTGATTTCCAATTAGTTATTTTGCAATCATTTGTATTCATCAATATCATTGGCATTCAAAAATCATAACAAAACAAAAAACATCAGCAAACTGAGGCTGCAAGGGAAGTATTTGACAAAATTCCTAAGGTAGAAAAATAGGGATAAAACTTCAAAAATTGTCAAGGCACTTTACTGTGGTATCAGAGCAGTTTCCTGGCAACCTGATTGGCTTATTTCAGATTGAATTCAATTATTAGTATGGCTTTAACAAGAGACAAAGATTTGGAAGAAAGAGTGCACAATGTAAAGAAGAAATTAGATTGTCCATTTTAGTGAATAGAGGATCTTCCAAGAAATTTGGAAGAGTTGAAAGCTTATTTAGGCAAGTTTGATCAGTCAAGACCCGATGCTGTGCAAATAGCTTTATCTTGAGCATTTGGTTCGTTGGTTAAGCTCTAATTATTGAGACATCATGATGAGGTAATAAGACATACAAATCTCTCTTGCATTAGTGAAATCATGAGGATAATAGCTAGCCTTAATTCTTATGATGATTAGATTATGAGAGAGGTACTTCATGCCATGATAAAAAGCTTCAAAAAGTTGGACAACATCCGAGACCCTTATTTCACAAAGAGGGCAAGATTACTTGAAGTATTTGCAAGGTGTAGATTTAAAAATATTATCCTGGCAATAAGTTGTATTGGTGACATTTGCAGGATGTTTAATACATTTTGGAATATTATGGACAAGTTTCATCCCAGCATGGTATGGGCATCGATGCACTCCATCATGTTCAAAATCCTGTTTGAGGAGGAGGATGAAATTTCTAAAGTTTTGGCAGAAGACTTATGTAATGTTTGGACAAAAGAGAGGAATTTGTCACCTATGGAATGTAGGTGGTTAAAGAGTCTGATTGATAGGTACAAGGATTGTACCTTCCAGATGACAGGTAGAAACTTGTATGAGGAGTTTAACAGACATGCGGATTTGATACAGGGAGACATTAGCACATCTTTAGGTAATGGTTTATCTACATCAATCTTCATAGGCAGAAGGGGTTACAAATGTTGTGCAAGTTGAGCTAGTTCCATTAGAAGGTGATATCACAACCACACCGGATTTCATGATTGACACAGATAGTGATTCCAGTACAGTTATGTTGGATGAAGTTACAATAGTTGAGGATACTGTCATGTTTGAGGATAGTACAATTGTTAAGACAGTGATCATTTAGGACTTTGCAGAAAATGAGTATTAGGGATAGTTGGATGCTTCTTCATATGAGATAGAGCCTAGTAGTTCTTCACTTGGTTTGGCAAGCCAGCTGAAGACAAGGGACAAGGATATTGTTGCAGATTTATCTCATCATGACAAGATGCATGGATTGATTGAGAATCACATTTGGATGATTCAACTACAAGAGAGATAGAAAGGAGTCACAACAAGTTCTTCTTGTGATGACTTACAGTAGATCAGGGAAGGCATGGAGGCAATGAAGGTAAGTTACATACACCAAATTTTAGATCACGATCATCTCCTTAATCTTGCACAGATCTATTTAGATGCATTGAAGAAGGAGGAGGAGAAGGTTGACTGGCTTTCTCATGAGCTAGAGGATACTCAAAATTCCTTGGTATGTACTCAGTTGGCTCTCCAGGATTTCGAGAGACATGTGGATGAGCTTTGTCTTGAGGTGAGCATAGTTTGGGAGTTAGTGCATATAGCAAGGACTCAGTTTCCTTTTATAGTTGGGTCACATGTTGATGATGATATGAGTATGTCTAGCATTCACACTCTGGATTCAGAGATTGTAGACAAGTGTGTGAAGTCATTTGGTATTGATCACATTACTCAGGTGAGAAGTTTACTTGAATTTCCAGTTGGTTTTCATTCATGGATTAGATGTTGGGATCCTTATCTTGGTACTTGGGATTGTTTTGACTAGAGATATCTATCATTCTTTGGTAGTAGTATCTACTACACCATCATGGACTTGATTAGTAGTTTTTCGGGTGCAGCTCTCATCCATGCCAGTAGCTTGCTTGATGCTACAATTAGTTTTTACACATCTTGGGCATTGTTCATGTATCTAGTTGACCATTCTTGTTGGAATGGGTTGATGATCTCTCAGATATGACAAAATTTATAGAAGAGTCCCAGGATCTGATTATTATAGATGACACCTAGGGGGATGTAGTGGACAGTTTTGAGAACTTAGTCTCCTTAGTAGTTTCTTTTGATATGGAGGTTTTTTATGTTGATGCTTCAGTCGCTTCATTTGATGATATGAGTTCAGTAGTTGGTCTACAAAATTTGGATGGCATTATTATAGATGATAGCTATTCTAAGGTTACTCCTTTGGATAGTGTACCAGGGGTAGAGTTTAGGAGTTTGACCAGCCAACACAATCATGTGTCTAGTCAGCTGAGAGTTAGTGAGAGACATTTCTAGTGCTTGTGAGCATTTCAATGTTGCTCATCAGTTGTTAGTAGTTTATGGATGGGGTTCTCCTACTAGTGATGAGCAAGGAGGCAGTTATCTTTCCACTCTTTATGGGAGGCTATCTAGATTCTAAGATAGAATTATATGCAGTTGGTAGCCAATAGAGATTATCTTATGGAGTGGGGCAGTATAGCATATGATGCATTACTGGTCAAGGAAGATGAGGTGAATGAGCTTACTCAGTAGCTCGAGCTGACTTCTAAGTTCCTTAAGAGTACACAGTTGGCTTTTAAGGAGTCACATTTTCATTTAGCTGAGGTGACCATGAAGTTAGAGTGACTTCAATCATTGCCAGATTCTGTATAGTCATAGACCGCGATGTTTGATGATCCAAGGATGTCCATGGTCAAGGTTGATAAAGGCAATAGAGATGAGGATATATCTCTCCTCGATACTAGTATTGGCATGTTTGGTTAATTTCCACTAGAGGTAGGATCAATTGAGTTTGGCGCTACAACTGAGCATGGTGGTATGTTTGACTTGGTGGTGGTCTCTACCATGGATGCTGTCATGTCCCCTTTTCAAATAATTAAAAAATAATAATCTTTGCTAAGGTAGGCAGGCCCAAGAAAGTGAAGTTTCGGAAAAAGGGAGTTAATCTTTGGAAACCGTTGGACTAATAAATGATAATTATTATTAAAATATGTTTCATTAACCTCTCTTGGACGTGAGTTACAGTTATGCCCTTTTTAAAGAGGTTTGGAGGCATTTTGGGGGGATTCCAGAACTTGATTTTTGCTCATTCTTTGTTATTCTTCAGAGGCTGCCAAACCTGTGGAGAAGGAGACCCAAGAACGGGAGTTTGCAGGTTTCCAGGGAGACCCAAGAACGGGAGTTTGCAGGTTTCTAGGAAGGCTAAGGATGGGAGTTTGAAGCCATTCCATGTGCATGCTCATACAGAGTTTGCCTTTGTGCTGAACAGTGCAGATTTGTGAGTTTTCGGGTGTATTTTTGTAAGAGTTTGGTGTTTCCGGTTGAGTATTTCATATCAGTTTTGGTTGCTGCTGTATTTTATACTTTAAGCTGTTAAAATAGAGCTGAATATATATATTGGGACATGATTAAACTTCTGAGATAGATTATTAGTGTTCTTGTGGTGTTTCCGGGCATATTTTGTGCTATTTCGGGAGCCCGATGAGCATAGTTTTGGTCCTACATTTTTGAGCTGTTGTGTAAAGGCTATACGGATCTGGAAATGTCAATTTGTAGGCTGTTATGCTGCTGAAAGTTCTATAAAAATTTCCATTTTCAGATTCATTAATAATTTGTGAAGTTGTGAAGCTTTTAGCACTATTTTCAACATACCCGATTTGGGGTTTCTTGAGGAATTTGGTGGATCTTTGGGATATTAGCTATTTGATTTTAAAGATCTGATTAAAGGTTGGAAATAGCATAAAAAAATCAGAAAAGGGATATTTCAGTGGTATCAGAGCCATGATCTTGCCAGCCTGAGGGTTTGTAGAAGTTGCAGGTCAGTTTTGACAACTACCCAGATCTTGCATGTCAGTTTTGACAACTACCCAGATTTTGCATGTCATAATTTATGGTTGCATGTTTCTTCTAATCAGATGCATGTTAAAATTTATGGTTACATTCTACTTCTAATCATTTTCATGTTAGTTCTTGGTGAATTTGGTGGTTGTAGAAGTTTGCATTTCAGTTTTGACAAGTACCCAGATCTTGCATGTCAATTTTGACAACTACCCAGATCTTGCATGTCATAATTTGGTGGTTGAATGTTGCTTCTAATCAGTTGCATGTCCAAATCTATGGTTTCATGCTACTTCTAATCATTTGCATGTTAGTTCTTGGTGAATTTGGTGGTTGTAGAAGTTTGCATGTCAGTTTTGACAACTACCCAGATCTTGCATGTCAGTTTTGACAACTACCCAGACCTTGCATGTCATAATTTGGTGGTTGCATGTTGCTTCTAATCAGTTGCATGTCCAAATCTATGGTTGCATGCTACTTCTAATCATTTGCATGTTAGTTCTTGGTGCTTGAAGAAGTTATATCCTATTGGGGTTACACTCTACTTTATCCAGAATGGACAGGTATAGTACAGAGTCTCAGAGGGAACGATTTTGGACAATTGATAGCCAGAGTCAAAATAGTAGAAAGGATGGTTATTTAGACATTCGAGATAAACTTATGAAAATAAGCCATGACATGTCTAAACAGTTGGTTGAGCACCACCGTATAAATGACATGTTATCTGACCCAGCTAAGGTGGATAAGTTGACTGGATTTCTATTTGGCAGATTTTCTCACAGGACAGATGACACAATTCACAAGAACTTGCATGAGGAGTCTGAGAAACTAGCTGATAGCCAGGTAGAGGTCTCAGATTCTACTCTGCCACAGGAGGTGGTGGGAAAGGATATCACACAGATTGATAGTAAGAGTCAACTTGATACTCAAATTGAGACAATTGTTTACAGGTCGTCAAAGGGTGATGCCACAGGTATTCAAGATGGTATAGTTACAACAGGCAGTGACTACAGTGTAGTGGGTTCAGATGATGATTATGAGGATGTTGTTGTGCAGGATGGTGAGATACCTGGTAGAGATGAGCAGACATTGAGCATTCATGACTTTGCTGAGAAAGAGTACCAGGCACAGTTAGATGCTTCATCACATGAGGTTGAGGCTGGTAGTACTTCACATGATTTGTCCAGCCAGCTGAAGGTGAACCAAGATAGTATTGTGACTTCATTATCTCATCATGACAGGTATGTGGAGTTAGTTGGTATTGGTCATATTACTCAGGTGAGGTGTTTGCTTGAGTTACCAGTTGATTCTAGTTTACGGATATGGACTCGAGATTGTTATATTGGCATTTGGGATTCAGTTGACTGGAGATCTTTAACACTTTTTGGTAGCAGTGTTTGTTTGGGTGCTATCATGGATTTGATTAGTAGATTACACGGTGTTGTCTTTTCTTGTGCCAGTATCTTGTTTGATGTTGGTATTAGTTTTTATACACCAATGTTGGGCTTTGTTCATATATCCAGTCGACCATACTTGTTGGAATGTGTTGATGATATTTCATATTTGGCAGTGTGTATAGATGAGTCCCAGGATCATATTGGCATTGATGACATCCAGGAGGATGCAGTGGGCAATTTTGAAGACTTAGTTTCCTCGGGTACAGAGGAGTTGGACAGCAATGCTAATGTTTTTGATACTCCGTATGTTGATATGAGCTTTAGATTTGATTCACAGGATATGGATGGTAATACTCTAGAGACTAGTAACTTTGAGGACACTCCTTCAGACAGTGCATCAGAGGAGGTTTGTAGGAGACAGTCAAGCCAGTGCCATCATGTGTCTAATCAGTTGAGAGTTAGTGACCAAGACATTGCTATCACTTGCCAACATTTCGATGCTGCTCGTCAGTTGTTAGCAGTTTATGGATGGGGTTCTCCTACTAGTGATGAGCAGGGAGGAAGTTATCTTTCCTTGACAGAGATCCGCTCTTTATGGGAGGCTATTCGGATTTTGAGACAAAATTATATGCAGTTGGTAGCCGACAGAGATTATCTTATGGAGTGGGGCAGTACAGCATATGATGCATTGTTGGCCAAGGAAGATGAGGTGAGTGAGCTTACTGAGCAGCGTGAGGTGACTTCTGAGATTCTTGAGAGTACACAGTTGGCTCTCAAGGAGTCACAATTTTATTTGGCTAAGGTGACCATGGAGTTAGAGCGACTACAATCTTCACCTGATTCTATACAGTCACAAGCAGTGGTGTTTGGTGATCCGAGGATGTCCATGGCCGAGATTGTCAAAGACAGTGGAGATGGGGATGCATCCATTCTTGATACTAACATTGGAATATCAGGTTCATTCCCACTAGAGTTAGGTTTAGTTGAGTTGGGTATTGTAGCAGATTGTTGTATGCCTGACATGGTGGTGGCATCTAGTACTGAAGGCACAGAGACTAGAGATGTATCAAAGATCATGTGTGATGTTGGTGAGTCGGCAGTTGGCATGGTTCCTGCTAGTAATACTACTCCCTTGGTGATATCTTTGGAGGTAGTAGTTAGTTCCAACATGGTTAATGATCAATTGCAGTTAGTTTCATCTAGATTACAGTCTAAGCCACTGACTGAGATTGGCGCATTCTATCGGCATTACACTATGAGGTATGCTCATCAATTTACCTTTGATGACCATGTTGATGAGATAATGATACAGAGATGTACTTTGGTTCCTAGTACTTATCATCAGTTATGGGACAATTTGATGCCTCAAGATGAGAGTTGTGATGGGCATGACATGGCAATAGGTTCTACAGTTGAAAGCTTGATAATACATGACTTAGAGCAGGAGTTTCAGAGTGATGCTTCAGCAGGTGTTGTTATTGATTCTACTCCTTTGGCTATGACATCTCCTGACTTAGCCGGTGATCAGTCACAGTGGGTTGTATCACTTGTTCATGGAGAGTTGTTGACTAAGGTTGGTTTTTTTTTATCAACATTATATTGCAAGGTATGTACATCAGTTAGCATTTGATCCTTGTGTTGAGGAGTTGATGGCAGGAAGATTTGGTTTGGGTTCCAATTCTTGCTATTTATCTTGTGATGGCTTTTCACCATCAGGGGTGCATGGTAGTTATGGTTATGAGATAGTGGCCAGTGATTTGCAAAGTTGTGTTGACTACAGGAGTTGTATAGTGTGTGGATTCTCCATACTTGGTACAGTTTCATTCGAGAGCATTCACCATTGTTGCAGAGTTGGATTGTGCATTCTGTATAGGCCAGTGGGATGCGTTGATGGTATTTACTGTGTTGGTAGTTTGATTTGTCCACTTTGCTTGGGTTCTGATGTTCTAAGAGTTTGTGCCTCATGGGTTTTTGACTGTGGTAGTGGTGATTTTGGATTTTGGTTGAGCTATAATTGTCAGTTTGATTATGGATTCATCTTGCTCATATTGCAGAGGATATTGCAGGAGCCTATGTTAATTGGTAGTAATATAGTTCATGACTACATTTGGGATCCAGGTGGATTGATTGGTTTATTGTTTATCCATTGCTTGAGGACAAGCAATGTTTGGGAGGGGAGGACTTGTCATGTCCCCTTTTCAAATAATTAAAAAATAATAATCTTTGCTAAGGTAGGCAGGCCCAAGAAAGTGAAGTTTCGGAAAAAGGGAGTTAATCTTTGGAAACCGTTGGACTAATAAATGATAATTATTATTAAAATATGTTTCATTAACCTCTCTTGGACGTGAGTTACAGTTATGCCCTTTTTAAAGAGGTTTGGAGGCATTTTGGGGGGATTCCAGAACTTGATTTTTGCTCATTCTTTGTTATTCTTCAGAGGCTGCCAAACCTGTGGAGAAGGAGACCCAAGAACGGGAGTTTGCAGGTTTCCAGGGAGACCCAAGAACGGGAGTTTGCAGGTTTCCAGGAAGGCTAAGGACGGGAGTTTGAAGCCATTCCATGTGCATGCTCATACAGAGTTTGCCTTTGTGCTGAACAGTGCAGATTTGTGAGTTTTCGGGTGTATTTTTGTAAGAGTTTGGTGTTTCCGGTTGAGTATTTCATATCAGTTTTGGTTGCTGCTGTATTTTATACTTTAAGCTGTTAAAATAGAGCTGAATATATATATTGGGACATGATTAAACTTCTGAGATAGATTATTAGTGTTCTTGTGGTGTTTCCGGGCATATTTTGTGCTATTTCGGGAGCCCGATGAGCATAGTTTTGGTCCTACATTTTCGAGCTGTTGTGTAAAGGCTATACGGATCTGGAAATGTCAATTTGTAGGCTGTTATGCTGCTGAAAGTTCTATAAAAATTTCCATTTTCAGATTCATTAATAATTTGTGAAGTTGTGAAGCTTTTAGCACTATTTTCAACATACCCGATTTGGGGTTTCTTGAGGAATTTGGTGGATCTTTGGGATATTAGCTATTTGATTTTAAAGATCTGATTAAAGGTTGGAAATAGCATAAAAAAATCAGAAAAGGGATATTTCAGATGCCAAGGAGACTAGTGATGTTGTATCAGAGATCATATGTGATGTTGGTGAGCTGACAATTAGCATGGTTCTTGCTAGTGACACTACCCCCTTGGCAATGTCTTCGGAAGTAGTAGTTAGTTCCAATGTGGTTAGTGATCAGTTGCAGTGGGTTGCATCACCTGTGTATGGCAAGCTATCGACTGAGGTTAGTTATTATAATCAGCATTATACTACAAGGTATGTTCATCAGTTTGCACTAGATCTAGGTGTTGAGGACTTGGTGGCCAATAGATTTGGTTTGGGTTCTATTTCTTGCTATTTATCCTGTGATGACTATTTTCCATCAGTGATGCATGGGATTTATGGTCATGTGACAATGGCCGATGATTTATAGAGTTGTGCTAATTGCAGTAGGTGTAAAATGTGTGGATTTTCTGTATTTGGTGCATTTTCATGCAGGAGTGGTCAACATTGTAGCAGAGTTGGAGTGTCCATTCTGCATAACATGGTGGGTTGTGTGGTTGGTGTTGGCAGTTTGAGTTTCTCACTCTACTTGGGTTTTGATCTTTTGAGAGTTTGTGTCTCATGGGTTTTTGACTATGGCAGTAGTGGATTTGGAGTTCAGTTGCGCAGTGGTTCATGATCCATTCATGGTTTCCTCTTGGTTATATTTTAGAGGTTATCACTGGAGCCTACATTGTCTAACAATAGTATGGTTCATGACTACATTTGGGATCTAGGTTGAATGACTGGTTTGTTGTTCGGCCATTGCTTGGGGACAAGCAATTTTAGGAAGGGTGGACTATAATGTCCCCTTTTTGACAGGTACCAGCTACTTGTTTTTTTTAGCCTTTAATTTTCCTCGGAGGCTAAAAAGGGAAGAAATAAAGGGGGAAAAATATTAGATTAATTACTTATAAGGTTATTAAAAATAAAATATTAAAAAGTAACCTTATATTTAATTAATTTAATATTAAAGTGACTAAAGTAATAAAATATCAAAAATTCACTTAAAAGAATAAAGTAATAGATTATTCTAGAAGTTTCTTGAAGTTACTTATGAATTATTTATAAGGAGCCTTTGGAGGGGCATTTGGGACATCTTGAGTTGCATAATCATCTATTGTGCCAAGAGCTTTAGTGCTTGTAGGTTTGCTTGAGGGTTTGAAGACTCTAAGGTGTCAATTTCAGTTGTCAGATATCAACCCTAGTTGTAGGAGTGGAAGTGGTATTCAGCCATTTCAAGTTGAGCATAATTTGTATACTCAGACTACCTGAGGGTTTGAGATTTTGAAAGGACATCCGAAAAAATAGATCCAAAAAAGCAGTATGAAAAAGCAGATCTGAAAAAGTAGTCTAAAAAAGAAAAGCAAAAAAGTAGAGCTAAAAAAGTAGTCTAAAAAACAGAAAGCCAAAAAGCATGTCATCTTAGCTACTTATTCTAGGTTCTTTTGGTATTTACATTTGGTAATTGTAGATGAATACATTTGACACGTAATATATGTCTTTTTGTTACCAAAGTATTCAGTCATTGTGAACATTGAAGTATTGAAGGGAAATCAACATAATTTAGCTATTCAATTTGTATGCAAAATGTTTGTAAAAATGTCTCATTGCATAGTCATAGGATGCATACCAAGTTTTTTTTAAAATACCTCTTGGCTGTAGGTGTGCATTTTACATCAGAATTTCATATACTTGCATTTGGAAAATAATAAAAAGAAGTTGCATATCAATTTGATTTCCAATTAGTTATTTTGCAATTATTTGTATTCATCAATATCATTGGCATTCAAAAATCATAGCAAAACAACAAACATCAGAAAACTGAGGCTGCAAGGGAAGTGTTTGACAAAATTCCTAAGGCAGAAAAATGGGGATAAAACTTCAAAAATTGTCAAGGCACTTTACAGAAATAGATTAGTAGGTCAGTTCAGAGGATAGAAGGAAGGTGCATTATCATAGCACATGTTGAATCTCTCTATTATTCTATAAGTTAATTTTGGTTTGTCCTGTGAAGGAGTGATTGCTCTAGGCATATTGTATGCATCCTTTAATGTTGTAAGTTTAAGATGAGGTTTTAATAGTTCAAGTATTTTGTAGTTTTCTAGTTAAAGCCGAATGCTCCCATATTTTGTAATAGTTTTTAACCTAGTTGAATAGAATGCAAGAAAGCATGCATACTTTTCCATCTAGTTGTAGTTGGCTCATTGTTGTCTCCTTTTTGTTTTCTATTCCATGCATAGTATTTGAGAAGTTCATACTTGCAAGTTTTGTTGTTATCCTCTTGAGTTTTAATAATGGAAATGTTAAGATAGAAAGTCTATAGATAGATCACTCAGTACACTCCTTAACTGAGCTTTTCCTCTGTGAACTTTCTTTTGTAATATGTGTTGTCTCTACAGAGTCCACTGAGCAGCTATCATTCTTATCGAGTTCACTTGGTGCCTTTGTTGATTGAGTTCTCTAGGTCTTTGTGTTTTTTGAGTGTTGAGCATGTCGAGCTCCACCTTCCCTTTGTTGACCAAGCTCACTCGACATCCACTATGCCAAGCTCCACCTCCTTTTGGTGACCATGCACACTTGACATCCTCTAGTGTCTAGTTTTTCTTATTGGCAAGCTTACTCAGCTTCTTTGTGTGTCAATTCACTTGGCACCATCTACTTGTCACTTGGCATCCTATTGTACTTGGCATCTTGTTGTGCTGAGTGAAACTATCACTCAATTTTGATTGTTTGTCAAGAAAATTTTTAAGTTTGTGAAGTTGAACTATTTACACAGTATTAGAGCTTCGAGGCCCCACATCTATAGTGAGTTAGCAACTTTTTTTTATGGGTATAGCTAACATGGAAAGAGATGTAGGAAAGTTATGGCAGCAACCATCATCCTTTAATGGACAGAATTATGATACATGGGAAAGGAAGATGAAAATCATAATGGTAGCTAATGATTTGTGGGATTTTTGTGATTAATGGATTTAATAACATTACTGTCCTAACAATATATTTTTCCCTCACAAAGCCACAAAACATTTAGTTGAAGGATTCAATAAGGAAGGATGCGAAAGCACTAAGTTTGATTGAGGCAGCAATCACAGAGACTATCTTTTCCAAGATTGCAACAGAAAATTATTCAAAGGAAGCATGGGATATCCTTGAGATGAACTTCAAGGGGACTAATAAGGTCAGGGTAGTGAAACTATAGATGATCAAAAGAGAGTTTGAGAACCTTCAAATGAAAGAAACTCATGAATCTCCACTTTGATAAACTAGCTCAAATCAAATGGAGAAGATTATGAAGAGCAAAGGATTGTGGAAAAGATATTGAGGAGTTTACCTCAAAAATATGACAACCTTGTGATGACCATTGAGGAAGCAAAGGACCTCACCGCATTGACCATGGATGAGTTGATGAGAGTTCTTCAAACCCATGAGTACTAGATTAATTGACCAACAACAAATCACAAGAGTAGTCTTTCAAGGCTCAAGAGAATTCAAGAGGAAAGGGGAGAGAAAGAAATGACTCTAGTAGAGGCTCGAGAGATAGAGGTCATGGAATGAATGGCCAAAGGAATGCTGGTGTAGAAAGTTCAAGATGAACTAGCAATCAAGAGGGAGCAACCACCTCTCAAAATAACTCTAGAGGAGGTAAGAAGAATTATGACTCCAATAAAAGCAATGTAGAATGCTCCTACTATCATAGGCATGTACATTATGCTAGTGAATGTTGGAAGAAGTAGGGTGATTAGTCAAAGCAGAATGCAAATGTGACTGATGTAAACATGGGAAATGCAAACAATCCTATAGTCTTCATCATATGCAACATTCATGAAGAAGAAAACCCTGAGGTATGGTACCTAGACACTTGTAGAAATCACATGAGTGGTAATGAAAGTTTATTTTCTTTCATTGATAAGACTTTTTAGTCAAAAATTAAGATGGCAAATAATGGAATGATTCTCATAGTGGGAAAAGGATCAATCATAGTCCGCACCAAGCAAGGTGAGAAGAAGGAGATATAGAATGTATATTTTGATCCCAGTATGAAGCAAAATTTGACGAGTGTCTAACAACTCACTCAAAATGGTTACAAGGTGCTAATGGAAAATGACAAGTGTTTCATTCATGAAAAGGATGAGAGTAATAAATTACTTGTAGCAATTCAAATGGCAAAGAACTTGATGTTCCCTTTTAGGATAGAGACATGTTTCTCTTCTCAAATTAGCGTTGCACCTCCCAAGCATGCATGTACAACAATACATCAACAAGTAGCTCTCAGGAGTGTGATTGAAGACTCCTCCAAGCTTTTCCATCTTAGGTATGGACATCTTGGCCTTAATGATTTAAAATTTTTGTATGTAGATGATTTGCCAAGCATATTAGATTCCTCTGACAAGTGTGAGGCTTTCATTTTGGTTAAGCAACATAGGCTTCCTTCTAACTCTAGAAATTCTAGAAGGGCTAAAGCACAATTAAAATTGGTGCATTCAGATTTAGTAGGCCCTATGAAAACTATATCAATTAGGGGGACTACTTATATTATGACATTTATAGATGATTTCAGTCATAAGACATGGGTGTATTTTTTGAAGACCAAATCTTAAACATTTGAAAATTTGTTGAATTTAAAATCCTGGCTGAAAAAGAATGTGGATGCCATGTAAAGGTCCTTAGGTCAGATAGAGGAGGGGAGTATACCTCCAATTTGTTTGTAATTTTTTGTAGGAAGAATGACATCAAGCAGGAGCTTACAACAAGTTATACTCCGAGTTAAAATGGAGTGGCTGAGAGAAGGAACATGACCATTATTGAAATGGAAAGAAGCATGATGAAAGAAAAAGGGCTCCCAATTGAATATTGGGGAGAGGTTGCAGCAAAAATAGTATATTTGATTAATCAGTGTCATACAAAGTCAGTTCATGGCAAGATTCCTCTTGAGGAATTCTCAAGGAATAGATGGAGAGTTGAACACTTGAGAGTGTTTAAATGTGTAGAATATGCACATGTGTGAAAGAAACAAAGGAAAAATCTAGATGACAATGGTGTGAAGTGTATCTGAATGGGTTACAACTTAGAATCAAAGGCTTATAGATTGTATGATCTGATCACTAAGAAGATCATCATTTCAAGAGATGTGGAGTTTCTTGAAAATTAGCCATGGCATGGCTCAGTTGATGAATCCTCAAGCATTGCAATCAAAGTGTGAAGTATTAATGAGGAAGAAGATGACATCGGTGATCAAAGAGATAATAGAGCAACAAACATGGATTGCAGAAAAAGAAAAAAAAGGAAAGCAGCCTCTAACATGGATAGGCCCAAGATAGTATGCAAAGTAATAGCAGCAACAATACTAATAATTTAGATCCCACTCTCACCTCCCTATTGCCAGGAAAGACTAAGAGTCTAAGGGAGATATAATAAGATGAAAGGTATGAGGAAGATTGTAATGAGAGTGTTAATTTTACATTATGTTTTCATAGTGATCCAATTTACTTTGAAGAAGCTATAAAGGAAGAGATGGTGTAATATCATGGATGAGGAAATAGATGCTATTGAAAGAAATGAGACATGGGAGTTAACTATTTTGCCTTCCAAGAAGAAGTAATTGGAGTGAAATGGGTTTACAAAACCAAGTGCAATGCTAAAAGAAAAATAGATAGCCATAAGGCATGTTTACTGGTCAAGGGGTACAAGCAGTAGTATGGAAAATATTATGATGAGACAATATGCCCTAGTTGCAAAACTAGAAACTGTGCATACTATCATAGCATTTATAGCTCAGCACAAACGAAAGTTATATCAAATGGATGTGAAGTCAACCTTCTTGAATGATGTATTGGAAGAAAAGGTTTATGTGGAGCAACCACCTGGTTATGAAGTCCCAGGTGAATAATACAAAGTGTACATATTGAAGAGAGCTTTATATAGGCTCAAGCAAGCTCTAATTGGCATGGTATAGTAGGATTGACTCATACTTGATAAGCAATGGCTTTAGAAAAAGTGATGTTGAGCCCACTCTCTACATTAAGGAAACAAATGGTAAAGTGTTGATCATTATCTTGTATGTCGATGACTTAATCTTCACTAGAAATGATAGTTTCCTAATTGGTGAGTTCAAAGAGGCCATGAAGAATGAATTTGAGATGACAAACCTAGCTCTATTGAAGTACTTTCTAGGTATAGAAGTAAAAAAAAAATACATGTTGGCATCTTCGTCTCTCAAGAAAAGTATGCAAAGTAGATCTTGGAGAGATTTAAAATGCAAAATAGTAAGGCAGCCCTAACACCAACAATAGTAGGTCTAAAGTTGAGCAAGGAAGATTGCAACAAAAGTGTGAATCCAACACTATACAAGAGTATGGTTGGAAGTTTGATGTATTTGACAACAACTTGGCATAACATGATGCATGTAGTAAGTTTGATTTCAAAATTTATGGAAACACCAAAGGATTCTCATTGGCAAGTGGGAAAGAGGATTCTAAGGTATGTGAGTGGCACCAAGGGATTTGGGATCTTATCTACTATAGATAATGATTTAAGTTGGTTGGTTATATAGATAGTGATTGGGTTGGAAGTTTCAATGATAGGAAGAGAACACCAAAGGATTCCCATTGCCAAGCAGAAAAAATGATCCTAAGGTATGTGGATGGTACCAAGGGATTTGGGATCTTGGTTACTGTAGATAATGATTATAAGTTGGTTGGTTATACATATGGTGATTGGTTTGGAAGTTTAGATGATAGGAAGAGAACTTTCGAATACATGTTTCATATGGGATCAGGTGCAATTTCATGGGCATCCAAGAAGCAATCTATTGTTGCTCAATCTACAATAGAGGTTGAATACATAGCAGTGAATGCAATAGCATGTCAAGCTATTTGGTTAAGGAGAATCTTGATAGAATTGAATGAAAAGAAAGAGGATGGAACCATGATCTTTCATGAAAACATTTCCTCAATTGCATTGTCTAAGAATCCAATTTTCCATAGGAGAAGCAACCAGATAGAGATTAGATATCACTATATCAAAGAGTTGGTGGAGAGTGGAGACATAAAGATGAATTTTTGTAAGTTTGAGTAGTAGCTAACAGACATTTTTACTAAGCCTTTCGACATAGGAACTTTTTTGCACCTAAGAAAGAGTCTTGGTGTAATTAATTTGGACCAGGAGTGATCCTTGGTTTGTTTAACCTAGGACATAGGAGGAGTGTAAGAAATTTGATGTGACATCCATCGATTTTCCCTAGAGAAAAATGCCCACCTACCCACCTAACGCTCATTAACTCGGTAGGTGAGTTTGGATTTGAAAAAGAGAAGGAAAATGTTTTCAAGCCAAACAAAAGGAATGAATCTCATTCATTGCATTAGTTAGAAGGAAGTAGACAGAGGAGAAGTGCAGAGTACAGAGAAGAGAAGGAAGAAGATCAATAGATTAGTTTAGAGGATAGAAGGAAGGTTCAGTATCATAGCACATGTTGAATTTCTATTATTCTGTAAGTTCATTATGGTTTTTCCTAAGAAGCAGTGATTTCTCTAGGTGCATTATATGCAGCCTTTAGTGTTATAAGTTTAAGATTAAGTTTTATCAGTTGAAGTATTTTATAGTTTCTAGTTGTAGCCGAATGCTCCTAGATTTTGTAATAGTTTTTAACCTAGTTGAATAGAAAGTAAGCTAGTAGGCATACTTGTCAATCCAATTGTAGTTGGTTAATTGTTGTCTCCTTTCTGTTTGCTATTGGATGCACAGTATTTGAGAAGTTCATACTTGCATGTTTTGTTGTTATCCTCTTGAGTTTTAATGGTGGAAATGTTCAGACAGAAAGTCTATAGATAACTCACTCAGTTCACTCCTTAACCAAGCTCTTCCTGTGTCAACTCATTTTGTGTAAGACGTGTTGTCTCTACTGAGTCCCTCGATCAGCTTTCATTCTTATCGAGTTCACTTGGTGCCTTTGTCAATCGAGTACTCCAGGTCTTTGTGTTCGTTGATTGTTGAGCCTGCCGAGTTCCAACTTCCATTTGTTGACTGGGCTCACTCGGCATCCACTGTGCTGAGCTCCACCTCCTTTCGGTGGCCAAGCATACTCAACATCCTCTTGTTTTGAGTTACCCTTATACTTCTTCATGTGTCGAGTCACTCAGCACTATCTACCTATCACTCAGCATCCTCATCCTCTTATGTGAAGTTGAATTCTTGACAAATCCTGGGTTTCAAGAAAGCCTCTCTTTCATGTGTATAGACTCCTCGGTTGTATATCATCCAACATTGGAAAGACCAAAATCGGTGAGACAGTCAAACAATGCAATAAATTCATTCACTTTCTGTGTGACATTCTTGACAGAAATATGATCCTTATGTCTGCAGCAATCTGGTAGGTATCGGAATGTTTTGTTCCCCCCTCTAAAATGGACATTACCGCAACTATCTCCATCCTTGCATGTTACGGTTCTTGTCATCAAGTTTGTAACTGACGGTTGATTGTTTTCTGGGTTTTGTTCACTCATAAAATTTATGTGTACAACACAAACAAGAGTAACGTGGCAAAAGAACTATAAACTTGTTTAGTTGCTCAGATATGGGTAATGACAGAATGCAGCTTCTAAAGCGGAAATTGAAGCAATTTGATGAGGTGCATAAACGATGCTGATCTCCAAGAAAGATTTTGCGTTTTGCATTAGAGGAGCTTAGCTCAATAGATGTAAACGATTTAGAATCACGAGGAAGCATTAATTTGGAGTTCAAACAATGATCTAGAAATTATAGCTTTGTCTGAAGCGATATTGGTTGACACAACAATTATTTGAACTTCTCAGAAACTTCTATTGGCACTTCTGGACATGTACTATACTATAATTTCTATCTCTGATGTTTCTTCTAACGTTAATTAACTCAGTATTTATAGTACCAACATTAATTACTGAGCAGTTTTCAAATATAAATTTTCCTTAAAGCCTTCCAATGTGTAACCATATCTACACAAATAACACTTGTAAATTTTAAAGACTGTCAGAAGAAATATAGCAGGATGATAAGTAAAATGTTTGTTTATGCGGGTTCTTTTCATAAAATGAATTGAGAATTCAATTTATTTCTTTTATTTAACCTTTTAAAACATGTAGATCAGAACTGTTATAAAAAATTAAAGAGATCAGTACCAACTAGGCCCAGAAACAAGTAAAAGAAAACTAATTAAAGCAGCATAGAAACAGTTATCAGAAACCAAAATGTAGCTAAAAACGAGGAAGCACGAAAACGGCAGAAAGAACTCAAGTGGCAGAAAACAGGATGCACTAATAAATAGTATTTCAATCCACCATGATAAAATCCAGCTTCTACCACCATCAGACGTGTATATTTCTCAGTGATACTGTTGCTCATTTAAATATGATTCTACATATCATTAAAGAACATCCAATACTTGATTTCGAAAACGTTCTTTAGTATACAACATAAATTGAATACACGTCTACTCTCTTTTCATAGAAAAGTTGAACTTAGAGCTTATGCATCCTTGATTTCAAAAACATTCTTTAGCATACAGCATAAACTGAATATATATCTTCTCTCTTTTGATAGAAACTTGTCCTGAGAACTTATGCATCCTTTATGAGTGATGTCAATTAATACTTTAGGATGAAGATTAATTTGCTGTCTTGATTGTGCTTTGCGTCAGTGTGGAAAAAACAATTCAGAAGTATATTGATACCACTGCCCAGAGAATGCAGCCGAATGGACATTTCGCTGCCCACACCATTCAGGTAAATACTTGTGTCATCTCCATAACCTATTCAAACTTCTTTCACAATAAATTCCTACGAATATAATTTTCGTTGGATTCGGTTAATTCTAACTAGGTAAAAGATCAGAATTTGAGCTACTGGCAAGAGGAAGCAAGAAAACTCAGGCACCAAAGTGAGAATCTCATGAACTCCATCAGGTATTCCTTCTATCTCTTGCTCAAGACGAATACGTCTATCACAGTAGCTCTTGATAATGTTAGCGGAAAAAATTGAAGCAAATGTTACTCTTAAGCTTTATGAAATTAATGCATACTTTGGTTCTTCAATATGGAGCTAATTCAGGCAACTAACGGGAGAAAGGCTTGAGCCATTAAGTGTAAGTGAACTCCATCACCTTGAAATTAAGATGGAGAGGAGCCTTGCTTGTGTAAGATCAACCAAGGTGGGTCAAATCAAGAGAAATGTTTTTCTTTCTTTTCAAAATAACAAATTGGATCATCTGTAACTTCATCCATGAAAGAATAAACAAAAAAAGTTGATTTTTAGAATACTATATCGATGAATCATGTTTCCTTTATTGTCATATAAAAAAAAAGTTGATTTTTAAAATACTATGCAGATGAATCATGTTTCCTTTATTGTCACAGGAGGAAATGCTATTTGAGAAGATAGACCATCTGCAAACTAAGGTACTTGATATATTGAAGTCGAACCACATAGTACTATATAATTAATGAAGGTTCATAATTAAGCTTTTTCTATGCTCTCATTAGAACTATTTGTGATTATGTGTCGATTTGTTTTGATTAATATTTTATATGCAATTTATTAACAGCATATTCTATTATTAATTCCTCATGTACAAATGGAAAATAAGCTAATATTGATGTTCTTTCAAAGTATAAAAACATATGCATATTTTGAAAAATCCTAAGAGGGTCAAGTCTTTAAAGCCAAAAATTGAAAGGGCATGCAAAAACAAATTGGTGGTAGATTCAGTTGGAGAAAAATAGAAGAGGAAAGGCTAAAATCACAAGACAAGGTTATATGATGGATAAATTGAAGATATTATTCATTTCTATTGATTATTACCTTGATCAACTAAAGAACATGTTGGGCTCCAAGCAAGGAAGAAGATGTATTCAAGAGTATACAAAAGAGTTATATTGAGCCTATTGGTTCCCCAAATTGTTGATTGAAAACCCATGAGTTTTACTTACTCAATTCTAGGTAGTTCAACAGAATTTGGCCAATAACTAGAATTGATAATTATGTTCAAATTCTCTTAGTAAACAAAGTCATGTGTTCTATCTATGCTACTTACCAAAGGGTTTGGTCAGCTATTAGACAAGGTAATGATAAGACAATTGTAGATGGTGATGCTATAAATTTGATAATGATTATGCTAGACAAAAGTATGTCAGACTAGGAGATAGCTCATGTCACTAGAAAAAACTCCAATCACCTTGTCAATGTGGATGATTCATCACTACCACTAGATATATTGGGATGGTGCAGTGCACCAGAATGATACCAAAATACTAAGAAGCACAATAAAATATTATTCACCACTATTCAATAAATACATAATTATATTTATTCTGATACCTCCAATGTATACAAAATGAATTCAAAATAAAAAACATATACAACCTGGAACATATAGTATCAAGAATCAAAGCACTATCAATAACATATGCAGTAAGATGCTCCCACTATGTAGGTAATGTCTATGTGATATGAATTCATTCCACAACATCACATAGAGATACAACAAAAACTTGTTAAATCAAGAATGTCAACCATACAACTATGAATTTCAAGCACAAATGTTCTCCATCGAATCTCTACAATTCTCCCATGTTCTAGATCACTATTATAGGAATGAGATAAATAAATCATCATGCCATCTCTTAGATGGTGTGGGTGATTGCAAAACAATGGTCAAAAAGTTCTAGCCAATCCCATAACAATGTAAGTAAAACTCAATTCCCATAAACTAGTGAAATGCCAAAGAGATAAACAATTCAAATCAATCATATATACCATGTCCTTCTATGTACACCTCAAAATGTCAATAATGTTAGTATGATAACTATGAATACAACAAAAATGTCATTTACATGTCTATAATAACCTATAATCGACCATTCCATGCAGACACCAATTGCAACATAGCAATATCCAAAACTATCTAGAAAGTTATCAATATACTAAATACAAAGAAACCATAACAAGATCAATGTTGATTCAAGCATATACAAAAATATGGGCGAGAGATCTCAAGGAGTGAAACTAGCTACTAGGGTTTGTAGAGGAGGCCAATCCTTAGAGGCTGGCAATGGTAAGGAGTCCTTAGATGAAGAATATGGTGTGGGTATTTTTCCTGGTGGGATCTTTTGTGTTGGCTCTCCCATCTTTTGTTTTTATTTAGTAGATTTGTGGTTTGTGTGGTTGGACACTTTCCCCTTTTATGGGAGTCACATCATTTTGTCTGTGGCTTGGTTGGAGACTTATCTTGGGGCATTTGTGCCCACTATTAGGTGGGAATTCCCTATGGTGGTTCTGTGGGGTGTCTCCACAGTTTTGATGTTGGTGCAGATACCCTTCTGGACATGCTATGATGTGGAAGGGTTTGGTATTTGTGCATGGAGGTTTTTTTTGTTGGCACCTCTATTCCACAATTTGGACTTTGGATGTACTATATTTTTTGGTCTAGGTGTGTTGTTGGTCTCTATTTGTAGTGGGCTCTATTTATGAAGATGCAACTAGGTCTGGATGAGATGACTATGTGTAGTGTCTTCAATGATAGTTTTTCTCCTTGGGTACTCTTGTTATGGCTCAAGGGGCTCCTATGATTCCTAGGGTTTGAAAGGGCTTGGACATTGATGGTCTAGTCTGTAGTGGAAATGTTGTCCCTATCCTTGCTACTAGTTCTATTGATGGGATTGTTTTTCCTAAACTAGTCTTCATTTTCATGGGTTTTTGTATTAGTGGCTCCCCTTGATTGGGCACTTTTTTTCATTATGTGGTGATTCTCTTGCCTCTTGGTGCTTGCTTCTTTGAAATTTCTTTTTCTTGCATGTGCTCTGAGGTGATGGCTTCTTCTATTTGGTGGTTGAATCTAGTTGTGGTAGTCATTTCAGGGCTTTTGATGCCTATGTGATGGAGATATCCTATTCTTTTTTCTTTCACTTTTTTGCTTCCTATTGAGGTGGAGGACCCTATTAAGGTGGGGGTAAAATCATGGAGGTGGCCTGCTACTAAATAAAATTGGTGATGATTGGGTATCTATTTCTTATTGTAAGAGATCTAGCTAGACAAATCATGTTTGGAAAGTGTACTTCACATAGTGAAGAATGTATCACTTTGTAGCTAAACACCTTGGTGTGAAGATGCGTGTTACTTCCTTCAAGGATGACCTAGGTCTTCCTCTTTTCTCCTATGTTCACATCTCCCAAGGAGGTGGAACAATCTCCTATTGAGCTAGAGATCATATATCTCCATTGGGAAGCATACGAGAACAAAATTTAGATGTTGTGTACTTGCACTACTTTTAGTAGTTTTCTTAGTGGAAGAAGGGAGAGAAACTCTTATCTCTCTAGTTTGGTCTTCCTCCTCCCTTCTCCTTTCATTTCTATTATGGTGGTATGTGATTTTATGGGGGGCTAGAAGACTTTTGACTACATTTTCCAAGGATGGAGGTTGAGCCTTGCCTAGATGCATGGTTCAAAGATATGTACTATGTTTTTCAAGGCTAGAGGTATAACCTTGTTTGGACCTATATATTTGGTTAGAGTTTTGATAGGAGTGGATGGCCTGAATTTCTTCCCTTGTTATGGAAATTTTCTATTTTAGTATTTATTTTTCTTGTGATTCTATAATTGAGTGATGCTAGTGTTAAAGGGCACACTATGCCCCTTTGTTGTTGTTTTTTGTTTGAGTATGCAGCTATTGTGGGGGCTTGTCCTGAGTTATTCATTGATAGAATTGACTATGGTTGGATGGTCAATTGCTTGTGGACCTTTTTGTTTGACAGAAGAAGATTTAATTTTCTTCTGAACTATAGAGATTGGCCTCTACTACCACTTATAAGGGAAGTTATAGTATCAAGATGCCTTCCTAATGCCAATTTACAATAGAAATAACAATGTGTTTAAATCTAGTTCAAAAAATTGAGATAAGAAAAAGAAATAAGAACATATAAAATAACAAGTACACAACATAAATAAAAAACACATATTTCTAAAAATTTGAATTCATAACTAAAAAATGGTGTGCAAAGCAAAAAGGGAAAAAGAGAAATATCTAAAGGCATTTTATTTGAAATTAGATTCTTAGCAAAATCTCAAACATTGTTACACTAAAAAGCTAGGGATTTTGACAACTTGCACAGAGTCTCTTCCAGCAACCAAACTAGCCAAAAACACAATTTTTAGGAGCAAATCTACTTCAGGACCTTCTGCCAATAAGATTCAAAAAAATCTAAATTTTGTAGTCAATATCTCAAATTCATTCACCACTCTAGATGGCTTGCAAGATCCAAAGGTACTTGATATTCAAGAAAATATCTCCAAAGTGGGGGCCAATGTGGAAATGCAAATTTAGGATATTATAAGCCAAAGAACACCCGTAGTGGCCGTATTGATCCTCTTCCTTATCAACACTTAGGTAGAGCTTGACATTTTGTCCATTCCACTCTTAGTTTAGAATATAATTTTTATTTTCTTTAACCTAACCAAAGTATGCAGGATCCAACATAAACCCTATATATGCCCAACAGACATGTTTTTCTATTAAACCCTTTGTAGTCCCCTCAGATCCTAATTAGAAGCAATTTAGGAATGGTGTCAATTTTGGTTCTACCCTAGCTCCATCTACCCTGAGATCTTATATTCCTCCTCACTACAGGTCTCTGAACCCTAACCCTCTTTTTCATTTTAATGCCTTGTCCCCCTACACCTCAGCCATTCTTCATACGAGTTTTAAGATAAGGTCCTCATTATTAGCTAGCAACCAAGATAGTGAAAATCATTGGCAGGAATGCCTAAAGGTTGGATTGTTTGTTTTCTGGAATGGGCCAAGAGAAGAATTGCATAACCTTATTGATTGGCTTGAGGACTACTACGGCTATCAAGTAAGTATTTCTCACCATAGTGATAGATTAATTTATATTCATTGTAGTAATGAGTCTATGAAAAAAAAAAAATTATATGCTTCTAATTGTTTTTTTAAAGGTCATGTGGTCAATTTTTTTGAATGGTCACTAGATTGCAAGGAAGATAACTTAAGTTTCTTAATCCCAACCTAGTTTTCCATTAACCCCATCCCTCCATGGCTAAAACAAATAGATATCATTAAGAAAATAGATCATTCAATGGGAGATCTAATTGGATTAGATGGCTCCTTTCAATGTTGCAATAACATAAAACACCTAATTAAATGTATGGCTAATAATATGAATCTCAAACCAATCAAAATTATTACAAAAAAATCAATCTAAAAACTAATCAAAATTATTACAAATAGATCAATATACAAACTAAACTTTCAGAGGTGTGAAGCCAAAATTTTAGAAATAATCAGGCTAGATGATGAGAGGAAAATCACCTTTAGAATTATGCAAGCTTCATTAGATCTTGATGCTTCCTTCCCTATGATTAGAATAAGGAATCAAAGAATGAAACAAAAGGAGCATATATCTAAGGAAAACTACACAATGGTCTCCAAGAATAACTCAAGGGAAAAAGTGCCAGAGAATGGAATGGTAGAAAAATTAAACAAGATTAGCTCAAAAAGTGACAACAACCTACCTTTCCCAGATAAGGAATATCAAAAGGAAGAAATTAAATTAGCACAGGGAAATAGAAAAGGAAGTCTTCAATTCATGAACATGGATCAATCTCCAACTACATATAAGATCAAAGACATATTAAATTTACCAGACATGATGGAACATGAAGGCATTAATCCCAGTTTGGAGAATCTCTCTAAACTGAATAAGAAAATCAGCAAAATCCCCAACAAATCAATAAATGAGCACATCCTAGATGGGGTTAATACTAGAAGGCAAAGCATAATAGTTTGCAACAAAAAACCCAAAAGGAAAGAAAAGAAAGCTAAGAAGGGCAAGAGCCCAATAGAGTTAAATGTAGTACAAACTATAATAAAATCTAAATTTGGAACTGAGGATACTAAGAGTTCTATCAATCCACTCAGCAATATGAACTCAATATTATTCTTTGATGAAGATCCAGCCTATGGAATGATTAATCATACAGAAGACAAATTGAAGGCCTCGAAGCAACAATCTGAAGAAGCTACAATGGATACCAAAATACTTGACAATAAGGCTTCAAATCTGCTCACCAAGTTCTGGTAGACTCCCCTTGCAATGAAAGATTCTCCTAGCCATAGACGAAATGTCAGAAATACTGAAGGAAACAGGACAAAAGACATCCCAGTACAAGATTTTAGGATTTTTTGAACAAGGATTTGGAGGAGAATGAAGACATAGAAGAAATGGTATTAAATGAGGATGAAAGGAAAATTTAGAAAAGTTTCCATAGGAACTAATCTAAGTATTTGACTTCAAAAATGTAAGTGAGAGTAGCAATTCATAGAAAGAAGAAATTATGCAGCGAGTATTATAGTTAGGAGGAGACAATTACACTTATGAAGATCTTAAAAGAGATGTTATATTTTGAAGTTGGAAACAAGCTAAACATGGATTCTAAGGATATTGTAGTCAAGAGGTTATCTGAGGCTAAGGACATAGCCATTAAGGATCACCAAAGCATAGCAGAGGAGATACTACAAGAGTTGGAAAGAAAATAAAAGGATGAAAAGGAAGGTGAGCTATTTGAGAATACAATAAGTGCATAGGAAAATCTACAATAGTTGGGTATAATAATGAACCAAGAAGGAGTTAAATCCCCTAATTTTGGTAGGGTGAAATATAAAAGAGGAAGAAAATCCCTAAGGAACTCAAAGAAGCAAATGGTCAGGCTTGAGAGCAACAAAAAATCAGCCAGCTTTTCAACATAGGGAAGGGGAAGGTCCTTCCCAAGGAACCAAGAGGATTACTACGGAATGCTAGGGGCTTAAATGCCCCTAGCAAAAAAAGACTACTAAAAAAAAATCTAAAATTATTTGAATCTGAAATCATTCTAATATAGGAATCTAAGTTAAATAAGGAATCTAAGTTAAATAAGGAAGAAGGAAATAAGTTAGAAAATAGGATAGGTAGTTGGAACATCATACTAGATGAATCGAGAGGGGCTTCTAGAGGTTTGGGTCTCATCTGGAACCCCAAGAAAGTTAGTTTAGATTTTTTAACATCCAATAAGAACTCGTTGCAGAATCAAAAGCATTAAATTCAATCTTTGGTTTATTCTGATTAACATATATGGTCCAACACACAATTCAGACAAGAAACATTTATGGGATGAAATCACTTCATTTTTTAACAGCCACAAGGATGATTTAATCCTTTTAGGAGGAGACTTCAATACCACTTTACACATTGAGGAAAAATTAGGAGGTATTCAACGAGCTTCCCAAGCTTCCAAAGACTTCAAACAATGGTATAATTCCAATAAACTGATTGACATCCTGATTAATAATGAGAACTTTACATGGAACAACAAAAGGAAGGACTTTTTCTATATAGATGAGAAGTTGGACATGTTTTTACTCAAAGGTGAATTAAGTGAAATTAACATCAACATTCACTCTTCAATCATGCCTATTACTGGATCTGATAATTTTTTGGTTAGAATGGTTTTATCTGAACCTTCCAAACCAGTGAGAAATCCATTTAAATGCAAAAAAAAATGTGGTTTTTAGACTCAAAATTCCTAGAACGCATAAAATATTGGTGGAATAAAAAATGAAAATGCTAAAAGAAAACATTCTAAAATGGAATAAAGAACACTTTAATAACATCTTTGAAGAAAAACAAGAAATTAGGGAGAGATTGAAGGAATTAAACCTAGAATTTACTAAAAAGGGAATGAATAAAAAGAGCTATCTATTGGAAAAATAATTACTTTCTAGAAAAGAAAACATTTTGACTAAGGAAGAAGTTTTCTGGAGACAAAAGTCCAGAGAAAAATGGCTAGATGAAGGAGATCAGAACACAAAGTTCTTCTAGAACTCAAAGTTTTGTAATAGAGCCAAAAGAAAAATAGTCAGAATAAAAGATACCTTGGGCACTATCACTAAGGATCCGGTGAAAATTTTCAAAATTTTACTTAACCGGAACATATTAAATAATTATGGCTACTCCAATAAGATAGCCCAATCAAGAATGTTGGAAGTCATCCCTAGAGTAGTCTCTTTAGATGACAACAAACAATTGAACAAACCTATCACATTGGAAGAAGTCAGATTGGTAGTATTTGATTCATATCCTAATAAATCCCCAGGCCCATAAAGTTTCCAATCTTTCTTCTACCAGAAATGTTGAGATATATTGCGTGAAGACGTTTGGAAAGCTATCAAAGCTTCTAGAAATGGTGGTTTAATTTTGTCCGAGATCAATCATACCTTTATTACTCTAATTACCAAAAAAGGGGACCCTGCCAATCCTGGGGATTTGAAGCCTATTGCCTTAGGCAACACTATTTATAAAATATTGGCAAAAATTTTAGCAAATAGACTCAAACATCTTCTTCCTAAAATTATTTCTGAAGAACAAACTAGTCTTGTTCTTGGAAGATCAATCCTAAATGGAATCCTAATTATCCAAGAGATAATCCAATCAGCACTCAAGAATAAAAGGGCAAGCATGTTCATGAAATTAGATATTAAAAAAACATACAACATGGTGGATTGGAGGTTCCTTTGTAAAACCCTGCCAATGGATTAACCTCATCTATCAATGTATCTCTACCACCAAGATCTCAGTTCTTATAAATGGTACCCCAGAGGGTTTCTTTGAAACTTTGAGAGGAATTAGACAAGGTATATTCCTATTCATCATTATGGTAGAAGCCTTTGGAAGATCTCTCACCAAAGCTTACAACAGAGGCGATATCACGGGTATAACAATTATAGATAACGTCCCTAATATTACCCATCAAAAATTTGTAGATGATATGACACTACCTATTGAAAGTACTACTAAAAAAGCACCAAACAAAAGGTCCATTATACGATTATATATGGTAGCCTTGGGTCAAAAAGTAAATGTAGCAAAATTTGAAATCTTCTTCATTAACACAAAACAAGAATTAGAGAAGCGGATTTGTCACATCATGTGTTATAAGAAGGGCACATTTCCTTGCAAGTACCTAGGGATGGACCTAGAAAAAAAAGTAAATCTAGTAAGGTTTGGAAATTTTTCTTGGATAAAGTGGAATCTAGGCTAGGTGGTTGAAAGGATAGATGGCTCTCAAAAGAGAGTAGAGCTGTCAAGATTAAAACCATCTTGTCTGTCATCCCTTCTTATCCTTTATCCTATCTCTCGCTACCTAAGATCATCAATAAGAAGTTTGAATCATTTTTTAGAAACTTCTTTTGGGATAATTTTGAGGACTCTAAAAGTATAACACTTATAATGTGGGAAAACATTTGTAAACCAAAGGTTTTGGGAGGTTTAGGTGTTAAGAAGTTATGTTGGAAAAATGAAGCATTTGGGGCCAAATTAATATGGCACCTCTTTGTAAATAGAGATAGAAAATGGGCTAAAAATTTATATTGGAAGTATCTTAATCCTATGGATCCTTATTCAATTTTTAGGATGAAGTCCCTTCCTAAAGGATCAGAGAGCTAGAATTTTATTGTTAGGTGTAGAGCTCTCATATGTAAATTCCTCACATGGGATACTGGCAAAGGAGATGAAGCTCTATTCTAGGAAGACTCATAGGATGGGCTGCCTCCCATAGACAACCTAGAGATCCCTTGATAACTCAAAGTGATGATAATTTCTTAGTGGGTTTGTAAGGTCAGTGACTATAAAACTAAGATAACTACAAATGGTACTTCTAGCTAGGTATGGAAAATTGTGGATGGCTTAGACTTGGAGCCCTCGACAAAAGAGATATATCAAAAGATAATAAAAGAAAGGAATATCAAGCAATCAAAGCAAGAAGATAGACTGGTATGGGGTACATATAAAGATGGAAAGTACACTATTAAAAGTGGTTACAAAGCTCTCATTAACTCCAAAAAATGGGAAGGAAAAGGAACTTCTACTCAATCTGCATTGGGAGCCATCATGTCTGCCAAAGCCTGGGCTTTTCTTATGGTTGGCCTATCAAAAAAAGATTCTTAGAGCAGATAGATTCTAAAATTTGGGTTATGAAGGCCCCTCTAGATGTGTCTTATGTAGAAAAAATAGTGAGGACACTAATCACATCTTATATAGATGCCCTTACACCCAACACTATTGGGAGTGGCTCAAACATATGTTGGGTTGGTATGCCCCCTTTCCTATTTCCTTAGTTGATTTTTTCAAAAGTTGGCCAACCAACACTCGTAGAGTCATATACAACAACATCAAGAATATCAGCCAATCCATCCTCATGTGGGAGGTATGGAAAGAAAGAAATAGAAGATTGTTTAGGGAGCAGGAAATGTAGCCAGAGGAGATTGTAAAAAGGATTGAAGTAAGAATTGTCAAAACACTGAACTCCCATCTCAAGAAGACCCAGAAAGAAGAAGAATCATTCTCAAACTAGGATGGCTTCATCAAGAATAAGTGGAATAACCTCATTAACCCTTTGTTCACCTACAAAAAGAAGAATCTAGAAGCAAGGAAAAACTACAAATGGCAACCACCTCCTTTTGGTTAGTCCAAATTAAATTTTGATGGAGCTTCCAAAGGCAACCCAGGCAAGGTAGGCATTGGTTGCATCATCAACAACGAGTTAGGCATTTGGGTAGATAAAAAGGCCAAATCTATTGATCCAACCACTAACAACTTAGCTAAGCTCGAAGCTCTGCAAGAGGGTCTTCATCTCTACCTAAAATTAGGTCTTTCTAAAATTATCATTGAAGGAGACTCCCATATCATATTAAATGCTATAAGGAAAAGAGCCATGCCCAACTAGTTTTTAAATTCAAAATTAGAAGAGGTTCTCAATATTCTGGATAGGTTTGAAGATGCTTAGATCAATCACATCTATTAGGAAAGAAATAAGAAGGTAGATCTACTGGCAAATGAGGGGTAGTGGTAAGTCTTACATGGTTAATAGAGATAGTTAATTTTCCTAAGTCTTGGTTTTTATCTCCTCTCCTCTTTTATAATATAGTCTACTATTTTTTAGAGTCTAGTTGAGGCAATCTCTTTATTCTCCCTTTATTTATTAGGAATGCGCTTTTTTCTTTTATCCACTTGTAGAGTTCATAATTTTAATTGTTAGGTCTCTTTTATACCTTGTTTTATCCTTCTTTGTGATCTTTCTTGCTTCTCAGTGACCCCTTTTAAATATGTGTCTAGCCTATCATTCTCATAACTTTTCTTTGTTTCTCCCCATTGGTTTTCATCATTATTTTGTCATTTTTTTCCCTCATGTCTTTCCCTAAGCTAGTGTCATCCTTAGATGATGTCATGACATGTAGGGTTTCTAGGACCTTCCTCTTGCCCTTTCTATTTATTTTTTGGCTTTCTATCTTTCTCTTAATTTAGGCTCAATCTTAAACCTATGATGGACTCAAATATTAGTCTCTTTCACATTTTAGAAGTTAGAACCACACCTTTCTGGGGCAATGTAAAATCAGAGAGATGGAGCAGAATTCTAAAGCCAGTTAATGATATGACGAGGATAGCAGTCTGTGGGGCCATTGGTGAAGGCACTTTCAACTATGAATTCATATGGTGGAAAAATAGCAATATCATAGGAATTTTCATCAACTATTTTGCTAGAGTTAGGGTGGAGTTGTGGGCCATCATCAGGCTCTATTGTAATATTTTTGACCTAGTCTAGTAGAAGGGATTGGAAGAAGTCATTAAAAGAATTGATGAATCACTTCAGATTCTTCTCCTAGAAAATTATATGGCTCTTACTCTAGGAATCTCTGATTTAGATGTAGCTTTTCATTGCCCCTCTTTAGTTATTCATGAGAATTTGGCCTTCTACTAGGAATGGCCTAGGATGGAAGCTAGTATTCAGTTCCTCCTTCAGTGGAGAGGGATTGTTGAGGATGAGAGAAAAGATTGGCTTGTCAATAATCACAACATGTTTAAAGCCTACATTCATCCTAGGGTGGTCCTCGACAACATAGAGACTCTAAACTTTTGCACTTCGAACATAGAAAAGACTAGCAAGGAGAAGTTTGATTTTGAATTCCTGCCAAATTTTCCACCGAAGAAGCCCAATGATATATTACTAGTCATCATGGTTTATTGGAAGTAGGCAGGCTCTCAGGTGTTATGTTGGCATCTTTTGCTCATTTTTTCTCCCGATTAGGCTATTGTGGTGTCCCTTGTTTGGGTCCTCTATTCTTAGTTCAACAATATGTTCATTCTCTATTGTAGCCTAGTCTGGGTGTTTGTTGATACTTTAACTATTTTTTTTTTGTTTTCATCTTGTGTTTCTCCTTTTTCCCCTCATTATATATAGTATGGTTGGTCTATAGTTTAGGTTTATAGCTTTTTGTATGGTTACCCTTTCTATATGAGGATGTCTTTTAGATGTTTCTTCTCATATTTGTTTTGTATACCTATAATCTTGCTACTTAATAGATAAAGAAGACTATTACAGATATGTTTCATATTATCTTTTCATGGACTCTTGCAGTCTTGGATACTTGAGAGGTTTAGCTCTCACTCATTGCTTTAAATATATGTGGAGTTTTTAGCAAAATAGAAAGGATGGTTTTTTTTAGATCGACTCTTGCTGTAATTGGTAGATAGGGCAGTAGCTTTTAGATTTTTAGATGGGTAGAAATTTTGGATTAATATGTTCTTTAGATTATAATTTATCATTAATATTCTCACTAAGGTATAAGACTTCACATTTGATATAGTATCTTGACGTTATAAGATCCTTAACCTTTTTGTTATTATTCAGTTGTTTTCTTTTATCTCTGCATTCATCCTCAATGTAATTTTCCATCTCGAGTTTGGTATATTTAAGACTCTACACTGCTATAAGAAAGCAATCTAGTTAATAAATTAAAGAAATTGGTAGAGTAAGTATATATTTTATATCTCTCTATGTAGAATAGTTCTCAAGACAACATGCTCTATATTTGGTTTTTTTAAGTCATTTAGAATAATATCAGACTTTAGACTAGGGTTTACTACCTTTATGTCTGGTAGCCTTTGGAGGTAAAGATTAGTAAATTGTGCTCTTTCCATTAAAGCTTGGGTTTCCCTTTACTTCCATGTCTTTTAGTAGTGAATTCTAAGTATGCAAGTAGACTAATTAAGGAACATAATAGAGCACTCTGAAAAGGGATTTCAAGAAATAATAGAACTTAATATAAAAAATTAAAGGGTATTTTTGGACAACTGAGAGTAGTATTCTCTCTATATTGGTAGATATTATTCACTAATAGTTTAGTGAGATCTTTATTGACTTATTAATCTAGAGTTTTGTAAGATTCTAAATGATTAATGTAGATTTTGGTTTGATTAAAAAATAGTAGGATGTAGTGAATAGTAAGTCTAATCAGAACATGTTCAACTTTCTTTGGACTGACCCAAGTCATTTTATCTCTTCAGTATTTGACCAGGAAACTATTTTTCAATGCTATTGCTAACTATTCTGATCGATTTTGCTAACTTTCATAACAAATCAGCAGAATAGTAAGGTATGTCTGATTCTAGAATACAACAATGAAGGGGCACCTACTAAGAATCTAAAGCAAAGATAGAATGTTTCTTCCTAGCAATAGGATTTTGTTTGGAATAAGGATCATCAGAATACCTAAAATTCATAGGACTCTAGTTTGCTACATTGTAAAAACAACAAATTTGTAGTATAACAAATGGGGTATGCCCCTTTTATAATGTAATAATAAAGGACCATGGTCTTAGGCAAGACTGGAGGTTTTCTTCTCCATTATTTCCTACAAGTGCTCATTTGAATGGAGGTGCTATGATGTATTTTTAATTTAATTTTGTTAAATCAATATAAACATGGGAGACCGAATCTGCATAGGAAATTCTTTTGAGAAAAAACTCAACACCTAAAAGTTCAATTGTCTTCTTTTTATTACAGTAACCAATGTTATATACAAATAATAATATATTATTGTACAAGTGTAGATTGCATTACAATCAACCTAACTTTACAACTTTTAGATTCAGCTATTACATTCTTGATGAATCTTGCTAGAGCTTATAAATTCTACAATTAGTTAAGAAATTCAATATATCAATAGGCACATTACAAAATAGTCTACCAAATTCTATTAGCCCAAGTTTCAGTCACAACCTAACTCCTTCCACTAAAGACACTTTCTCATCATCAACCAATTGACTTAGTACACTATACTCAAGATTGAGTATCTATAACACCACATAGAAGTAGAATAACAAACTTGTAGCATCAAGAACATCAACTATATATCTAAGACTTTCAAGCACAAATATTCTACATCACCAATATAGGAATGAGACAAAGAAATCATCATGCCATCTCTTAGACATTGTGCAAGATCACAAAAAAATGGTCAAAAAGTTCTAGCGAACCCCATACCAATGTAAGAAAATTAAATTCGCAGAAATTCATCAAATGCCAAACAGATAAACACTTCAAATCAACCATATACCATTTCCTTCTGTGTACATCTCTAAATGCCAAAAATGTCAGTATGAAAACAATAAAGACAAAAACACCATCATTTATAAGATCCATAGGAACCTATAATCCATCATTACATGCAAACTCCAAATGCAATATAGAAATATCCCAAAGTATCTAGAAAGTGGTCAATGTAATCAATACAAAGAAACCATAACAAGATCAATATCAATTCAAGCATATATACAAACATGGGCGGGATCACTAGAGGATAGAAACAAGCTACTAGGGTGTATGGAGTAGGCTAGTCCTCAAAGGAATGTGGCATTGAGTAGTCCTCAGATGAATAAGATGATGTAGGTTTTTCCTTGGTGGGGGTCCTTGATGTTGGCTCTCTCAACTTTGGTGTTTTCTTCAGTAGATTTATGGGTTGTGTGGATCGATACTTTCCCCTCCAATGGCACTTGCATCATTTTTTTGTGGCTTGGCTGAATACTTTTCCTAGGGGTTTCATGTGCCCTATTAGGTGGGTACTACCTATGGTGGCTTTGTGGCATGTCTCCATAGTTTTGATGTTATTGCAGATACATTTCTAGGATTCCTATGGTGTGGATGGGTTTGGTGTTTTAGTAATGAGTTTTATTTTTGCTAGCACCCCTAGTCTTCTTGGGGCCTTTTGTTATGGCTCATGGGACTCCTATGATTCCTAGGGTTTGTAGGGGCTTGGGTGTTGATGGTATTGTCTCCAGGGGAAATATTGTCTCTATCCTTTTTGCTAATTCTATTGACAAAATTATTTTTCCTAGACCAGTCTTTATTTTCATGGTTTTTCTTATTAGTGACACCCCTTGAATGAGCACTTTTGTGGGGTGCACTTATGTTCATCATGTTGGGATTTTCTCGCCTTAGCGCTTGTTGCTTTGGGATTTCCTTCAGTTGCTTGTGCTTTGAGGGGATGACTTCCTCTAGTTGGTGGTTGAATCCATTGAGGTAGTCATTTTAGAGCTTTTGATGCCTATTTGGTGGAGGTGTCATGTATTTTGTTCTTCCACTCTCCTACATCCTATTGAGGTGGAGGACCGTATTGAGGCAAGGGAAAAGATTATGGAAGTAGTCAATTGCTAGGGGAGTGTATGGTGAATGGGTTCAGCTAGTACTCTCCTTCTATTGTTTGTATGACCTTCTTATTGTAAGAGATTTGGTAGGAAACAACATATTTGGATAGTGTACTTGACATGATGAAGAAGGAATGACTTCATAGCTAAATTATTTGGTGTGGAGATGTGTTTTACTTCCTTCTAGCATGCCCCAGGTCTTCCTCTTTGCTTCTACATTCACAACTCCTATGGAGGTGGAGCGATCTCCTATCGAGGCAGAGATCATATTTGTGCATTGGGAACCAGAGAAGATAACTATTGAGATGTTGTAACCTTGCACCACTTTTATTAGTTTTTTCAGTGAAAGATGAGGAAGATGCTCTTACCTCTGTGGTTAGGTCTTCCCCCTCCCTATTCCTCTCATTGCTATTATTGTGATATGGGAGTTTATGGGGTGCTAGAATACTTTTGACTGCATTTTCCAAGGTTGGAGGTTGAGCCTAGCTTGGAACCATGGTTAGAATATGTAATATGTTTGCCAAGGTAGGAGGAAGAGTCTTGTTTGGACCTATAGCTTTTCTTAGAGTTATGACAGGCGTGGATGACTTGAGTTTGTTCCCTTGTTGTTATGGTGATTTCATGTTTTAGTTTCTATTTTCCATGTGATTTGGTGATTGGTGATGGTTTTAAAGGGCACACTATGGTCCTTTGTTGTTATTTTAGGTTTAAGTTTGTAACTATTATTTCTCACTCGATTGTGTGATTGTTGATAGTTTTAAAGGGCACACTATGGTCCTTTGTTGTTGTTTTGGTTTTAGTCTACAGCTATTGTGGGTGCTTGTCTCAAGTTATTCATTGACAACGTTGACCATGGTTGGTTGGTGTGGACCTGTATCTCTGATAGAGGGAGATCTGATTTATTTGCTCTACTATAGATCTGACTCTAGTACCACTTGTAAGTGAAGTTATAGTATGAAAATGCCTTCCTAATGTCAATTTATAGGGGAAATAATAAAGAGTTTAAATCTAGTTCAACAAATTGAGATAAGAAAAAGAAATAAGAACATAGAAAATAAGCACACAAATTAAACATGAGACTAGGAAACCCTTTTAGAAAAAAACCAACACCCAAAAATCCAATTGTCTTCTTTGTATTACAGTAACCAATGTTACATACAAACAACAATACATGTTTGTAGTACAGGCTCAGATTGCATTACAATCAACCTGCTTTTATACAACTTTGAGACCCTGTCTTTACATTCTTGATGATTCTTGCAGCCATTTATACACTCTATTCATTATAGAACTTTGTATATCTTCTTTGTATTACAGTAACCAATGTTACATACAAACAACAATACATGTTTGTAGTACAGGCTCAGATTGCATTACAATCAACCTGATTTTATACAACTTTGAGACCCTGTCTTTACATTCTTGATGATTCTTGCAGCCATTTATACACTCTATTCATTATAGAACTTTGTATATCGACAGCCACATTACAAAATATTCTACCAATCTGTTAGCCCAACTTTTGTTCACAACAGAACTCTTTCCACTAGAGACACTACTCCATAGGCATCACCGCTCAGAATAATGTCGGTCACCATACCTCTCCACCATATTCGTACTTGTCATCATCATCCGACGGACTGGACTTATCATTGTATGCCATGCCTTCTTATGGCATCGCCATTCATAACACTATTGGACAACCATAGTACAGTCGTAGTAGTCATGACACCCTGTACAGGTCATGGCAACCCCCTGTGGACATTACAGCCACCGGCCAGATCAAGTAACCTCAACAGATGCCCGTGACCTTTTTTTCAATATGTTTCATGATTTGGCCTAACGCTGATATAGAATGGTAGATATACTAGATTGTACTCTTAACACCCAATAAACATCCACCTTACAACTCCTTATTGAATTTTGAGACCTTCTTAATACTTTCCCTACTGAGAGATATTTTTGGTGCCTCTTATATAACCCACATATCTTTTCATTTTCCTACTCTGAATGGTTTGAAACGATCACTCTTTCTTTTACATATTCTGCTGCAATTGCGAAAAATAGCAGCTGTTTAAATCTAATGGCTCCTCTTAGATTTAAACTTAAATATAATTTAAAGTAGTAGAGAACAGTTTAAATCTAACACTAGTATACTGTTTTTTTAATTGTTGGCTGAAAGAAGAATGTTATTTGATATGTTTTTTCAGTTGAAAGAAATAGACGGGGGCACAAGCGAGAAACAGTCGTTGAATTTTTGTCAAAATGGTTTGCAGATTGTCCAAAACATAAACTTGGAGAGATCTCCTGAGCACCCACCTCCTAACTGTGTGCTTATTCGAACTGCTCTTCAACTCTGGTAATTAGTTATAATAGAAATTTTACCTTTGTATTTATACACATTAATGCTCAGTGTTGAACACTTTGTATTGCAGATGAAGACAGTGAAATTTCCGGCACGCTTTGTCTTCAGGAAACAAGTTAAAGAAACGTTTTCTGGGTGATCAATTCACCCCCCGACTATTCTTCTAATATAAATTTCTAGGTTTATATACCCAATAAAATTAACGACTTTCTAGGGTTAATATTATAGGTGGATTAATGTGAAGTCATTATTTTGGAAATTTATTTGAACTAGATTTTAGAAGAGTAATTTATAATAAATTCAAATTCATGCATTGGTTTCAATAAGAGCAATATCTTTTTAACTATAAAAACTAAATAAGTTTAGATGTATTTATTTGAAAATTTATTGAAGATCTTTGAAAGATGGTATGTTAATGTTTCAATTAATCTTTTGAATTTAATTTAGTTCATAGATTTGATAACATTGGTTTATTATAGTTCACTTTCACAACTATGAAAACATGATTTAAAAATGTGGATATAATATCTATAAATTCCCATGAAAAGTTGATTTAAAAATGTGTATCTAATCTTTATAAATTCCTATCTGTCATAACCATTCTCCTTGTATACTAGTTCAGTTTCACTTTCACTTTCCCATCCATGAAAACATAATCTAAAAATTAGGATATTATATTTATAAATTCCTATATGTTCTTCTTCTTCAAACTAGCCTTTGTATCTTAGTCCTCTATTACATTAAACCTAGTTTTGGTTTACGGAATACCCCACCATATGAAAGTCTCCTCATAATCCAAGTCACCTACATACGTTCACAACTGTGAAAAGATAATCTTAAAATCATGCGGATATACTATTTATAAATTCCTACATGTCCTCATGTCCTCCTTCGAATTGGATTGAGTATCATAGTCTTTGCTACATTAAAAATAGTTTTCTTTTAAGGAACTCCCTACCATAGGAAGCCCTCCACATAATCTAAGTCCCCTACATTCTTGTTGGTAAACAAATTTGTCACTTAGAAAATACGCGGTTTAGTCCAATGGGGGCAACTCCCTCATAAGATATTATTTGTTTTTTTTCAATAGAAATGATTAGAACTTAGAATATAAAAAGAAAACTATTGATAACGAATGCACCACACAACTTCAATGTTTCCATAAAATCAATGTAAACTGTTAATGAAAATAATCAAGAACCATGCTTGAGAGTTATCTGACACAATGCTGATTCAATCATTTAGGAGCATTTGAAAAATACCGTAAAAGCACCGATCACAAAGAATATAAGAAATGATTGATTACAAAAACAACAATTGTACACACTTTTCAAAAATTGCCTTATTATCAAAACATAAGTGGTCCCTATCTCCAAGTCAAAAAAAAATCCCCTATTACATTGAGATTAGTGAATTTATATGTCATCCTGACTTAACTAACTTTTTGGGTTCATAACCACTCAAAAAGTTAGAGTTTCAAATTTGGAATGCATTTGAAAATTGACTCTAACTCTAACTCATGTGAATAAAAACTCTAGATCCTAACTCAAGTTAGGATAAGTGACATAAGTCACTTTTCACCATAAGGTAATTAAAAATCTATTGTAAAGAAAATACCACAATGCTAATTTCGCTAAGGTATTCTTCCATCTTCATCTTCTTCCCTAATGAATTGGAGAGATTATAAAGATTAAATGATGAGTGTCATATTTAAGCATGCAAGAAATAGAAATAAAAATAATATGTCATAGTGTTGTTCTTCCCTCGCAGGAATACCAAAATAATCAACGCCAACACCTTTGCAATGGGTTTTCCATGTCACCTTCATCACTTTTTAAATCGACGATCGAACACCTGTGATTGAATAGAGGCATTTATTTGCTTTATCTGTCATCTTGGGTCACTGTTGTGATTTTCTGTGTGTTGATCCCCTACTTTGGAGTTAGTGAGCTTCAAAGTCTTTGACTATAGCCCCAAACTCAATTTGTGTATGGAATTCATAGGTGTTCTTTATCCTTGTGGAACTTTGGATACACCAATTGTTCTTTCACATTTTGGAAGCATTATGAGAGAAGGCATCACCCTGTGGCCTTAAAATGATTTTATGATAATTATTAGCAAGTGCTCTCTCTTCAACATTCCAAAAGATGAAAATATTGTTAAAGCCATTATTACTGATTATTTTGGGTTAATACCTACATACCAAGATGCCTAACACTTGGTCAGTGATCTCACACTAGCGGCTTGAGTTAATACTTGGCAATCATTTACTGTTTCTGGTGATCTCCAGTGGAAGCCGGGATGGAAGATGAAATTGCCGAACATTCACATGTCTTGTGTATGATTTGATATGCACATGCCTTTCTTTTTTTTTGATATATCACTGGCATTTTGTATGCCGCGGGTTGGAAGAAGATGGGCTGCTAGTGTGGCAGTCCGCACACCTTTTCTTGGTCGCATTGATCACTAAAAATAGGTGATATATCAGACGATTCACGTGCCTTACCTATCAAAACATTAAAACTCGGCTTTTGGAATTAAAATCAAACATTTTGCGTGACTTGTTTACAATTGAATTCAAATAGTTCACCTATCTGACACTTGCTGCTGCATTGGGTTAAGAGCATTATGTCAAACAACTACATGCCATGATACCGGGTCTAAGCTCTATCAAAGCTCTACATTTGTGAGGAACCTGTTTGATCAAACAGTTTGTGCATTCTTGTCTTCTTCTTCTTTTCCAATTTCTTTTGTGCTCAGAATCAGCATCTTCTGCCAAATCTTCATCCATACTTTTCAGAAGATTAAAATTAAACCATTTAACCCACATCCGACCTCTCCTACTCTTCAACTTGTGCTGCTCATGCATTGTCCTGTTTCTAGATTCACATAGATCATTCTTCTTGCACTCTGGTATGCCCATTCATTCATAAGCAGCTCCAGAATTTGACAGTAACAGTGAGGATCCTTTGAAAGGCTCAAGCAGCATATCCCATTATCATGATGCTCGTTATAATGTTGTGTATCCAACATATCCACAAACATTCTTGCAAACATTACTAGCTCCAAAAATGATCTTGTAGGCATTGCCCAACTGTGTAAGACGGACCAAGAACCCCCCATCAGATGGCATGGGTGGCACTGTTGCACCAGTTTGGGGAGACTATACATCCTTTTTAACGTACCGGAGAATACAATCTTGTAGTTTCCAGCATTTATGGCATCACAAAATTGCCAAAAATCTTCCTGCCATAGCAAAGCCGCTCTTCCACTGGCAGCCCTAGCATCTTATCCATCCTTGCCCAGAAGCAAACAGCATCTCCATCATCTCATTCAACTTTATACCGGTAGTTATTTGGAAATTTGGAGTTCAGTTTCAAAAGTTCAAGGTTAGGATTAGGTCAAAAGGTTTTGAGTATGTAGTGAGAGAGTATTTAGTACAGGGAGAGAGAAAATGTTTGAAGGAGAGAAAGAAATCTAAACTCAAACCCGAACTTCTCTCTAGAAGCTAAAGTAAAGTAAAGTACAGGAAGAGAGAATATGTTGGAATAGTGGAAAATAGTTTCTCTCTCCATCTTTCCATTAATTAACTTAATTAATTCTCTCTCATAAAATTATCTGGACAACAATTCTAACATAATCTTTGCTTAATTATTTACTGGTCCGATGTAAAAAATATGACTTTAGATGATAATTCTCCGAATTGCTACTTAAATAAGCAGATAACAATAGCTGCGAAGAATATTTCAGTTCACATGAGTAGAGTTGACATTGAAGAAATTAATTTTAGAGTTCACGTGTGGTACAGATAAATTGAATTTCAATTAGGAGTCTTACGATTTCTGATTTCTACCATTCCATAGCTATTCCAAAGCCAACAAGAGCTTTACTCTATGTAATTCCAGTAATAGAATCAGGAATTTTCTGATTTTTAGCATTCCAAAGCCAACAAGAGCTACAATCTGTTCTGTTTTCGGTTGCAAAGCTATCAAGAGCTACACTCTGTGGAGTTTTAATAATAGAATTGCGTCAATGGGTCAATGAGTTTGACTCAAAATCACACAGTTAAATCCTGATAGCAATATCATAAATAGAATTAGGAGTTTTCTGATTTATGACATTCAGGTGCCAACAAGAGTTTTACTCTGTGTGGTTGCAATAATAGAATTAGGATTACCGTGTGATTTAGATCAAAAATAGAATTAGGAGTCTTCTGCGTAGTAGGGCTGGTGTCCAAAGAAATCAATGTCAAATCAGCCAGCAATGTCAAATAACCAAACGAAATTGTTATGAGCAATTTAGGTACTCTAGAAAGGTTTTATTTGGTGTAGCCTATTTTCATCAGTAAGCACAATGTGTAAATACTATGAGAATAATAATATCAAGATTAATATAAGGATCTAGTGACGGATCCATTATTTCCATCAGTACTTAATTAGTTTATTGGAACTGTTCAAATAAGCTATCCTAAAAGGATTTTTTATTAACTCTAGGTTTTGAAATTCCGAACAGATTTCTTAATGTAATGGAATGTTCTAGATTAAGGTATTATATACATTGAGATTATTTGAATTTTCTTAATGTAATGGAATGTTTTAGATAAAGGTATTATATACTTTGTGAATATTTCAGTTCTACCAATAAATATCTGTAAGCTACTAGTCTTGAAACAAAAACCCTCTAAACTGGATTGCTAGTTTATCTGTGTATAGATTCTTATAAATGCCAAACAAAGTGTTAAGGGCACTCTGCAGAAGACAAGGAATCAAAGACCAAAGGCAACAACCTTAGAAGAGTTTTAACATCACTTTTACATGGCTTGGGGCAAGTTGGCCTCAAAAGATCTAGACAAAATTATTTTAAATAATTAACCTAGCTTTATTTTCTTATCTTTATTTAAATTTCGCTCTAGATTATAACTGTTAAAATCTATGTGACCATTCATAATATTTGTCACTGTTGCAGATAGTATGGTAGTTAAAATATTTTATTCTAGCTTTGTTTTCTTATCTTTATTTAAATTTCCCTCTAGATTATAACTGTTAAAATCTATGTGATTATTCATAATATTTGTCTCTATTGCAGATAGTTTAATAGTTAAAATATTTTATTCTCTTGCTATTAAAAGGAAATCAAAACAATTTAGTAGCTGGGGCAAGTTGCTCTAAAATATTTTCACAAAATTATTTAAAATAATTAATCAAACTTTGTTTTCTTATCTTTATATAAATCTTTTAAATCTTCCTCTCTAGATTATAACTCCTCAAATATATGTAACTATTCATAATATTGTGCCTATTGATAATATCACATATTGTATGAATGGCACATATTGAAAATAGTTTAATATTTAAAATATTTGATAGTTTAATATTTAAAATATTTGATAGTTTAATAGTGCTATTAAAAGAAAATCTAAACATTATTTATTAGCCATACAAAGGTTGGTCTTTCCTGGCTACAGTTATGTATCATTCAACTGTGAATGACAAGCTTTATATTGAGTTCAGCACAGGAGGTCGGCAGAATTTACTATTTCTATTCATGAGTATAATATTCCAAAGTTAAAATGGATAAGAGGCCTGAATTCTCTCACTAAAATTTTCGAAACCTAATAACTAAAGTAACCAAAAATAGTATAAGAACCTAAATTTAACAATACTAAAATAGCCAAACTCTTCATACGCTTATAACAAGACAGGAGAAATTTGAAAAAGAAGATAAATTTGACAAGATTGCATTGGTTTTTAATGGTCGTACAAAAATTCCATCTTTAACACCAAACAAGTGCAAGTAGAAAAACCCTAGAGATCAAGGAGTTAACGCATGCAAAACTTACAAATAACGATGTTGGCATTTACACTCATAGAAACCAAATTTAAAAAGGGCTTAATTGGGTGGTCATGTACAAACCTGCAGAAATTACATTGACAAAATTTCAGGTTAAAAGAACTGCCCTCTGAAGCTCACGTGAAAGAATTGTCCTTGGAGTTTCCATACGCTGTTTCCTCAATACCCATATAAACACAGGAGACACATCAATTTATTGGATGGAATGTTGCAAAGAGAGCTGCTCTTGTAGAAAACAATGAAATGATTGCAAGGCACGTATGATATGGAAGCTTTGAGAGCAACCAAAAAATGGCATTTAACGAGAGGGATGGTTGCCCCGGTATTATAAGTAGGAATGCTCTTGCACTCGGACCACTTAAACATCACACTAAGGCTAAGGCTCCTTGCATTCAGATTGCTTAAACATCATATACTAAAGATTGATTCCTACGAGAGTTAAATCCCTACTGAAATATTTTCACAAATATTTCGAAGAAATGATGGAAAGCACACAAAAGTCTCCAGAAAATACACCATTTCATCTAATGCAAACATTGAAGGGCCTCCAGAAAATAGATCTGTACAAAGGCTTTGAAGGCTATTGAGCAAATGTAGTTTGCTTGGATAAAGCCAAGACCCATTGCCCGTGAGAAGATGAGAGATTTAAAATAGGATTAGATTATGGAAAATTAATCCCGAAACTCTTGTTAAATCCTCTTTAGCTTTCGACTGATTCAAAAAAAACATAAAAATAAAACATAGCTATGCCTTGTAAGCAAACTATAAATACAACATTTATACCTCTGCAAATTTAGTGAGACTGGTAGTAAAGAAAGCTTACGAGATTCTCTGGAACTCTCATACTTTGGGACGCAGCTGCCACAGTAGACTTAGAGAAGCCCATTTCTTTGCCACAACAAGACTAATGTGGGTGTTTTAAACAAAGTGAGAGAACAAAACAATCCGATACAAATTGCTGGGTGGAAGAATGTAGGCTTCTATTTATTCGAGGAAGAGGCTTATTACAGTAGTTGTTGGATAGATATGGCCAACCTAAACCAGGGAACACGTGGAAGTGTAATGATATACAACGTTGCAATTGCATGCAGAAATATTAGGTCAAAAGCCGAGATTGGGAATGGTGCATTGTAGGTAGCGTGGCAGCTAGGTAATCTAACATTACTTTTAAAATTGGTGATACAAGTTCTAGACACTTAGGACTGTGTAATGATCTATAAGAGGCCACATGTTGCCCCCACCTAGAGCTTTCATAGATAGCAGAATCGTATCTTTGGGCAATAGTCAGTTCTTTCCACGCTGCCATCGAAACCAGAATATAAATAATATTTATTGATGTTTAGTTTTACTGATACGTAAACCAGGACAGATCCTTGTACTACATCGAAGAAGATTACAGTTATAAAGAAACAAAATAATATAATATTCTAAGCAGGCGTAAAGGGTCATAACTCTTGGAAATTGTCACAACTGGATTGCAGGCAGACTTTTCAAATTTACACGTTCCTTTATATGGGAAAACGATAATGCTCTGCTGCTGTAAATACAGGCCAACAATACTCTACCAAATTTCTGTTTAGTTAACTGTCTAACATATTTCAATATTTAATCTTATAAATCTAAACTAGCAATAACTTTAACTGGCTTTTGATTGGCTGAGAAAGAATTTTTTAATCATTAAATAAAATGAGAGACCCCACCTATAAATATTTCCCAGGAACTCCTAAAAATTGAGTTCAGGTTATTTCTGAGAAAGAATGATTTAATCGAGGGGCCTCTGCTATAATTCTCTTATAGTAACTAAGAAATGTTTCATTTGAGAATAGTTCTGAAAAGGAATGTTTTAATCGTTAGATAAAGTGAGAAGCCTCATTCATAATTCTCTAACATGAACTGATCTGAGATTATATGTGAGAATGAATATTGTTTTAATTACAAGATAAAGTGAGAGGCCTCAGCTATAAATTTCTAATATAAACCAATAACTGATTTCAAATTATCTTAACAATTGTATCTTGGCAATCTATCTAAATAATATTGAATACCTTAAAACATTTGAAGAAGAGAGCTTGTGAGTATTTTAATCTTTACATGAGCTAAAAATAACTATGCCTAAAAGGGCAAGGGTGTCTTTAATGTTTAATTTTGAAACTAAAATTAGAAGCCGTGTGTTTAAGAATCCTATGTGTTATGATCGAAAGTTTCAAGTATAACATAGCCTAGACAGAGATTTTGTCTGAATAAATTCGATTATTATTTAAGTTCTATACCTGCTTTCAACATGATTCATATTACTTGTAAACTTGTAATTTGATCACAAACTAATCAGCATGAGTTACATTGATTAATATCAAATAAAACTTCAAAAGAATCTAAAATAATAAAATCTTGTATTCTACAATGTTAGAAAATCTTTATAATGGTATGTGATTTATTATTATTTTTATATTCATTATTAAAAAAATTCTTTACAATTTTAATTGTTGTGGAAAAAATAGAATATGTGGGTTCAAATTTTATTTATAAATATTTTTTATAGATTTCTATATAGAAATATTTCATATTGTTGAAAACTGTTGTTTTTATATTAAAAAGCAGTCAAAATGGGACTTGACCCAAAACAGAAAAGAAAAGTTGAAAATTAGTTGAAAGTCAATATAACATATTGACCAACTCCCTTTGTTAATATCAAAACCCTCCAACTTATGATGTTTCGAAATTCACTGCTACTAATATCTATGGTATTGTCATCATTATACATAAGAAGAGCACTAAATTCTTGGAAAAAGAGGGGTAAAAATTTATTAAGACAGAAAGAAATACAACAAGGAGAGCTCAACAAGGAGCTCAATCCTGAGCAACAAGTTCATCAAATTCTTGCACCATCTCAAAGGAAAGTTGCCCACTATCCATAATATTCCAACCCAGAGCATGACTAGAAGCCCATTTGGCTAAAGAATCAATAGCTTTGTTCCATTCATGAGGAATATAAGTGAACCCAATGAACTGAAAATAGGTAGAAAAGAGAATAATTTGATTAACAACAATAGCCAGTTGTCAACTAACATTCTCAAGCTCCTGTGAGGATAGCAAGTTCACCACCACTTGGGAATCAGACTCACAAATAATCTTACTCCATCCCCGTAAGCAACATTGTTCCACAACATGTAAAATAGCTTGAGCTTCCATGAGATTTTTAGTGTAATCACCCTTATGAATTGAGAAAAAGAATTTAACATCACCAGAACTGCAATGAGCCACTCCCCCAATACCAGCAGGGCCTGGACTCCCTTGTTTCTTTGTTGGGTATTAGAAAAGTCTATAAAATATTAACATAGAAAGCTCCCTAGGCTAAATAGAAACTAGCAATGATCTCCTCTAACTTGGTTATATCCTAAAAATTTTCCTCCAGGTGCTCATTCTTCTTAATCACACTAGTGATGGTCTCCTCCAACTTGGCTATATGCGTGCTCTCATGATATTTAAGTCAGGTTTCCCCATGGTACCACTTCCTTCTAGATGTCATTACCCCTGATATTCTCCTCCTTCTAATTAGTACCTCCCATAGGAACCTCACTTGAGTCTTGCCACTCAAATTGCCCATTATAACTAGATACATAAATGTTTCATGTTCTCGCATAACCCCTTCATTCCTAGACTTTGGAGTGTTAGCCTCAATTTTAAACATATTAAACACCTGAGAGGGTAAAGGGCTATCATTTTCCCCTCTGACAACCTCATTATCCTTCCCTTCACTACCAATCTATTCCTCCTCCCGTTCCCACTAATTCCTCCTAGTGCCTTTTATCTTAGGCCTAGGGCCAGTTTTTTTTCCTAAATTGTCAATGCACTTGCAATTGCTGAGTTTTTCCTTACCAAGGGTACAAAAGGGTTTCTATTCTCTTATTTTTTTGTTAGGCCTACTACTACCCTTCCTAGCTATAGTTCCAATACTTTTAACATCTAGGACCTCATTTTTTCCATTTTTTATCTTTTTGCGAGTAGCCAAAGGCTATATAAATCTACGTTTTGGTAGAGGGGGGTGGTGTTTGAGCAATATTAGTGATTTTTAGTGAGGAAGGGCTCAAGTCCAGAATCTGTAGGTGAAGGCCTTTGTGTTAGAATGGGGTTGTCATTGCACCTAAAGATCGATCTGTCAATAACCAATACAACCACTCAACTTATAGTGCACATGAGGCGATTAAGCCCTTGTGAAAAATCCTAAGGGGAATGATGAACAAATTTCCAACAAACTCCCCCTCAGCATTACCCGAGGGTATGATGATTCGAACTTGTGACCAAGTATTGTTACCACTTGATAGAATGGGGTTGCTATTGCACCAAAAGATGAATCTATCAATGCTTGATACATCCACTCAACTTATAGTAAATAGGAGGTAGTTAAGCCCTTGTCACGAATCCCAAGGGGAGCATTGAAAAATTTTGAACACTTTGTAGAATTTGAATTGGAAAAAAAAGGGCTTAGTGGTAAACAATATAGTTTTTTCCTTCCTCTCTCTTCTTATGGATATTCCATACACAATCCTCCATATAGTGTAGTAACAAAGAAGAAAAAAAGATACATTCCCTATTCCTAAAGTGATTAAGGATAGGAAAGTGATAATAGTAACACACATTAACTTCTATCTTCCATGGTTATATATGTCATGATAATGTAAGAGTCCATGTTTTATGGTTCTTGAAGCTTTTCATGAGAAAATCCCCCACAAAACTAAAGAGGAGCTTCATCAAATTTTAAAAAATTGGTAGATTCATCACATCTGCAACGCTAGCTTGCTTCCTCCATATTTTTCCTTTCATAGCTTGACCCATGGCACTACCAATCAAATCCTTCGTAACCTCAAAAGAGAGCCAATCAATGCTAACCTAACATTTTTTCCATGAATCTACAAACTACCATATCAACTTCTCATCATGGCTTTCAATACTCTCCATAAAAGGTATGAGCCAACCTTCTTTTAAATATGTCCATGCCAGCTTATCATTCCTAACATTCTCTTCAATTATTGGTAGCTTGATTTTGGCATTGGCATTCTCCATGGCTTCTTTGTCATGAAGATCAACAACTAGATCCTCCTCTCCTTTTAGCTCCAAAGCCATACCACCTAAGAATTGTAGCAATCTATTGAAAGGCACCAAAGCTAAGCTTTTTCTCATCTAATAGTTTAAATCACAATAATGAAGGCCTACAATGTTCTGAATATTCTTGTGATTCCCATTTAATTCATTGAAATCACTTCCATTATCTTGTTGCTAGGTCATCAACACTCTATAGCATACCCTCAAAAGCAACCATCAATAATTGGAAAGTTCCATACTTTGGGACTAGAAAAAATCACCCCAAATATTGCTTAGGGTCAAAGATGTACACTTTGCATAGAGTGCTATAATTCTAGTTTTTAAAACCCACTTAACCCAAACTAGACTAACCTTGTCCAACTCCTCCACCAAATTTAACATCGTATTAACAAGTTCCTCCAAGTCATTTAGCAAGAACACAGTCAAATTAAAATTTCCCATTGCCAAATTAGCCATTAAAAAGAACATCATTATGACAATGAAACCACTATCTCCATCAATTAATATTCTCACCATTTCTTGAAAAGGCTTCATTTTAAGAAAGCAATCTGATCATTGCCACTAGATCTTACTCATATTCCAAAACTTGATGATTAATAGTTTAGTGTTTGTACCCTACCAGGGTGTCTGCCACCTGATTTCCCTCCCTGTACACATGCTAAATTTAAATAAATTCTTTAAATCTAGTCAAAAGAGTTTGTGTATACCTTATGATTGATGTGGCATGCCAACTCATCTGATTCACACCTTTAATGGCCTCAAAAACTAATAAGGAGTCTTCCTCAATTACCAAATTTTGTATTCTACTATTATGAGCAATCTTCAAACCCCATAGGAGAGAAAGGGCTTTTCACTTCATTACTCAAGACCTTGCTGTAATTCTCTAAATAACTCTTCATGAAAATACCCCATTCATTCCTTATTACTCCTCCCACTACTCCATTTGGACCCAAATTGCGACAATAGGAAGTCACAATTGTGAGAGCTACCCATCTCCCAAGTGACAAAACAACGAATTGGCTTTTGTTGGATGAGAATTAGGCTTATGTGGTCACACTTGTGATGACATGGGAATTTGTCACAATTGTGAAGGATAAATTGTTGTAACTTAGAAGAAGGAGGGGGCAAGAGGTCATGTTGATGTCATTACAATTGTGACATCCATGCAAGAGTTGTGCTACAGAAGCGATGTTGAACTGTTGGAACTGATCATCATAATTGTGACAATTATGTTGTCCAAATGATGGCTAGCCATTGGAATATGCTGTCACAATTGTGAGAGCTAGCTAAATTATTATAAAATAACTATAAAGTCATGTTTTACCTCTCAATTTGATTACTAGATGTGACCAAGAAGTTAAACAACAAGAACTTAAATTCAAGTTAATCAACAAGAAGTTGTAGAAGTGACCAATTATATCAAGGTGCTAATGAATTGAATGGATATTTGTGATGAGATGGCTACATGTTCAAGCCCCCAATTATCCTCTTGCTATCGGAGAGCCACATGTGCCTATCAAACATCTTATGCCCCTGTATTTCCTTTTCCTTTTCCTTGGAAACTAATCAACACATCCAAAACACTTCTTGAAATAATTTGATTCAAAATATTAGAAGGCACACCATTATCTAAAAGAATTTACCACATTCCAAGCTGGTGTACAAGAATTGTAAACCCAAAACACTTCTTTCACGAGTGTGGGTGCAAAGAGAAATACTGTAAATGAAGAACCCATGTCATCCACAACAATTTCCCTCTAAGTAAGATGTTATCCCCATCTAGATTCAAAGAAAGAAAAATCAAAAGCATAGATTGAAATGTGTATTTGAAGGCAGTGTGCCACATTGTGTCTATTTTGAAGGGGCTTGTGAAGCATGTGGGAAACAATAATGGAGAGAAACAAATTTGGGATTTTCTCTTGGCCAACTACCATAGGCTAATCCTAACACACACCTCAACCATTTTTACCCCAATTTTAGTGATGATTATTACAACTAAAGTGGGTCTTATATTTTTAAACCATTTTTATTTTCTAGATTCACATAGTTAGTTGTCATGCAATCATAGGTTAATGTTTATCTTCACTTGGTTTTGATAATTGCTTAATATTCTCTACTAATCAAGGCCAACCACATGATGGTGGAAGGTTATTTTCCCCCCCAACATCTAAATTTCTTGTTAACATTTAAAATATTTAAGAAAGGATCAATCTTTAAAGTACAATAAAAGGTTCTAGACCTGCATAAGTGACATCATTTTCCCATCTTCTAGTGCATGTCATTTTTCCATCACACCCAAAATAAGGTTCTACCACTCTGAATAAAGAATACATGTGCAATTGCATTCTATATTCATGGACAATAAGAGGAGCTTAAAAAATGCAGCATGATTACATTTATTTAATAGGTCTATTAAGTTTTTTAAATTATAGACCATCACAAACATTAGAACTCTAGCTACAAGAGTCAAAGTTACAATGTTCATGATGGTCTATAACTAAAAATACCTAATTAAAGAACTACATTTTTTAGCTCCACTTGATGTCATATGGATATGAATTGAGATTGCATATTGAACTTTGGCCTCCTTTTGCATTTTCTTAAACCAAAAGATTCAAACAGTTAGTTGTCATGCAATCATAGGTTAATGTTGAGCTTCACTTGGTTTTAAGAATAGTTTAATATTCTCTACTAATCAAGCCCAAACACATGAAGGTGGAAGCTCAGTTGTCCCTACTTGTCCCTAAAATTTGAATTTCCTATTAACATCTAAATTTTTAAAGAAAGGATCAATCTTTATAGTACTTGGAAGCTGGGCTACTCTTAGGGGAAGTCCATCTTCATTGCTCACAAGAAATTGATCACAATTGTTGCGTACTCCTATACATCTAACATGGGTACATCTAGGAATTTCCTCATCGCATCCTACACAAAATGAATCCAATATTGCCATTACCTACTTTTATCACCATGCACAAATGGTAGGTTGACTAGCCATATTTCCTAGGGTGGTAAGAATAAATTTTCTAACTCATTGAATACCCATTAAATCAAGGGATACATAAAATGTTAACCATGCATTATGATTATATCATAGGTTTTAATCTTCTAAGTCTTCATGTTCGATGGTTAAGAAATTTTTTATTTTATGCCTACGAGTCTGCTTGTGCCATGAAATCAGATGGATCATGGTGGCCCTCAATCTTCATCAGATCAATGATGGTCACTTTTCTACTTTGGGAAGCTACAAGATCCTTACCTATAGTGAAAAAGGGTGAAAACACAAACCTTTGTCACCCTTTTGTAAAGGAAAAGGCAAAAAAAAGTATAACTATTCACCTTCAATGACATAAAATTGGTATTATTATTTTGAATTTGAAAATGAAGTAAACTAATGAAATTTATAGAAATCAATGAAGTTTAGAATTATAATTTTTAATAATTACTTCGAATAAGAATTGATATATTTCCCTAAATTTTAAAAACAATTTTTTAGCTGCTAAGAAATGCTAAAAATTTGGGGTCTAGTTCCCACCACAAAGCTATATTGAAATAAATTTAATTCCTTTTGATCTCAGACTATGTTATAGAAAACATATATAGCTAGAATGATCAAAAATAAAAATAATCTTTAGACCTATATTTTCTCTTTTATAATGATTCAAATTTCAACTCACTTGAAATCTATAGTTTTCATCCCCCACCACATTTTTCAAAACAAATCTATTCTAAACAAGAGAAAAAATATACATTCTAGAAGAGGACTCCTCTAAAACGTCATGTAATTTTATATTATTTTGATATGATTTAAGATTTTTTTACTTTCTCAAAACTAACATATTTTCGAGTGTTAAAATATGTTCTTATATAATTTTTCAATTACAATATACTATATCTAATTAAAACACTGTAAACTCTATATGAGAATATTCTTGACTTTGAACTCTATAAAATGGTGTTTATATGTTATTAAAAACAATCATAAAAATTACTAAGAGTTATTGAAATGCCATTTTTTTGGGGAAAATGTTATTTCTTTAGTAATTGGATGTAAACTAGTATAAAACATGCATTTAATAGCCATCTCCAAGTGGAAAAGTGTGAGATTGTGTATAACTTAGCTAGAATAAATTTATCAAGATCATATGTTTTAACAAAATTGATTTTAAGGCCCAAGCTAAGAGTAAATCCCTGTCACATGTTGTGGTTGTGTCTAAGGAGATAGGGAGCTCTAACTTCTCCTCAAATTTGAAAGATTTTCAGAGTATAAGCTCAGAAGAGGAGGAAGATTATCTTTCATATAGAAAGAAGGCTAGGGGTAAAGATAAGGAAACTCCTACTCCAAGTAAAGTTCCATGCAAGAAAAGCCCTAGGAGCCATGGACCCAAAGCTATTGGATAGGGTGAAGATAACTATAATGAGGAAGGAGAAGACATGGATATAGATAATGAGATTAAGGGACAGGATGATGAGAATAGAGAGGGACTAGTTGGAAACCCCAAAAAGAAGTAGAGGAGGATGGAAAGGGAGGATTTTACCTTAGAGGGGAAAATTGATTCTAGTCCAGAGATTATAATGCTTCCTCCCTCTCCAATTCCCCCAAAGGAGCAAGAAAAGGAGAAAATGGGGGAAGGAAGTAGAGAGGTGGTTATAAAACACAAGTGTATGGCTTAGAAAAAATTCAATTCCAGAACCTCAAAGATGGGCAATGTGAGAGAGGTCATGAATCCCCAAATCCTTGAAGAAAAGGAGGGAAAGATCTAGTTGGAGGAACTTATTGAATCGGCACTAGTGTCCATCACTAACAATGCGAGGGAGGTGGGAATGAACTTGCAAAGCAATGCAAAAAATAGCATGATTGATAATTTTAGATCAATTAAATGAATTTTTCATGAACTAGAGGAGGTAAAAGAAAGAATGGGATAGTTGGAAAGCTAGGTGAAGATATTTGAGAAAGGGAATCTGATAGACCAGGGGGATCATATTAGGTTGGTTGAGAAAAGGATGCATAATCTATAGACTTACAATCACAACATGGCTAACCTAATGATCTCTATTCTGAACTCTCTCAATAAAAATATTATTGCCATCACTAGTAAGCTAAAAGCCAGGGGTTTTGTTGAGGAGAATGAGGAAAAGGACAAAGAAGAAGATAGGATGGAAGAGGACACCATAACAGACATAATCTGGAGGCACTTGGATTAAACCTATGTGAAGAACTAGGAGAAAATGGTAGAGAAGATTTAGAAAGCCTACGAAGTGGCAGAAACCATTTAGGACCTTGATTGGAAGGCAAAGGATTAAGTGAAGGTTATCTAGTTCTATCTTTGGTTTTCCTAGTCTTTGTTGTTTTTTTCTTTGGCTTTTTTCCTGTTTTACATTCGGGCCTTTCTATTGGCCGTAGTACTTTTTTTGGGCTTGTTTTTAATTTCTTACAGCCCTTTTTTATGTAAGAACTTTGGGGTTTTGGGATCCCTGTAAACCCCATTTTTCTTATCAAAACCGAAATTGATTTTTAGATAGAAATACTCAAATTCATTCATTCTAATAAGTCAGCCTAAAAGGTGACATAGCTTTGTACCTCAGGCCAAAAGTGAGGAGGTGACATGTGTGTAGGTTCTGATGTCACGATTGTGGTTTATCGTAGGATCACAAATGCTAGAACAAAGAGGTCTAATGACATGATAATGTTTTTCATAAGATCATAGGTGACAAGGTAAGGTTGGCCCAAGAACATTAAGTGAAAGAAGTTGCATGTGTTATTTTGAGGCCCTAATACTAAGAAAAGCAGTGTGTCATGAGATCTCAACGGTCATTCACGTAGGTTAAGATCTTACAATTGTTGTTTGTCATAAGATTGTAGATGTTAAATATCAAGCGGCTGATGCTATGCCAACAAAGAAAGGGAATTGTCATAAGGTTGTAAAGGGCCAAAAAGACATGTTCTAATGCTACAACATCTGACTTATTGTATGGTCGTGGAGCTATTTTCATTGGCTCACAATGCTACAATACAAGGATAATTTCTAGCAATCATAGGGTTTTCATGAAAAGATATTATGATGGGTCTTCCTCCTAGTGTTTCGTAAGGTTGTAATATTGAGAGATTAGGATTCAAAGTTAAGTGTGAATTTTCAATTATGTATATGACCTTGCTAAACTGACCAATAATGGTGCACTAGGTTGCAACACATGGACACATCTTGACTGTCAGTTAAGATTTTGCCCCAAGGTGGTGCAATAAGATTACATAAATGAAGCAGTGTAGGTTGGCATCGATCGAAGAGATGATTTGGTGATCCATATGGCCTAAGTTAATGAATGTCTGATGTACATTTGAGTATAGGGATGGTGGAGATTGGATTAGATCACTTCTATGGGACAATCACCAAGAAATATATGATCTTTTCTTAAATTCAAGTTTTGGTTGTTCATGCTATGTTGTCGGGGTGGTTGTAGATGTGATCTGTGAATGCCACAAGGAGAAAAGGGTGGTCAAGGTACTGCTACAAGATGTAGCATCTAGTTTTTCATCATTGTCCCCCTAGTGTTACCCATGATAGGAGGCATCAGACTTAATGGTGAATGTAATTCTGTAAGACATCTGTAGTCTTCCATTGATTTTCTAACATGTGCCCCTCCTAGCTGAAGCTTGTTGTTGTATATTTGATTTGTGGGCCTTAGATTCTCACACACACTTCAACATGGTCTTTACCTGGGAGATCATCTAGGAATAAACATTGAATTTTTCATCTGAGTAATCCAACAGAGTGACCTGTTGCCTTCTAACTAGAAGGATTTTTCCTTTGCTTTTAGACTGAGAAGTGGGCAACTAAATCTTTTAGTATGAAGGATTTATGCAGCTATATGATAGTGCAATTAATCTAAAATGAGAATACAATTTAATCAAATAATAGATAGAACCAAATTAAGCTATATGAGTGAATTTTAATCTATATGATATTAATACTAAGCAAAGAAAGCTATGAAAATATTAAGTGAGTAAGTATTTCAATAGTAATTTGATGCAATTCAATTTCCCCATTCTTTATGAGGAATTATAATCCTCTTAAATAAAATTCCCAAAATCAATCAAAGGTTGAGATCAACTAGAATGAATGGTCAGGATCAAAGCTAAGATCCAGTCAGGATGGAAGATTCCAAGTGTAGGTGAGGTTAACTAACTCAGATCCTAAGTATAATGAAGAGTTAACTGAAATTCACTAGAGTGTGAGAATAAGTTGATTAAGTCAATTCCAATTCTAGAGATAGATCACTTAGAATTCCAATTCTTGAACTAAAGAGAAGGATTTGGAAGGTTATTTTAATTTAATAAAATGAGATATGATGTCATAAATGCATATTTAATTAATTGAGTAATTAAACCCTACAATTAAGATAAGGGCATTATTAAATTAAATAAATTTTATTCCTTTGCACATTAACTTTAAGAGATAATTTAATTTAACCAAAGTATGAACACTTTAAATTAAATTAAATATAATCAATAGGTTTAATGTAGCCAATATAGGTATCTAGGTATCTAGGTGTTCTATCTAGGTCCCTTAAGGTTAAGCTACATTCTAGACATAATCTTTAAAAACTTATCAATTTAGGTATCTAGGTGTTCTATCTGGATCCCTTAAGGTTAAGCTTCATTCTAAAGATAATCTTTAAAAGCTTATTGATCTAGGTATCTAGGTGTTCTATCTGGATCCCTTAAGGTTAAGTTCCATTTTGGAGATAAAATTTAAAAGCTTATCGATCTAAATATCTAGGTGTTCTATTTGGATCCCTTAAGGTTAAGCTTTGTTCTAGAGATAATCTTTAAAAACTTATCTATCTAGTTATCTAGGTGTTCTATCTAGATCCATTAAGGTTAATCTCAATTATGGATATAATCTTTAAAAGCTTATCAATCTAGGTATCTAGGTATTCTATCTAGATCCCTTAAGGTCAAGCTCTGTTCTGAAGACAATATTTAAAAGCTTATTGATCTAGGTATCTATGTGTTCTATCTGGATCCCTTAAGAATAAGCTCCATTCTAGAGATAATCTATAAAAGCTTATCAATCTCATTATTTAGGTGTTCTATCTAGATTCCATAAGGATAAGCTCCGTTCTAGAGATAAACTTTAAAAGCTTATCAATCAGTCTTCATATCATCAATTGTAGAACCAAACTCATTTATTGATCTATGCATCACACCTCTAATTTTCTTTGAATTGAATGTGCTGCTCTCACATTCATTCAAAGAGGGGCAAATGTAATGCCCCAAAATTGGCACATTGCCATATTAACCAATTTTGATCTATTTTGATCAACGCTAAGTCCTATTTTAATAGGCAATTATTATTCTGGTTATCACCATTTGACTTAATGGTCAGATGTATAAAACCCTAATCTATATTAATCATATTCTCTATTTAATTCCTAAGTATCAACTTAGATTAGCTACATTAAACCTATTGATTAGATTTAATTTAATTTTAAGTGTTCATACTTTGGTTAAATTTAATTATCCCTTAAAGCTAATGTGCAAAGGAATTAAATTTATTTAATTTAATAATTTCATTATCTTAATTATTGGGTTTTATTATTCAATTTTTAAAAATATGCATTTATGAGGTCATATCTCATTTTATTAAATTAAAAAAACCTTCCAAATCCTTCTCTTCAGTTTAGGAATTGGAAATCTAAGTGATCTATCCCTAGAATTGGAATTGACTTAATCAACTTATTCTCACACTTAGGTGAATTTTAGTTAACTCTACATTATACTCAGGATCAGAGTTAATTAACCTCACCTACACAAGGAATATTCCATCCCAACTAGATCTCAGCTTTGGTCTTGACCATTGATCCCTATCACAAGATAACTATCAAAATGTATGATAATGTGAAATGAAAATCTTTAGGTCTGGTGGTGTTGCCTCTCCTCATTGGTTCTGTAGAAGGGGATGTCACTTGTTAGGTCCTTATCATTCCCTTGGCTTACAATATTCTATTAGGAAGATTGTGGATACATGAGTTGCATGCGGTGCCATCCACTTACCATTAATGCATAAAATTCCCATTTCATGGCTCCAAAGTCACCATACCTGCAAGTACTAGCTATACCTATAACATGCTAAGATATGCTAAAGACTTTGTGCCTACTAATAGGGAATCTATAGACTATCATGATAACAAGCTGAAGAAAATTGAGAAGTCACTCAAGCTAAAAGAAATTGGAATGGGTGAATATCACATTGTACCAGTTCTGTCTTTGACATCTCTTCCTGAGTCTTCCCATCATTATGGGAGACCATCTAAAGAAAAGAAACCTTTTGTGATGACACCTCAAACTATGTATGATGGTACTTTTGTCAAAGTTATTGTTCCTTTCAAGGAGGAAGCTGAAAATAGAGCTATTGCTACATGGATCTACAAAGAGGAAAATCTAATTGACCTCATAGAATAGTCTCATGAAATTACTCTTGAGAAGTGTGGTCCTGGTCTTATACTCATGAAGTGGTTTGTCTACAAGGGAACTAGTCCTATTGGATGCAATGAAAATGGTCTAATTGATACTATCAAAGCAATAGCTAGAAGGAATTGAGACACATCTAATCTAGGCTTCAAGAAGATTCCCTTCCATCTATGGAGTATCAAATTAATACTAGAACTTGAGAGTTCATTTGAACATGAGTCACAAGCTAAGTATGATGACCATGAAGATAATGCTAATAATGAGGATCCTTATCCTTATCCAATTCCTAATGATCTAGCTAAATTCTTTGCAAAACTAGATGACTTTGTACTACATGTCAACACCATGGATGGTGAAAGTCATTCTTCTAAGGATACTACTGGTTCATATCATACCCAACAAGAACAAGGAGAGTCTCATAATGCATTACACATTGAGTACCTTTGTAATAATCTAAATGATGAAGGAGAATTTTTTCTTATCACTGTTGGGGAATTCTACAGTCTATCTCCATGTAGTATAGATTCTTGAGAGTATGAATTTGACTCTCTCTTCGAAGCAACTATAGACAAAGGCATAGATCAAGTTCATGTTTATGAAAACCTCCTCTAAGTAGGTTAATCATCTAGAGTTGGGTTAGATGAGTCCTATCCAATGAGTGTCCTTGAGTCTTCAATTAATGATGTCAGTGCTCAAAGGAATCAAATGCACTTGTGGATGAAGCCACTTTAGGTCTCAAATTGCGTATCCAAGCATTTAATGATTATATTGTGAACATAATTGAACCTACCACATCTCTTTCACTCACCTATCTCAAGCTTGTAGAATCAAATTCCAATGCATCTAGTGAAGTCCTCACATTCCAAAATGACTATGCTCTTTCCTGCTACTTAAGTATCATCAAACTAGTAACATCTTTTACCAGCAAACAAAGCATCAACATAACTAAAGCTGACATCAAATATCTCAATCGTACAATCAAAAAGAAAAGAAAAGAAAATGGTCCAATGGTGAAAACCACATTGTGGTAGTATCAAAACCTAAAAAGATAAAAATAAACGATGTATCCAAAGGTGAAAACCTCTCTAAGGCACCTGCCGATGAGATATTTGATGAACTTCCTAGTCATTTTTAGGAAAGATCATTAGTGTTGATAGAACCAACATAGTTGATCAACTTAGGAATAGAGGAATAGACTCACATGATACATCTTGCACAGTTTCTATCTCTTGAAGAAAAAGAGGAATTCATTACTTTCTTTCAAGAGAAAAAGATAAACTTTGCATTGATATACTCAGACATGCTAGGATAAGATCCTGATCTCATTATGCATCACCTCTCTATCACACTGGGAGTTAAAACAATCAAATAGAAGCTTGAAAAAATGCATCCTCATGTTACATTTCTTGTCAATGCTGAATTGGAAAAACTTCTAAAGGTTGGTTTCATCCATGCTATTGATTATACTAAATGGATATCAAACATTGTTCCAGTCTCCAAGCACAAAAAATCTATCAGAGTCTGTATAGATTTCCAAGATCTAAACTTATCATGTCTAAAGGATAATTTTCCATTCCCTAACATTGATATGATAGTGGACATGATGCCAAGATGTGAAATATAGTCACTCATGGATGATTTTTATGGTTATAATTAGATCAAAATTGCACCAGAAGATCAAGAAAATATTGCTTTCACTTGTGCATGGGGAACTTTCTATTGGAACATCATATTATTTGGTTAAAAAAATGTTAGTGCTACATATCAAAGGGTAGTCACTACAGTTTTTCATGATATGATGCATAAAACAATGGAAGACTATGTCTATGATACTCTAGTTAAGAGCACAAAATACCACACTTACCTTCAAGATTTGGGACCTATCCTGGATCACATGGAGAAATTCAATTTGAGACTTAATCCCAAGAAATGTGTGTTTAGTGTAACATCAAGGAAATTAGTTGGCTACATTGTGTTCACAAAAGGAATCAAGGTCAATCTAGAGAAAGTTTAGGCAATCATGGACATGCCTCCACCTCGTAATATAAGTTAGATGAGGGGCTTACAAGGAATACTCCAATCCGTTCATAAATTCATCTCACATTTTGTGGATAGGTCACAAGTTTTTACTAAGACTCTGCATAAAGGTGTGAAATATAACTAAAGAAAAGATTGCTATCAGAGTCTAACATAGATAAAGAAATGCCTTTTTAATTTGTTGATCTTGATACCTTTTATTGACGAGAAGCCTCTTATTCTATATATTTTAGCAACAAAGACATCTTTGGGTATCTTGCTAGCTCAAGAGGATAATGATAATACTTGGAAAGAGCTATTTTCTATCTGAGTTGCACACTGATCTCCTATAAAAAGAATTATAGTATCATTAAGAAGGCCTACTTGGCAGTCATCTTTGCTTCCCAAATGTTGAGACACTACATGCTTGCCCATACTACATGACTGATTGCTAAAATTGACCCATTAAAGTACTGACTCAACAAGGCAGCTCTAGTAGGGAGATTGGCAATGTGGGACATGATACTAATTGATTTTGATATTCAATATGTTGATCAGAAGGCTATCAAAGGACAAGACATTGCTAATTAGTTAGCAGAGGCACCCATGCAGAGTCTTCTTCCACTAAATATTGACTTCCTTGATGAATCAATTCTAACAGTCATGTACTGTACTTGGGGGATGTTCTTTGATGGTTCCTTCACATAACAAGGATCCAGTGCTAGGTTAATGTTCATAACACCACAAAGGTATTCACTACCTAAGTCATACAAGATTGAAAAATATGAAGCTCTCATTAATGGCATGAAGATTTTAGTTGAATGGAGAGTAGATCAATTGAACATCTTTGGTGATTCACAACTTATAATCAGCCAGGTCAATGGTGTATATCAAAAAAGATGAGAGCTTGATTCCTTATAAATGCATGGTGGATGATCTGAAAAAATAAATTATTTGTATCACTTTTCAATAGGTTCCTTGAGCAAACAACAAAGTAGCTAATGCAATGGCTACTCTTTCTTCCTTGTTATAGATACTAGAGAATGATCTCCAACATGAGTTTCATATGGAAATGTTACTCTACCCTGCCTATGATACACTAGAATCTCAAATGATTTGTTCTATTGTAGGACAAGATTCAACCTACTACCACCACATATACTCCTATCTATGTAACCAAACCATTCCAAATGTTCTAACCCAAAATGAAAAATATTACCTTATCTGTAATGCTTTAGGGTATGTCATTATTACAAATGACATTTTTAGGAGAGGTCTCGATGGAACACTCCTTAGGTTTCTACAATCCGATGAGTCCAAATGTGCTTTAGTCGACATACACAAGGGCATTTGTGAATCTCACTCAAACAACTTGACACTATCTCATAAACTTTTTAGAGGTGGTTACTATTGGCCAAATATGGAGCAAGAGGCAATCAAATATGCTAAGTCCTGTAAAAAATGCCAGTTCCATGGGAATCTAATTCAATCTCAAGCAAGGAAGCTAATTCCATTCATCACACTATGGCCATTCCAACAATGGACCTTTGATCTTGTGGGTTAGATTCACCCATCTTCTTCAAATGGACATAAGTTCATTATTATAGTTACATACTACTTTACTAAGTGGGTGGAGGTAGTCCCTCTCTCTATAGCAAATGGTAAAACTATATCTTTTTTTAATCATGAGTTACATTATATGCAGGCATGGTGTACCTTCCTCCATTATTACTAACAATGGAGGACAGTTCAAAAATAAAAATCTTAAGGAGTTATGCAAAAGGTTCAGAATCACACAGCATTGGTCTTCTATCTATTACCCCTAAGGTAATGGTTAAGCAGAGGCATCCAACAAGGAAATACTTAAGATCCTTCATCACATAGTAAATCTAGAAGGGTCTAGCACCTTCAGATTAATTCAGCTTTATGGGCACACAGAACAAGTATCAGAAGTCTAATGGGTAAAACACCTTTTGCTTTAGTCTATGGAGTGGACATTGTGCTTCCAATTGAGGTTGAGATTCCTACTCTGAGAATCTCCATGAAGGATCTCATTACTTATGACAACTAGAGAATATCTCATCTTCAAGAGCTAGTATTGTTAGATGAATTTCGACAAGTGGTGTGTGATCATCTTTGAGCTTATCAGTAGCATATGTCCATAAGTTACAATAAAAAAGTTAAGCCACATGACTTCAAACTAGGTGATCTTGTTCTTAGAGAAAACCCTAAGAATCAACAATAATGTGTGAAAAAGGGAAGTTTGAACCCAATTGGCTTGGTCCCTACATAATTAATGCACTATTTGGAACTAGTGCTTACTAACTTTCTATAGCCAGAGTGGTGCTTAAGGAGCCTATTAACACTCTCCATCTAAAGTAGTTTTATAGCTAATATGTTTTCCAAAGCTCTCTGTATATACTTAAATGTCCTAAAAATAATGCAAAAAGCCCTAAAAAATCATGATCTTGGTGAAAACCTAGCAATAGGTGCCTTGGTAATACTAAAAGAATCAAAAAATAAAAAAATACAATTTTTTTTTGAAAATACAAAAAATGTGCCACTGGTATCATGGTATCAAAAAATGAATCTTTGCCAAGAAGGTGAAAACCTACTATATAGATGAATCTTGTTTCAAATGCTATATCTTGCAATGTATCTTCGAGCTCCTGTATAGTTGCTTTCCTACTTTACTTTTGTACTTTCACTTATGTATCCATGGATTGAATCTTGTCATAAATTGGGGGCAACAACCTATAGTGTCATAGAAGTATCTTGTACCAGTCACCAATAGTTCTAACTGTGTTTTCCTTCTGTTGCTCATGTCACTTTTTAGATTTCCCTCACTGAAGATTTCTCTTGCATCAGTCACTAGTTGTTCTAACCATGTCTGCCTACTATCATGAGTGTCACTTTTCAAGATTCCTCTCATAGAAGATCTCTCACACTAGTCATTAGTGGTCCTCATTGTGCCTATGTACTGTCACTCAATTTCCTACTAAGGTTCTTCTTACAAAAGATTCCTCTTTGAATTCAGTCACTAGTTTTTCTAACTATGTCTATCTACTGTTGTCACCCTACTAAAGAGATTTCTTTCATACATGTTCTGAACATTGACACTTGACATCAATCTCGTAACACAAAAATGAACTCAAAATGATAAACTTATTTGGGTATGTTGACCTTTTCCTTCATTCACTTTTCTTTTTCTTTATCATGTCTCTTCAAGAAACTCAATGATGTCACTATCACCTAGAGAAGAAAGGATTGAGGGCATGATCTTTTCTTCATTTTCTATTTTTAGTTTAGTTCCAATGATCTAGAGCATTCATATAAAAGGAACGTCCACTATAGGAGCCTCCATCTCATATTGGATGGCCATGTGTACCTCAACTCCTTTAATATGGGCTCTTCATTAAGGTTGGTTCTTCTCGTTGCTTGTTGGAGTGAATTCTCTATGCTATAGTAAATATTGATACTTGTCCTACTAAGTGAAAATACAAGTCACTACGAGTACATTTAACACACTTTTGTCTCAAGTTATGAATTCAAGGGTCATTGCAGACAAAATACTTTCTAATTACTTAGCATAAGAAGGATCTCTTGTGTGTCTAGTGTGTCTGCACAAAAGAAACATTCTATTCATCCTAGCATTTATGCTCTGATGCATATGTTAACTTGCTACATTAAAAGGAACAAATGTTATGGTTATTTGGGCTTCTTGTGCTTTGAATGCTTACATTTAATCCTGACAAACTAGAACATGTGTCATATTCATATTTCCATGTTTGCAATGTCAATGGGAATTAAATGACATGTGGAATTTTTCTATAGGCTCAATGATGATAATTATCGAAGTTTGGTAACCAGACCTCGGGTTGTAGCTAGTCTAGGAATTGCATATAGTATCGGCTTGCATTGCATAAGTACATGGTTCAATGACTAATTCACTTACATTATTTGTGATGAGAGATTGTTGGCTTCTTCAAAGTATCATGTTTCTTCATGGCTACATAAGCATTCAGTTCTTTGGTTCATCCTCTCACTCCTCAAGGGATACCTATCATTATAAACAAAAATATGGAGCACTACATGAGATGTTCGTGCATTCACATTTTGCATTTCATACATAATTTCATAATCCATCTCATTTACACTATATTCATTCATCAAATCAAATTTACATTCATATATCACATCATATTTACATTTCATAATCATAGCATAAAACATCTCATGTATGAAAAGCTATAAAGAGAGAAAGTGAGAAATGCAAATGATACTCCAATCAAAATCTCATATATTTATGTATGTATCAAAAGTCTACATCTCTACAAAATTGTATGCTATTCAAACATTGTCAATAAAAAAGGGTGCTGGAACACCAATGGATATAGGGCAAGATCAAAATTGGATTCACAAAGAATCTAACTCTCCCCTTCTCCCTCAGCTCCCACTAGTGATGCGAGAGGAGGAGGAGGAGGAATTTGTAGTCTCTTTGGAGGTTTTTCTCCCCTTGATGCTTATCCATACTATGAGAATCAAGGTACCTACTTAGCCTCATCTAGTACAACTACTACATATGATGCAAAATAATAGGCTGCCCTAGCCAACTATAGCCAGACCTTATCCTACTACTACTTGGATCTCTGTCATGCTAACTCTAGCTACTTTTGTAAATTATCGATCTCTCGATCCCACTCTACAATCTGGGTATCTCTAACCACTTGAATATGTAGCTCTACTAACTACTACTATGTTGTCTACACTTGGTCCCTCAACCTCTTAAGGCCTCCTAGGTCTACACCAGGATGTCTCTACCCTAGGCTCCTATAGTAGGCTAATCTTGCATCTCCTCTGTTAAGATAAACCACGGACAGAAATAAAAAAAACTACATGCAAATATAACCAATAACAGAAAATAATAGAACACACAGAAATGAACACAAGGCACCAAGATTTAACGTGGTTCACCCAATCCCTGGGCTACGTCCACCAAACAGCAAGTCCAATCTTATTACAATCCAGTGATTACAACCTGATTACAATCCGTAATCCCTTACAGCTCAATACCACTGCAAGAACCAATTTTGTATCACAACATAATGAAAAATACCCAACCCTAAGATAAAGAAAAACTACATGCAAAGATAACCAATAATAGAAAATAATAGAACACACAGAAATGAACACAAGGCACCAAGATTTAACGTGGTTCACCCAATCCCTGGGCTACGTCCACCAAACAACAAGTCCGATCTTATTACAATCCAGTGATTACAACCTGATTACAATCCGTAATCCCTTACAGCTCAATACCGCCGCAAGAACCAATTTCGTATCACAACATAATGAAAAATACCCAACCCTAAGCCCTTTTATACAAGTATTAAACCGCTTTAGGGTTATAACATGTCAGCCATATGTCAGCCATAATATGTCGGCTACCATGTCGGCTACTTCCCAAAATTTTTTTTAACTCCACTATTTATGAAGTATGTACAGTACTTTCCTGATTAGTCACCACAATCTAACAATCTCCCACTTGGGGACTGATCAGGCTCCACACTAAACAACAATCTCCCACTTGGAGACTGATCCTGTAGCAATACCACTATCACATGGGGCTCCCACTGGATCAAACCATCCTGGATGCTACTATTCTTTTATTCATGTTCAATCTAAAAGACCAACCAAAGATGAAGAGGAGTTCAACTTCTCCCTTGTTACAACCTTTGTCAACATATCTGTTGGATTGTCATTGGTATGTATCTTCTCTAGCTTTAACTGTCCATCCTCCGAAAATGACTGAATGAAATGGTACCGCAACTGTATGTGTTTGGTCTTAGAATGCAGAGCTGAATTCTTAGCAAGATGAATGGCACTCTGACTATCTGTGAACAAATAATTATCCTTCTGAGGATGTCCCAATTCTTCCAAGAAGAACTGAATCCATATCATCTCCTTGGCTACCTCTGTAGCAGCAACATACTCTGCCTCTGTAGTGGATACATCATTAATCTTTTGTAACCTAGAAACCCAGCTCACGGCTGCCCCACCAACAGTAAAGACATAACCTGTAATACTCTGCCTGGTATCAATATCCCCAGCCAAATCTGAGTCAACATAGCCTTGTAAATTAGTAGTAGAGCCCCCAAAGTGTAAACACTTATTGGATGTTCCTCTCAAATATTTGAGAATCCACTTGACAGCATTCCAATGCTCAAATCTTGGATGACTCATATACCTGCTAACGACTCCAACTGCATGTGCAATATCTAGCCTAGTGCATACCATAGCATACATCAAACTTCCTACAGCTGAAGCATAGGGTACCTTGGACATCTTATCCTCCTCTTCCTAGGTCTTGGGACACATCTCCTTAGTCAATTTCAAATGACCAGGTAAAGGTGTGTTGACAGCTTTAGCATTCTCCATAGAGAAACAGTGCAACACCTTCTCAACATAGTCAGCTTGAGATAGCGTCAATGTTCTGTTCTTCCTATCTCTGCAAATCTTCATACCAAGGATTTGTTTTGCTGCCCCCAAATCCTTCATAGAAAATGCATGTGCTAATTGGCATTTTAGCCCCTTAATATGATCCATGTTAGACCCAGCTACAAGCATATCATCAACATATAAACATAAAATAATGTAGCTATCATCATCCAACCTCTTAAAATAAACACAGTAATCTGAATGACACCTATTATATCCATGCTCATGCATAAAACTATCAAATTTCAGATACCATTGCCGAGGTGCTTGCTTCAAGCCATATAAACTTTTCTTCAATTTGCACACTAAGTTCTCCTTACCTTTGACCTCAAAACCCTGTGGCTGAGCTATATATATATTTCTTCATCCAAATCACCATGAAGAAAGGCTGTTTTAACATCCATCTTCTCTAAATGCAAATCTTCAGTAGCCACAAGACTTAAAACAGTACGAATAGAAGTCATTTTAACAACAGGAGAAAATATCTCATCAAAATCAATTCCCTTTTTTTGTGCAAATCCTTTTACAACTAACTTGGCCTTAAATCTTTTCTTACCTCCTTCCTCTTCTTTCAACCTGTAAACCCGCTTATTCTATAAAGCCTTTTTACCTGCAGGCAACTTGCACAAATCCCATGTCTTATTTTTCATCAAAGAGTCCATTTCATCTTTCATTGCAGACTCTCACTGAATCTTAGTATCCACCTGTACAGCTTCATCATAACTTTCAGGGTCACCAGCATCAGTAAGTAAAATAGAATACAAAGAGGGAGAAAACCTTTGTGGAGGTCTAATTTGCCTTGTTGACCGTCTAACATTCACTGGTGTGTGTGGTATTTGTTGTTGCAGTTGTTGCACATCATGAGGAATGGCTAGAACATCAGCTTTTGGAGTATCATCCAACACTACATAATCATCTTCTTTCTTCTCATGTTGCTACAACAGATCTTTGTACAACACTTTCTCATTGAATATGACATCCTGACTTCTAATAATTTTAAGATTTTCAAAATCCCAAAGCGTATAACCAAATTCATTAATGCCATATCCAACAAAGACACATTTCTTTGATTTAGCTTCGAGCTTGGTTCTATTTTCAGAGTCTATATGAGCAAAAGCTTCACAACCGAAGGTCTTGAGAAAAGAATAACTCACCTTCTTACCAGTCCATGCTTCCTCTGGAATACCACAGCCAAAAGGAGTAGAGGGACCTCTATTAATCAAATATACTATAGTATTGACAGCCTCCGCCCACATGTGTAAGGGCAACCCAGCATGCAACCTCATGCTCCTTGCACACTCCATTATAGTCCTGTTCATGCATTCAACCACTCCATTTTCATGTGGAGTCCTTGGAATAGTTTTTTGTCTATGAATACCATTAGTGGAGCAATAATCTTCAAATTCATGACTGCAATACTCACCACCATTATCAGATATGAGACATTTTAATTTCTTACCAGTTTCATTTTCAACCAAGCATTTCCATTTCTTAAAAGTTTGAAATACATCAGATTTTTGTGTAAGGAAATAAACCCATACTTTTCTAGTTGCATCATCAATAAATGTAACATAATAATGAGAGCCACCAAGGGAAGATACCTGAGCCGGTCCCCATACATCTGTATGCACAAGCTCTAATTTCTCCTTTTTGTTTTCCTTCCCAGTCTTTACAAAACTCACTCTCTTTTGTTTTCCACACACACAACTTTTAGAGAAATCCATATTCACACATTTCAGACCTGGTAAAACTTTCTTTGAATGAAGTACTTTCATACCTTTCTCACTCATGTGCCCAAGTCTATTTTGCCAAAACGTTGTATCAGAATCTACAGCAGCTACTTGTTCTCCCTGCTCAACTGCAGTAATTGTTCTTGAATATTCATTTTTCTCTGAAACAATCAAAGTAGAAGGAACAATATGACCTGTACAAAGATATAAGGTGCCTACTTTCACACCTTTTGCTACTACAAGGGAACCTTTTGAAACCTTCCAATTTTTATCATTAAAAGTAACTACACAACCCTCATCACCGAGTTGCCCTGCTGAAATTAAATTTCTACTTAGTTTTGGAACATGTCTTACCTCATGTAGTAGCCAATGATTCCCATTCTACATCTTAATCTTAATTTTTCCCTTTCCAACAATCTGACAGGGTTCATTATCCCCCAAGTAAACAAGCCCAAAATCCCCTTGGACATAATCAATGAAATAACCTCTATGAGGTGTAGCATGAAATGAAGCACCAGAATCTAAAACTCATGAATCATCAACACTCTCTAAAGACAGAAGCAAAGCATCCTCTTTGGATTTGTTACTTACCACATTTGCCTCCTTGTCTCCATCTGATTTATCTCCTTCATTTTTCTTTCGATTCCAGCAATCTTTCTTTTTGTGCCCTGGTTTCCCATAGTACCAGCAATCATTTGGTCCTCTCGATTGAGATCTCCTCCCCTTTGACTTTCCTCTTGATTTCCCACGATTTCCAGAGTTACTTCCTCTTTTAGTCGTTCTGCCCTTGCTTTGTGCATTTAAAGCACTTCCTGATGTAGATCCACCTGAGGATTTTCTATGAGTTTCCTCACTTAAAATAACACCGATTACATCATCATATTTTAGGGTACTAGATCCAGGAACAGAATTACTCACCACCATTACCAAGCCATTCTGGCTTTCAGGAAAAGAACACAAAATCAAGAGAGCCCTAATTTCTTCATCAAAATTGATACCCACAGAAGATAATTGACTAGTAATAGTATTAAACTCATTTAAATGATCTGCAACAGATCCACCTTCTGCCATTTTCATATTAAATAAACGCTTCATGAGAAATACCTTATTTGAAGCGGAGGGCTTTTCATACAGTGTCGCTAGGGTTTTCATCAAATCTTCTATCATCTTTGCTTTTGTAATATTAAATGCCACCGATGGTGCCAAGCATAACAGAATGCTTCCGAGTGCCTTTCTGTCCAAAAGATCCCATTCAGCCTTTGACATAGTTCCCTGATTCTTGGCTTTTCCTTCCAATGACTTCCATAAATCCTTCTGATATAAATAGTCTTCCATTTGCATCTTCCATAACTGGAAGTTCTGCCCATTAAACCTATCAACCCTCAACTTACCCTCATCTTCCATCGCTCCCACTCAACCGTGAGACTCCCACTTAACCGTGAGACTTTCCTGCAGAGGATAACTGAAAGACAACCTCGCTCTGATACCACTTGTTAGGATAAACCACGGACAAAAATAAAAAAAACTACATGCAAATATAACCAATAATAGAAAATAATAGAACACACAAAAATGAACACAAGGCACCAAGATTTAACATGGTTCACCCATTCCCTGGGCTACGTCCACCAAACAGCAAGTCTGATCTTATTACAATCTAGTGATTACAACCTGATTACAATCCGTAATCCCTTATAGCTCAATACTGCCGCAAGAACCAATTTTGTATCACAACATAATGAAAAATACCCAACCCTAAGCCCTTTTATACAAGTATTAAACCGCTTTAGGGTTATAACATGTCGGCCATGTGTCGGCCATAATATGTTAGCTACCATGTCGGCTACTGCCCAATAAAATTTATGAAGTATGTACAATACTTTCCTGATCAGTCACCACAATCTAACATCCTCATCACCAACTACAACCTTAGGCTACTTAGTTGGCTGCTCCTACTCAACTCACTACCTCTGTGTATCTCCACCAATGGATCCTAGGCCTCCCATCTTGCCCCACCATTAGCTCTAACCCATCCAACTCCTACCACCATCTAGATCTAAACTCATCTATTTCAAAGGAATCTAGACCTATGTGGTCTTGTGTCTCACATGCTATGGCTATTCTAGCTACTATGGTGGTGCTGGGGGTGCTTGTACTAGCTATTTGGGAGCTGCCATCCCCACTAAATTTGTAAACCATGGAAAGGGATGATTAAAAAAATAGGCTTGATATGTAGGAGTCATCCATCGATCTACTCCACTAGTAGGTAGTCCCACTATATCACAACCAAGTTGCGCACATCTATCATCAATCTCCTAGGACCCAAACTTGGTGACCATCTATGGTCCACATATGTCACTAATTGTGTGTAGGAGGAGTACTCCTATAAAGTATCCTATGGTCTCCCATACTACTTCCATATGCATGTCAAAGGAAATATCTCCATTATCTATATAGATCGACCTATCAGTGGTTGAGAGATGAACATATGACTCAACTCTACTAGTTCATCATCCTAGTCCTTTCCCTTGATGATCTCCATACTACTACCACTAAGTCATCAAGATGAGCACTCCATTGACCAGTCTTCCCCATAGTTGTCTAGGCAAGTTGGCCTCTGTTTCTACAAATATATGGCTCCATAGGCTACCTCTTGTCCTAAAAAATGGGCCTTGTGACTAGCAGGTGATCCCATGGCTAGATCTAGAGAACATAGACCCTAGTGGCCATGATCTTCCTCTCATGATACACTATCTCATGCATCTTGTGATTCATATTTGTGAGAATGCACTGACCCCACCCATATCTCTCCAAGGTCTCTAACATCATCTAGAGCATCTTGTGCCATTCACACTCTAATTTGTGTTGGCCTCTATCCAACATCAAGGAAAAACTAATTAATATCCCCAAAATTGATGCCAACTTGTGAGTGGGACCATAGGTATTCACAAGGTCATCCCATGTGATTTCTCTACCCATAATCAAGTCTTACTGAAACATGGCCTTCAATGCCTCTATACCTACTCAAGGAACTATTTTAGAAATCACCTATGGTTCATCGAATGGTATGTGGAGAATCCAGTAGATGTGCTTCTATATCATTGTCATCTCTCCTTGTGGAAAGTAGAAAGTGTTCATCTTCAAATGGAAATGCTCCACTAGTGTTGTCAACAGGTCATGATTCACCAACACTAGTGGAATCCAACAAAGATATGATAAACCAAACCTATCTATATGAGCCATATCGGTGTCATCAAGTCCCCACAACAAAGGTTTGTGTGGTTGGTAATGGGATCAAAATCCAATATCCTAAAAGATAACCTACATACACACAAACATAATAGGAAAAAAATCAATCTCTACTAAATGACATGATGACAAAAAGTGCAAAAAATGCAACAACAAAATCAAAATTACAATTTTTAAACTTGCATTTTACACCAAGATTTTTCCTGAAATCTCATGTTTGCATGCAAGATTGCACATCTTTGTGTGAGGATACACTTTCTCATGTGAGATATGATAAAGTACTTAGTGAAAAATGAACCCAATCTAGGGTTTCTTGCATGACACATGGGTACTTCCCATGCAAGAAAACTAACTAAACTAGGCGAAGAAGTACATGCCTAGTACTTCTTTGCATGAGAAGAGGCTAGTTTCGTGTGAGGAGAGACATCCTCGTGGAAGAACTGATAAAATAAACTTAAAAAAACCTAAAACATGCTAAAAAATACCTTGAAACATGTGCAAAAATTGGATGTCCATATTTTTTCTTATTGCTTCATATTGAGTTTTGGATGTGTATCAAGGTATTTTTAAAGCATGTTTTAGGTGTTTTTAATTTTTCCTTGTTGGTTCTAACACAAGGATGTCTCTCCTCATGCAAAGCCAATCTCTTCTCATGTGAAGAAGTAGTAGGTATGTAACTTCTTCACCTAGTTTATTGTGTTTTCTCACATGGGAGATACCCATGTGTCGTGCAAGAAACCCTATATTGGGTTCATTTTTTGTTGAGTTCTCAATCGCATCTCTCAGAAGAAAGTGTATTCTTGTGCGAATATGTGCAATCTTGTAGACAACATGATATTTTGTGCAAAATCCTAGTGTATCAAGTTAACATAAGTATCAGAAAATAAATGCTAGCATGACTATAATGTTTATTGTGTGTGGACACACCAGACATAGGAGAGATCCTTCTTATACTAAGTAATCAGTAAGTATTCTATCCACAATGACCCTTGCATTTGTAACTTGAGAGAGAAGTGTGCTAACTATACTCATATTGACCCATACATTCACTTAGTAGGACAAGTATTAGTATTTACTATATCACAAAAAATTCACTCCAACAAGAAAGGAGAAGAACCAACCTCAATGAAGACTCATCCAATAGCCAACCAATATGAGATGAAGTCTCTTATAGTGGACACCCTTTTATATGGACACTCCAGATCATTGGAACTAAACTAAAAATAGAAAACAAAGAAAAGATCATGCCCCTAGTCCTTGCTTCTCCGGATGAAAGTGACATCATCAAGTTGCTCAAAGAGACACGATAAAGAAAAAGCAAAGTGAACAAAGGAAAAACTCAACATACCCAAACAAGTTTTATCATTTTGAGTTCATTCTTGTATTAGAGGATTGATGTCAAGTGTCAATTTTCAGAACATGCATGAAAGAAATCTCTTCAGTAGGGTGACAATAGTAGATAGACATAGTTAGAACAACTAGTGACTGAAGTCAAAGAGGAATTTTTAGTAAGAAGAACCTTAGTAGGAAATTGAGTGACAATAGGCAGACATAGTGAGGATCACTAGTGACTAGCATGAGAGATCTTTCGTGATAGGAATCTCAAAAAGTGACACTAGTGATAGTAGGCAGACATGCTAAGAACAACTGGTGACTAACTCAAGAGAGATCTTCCATGAGGCAAATCTCAAAAGTGATATGAGCAATAGTAGGCAAATGCAGTTAGAATAAGTGGTGACTGACACAAGAGAGATCTTCCATGAGGGGAATCTCAAAAGTGACATGAGTGACAATAGGTAGATGTAGTTAGAACAACTGGTGACTAATGCAAGAGACTCCTATGACACTATAGGGTGTTGTCACTGAGTTATGACAAGATTCAATCCATGGATATATGAGCAAAAGCAACAAGGTGAAGTAGGAAAGAAACTATATAGGAGCCAAAAGATGCACTGAAAGATATACCATTTCAAACAAGGGGCACCTCTTTACTAGGTTTTCACCTTCTTGGCAAAGATTCCATTTTTGATACCATGATGCCTATTTTCTAGATTTTCATCAATGGCATTTTTTTGTTTTTCAAAAAAAAATTTGAAATTTTGAATTTTTTTGGTATTACCAAGGAACCTATTGCTAGATTTTCACCAAGATAATGATTTGTTTAGGGCTTTTTGTAATTTTTTTTCATGACATTTAAGTATATACAAAGAGCTTTGGAAAACATATAATCTATAAAACCACTTCAAATGAAGAGTGTTAATAGGCTACTGGAGCACCTCTCCCTTGGCTTTAGAAATTTGGTAAGCACTAGATCCAAACACTACAATTATTATGTAGGGACCAAGCCAGTTGGTTTTGAACTTCCCTTTTAGTACCTATTGTTGCTAATTTTTAGTGTTTTCTCTAAGAACAAGATCACCTAGTTGGAAGTCATGTGGCTTAACTTTCTTATTGTAACTTTTGGACATACACTATTGATAAGCTCGAGGATGATCACATGCCACTTGCCACCGTTCATCTAACAATACTAGCTCTTGAAGCTAAGATATTCTATAGTGTTTGTTAGTAATGAAGGTTTTCATGGAGATTCTTAGATAGGAATCTCAACTTCAATTGGAAGCATAGTGTCGGCTCCATAGACTAAAGCAAAAGGTGTTGTACCCATTGGAGTTATGATACTTTTTCTATATAACCATAAAGCTAGATTTATCTAAAGGTGCCAATCCCTTCTACATTTACTAACTGTACAATGAAGGATCTTAAGGAACACCTTGTTGGATGACTCTACTTGACCATTACCCTAGGGGTAATAGATAGAAGACCAATGTTGCATGATTATGAAGTTTTTGCATAATTCCTTAAGATCTTTATTTTTGAACTGTCCTCCATTGTTAGTAATAATGGAGGAAGTTACACCATACTTGCATATGATGTAATTCATGATTAAAAAAACTACAATTTTTCCATTTTCTATAGAGAAAGGGACTACCTCCACCCACTTAGGGAAGTAGTTTGTAGCTATAATAATGAAATTATGTCAATTTGAAGAAGATGGTTGAGTCTGACCTAGAATATCAAAGGCCCATTGTTGGAATGGCTATAGTGTGATGGATGGAATTAGCTTCCTAGCTGGAGCATGAACCAGATTCTCATGGAACTTGAATTTTTTATAGAACTTGGCATATTTGATTGCCTATTGCTCCATATTTGGCCAATAATAACCAGCTTTAATAAGTTTATGAGCTAGTGTCAAGCCATTTGAGTGAGATCCACAAATGCCCTAGTAGACATTGATTAAAGCATGTTTGGACTAATTGGGTTCTAGACAGCTAAGGAGTGTTCCATTAGGACCTATCCTAAGCAAGTCATCAGTAATAATGACATACTGTGAAGTATTACGGATAAGGTAATGGTTTTTCATTCTAGCTTAGACCATCCAAAATGGTTTGATCACATAGAGAGGAGCATATGTGGTAGTAGTGGGATGAATTGTGTCCTACAATAGAATAGATCATCCAAGATTTAGTGGTATCATAGGTAGGTTAGAGTAACATTTCCACTAGGAACTCATTTTAGAGATCATTCTCTAGCATCTGTAACAAAGAAGCAAGAGTAGCTATTGCATCAGCTACTTTGTTGTTTTCTCATGGAGCCTGTTGAAAAGTGATATGATCAAAGTATTTCTTCAAATCATACACCATGCAATTATAAGAAATAAATTTCTCATCTTTCATCTGATATACATCATTGACTAGGTTGATTATGAGTTGTGAATCATGAAAGATGTTTAGCTAATCTGCTCTCCATTCAACTACAATCTTCATGCCATTAATGAGAGCATCATATTTTGCAATAATGTTCATGCAAGGAAATAGAATCTTGTATGCCTTAGGTAGTGAATACCTTTTTAGTGTTATGAATAGTAACCCAACACCAGATCCTTATTGTGTGAAGGAACTGTCAAAGAACGTCACCCACTTAGCCAATCTCTCTTTTAGAGCCACCTTGTTGTGTAAGTACTTTAATGGGTCAATTTTGGCAACTAGTCATGTAGTATGGGAAACCATGTAGTGTCTCAAATTTTGGGAAGAAAAGATGATTGCCAATAAGGCCTTCTTGATGATACTATAATTATTTTCATAGGAGATCAGTGTGTGACTAAATAGTAAATGGCTCTTTCCCTATTAGCATTATCCTCTTGAGCTAGCAAGATACCTAAATATGTATTTTTTGTTGAGATTTACAAAATAAGAGGCTTCCCATGAATGGAAGGCATCAAGATCAATGGATTAGTAAGGTATTTCTTTATCTGTGTTAGACTTTGATTGCAATCTTGGCTCTAGTTTTATTTTCCACCTTTATGTAGAGTCTTGGTAAAAGGTTGTGACCTATCCACTAGTTGTGAGATGAATCTATTAATGGATTGGAGTCTTCCTTGTAAGCTCCTCATTTGACTAATATTACAAGGTGGAGGAATGTCCATAATTGCTTAAACTTTCTTTCGATCAACCTTGATTCCTTTTGCACACACGATGTAGCCAAGTAATTTCCTAAATGTTACACCAAACATACATTTCTTGGGATTAAGTCTCATACTAAATTTTTGCATGTGATCAAGGATAGGTCCCAAATCTTGAAGGTGAGTGTAGCATTTTGTGCTCTTAACTAGAGTATCATCAACATAGTCTTCCATTGTGTTATGCATCATGTCATGAAAAATTATAGTGACTGTCCTTAATATGTAGCACTAGCATTTTTCAAACCAAATGGCATCACATTCCATTACAAAGTTCCCCATTTACAAGTTAAAGTAGTCTATTCCTGATCTTTAGGTGCAATTTCAATCTAATTATAACCAGAAAAATCGTCCATAATTGAGTACATTTCATATCTTGCCATCATGTATGTTGGTGTTTTTACACTATTAAGCAACAAAAAAATTAACACCAACATAAAAATTTCACAACAACCTAATGATTAGCTAATTCCCATAAACAATTATATGTGCTTCGGATCTAGACCTAACTTCAACAAAATTAGAAGGATATTCTACTATTCAAGATCTGCAAGACTAAGGTGGGTGCACCAGAGGGATGAAAGATTTATAACATGATACTACACACATATTTCACTCATTCCATGACACTCTATTTAACAATACACATCCCTTATAGTAGACTGGTCACAATTCTTCCTGTTGGTGTTTGAAAATGTTGGAGGGTTTTCTATTATCCCAATGAGAATATGATAGGTCTAGGGGTAGCTAACTCCCATTTTCAAAGTGCCACTTCAGACATTAGGCCAACTATAAGGCTAGACCCTTCTTCTACTTCAAAAACCCTCTTGAACAACTTTATTGAAAGAAAACAACAACTAGCACTACTATGTACAAGCAATGGCCCCAGGCCACCATAAAGTTTCAAAACTCCTTACCTCTATCATAAACCTTATTTCCATTCACATTCTCCTGAGGAAAATTGAAACTCTCATTCTTCCTTGCCTTACCCAACACATCATTATTCACAATCAGCTCACTAAGAAAAACCAAACTACTGTCATCATCTTCATAGTGTGTATAAAAATCATACATATTGTCTACACCTTGCTCACTATGAAATATGAATTAGAGTGATCATAACAACTGAAATTGATCACTACTGACAAAATCATGGATTCCTTCAACTAGAAACACAAAAGCTTGATATTTTACTTTGTTGAATGAGTTACATGAATCAGATGGTAACTCACCTTGTGCCTCTGAATATAAAGAGTATGGAAAATTTTCTTTATCCTCACTTGCAACATTAGTACACCATATATCAGATTGAATATATGCTACTTTTTCTCCATATTCCAGCAAATGATTAGATCCCAAATCATAAGAATTATCATGAAATTGCATTCCTAGAATGTATTGATCCGTATCTAATTCTTTCTCAAATAGCTCACTAGGATAAACCATTTCATTACTATTTCTCTTATCACATGAGCTATCTGAACTTATCTCAGCCTTATGAAAATAGGAAAACATTGAATTGGCAACAAGTCTTATCTCTCTATTTTCATTCTCATCATAGAAGTTGTTATGTGCATTGACATACAAATTACTATCACATACACCCCCTGAACTTGACATAGCACATTTTGAAACTACATCTTTCTCAACATCATACTTAGGGAAAATGACTTCACCACATGAATTTTCATAACATGTCAAAACAAAAGCATCCTTAGATTGGTTAGCATACCTTTCAAAATCGTGAGCCAACAAATTAGAAATCTCATCAACACTTAGCAAGATTTTGTCCCTAGTTTGTTCTCCTTGGCTTAGATCATTATCTGGGTAGCTTGACAAATTTGTAACAACAGACTTGTTAGTAATACATTCTGAAAAATCAAAAATCTGATCACCATATAATTCTTCTTCTTGAGACAATACCTCAACAACTGGCATCTCATCACAAACACATTCATCATTAGAAGAAATATTATCATTATTGCTACATTGTTCTTCTTCTGTATACTCATCATCATAAGAAGATGAACTGACATTATGCATATGATCAGACTACTGATTACTATCCTTTGATTCATAAAACTGAGACTCTTCATTTTCTATATCATCTTGAATAGACTCATTACATTCATTAACATTAGACTCAATAGCCTTTAAATCAATTCAAATTCTATGATAGTATCATGAAATTTAATAATCTTTTAGAATCTTGCCTCCTCTGGCCAATCAATCGAATGCGGTGTAAAAATTTCTAAGAGAAACATTGGCCATGAAGACTTCTCTAGTTTATAGGACTCATGAAGATTCATGACTATGGATTTGAACTTCATGTAAATTTGCAATCCATCAAGACCCTTAACATCACCAATTCTACTTCTTAATATGACAACTAGATTATCATGATTTTCTTTTTCTAATCTAGCAATCTTCGCACGAAGATTTTCTAACTCATCATATCTAGACTCAGAATCCATTTCTTAAGATTTTAAACTTTCTATCTTTTTCTTTGTGCTGAAACACTAGATGGAGGCAACCATTTTTATCATTCAATTTTCACGAAATGCACATACATGAAAATTGAAAATACCTTTATCTGTTGCTGATGAACATTGATCTACTGATTGACATAGGTGCAAACATGAAATCCTTCACACCATAGATAAATTCCTTTGTAGAGCCGCCACCTCTTTGAAGAGAAAAAATTAAATCACAACACTGATTCAGCCTTTGAAATGAATTATTTCAGCAGACACAAGCTGTTAGTGTAGTTTTTTGTTTTTTCTATTTTTCTATGTTTTTCCTACACTTTTAATAATCTCGCTTAGGTTAATAAAGCATGTCTTATTAGGTGAATGGTTGTGCGATGTCACCTTCCTACATGTGAGCATCCATTAGCTATCTTGGGAAGATACTTTTCTATCTTTAGTCCAATAGATGGTTGCTCCTGATTGGTTGGTGTTGCCACCTCCTCCATCTTCCTAGCCTATATAAGCATGCTACCTGGCTTGTATTTGTATCTCTTATTTTTGCATCCTCTTAATGCTATTTTGCTTCTAGCATTTGCATTACTCTCTTGGAGACTAACTCTATGATGCTATTTTGATTTTGTATCATTTGCATTCATAGTTTAGATATTTACTCTTTGCACTAATTTTCTGGGTTATTAATCTTTTCAGATTCTAACATAGTATCAGAGCTTTTCTATGTGCAAGAGTAGATTTTAGTTTCCTTATTTGAGAGATTCGGGGGGGGGGCAAATAAACTTTATTGTAGTTTTTAGAAAAATGAAGTATGCTCTTCTCTTGCATCTTTGGATGATCCTGAGAATCAAAAAAGTTTTGACAAAAACAATTTTTCTCTGGGGTTTCAATCTCAAATCTAACAACCAACTTGCATATTTGGAGTTTTCAATCAATTTTGCAGGTTCCAGCATGCCATTGGTGGACTTGAGAAGCTGATCCATCATTTGCATGTCATATTTTGGTTGCTGGGGTTAGTTTTTGATTTTTGGAGCCATTTTTTACTCTTAAAGGCGTCTGATTTACACTATAGCAAATTTTTGGAGCATTTTCAGCCCAAACAGACATCACCATTACATCCAGAAGGCCATTTGTAGTCAGGATTCATATAAAGCTTTTTGATTTTGGACATAGGGCATTTTTTGAGATTTTTTAACCCTCCAGGGTCGCTGTCGTACGGATCGTACGGTCATAGTGTGAAAAAAAAAATCAAAAAAAAAAAATCAATTCGCAGCGCACCGCCGAGTGGCCGCCGCCATGCAGCTCGTTGGCACCGCAGAGCCGCTGCGAATCACCTCTCCGCTACTGTGACCACCTCTAGTAGTATTTTTTTTGGCCGCCGCTTCAGTTATGCCACCACCACTGGAAGTCACCGCCCGTTTGCTCTGCGCCGTCCAGTCCCAGTCAGCAGTCTCTAGCGAGTGTCCCGTCAGCGACAGCGTGGCTTTTTCTGCCCAGTGAGCAGCCAATGTGCATGACACGTGGCAAGTGTGCCACGTGGCCCCTGCCATGCCATTAGCCGTACATGCCACGTGGCGATGCCACATGTTGACTTTTTTTGCTGCGATGGCTGACAGGCCGTCAATTTTAATGTTGTGTTTTGCTGACATCAGCATGATGTCATCCTGCATCAGCACCTTCTTGCACCTCTCCTAGGGTCATTTTGGACCTACCTTCAGTTTTTTGGCCAAAACTTTTGCATATAGAGGTATTTTTTCAATCCAAAAGAAGTGCCGAAAAGGTGGTTCTAAGACGGAGATACTGGTATAGGTGTTTTTGAGTTTTGATGTAGTTTGGTTACCTATTATGGTAGTCAAAGATGGATGTTCTATTTTGTACTTCAGGAGGCGTATCTTGAGCTTGCGATCTTCGATTTTGGACTTCTTTATATTGCTAGAAAGCTCTTTCTGTGCTCTTTCTAGTGATGCTAGTTATTGTTCCAGATTCTGTTCTAGACACATCCTATTTAGTCTTTTGCATTTTAGCATTCTTGTAGATATTTTGTTTGTTTCAGGTCCGAAGATCGATTTTGTTGCTTCAGTTGCTTCATTTTGGGCTTTACCTTCTGTTGTTTCACCCTTATGTTTTTTTTTATCATTGTTGATATTCATTGTAAGCATCTTTATGCAACACACTGAGATAAAGTGCCACTCTTGCATTTTGGGATCCTTTTCATCATTGTGATTTGTTGTACTCACACTATTATATAAAGTGCCATGGGGGGGATAGTTGTTTGCTGCTTATAGGCCCTCTTTCTCTAATTCCTCATGCATTGTCGATGACACATGCCTTTATTTGTGTTTGTACCTCACTCTCAATGTGTTTGGCTCCTGTGTTGTAGGAGATTTTGGGCCCATCTTTTCAGCTGCCTGTCACCTCACCTACCTTAAGGGGAGGTTATATTGTTGTTCTATGCTTCTTTGGTTGATGGTTTGTGCCTTCTATTTCCATGGAGGTTCTACAGATCAGCATTTTGACAGAGTTTTGTGGTTCTTCATGCTTCAGTGATGCTACTTCTTCATGATCACTACTTGTTCCTGTTTTAGGGGACAATTTCCCTAGTGGGAGACTTCTTCAGTTCTTCACTAGGTTCATACCTCTTTTTGGGGGAGGGTTTTTCCCATGTGGTTTTCTCTCTTTCCCCGCTTTCAGAGGTTGCATCTTCTTGCATTGTACTTGGGTACCTAACATGGCCTCATTGCCGGAACCCATTTCTACATCCCCCTAAGCTTCGCTTATGGGGGGGTGTTAGTGTAGTTTTTTATTTTTTTTATTTTGCTAAGTTTTTCCTACACTTTTAATAATCTCGCTTAGGTTAATAAAGCATGTCTTATTAGGTGAATGGTTGTGAGGTGTCACCTTCTTACATGTGAGCATCCATTAGCTATCTTGGGAAGATACTTTTCTATCTTTAGTCCAATAGATGGTTTCTCCTCATTGGTTGGTGTTGCCACCTCCTCCCTCTTCCTAGCCTATATAAGCATGCTACCTGGCTTGTATTTGTATCTCTTATTTTTGCATCCTCTTAATGCTATTTTGCTTCTAGCATTTGCATTACTCTCTTGGAGACTAACTCTATGATGCTATTTTGATTTTGTATCATTTTCATTCATAGTTTAGATATTTACTCTTTGCACTAGTTTTTTGGGTTATTAATCTTTTCAGATTCTAACACAAGCAACCGCATAAACTTGTCAAGAATTTAAAACTTCCTTTTCAAGAAACTATTAAAAACTTTACATCTGCCCATACAACTGAAAGTCTTTCAAAATTTTGCAATGAAATCAACTAGGAACAAACTGGTACAAAAATTTGAGAGTCACCACTCACTCATATGAGAAATAAAACATAATTTGTCACTTGACAAATCTAAACTAGATCTTCAATGTAGGAGAAACTTGTAGATTATTATTATCTTGAGAATAATTTACACTTTATAAATGAATTCTTGACTCTAAACTTTCTCAACAACACTTGCAAAGATTGAACTGATTAAAGATAGACCTATAACAGTCATAGCACACAATTTTCATCCAGTTTTACAACATATTGATGTTCATGAATAAAGCTCAATAGGGGTGCATGATATTCGAGTAAGAAAACTAGAAAACACATCAGATAACCTAGTGCTACAAATTTTTTATGCACTTCTTCTACTATATTTAACCTCCTCTTTTAAATTATCAAGGTTTGTCTTACATCCCTACCAATTTTCATACTCAACCATATTCTTTTCAAAATCCAAATTCAAGAATATGAAAACTCATAAAACAAATTCTCCTATGTATAGTGCTGATCACCAAATGGAGAATACCTCTAAATAATATTATTTTCATGCAAGGAACATCTCATGAAAATAGAAATACCTAAACTGTGGTGGCTACAAACAACTTCGATGCTGAAAACAACAATAGATTTAGATTTATTTTGCAATTTGGTGTCTCTTTGCAACTGAACACCACATAGTTTCTTCAACCATTGCCAAGAACCATAGATAAAATCTCTCAAAAAACTTTCCAACTACTATATTTTTCAATCATACCATGAATCTCAAAATACATTGGTGTAGAGATTTGACTCAGAGTCACAACTCATTTAGTGAGAAAGAATACATTAGCTTGCACAAAATTACAAGCCAATCCAAAATTTATAACAAGTATGTGAAAATACTAATCAGCAAGGTGGAATGCCAAATACTTGACAAGCTGAAGCAAACAATATAACTCTATGATCTGACAGTAACTTGGTAAAATGTCAAATGACATTGACACTGCTATTTCTTCAATTCAGTCAAATTACTGCTATCAGTGAACAAGGATACTGGGGAACATGAAACTATAGCAAGGAAAAAGGAACACATCTTTCTCTAGATTTGCTATATCCAATCTATTTCATGGTAGAGATTTTGGTTCTTTCTACATGCAACTCTCCAATAGATTCGTCATTTTTTTGGTGACTCAGATGGGCAAAACCCAATTGAGAGTACGACTAAAATTTTCAATGAACACCAGAGACTCTTGTCCTTTCAACAAAATGGATTGCCATCTTATCTCCCCAGTAGAGCACCATTTTTTTGGTGACTCGGATGGGAAAAACCCAACTAAGAGTAGGACTGAAATTTTCAATGAACACCAGAGACTCTTGTCCTTTCAACAAAATGGATTGCCATCTTATCTCCCTAGCAGAGTCACCATTTTGTTGGTGTTTGAAAATGCTGGAGGGTTTTCAATTATCCCAATGAGAATATGATAGGTCTAGGGGTAACTAACTCCCATTTCCAACATGCCACTTCAGACATTGGGCCAACTATAAGGCTAGATCCTTCTTCTACATTAGGCTCTGCTAAACCTAGGCAGGTGAACCTCAGAATTGACACCGTACTAGTGCAAAAACATACCCCAGAATCTATTAAGTAGATGAAACCCTTAAATATCCTAATAAATCATGAAATGACATAGATCTACAATAGCTAAATGAAAATCTAGAATATTCACAAGCTAAGTGAGGGCATTCTATTTAGGTCCTTCAACATAAAATGAAAATAATGTTTGATTAATACTGTTGAATTCAACAAACCCTCAAATATGCAGCAAATAAGAATTTAATGATCCTATAACTGATCAATGTCTTAACCATTGAGAAAATTCATGAATCAAAAACATACATATGGATATCTGGTACTTGTTTGTATACTTAGACATCTGATCTATCTATTTAACTTGTAAATAGACATCTATGCTCAATCTAAACCTCATTCTTACATGGTATCCCCATCAACAAACTTGCAACCCTGTTATTTCCTTGAAGCATTTACACAACTACTTGAGTTATAGGCAACAATGAAATAACATATAGCCTTAAGAGATTGCAACTACGATCTAGGATCTTTGTTCAAAGACCATAAAACATTGAAACTCACTGATGAAGGGAGACAAGAACCAAAATGAAACTAATGAATTTGTTATTCCTTGTATTAATTTCCTTGAAATAATACAACCATATGCATGAAATGAAAGCATGAAAAACACCTAACAGATCTGAACTATCTATCTTATTCTTCCTAATGCTATTCACATAACAGAAATTTGCTGAAGAATGTGGTCACAGTCATGGGAACACATCAAAAATTGGAACCAAGACCTAGTATCACAGTACTGTGCCAATTTTCCCCATAAACTAAAACCTTTACAATGAGAAAGAATGAGATATATATAGGAAGAAGTGAATTCTTAGATCTATTCTACAACTGACAAGTGTCCATTTGAAATTCCCTCCTTTGCAATGAAAAGACTCTCTCTAATCTCTCTCCTTCATGGTAAATCAAATCTACATCATTCTTACCTCTCAAAAGCATCAAGTATCTTAGAAATCTGATGATGAAAGGATGTAACTGATTTTTGTGTTGAAATGAACTCGATAAAAGTAAAAAAATAGTTACAGTATGATCTTGAGAAGACAAGAAAACAACCTCAAGTTGATTTTCTTCACTTTTAGATTGCAATAGACCTTTAAAACTGTCCTCTAACCAATTTTGATCATCAATGAAGAACTCAGCCTATTCTGTTGCCAATGCCCCAGATTTTACAAATTGACCTATAATGTGAACCAGTAAACACCTATGCATAATCTAACTCCAAAAATGGAAATTTCAGCTCTTCCTGATTCTGACGGCATATTGGGGCACCCATTTTGGTGAAAAAATTCCCTAGAAATGGCTACTTGAAGTTCAAACTTTGCTCATAGATTTGCCATTATTTTTTGCAAAAATTAAACTTTCATCAAAGTTTAAACTAAATAAAGTTTCAGACTTTATTTAAAGGACCTGCATGTGGATTTGAGGAAAAATAATAATAAAATATTATAATTTGAAAAGTCTCAAATTTCTCCTCATTTTCTACTCGGGTAAAACTTCCTTTGACTAGCATGTGACATGTGTCAACACGAGATTCATCCACCTTGCCACTATGTTAGTGACACATGTCATCTTCTCGCTAACTTGCTATGGTAGATCTCGTGCATCTTTCGCTTGGCAAGTTAGCGATGATCCTCCAATTTGGACATGTGTCTTGATCTCATTGCAACTGGTTTGAATTCACCACATCATCGCCTACTTGTACATACCACCACTTGTCACATGTTGATTTGCTGATAGCACTATACGTGGGACCAACATTGTATTTTTATTCTCGCCAATTTTTTTGGATTTTTTGGCTAGTCACTAGCCAAAATTTCTTGGATTTCTCAGCTAGCACCATAGCAACTAGCTAAATTTTTAGCTTTTTTGGCACCTTCAACCTTGTTGACATCATCAGGTTTGGACTGCATGTTCTATCAAAATTTTATTATGCTTCATGCCAGCTATCCTCCACCTGACGTCATCCTTTTTTCTAGTATTCCAACTAGGTCGGGCCCACCATGCGACCATTGCCTTTTCAAAAAGTTGTTGTGTTATTGGCATTACACATATTGTTTGATATTGTATTTAAAATACAAAAGAAATCATCCCACCATGAATATGGGACAAAACATAATAGGTACTCTATTCTTTAATAGACTGTGCTTCTTGTTTCTCATGTGGAGGTTCCTGTTCAACGTTTGAGTTGCCCCTATGTGGAGCTCCTTCTAACACATACTTCACTACAACTTTTCTTTTCTACAAATAGACCCTTGCATTTAGTGTGGGTGCTTCATGCTTGGTCTATTGTTATACTAGCGTAGAATCTCCTTTGATAAGAGCTACCTGTTTTGGCTGACTACTAGTTTGGTGCGATCTTCTTTTCATGGTGTGGTTTTTTGCTAAGTCTACTGCCTTAAAAACTTGATGGCAGCTTCTACCTTTTTTCAACACCCCCTTTACTAGTTTATTCTTCCCTGCCACCGCATGATATTCCATTCTTTTTTTTGGATTATTTTAATGTAGGTCTGCATCTTACATGTCTCTACCCCTGTTTGATGCTTCTCACTGATGCTCCATTTAAAGTTGACTCCCATTCCTTTGAGTGTATGATTTGGAGCCATTGTGGTTGCTTTATGTGCAGTATGATAGGTGGGAAAGAAATAAGAGATTTCCCTACCAAAATATCTCGGACATGTCAAGCCAATGAAAACTCAATTGTATTGGAGGATAGATGATGGCGAAAAGCAGATAGTGTCGAAGAACGTCATTTAACTTATGTTTTTGTGCACTACTTAAATGGTATTACTTCTTAAAATAAGTGCTTTTCAGCATGCAAGTTGATGTTTCTATTGTGGAAGCTCCTTTTAAATCTGCATGGACTCTTTGTTAAATCCCCTGTAGTGGATATCTACGACCTATTGTTTGATGCAGCTCCACTATTGCCCTTTAATGTGTGAGACTGAAAGGCATTAACTCTCCTAGTCTCTAGCATAGATGGGTAGTTTCCTTTAGGCATGAAAAGCCTTTAAAATTCATAGAGTTCCATTGGTATTCTACCCTGGAAAAGAGCTCTTGTTGGCATGAAAAACATGGTCCTTCTACCTAATTCATGCATGGCTCACCTATTGCCTTAGACACTGGTTGCCTTTGTTTAACATGCATCTTGTCTACTTTCTTGACTCATGGGTTGCTCTTCTTTGGACGTGTGGGCACTCCCTTTCTTGGCACTTTCATGGTGTGGATTGCTAGACTTACCGCCTACTTGCCTTCATACCATATATGAGGATTAGTAATGAAAAGAACACTAAATATCAAATCAACATTATTCACAAAACTAAATGAATATAACTTCAAGATAGACTAAGATGAGCTCTCAATTCAGAATATGAACCATTAATGGGCTCTGTCAATGAGAAGCTCTCTTGTTGAGTAGCTTTGTCTAATTAGATAGGATGTATGCTCGATTCTCCAAAGGCTTCAATGGTGTTATTGATGGATTTTGGCTTGGGTGAATGGATTTGATGTAAAATGGATTCTTAAAAATGGCATTACGGCTTTACTTCATGATCAAAATGGCATTACTTTGTTACTATGGGTGATTGTGTTAAAATGGCTTGGGAGATGATTCCTTAAATATGTAAAGGGCTTGAGGGATCAAGGGCTAGAATGCAAGGATGGGAGAAAGCTTATGGAAGGTTTAGATTGAATGAGAGGAGAGCACATGGATTGTGCTTCCTTACAGCCAATTAGGGAGTGACAAATGTCATAGGGTCATTGGTTAGAGCAAGAGGGGTTGAGGGCTCAATAAAGAAGGCTAAAAGCTCATAAACACCCTCATAATGGCTTGTAAGAGTCATTTATGGCTTTGTAGGCTTCATAAAGTTTTATGGTTGGGATATTTGTGAGAGAGTTGAGATATTTTGACTTCGGTTGGATTAAGAAAGTCTTAAGCTTGACATAGGAATGTGCAAATGATTAAGGCTTGGATTAGGCTTGGGTTAAGATTAGATTAGGCTTGTTAGAGATGGGCAAGTGGATGGCATTTAATGAGGGTGGGTGAAGGAGGAGATATTTGTTGGCTTTGCCTTGGGTTAGCAAGTCTTAACCCATGTTTAGGGAATGTGACAAGGTTAGCAGGGGGATTAGGATTAGGGTCAAAGATAAGGATTGACATCTTCTAGAAGAGTCTAGGCTTTGGATGAGGATGAAGACTTTCTAGAAGAGTCTAGAATTTCCTAGGATGAGGATAAATAAGGTTTTATTTATTTCAAGGGTTTGGGTTGAGGAGATATTTATTAAAGTATTTTTAATAAACATGAGGATTAATATTCAATCCTAATTAAATATTTTGAGTTGGGATTAGGGGTAGGAAATGATGGGATTAGCCTTTAATCAAAATTAAAGAAGGATTAGAAGATTTTGGAAGAGGTTAGTGGTCTTAAGGAAATTGGCCAAGTTTTGGGCAAAAGATTAATTATTTATTTATTTTGAGATTTTTGGTCAATTTATTAATTAAATAATTAATAAATAAGGAAATAATGTTTGAATAAGATTTAAACATTTTTGGGAGGGATTCCTTAGTTAAATATTTTTAATTAAGATAAAGGGATTTAATGGCATAAAAATAAATTAATTAATTAAATAAATAATTAATTAATAAATGATAGTGTCATCAGGGACTTTTTTAGAAAGTAAAAATACTTTATTTTCTAAAGGATTTTAGGTGTCTACATTTTGCCCCTTTTTGACATAGTGTTGAGATAACACTATTTCGAGAAAGTTTGAATATAAATGACACAAGGAAGATGTTTTAGCAACAAAGTTGCCCCAGTCTTGGATAAGAAGGCGAGACTAGACTATGAGATGCCCCCTCCAGATGGCTATAGGGAGAGAAAATGAGGCGCGACGACTTCTTGAAAAATACAAAAATTCAAGATAAGCAAGGAGACTCAGATTGGCAAAGAGAAGGGGCTGAATTAGCTGAAACTCTCATTATGGGAGAATGATACAGTGAGAATCAAAGGCACAAGAGTAAATAAGCTTAAGACTTCAGGGGAGATGGAGGATGAAGGAGTGGAGTGCCATAAAAAGGAATCTAGGATAGGGAGATGGATGAGGGGATTATAAAGCTGATGCAACATGATTTCAAAGAGTCAGATTGGCAAAAGATGGGTTTCAGAGATCCCTAAGACTAGGATTGTGGATCTCAAAAGATGAGGCTTGGTGGATTGATTGGATTGGTGGATCCCTAAGACTAGGATTGTGGATCCCTAAAGCTAAAAGTGAAGATTGATTCAAAGAGACACTGATGCATAAGCTAGGGTATGAGAGATAGATGCTGGATATGGATGGGGGATAATGGAGATGAAGGGATTCCATTGAATCTTTTTGAGCAGGGGGATACTTCAAAGAGAAGTACCACCATGTAGTTGAGTACTAGATTTGTTATAGGACTGTTGGTTAATTGCCAAGGTTACCAAGAACATCAAGGCCATGTCACCAACCGTCTAGAGGACTGATGGACTGACTCAAAACAAACACACAAGGATTGCCCTAGCATCACACATGAAACTCGAAGGAAACAATGTGGAACCGACACTGGGTAACCCACAAGCAAAAAAGAAACAAACGAAAGACTTGATCAAAACCATATGCTTAGAGTGCCCCATTCATAGCATACCATGATATGGAAGATCATGGCAACCTTGAGGAGGGAACAAAAAGGTTTCTTGGAAAAGATACTTCAAGACCCAAAAGGAAAGATTCCAAATCAAAAGAAAGTGAAAATCTAAAAGAGAACCGTTTGCCAATGAGATGGGTAGGACAAGGTACTAACAGACCATGATTAGACATGAGGAAAGCTATATCCTACAAGCATCTATCAGAGAGCGCCTAAGCTGGTGGATTTGGATGAGTGATGCATTTGGCAAGCTGAACTAAGAAGGATAACACTTTGGTGATAGGAGATCTAGCTAAAGGATGTATTCGAATAGCTAACCAAGATTTGTGCGATGTGTGCAAGATGCTGATCAAGGATAAGCTAACATGAAAGCTAGATAGATACAATGGTACTAAGCTAAAGAGGATGTATAAGCTAACAGACCAAGATATGGTACAAATGTACAAGTTTTTTTTGGACAAGATTGGATATACAAGCTATGATACAAGGTATGATACAAGTGTTGGATACAAGATTATTTACAAGTTGTACAAGAGCTCTGAATGATAAGATAGCGGGATGGCTCAAGTTGGTGCACGATGCAGAAGCTAAGGATGAGGTGATAGCAGAAGATATGGATTTGGCAGGATGCATCGAATGATGATGATAAATGTGTGACCCAAGATAGGGACAATGCTAAGGTTGGTGGTAGCTGAGCTGATAGGTAGTGCTAGAGTGAATGGCTAATGAGAGGATGACATTGGATTTGCATGAGGAGAGCCTAGAGTGAGATACCAATGACAAGGGAGGATGGACAAGACAAGATCTCCAAGGAATATAGTGCCCCCAGTTAGAAGATGACATGCGGAAGGAGGTCTTATGATGGATTTGATAGGATTGAAGCTAGGATGGAAAAGCTGAAGGCACTGGGGAGATGGATGATAGTTGGGATGATGGTGTGAAGTTGCAAAAAGTAAGTGGATAGTGATAGATACAAGCTGGAGGATGAAAGATAGGTGGATAAATTGGAAGATGGAGCTAGATGGCAAGATGTGACCAAAAGCATGAGGATGATAGGCTAAGATAGGGATGGTTGGTATACGCATGATGCTTGTTTGCCAAGTTTTCATCATGGTACTTGTCCAAGGTGCTTGAATTGCTAAGTTTTCACCAGTGGATGCTTTATTTTTCTTTATTTTTTTGACTTTGGACTTAGCTAGAATGATTTTGGCTAGGGGGATGATTTGGACTTTGGATTTGGGATTGTTCTAAAGCAAAAAACTAGATAGATTTAGTTGCGGTGGGGGAGCTTGGATGATTTTCTGATAAGGTAGTGACTATACTAAGTATTCCTTAAGCTAAGAGATTTCTACTTTTATGGGATATTGACCAAAGTTGGCAAACATTCATTCAAAGCTATGTACAAACAAGCAGACAAAAGTTTGGAGCAAGCACGTCAAACACACCAACATCCTAGGAATCTTTCTACAACGATGAAATTTGGTTTAGCTAGGGAGTCCTCGATATATGCAAGGTACATGAGGCCAAAATCTGTAGATGAAACCAAAAAGATGTCACACAACCGAGAGGAGCAGTAACCCACTTCTCCTCTTTCACTTCTCAAGGGTATAAAGCTCATTGAGGCTTAGCCCAAGTGACATAATTTTGATCCCAAGATAGGTGTCTTTGGATTCACCTCCCAATCTTTATACTATGTCAGAATGCTGGAGTTGAGGTTGTCCCAAGGGGTGATGAAATCCCTGAGTAGCCCTCCTAAAACTTAAAAAAGATTTTTGATCGTAATCTTATGCACCCAAGATGGCCTCGAAAGATGACAAGGGGAGAGAAGACTTGGATGATCTTGGGCTAAAAGACAGAGTTCTTTTCTAACTGATGCTTAAGTTTTCAGATCTAAACTTTTTAAAAAAAATGTGATTAAGATGCAAAGGTTCGATTCCAATTTGAAATACATCAAAAAAAGAGAAGTGATCGAAGAATGAATACACAAAAGAGAGTTAGGGTCAACAAGAAAGTAAACCTGCATGCCCAGAGGCCCTCCACATCAAGTATCAATTAATTTCCTTTAAGGCATTCAAGAGTTGGTGTTTGTTCATTTTAAGGCCAAAACAAAGATGTGTGTAAAGCTTGATTTTAAGCGCATGCCCAGAGGCCCTCCATGTCAAGATTTGTTCAATTTTTATGCCCAAATGAAGTGTTAGTGAGACTAATGTGCATTCAAAAAAATTTATATTTTAGAAAAACCAATAAAAACTCAAGTGAGTGGAGTTTGATTTTTGTGGAGCATTTAACACCTTCTTAGGTAGACCCATCCCCATATATGGTGCTGATATTGCAACCAATGGTTAGAATGATGGATGATTAAAGAGAGCGAGTCCAACAACAAACTCACCCAAAGTGTCTTTATTTGTTTTTATAACTTAGAAAGTTTCTAAAATGTGGGTTCTTTTTATGCCCCAAAAGATGAAGTGTGATGTATGAGATTTGGTATGCATTCCAATGAAAAAAAACAAACTTGATTTCAATCCATGGCACTCAAGAGTGATTTTAGCAACATGCATTCAAAGACGAGTGTTTTAAAATTCAAGTTCTTTCCTTCGAGCATTCAAGATTGAGATTTTGCATGTTGTTTTAAGAATGTTGAAGTGCTTTATTTTAACCTTAGATCATTCAAGATTGAGATTGTTTGAACTGAAATTCAAAGAGGAAGGAATTGGGATGCTTTTCTTTCCAATCTGGATCATTCAAGATTGTTTTTGACTCAAAAAAAATGACTCTTTGGACTTTGGTTTTCATTCAAGATTTTGTGTTCTAGTTTGCATGTTTTAAGCTCAAAAGTGATATTCCTAGATTGTTTTGATGCATGAAAAATCTAGGAAACATTCAAGATTTTACAACAAGACATTTGTTTGGAACAAATAACAAAACTTTTAGGACAATTTTGGCAACCATTTAGGACTCTTAGTTTTCATGAGATTTTAAAAGAACTTTAAAATATTTGCAAATGAAGTTCATTTTATCCTTGATTGATTCTTTGAGTTTGATTTAGAATTTTGTGTGCACTTAGTGTTGATTTTGAACCTTTTGAAATGGAAACTTGAAGTTCTTTTTAAGTTTCCAAAAATGGAGTGTTCTTAACTTTGCATGAATGCATCTAAAACCTTGATGTTGCAAGGATGCAAATGATTGGATTGATTTAGTTTCATTTGTTAAAAGAATTTTTTTGCAAATTTTTAGTTTTTTAATGGATTTAAGTACGATTTGGGGGTTCATTTTAAGCACTGAAACAAGGTGTGTATGATTTTGCTTCCTAAAAAAATTTGGCCAAGATCCCACAAGAAGAAGAAGAAGAAGTAGATGGAATAGAAGAAGAATATAGACAAGAAGAGGAAGAAGAATTCCAAGTGCTCCATCCACCTATAAGCTTGAAAAAACTGAAAACACTCTAAATCCCATCAAAATGTTTGCAAAGAACTCTTGCTTCATCTTCTTCTTGCTTCCTTGGATTTGAAAAACTTGATTAAATGCCCCTACCAATCACGAAAACATGAAAATTAGCCAAAGTTAGTACAAAACATGCAATTTTGAGTACAAATGATAACAAGCATGACCAATGCGGGGTCCCACTAGGCGTGCCAGAATGTATACAAGGATTAGTGATGCAAAGAACACTAAATATCAAATTAAAAGAATTCACAAAACTAAATAAACATAACTTCAAGATAGACTAAGATGAGCTCCCAACTGAGAATATGAGCCATTAATGGGCTCTCTCAATGAGAAGCTCTCTTGTTGAGCAGCTCTGTCTAATTAGATAGGATGTATGCTCGATACTCCAAAGGCTTCAATGGTGTTCTTGATGGATTTTGGCTTGGGTGAATGGATTTGATGTAAAATGGCTTCTTAAAAATGGCATTATGGCTTTACTTCATGATCAAAATGGCTTGGGAGAGGATTCCTTAAATAAGAAAAGGGCTTGAGGGATCAAGGGCTAGGATGCAAGGATGGGAGAAAGCTTATGGAAGGTTTAGATTGAATGAGAGGAGAGCAGATGGATTGTGCTTCTTTACAGCCAATCAAGGAGTGACACATGTCATAAGGTCATTGGTTAGAGCAAGAGAGGTTTAGGGGTCAACAAAGGAGGCTCAAAGCTCATAAAGATCCTCATAATGGCTTGTAAGAGTCATTTATGGATTTGTTTGCTTCATAAAGTTTTATGGTAGGGATATTTGTAAGAGAGTTGAGATATTTTGACTTGGTTTGGATTAAGAAAGTCTTATGCTTGACTTAGGAATGTGCAAATGATTAAGGCTTGGATTAGGCTTGGGTTAAGATTAGATTAGGCTTGTTAGAGATGGGCAAGTGGATGGCATTTAATGAGGGTGGGTGAAGGAGGAGATATTTGTTGGCTTTGGCTTGGGTTAGCAAGTCTTAACCCATGTTTAGGGAATGTGACAAGGTTAGGGAGGGGATTAGGATTAGGGTCAAAGATAAGGATTGACATCTTCTAGAAGAGTCTAGGCTTTGGATGAGGATGAAGACTTTCTAGAAGAGTCTAGATAGAACTTCCTAGGATGAGGATAAATAAGGTTTTTAGGAAATAAATAATTTTTTATTTATTTCAAGGGTTTGGGTTGAGGAGATATTTATTAAAGTATTTTTAATAAACATGAGGATTAATATTTAATCTTAATTAAATATTTTGAGTTGGGATTACGGGTAGGGAATGATGGGATTAGCCTTTAGTCAAAATTAAAGAAGGATTAGAAGATTTTGGAAGAGGTTAGTGGTCTTAAGGAAATTGGCCAAGTTTTGGGCAAAAAAAAAAAAACAAATTTATTTTGGGATTTTTGGTCAATTTATTAATTAAATAATTAATTAATAAGGAAATAATGTTTAAATAAGATTTAAACATTTTTGGGAGGGATTCCTTACTTAAATATTTTTAATTAAGATAAAAGGATTTAATGGCATAAAAATAAATAAATAAATAAAATAATTAATTAATTAATTAATGATGATGTCATCAAGGACTTTTTCAGAAAATAAAAATAATTTATTTTCTAAAAGATTTTAGGTGTCTACACATACATCATGTGATACTTTTTCCTCATGGTGTGGGCATATCCTTCTACAAGCTACTGCCTCTCTCTGCCTACTGTGGTTAACTCAAAATTATTTCCGAGTGACCCTTTTCGATTGTGGCCCCCTTTGCCATGACTGCAAAATTGCCCTCTTCTTATCAACATAAAAGCTTATCAACATCCTCCTTGACATCTAATCCTTTGTGCATTTATGAAATCTCCCAGAAGAAATGTATTTTATATTGCTTTTTTAAAAATCCTCTGTGAATGCCCTACTTTCCATATTTTGGAGGATTGTCAATCTAACATGATTAGTCGAGCCCCAGAGTGGGCTCGGCTAAAAAAATTTTCATTCTTGAACAATTGAACTACTGAATTGACCTATTGATCATCTCGAATTGATTAGCATCAACTTCGATTATTGACTGATTGTTAAAAACTCATTTTATCACTCTCTTCCAACTGTCAACTTTTGCGCTAGGAGGTCCGTTAACTATCCTTAAAAACTTATTTGAACACCTGATCGGGCTCTGAAAACTAGCCCACTGATTCTTTGTTTCCCACACTTTTACCCTATCAAATATCATCTCATTAAAAATTTAGGGTCAAAAGATATTGACCATCAAAGTTTCCTCTTCAGGATTACCTACACAAAAACATGTCAAAAAACCATAAACTGGGTTTGGATTTGGCTTGGAAAATAGGGCAAATGGGAACTTGGGAAGATGAAAACTGGGGCATTTCTTCTTTGTCATGAGGACATTATGGATCTGCGATTTGGGCTCATGATGAATAATTGGATGTAAATGGCAAGTGGTCAAATTGGGCTAGTCAGAATTAGTAGAATGGAAACACTGGCATAAAATCATTTTTTGTCAATGAAATTCACTTGGAAAAGTGTGCAAATGGATTCGTCATGACTTGCAAATTGACACACTTAAAGTATTTTTGGAGGAAAACATAGCGATACAATCCATTTGATCTCACCAATCATAGATTAGGATTTATAATGCCACGAATAGGGGTACTGACAAATCTGCAAATAATGACACCAGTAAAAAGATAGCATTTGAAAACTAATCAAATGGATTTGTCATAAGTTAAAACTTGAAACATAACTAGTCTCTGACATCTACAATACAACACAAAAGGAATTTTAGCATTTTGGTGAACTGGGTCAAAATTATAATTCGTCAAATAGGGCCTTCCAAAGTTTTGAACGTTTGCAAAAGCATGAAAATAGTAACTGACCAACTTTGAGGGATTCAAAACCTAGTCAAATGAACTCAAAATGACTTGAAATCTGAAACATAGGTTTTCGAGTATGGGCACTAGATATTCCCAAAGTGGCAAGTTATGACACATTTTTGGGTGCGAGATATTCAATGGCAAACACAGCCTCCTATCGCTATTTGACACTAAGGAAAAATTGCAAATTTGACAAATGCTTGAAACAAGACTTCACAAAACAACTTAGAATGTTAGTTTAACTTCACAAAATGCTTAGGCATGTTGAATGAAAAATGGTAGAAGCATTAAACACCTTAGTGGGCTCAGATGGATAGCCAGGTACATAGGCATTTAAAAGCGTTTATAGGGCTTAAAATTCTCAATGGTGCTAAAAAATTAGGGCTACAATTTTGAGCGCCAATACTTCCTAGATTTACTAGTAATTTTGGAAAATATCAGCTAACTAAGACTCATAATTTAAATGTAAATAAGCACTAACTAGCTTTGACACTTCTCAAATATTAAATTAAAATTGATTTAATTTTGTTTCAAGCTTGATGCTTATTCACAAATTTTCCATCTGTAGACACAATTAATTGATCAATGCCTCATCCATTGGGATTCAGAGTCTATCCAATTTCAAGACCTATTGACTGCAATACATTCAATATTATCAACAATTCTCACTAAAACACATTCTTATACACATCCTTCCTATTACCATGGAAATCCTATCAATTTCACTAAAGTGTTTACTTAATTCATTGAACTAAAAGAAATAGTGAAATGACATACAAGTTCATTTTTTGCTAAGTGTAATGGCTTAAAAACTTGATGGCAGCTTCTAACTTTTTTTAACGCCCCCTTTACTAGTTTATTCTTCCCTGCCACCACATGATATTCCATTTTTTTTGTTGGATTATTTTAATGTAGGTCTGCATCTTACATGTCTCTACCCTTGTTTGATGCTTCTCGCTGATGCTCCATTTAAAGTTGACTCCCATTCCTTTGAGTGTATGCTTTGGAGCCATTGTGGTTGCTTTATGTGCAGTATGACAGGTGGGAAAGAAATAAGAGATTTCCCTGCCAAAATACCTTGGACATGTCAAGCCAATGAAAACTCAATTGTATTGGAGGAGAGATGATGGTGAAAAGCAGATAGTGTCGAAGAACATCATTTAGCTTATGTTGTTGTGCACTACTAAAATGGTATTACTTCTTAAAATAAGTGCTTTTCAGCATGCAAGTTGATGTTTCTAGTGTGGGAGCTCCTTTTAAATTTGCATGGACTCTTTGTTAAATCCCTTGTAGTCGATATCTACGACCTATTGTTTGATACAGCTCCACTATTGCCCTTTAATGTGTGAGACTGAAAAGCATTAACTCTCCTAGTCTCTAGCATAGATGAGTAGTTTCCTTTAGGCATGAAAAGCCTTTAAAATTCATAGAGTTCCATTGCTATTCTACCTTGGACAAGAGCTCTTGTTGTTGGCATGAAAAACATGGTCCTTCTACCTACTTCATGCATGGCTCTCCTATTGCCTTAGACACTGGCTGCCTTTGTTTAATATGCATCTTGTCTACTTTCTTGACTCATGGGTTGCTCTTCTTTGGACGTGTGGGCACTCCCTTTCTTGCCACTTTCATGGTGTAGATTGCTAGACCTACCACCTACTTGCCTTCATACCGTATATGAGGATTAGTAATGCAAAGAACACTAAATATCAAATCAACAGTATTCACAAAATTAAATGAATGTAACTTCAGGATAGACTAAGATGAGCTCTCAATTGAGAATATGAGCCATTAATGGGCTCTCTCAATGAGAAGCTCTTTGGTTGAGTAGCTTTGTCTAATTAGATAGGATGTATGCTTGATTCTCCAAAGGCTTCAATGGTGTTCTTGATGGATTTTGGCTTGGGTGAATGAATTTGATGTAAAATGGTTTCTTAAAAATGACTTTATGGCTTTACTTCATGATCAAAATAGCATTACTTTGTTACTATGGGTGATTGTGTTAAAATGGCTTGGGAGAGGATTCCTTAAATAAGTAAAGGGCTTGAGGGATCAAGGGCTAAGATGCAAGGATGGGAGAAAGCTTATGGAAGGTTTAGATTGAATGAGAGGAGAGCACATGGATTGTGCTTCCTTACAGCCAATTAGGGAGTGACAAATGTCACAGGGTCATTGGTTAGAGTAAGAGGGGTTGAGGGGTCAATAAAGAAGGCTCAAAGCTCATAAAGACCCTCATAATGGCTTGTAAGAGTCATTTATGGCTTTGTGGGCTTCATAAAGTTTTATGGTTGGGATATTTGTGAGAGAGTTGAAATATTTTTACTTGGGTTGGATTAAGAAAGTCTTAAGCTTGACTTAGGAATGTGCAAATGATTAAGGCTTGGATTAGGCTTGGGTTAAGATAAGATTAGGCTTGCTAGAGATGGGCAAGTGGATGGCATTTAATGATGGTGGATGAAGGAGGAGATATTTGTTGGCTTTGTCTTGGGTTAGCAAGTCTTAACACATGTTTAGGGAATGTGACAAGGTTAGCGGGGGGATTAGGATTAGGGTCAAAGATAAGGATTGACATCTTCTAGAAGAGTCTAGGATTTGAATGAGGATGAAGACTTTCTAGAAGAGTCTAGAACTTCCTAGGATGAGGATAAATAAGGTTTTATTTATTTCAAGGGTTTGGGTTTAGGAGATATTTATTAAAGTAATTTTAATAAACATGAGGATTAATATTCAATCCTAATTAAATATTTTGAGTTGGGATTAGGGGTAGGAAATGATGGGATTAGCCTTTAATCAAAATTAAAGAAGGATTAGAAGATTTTGGAAGAGGTTAGTGGTCTTAAGAAAATTGGCCAAGTTTTGGGCAAAAAATTAATTATTTATTTATTTTGAGATTTTTGGTCAATTTATTAATTAAATAATTAATAAATAAGGAAATAATGTTTAAATAAGATTTAAACATTTTTGGGATGGATTCCTTAGTTAAATATTTTTAATTAAGATAAAGGGATTTAATGGCATAAAAATAAATAAATTAATTAAATAAATAATTAATTAATAAATGATGGTGTCATCAGGGACTTTTTTAGAAAGTAAAAATACTTTATTTTCTAAAGGATTTTAGGTGTCTACATTTTGCCCCTTTTTGACATAGTGTTGAGATAACACTATTTCGAGGAAGTTTGAATATAAATGACACAAGGAAGATGTTTTAGCAACAAAGTTGCCCTAGTCTTGGATAAGAAGGAGAGACTAGACTATGAGATGCCCCCTCAAGATGGTTGTAGGGAGAGAAAATGAGGCTCGATGACTTCTTGAAAAATACAAAAATTCAAGATAAGGAAGGAGACTCAGATTGGCAAAGAGAAGGGGCTGAATTAGCTCAAACTCTCACTATGGGAGAATGATAAAGTGAGAATCAGAGGCACAAGAGTAAATAAGCTTAAGACTTCAGGGGAGATGGAGGATGAAGGAGTGGAGTGCCATAAAAAGGAATCTAGGATAGGGAGATGGATGAGGGGATTATAAAGCTGATGCAACATGATTTCAAATAGTTAGATTGGCAAAAGATGGGTTTTAGAGATCCCTAAGACTAGGATTGTGGATCTCAAAAGATGAGGCTTGGTGGATTGATTGGATTGGTGGATCCCTAAGACTAGGATTGTGGATCCCTAAAGCTAAAAGTGAAGATTGATTCAAAGAGACACTGATGCATAAGCTACGGTATGAGAGATAGATGCTGCATATGGATGGGGGATAATGGAGATGAAAGGATTCCATTGAATCTTTTTGAGCAGGGGGATACTTCAAAGAGAAGTACCACCATGTAGTTGAGCACTAGATTTGTTATAGGACTGTTGGTTAATTGCCAAGGTTACCAAGAACATCAAGGCCATGTCACCAACCATCTAGAGGACTGACGGACTGACTTGAAACAAACACACAAGGATTGCCCCAGCATCACACATGAAACTCGAAGGAAATAATATGGAACCGACACTGGGTAACCCACAAGCAAAAAAGAAACAAACGAAAGACTTGATCAAAACCATATGCTTAGAGTGCCCCATTCGTAGCATACCATGATATGGAAGATCATGGCAACCTTGAGGAGGGAACAAAAAGGTTTCTTGGAAAAGATACTTCAAGACCCAAAAGGAAAGATTCCAAATCAAAAGAAAGTTAAAATCTAAAAGAGAACCATTTGCCAATGAGATGGGTAGGATGAGGTACTAACAGACCATGATTAGACATGAGGAAAGCTATATCCTGCAAGGATCTATCAGAGAGCACCTAAGCTGGTGAATTTGGATGAGTGATGCATCTGGCAAGCTGAACTAAGAAGGATAACACTTTGGTGATAGGATATCTAGCTAAAGGATGTATTTGAATAGCTAACCAAGATTTGTACGATGTATCCAAGATGTTGATCAAGGATAAGATAACATGAAAGCTAGATAGATACAATGTTACTAAGCTAAAGAGGATGTACAAGCTAACAGACCAAGATATGGTACAAATGTACAAGTTTTTTTTGGACAAGATTGGATATACAAGCTATGATACAAGGTATGATACAAGTGTTGGATACAAGATTATTTACAAGTTGTACAAGAGCTCTGAATGATAAGATAGTGGAATGGCTCAAGTTGGTGCAAGATGCAGAAGCTAAGGATGAGGTGATAGCAGAAGATATGGATTTGGCAGGATGCATCCAATGATGATGATAAATTTGTGACCCAAGATAGGGAAAATGCTAAGGTTGGTGGTAGCTGAGCTGATAGATGGTGCTAGAGTGAATGGCTAATAAGAGGATGCCATTGGGTTTGCATGAGGAGAGCCTAGAGCGAGATACCAATGACAAGGGAGGATTGACAAGACAAGATCTCCAAGGAATATAGTGCCCCTAGTTAGAAGATGACATGCGGAAGGAGGTCTTAGGATGGATGTGATAGGATTGAAGCTAGGATGGAAAAGCTGAAGGCACTGGGGAGATGGATGATAGCAGGGATGATGGTGTGACGTCACAAAAAGTAAGTGGATAGTGATCGATAAAAGCTGGAGGATGAAAGATAGGTGGATAAATTGGAAGATGGAGCTGGATGGCAAGATGTGACCAAAAGCATGAGGATGATAGGCTAAGCTAGGGATGGTTGGATTACACATGATGCTTGTTTGCCAAGTTTTCATCATGGTACTTGTCCAAGGTGCTTGAATTGCTAAGTTTTCACCAGTGGATGCTTTATTTTTCTTTATTTTTTTGACTTTGGACTTAGCTAGAATGATTTTGGCTAGGGGGATGATTTGGACTTTGGATTTGGGATTGTTCTAAAGCAAAGAACTAGATAGATTCAGTTGCGGCGGGGGAGCTTAGATAATTTTTTGATGAGGTAGTGACTACACTAAGTATGCCTTGAGCTAAGAGATTTATACTTTTCTAGGATTTTGACCAAAGTTGGCAAACATTCATTCAAAGCTATGAACAAACAAGCAGACAAAAGTGTGAGAAAGCACGTCAAACACACCAACATCCTAGGAAGCTTTCTACAAGGATGAAATTTGGTTTAGCTAGGGAGTCCTCGATATATGCAAGGTACATGAGAACAAAATTTGTAGATGAAACCAAAAAGATGTCACACAGCTGAGAGGAACAGTAACCCACTTCTCCTCTTTCACTTCTCAAGGGTATAAAGCTCCTTGAGGCTTAACCCAAGTGACATAATTTTGGTCCCAAGATAGGTGTCTTTGGATTCACCTCCCAATCTTTATACTATGTCAGAATGCTGGAGTTGAGGTTGTCCCAAGGGGTGATGAAATCCCTGAGTAGGCCTCCTAAAACTTAAACAAGATTTTGGATCCTAATCTTATGCACCCAAGATGGCCTCGAAAGATGACAAGGGGAGAGAAGACTTGGATGATCTTGGGCTAAAAAATAGAGTTCTTTTCCAACTGACACTTAAGCTTTCTGATCTAGACTTTTTGAAAACACATGTGATTAAGATGCAAAGGTTCAATTCCAATTTGAAATACATCGAAAAAAGAGAAGTGATCGAAGAATAAATACAAAAAAGAGAGTTAGGGTCAACAAGAAAGTAAACCTGCATGCCTAGAGGCCCTCCACATCAAGTATCGATTAATTTCCTTTAAGGTATTCAAGAGTTGGTGTTTGTTCATTTTAAGGCCAAAACAAATATGTGTGTAAAGCTCAATTTTAAACGCATGCCCAAAGGCCCTCCATGTCAAGATTTGTTCAATTTTTATGTCCAAATGAAGTGTTAGTGAGACTAATGTGCATTCAAAAAAAATTCTATTTTAGAAAAACCAATAAATACTCAAGTGAGTGGAGTTTGTTTTTTGTGGAGCATTTAACACCTTGTTAGGTAGACCCATCCCCATATATGGCACTGATATTGCAACCATGGTTAGAATGATGGATGATTAAAGAGGGCGAGTCCAACAACAAACTCAACCAAAGTGTCTTTATTTGTTTTTATAACTTAGAAAGTTTCTAAAATGTGGATTCTTTTTATGCCCCAAAAGATGAAGTGTGATGTATGAGATTTGTTATGCATTCCAATTAAAAAAAAAAACTTGATTTTAATCCATGACACTCAAGAGTGATTTTAGCAACATGCATTCAAAGACGAGTGTTTAAAAATTCAAGTTCTTTCCTTCGAGCATTCAAGATAGAGATTTTGCGTGTTGTTTTAAGAACGTTGAAGTGCTTTATTTTAACCTTAGATCATTCAAGATTGAGTTTGTTTGAACTGAAATTCAAAGAGGAAGGAATAGGGATGCTTTTCTTTCCAATCTAGATCATTCAAGATTGTTTTTGACTCAAAAAAAATGACTCTTTGGACTTTGGTTTTCATTCAAGATTTTGTGTTCTAGTTTGCATGTTTTAAGCTCAAAAGTGATAATCCTAGATTCTTTTGATGCATGAAAAATCTAGGAAACATTCAAGATTTTGCAACAAGACATTTGTTTGGAACAAATAACAAAACTTTTAGGACAATTTTGGCAACTATTTCGGACTCTTAGTTTTCATGAGATTTTAAAAGAACTTTAAAATATTTGCAAATGAAGCTCATTTTATCCCTGATTGATGCTTTTAGTTTGATTTAGAATTTTGTGTGCACTTAGTGTTGATTTTGAACCTTTTGAAATGGAAACTTGAAGTTCTTTTTAAGTTTCCAAAAATGGAGTGTTCTTAACTTTGCATGAATGCATCTAAAACCTTGATGTTGCAAGGATGCAAATGATTGGATTGATTTAGTTTCATTTGTTAAAAGATTTTTTTTGCAAATTTTTAGTTTTTTAATGGATTTAAGTATGATTTGGGGGTTCATTTTAAGCACTAAATCAAGGTGTGTATGATTTTGCTTCCTAAAAAAAATTGGCCAAGATCCCACAGGAAGAAGAAGAAGAAGTAGACGGAATAGAAGAAGAATATAGACAAGAAGAGGAAGAAGAATTCCAAGTACTCCATCCAACTATAAGCTTGAAAAATCTAAAAACACTCTAAATCCCATCAAAATGTTTGCAAAGAACTCTTGCTTCATCTTCTTCTTGCTTCCTTGGATTTGAAAAACTTGATTAAATGCCCCTACCAATCATGAAAACATGAAAATTAGCCAAAGTTAGTACAAAACATGCAATTTTGAGTACAAATGATAACAAGCATGACCAATGTGGGGTCTCACCAGGCGTGCAAGAATGTATACAAGGATTAGTAATGCAAAGAACACTAAATATCAAATCAAAAGAATTCACAAATGAGAAGCTCTCTTGTTGAGTAGCTTTGCCTAATTAGATAGGATGTATGCTCGATTCTCCAAAGGCTCCAATGGTGTTCTTGATGGATTTTGGCTTGGCTGAATGGATTTGATGTAAAATGGCTTCTTAAAAATGGCATTATGGCTTTACTTCATGATCAAAATGGCTTGGGAGAGGATTCCTTAAATAAGAAAAGGGCTTGAGGGATCAAGGGCTAGGATGCAAGGATGGGAGAAAGCTTATGGAAGGTTTAGATTGAATGAGAGGAGAACACATGGATTGTGCTTCTTTACAGCCAATCAAAGAGTGACACATGTCATAGGGTCATTGGTTAGAGCAAGAGGGGTTGAGGGGTCAACAAAGGAGGCTCAAAGCTCATAAAGACCCTCATAATGGCTTGTAAGAGTCATTTATGGCTTTGTTGGCTTCATAAAGCTTTATGGTTGGGATATTTGTGAGAGAGTTGAGATATTTTGACTTGGGTTGGATTAAGAAAGTCTTAAGCTTGACTTAGGAATGTGAAAATGATTAAGGCTTGGAGTAGGCTTGGGTTAAGATTAGATTAGGCTTGTTAGAGATGGGCAAGTGGATGGCATTTAATGAGGGTGGGTGAAGGAGGAGATATTTGTTGGCTTTGGCTTGGGTTAGCAAGTCTTAACCCATGTTTAGGGAATGTGACAAGGTTAGGGGGGGGATCAGGATTAGGGTCAAAGATAAGGATTGACATCTTCTAGAAGAGTCTAGGCTTTGGATGAGGATGAAGACTTTCTAGAAGAGTCTAGATAGAACTTTCTATGATGAGGATAAATAAGGTTTTTAGGAAATAAATAATTTTTTATTTATTTCAAGGGTTTGGGTTGAGGAGATATTTATTAAAGTATTTTTAATAAACATGAGGATTAATATTTAATCTTAATTAAATATTTTGAGTTGGGATTAGGGGTAGGAAATGATGGGATTAGCCTTTAGTCAAAATTAAAGAAGGATTAGAAGATTTTGGAAGAGGTTAGTGGTCTTAAGGAAATTGGCCAAGTTTTGGGCTAAAAAATAAAATAAAAAAATTATTTTGGGATTTTTGGTCAATTTATTAATTAAATAATTAATAAATAAGGAAATAATGTTTAAATAAGATTTAAACATTTTTGGGAGGGATTCCTTAATTAAATATTTTTAATTAAGATAAAGGGATTTAATGGCATAAAAATAAATAAATAAATTAAATAATTGATTAATTAATAAATGATGATGTCATCAAGGACTTTTTCAGAAAATAAAAATACTTTATTTTCTAAAGGATTTTAGGTGTCTACACATACAGCATGTGATACTTTTTCCTCATGGTGTGGGCATATCCTTCTACAAGCTACTGCCTCTCTCTGCTTACTGTGGTTAACTCAAAATTATTTTCGAGTGACCCTTTTCGATTGTGGCCCCCTTTGCCATGACTGCAAGTTTGCCCTCTTCTTATCAACATAAAAGCTTATCAACATCCTCCTTGACATCTAATCCTTTGTGCATTTATGAAATCTCCCAGAAGAAATGTATTTTATATTGCTTTTTTAAAAATCCTCTGCGAATGCCCTACTTTCCATATTTTGGAGGATTGTCAATCTAACATGATTAGTCAAGCCCCAGAGTGGGCTCGGCTAAAAAATTTTCATTCCTAAACAATTGAACTACTGAATTGACCTATTGATCATCTCGAACTGATTAGCATCAACTTTGATTATTGACTGATTGTTAAAAACTCATTTTATCACTCTCTTCCAATTGTCAAATTTTGCGCCAGGAGGTCCGTTGACTATCCTTAAAAACTGATCTGAACACCTGATCGGGCTCTGAAAACTAGCCCACTGATTCTTTGTTCCCCACACTTTTAACCTATCAAATATTATCTCACTAAAAATTTAGGGTCAAAAGATATTTACCATCAAAGTTTCCTCTTCAGGATTACCTACACAAAAACATGTCAAAAAATCATAAACTGGGTTTGGATTTGGCTTGGAAAATAGGGCAAATGGGAACTTGGGAAGATGAAAACTGGGGGATTGCTTCTCTGTCATGAGGACATTATGGATCTACGATTTGGGCTCATGATGAATAATTGGATGTAAACAGCAAGTGGTCAAAGTGGGCTAGTCGGAATTAGTAGAATGGAAACACTGGCATAAAATTATTTTTTGTCAATGAAATTCACTTGGAAAAGTGTGCAAATGGATTTTTCATGACTTGTAAATTGACACACTTAAATTATTTTTGGAGGACGACATAGCGGTACAATCCATTTGATCTCACCAATCATAGATTAGGAGTTATAATGCCACGAGCAGGGGTACTGACAAATCTGCAAATACTGACACCAGTAAAAAGATAGCATTTGAAAACTAATCAAATGGATTTTTCATAAGTTAAAACTTGAAACATAACTAGTCTCTGACATCTAAAATACAACACAAAAGGAATTTTAGCATTTTGGTGAACTGGGTCAAAATTATAATTCATCAAACAGGGCCTCCCTATAGTTTTGAACATTTGCAAAAGCATGAAAATAGTAACTGACCAACTTTGAGGGATTCAAAACCTAGTCAAACAAACTCAAAATGACTTGAAATCTGAAACATAGGTTTTCGAGTACGGGCACTAGATATTCCCAAAGTGGCAAGTTATGACACATTTTTGGGTGTGAGATATTCAATGGCAAACACAACCTCCTATCGCCATTTGACACTAAGGAAAAATTGAAAATTTGACAAATGCTTGAAACAAGACTTCACAAAACAACTTAGAATGTTAGTTTAACTTCACAAAATGCTTAGGCATGTTGAATGAAAAATGGTAGAAGCATTAAACACCTTAGGGGGCTTAGATGGATAGCCAGGTACATAGGCATTTAAAAATGTTTATAGGGCTTAAAATTCTCAATGGTGCTAAAAAATCAGGGCTACAATTTTGAGCGCCAACACTTCCTAGATTTACTAGTAATTTTGGAAAATATCAGCTAATTAAGACTCATAAGTTAAATGTAAATATGCACTAACTAGCTTTTACACTTCTCAAATATAAAATTAAAATTGATTTAATTTTTTTTCAAGCTTGATGCTTATTCACAAATTTTCCATTTGTAGACACAATTAATTGATCAATGCCTCATCCATTGGGATTCAGAATCTATCCAATTTCTAGACCTAATTGACTGCAATACATTCAATATTATCAACAATTCTCACTGAAACACATCCTTCCTATTACCATGGAAATCCTATCAACTTCACTAAAGTGTTTACTTAATTCATTGAACTAAAAGAAATAGTGAAATGACATACAACTTCATTTAATTGCATTCAATTGAACATGCTTTGCTCATACAATTTCAAAATAACCAGCTAATGAAGATGAGACAAGATTCAGGAAGAAAAGATATGGGGACAGTTCATCTTTGTATTAATTTCCTTTGAAAATTACATGACAATTGTGATAGAACTCAAAAATGACTCAAGATAAGACACTAATATCCTTTAACATCAATGTATTCTTTGATATTTGTAGAGAAAATACATCATAAAGTTTGCATCAAGAAACTAAACTAACCAATACTTAGTAAAACTAAAATTTTAAATGACTCAAACCTTTTCTGTAGCCTTGGAATCTCACTTATATAGTGTGAGATGCAACAAGCTTTAGGCATAGAGAATTGACAGATGTCCTCTAGACAAAAGATATTTACATTTTTACTTCCATAAAGGACAAATTTTGTGCAACAAAAAAACTTTATCTCATAAACATTCTATTGTGGGACCATATTTTATCGCACCTTCAAATATTAAAAATTTCATTATTGCCCCTTTTTCTATGTCCCACTTAGGTAATAACAAGACTCCCAATTCTTTTAACAATTAGCTTCCTCCTTTAGGGGTCAATTGTGCAAACTCATCTATAAAGTTTGCCTTAACCTCTTCCTCAATCTTAAAGTCCAATTTATTTGGTTGCTCTGCTTTTATTGATTTACATTTAGCCTCAAAATTGGCAATGCTTCTTCTCCATTAAAATTGTGCAAAGGGCCTAGATTTTACAAAATTTTCATCATCAATGAAATTTTTACAGGCCTATGGAATTATAGTGTCTATCTCCCTACCTCTGACATCTACAATTGTAAGATCTAAAGATAGCATAGGAGGCTTCTTAAGTATTCATTAAAAATCAGCAGTTGTAATCACACTCACCCTCTCCCCTTCCAATTTGTTTCAGTTGTTCTCTTAGAGATGCTTCATTATCTATTCCAAGTGGGCTCTAGAATGGTGAGTATTCTCCTACTTGAGAGGATAATCCTTGTTCTAACTTTTGTTTCTTGGGGGCACTTGCGTTAGATGGGCTTTCTGATCTTGGCCTCTTATAAGGAGGGATATACTACACATTGTAAGCCACAACATGTGTAGCTTTTATTTGCAATGTATACTGACCTGGGGTTATAGTCATTCTTCTATTTAATCTCCTCTCTACATCAACAAATTTTTTTGGATGTGCCTTTACCAAAATGTCCTTTTTCTCATTCAAGGATTGCATTATCCCAGCAAAATTATTCATCAATATGTCCATTTTGGCCCCCCAATATTTCTTATCTGCTAAAGGATTATATGCGGGCTTAAAAGCATTTATAAATTCAAGGACTTTTCTATAAACTATCCATTTTTCTTTTTGGCTTCCTATTTTTGCAATGCAAACATATTTCTAATGACATCCTTTGGGAAATACACAATTTGTGTCTGAGACTTAGCTTTTCTACTTTCTCTATGAAGGTCATTGAATCCCTCTAGATCAATATAACAAGCATGTGATTGGGCCATTTGATACTTATCCAAAAAATTTCCTAAACTTCTCCACCCTTTCTTAACAAATACAAAATCATGCACAATAGTAACCATTGCCAAGAATGTTCCTTTGTATTTCCCTAGTATACCCCTTTCATCAATCGTCCCAATCTGCCACAAAAATTCTACAATTCCCACCTTCAAAGGCAACTAGTACGGAAGAATATGGGGTTTTCCAAATAAACCATAAACTCAAACAATAGTAGAAATAGGATATGGGATCATATCCCCTCAATTATGTCCTACCAATAGTCGTTTGGCATGATCCTTAGATCTTATCAATTCTAATAAAAGCTAGGGTATTCTAGCCCTATCCCCTCTTAACAAAAATCTAAGTCTTGAAGCGAAATATCTATCAAATCTGATAAAGTTGGCATTAGTAACCTCCCATGTCATGTTTCTGCTCCACAACTGAAATAGGAGTTTCTCTCCATCTCTCTCCATTTCAAAGTTCATTTCTTTGGAGAAGAAAGTAACCCCATTATACAAACTTATATACAACAACAAAGAGTACCAGAAAAAAGACTTATTAACTTTTCCTTTTGCTATTCCAATCAACCCATTATGAATCTCCTCAATTAGAAAATAAGCAAAATAAAAAATTGAACTCATTCCAAACAATAGAGTTTGAGCTATGATGAGAATAATAAAGTCTTGAATATGATCTTTGTCATCCATTCCAAAGATTTTGTAGAGAGAAAAAAATAAGACTTGTGCCCTAAGATTAAAATACATTTTAAAAAGGGTTCTAGGGTATTTAATGTTACTAGAGGCAATGATCTAGTTTTAATAAAATGTTGTTGCAATGGTCCTCCTCTTAGGTATACCCTATATGCATCATACCTAGCTTAAAATTCTTTCATATCAATTTCCTCATGGATAGTATGGTTAGGGTTAAGCCTGAACCCTTCTCTGATTAATTTGGGTGAAACCCTAAAAAGGTTATCTCCTACATGGTTTTTTACAATTTTGGTAATTGGATCATATTTTTTACCCATGTCTACTAGTAGGTCACTATTAAATAAAACTCTAGCGATATTCAGTTTTCCTACATCAAATTTCCATGCATTACTCATTGAGATATCCAAATTTCATTTTAAAAACCACTTCAAGAGTTCAAATCCTCCCATAGAAACTTGTGCATCCCTCAAGTAATTGGCCTTATGATAAAAACCCTCATTGACTAACAACCTAGGGTTTTTTTGGGATGAATTCTCTACCCATTATTAGCTCATTTATTGATGTAGGCATTTTTCCAAGAAAATCATCATGCACTACTCATTTTATGTAATCTGTAGGAGTTGATGAAATCCAACTCCATAGCTCACCAAGATCACCTACATACAAATAACCTATCAAGTGGAAACCAAGAAGGAAGAGGTGAAGCTTGAAAAAACCCTAAACAAACATGAGAGAGAACATATTGAAAAATAATAAAAATGTATTTACAATGAAAATGTGATGTGTTGAGAAAATACAAAGAGAGAGCCCGAATATAAAGGCCTCATGGAAGCTTATAGAACAAGCTAGAAAGAGGTAGAAGATAAGGTTGACAAATGAGCACACTTCCACAAAAAGGTAGAACATGCTATAAGGGAAAAAACTCCCATGTTAACAACTCATCACTACAAAAATTAACTAATGCATTAACCTAAGTAAGCTTAAGTAAATAGAATAAATACATAATAACTAATTATTTACTCTAACACCCCCCCTTAAGTGCAACTTAGGGCAATGCCTTAAGCTCAAAAAAAGAGAGATGAAAATACACAATGGGTCCTAGAAATGAGGTCATGTTAGGTACCCATGTATAATGCAAAGAGATGCAACCTTTCAAAATGGGAAAAGAGAGAAAACCACGTGGGAAAAAGCCTCCCTCAAAAAGAGGTAAGAACCTAGTGAAGAACTGAAGAAGCCTCCAACTAGGGGAATATCCCCACAAAATAGGAACAAAGAGTGATCATGAAGAGCATCATTGAAGCATGAATAAGTTGTAAAATCTTCCATTAGAAAGAAACTATTGATCTAAACAACCTCCATTGAAGAAGAAGGCATGGACCAAGCATGTCTATAAGGTAGATGATCCATCTCACTAAAATGCATAGGTAGCCAACCACTACAATCTCCTCGTATATAAGATCAACCACTGAATACATAGCCCACGCTATCAAACCATCAAACCAAGGATGCAATAGAACAACAACATAACCCCCCCATAATACAGATGGTGTGAGATGGTAGGCAACTAAGAAGGTGGGCCAAAATCCCCTACAAATAGAACCAAGAATGATGAGAGAGGAAGAGGTACAAACACCTATAAAGACATGGTCACATCAATGCCATGTAAGGGACACTCACTTGACAAAGGAAGAAGGCTTAAAATAACAAAAAACTATGCCCCCATGGTGCTTTATAAAAAATAGTTCAAGTACACCTGTCTCAAAACAACGTTCATGAACCCAAAATGCAAAAGTGACACTTTAACTCAGTACATATACATAAAATTTCTTATAAATGATGTCTACAATAATTGAAAAAGGAAACAAGCTAATACAAAAAGATATTACAACCCAAAATAAAAGGAAAATGATCCTCGAACCTAAAACACCCAAGATATCCATCATAGAGCAAAAATGCTAAAAATATGATAGAAAGAGCATGGGCCAAAATCTTTAAAAAAAATACCACATTTCTAAAAAGATGACAATACCAACTTTCCAAAATATAACATTTTCAAAAAATTGACATGGGACACAAAAGATATGCATGCCAGAGTAAAAAATTGAACTTTGGACTTCAACTAAAAAAAGGGCAACAAAATTGCATCAAAACTTGAAGATACATGCACCAATGTCTCTGTCTCGAAACCAACTTTTTGGCACTTCTTTCAGATGGGAAAAATACCTCTGTACGCTCAAGATATGGCCAAAAAACTACAAGTAGGTCAAAAAGACTCTAGAGAGGTGCAAGAGGCTAATGATGTAGTGCTAACATCATTTTGATGTCAGCATTTTATTGGGAAAAATTTGATGGCCTGGAGGCTGTCACTGTAAATAAAGTTGCCACGTGACAGGATGATGATGTGGTAGGTGACATGGCAAGGTCCATGTGGCAAAGTGCCACCATGGCACCCATGCCACCTATCACCCGTTGGTCACTCAATGTGGTGCTAATTATTCAAAAAACTCCACTTGAGTGCAGATGACTATGCAAGAGGTAGCAGACTAGGCACAATGGTGAAATTTTGATTGAACATCATCAAGAGTGGTAAATTCTAGAGGCACTACTAAAAATGGTGGCGCAGGAGTAGAGAGTGGGTTGAGTCTAAGATCGAGTGGAGCAATGTAGGTGCCATCGATGTTGGTGAAGCACTAGTGGTGCGTAGGTAGATTGTGGGTAGCCCTATGGTGGCCACTGGGTGGTGTCATGGTGGTATGCTCTACAAATGTTTTTTTTTAATTTTTTAAATGCCAAATCATCTCTACAGTCTATACGACAGGGCTTGAAACAACAATTTTTGCCTTCTAGAGCTCTATCTCCAAATTTGACAAATTTTATATGGATCCTAACTGAAAATGACCTTCTGGATCTAATGGAAGCATCTATTTGGGCCCAAAGTGCTCCAAAAACATGCTCTTCCAATAGATTGAAGAAAAATGCACAAACAAATTAAGGTTTGTGTCTCTGAATCATGGCTTCAAAAAACCTTCAATGAAGCAGTAATAGGGAGGCTCTGATACCATTTAGGAGTTGATGAAATTCAACCCCATAGCTCACCAAGATCACTTGCATGCAAATAACCTGTCGAAGGGAAACCAAGAAGGAAGAGATGGAGCTTGGGAAAACCCTAAACAGACATGAGAGAAAACATACTGCAAAATAATTAAAATTTGATGTATTGAGAGAATACAAAGAGAGAACCTCAATATAAAGGCTTCATGGAAGCTTGTAGAACAAGATAGAAAGAGGTAGAAGATAAAGTTGGCAACTAAGCACACTTCCACAAAAAGGTGGAACATGCTAGAAGGGAACAAACTCTCGTGTTGTCAACAAATTATCACTATAACAATTAATTAATGCATTAACCTAAGTAAGCTTAAGTAAATAGAATAAATAATAAATAATTAATTATTTTCTCTAACATAATCCACCTTGCCAAAAAAAATCCTTACGAGGAGTCATTTTCTCAACTTACCCTAGCTCAGCTACAATTTTTCAATTTTCAGAAGTTTTAGACAACTTACCCACTTTTTTCTTGCTAATTGTTCTAAGTGAATTATTTGCAAATCACTAAAAACCCTAAAGAATTTCATGCCCTAGCTCTAGAAACACTTGCACTCTGATAATTTTACAATTTTTTGGCTCAATAATAGTGAATTTCAAATTATACTATTTCCATTAAGTTCACACGGAGTGGCACTGAATAACATTAATGTTTCTAATAGTTAATTTTTATGTCACACCTCAAATTTTAATTTCCTTCGTCGATCCTAAAGCATTAGATAGACTATTTTGAAAATAGAAAACCTACTTTAAAACTTTTGAAAACCTACCACATGTCATATAGGCACTTTCCCACTTTGACTAAAGTTCAAAAATTTTCATAATATAGTGAAGCATTGATCATCAATCTCCCAAAGATAAATGATCATTTAAGATCACTATAACTTTACAATTAAGGCTTTAAAAATGCAATCCCACTAGTACATTCATCTCCAATCTAGCAAGTACATGTATTATTTTACCAATTACTATGTTCAATTTCATCACATTTTTCCACTCTGGTGTGACTTGACAATGTTTAAAGTTTAGTCAATTTGAAAATGTGGGTAAGTGCTAACTATTGATCTTCTCAAAATCAATGGTGTTATAAAATCATTGCTTTTTAGGATCTGGTCACACAAAATAACTAATAAATGCATTCCTTTTTCCATCATGTCTAACAAATTCCAACTGTGAATACTATAATGATATCTTTTAAAGACTACAAGTTCATGACATTGTCATAGGCTATGTGTCTTGCAGGCACTTGCCCGCATTGCATAAATCTCAAGCTTGTTCATATTGTAGTAATACACCTATCGTTGATCTTCCAAAGATCAATAGATTAATGACATGACATCAAAAGGTAACTCCACTACTTGGCTTTAACCAATGGCATCTCTAGAAAATCAAACATGCATTGACTCTTACTGACAGCTTTGGAAAATGTTTGACAAAGTACTGACAAGCTCTAGTCTTTTGTAGTGTAGTTAAGACCCAGTGTCAACAAGTGCTACATGGAAACAAAGAACTTTCTCACTTCACATAAACATCAAGTAGATTCATCTTGTAGGCATGCACCCACTATTGATCTTTTCAAGATCAATGACTGGACTGAATAAACCATCACAATTAAGATGCTTTGCTAAACACATAATAAGATGACCATGGTTAGGGCATTGAGTATATTGAAATTGTTTTACCTCGTGGAAAGTAATTTAAAATAATTTTGGAAAACTAGAACTTAGGATAAGAGTATATTGCATAATTTTATTTAAAATATTACTTTTGACCACTTTTGAGGGTTTAAAGAAAAATAAACAGGGGTTTAAGAAATACCAAAAGATCTCACCGATGGTTTTAACCAAATTTCCCAAGATATTTTAAACATAACATTAGGTTTTTTCACTATAAAGTATAAAAAAATTATAAATGGTGAAAAATCAAGCCAACAATTGCTTTGTCCAGGGACAATGAATAGGCAATAATTCATATGAGGTATCAGAATCCCTGGGAGAAGTGGACTACAATCTTGATCATATTTCTTATTTGACAACTCTAAGAGAGTAATAACACCAAGAAAGAAAATATACAAGGACTATAAAAAAGACACAAAGGATTTAAAAAATGTATAGAGGCAACCTAGACTACTGTTCATGGAAGAAACAAGTATTTTAGCAAAAATACCTATTCAAGAACTATCCATGAACTGGCAGTTCAAGAATTTTTCCTAGTAAATCCTTCAAAATATAAGAGTCCTCTCTCCATGTGTCTTTAATTAGATAGGGACCTAACCATATATGATCAAATTTCCCATGCTTTCCTTTATCCTCAATCTTGGCATTCCACATAAGGACTAGATCTTCAAGTTCAAATTTCTTGCTCACTGTTGTTCTATCATAGAGATAATTTCAATTTTTGATTCTTGAGAGAAGCTTCCTTCCTAGTCTCAGTTAGCCCTAGTAAATCATCCAACCTCTCTTGCATATCATCAATAATATCCTCATCATACATTTGAATATAATTATACAGACCCACTAGGTTGTTTTGAGGCATCCTTGCTTGGATTCCATACACAACGTCAAAAGGTGCTACACCTATGGCCTTTTTCACAGTCACCCTATCAACCCATTGTTCCACTTACAATTTGGAATCCTAGGCCTTCTTGGTATCATCCAAGGTTCTTTTTATTACTTTCAACAAACTTTTGTCTATGTATTTACCTTTTCCATTTCCTTGTCAATGATAAGGAGAATATGTTGATCTTGTCATTCCATATTTATCATAGAACTTTATAAATTCCTCAGATCTAAAAGACATCGCATTATCTATCACAATCTTTTGAGGGCATCCAAATCTCGGAATGAATTACTCACAACCGATGAGGCTAATTATTGGCTCTATTTCATCATAGTTTTAAATATTTTGTTAATACTTTATTTCACTTTCATCAAAACATTTGTGAACTTATGTTTACCTAAACCAATGATCAGCCTATGGGTAGATAGTATGTCATCTTTTGCCAATATCATATATATGATGTATTATTTCATATAATTATCAGAATGTGTGTTCTTATATTTGAATTTAATTTGATAATTCTTATTTGCAAATATCTTTGCATTATAACTAACTTGTTAGCAATGAAGTTGAAGATGATTGGAAGAATTCAAAGATGAACATTGAAGACAACCAAAAACATTCAAGGAGAAGGACATTGAAGTTTAGCCACACTGGAAAAGTCATAATGGTACTGAAGAACTATTAGGATAAACCACGGACAGAAATAAAAAACTACATGCAAATATAACCAATAACAGAAAATAATAGAACACACAGAAATGAACACAAGGCACCAAGATTTAACATGGTTCACCCAATCCCTGGGCTATGTCCACCAAACAGCAAGTCTGATCTTATTACAATCCAGTGATTACAACCTGATTACAATCGGTAATCCCTTACAGCTCAATACCACCGCAAGAACCAATTTTGTATCACAACATTATAAAAAATACCCAACCCTAAGCCCTTTTATAGAAGTATTAAACTGCTTTAGGGTTATAACATGTCAACCATATGTTGGCCATAATATGTCAGCTACCATGCTGGCTACTATCCAAAAAAAATTTTAACCCCACTATTTATGAAGTATGTACAATACTTTCCTGATTAGTCACCACAATCTAACAATCTCCCACTTGGGGACTGATCAAGCTCCACACTAAACAACAATCTCCCACTTGGAGACTAATCCTATAGCAATACCACTACCACATGGGGCTCCCACTAGATCAAACCATCCTGGACTCTACTATTCTTTTATTCATGTTCAGTCTAAAAGACCAACTGAAGCTGAAGAGGAGTTCAGCTTCTCCCTTGTTACAACCTTTGTCAACATATCTATTGGATTGTCATTGGTATGTATCTTCTCCAGCTTTAACTATCCATCCTCCAAAACTGACCGAATGAAATGGTACCGCAACTATATGTGTTTGGTCTTAGAATGCAGAGCTGAATTCTTAGGAAGATGAATGGCACTCTGACTATCTGTGAACAAATAATTTTCCTTCTGAGGATGTCCCAATTCTTCCAAGAAGAACTGAAGCCATATCATCTCCTTGGCTACCTCTGTAGCAGCAACATACTCTGCCTCTGTAGTGGAGAGAGCATTAATCTTCTGTAACCTACAAACCTAGCACACGGCTACCCCACCAACAGTAAAGACATAACCTGTAGTACTCCACTTGGTATCAATATCCCTAGCTAAATCTGAGTCAACATAGCCCTATAAATTAGTAGTAGAGCCCCCAAAGTGTAAACACTTATTGGATGTTCCTCTCAAATATCTGAGAATCCACTTGACAGCATTCCAATGCTCAAATCCTGGATGACTCATATACCTGCTAACGACTCCCACTGCATGTGCAATATCTGGCCTAGTGCATACCATAACATACATCAAACTTCCTACAGCTGAAGCATAGGGTACCTTGGAAATCTTATCCTCCTCTTCCTGTGTCTTGGGACACATCTCCTTAGTCAATTTCAAATGACCAGGCAAAGGTGTGCTGATAGCTTTAGCATTCTCCATAGAGAAACGTTGCAACACCTTCTCAACATAATCAGCCTGAGATAGCATCAATGTTCTGTTCTTCCTATCTCTGCAAATCTTCATACCAAGGATTTGTTTTGCTGCCCCCAAATCCTTCATAGCAAATGCATGTGCTAATTGGCATTTCAGCCCCTTAATATGATCCATGTTAGACCCAGCTACAAGCATATCATCAACATATAAACATAAAATAAGGTAGCTATCATCATCCAACCTCTTAAAATAAACACAGTAATCTGAATGAAACCTATTATATCCATGCTTATGCATAAAACTTGCAAATTTTAGATACCATTGCCGAGGTGCTTGCTTCAAGCCATATAAACTTTTCTTCAATTTGCACACTAAGTTCTCCTTACCTTTGACCTCAAAACCCTGTGGTTGAGCCATATATATTTCTTCATCCAAATCACCATGAAGAAAGGCTATTTTAACATCCATCTGCTCTAAATGAAAATCTTCAGTAGCCAGAAGACTTAAAATAGTACGAATAGAAGTCATTTTAACAACAGGAGAAAATATCTCATCAAAATCAATTCCCTTTTTCTGTGCAAATCCTTTTACAACTAACCTGGCCTTAAATATTTTCTTACATCCTTCCTCTTCTTTCAACCTGTAAACCCATTTATTCTATAAAGCCTTTTTACCTGCAGGCAACTTGCTCAAATCCCATGTCTTATTTTTCAGCAAAGAGTCCATTTCATCTTTCATTGCAGATTCCCACTGAATCGTAGTATCCACCTGCACAACTTCATCATAAATTTTAGGTTCACTAGCATCAGTAAGTAAAATAGAATACAAAGAGGGAGAAAACCTTTGTGGAGGCCTAATTTTCCTTGTTGACCGTCTAACATTCACTGGTGTGTGTGGTATTTGTTGTTGCAGTTGTTGCACATCATGAGGAATGGCTGGAACATCAGCTTTTGGAGTATCATCCAACACTACATAATCATCTTCTTTCTTCTCATGTTGTTGCAACAGATCTTTGTACAACACTTTCTCATTGAATATGACATCCCGACTTCTAATAATTTTAAGATTTTCAAAATCCCAAAGCGTATAACCAAATTCATTAATGCCATATCCAAAAAAGACACATTTCTTTGATTTAACTTCTAGCTTGGTTCTATTTTTAGAGTCTATATGAGCAAAAGCTTCACAATCAAAGGTCTTGAGAAAAGAATAACTCACCTTCTTACCAGTCCATGCTTCCTCTGGAATACCACAACCCAAAGGAGTAGAGGGACCTCTATTAATCAAATATACTATAGTATTGACAACTTCTGCCCACATGTGTAAGGGCAACCCAACATGCAACCTCATGCTCCTTGCGTGCTCCATTATAGTCATGTTCATGCGTTCAGCCACTCCTTTTTCTTGTGGAGTCCTTGGAATAGTTTTTTGTCTACGAATACCATTAGTGGAGAAATAATCTTCAAATTCATGACTACAATACTCACCACCATTATCAGATCTAAGACATTTTAATTTCTTACCAGTCTCATTTTCAACCAAGCATTTCCATTTCTTAAAAGTTTGAAATACATCAAATTTCTATCTAAGGAAATGAACCCATACTTTTCTAGTTGTGTCATCAATAAATGTAACATAATAATGAGAGCCACCAAGGGAAGATACCTGGGCTGGTCCCCATACATCTGTATGCACAAGCTCTAATTTCTCCTTTTTGTTTTCCTTCCCTGTCTTTACAAAATTCACTCTCTTTTGTTTTCCATACACACAACTTTCACAAAAATCCATATTCACACATTTTAGACCTGGTATAGCTTTCCTTGAATGAAGTACTTTCATACCTTTCTCACTCATGTGCCCAAGTTTATTGTGCCACAATGCTGTATCAGAATCTACAACAGCTATTTGTTCTCCCTGCTCAACTGCAGTAATTGTTCCTGAATATTCATTTTTCTCTGAAACAATCAAAGTAGAAGGAACAATATGACCTGTACAAAGATATAAGGTGCCTACTTTCACACCTTTTGCTACTACAAGGGAACCTTTTGAAACCTTCCAATTTTTATCATTAAAAGTAACTACACAACCCTCATCAGCGAGTTGCCCTGCTGAAATTAAATTTCTACTTAGTTTTGGAACATGTCTTACCTCATGTAGTAGCCAATGATTCCCATTCTACAACTTAATCTTAATTTTTCCCTTTCCAACAATCTGACAGGGTTCATTATCCCCCAAATAAACAAGCCCAAAATCCCCTTGGACATAATCAATGAAATAACCTCTATGAGGTGTAGCATGAAATGAAGCACCAGAATCTAAAACCCATGAATCATCAACACTCTCTAAAGAAAGAAGAAAAGCATCCTCTTCGGATTTTTTACTTACCACATTTTCCTCCTTGTCTCCATCTGATTTATCTCCTTCATTTTTCTTTCGATTCCAGCAATCTTTCTTTTTGTGCCTTGGTTTCCCACAGTACCAGAAATCATTTGGTCCTCTTGATTGAGACCTCCTCCGCTTTGACTTTCCTCTTGATTTCCCATGATTTCCAGAGTTACTTCCTCTTTCAGTTGTTTTGCCCCTGCTTTGTGCATTTAAAGCACTTCCTGATGTAGATCCACCTGAGGATTTTCTATGAGTTTCCTCACTTAAAATAACACTGATCACATCATCATATTTTAGGGTACTAGATCCAGGAACAAAATTACTCACCCCCATTACCAAGCCATTCCAGATTTCAGGCAAAGAACACAAAATCAAGAGAGCCCTAATTTCTTCATCAAAATTGATACCGACAAAAGATAATTGACTAGTAATAGTATTAAACTCATTTAAATGATCTGCAACAGATCCACCTTCTGCCATTTTCATATTAAATTATCACTTCATGAGAAATACCTTATTTGAAGCAGAGGGCTTTTCATACAGTGTCGCTAGGGCTTTCATCAAATCTTCTGTCGTCTTTGCTTTTGTAATATTAAATGCCACTGATGGTGCCAAGCATAACCAAATGCTTCCGAGTGCCTTTCTGTCCAAAAGATCCCATTCAACCTCTAACATAGTTCCCTGATTCTTGGCTTTTCCTTCCAATGACTTCCATAAATCCTTCTGATATAAATAGTCTTCCATTTGCATCTTCCATAACTGGAAGTTCTTCCCATTAAACCTATCAACCCTCAACTTACCCTCATCTGCCATCGCTCCCACTCAACTGTGAGACTCCCACTTAACCGTGAGACTTTCCTGCAAAGGATAATTGAAAGACAACCTTGCTCTGATAGAAATTATTAGGATAAACCACAAACAAAAATAAAAAACTACATGCAAATATAACCAATAACAGAAAATAATAGAACACACAGAAATGAACAGAAGGCACCAAGATTTAACGTGGTTCACCCAATCCCTAGGCTACGTCCACCAAATAGCAAGTTTGATCTTATTACAATCCAATGATTACAACCTGATTACAATCTGTAATCCCTTACAGCTCAATACCACCGCAAGAACCAATTTTGTATCACAACATTATAAAAAATACCCAACCCTAAGCCCTTTTATACAAGTATTAAACCGCTTTAGGGTTATAACATGTCAGCCATATGTCAGCCATAATATGTATAGTACTTTCCTGATCAGTCACCACAATCTAACAAGAACATGGCTATGAGTATTGAGGAGCATGAAGACTTGCAATATTCTCTGCATTTATTTCTATGTCAAAGTGGTTGTCCAGACTTTATTATTCTTGTCTTAAGCCATTACCTTTTATTCCCACCTTGACCTATTATTTTCCTTCTTTCTCTCCTTTGGATTTATAGCTAGGTTGTTTACTTTTCTATTTCAGAATAAATGTCGATCTTCTATTTATAGGGATCAGACCATGTGTGTTAGTTTAGTTAGAAGGATAAATTTTATGACAAGAAACTGTTAACTTTTGTAGTGAGTTGCTTTTATAGTTCTATGTAATAAATTTCTAAAATGTAATGAAATAGTTTCTAGCTTCTATTATGTGTTAGTAAATTAGTAGAAGCCAACCAAGGGGGCCCAATTGGGAGGTGGATTAGATTAGAGTAGTATAGATTTATTTCCAAGAATTTCTAATATTCCAAGTAGAGGTTGTAAGTTCCTTCATGTAGCATCATACATTGTGAATGTTCCTACAACATCTGTGAAAATAGTTATAGTAGATGAACTAAGTTGGAAGAGATGTGAACATTTCATTACATTTCTAGTTTTTGTTCCATTAAGTGTGTTAGTTTCCTACAGTGATAGTGTAAGTTCTTTTCCTTGCATTTTACTTTCTTGTAGCATAAGCATAATGACTCATTAAAAGACCTAGTGCACATACTATGTGAACCATTTCAAGTATACATCCCTAGGTTGATAAGATTAAATGCACCTCATAGTGGAAAAAATAATCCTTAGATTGAATAGACTATTCCTAAGCATGGCCTAGAGCATGATTATTGTACATCTATTATGAGGCAGACCATTTTTGGTGCCATTGCTAGGTATGGTGTCAAGCTAGGAGCATTCTTAAGTCATAGTTCTTAGATCAAGTTTTAAGAAATTTTTTATTTCAAAACATTCTACACCAGTGTGAAGAATTCAATTGCATGCATCAAAGAGGAAGATGAAGAGATGAATATTGTAGATTTCTTCCATGGGAGTCTATTAATTTGTACGAAGAAATTGAAGAAGAAGAAGTTAAGTTTCATTTTGAAGATGCAAGCCCTATTTTTCCTATAAAATCATCTTCAAGAGAAGAACCTATAGATGCAAGTGGTCTTCAACCTTTTGCTAAAATTTTGGCCAGTTTCCTTGATAACACTGCTTTAAATCCACTAGTTGTTAATAACCCACTACCTAATGTTCCTTTTTAGCAGCAACCTCAAAATCTAATATCTCCAGTAATGGCACAACCTACTTTTCCATTCCCTCTTCCAAGTCTTGTAACCAATTCTAATCTAAAAAACATACCTCCAATTGCTCTCCCAAAGTTCTATGGCCTTGCAATTGAAGACCTTGATACTTTCTTGTTTGAGTTTGATATACTTTATCATAGTTTTGACTACAAAACTGATGCGCATAAGCTCAAATTATTTCTAGCAACATTAAAGGAGTTGGCTTTACGATGGTTCATGTGCTTAGGACCTAATGTACAAGAACTTGGAATGAAATTAAAAATTTGTTTCTAGATAAATATAAGGAGTATTGCAAACATCTGGTTGAAGAGGAGATGATGTCTTCAGAATATCACAAAAGGAGGAAGAAAAATTGGAAGACTATGTTTCATGTTTCTTGTATACACTATAGAAGAACCCTTAGCATGTGCTATCTAATGATTCACAAAAGTTAGTCTTTCTGAGAGGTGTGAATGATAATTGTCTTGAAGCATTGGACCTAATGGCTAGTAGTGATGTATATCAATCTTCCTAGGATGACCTCAAGAAGATCTGTCAAAATTATTCAAGGTCAACTATGAAGAAAGGCTGAGGACCTCATTCCACAATCACTAAAGGAATCAACCAAGGTATTTCAAAGCTTGAGATATCTAATCAATTGTCAAATTTCAAGAAGGAAATCATAAATGATGTCACTACAAATCTTGGCACAATGACAACAAAGAAGAATCATGTAGAAGCTAAATTACAACTAGCTATATACTAGCCTCATTGTCGAAAGCAAAAGAAGGATTGCCAATGCAAATTGGTTACATGCATGGAGAGCTGGCATCTTCCAATTGAGTACCTCAAGATAGATGGAGATGACGAGCAAGTATTTTTTGTTGCTCAATGCAAGCCATGGGCCCAACATCAAGATATGCCTCAAGATCCTTTGCAAAATTCAAATTCATATGGTAATCAATGGAAAAATCATAATTCCCAAGGTCCTCCACAATATCAACCTAATTGGAATAATTCTAGGCAAAAAAATCTGCAATAAGCCCAATAGCCTCTGAATTACCAACCATCCTAGCCTAACCAATAGAATACCCAATGGAAGAACAAACAAAACTATTGGCAAAACCAGCAGAGCCAATGGCACCCACCCCAAAGGAATTGGCATCCTATTAACCAATGGAGGGGATCTCAATAGTGGCCAAACCAATATAATAGTACTCAACAATGACCACCTCAAGTTCAAAAAACTATTCTAATGCCACCACCTACAAATCTTAAACCTCAAAAATAAACACAGTTACCTACACAACCTCAATCAAATCCAAATAGCCAATAGCCACAACAAGCCATGTATAGTGTTGATGTTCAACAATATCTTGCTTATGTTATGAGTGTTACAAATATACATCTAAGATCTAGTACAACTTTACCAGTGCCTAAATTGCCTCTTATAATTGAAATACGAAATACTCCTAAAACATTAGAACCCTTAGTTGCTAAAGTGGTTGACCCAACCAATGTCACTATGTCAACCTAGGCTCAACCAATGATGGAACCTTCTTTTCCAAAAAATCTTATACAAAGTAAACCTGTACAAATAGAGGAACAACCTTTCAATATTGTTGATTACTTGAATAACATGCATGTCTAAATACCCTATTCCTAGCCATTAAAGATGTTCCCATATATGGAAATTCCATTAGAGAAGCCTACCTGAAGAAGCCTAGAAAGAAGAAAACGGACCCCACCACAATCCATTTTTGTAGGACAATTGGCTAACATTATGTTATGAAAATTGATCACACCAATATATTTTGATCTAGGTAGTCCAGTTGTGGATGTCAGTATAAATGGTCAGCCTATTAAAAATGCTTTAATAGATCTTGGAGCTACTATAAATTTCATGAACAAAGACACTATGAAGAAGTTGAAAATAGAAGGATTAAGGGCTACTCCAAGAATTCTGGAACTTGTAGACAATTCTACTTTCACCCCTAATAGGATGATAGAAAACATAGTTGTCACCTTAGACTTTCTAGAGTATCCTTCAAACTTCATGATTCTATCCTCGAAAGTTAATCTATTTGGTTATCTTTTCATCTTAGGTCAACCATGGTTAGCTACAGTTAATACAAATATAAGTTGTAGATCAGGGAATATGACCATATCCAATGGCCAAGCAACAAAGAAATTTGATCTATATCCTCCAGTACAACCATTGCTAGATTTGAGCATATTTGTTTGGTTAGATTTAGAGGATGAAGAAAAAGAATTAACTTATGTAGTATAGCTTATGAAATTACATAGAGAATCCGTTTTTAAAGATATAGGAGGAAGATTTAGTACTTCAGAGTATTCTTACTAATAGTTGTATGGTAGAACAAGATGTATCTAAAAGTTTTGTGTTGGAATTAATCACATATGAGGAATGTGGTGAGAATTGTACCATGATCAAAGTACTTGATATTATTCATCAAATATTACCATGTGAATTAGAAGCAAGTCCAATCTTTGAAATTTCTATAATAGAGTCTACCACTATTGTTGAAATATATAAAGGTCATAATCTCCACGTTAATCCCAAATTAACACCCACACAAATGGAATAATTAATAGAGTTTCTTCAAAGGCATGAAAAGACCTTTGGATGGGACTATGGTGATATGAAAGTGTTGAGTCCTACATTGTGCACTCATAGGATATACATCAATGAAGGGTGTCTACCACTTCGTCAACCCCAGAGAAGGATAAATCAGTTAAAACTGAATTGCAAAAATTTCTTGATGCTAGTTTTATTTATCCTATGTCTAATAGTAGATGGGTGTCACCCCTAGTCATAGTGTGCAAAAAGGGATGAAAATGGAGAATTTGTGTAGATTATAGAGAATGGAACAAGGCCACCAAAAAGATCACTTTCTTTTACCATTTATAGACCAAGTTCTAGACACTCTAGCTAGCAAGAAGTTTCTCTCTTTTCCTGATGGGTATAGTGGTTATAATCAACTCACTATTACTCTTGAAGACCAAGAAAAAACCACACTCACATGCCCATGGGGAACTTTTTCATATTCTATTTTACCATTTGGTCTATGTAATGCTTCTACAACATTTCAATGAACTATTATTAGCATCTTTGCTGATATATCACATGATTGTATGGAAATATATATGAATGATTTCACAACAATTGAAGTCACATTTGAGGAAGGAATGACAAATCTTGAAATTTTTTTGGTAAGGTGTCAAAAACATAATTTGACACTTAATGGTGAAAAATGTTTCATGCTCATGCAGGAAGGTGTGGCACTTGGTCATTTCATATTAGCTGCAAGATTACAAGTGGATCCAACTACGATTAAGGTAATTCAAACATTGCCTATAACTAAAAAATTGAAAGATGTCAAATCTTTTCTAGGTCATTATAGATATTATAGACATTTCATAAGAGATTTTAGAAAAATAGCTAGTCCCTTGTATAAATTAATCACAAAGGAAGCTGAATTTAGCTGTACATCTAAATGTAATGAAGCCTTCCTATAGCTTAAGAAACTTCTCACTATAGCCTTAGTTTTATAAGGGCCTGATTGGAATTTACCTTTTCATATATGTAAAAATGCTTCTGGCTATGCCATAGGTGCAGTTCTACGGAAATAATCTCAAAATCTTGAAAATGCAATATATTATATTAGCAAAAGCCTTCATGGACCTAAATTAAACTACACAGTGACTAAAAAAGAATTGTTAGCAGTAGTTTATGCCTTGAAAAAATTCTATCATTACATGAATGGCTATCCCATATTTGTTCATATTGATCATGCAACAATTAAGTATCCCATGAAAAAACTTGCTATAATAGGTAGGTTAGCTAGATGGTTACTGTTGTTGCAAGAATTTGATATAAGTATCATTAATAAGCCTAGAAGAGCCAATGTTGTAGGTGATTATTTATTAAGAATCCATCATGATGATAATAACACTACTCTGGTAGATGATGCATTTTCAGATGAGCATTTATTTCATATTACTATTCAAACTCCATGGTATGCAGACATTGCTAATTACATTACAGCTAATAAAATGCGAAAACATTTTTCTTGTAAGGAAAAGAAGCTGCTTGTAGAGAAAATTTTTCATTTCTCTTTGATAGATAATATCTTGTTTTACAATGGACTTGATCAAGTTATGAGAAGATGCATGAGAGAGGATGAGACATATGAAATTCTACATGCATATCATAATGAACCATGTGGAGGTCACTTTGCAAAAAAAATAACAACCTTGAAAATCTTTACAACTGGTTATTATTGGCCTATGCTTCACAAAGATGTAGCCAACTATACACAAAAGTGTGATAAGTTTCAAAGGATGGGCCAACCAACAAGAACAAATAAAATTCCTCTTAACCCATAGATGAAATTAACACGATTTGACAAATGGGGCATGGACTTCATTGGACTTGATCCTCCATCCAATGGGAAATCTTATATCCTTGTGTGTACTACTTACCTAACAAAATGAGTTGAAGTCAAAGCCATGAAGCATGCTCATGATGAAAAAGTTACAAAATTTTTGTATGAAGAAATTTTTACTCTCTATGGTGTACCCAAAGAGTTAGTCATTGACCAAGGTGCACAATGTACCTCTAATTTGACCTCAAAATTGATGAAACAATATAAAATCAGACACCAGAAATCTAGTCCTTATCACCCTCAAGCTAATGGGAAAGAAAAAGTCACAAATTGTGAGCTAGCAAACATCCTATCAAAAATAGTTCATTTGCACCATAGGGATTGGACCAATAGATTACAAGAAGTAGTTTGGGCCTATAGAACAACATGGAAGACTACTACATGATTCACATGATTTGAGCTCCTATATGGTAAAGTAGTAATGCTCCCCATTGAATTTGAACATAAAACATTAAGAACTGCAATAGAGTTGGACATTGAATTTCCTGTAGCATAGAGAGAATGCCTTCTACACCTTAAATCTTTAGATGAAATGTGCAAAGCTACTTTGGAGTGCACTAAAATTGTATAGAAATAAAGAAAGAAATGGCATGACTCCCACATTATCAATAAAAAATTTTAAGTTGGTGATTGAGCACTACTATATGAGTCTAGATTTAAGATATGTCTGGTAATTTGTAGACAAGATGGCTAGGCTATATGAAATTAATCATGTCTTTGACAATGAAGTTGTTCAATTAACTACCATTGATCTAGTGCCTTTTAAATTATTATTCAATGGTCACAGACTCAAGTTATAAAAATGATCTTAAACAAAAGAGGACTTCTTGTGGTAGTTCCAATGGCCAAATTCAAATACAAACTAGGTAACTCTTCCTACAGCTGAAGGTGTTGACCTTCTATCTGGCACTCTTCAACACTAATTTCTTTGTGCATGCTCATAATAAAAACTTTATGTCCACATAAAGTTCCAAATTTCTCCATTCACTTTCTCATCTCATCTCATTTCTTTACCTTCTACCCATCCACCCCATCTCATTTCTTTACCTTCCACCCACCCACTTTCCACATCATTATTTTCTAATGCTTTCAATAAACACCGCAAGTTTGCTAATGGATGCTGTCACTGCTGATGTAAATTCCACCACCTTTTGGTATGTATGATGATCAATTAATAGGTATAAGTTTTTCAAATTATTATTCATTTATAGTACATAGATTTTGTTTATTATATTTAATACTACATTTAATCTATTATGGTAGTGTTATGACAGTTCCATACCCCATACTAAGTCTGAAAAGTGTGGACACTTGTCCATATTTCATAGGGGGCAGGGAGGTTACTAAAACCCAATCACACTACTATTTATTCATAAAGACTTTTCCAAATCTTCATATTTCTTTCATTGATGGAATTCAATTGTCATAAGTACATAAGTGTCTAGATGTCATACCCCTTATTTTTGAATGATTTTATTGTCAGGCTATGATCTGACTTGTATTTAAATTTTAAGTGATTTGAATTCCATTTTTTGATGATTTTCACATACATCCATGATTTACTCTGATTTAATCTATATTATTGCTCATAATGAATCATTATGAGATTAACTACCTATCGAATGAAATGTGAAAATGGGTCTATAAAACAACAAAACAAGCTTGAATTCATAAGGGGGAAATAGTGCAGGCAGTGTAGATAGTGAAAGTGTTAAGAATAAATGGGTGGACAATCACTGCAATGAGAACCAGCGAAACACACCATTTTTCTCTCGGATGTAGAGGCAGTAAGGAGATTTAATGTGTGTGGCTGGTTAGGGTATTTCTTAAGTTTAACTACATTTGATGAAAAAGAAGCCACAGAATTCACAAGGACATTTGATGAAGGAGAAGATTTTGTATGGGGTTTAACGTGATTCCTATAGAAGAGCATATAGAAGAAGTAATTGGGTTACTAGCAATAGGAGAACATTATCCCAATATGCATGATGCAAGATCAGCTAGAGCTCAGTTTATCATACCAACTAATCCTCAGATGGATATTACCAAGAAAGGTTGCAAAATAACATCTCTTCTACCACCACACCATGAGCTAGCCATGCACATTATCAAGTACCTCAAATGTGAAGGAAGATTTTCATATTTACATGCACATGATTTTAGATTGCTTAGTTGTATAAGGCATAATCATCTGGTAAATGTTCCCAATTTCTTGTACAATATGTTGTGTATTAGTGCTGAAGAAACCCAAAAGGGGAAGGACAATTCTATCACCCATCATGCCCTTAATGAATAGCCTAGTGAGGAGAATGTAGTTCCCACTAATGAACCTACTGAACAAAGCACTAAAGAAGCTAAAGCTAAAGATGTACAAGAAAATGTCTAAGAAAATGTGCAAGAGACTATGCCTTTACCTATTCAAGAAACCCAAAAACCTACCTCTAGCCAAGCAAAGAGAAAACTAAAATTGCAAGAAGAAATCTTTGTTTCGGTAAAAGAAGACCTAAACCCTATAGTCATGAGGCAAAAGAGAACTAAGAATGGTCTTGCAGTAGTTACTCCTATAATAGAGACACCAAAAGTAAGAGGTAGGCAGAAGGCCATGATACTAGAAGAAACTCCCATAAGAAGAAGCCCTAGAATGAGAGGGAAAATTTCTAAAGAATCCACTTTGTCCAAGCTATCTACTAAAGAATATTCTATACAAATTATTCTGGATCACTCCCCTCCTCATTCTAAAACTGCAAACATACCTAAAAATTGTAATGAGGAATGTAGGGTTGAAGATAATGAAAATCTAAATGATACCCTAGTAGGCCAACTAGGTACTTCAAGTAGTAAAGATGAAATAATTCCTGAGCAAGTTTATCCAAACACTACCCTAGTTCCCTATAAATCAATATGGCTTATTGATTTCGTAGAACATTCATGGAGGGAATAGAGAAATAGGAAAATAAATTATGAAGAGAACAATAGTTTCATTACCTTGCAGAAAATCCTTTTCAGTTGTTTGGATAACATATGTTTGCTGAGGCCTTATGGGAAGAGGAGAGGAAAAAGATGAAGAAAGTCATATCATCCCAAGGTGAAGAAATCACAGATTTCAAGGAGCAATTAACAAATCAAAAAAAATGAATGGATCATGCCCTCAAATTGGTTGATCATGCACTTGCCTGTAGACCTCTACCACATATCTATGCTCTCTATTTAAAAGAACAATTTCTTTTATTCCAAATTATGCTAACCCTTAAGGATATTAATGTAGAATTCAAATCAGCATAGGAATTCTATGGTTTATACCAAACTCTACCATCCTGGCAACATAATTTTCTCTGTGAATTATATGTGTGTAATTTAATTATCCCTTTAGAAACCTAATGGAATCCTTTACACTATATAGGGGATATACATTTAAGAGCTTTAATGTCTTAGATGTCTCATGAAGAAAATTATGATAGGAAACCAAATAATTACAGAGATGAGAAAAGGACAGAGCCCCTACCATTGAGAGCTAAGAGTAGTAAACTAGAAGAATTTCTTAGGGACTAGTTCATATTAACTTATGGGGATAAAAAAAAGGGAATAAGGGATAGAATATTTACTACTAGAACCAAGGCTATGCTGATTATGAAAATTTACCCTACTTTTCCTTTCAGAGAGCTATGGCTTGTGCTAGAAGTAGATGAGTCAGATTACCTAAGTCACCTAAAAGGTCAGAGCCACATAATCCCATAAATTTGGAGGCTAGCCTTCATTGAGCTCCAAAGTATCTAGTGTTAGGGAAATAGGTTAGACTAGAATTATGGTGCCCACTCACTATGCAACATCCAATACTCATGTGTCCTTTATATGACATTAATGCTGATAGAATCAACAAGTTGTAGGAGGACAACAAAAGGGAAGTTTGGGAAAGAACAAGATGATTCTACTATACCTTCAAGAGAAACAGGAAAGGACACATAGAAATCAGGGAGTACAGATTGTTGAAAATATTCAAGATATGACAAGTTACTGAGAGGGGAGGGGTGAATCAGTAACTTTAAAATTCTTCCATAGAAATTTACCACAAATCAATCTATGCTACTACATGGATTAATACTAAAAGTTAAAACATTCATTACACAAAAGAACACAATATTTTGGTGACCTAGAAAATAAAACTGGGGTGGGGATGATACCCAAAAAACTTTAATACTGTAGCATAAAGTTGGCCTGTTAAGGTTTACATTGATGACTTCTAGTGATCTAGCCTATTAGAAGCACAAAGGACTTCTAGGTCCACCTTGTTAGAGGATTTACAAACATACAATGAAGTATGCACTTGGTTAAGAGATTTGTACAAAGACTATTAAGTCTACCATGTTAAAGGATTTAGAAATTGATTCACCTATTAATATGAAGTAGTGGATCTACTTACAACTGATTTTTGCTAAGATCCTTTATGCACTGATCACCTTATGTGATGGATATAACTTTTTTGCCTTTGAATTGACCTTGTTGTATTCCTTGAAATACTGCTAATAATCCTTCGCATGCACTACTTAAAAATATTTCACATTACTTCACTATTGCTTGATATAAAAGATATCTTACAATACATCTTACATATATACCTTTCAAATCTATAGAAATGCAAGGTCAGCCAAAACACAAGTGAACAATACATTACAAAGTCAGCCCAATAGTAAATAACTTGGGTTCACTAAACTAACTCGATGAACTTTTGATACACGATGTCCACTACATTACTCAGCATCATCATGCACTCAGTAGAAGTGAAGGCTTGGTCCACACTAATCAATCAATGTAGTTCTAAACTTTATGACCATTGGTGACTTGGTAGATGTAGTGTCACTCAGTAGATACCACACACTGAGTTTACCTTGCTTCACTTGGTAAACACTACTTCTTCCAATGCTCGATTTACATTGAATTTCCATGGCACAACCTTACTACTTCGTAAAAACTACGATGCTTGGTAGACACTTCTGGTCTACACATTTCCTAAATTCACTCGGTAGCCAATGCTTTTCTTGGCATAAACTATTGAACTCTTTAAAGCTTGGTTAACACTAGAATGTCTGGTGAGTGTAGAAAATTAAGTGTTGAGCTCGATAGCTATGCTAATATGGATAAGTGTTGTCACTAATGGAAATACTAAATTAATGCTAATAATCTCCCCCTTTTGCATTAGGGATACAAAACTTAAAAGCCAAAACATATGTACATAATCTGACTCACTAAATTTTGGTTTTTGAAAATTGATCTTTGTAAAGTTGCTGCATATACATTTCTAGATATATCTCCTTGATGACACATAATGTATATACAAAGATACTTATGTACATAGCTATACACATATACATGCTAACTCTATTGAATGCTATCTCCCCCTTTCACTTATATTGATATCTCTCTTTATATGTAGAATTTCCCATTTTTCTTATATTGATATTACATATCACTCCCCCTTTTTGATAGTAATGCCAAAGGGCTACGTATACTATCTATATAGTAACACCAAAATGAGATAGAAATTCTTGATGTACCTTGAGAGTGAAGGTGAATGAGTTATCCCAATTTTCTTGCAAAATTTGGTAGGTGGAGAGAGCAATCTAAACTTTTGTTGATAATTTGATCATGTGATCAGCCATTGAGAAATTCTAATCCTCGACCAATGTCTTGCAATGAGCAATATGTTTCTACATTGTATCCATTATTGGCAAGATCATGTTCTAAATATCAATCAAGTTTTCTCTTATTCTTGCTTCTTCCCTTAGAAGTTCTGCCTACACTCCTACCAGATATTTCACCTTGGTGTGCTGAGGGGAGCTGGAAGAAGGGTTAGCCTAAAAATTTGATGCACTAGATTTCATGTCAGCATCAATCTTATTTAGCTTCTCCTTTATTTCAATGGTAAAACAGGAAATATCACAAAGTTTGGCAAAAAGTGATGCTGCATTATTAAAAGAATTTTCAAAATTACCCAAAAGTTTGGACAACTCCACTTGTTTGATTGCTATCTATTGAGTGATATGCTATAACACCTTGTTATCAAACTGAAGTCCTTTCAGCCTTTTCAATTATCTTCTCTTGTCTAGAGGAGTCCTCATTATATTTCTGTATAGCTTCTTCCAACTAAATCAAAATACATTGAGTGGAATCCACTTCAACACCTAAAGCTTCTATGATTATATTCTTGGCATTTTCAATTATTCTATACTCCTTATCACTTTTAAACCTTAACTACTTCTGCGTAGCTTTCTTCTCTATGAGTTTACTGGCTAACCTCATTTCTTCAATAGTAGTAGTCTCATAGTCAATATTAGGTATTATTATCTTTATGTCTAAGTCAATGTCTTCTTGAATTTCTTTTCCAGTGATTAGAACTTTTAATGGTTGCCCTTGTTTTACTTCACTAATGACTAGTTTGACCTTAGGAACAGACACAATACTAGAGATAGAAGGGATGGAAGTGAAAAATGGAATAGATCTTAAGGATTGAATTCCAATAGGAATACTAACTAGATCAAAAACTAAAAAACTTCCTAAAAATGGTGCCACACTTGGTAGAATACCCATAGAAGTGTTTGAACTAATTGGAATCGAAGTAGATATAGACAATGCTGATGAAAACAAAATTGTAGAACTTACTAGAATTGTAGAACTGATTGATGCACTTATTGATGATTTAGGAGTAGAGGGAGCTAACTGAGTAGCTAAAGAAGTAACAGTCAGCTCAGTAGATGAAGTGTTTGACACTTCCATTGTAGACACTTGGAGCTAGGAGGTGGCTGGTGAAGATTGAGCAATTGATGTTGTTGTGGTGCTCACAATCTCACTAGTAGAAGCTATCTCCACAAATGTTACAGTATGTTGTGGAATGTGAGGAAGAGATGTAATTTCTTTTGCTGTAATTCTGATTGGATCATCTTCATCCTTTTCTTCCTCTTCTACTTCTTCCTCCTTTCCTTCTTCATTCATTTCTTCTACTTCCTCCTCCTCTTCTTCCTTTTCCTCCATTAGAGCATGTAATTCACCTGTATTAATTGAGATGGAAGGAGTGTTGTTATCATCATCACCATCATCATCACTATCATCATCTTTAATTATAATAGTTTCATGTGATGGCTTGTTGAGATGATATACATCTCTTCAGACACTTAAGGCATGCTTAACCACTGATTCTATGTTATTCATTAATATAAAAATGTGAGTTAAGCTTTAGAATCATTCTATCTTCATGCTCTTTTATTTCCTTCTTTACTTCTACATAAGTCAAATTTGGTACTAACTATCTCAAGTGTTGTTCAAAGATGTATTTTATAGTTTGTACCGTGTTCTCCCATCTGACCTGGATTTTGGCAAAAAGATCTGCATGGATTTGAGGTTGAATTTGTGTAGGGGAGTATTTCCAAATACCCATCTTCTCCATGACTAAGTCCCTAATCTCCTTTTGCTCAACTAAAGTCCAAATCTCATATTTGAGAACTTTGAAGTTACAAATTCCTGCACAAACTCTAAGCTATTTCATTCTTTCCTCAAATGTAGGTGGAGAGTGAATGAATATAGGTTCAATTTTACCTTGCCTACCTCTCTTGGAGAACACTACAGTTGGTTTCTTCTGAAGTTTAGTGATAATCACTCTACCTTTCTTTCTCATGGGTTCCTCTTTCTCTGATTCTTCTTCATCTTCTTTATCATATTCCTCTCCTTTATCCTCACCCTTGCCCTTGTTAAGCATTAGAGGACCTTCAACTATCTTTAATTTGGCAATTCTCTTCTTGCCTCTACTAAGAGATTGAGGAATTTTGATAATGAGATCTATCCTCTTCTTGGCTTCCTCATATGTGCCAAATGCAGGAAGATTAGGATTGGTTGGCTCATTTACTAAAGCCTCAATGATGTCTCTAGCTTCATCAATTTTAATTTCATAAGGCAATGGTTTTACTCATGCCACTCATGGTATGATTTCTTGAATGTATACTCTGTCACACTCTAGTATGAAACATATATCATCCTTGCAGTCTTATACAAGCTTGGGTGGGATACAAAATCTATTTTTCATTTTCTCCTTCAATGCCTCAAAATAATTATCCAACACCCTTTCAAAATTTTCACCCATTTCTTCAATAAATTTGTTTATTTGATAAAGAAGAGGGGTTTCTTTCCTCCATACAACTATGCCCTTATATGTAAAGAATTTTTGAACATAAAAGAATAAGCAAACAAGCAATGAACAAAACTTGAAGGAATTATTCTTAGAAGTCTTCACACTTTCAATATTTTTGTTCAATTTCTTCAATAACACATCTGACAAATCAAATTCAAGATTCTTCTTTATAACCTTGTATGCTAGGTCAACTGCCTCACAAGGAACATTGTTCGACTGACTCAAGCTATAGATCTTATGTGTAATGATATGGATGCCAAACCTAAGCTCTATGCTAGTGACATTGTTTATTTTCAAACCTGTACTATCCCACTCAGCTAGGGTTTTCTTTTGCAGTTCCTCTCGACCTAGGGTTTTGGTTGACTTAGCTTTGCTTAGTATTAGCAAACTTGTAAGCTTGTGTATCATCTTCTTTGTTATTAGAATGAGTTGCTCCAACCATAATTGACCACTATGGAACTAGCTCAATATATATCCTATCCATTTTACTTGGAAATTTTGAGGCATGTGAGGGATATGAGTTAATCCTTTAACTTCCAAATGTTTATGCTTGGATTTCAAAACTCCATCAACACGTATTTCAGCTAGGGCAGTATCCATTTTTAATGTCCCTAATTCTTGAATAGAACATTTAAAATTATTCCTTATGTCATTAATTAGAAGTACCTTTGGCAGGATTTGCAACTGGGCACTGTAAAGATCAAGTGATTCAGCAATAGCTAGAACAATTTTGAAGTTTGGTGCTTTCCATTCAACACCCTTAACCAACATTTTAGAACCCTTCTTTGGCTTAGTGCTACTTCCATTGGTAGACACCATCACTGCTTGATAGATGATAAAATTCATGAAGATCTCATTGCTAAATAACTCAAAAATACTAAAATGCTCTTTCAAATTGCTCTGCTCTTTGGATGTTGAGAATGCAGTAAAAAATAAATATCAAAATTGGCCCTTTTGTTGAGAAAATTTCATAAATTCTTAGCACCATTATGACATAGTGCATGACAGACTATCATTCACTAACCTAACTCAGCCAGAGTATCAACTCGGTGAACAAACCAAATTTCCTTTACTCCCGACCTCACTTGGTAAGGTCTTCAACCAAATTTCCTCAGTGGAGTCTAATACAACTTTGAAAAAGATAACCTTTTTGTGATCCTAGTGTATCTAGAATACTGATTGGATTATTTGCATTCCTCTTATTTCGTGGAACTACTTATGATTTTCTTATTGAGTACAACTCCAATACGTTCTTATGAATTTACTTTAAGGGAATGGAGTCACCCACTTCTTGAGTGACTTCACTTCCAAGATTTGAGCTTGTATCCTCAGTAGATTTAGGAATCCATTGCTATCTCATTTGTTTCCTTATGTTGTCAGCCCTTGCTTTTTTTTCATCTTCAACTTTTCCTATATTCATGCAATTTCTAGCTATATGACTGAGTTTAGTACATGTGAAACACCTTATAGTAGTATCTTTCTTTCTTAGGCGATGCCTTGCATAGGTTATGCCACTGTGTCCATATTCTCCAAAGTAATGATATCTACACCAGGTATTGTAGTCCCATCCAAATATTACTTTTACAAATTGTTCAACTAGAGTGAATAATTTGGATCTACATTGAGATGTTTTGTGACCATGCTTTTTGCATTTGCAACATTTAATTTCAAATTTTGATTTTTCCTTGCATTCATCGGCTTTGTGACCATGCTGATTGTAGTTGTAGCACTTTCCATTGAATATTTATTTTCCATTACTCCAACATTTGTTTGATGTATGACCAATTTTCCCACAATGATTGCATGAGGTTTTTTTAATCCTTTTTGGATCTTTCTTGGAAGATTCACCTTGTTCTTCATTGTATCCAAGTCCTGCTTTACCTTTTTGCCTATGAAGATTCTGCTCATTTTTTTGATTCAATTGATTAATGTCTTCTTGTGATTTCAACATTCTCTCATTGATTTTTTTTTTCAGAATTTAGGTCATTCTTCAATTTTTCAATGATTTTCTTTTCACATCTCACTTCTCTCATTATTCTTTCATTAATTTCCCTTTCATAATTTAGATCACTTCTTATTCTTTCATTATGTTCTTTGAGAATCCTAATTTCTTCATTTGCTCTAGTGATTTAATCAATCAGGTCTTCATGCTAATTGGATTGATTTTGTTCTTCATTGTTTCTTGCCTCCAAGTCTTCATTTTCCTTATTCCTTCATTCCAAAATTTTACATACCTTGATTGATTGAATTTCTTGTTCTCTTTTGAGTTTCCTTACTTCTTCTTTCAGAGAGCCATTATTTGCTAGGAATTCCTTGATTGCCTCACTAGCTTCATCTGAGCTACTTGATGGGAAAAAGTATTCAATCTTTTCTTCAAAATACTAATGGTCATCCATTTGTCTTGCAAATTCCTTCCTTCTTTTTAGGGATTGGGAAAGATGCTCCTTTTCTTCTTTGAGTTGAGCTATGGCCATCTCGAGATCTAGCTTTTCATTTTCAATTTCCTTGTCAAGTCTAAATATCTCCATTTGTCCTTAGATCTTTACTTAAGTTGCCATGGTTCTATCTTGAGAACCACAAAGCTCTTATACTAATTCTTGAAAATATTCAAGATATGACAAGTTACTGAGAGGGGAGGGGTGAATCAGTAACTTTAAAATTCTTCCTTTTAAATTTACCACAAATCAATCTATGCTACTACATGCATTAATACTAAAAGTTAAAACATTCATTACACAAAAGAACACAATATTTTGCTAACCCAGAAACCTTCCAAATAGAAAGTAAAACAGGGGTGGGGATGATAACCACAAAAATTCAATACTAAAACATGAATTTTTCCTATTAAGGCTTACATTGACCACTTCTGGTGATCTACCGTATTAGGAGTACAAAGGATTGCTAGGTCAACCTTGTTAGAGGATTTAAAAACATACAATGAAGTATGCATTCAGTTAAGAGATTTGTACAAAGATTGTTAAGTCTACCTTGTTAAAGGATTTAGAAACTGATTTACCTGTAAAGATGAAGTAGTGGGTCTACTTACAACTAATTTTTGATAAGATCCTTTATGCAATGATCACCTTATGTGATGGATATAACTTTTTTGCCTCTGAGTTGACCTTGTTGTATTCCTTGAACTGCTGCTAATAATCCTTCGAATTCACTTCTTAAAAACATTTCACATTACTTCACTATTGCTTGATACAAAATATATCTTAGAATACATCTTACATATATACCTTTCAAATCTACAAAACTGCAAGGTCAGCCAAAACACAAGTGAACAATACATTACAAATTTAGCCCAATAGTAAATAACTCAGGTTCACTGAACTGACTCGGTGACCTTCTGATACATGGTGTTCACTGCATTACTCAACATCATCATGCACTTGGTAGAAGTGAATTCTTGGTCCATGCTAATCACTCGATGTAGTTCTAAACTTGGTGACCATTGGTGACTTGGTAGATGTAGTGTCACTTTGTAGATACTGCATACTGCACATTGAGTTTACCTTGCTTCACTCGATAAACACTACTTCTTCCAATGTTCGATTTACACTAAATTTCCATGGCACAAACTTATTGCTCAATAGATACTATGACACTCAGTAGACACTACTGGTCTACACATTTCCTAAATTCACTTAGTAGCCACTATTTTGCTAAGTGTAAACTGCTAAACTCTTCAAAGCTTGGTTAACACTAGAATGCTCGATGAGTGTAGAAAATTAAGTGCTAAGTTTGGTAGCTATACTGATATGGATAAGTATTTTCACTAATGGAAATACTAACTTAATGCCAACATAGATCACTAACTAGGAAATACAATGCTTAAGGACAAGAATTACTTTACTAGGAGGCAGATGATGAGGCTAATTATTGACTCTATGTTATGATAGTTTTAAACACTTTGTTAATACTCTGTTTCATTTTCATCAAAACATTTGTGAACTTATGTTTATGTAAAGCAATGATCAACCTATGGGTAGATAGTATGTCATATTTTTCCAATATCATTGTGTGTTCTTATATTTGAATTTAATTTGATAATGCTTATTTGAAAATATCTCTACATTATAGCTAACCTATTAGCAACGAAGCTAAAGCTGATTGTAAGAATTCAAAGATGAACATTGAAGATAGCCAACAACATTCAAGGAGAAGGATGTTGAAGTTTATCCATGGTGGAATAGTCATAATGGTACCAAAGGACATGGCTGTGAGTATGGAGGGGCCATGAAGACTTTCTATATTCTTTGTGTTTATTATAAGTTGTTGACAATATAGGAGTTTGTTCTTTCCTAAGTCATACTTATCCTCTCACCTTGTTCGAGGAGTTTCCACCTCATGTGGATGTATGCTTAGTTGTCACACTTATCTCCTAGCATCTTCTAGCTTGTTTTAGGAGATTCCTTGAGCTCTTTATATTCTAGCTCCCTCATTGTATTTCACAAATCATCATATCACTTCTTGCATATTGTAAATACATATTTTCTCATTTGCAATATCTTGTTCTCTCTCATGTTCGATTAGGGTTTTTCCCTTGCTCCACGCTCTTCTCTCATTGGCTTCCCTTTGACAAGTTTTTGCATGCAAATGATCTTGGGCATGTTCGGAGTTGGATTTCATCAACTCCAACAATATCATCATATGGCCATGAAAAAACACATTTATATTTTCTTAGCAAGTCAACTAGAGGATTTCTAATTTCACTAGATAATTTTTGACCAATATAAACCTTTTTGGTGCTTCAATAGTGCCAAGATTTATCTCTTCTAGCTCTTAGGGTTGTTTGTCCTTAATTCTAGACCTTACCCTATCTTGGTTGTCAAACATGTTCTCTAAAAAAAATTAGTTTTCAATTGCATAATCTCCTAGCCAAAAAATGTTTCCTTACCATCTGTGGTTTCAATTAAGGCACTACAATCAAGTTCTTGGCCATGGTATTTGTCTTTATTTGACAAGAAATTTACAATATATTTATCATCCTCAAAGACTTGCAAGTGCTCTATATTGTCAAAGTATTGAAGATTGATTATGAATCTCAAACTATGAAATTCCTACAAATGACACATCCTTGGGCTTGATAGCTACATTCACCAATAGTTCAGCCATCTTATTCTAACTTCTATCCATCGATGAAATATCGAATGCATCAAATAACTTAATCTAATCCCAAAAAACATTTCTATATTGTTTCAACCTTTTTTTCTTGGAAGAATAAGTTTCCCTAACTTGAGAAACCACTAATTTGGAGTCACCTATGACATGAAACTTCTTGATCCCATGATGGGTTGCAACTCTCAATCCTAATAGAAGAGCCTCATACTCTGCTATGTTATTGGTGCATGAAAAATTCAATTTGAATGGATATCTAGATGTGTTCTTTTTAGGGGAGAAAAAACGTACTCCTACCCCTAAACCTTCTTTGGAGATAGCCCCATCAAAGTAGATGGTCTTCAAAATTGGGAGGTCTATGCAACATTCAACTTCATGTGCAATCACAGTAGGAAGTTTCTCAACTTCTTGAATAATCAACTCTACCTTGAATGCATTTACACCAGTGTCTAAGAAACAAGTTGAATACCTATAAATTCCTTCTCCCAAAATATGATTGACCCTTGGCTCCCTATCTACCCTGATAGCCTTATCACCTATAAAAAAAAGTTGCATAAGACAAGTCACATTGTAGGCTACCTCCCATAGTAGCACTCCATTTTCTAGAGAGTACAATTCCATAATGTGGAGGTATATCTACTACAAAGACTACCATTGTTAATTCTATATTAGGGTATGCAACCAACTTTAATGGTAATGCATTTATAATACCTATGACTGGGACTTCCCTAGCATCTATACCCCTAAATTTGCCTTAATTGGTGTCTACCTTCAGACCTAAAACTTCCATAAATTTGAAGAGCATGATGGTATTAGAGGCTCCTGAGTCTATTATGAAATTTTTAAAAGTCTTTCCTTTTATAATTGGACTAAGAAAAAATGGGTCTATACCTTGTAAATAAGCCATAGATGAATCATCTAAGAACATTTGGGGAATTTGTGAGACAATGCCATTATATGTGACTATCACGAGAGTTTGTTGTGTGATATTTTGTTCAATAGTATCTCTACTATTACCTATTCCACTTAACCATGACAAGGCTTCATTCTTATTCTCATCAATCCTAAACAATTTAGATAAAGGTATTTTGATAGTTATTTGTGATCGCTTACATATCATATCAATAGGTTCAGATATAGTAGGCTTTAACAACATACCTAGAGTAGAAATCTTTTGAACAATAGGCACTATCATTCATTTGGCCAAATCAAATCTAGACTTTTTCTCTTGCACTATTGCTTTGGGTGTATCACTTGTCTAAAACTGTACCTTCTTCTTAGGCTCCCATTTTTAAGCCTTATTTTCATTAATCTTTGATTGATCCACACTAGTCTTCTTGTTCTCACCCTTCATCTTGTGGGTAATGTCCTTTATCAATATACTAGAAGGCTTACTAGATTCATTACTATTAGTGTAAATTATTATTATTTACACTTTACTTATGTTTATTTAGTTAAATGCATTATTTATTAGTTTTTTATCTAGGAGTAAGTGTACTCTTACATGTTGATTTTTTGAGAACACACGAGTTTGCACCTACCTTGTCATACTTATCCTCCCTTTAAAATGGAGGAAAATCCACCTTTTGTGGATGTATTCTTAGTTGTCATGCTTATCTCCTAGCTCTTTCTTTCTCATTGTAGAAGCTGTTGGTCTAAATTTTCGTATGATAGAAGTTCTTTGTCCAGATATAGAAAATTTATATTTTCTCCATTGATGGTGAGTAGGGTTCCTAGTTAAGTCATCCTTCTGTTAGCCTTTGAAAATTTTTGTGAGAAACCTATGTTTTAGTCCATTCATAATTTTTCAAGTGCGAAATGTTTGAATTTTCAAATTGAGAAAATATTTTGTTCCCTTTATATCTTCTGTGCCCTGAGTAACTTTTCCTCTTAGAGCCCCAACTGTTCGATCTAATTAAATCAACCATTATCATTTTCTCGCTATGAAAATATGTGTACTCTTTATGTATAGCGAGTGCCAGAAAGTTATAAGACAGGACTGCAAAATGAAGACACGATAGTCAAAGAATTTTTTTCTAGTTGATCATTCAGTCACGTACACATTGCAAGTACTATTAGTACTGAAAAAGGGACCTAGTGAAAGCAATCAGAAATCAGCACCAAAATGATGATTTTTTCCAATTGTCATATCAAGTTTCAATCAACGATCCTCGCCATCTCACTATAAAAAGTTGCACAATGTTTAGTCTATGCGACATAGCGAGTCTAGGACCCACCACTCCTTTAGAATATGTTTAGCAATTTCTTCACCTTTGATTTGATTTCATATTGATGACCATCATTATCTCATTATCAAGATTTGCTTAGAGGATATGCACAATGAAATAGTGACATGGTGAGATGTTTCCTCAGTCACCAGTGGATCGACACACAAGCTCCATCAAGGAAAGAGCTATGTAAGTGGGAAATTATCATTGGATCAATTGATTGACTTGTCAAGTGGAATGCCAAGTTGTCTTTCTTTGTACCCCATGATCGTATGATTTTAAAGATTAACAATTCAGTTTTAAATACTAAAGATGGTGGCACTTTGCATATTAATGAGATTTGAAAAGATTTTCATGTGAAGGAAAAAATAGAGTGTAACTTATAATATTTTCTCAGTTGTGCCTTATGCAAACAAAGATTTTGAAGTCTTTTTTGAATAAGATCATTTACTCAGAGGATTGTGTAGATTTTGGCATGAGTGCCAAACAACATAAAAGAATTGTAGATAAGAGGTTTTCAAATGTGTATTTTATGATAGTCTCTAAAGAGTTCTAGTCTTTCATGATGTAATAGAAATGGCTCTAAAGAATTCACTAACTCTTAGATTGTGGATAACAAAGGGATTACTTGAAAAGAGTAATTGGATCCCTAGTGTCTCTTCCTCTTGAATTGGTTTAAGTTTGTTTGAAAGGTGGTTTACAGAGAGGAAGTTGTTTGTCTCATATGTCAGTATGTGGAATTTTGATCGAGTAAGACTAGTAATCCTAGGTGTTTCTACGGGTTGTGATCAAGCTACTAAGGTAATAAGGGGAGCCAAGAATGAACTTGATAAAATAAAAACCCTGTCAGGAGTAACACCTTTCTCTAAGGAAATTTTTAAGATGGCACATTTCAATGCCATGGTAGCAGGAGTATATAGGACCCTATGCAAAATTTTTAGAGAAGGTGAAGAAGATTTTATACCCATGGGCTTCATGCAAATAGTCTGTCTAACTTTTTGTTAGTGTATGTCTTTTTTTGTTAGTAGGTGACAAATTTTCTATTGAAAGTTGGTTTTGGATGCAGATGTGGTTGGCTAAGTAGAAATTACTCATTTGGTTATATTTGACAGCCACATTATTTCCATGCTTGAGTGTTCTTTCTTAAGGGTTAACCTCGTTATCTTAAGTAGTTGTATTAATCAATGAAGAGTGGGAAGTAAGGGTGTTTCTCCCAATATCGTGATGATGATAAAACCCACGAGTTCAAGTCAATTTGTAATCATCAGATTAGATTTTGTCATGGGCAAGCTTAGTAGTTACATATACAACAAAATCACAGTTGGAGCTAAATCAACAAAAGGATGTGATAAAAAGAAGCACGCAAGAGAATATATGGTTCACATAATTTCTTGTTAAACTTTCTTTTCGGGAAGATGTATGTGTCTTCCTCTTGTAAAGGACACCTGTCATTTTCTCTTAGCCTAAAGCTTGTTGCATGTCACACTATATAAGTGAGATTCCAGGGCTAGAGAAAGGGTCCAAATTCTATTTTTCTAAGTGATACTTAGTCTATTTTTGGTCCATTGTTTTAAGCAAGTTTGTGATGTATTTTCTCTGTCAGATCTTGAGAATATATGAATAGAGACTAATCAATGTTTCTTCTGAAGGTCATTCCGAGTCTATTGTAAATTGCATACAATTTTCAAAGAAAAGTGAACAAAAATTATGAACTGTCCCCATATTAGTTCTTTCTAAACTTTGTCTCCTTTTTCTTACTTGGTTATCTTGATGTTGTATAAGTAAAGGCTTATGCAATTGAATTAAATCTAGTCAGGTTGTATATCTATTTATCACTGCTATTAATTCAATCAATTAAGTATAAGCTTTGATGAATGTGATAAGGTTGCTATAGTAGTGGAAAGTGTTTTGAATGATGAATTCTGATAAGAATTGCTGATAAAATTTGTTGTAAGGCAAAAAATTAGATCTAAGAATTTGCTGTGGACTTTGAACCCCAATGGATTAGGCACTAATCAGATTTGATCCATTTGAAAGAGAAATGTGTCACAAATAGTTGTCAAAAATGCAGAATTATAATCAATTTTTACTTTTATTTCATGTAGATCTTCAAAGTTGGCCAGTACTTGTTTGCATGGAATGTTTTAGCTTCAGTTATCTACTATTACTGAGAACACCTGTAGATCTATAGAAGAATTTTGGCCATATTTGTTATATGGGATGTGTTTAGAAAATTGTCATGAATTGTACATGTATTTGAGGATTTGAGATGATAATTAGAATGAAACTAAAATAATCCTCATACAGTGTCTCCCAGTCTTGAATCATCCTTGGGTATACCCACCCTAGTTTTGAAGAGCCAAAAGAGTAGAAAGCCACCCTTGGTTTTGTTGAAGTTGGGCCCAAATGGTTTGCACATACAATTGTTAGTAAGAATTGGCTATTCTTTAGGTTGTGTGAGTAATTTCATCTTGGTATTGAGCATTTTGTTGCTTAGTAGTTTAAAAAAAAAAAACACCAACAAAATGGTGACTCTACTAGGGAGTTGTGTTGAGATTCATGATAGACAAACCTTGAGAATTTAAAGGGATTCAACATGATAGAAGGAGAGACATAGAGAAAGTTTTCATACAGTAGTGATTTGATGTGTTTAGTCCATTTCCTTGCTACATTTTCATTTCCCCAATAAGCTTTATTCTATTATAGTAGTAGTTCTTGAATTAGATGTAAATTGTGTTGAGAAATTAGTGTACCTTAAATTAGTTCAATTTTGTGAGTTGCTGTTGTAAAAAATCAAAGTCCAGAATCTATAAATGAAGAGTACCTTGTTCTCTTTTCAAAATGTTTAAGGATCTGCAAGTTATTTCATGTTGAGAGTCTAGTTGAGAATTAGATTAGTAATAATCTATGTTTTAAAATATTTTCTCACAATTGTGAGTGGTGACTCTATCTCTGCAAGTAGTGGCATTTAATTGTACATGTATTTTGTTGAGGGCTTTTAGCACATTTTTTGGCAGATCTGAATTTGTTGTTGAATTTTTTTTTGAAAAGAGGAGTGTAGTTTGGATCTGATAGTGTAGAAGAATTATGTTTCAACTTTGTTTAGAAGTTTCAAATTCAAGATAAATCTAAAGAGGGTTTCTTCTACCTATTTTTGTTTCAAATCAGTTTATAACTCTATTCAAATCTAATTCAATTCATGCCTCACTTAATTTGAGTGGTGACTCAAAGTTAATCTCTATACCAGTGTAGTTTTATGCATGAATTATGATTAGTTATTGCAAGAGAAGAATAGATCTGATTAGGTTGAAACATTTAAGTGTTTGCAAGATTTGTGGTGTGTTGATTCAAAAGGTTCAGTAAGGATTTGGTAAGACTTGGGGTCTGCTATTGTAAATGGTAGATAGAGAACTTTCAGCCATCTAAATCTTGACGTATTCTCATTTTCATGTTTTCTCATTTCATGAAAATTGATTGTAAAAAGTGTTCTCCATCAAGTGATTTTCAGCTCTAATAGGAGAAGAATAGTTTCAAAGTTTTATACACTTCATCAGATCAAGTTTCAGTGAGTTGTATTTAAGTTTGTGAAGTGTGTTTGGAGATTAAATTGGTAGAAAGTATTTTAGATATGTTGCAAGTTATGAATCTAAGCATTAATGGTGAATGAGGTTCAAATTTGTAAAGGATGTCAAGATTCATTTCACCTAAGATGCAGGCAGTTATTGAAGTTCCTAGATCCATTTCTACCAAATGATATATGCCATTGTATTTTAATGGTATTCATGGTTTCCTAAATGTCATTCCTAGTGATGTTGGAAAAAGTTTACCTAAGTTTAAGGGGAACCATCTTGTTTCTGCTAGTCATCATATTGACTTCTTTGCTAATTCGATGGGTGACTATGAGATTTCTCATGAGGATGTGCACATGAAGTTATTTGTTCAAACCTTAGAAGGTGATGCTAGAGACTGGTTTTCTTTTCTACTAGCATGTTCTATTTCATCTTGCAGTGAGCTGCATTCTGCTTTCATGGAGCAATTTAGGGAAAGGGTAAGCATATCTAATTCTTATGAAAAGTTCTTAAAGATTCATATTTAGAGTGATGAACTTGTCTCTCAATTTAACATTAGATTTGCAAGAGTTTTGAATGAAATACCTAAAAATTATAGACCTAATGATCAAATGTGTTTAGCAGTGTATTTTGATGCATTTGACAAGAAAATGAATTATCTACTAAGGGATAAATAACCATAGACATTATATCAGGCTTTTGTGACCACTAGGGATATTGAAAATAATTTGAGGTATGGATTACCTAGAGGTCATTTTTCTATTTATAATTTCCAATATAATGTATTTGAAAGAAAGGATGAATGTGGTGTTGATGCTTTAGTTTCAAATAAGCATATCAATACCCCTATTGTATGTTTTAATCAAGTGGAAAATTCAGATCAAAATATGTGTATAAGTAAGCTTAGTTTGGTTACAAATGATGACACACATGTTCACGATGCTAGAATAGTAGGATGTATCTCATACTTTGATATGGTTCAGCAATGTGTTGATATTGTAGATCAAGAATTAGTTAGATTAGCAAGTTCTTATAATGCTGATTGTATACATGATTTGATTGCTAATGAAGTTGCTACACCTAGATCTCATTTTTGTGCAAGTGAGGAAGCTGAGAGTTGTCTCCATGATCATGATTTTGATGTTGCTGATCTGACATGTCATGGAAAGGCAATACAAAATGAGGAAAATGAATCACACTTATCTTAGTCACAGTTCGAAGAATAGAGTTCACATGTTTCTAATGTTTCAGTAGTAGATGGTAATATAGATTTACTTGATCAGTTAAATAGGCAAGAATGATTTATCTTCTTCATAGATTGCTTCATGTTGAGAACATTATTAAATCTAAATTTGAAAAATAGTCATATCAATGTGAGTATGATGAAGCTGAAAGTCATGTTTCAACTGATGATAATAAAGTTTTTGATCCAATGTATTGTCAAGAGGCATCATGTGAAGACTGTATATGAGAAATATGTTACCAAGTAATACTAATCTATTCCAAAAAACAAAAGCATTAGCTATCATAAAAACCATAACATATATGAGAGACAAAGTGAAACCCTCAAATGAGAATATGAGCCATAGAATGGATCTCCCAATGAGGATGGTCACTTTATTTAGGGATGAGTCTGTATATGAGAAAATGTTAGTATGCTAATAGAAACCAAATTTAAATAAAGCTTCTACAAACGAAACAAAATTCATAAACTTCAAGATAGACTAAGATGAGCTCTTAATTGAGAATATGAGCCATTAATGGGCTCTCTCAATAAGAAGCTCTCTTGTTGAGTAGCTTTGTCTAAATAGATAGGATGTATGCTCAAGCTTTATGCTTCAAAAAGGGCTTCAATGGATGATTGTGGATTTTTGGTGTGGATAGATGGCTTTAGTATGGATTTGGCTCTCAAAATAGCATTATAACTTTACTTCATGGATTGTGTTATTTTGCAAAGGGGAAGGATCCAATTTATAGGCAAGAGGCTTGAGGGATTGAGGGCTAAGATGCAAGGATGGGAAAAAGCTTATGGAAGGCTCAGATTGCATGAGAGGAGAGCACATGGATTGTGCTTCCTTATAGCCAATCAAGGAGTGACACATGTCACATGGTGAGAGGATGGAGGAAAGGGCAAGGATGAGTCAACAAAGGAGGCTCAAGAGATAAAATCTTCATAAAGACCCTCATAATGACTTGTAAGAGCAATAAAAGGGCTTGTAAGAGTCATTTATGACCTAGTGGACTTCATAAAGTTTTATGGTTGAGATATTTTGAGGGTGAGGAGAGCAAATTCGACTTGGACTTGATTAGAAATGTTTTAAGCTTGTTTAGGCTTGTGCAAATGATTAGAGGATGGATTAGGATGGTTTAGGATTAGCTTAAGGATAGGCAAGTGGATGGCATTTAATGAGGGTGGGTGAAGGAAGAGATATTTGTTAACTTTGGCTTGGGTTAGTAAGTTTTAACCCATGTTTAGGGAATGTGACAAGATTAGGAGGGGATTAGGATTAGGTTTAAAGACATCTTCTAGAAGAGTCTAGATTTTGGATGAGGATAAAGACTTTCTAGAATAGTCTAGAATTTCCTAGGATGAGGATGAAGACTTTCTAGAAGAGTCTAGAACTTCTTAGGGTGAGGATAAATTAGATTTTTAGGAAATAAATAAAGTTTTATTTATTTCAAGGGTTTGGGTTGAGGAGATATTTATTAAAACTTTTTTAATAAACATGAGGATTAATATTTAATTTTAATTAAATATTTTGAGTTGGGGTTAGGGGTAGGAAATGATGAGATTAGCCTTTAATCGAAATTAAAGAAGGATTAGAAGATTTTGGAAGAGGTTATTGGTCATAAGGAAATTGGCCAATTTTTGGGCAAAAAATAAATTTTTTATTTATTTTAGGATTTTTGGTCAATTTATTAATTAAATAATTAATAAATAAGGAAATAATGTTTAAATAAGATTTAAACATTTTTGGGAGGGATTCCTTAATTAAATATTTTTAATTGAGATAAAGGGATTTAATGGCATAAAAATTAATTAATTAATTAAATAATTAATTAATTAATAAATGATGATGTCATCAGGACTTTTTCAGAAAATAAAAATACTTTATTTTCTAAAGGTTTTTAGGTGTCTACATTTTGCCCCTCTTTGATGTGATGCCGCAAGTGGCATGGCATCAAAGATAAGAAAATAAGATGCCCAAGGCTAGAGCAGAAGAGGAGAGAATGGACTGTGAGATGCCCCCCTCAAGAAGGCAGCAGGGAGAGAAAGCGAGGCTCGATGGCTTCTTGAAATGTACAAGAATCTCGGATGAGCAAGGAAACTCAGATTGGCAAAGAGAAGGGGCTAAATTAGCTCAAACTCTCACTATGGGAGAATGATAAAGGAGAATCAGATGAACAAGAGGAAGCAAGCTTAAGACCTTAGGGAAGGTGGAGGATGAAGGAGCAGAGTGCTATAAAAAGGAATCCAGGATAGGGAGATGGATGAGGGGATTATAAAGCTGATGGAACAGGATTTCAAAGAGTTAGATTGGCGAAAGATGGGTTTTGGAGATCCCTAGGACTAGGATTGTGGATCTCGAAAGATGAGGCTTGGTGGGTTGATTTGGATTGGTGGATCCCTAAGACTAGGATTGTGGATCCCGAAAGCTAAGAGTGATGAGTGATTCAAAGAGATACTGATGCATCAGCTAGGGTAGGAGAGACAGATGCTGGATATGGGTGGGGGATAATGGAGATGAAGGAAAACCATTGAAGCTTTTTGAGCGGGGGGATACTTCAAAGAGAAGTACCACCATGTAGTTGAGCACTAGATTTTCTATAGGACTATTGGTTAATTGCCAAGGTTACCAAGAACATCAAGGCCTTTTCACCAACCGTCCAAAGGACTAACAAACTAACTCAAAACAAACACACAAGGATTGCCCCAGCATCACACATGAATCCTAGAGGAAGCAGCGTGGAAACGACACTGGAGAACCCACAAGCAGAAAAGAAAAACAAACGAAAGACCTGATCAAGACCTTACACTCTAATTGCCCCATTCGCAGCATACCATGATATGGAAGATCGTGGCAACCTTGAGGAGGGAACAAGGAGATTGCTTGGAAAAGATACTTCAAGACCCAAAAGGGAAGATCCCAAATCAAAAGAAAGTGAAAATCCAAAAGAGAGCCGTTTGCCAACGAGATGGGTAGGACAAGGCACTAACGGACCAAGATCAGACATGAGGAAAGCTATATCCTGCAAGGACCTATTGGAGAGCACCGAAGCTGGTGGATTTGGATGAGTGATGCATCTGGCAAGCTGAACTAAGAAAGATAACACTTTGGTGACAGGAAATCTAGCTAAAGGATGCATTGGAATAGCTAACCAAGATGTGTGATGGGTGCAAGATGCTGATCAAGGACAAACTGACATGAACGCTGGATAGATACAATGGTACTAAGTTAAATAGGATGTACAAGCTGATGGACCAAGATATGTTACAAATGTACAAGTTTGTTCATGTTTTGGTTTTTGTGAGATGGAAATGTTTGTGAAGGATGGGATGTCTATAATAGGTGATTTGTGGATAGGTAGATGGTTTGCGAAAAGCTTAAGGAAAATGGAATTTTGTGTGTGCACGTGATAGTATACAAGCTAGGATACAGGATTATTTATAGGCTGGAATATGGTACAAACCTTGGACAAGATTTGGATAGACAAGGTATGGTACAAGATTTACAAGGTATAATACAAGCTTTGGTACAAGATTTACAAGCTGTACAGGAGGTATTTACAAGCTTCATCAGATTTTGGATATTTGGTTGGAACACCAAGGGAACAAGCAAGTGTGTCTTATGGGATGGTGGGTAAATGGATGAGGGATAGGATAGTGATAGATAATGGATTAGTCTTTAGTACACAAGGCACCTGAATTACCAGGTTTTCACCAAGGTACCTATCCAAGGTGCTTGAATTGCCAAGTTTTCCCTTTTTTTTTTTTTTCAAAAGCTAGGTATACCAAGGATCTTCAAGCATAGAACTTCTTGAGATGAATGATGTTAGTAGGATCATTCAAGAGTTCTCCTTCTGGTGTAGATAGCTGATAAGCTCCAGAGCCAAAGGAAGCAGTGACAACATAAGGACCAAGCCATGTAGGTTCAAACTTGCCTTTCTTTTCTCGATCTACTTGGACTTTCATGTTTTCTTTGAGGACCATGTCACCTGGCTGAAAGTGTTGTGGAAGCACCTTCTTGTTGAAATTTCTTTTGAGACGAGTTTGATAGACTGTGAGATGATCATAGGCTTGTTGCCGCTTCTCGTCTAAGAGATCTAGCTGGGTGAGTCGAGCTACTCTATATTCTTCATCTGATATTTGCCCTTGCAAAGATATGCGCAAGGAGGGAAGTTCAACCTCTATAGGTAGTACCGCTTCGGCACCATAGACTAGGGAGTATGGAGTTGTGCCTGTGGATGTACGGAAGGAAGTTCGATAGGCCCATAAGGCTGGATTTATTTGTAGGTGCCAATCACGGCCGGAATCATTGACAACTTTCTTTAGAATTTTGAGGAGGGTTTTGTTAGTTGCCTCTGCTTGGCCGTTACCTTGTGGGAAATATGGGCTAGAAAAGCGGTGATGGATGCGGAGGGAAGTGCATAATTCTTCCATGTTGAGATTTTCAAAGTTACCTCCGTGGTCGGTGAAGATGGTGGATGGGATGCCGAAGCGGCAAACAATGTGGTACAAGATGAACTTGGAGACCTGAACTCCTGTAGCTGAGACTAGGGGGACTGCTTCCACCCATTTAGTGAAATAGTCTGTAGCTGTTATTATCCATTTATGTCCATCAGATGAGAGGGGTGTGATAGTTCCAACTAGGTCAAGGCCCCAACAAGCGAAAGGCCAAGGTGGTGCAATAGGCTGTAGATCCTGTGCCGGAGCGTGCACAAGATTTGCATGCTGCTGACATGGGAGACACTTTCTGACAAAGTCACAGGAGTCTTCTTCAATGGTAGGCCAATAGTAGCCTGCTCTAAGGATTTGTCGCGCTAGGACAATACCACTCGTGTGGGCACCCCAAAGTCCAGAGTGTACTTCCTTTAACACCATCGCGGCCTCATTTTGGTCTAAACATCGAGAGAGAGTATCGTGATAACCCCGACGATATAGGGTATTGGCTATGATAACATAGCGAGATGATTTTCGGATGAGGTTCTGGCGTTGGGTACGTGTGAGGTGAGGGGATATGATACCATCGTTAAGGTAAGCATGAATCTCATGGTACCAAGGGGATTGGGGACCAACCAAGATACAAACACGATTTGAATCCTCATTCGCATAGGCGGGTGTGAGGAGCTGCTCCACTAAAAACTTATATTGTGTAGCTGCTTGGGGAATTTCCAAGAGCGAGCCTATAGTAGCCATAGCATCTGCTGCTTTGTTCTGTATTCGAGGCACTTGTGTAAACTGAAGCTTTGTAAAATGTTGGGTTAGCTGATCAACTAGCTCTTTGTAGGGTAATAGCTTTTCATCTTTGGTTTGATATTCATTTAGGGCTTGCTTGATGATGAGCTGAGAATCGCCAAAGATTTGTATCTCAACAATGTTCCATTCTACAGCTATCTTTAATCCTGCTATGAGGGCCTCATATTCAGCTATATTGTTGGTGCTAGGGAATTGTAGCTTGAAGGCTTTTGGAATGTAATCTCCTTGAGGTGTGACCAACAATATTCCTGCCCCTGATCCATGAGATGTGTATGAGCCATCAAAATAAAGTTTCCATGGGGGTTGTTCTTCAATTAGACAGATATGCTCATCTGGAAATTCTGTGATCAATGGATAAACATCTATTAGAGGTGCATCAGCTAGGTGATCTGCTATAGCTTGCCCTTTGATTGCCTTTCTATCCACATACTGGATGTCAAATTCACTAAGGAGCATAACCCATTTGGCCAAACGGCCTGTAAGTGCTGTTCTAGAGAGCATATACTTGAGAGGGTCAATCTTGGAGACTAGTTGGATGGTATGACTTAGCATGTAATGGCAAAGTTTTTGAGTTGAGAAAACAACTGCCAAACAAGCTTTTTCCATAGGAGTGTAATTGAGTTCATAACCAACTAGGGTTCTACTGATGTAGTAGATGGCTCTTTCTCTGTTGTAGTCATCAAGCTGTGCTAGAAGTGCCCCTAGAGCAGTAGGTGTTGCTGATATGTACAAAATCAGGGGACGACCAGGAACTGGTGGAACCAAGATAGGGGGATTGATGAGATATTGCTTGAGATGGTCGAAGCTGCACTGACATAAAGGATCCCACTTGAAGTTCTCATCCTTCTTCAGTAAATGTGAAAATGGTGTACACTTATCTGCAAGCTGGGAGATGAAACGCCGAACAGATTGGAGCTTTCCTTGAAGAGAGCGAAGTTGTCGCAGTGTCTGGGGAGGAGGCATGTCTAAGATAGCCTTGACCTTCTTGGGGTCGATCTCTATACCTCGTTTAGAAACTATGAAACCTAGAAGCTTGCCAGATGTGACCCCAAAGACACATTTCTTGGGATTCAGCATGAGATGATATTTGGCTAACCTATCAAAGACTTTCTCTAGGTCAGCAAGATGATCCATGAAGGTATGAGACTTGACCAAGATATCATCCACATAATCCTCCAAAATGCTATGGATGAGATCATGAAAAATGGCTGTCATAGCTCTTTGATAGGTAGCCCCAGCATTCTTTAGGCCAAAAGGCATCATGTTGTAGCAAAAGGTTCCCCAAGGGGTAGTGAATGCTGTCTTATGCTGATCCTCTTCTGCAATCTTGATTTGATTATACCCAGAAAATCCATCCATGAGGGACAAAATTTCATGTCCAGCTATAAGATCTACAATCATATCTATGTTGGGCAAGGGAAAATCATCTTTTGGACAAGCTTTGTTAAGATCTCTAAAATCAGTGCAGATTCTGATGTCACCGGAAGGTTTAGTGATAGGGACCATGTTGGAGATCCACTCTGAGTAGTCGATAGTTCGAATAACCTTAGCAGCTAGCATTCTTTCTAATTCAGCTTTGACCAATAATGCCACCTTGGGGTGCATTTTTCTAAGCTTTTGTCTGACGGGCTTGATCTTTGGATCAACTGCAAGATGATGAACTACAAGCTTTGGATCAAGTCCTGGCATGTCCTGATATGACCATGCAAATCGGCCAATATTCTCTCTTAAGACCTCAAAGAGGAGGTCAGCTTGGTCTTGTGATAGGGACGCAGCAATGTGAACAAGTCTGGGGATCTCTGAAGAACCAATGTTGACTTCTTGAGTATCCTCAATTAGAATAGAATACACCTCTGGTCGATTATCTTGAGGAGGCAATGCTAAATCCTCATGTTCTTCTTGTGGCTCTGGATTTTCTTGCTGAGGGGTTCTCTTCGTTGCCTTAGCTAGTCTCAGATTCACCTTAGTTCCAATTTTGGGTGTATCGGAACTAGGTTGGGGATTTTCTCCAAAATACCCCTTGGGATCTAGCTTGTAGATATAGGCAGAATCTGGCTTTGTTTTCTTGTGAGGAGTTTCAGCTCCCATGAATCTTAGAAGTGCCTCCTCTGATGTGAACTCATCGATGTGTATGACACTTGGTTGGTCCCAATCTATGAGTTGTGGATGGGCGAGTGGTAGGTCAATGAGGTGGATGGATAGTTCTTGGAGAACAGAGTCTCCGAGGGAGATTTGGTCTAGGATATCGTCGTAGGCTCTCTTTTCAACTTCCTCAAGAATGTCTTCGATTTCGACAAGGTTGCGGTGAATGTTCGAAAAAGCGTGACCGTTCTCATTGGTGCCCCCAGTTGTGGATATGCCAAAGCCAAGACCTGACTTCGATTCCCACTTATGTGCGTCGATGGGGCACTGCATGCCTCTTTCTTCTGGTCCTAGACCACCACCTTGATAGTTCCATTTGTCAGTGATGAGCTTATGTTCTTGGGGATACTTTTGGCTGAAGTGATCAAGGCGTGCTTGATTTCTTTGAGGTGCATCCTTATGTAACCATTTGTTGATATCTGGAGTGAGCTCCTCATGAAGAGGGATTTTTGAGGATACAAAGGTTGTTGGGCCAAACTATTTGTATCGAGGAGGTGGAACCTCCTTAGCTTTGTGATATGTCGGTCGTCCATGGGCATGTGGATCAAGTGGGAGTGCCCCGACAACAAATGCATCTGATAGACTATACTCTCCACAACCTTTGTTATTGATCTTCACGGTAGACAGGGTAGAGGCGAGGATGGTTTTTGGGTCATTATAAGTGTGGGATGAGCTGGCGATGGATGTGCCAATATCAATTCCAGGGCAATGGTTTGTATATGAAGCTTCAACCGCATTGCAGTAAGCAAAGGGTTCTGGATCGGCATGGATGGTTACCTCAGTGCCTTGATGCGGAAATTTGATGCACTGATGGTAAGTGGATGGAACGGCTTTCATGGCATGAATCCATGGGCGACCAAGGAGGATGTTAAATGGTAGGTTTAGATCAATAACATGGCAGAGTGTCTCTTGGATGACTGGCCCAACCTTGATTGGCAGCAAAATAGTTCCTTCTGTGGTTCTTTCCAAGTTGTCATAAGCTTTGATGGTGATAACCTCACTGATGATATCTGCCTCAGTATACCCAGCTTGTTTTATGAATTTTAGGGTGCAAATATTCAAGGCTGATCCATTATCTATCATTACTCTTTTTACAGCAAAGTTGGATACCATGATGGCTATGCGAAGCGGAAGGGTGTGATCTGGCTCGACCACGGGTATGTCGGTGGGTTTAAACGATAGGGCACATGAGGATGAGAGGTGTCCAACAAGATTACGAAAATCAGTAGGATTGATATCAAAAGGGACATGAGATTCTATGAGAGCACTATCAAGGATGTTCTTGTACACAGGACTAGTGCGAAGAAGGTCTAAAATGGAGATTTGGGCTGGCATGTTCCCAAGGTGTTCCAAGATATTGTACTGGCTTTTTGATGGAGCTGATGGTGTTGGTGTAACAGGTGGGCCTGTGATGTTAAATCGCGCTCTTCGAGTGGTGACTGCACACTCATTGTTTGGTCCTTGGATATTGATAACATTGACGGAAGGCTCTTTCTCGGATATACAACCTATAAGGCTACCATAGTCTATATAGGATGAAGTGTGGTCATTGTTCTTCCCATGCTGTTGGTTTGGCTGACGGTTGTTGGTGTTTTTGTTGTTGGTTTGGATAGGTGCTTTTCCAGGATTTTGGTTGTGGTGTGGAGGAAAAGCATTTTGATAGATCTGTAAGCCTGCATTGGGAGAGGTTTGGGCACCAACAGTGATTTCCTTCCGATCAATGAGGTCCTGCACATAGTCTTTTAGTTTCATGCATCTGAGGGTAGTGTGACCTTTTACCCTATGAAATTTGCAGTACTCATTATCTTTGTACCATGCAGCTTTGGATTGGCTTGGGTCAATTTGCTGGGTAGGAGGAAATTTGATGAGGTTTTCTTTGACTAATTTCTCAAAAATGACATCCAATGGTTCACCAAGGGGTGTATAGTTTCTAGGTGTAGGTTGGAATCTAGGCTTTTGTCCTGCAGCTACATTGATGGCATTAGCTTGATTGCTAGACCCTTGGAAGTTGGGTCTTGGATTGTGGTTTTGATAGCTTTGGTTATTCTGTTGTTGGTAGTTGATAGCTTGTTGATTTTTTGGTTGATATGGTGGGTTGGACTGGTCGTGAGAAGGACCAACAATATTCACATGTCTGGTGTTAGTGACGCCATCTGTTGCAACGTGCTTGTTTTTGTTCCAATACCTAGACTTGTCATTAGAATGTGATTGATTTTGGTTGGCTTCCTTGTAAAGCTTGACCACACCATCTTTAATGAGTCCTTGCTCAAGGATCATTCCTTTCTCTTTGATATCTTTGTAGGTTTGCAAACAGTTCATGGTCATGTGGTGAGCCAAGCTAGGATGGGCATTATCAATAAACATTTTCACAATATGGCGTTCTGGCAAGGTGCAGGATATGCGGGTGGTAAGGGTTTGCCATCTTTGCAGGTATTCGGCAAGGCTTTCTCCACCTTTTTGCTTGGTGTGGACAAGATCAACTATTGATAGCTCTGTTTCAACAAGATGGGCATATTGGGCTACAAATGCCTCAGATAATTCAGTAAAGTTTTTAATTGTGCCATAGGGGATTCTATAAAACCATTCAAGAGCTGGTCCAGCTAAGCTTTTGGGAAAAAGGCGCAAGAGGAAGACATCATTGTATGCTACGTCCTGGCAGTGCATGTAAAATTCTTTGATATGTGTGACAGGGTCTCCTTTTCCTCTGAATTTGTCAAATTTGGGTACCTCAAAGTGTTTGGGAAATGGTGTCATGGTAATGGCTCTGTCAAATGGGTAAGGACACACATTCTCAAACTTGAATGTCTTCGGATCATTCCCTTCTTGGATGGCTTTCAGAGCTATCTTCATTTTCTCCCATTCTGAATTGATAGGTGATGGCTGGGGTGCCCCCAATGTAGGAGTGCCTTGAGGTAGGTATGTGCTGGATGGGGCCACTGAATATGGATGGCTATGAGGGATTTGCTGATAGGGATTGTACATTGTTTGGGCAGTTGCATGATGGATGAAAGGTTGCTGAGGGGGAGGTGGCGCATATTGCTGCATGTGCTGCGAGGCTTGCTGTTGATATGGGATTTGAGGTTGGGATTGAGGAACATAAGCTGGCTGTGGGATAAATGGATTGCTTTGTGGAGGTAAGGTATAAGATGGTTGAGAGGCTTGGGGAAAGGATCGGGGGGCTTGTGGGGTTTGACCAATATATGTGGGTTGTGCCCCCATTTGGGATGGTATCTGCAAATAATTGGTGGTTGGCTGGGGTGGTGGATTACCTCCTAGAAGTGGCATTGAAAAGTAGTTGGTAATTGGAGGTAATGGATTAGTTGGTGGTGGAGGTGGTGGGAATTGAAAGCTTGGGAATGGAACTGATGGGGTTTGATAGCTTTGTGGTTGGATTTGGAAGCTTGGTAGAGTGGTGGCAGGGGCTGGGGTCACTTGGGAGCTTGGTAGAAAATTGGTAGTAGCTTGTGGGATTTGATAGCTTTGTGGAGTGAGGGTAGTAGCTTGTAGATTTGTGGCTAATGGTATTGAGCTCCCAAGACCTAATGGAAATGATGGGATTGTGCTTTGGGCTGCAGTGAACAAGCTGGGGGTGATGAAAGGTTGATTACTTGGCCCCATGGGTGGCATCCTTGTTGTATATTGCTGAGGTTGGCCAAAGATGCTAGCACTGATTTGGGAGATGGGTGGATTTGGAAGGCTGGGTTGGGGAGCAGCAGCAGCAATAGTGAAGGGGTTGAATGGTGAGATGTTTTGGGTAAAGGGGGTTTGGAGCGGAGAGGTATGAACCAAGGATGGAGTGGTGGTGGCTGGGTTGGCTTGTGGCATGGAGATTTCAACTTGGGTGGATGATGGTATGTTTGGGTCTGTTGGATCATATGGATTGGCTGGAGGCTCTTCTTTTGGCATATATTGAGGATAATTTGGATCATAAGAGCCTATGGGTGGTGGTAGCTGCCCAAACAATGGGTGAGATGGATCTGATAATGGAGGGGGTCTTCCAAAGTCAAAGGTTCCTACATTTTCCCTTCGAAAATTAGCCATGATTGTCTCTTTGTTCTTGTCTATAATGGCATTTACCAATACTGCATTTCCTGGTTGGTTCATGAAAGCTTCAATGTTAGTACATGATGGCATAGCTTTCTCTGGGCTGAAGGATGGCTGAGTGCTCAGGGGGGTGAGGTTGTTCGATCCAAATGATAGGGCTCCATTGTTTCTTTCTTCTTGGCTAAGCGAGTGACGGGTGGCATGAAAAATGCTCCTAGGGATGAGATGCAATAATGCTGATGGATGCAAAAGCGGGAAGGCTTCTCTATGCAAATGATTTCCTAGGTTAAGGCAAAGCTATATGACAAAACCTAAGGAGGATTGGGTTGGAGATTCAAACTTCAAAGATATGTTGCCAAAGCACGAAAGGTCTGCTTTCCTATGTGCAAGCTCGGTGGTGATTGTGTCAACTTAAGGATAGACTGATGATCCTTTAAGAAGAACACGAGATTGACCACTTGTGGATCCCAACCTTTAGCTCAAGGTGATGAGGGATAACAAGTGACAAAGCTGGATTACCCTAGACAAAGCTCTGTCAAAGGGATAACCTTGGTGAGATTGATGGATTTGGAAGATTTTTAGGAGTGGCAAACTTTTGGCAAAAGTGACAACAATTTTTAAGGCTTGGATGTGAGGTTTTCATTGCTGGCTAGATGGTTTGATTCTAAATGATATGGATGAGCTAATAATGCTTAAGGGGATAACCTAAGATGGCTGGCTTTTCTACAAAAATGACTCTAAAGTGAAGCTTATCCAAGAAGATGTGGAGAAACAAGGGTGTCTAATCATAGAAATCATGCCTAGTTGGTAAGGCATAAGCAGGATTAACTCCTGGATGTTGGCTAAATTTGATGGTGCGCTCTAACCAGGCCTCTTGAAGTGCTTCGTCGGTAGCTTTTGCCTCTGCTTTGTGGAGTTTGGCAATTCGTGGGCTTGGTGTTATTTCTTTTCTCTTGGCTGAAAGTTCTTGGTATGCTAAAGATGGTTTGAGTTTAACTTTGTGGAACTTCTGTTTGGGTTTGGGTTGCTCTGACATCAATTTCTGAATCTGCTTGGCTTTGAGAGATCTTGGTTGTTTTGCCTCAACTCATTCAACTTCTGGAATAGGCAGTGACTACGCTAAGTATGCCCTAAGCTAGGATTGACCAAGTTTGGCAAATATTTATTCAACAAATAAAAGATCAAGCAATAGATAGAAACAACCAGATAGAAGTTTTTGGTTCTCAGAAAGTGATACTTGCGCCAAGGAGTGTGTATGTTCTACAAATGTTTCGATTAGTCACCTCAAACACATTAACATCTTAGATGGTTGTCTACAGGGTTGATAGTTGGCTTAGCTAAGGAGTCCTCGATATACCCAAGGTACGTGAGGCCCAAATCCGTAGATGAGACCAAAAATATGTCACACAGCCGAGAGGAGCGGTAACCCACTTCTCCTCTTTCACTTCTCAAGGGTATAAAGTTCCTTGAGGCTTAGCCCGAGTGACAAAATCTTGATCCCAAGAGAGGTGTCTTTCGATTCACCTTCCGATTCTTATACTCCGCCAGAACGCTGGAGTTGAGGTCATCCAAGGGGTGATGAAATCCCCAAGCAGGCCTCCTAAAAAGAAACAAGGTTTTGGATCCTAATCTTATGCACCCAAGATGGCCTCGAAAGACGACAAGGGGAGAGAAGACTTGGATGACCTTGGGCTAAAAAACACACTTGTTCTTTTACCAACTGACGCTTAAGTTTTCTGATCTAGACTTTGCAAGCACTCATGTTTAAGATACAATGTTTATTCCAACTTGAAGCGCCAACAAAAGTAAATCGATCGAAGAATGAAAATAATAAGAAGAGTTAGGGTCAACAAAAGCAAACTCGCGCGCCCAGAGGCCCTCCACGTCAAGTATCGATTAATTTTCTTTAAGGCATTCAAGATTGAGTGTGAGTTTGTTTTAAGCCCAAAACAAAAGTGTGTGAGATTCGATTTCAAGCGCACGCTCGGAGGCTCTCCACGTCAGTTGTTGTTCAATTTTAGTGCCCAAACTTGAAGTGTGATCGATTTAATCTAGAGTTTTGATCATTTAAGAATTTTGATAAAGTTAAAGCAAACATTCAAAGACCAAGTGAGTGAGTTAGATTGTGGAACATTTAACACCTTTTTCAAGTAGACCCATCCCCATAAATGGCGCTGAGATTGCAACCAATGGTTAATATTTGATGGGTGATTAGAAAAGAGGTGAGTCCAAGGAACTACTCAAATTGATTTTTGCAAATTTGTATTTTAACTTAACAAGGTTTCTTAAATGTCCAAAAATCAAACTTTACCTAGATTGCAAAAAGAGATTTGTTTTGTTCAATTTTTAGAAGCTCCAAATGAAGTGTTTGATATTGCAATGGTTAATTGATCCTTAGAATTCAAGATTGGATTTGTTGTTTTAATCATGCATTCAAGGAAAATTTGATTTTAATCCATGGCATTCAAGAGTGATTTTAGCAACATGCATTCAAAGACAAGTGGTTAAACATTCAAGTGTTTTCTTTTGAGCATTCAAGATTGAGATTTTGTGTGTTGTTTTAAGAACTTTGAAGTGCTTTGTTTTAACCTTAGATCATTCAAGATTTTGTTTTGGACTCAAAAGTGAAAATGACTCTTTGGACTTTGGTTTTCATTCAAAATTTTGTGTTCTAGTTTGCATGTTTTAAGCCCAAAAATGATATTCCTAGATTGTTTTGATGCATGAAAATCTTAAGAAACATTCAAGATTTTGCAATAAAACATTTGTTTGGAACAAATAACAAAGCTTTTAGGACAATTTTTGGCAACCATTTAGGACTCTTAGTTTTCATGAATTTTTTTAAAAGAACTTTAGTGTGCACTTAGTGTTGATTTTGAACCTTTTGAAATAGAAACTTGAAGTTCTTTTTAAATTCCCAAAAATGAAGTGTTCCTAATTTTGCATGAATGCATCTAAAACCTTGATGTTGCAAGGATGCAAATGATTAGATTGGTTTAGTTTCCCTTGTTAAACTTTGAAGTGCTTTGTTTTAACATTAGATCATTCAAGATTTTGTTTTGGACTCAAAAGTGAAAATGACTCTTTGGACTTTGGTTTTCATTCAAAATTTTGTGTTCTAGTTTGCATGTTTTAAGCCCAAAAATGATATTCCTAGATTGTTTTGATGCATGAAAATCTTAAGAAACATTCAAGATTTTGCAATAAAACATTTGTTTGGAACAAATAACAAAGCTTTTAGGACAATTTTTGGCAACCATTTAGGACTCTTAGTTTTCATGAATTTTTTTAAAAGAACTTTAGTGTGCACTTAGTGTTGATTTTGAACCTTTTGAAATAGAAACTTGAAGTTCTTTTTAAATTCCCAAAAATGAAGTGTTCCTAATTTTGCATGAATGCATCTAAAACCTTGATGTTGCAAGGATGCAAATGATTAGATTGGTTTAGTTTCCCTTGTTAAAAGATTTTTTCTTTTTTGCAAATTGTTAGTTTTTCAATGGATTTAAGTATGATTTGGGGGTTCATTTTAAGCACTAAAAAGAAGTGTGTATGATTTTGCTTCCTTAACAAAAAAAATGGCCAAGATCTCCCACAAGAAGAAGAAGAAGAAGTAGATGGAATAAGAAGAATATAGACAAGAAGAGGAAGAATAATCCCAAGTGCTTTCTCCACCTATAAGCTTGAAAAATCTGCAAACACTATGAGATTGACTATGAGTTCCTTTGTCTTCTTCATGCTCATGTAGACCTACAAAACCAATTTATACAATCCTACCAATCACAAAAACAAGAAAAATTAGCCAAAATCAGAAAATGACATACAAAACTTGACTAAAAAAGCTAATGAAGATGACCCATGCGGGGTCCCACCGGGCGTGCCAAAATGTATATGAGAAACTGTTAGTATGCTAATAGAAACCAAATTTAAATAAAGCTTCTACAAACTAAACAAAATTCATAAACTTCAAGATAGACTAAGATGATCTCTTAATTGAGAATATGAGCCATTAATGGGCTCTCTCAATAAGAAGCTCTCTTGTTGAGTAGCTTTGTCTAAATAGATAGGATGTATGCTCAAGCTTTATGCTTCAAAAAGGGCTTCAATGGATGATTGTGGATTTTTGGTGTGGATAGATGGCTTTAGTATGGATTTGGCTCTCAAAATAGCATTATAACTTTACTTCATGGATTGTGTTATTTTGCAAAGGGGAAGGATCCAATTTATAGGCAAGAGGCTTGAGGGATTGAGGGCTAAGATGCAAGGATGGGAAAAAGCTTATGGAAGGCTCAGATTGCATGAGAGGAGAGCACATGGATTGTGCTTCCTTATAGCCAATCAAGGAGTGACACATGTCACATGGTGAGAGGATGGAGGAAAGGGCAAGGATGAGTCAACAAAGGAGGCTCAAGAGATAAAATCTTCATAAAGACCCTCATAATGACTTGTAAGAGCAATAAAAGGGCTTGTAAGAGTCATTTATGACCTAGTGGACTTCATAAAGTTTTATGGTTGAGATATTTTGAGGGTGATGAGAGCAAATTCGACTTGGACTTGATTAAAAATGTTTTAAGCTTGTTTAGGCTTGTGCAAATGATTAGAGGATGGATTAGGATGGTTTAGGATTAGCTTAAGGATAGGCAAGTGGATGGCATTTAATGAGGGTGGGTGAAGGAAGAGATATTTGTTAACTTTGGCTTGGGTTAGTAAGTTTTAACCCATGTTTAGGGAATGTGACAAGGTTAGGAGGGGATTAGGATTAGGTTTAAAGACATCTTCTAGAAGAGTCTAGATTTTGGATGAGGATAAAGACTTTCTAGAATAGTCTAGAATTTCCTAGGATGAGGATGAAGACTTTCTAGAAGAGTCTAGAACTTCTTAGGGTGAGGATAAATTAGATTTTTAGGAAATAAATAAAGTTTTATTTATTTCAAGGGTTTGGGTTGAGGAGATATTTATTAAAACTTTTTTAATAAACATGAGGATTAATATTTAATTTTAATTAAATATTTTGAGTTGGGGTTAGGGGTAGGAAATGATGAGATTAGCCTTTAATCGAAATTAAAGAAGGATTAGAAGATTTTGGAAGAGGTTATTGGTCATAAGGAAATTGGCCAATTTTTGGGCAAAAAATAAATTTTTTATTTATTTTAGGATTTTTGGTCAATTTATTAATTAAATAATTAATAAATAAGGAAATAATGTTTAAATAAGATTTAAACATTTTTGGGAGGGATTCCTTAATTAAATATTTTTAATTAAGATAAAGGGATTTAATGGCATAAAAATTAATTAATTAATTAAATAATTAATTAATTAATAAATGATGATGTCATCAGGACTTTTTCAGAAAATAAAAATACTTTATTTTCTAAAGGTTTTTAGGTGTCTACAGAGTCTATTTTCTTTGATTTGGTATTTATGCTCAAGGTTCTCAAAACTAGCTTCAATGGAGAAGGAAAATGACAAATTGGTAGCTTTGTGAGCTCTCAATTTGGCATCATAAGGGTATGGTTAAGGGCTTTGGTTTTTCAAACTAGCATTATAACTTTAACTCAAGGATTATGATGAAATGGCTTGGGAGGGAATTCAATTTATAGGCTAAGGGCTTGAGGGATGGAGGGTTAAGATGCAAGGAGAGATGAAAGCTTAAGGAGGGCTAGGATGCACTCAAAGGGGAGCACATGGATTGTGCTTGTTTAGCACCAACCAAGGAGTGACACATGTCATAGGGTGAGTGGATGGAGGCAAGGGGATGGATTAAGCTAAATGGAGGATTAGGGATAAGTTAGGGGCTTTTAGATTTGAGGGATTTATTTATCAAATAGATTTATTTAATAAATGTGGATTTTGGAATTAGATAGAAGAATTGGATTAATTGATAAATAATAGGTTATTTGATTTATCAATTAGGACTATAGATGAATAATTAAATTAATTAGCTAGGGGATGGCAAAGGATTAATTAAATAGGAATTTAATTAATGATGCCTTTAGAGATAACTAAATAGGATTACCAAAGTAGTGTAATCAAATTTAGGTGTCTACATTTTTCCCCTCTTTGACATAGTGTTGATACAACACTATTTCAAAGAAGTTCAAATGAAAAAGACATGAGGAAGACGTTTTAGCAACAAGGCTACCCCAGTCTTGGATAAGAAGAGGAGAGACTAGACGTAGAGATGCCCCCTCAAGAAGGCGATAGGGAGAGAAAATGAGGCTTGATGGCTTCTTGAAAAATACAAGAATCCAGGATGGGAGGATGAAGAGTGGCTTAAGAGAAGAGGCTAAAATAGCTCAAACTCTCACTATGGGAGAATGATAAAGGGGAAATCAGAGGCACAAGAGTAAATAAGCTTAAGACTTTCAAGATTGGGGGGAGGATGAAGGAGTGGAGCAATATAAAAAGGAATCCAAGATAGGGAGATGGATGAGGGGATTATAAAGCTGATGCAATAGGATTTCAAAGAGTCAGATTAGTGGAAGATGGGTTTTGGAGATCCCTAGGACTAGGATTGTGGATCCCTAAAGCTAAAAGTGAAGATTGATTCAAAGAGATATTGATGCATAAGCTAGGGTAGCAGAGACAAATGATGGATATGGATGGGGGATAATGGAGATGAAGGGAATCCATTGAAACCTTTTGAGCAGGGGGATACTTCAAAGAGAAGTACCACCATGTAGTTGAGCATTAGATTTTCTATAGGACTATTGGTTAATTGCCAAGATTACCAAGAACATCAAGGCCATTTTACCAACTATCTAGAGGACTGACGAACTGACTCAAAACAAACACGCAAGGATTGCCCCAGCATCACACATGAATCTCAGAAGAATCAGAGTGGAACTGACACTGGGTAACCCACAAGCAGAAAAGAAAAATAAACAAAAGACTTGATAGGGACCTTATGCCTAGGTTGCCCCATTCATAGCATACCATGATATGGAAGATTGTGGCAACTTTGAGGAGGGAACAAAAAGATTGTTTGGAAAAGATACTTCAAGACCCAAAAGGGAAGATTCCAAATTTAAAAAAAGAAAAAATCCAAAAGAGAACCATTTTCCAATGAGATGGGTAGGATGAGGTACTAATGGACCAAGATTAGACATGAGAAAAGCTATATCGTACAAGGATCTATCGGAGAGCACCTAAGCTAATGGATCTGGATGAGTGATACGTCTAGCAAGCTGAACTAAGAAGGATAACACTTTGGTGATAGGATATCTAGCTAAAAGATGCAATGGAATAGCTAACCAAGCATTGTACGATGTGTGCAAGATGTTGATCAAGGAGGAATTAACACAAAAGCTGGATAGATACAATGGTACTAAGATAAAGAGGATGTACAAGCTGACAGACTCAGATATGTTACAAATGTACAAGGTTGTTCATGTTTTGGTTTTTTAAGATGGAAATGTTCATGAAGGGTGGGATGTCTATAATAGTTGATAGGTGGATAGGTAGATAGTTTGCAAAAAGCTTAAGTGAAAATGGGGTTCTTTGTGTGCATGCGATAGGATACAAACTAGGATACAAGCTTATTTACAAGCTGGAATATGGTATAAGCTTTGGACAAGATTTTGATATACAAGCTATGATACAAGGGAGGATACAAGATTTACAAGCTTTTTTACAAAATGTATGAGCTGTGGTACAAGATTTACAAGCTAGGGTACAAGATTTACAAGCTAAGGTACAAGATTTACAAGCTGTATAGGAGGTATTTACAAGCTTCATTAGATTTTGGATATTTGGTTGGAACACCAAAGGAAAAAGTAGGTGTGTTATGGGATGGTGGGTGGATGGATGAGGGATAGGATAGTGATAGATAATGGATTAGTCTTAGTACACAAGGCACCTGAATTACCAGGTTTTCACCAAGGTACCTATCCAAGGTGCTTGAATTGCCAAGTTTTCACCATTGGACACTTTTTTCTCTTTACTATTTTTTTTGTATTTTTCAAAAGCTGGGTATACCAAGCATCTTCAAGCATAGAACTTCTTGAGATGAATGATGTTAGTAGGATCATTCAAGAGTTCTCTTTCTGGTGTAGATAGCTAATAGGCTCCAGAGCCAAACGATGCAGTGACAACATAAGGACCAAGCCATGTAGGTTCAAACTTGCCTTTCTTTTCTCGATCTGCTTGGACTTTCATGTTTTCTTTGAGGACCATGTCACTTGGCTGAAAGTATCATGGAAGCACCTTCTTGTTGAAACTCCTTATGAGATGAGTTTGATAGATGGTGAGATGATCATAGGCTTTTTGTCGCTTCTCTTCTAAGAGACCTAGCTGGGTGAGCCGAGCTACTCTGTATTCTTCATCTGATATTTTCCCTTGCAAAGATATGCATAAGGAGGGAACTTCAACCTCTATAGGTAGTACCACTTTGGCACCATAGACTAGGGAGTATGGAGTTGTACTTGTGGATGTATGGAAGGAAGTTCAATAGGCCCATAGGGCTGGATTTATTTGTAGGTGCCAATCACAGCCAGAATCATTGACAACTTTCTTTCAAATTTTGAGGAGGGTTTTATTAGTTGCCTTCACCTAGCCATTACCTTGTGGGAAATATGGGCTAGAAAAGTGGTGATGGATGTGGAGGGAAGTGCATAATTCTTCCATGTTGAGATTTTCAAAGTTACCTCCGTGGTCAGTGAAGATGGTGGATGGGATGCCAAAGTGGCAAATAATGTGGTACAAGATGAACTTGGAGACCTGAACTCCTGTAGCTGAGACTAGGGGGGCTGCTTCCACCCACTTAGTGAAATAGTTTGTAGCTATTATTATCCATTTATGTCCATCGGATGAGAGGGGTGTGATAGTTCCAACTAGATCAAGGCCCTAACAAGAGAAAGGCCAAGGTGGTGCAATAGGCTGTAGATCCTATGCTAGAGTGTGCACAAGATTTGTGTGCTGCTGACATGGGAGATACTTTCTGACAAAGTCATAGGAGTATTCTTCAATGGTAGGCCAATAGCAGCCTACTCTAAGGATTTTTCATGCTAGGACAATACCACTCATGTGGGCACCAAAAAGTTCAGAGTGTACATCTTTTAACACCATCACAACCTTGTTTTGGTCTAAACATCGAGAGAGAGTATCGTGATAACCCCGACGATATAGGGTATTGGCTATGATAACATAGTGGGATGATTTTTGGATGAGGTTCTAGCGTTGGGTACATGTGAGGTGAGGGGATATGATACCATCATTAAGGTAAGTGTGAATCTCATGGTACCAAGGGGATTGGGGACCAACCAAGATACAAACACGATTTAAATTCTCATTTGCATAGGCGGGTGTGAGGAGCTGCTCGACTAAAAACTCATACTGTGTAGCTGCTTGGGGAATTTCCAAGAGAAAGCCTATATTAGCCATAGCATCTGCTGCTTTGTTCTATATTCCAAGCACTTGTGTAAACTGAAGCTTTGTAAAATGCTGGGTTAGCTGATCAACTAGCTCTTTGTAGGGTAATAGCTTTTCATCTTTGGTTTGATATTCATTTAGGGCTTGCTTGATGATGAGTTGAGAATCACCAAAGATTTTTAACTCAGCAATGTTCCATTCTGCAACTATCTTTAATCCTGCTATGAGAGCCTCATATTCAGCTATATTGTTGGTGCTAGGGAATTATAGCTTGAAGGCTTTTGGGATGTAATCCCCTTGAGGTATGACCAAAAATATTCATGCCCCTGATCCATGAGATTTGTATGAGCCATCAAAATAAAGTTTCCATGGGGCCTATTCTTCAATTAGATAGATATGCTCATCTAAAAATTCTGTGATCAAAGGATATGCATCTATTAGAGGTGCATTAGCTAGGTGATCTGCTATAGCTTGCCCTTTGATTGCCTTTCTATCCACATACTGGATGTCAAATTTTCTAAGGAGCATAAACCATTTGGCCAAACGGCTTGTAAGTGTTGTTCTGGAGAGCATATACTTGAGAGGGTTGATCTTGGAGACTAGTTGGATGGTATGACTTAGCATGTAGTGGCGAAGCTTTTGAGTTGAGAAAACAACTGCCAAACAAGCTTTTTCCATAGGAGTATAATTGATTTCATAACCAACTAGGGATCTACTGATGTAGTAGATGGCTCTTTCTCTACTGTAGTCATCGAGCTATGCTAGAAGTGCCCCTAGAGTAGTAGGTGTTGCTGATATGTATGAGATCAAGGGACAACCAAGAATTGGTGAAACCAAGATAGGGGGATTGGTGAGATACTATTTGAGATGATTGAAGCTACATTGACATAAAGGATCCCACTTGAAGTTCTCATCCTTCTTCAGTAAATGTGAAAATGGTGTACACTTATCTGCAAGCTGGGAGATGAAGCACTAGATGGATTGAAGCTTTCCTTGAAGAGAGTGAAGCTGTCGCAGTGTCTAAGGAGGAGGCATGTCTAAGATAGCCTTGACCTTCTTGGGGTCGATCTCTATACCTCATTTAGAAACTATAAAGCCTAGAAGCTTGCTAGATGTGACCCCAAAGACACACTTCTTGGGATTCAACATGAGATGATATTTGGCTAACCTATCAAAGACTTTCTCCAGGTCAGCAAGATGATCCATGAAGGTGTGTAATTTAACCAAGATATCATCCACATAATCTTCCAAAATGCTATGGATAAGATCATGGAAAATGGTTGTCATAGCTCTTTGATAGGTAGCCCTAGCATTCTTTAGGCCAAAAGGCATCATGTTGTAACAAAAGGTTGCCCAAGGGGTAGTGAATGTTGTCATATGCTTATCCTCTTCTGCAATCTTGATTTGATTATACCCAAAAAATCCATCCATTAGGGAGAAAATTTCATGTCCAGCTATAAAATCCATAATCCGATCTACGTTGGGCAAGGGAAAATCATCTTTTGGACAAGCTTTGTTAAGATCTTTGAAATCAGTGCAGATAGTGATGTCACCAGAAGGCTTAGTGATGGGGACCATGTTGGAGATCCACTCTGAATAGTCAATAGGTCAGATAACCTTAGTAGCAAACATTCTTTCTAATTCAGCTTTGACTAGTAATGCCACCTTGGGGTACATTTTTCTAAGCTTTTGTCTAACGGGCTTGATCTTTCGATCGACTACAAGATGATGAACTACAAGCTTTGGATCAAGTCCTAGCATGTCCTGATATGACCATGCAAATTGGATAATGTTCTCTCTTAAGACCTCAAAGAGGAGATCAACTTGGTCTTATGATAGGGATGCAACAATTTGAACAAGTTTGGGGTTCTCTAAAGAACTGATTTTGACTTCTCTAGTATCTTCAATTAGAATAGAAGATATCTCTAGTCGATTATCTTGAGGAGGCAATGCTAAATCCTCATGTTCTGCTTGTGACTCTAGATTTTCTTGCTGAGGGGTTCTCTTTGCTGCCTTAGTTAGTATTAGATTCACCTTAGTTCTAGTTTTGAGTGTATCAGAACTAGGTTGGGGATTTTCTCCAAAATACCCCTTGGGATCTAGCTTATAGATATAGGCAGAATCTAGCTTTGTTTTCTTGTGAGGTGTTTCAGCTCCCATGAATCTTAGAAGTGCTTCCTCTGATGTGAACTCATCAATGTGTATGATGCTTGGTTGGTCCCAATCTATGAGTTATGGATGGGCAAGTGGTAGGTCAATGAGGTGGATGGATAGTTCTTGGAGAATAGATTCTCCAAGGGAGATTTTTTCTAGGATATAATCGTAGGATCTCTTTTCAACTTCTTTAGGAATGTCTTCAATTTTGACAAGGTCATGGTAAATGTTCAAAAAAGCGTGACTATCCATATTGGTGCCCCCAGTTGTGGGTATGCCAAAGCCAAGACCTGACTTCGATTCCCACTTGTGTGCATCGATGGGGCACTGCATGCCTCTTTCTTTTGGTCCTAGACCACCACCTTGATAGTTCCATTTTTCAGTGATGAGCTTATGTTCATGAGGATACTTCTGGCTGAAGTGATCAAGGCACGCTTGATTTCTTTGAGGTGCATCCTTATGTAACCAATTGGTTATATCTGGAGTGAGCTCCTCATGAAGAGGCAATTTTGAGGATACAAAGGTTGTTGGGAAAAACTATTTGTATCGAGGAGGTTGAATCTCCTTAGCTTTGTGATATGTCGGTCATCCATGGGTATGTGGATCAAGTGGGAGTGCCCCGACAAAAAATTCATCTAACAGACTATACTCTCCACAGCCTTTGTTATTGATCTTCACGGTAGATAGGGTGGAGGCAAGGATGGTTTCTAGGTCATTGCAAGTGTGGGATGAGTTGGTGATGGATGTGCTGATATCAATTCTAGGGCAATGGTTTATATATGAAGCTTCAACCGCATTGCAGTAAGCAAAGGGTTCTGGATCAACATGGAGGGTTGCCTCAGTGCCTTGATGCAAAAATTTGACGCACTAATGGTAAGTGGATGGAATGGCTATCATGGCATGAATCCATGGGAAACTGAGGAGGATGTTGAATGGTAGGTTTAGATCAATAACATGGAAAAGTGTTTCTTGGATGACTGGCCCAACCTTGATTGGCAACAAAATAGTTCCTTCTGTGGTTCTTTCCAATTTGTCATAAGCTTTGATGGTGATAACTTCACTGATGATATCTACCTTAGTATACCCAGCTTGTTTTATGAATTTTAGGGTGCAAATATTCAAGGCTAATCCATTATCTATCATTACTCTTTTCACGGCAAAATTGGATACAATGATGGCAATGTGAAGCGAAAGGGTGTGATCTTGCTCAACCATGGGTATGTCGGTGGGTTTGAATAATAGGGTACATGAGGAGGATAGGTGTCCAATAAGATTACAAAAATTAGTAGCATTGATATCTTAAGGGACATAGGATTATATAAGAGCATTGTCAAGGATGTTCTTGTACACATGATTGGTGTGAAGAAGGTCTAAAATAGAGATTTGGGCTAGCATGTTCCCAAGGTGTTCCAAGATATTGTACTGACATTTTGATGGAGATGATGGTGCTGGTGAAACTAGTGGGCCTACAATGTTAAATTGCACTCTTCGAGTGGTGACTACACACTCATTGTTTGGTCCTTGGATATTGATAACATTGACAAAAGGCTCTTTCTTGGATATATAACCTATGAGGCTACCACAGTCTATATAGGATGAAGTGTGGTCATTGTTCTTCCCATGTTGTTGGTTTGGTTGGCAGTTGTTGGTGTTGTTGTTGGCTTGGATAGGTGCTTTTCTAGGATTTTGGTTGTTGTGAGGAGGAAAAGCATTTTGATAGATCTGTAAGTCTGCATTGGGAGAGGTTTGGGCACCAATGGTGATTTCTTTCTGATCAATGAAATCCTACACATAATCTTTCAGTTTCATGCATCTGAGGGTAGTCTGACCTTTTACCCTATGAAATTTGCAGTACTCATGGTCTTTGTACCATGCAGCTTTGGATTGGCTTGGGTCTATTTGTTGGGTAGGAGGAAATTTGATGAGATTTTCCTTGACTAATTTCTCAAAAATGACATCTAATGGCTCACCAAGGGGTGTATAGTTTCTAGGTGCAAGTTGGAATTTGGGCTTTTGCCCTGCAGCTACATTAATGGCATTAGCTTGATTGCTAGACCCTTGAAAGTTGGGTCTTGGATTGTGGTTTTGATAGCTTTGGTTATTCTGCTATTGGTAGTTGATAGCTTGCTGATTGTTTGGTTGATATGGTGGGTTGGACTTGTTTTGAGAAGGACCAAAAATATTCACATGTCTGGTGTTAGTGACGCCATCTATTGCAATGTGCTTGTTTTTGTTCCAATACCTAGACTTGACATTGGAATGTCTTTGATTTTGGTTGGCCTCCTTGTAAATCTTGACCACACCATCTATAATGAGTCCTTTCTCAAGGATCATTCCTTTTTATTTGATATCTTTGTAGTTCTGTAAACAGTTCATGGTCATGTGGTGAGCCAAGCTGCGATGGGCATTATCAATAAACATTTTGACCAAATGGCACTCTGGCAAGGTGCAAGATATGTGAGTGGTAAGGGTTTTCCATCTTTGCAAATATTTGGGAAGGCTTTCTCCACATATTTGCTTACTGTGGACAAGATCAACTACTGATAGCTCTGTCTCAACAAGATGGGCATATTGGGCTACAAATGCCTAAGATAATTCAGCAAAAGATTTAATTGTGCCATAGGGGATTCTATAAAACCATTCAAGAGATGGTCTGGCCAAGATTTTGGGAAAGAGACACAAGAGGAAGATGTTATCGTATGCCACTTCTTGGCAGTGAATGTAAAATTCTTTGATATGTGTGACAGGGTCTCCTTTTCCTCTAAATTTGTCAAACTTGGGTGTCTCAAAGTGTTTGGGAAATGGAGTCATAGTAATGGCTCTGTCAAATGGGTAAGGACACACATTCTCAAACTTGAAGGTTTTTGGATCATTTCCCTCTTGGATGTTCTTCAAAGCTATTTTCATGGCTTCCCATTCTGAATTAATGGGTGATGGCTAGGGTGCCCCCAATGTAGGAGTGCCTTGAGGCAGATATGTGCTAGATGGGGTAATGGAATATGGATGGCTTTGAGGTATGGGCTGGTAGGGATTGTACATGGCTTGGGCAACTGAATGGTGGATGATGGGTTGCTGAGGTGGAGGTGGCACATATTGTTGCATGTGTTACGAGGCTTGCTGCTGATATTGGATTTGAGGTTGGGATTAAGAAACATAGGCTGGTTGTGGGATAAATAGATTGCTTTGTGGAGGTAAGGTATAAGATGGTTGTGAAGCTTGGGGAAAGGATCAAGGAGCTTGTGGAACTTGGCTTTGGATTTGAGGAGTTTGACCAATATATGTGGGTTGTGCTCCCATTTTGGAAGGTATTTGCATGGCAAAGGAGGCCAAGTACTTGGTGGTTAGTGGTGGTGGATTTCCTCCTAGAAGTGGCATAGAAAAATAGTTGGTGATAGGAGGTAATGGATTAGTTGGTGGTGGAGGTGGTGGGAATTGAAAGCTTGGGAATGGAACTGATGGGGTTTGATAGCTTGGTGGTTGGATTTGAAAGCTTGGGAGAGGAGTGGTAGGAGCTTGGGTCACTTGAGAGCTTGGAAGAACATTGGTAGTAGCTTGTGGGGTTTGATAGCTTTATGGAGTAAGGGTAGTAGCTTGTGGATTTGTGGTTGATGGCACTGAGCTCCAAGGACCTAGTGGAAATGATGGAATTGTGTTCTGAGCTGAGGCAAACAAGCTGGGGGTGATGAAAGGTTGATTACTTGGCCCCATGGGTGGCATCTTGGTTGTATATTGTTGAGGTTGGCCAAAGATGCTAGCACTGATTTGGGAGATGGGTGGATTTGGAAGGCTAGGTTGGAGAGCAAAAGCAACAATAGTGAAGGGAGTGAATTGTGAGGTGTTTTGGGTGAAGGGGGTTTGGGATGGAGTGGTGGTGGATGGATTGGCTTGCGAAAGGGAGATTTCAACTTGGGTGGAGGCTAGTATGTTTGGATCTGTTGGATCATATGGGGTGGGTTGAGGCTCTTCTTTTGGCACATATTGAGGATAATTTGAATCATAAGAGCCTATGGGTGGTGGAAGTTGCTCAAACAAGGGGTGAGATGGATCTGATAGGGGGGAGATCTTCCAAAGTCAAAGCCTCCAATGTTGTCCCTTCAAAAGTTAGCCATGATTTTTGTTTTGTTTTTTTCTATAATGGCATTCACCAATACTACATTTCCTGGTTGGTTCATGAAAGCTTCAATGTCAGTAGGTGATGGTATAGCATTCTCTGGGCTGAAGGATGGTTGAGTGCTCAATGGGAGCGATGCTGTTGGATCCAAATGATAGGGCTCTATTGTTTCCTTCTTCTTCTTGCCTAAGCGAGTGACAGGTGGCATGAAAATACAGAATGTTCATAGGGATGAGATGCAACAATGTTGATGGATGCAAAAGTGGGGAAGGCTTTTCTATGCAAATGATTTCTTAGGTTGAGGCAAAGTTGTATGAAAAAACCTAAGGAGGATTGGGTTGGAGATTCTAACTTCAAAGATATGTTGCCAAAGCATGAAAGGTCTACTTTCCTATGTGCAAGCTTGGTGGTGATTGTGTCAACTTAAGGATAGACTGATGATCCTTTAGGAAGAACATGAGATTGACCACTTGTCGATCTCAACCTTTAGCTCAAGGTGATGAGGGATAACAAGTGACAAAGTTAGATTACCCTAGACAAAGCTTTGTCAAAGGGATAACCTTGGTGAGGTTGGTGGATTTGGAAGATGTTAGGAATGGAAAACTTTTGGCAAGGTGACAACAATTTTTAAGGCTTGGATGTGAAGATTTTGGATTGCTGGCTAGATGGTTTGGTTCTAAATGAGATGGATGAGCTAAAATGCTTAAGGGGAGGACTAAAGATGGCTGGCTTACCTACAAGGATGACTCTAAAGTAAAGCTTATACAAGAAGATGTGGAGAAATAAGGGGGTCTAATCATAGAAATCATGCCTAGTTGGTAAGGCATAAGCAGAGTTAACTCCTGGATGTTGGTTAAGTTGGATAGTGCGATCTAACCAAGCATCTTGAAGGGCTTCGTCAGCAACTTTTTCCTTTTCTTTGTGGAGTTTGGCAATTTGAGGGCTTGGTGTTAGTTCCTTTCTCTTGGCTGAAAGTTCTTGGTATGCCTGAGATGGCTTGAGTTTAACTTTGTGAAACTTTTGTTTAGGTTTGGGTTGTTTTGACATAAATTCCTGAATGTGCTTAGCTTAGAGAGATTTTGGTTGTTTTGCTTCAATTTTTTCAACTTCTAGAATAGGCAGTGACTATGATAAGTGTGCCCTAAGCTAGGATTCACCAAGTTTGGAAAACATTCATTCAACAAATAAAAAATTAAGCAATAGATAGGAACAACCAGATAGAAGTTTTTGATTCTTAGAATGTGATACTTGCGCTAAGGAGTGTGTATGTTTTATAGATGTTTTGATCAGTCAGTTCAAACACATTAACATCTTAGATGGTTGTCTACAAGGCTGACAATTGGTTTAGCTAGGGAGTCCTCGATATACCCAAGGCACATGAGGCCCATGTTTGTGGATGAAACCAAAAAGATGTCACATAGTCGAGAGGAGCAGTAACCCACTTCTCCTCTTTCACTTCTCAAGGGTATAAAGTTCCTTGAGGCTTGGCCCGAGTGACAAAATCTTGATTCTAAGAGAGGTGTCTTTGGATTCACCTCCTGATCTTTATACTCTGTCAGAATGCTGGAGTTGAGGTCATCCCAAGGGGTGATGAAATCCCCAAGCAGGCTTCCTAAAAAGAGAAACAAGGTTTTGGATCCTAATCTTATGCACCCAAGATGGCCTTGAAAGATGACAAGGGGAGAGAAGACTTGGATGACCTTGGGCTAAAAGACAGGATTCTTTTCCAAGTGACGCTTAAGTTTTCTGATCTAGACTTTGCAAGCACTCATGTTTAAGAGACAATGTTCAATTCCAACTTTGAAATGCACCAACAAAGAAAAATCGATCGAAAAATGTGAACAAGAAGAAGAGTTAGGGTCAACAAGAAAGTAAACCTGCGCACCCGGAGGCCCTCCACGTCAAGTATTGATTAATTTTCTTTAAGGCATTCAAGATTGAGTGTTTGTTCATTTTAAACCCAAAAAAAATATGTGTGAAACTTGATTGTCAAGCGCGTACCCTGAGACCCTCCACGTCAATTGGTTGTTCAATTTTAAAATCAAAACTTGAAGTGTGATCAATTTAATCTAGATTTTTGAACATTGAATAAATCTTATAAGTTTAAGACAAACCCTCAAAAAGAAAATTAAGTAGAATCTAATTATGGAACACTTAACACTCTCTTAGGTGGACCCATCCCCATAGATGGCATTGAGATTGCCACCAATGGTTAAATTGATGGGTGATTAAAGAGGGTGAGTCCAATGAAGAAACTATTAAATTTGATTTTTTTAAATTTGTTTTTAACTTAACAAATTTGTTAAGTGTTCAAAAATTAACTTTGCCTAAGTTGCATGCAAAAGAGAGATTTGTTTGTTCTTTTTAATGCACCAAAAATTGAAGTGTCAGATATTGCAATGGTTAGTTGATATTTTGCATTCAAGATTAGATTTTTTGTTTTAATCATGCATTTAAAGAAAATTGATTTTAATCTATGGCATTCAAGACTGTGTTTTGAGCAACATACATTCAAAGGAAAAACGTACTTGAACATGCAGGTTCATTCCACGAAAAATCTAAAAAATATGATTGAGTTTGTTGCCCCAACCTGCAATGAGACAAAAAAAAAAATTGATTAGTCACCCAAAAATTTTCAAAAATGAAAGCTTAACTATGGGAAAAAAAATTTTAACTTTTTTGTTTTTCTCCTAGGCGTAAAAATGCTTTAAAAAACCTCTACTCTATGAAACCACCAAAAGTTAAAATTTGATTTATACTCTTTTTAAAAAAAAAAAAAAATTAAATAGAAAGTGCAGAAAAAAAGATGTTAAAATAGAAATGCAACAACAATAGGTGGAGACGATAGTTTATCAAGTGCATATGCCAAAATGCGGAGATGCTGATCTAAAGAGATGACAAAGAAAGAGGCAGAGATGCTAAACATCGGAGATGCTGATCTATGGAGAGGATAGTTTAGGTTGGAAATGGTAGAGATGACAGTTTAGGTTGGTAGTGGTGGAGATGATAGTTTAGGTTGCGATGGTAGAGATGACAGTTTAGGTTGCGGAGACAACAGAGTAGCTGGCAGAGGCACTGATCTGCGAAGACGATAGTTCAAGATGCAGAGATGACAGTTTAGTGTTGGTGCTGATAGCAAAAAACCAGGCAGAGATGCCAAACTATGGAGACAACAATTTGCTTGTGGAGATGATAGAGGAGCTGGCAAAGACGACAGTTTGCAAGCGTAGATGCTAATCTGTGGAGATGAAACTGCACAAAAAGAGCTGAAATGCGTAGATTTTTCCAATTTTTTTTTAATTTGTTGATTATTTTTGGATTTTTAGAGCGTATGTCTTCTTCCTAAGTGCATTCTTTAACCTACAAAAATAAGAAAAACACCCTACAACCCACTCAAAAAATAACAAACATTAGATGGTTAGTTTATAAGAACAAAACATTGGGTGAAATGGATGAATGAATGACCCATAATGGGGTCCCACTAGGCATGCCAAAATGTATATGGGAAATATGTTAACAAATAATACTAATCTATTCAGAAAAATAAAAGCATTAACTAGCATAAAAACCATAACATATATGAGAGACAAAGTGAAACCCTCAAATGAGAATATGAACCATAGAATGGCTCTCCCAATGAGGATGGTCACTTGATTTAGGGATGAGTCTATTTTCTTAGATTTGGTATGTATGCTTAAGGTTCTCAAAACTAGCTTCAATGGAGATGTAAAATGACAAATTGGTAGCTTTGTGAGCTCTCAATTTGGCATCATAAGGGTATGGTTAAGAGCTTTGGTTTCTCAAACTAGCATTATAACTTTAACTCAAGGATTGTGATGAAATGGCTTGGGAGGGGATTCAATTTATAGGCTAAGGGCTTAAGGGATGGAGAGTTAAGATGCAAGGAGAGATGGAAGCTTAAGGAGGGCTAAGATGCACTCAAAGGGGAGCACATGGATTGTTCTTGTTTAGCACCAACCAAGGAGTGACACATGTCACAAGGTGAGTGGATGGAGGCAAGGGGATGGATTAGGCTAAATGGAGGATTAGGGATAAGTTAAGGGCTTTTAGATTTGAGAGATTTATTTATCAAATAGATTTATTTAATAAATGAGGATTTTGGAATTAGATAGAAGAATAGGATTAATTGATAAATAATAGGTTATTTGATTTATCTGTTAGGACTATAGATGATTAATTAAATTAATTAGCTAGGGGATGGAAAAGGATCAATTAAATAGGAATTTAATTAATGATGCCTTTAGAGATAACTAAATAGGATTACCAAAGCGGTGTAATCAAATTTAGGTGTCTACAAAGACAATGACGAGAGAGGTTACTCAATTCAAGAAGAGGAAAGTGCTAGTGTATTTTTGTCTTCATGTGAATTAGATGCAAATTAGGAGGAAGAAAGAAATGATGAAAGTGAGTACTCCCTTGTCAGTAAAGGTATGAGTTATTTTCTTAAATCTGAAAGTGAAGTTCTAGTTCAAAGTTGTACAAGTCAACTAGATGTTGAAAGCTATGAAGATTTGTCTACACAATATGAGGATAAAGAAATTGTTTATAAGGATGGATTACCTAATTGTGTAGATAAATGTCTTTAGAATGAATGCAATGATGATTAGTATATAAATGATTCTCATATCAATGCACCAGCACCTATTGGTAAGATAGATACTAATTTGTTTACAAGACATTTGAATTACCTACATGAAGACAATGAAAGTAACTTTGATTTATATTCTACATGCTTCGTTGATGGAGTTGATGGTGTGTCTTCTTGTGATGATTCCAATTTTTCTTCACATGTTGAAAGTCTCCATGAAGATGAAATGGGTGATGATTTTACAGTTTTAACTAATGCATTGTATGATGAGAATCCTTATGATGATCAACCCATCTTTTGTCAAAATGTTCAAAGAGGGTCGTTGCATGGAATCATTAACCTATTGTTTGAAGAGCACATGGACAATTCAGATTTAGTTGAGAACGAGTTTGATGATGGTACCTTGTCTTATTGCTGTAAGAGATTAGAATGTTCTTCTTCTGAGTTTAACAGTGAATATGATCATGATGTTGCATCTAATTATGATGACAAGGTGTATGACGAAGTTGTTTTTGAAAATCAGTATGCACCTTGCAATAAGTTTTATGATGAATTCTTTGATATGAAGGCTAATGCGATTGCTAATTGTGAAGAACCATATGAAGATTATGGATTAGTTTCACATTCTAATGTGGATGGCATATGTGAGTACCAGTTAGATTTTTTTTTAGAGTACCATCCACATATGCAAAAGGATACACAATTTGAAGGTATGAGTGATCCTCTTCCTCAAGTTGAATATGAAACCTTCATATTCAAGATTGATAGCATGTATAAGTCATTAAATGAAGAGGATTTTCAGTCTAATATGTTTGAGAATGCTGATCAAAAACTTTATAATGAGAAAATGGTTGGAAGTGAATCTAGTTTTTATATGCATTACGAAGGTGAAGTTGTAGTTCTAGTTTTACCAAGAAAGTTGATTCATGATGCTAAGCTGATTGGTGAAATTCATAGAAGAAATATTTTTAGTTTACCTCATGCATGTTCTGATGAGAATCAAATGTATGATAGGGGTAAAAGTTTTTATTGAATTTCGGTGGCCCGAGGCCATTGTTTACACATAATCTTAGTAGTAGCTTCTTGCTTTTAGTAAAGCTATTCGAGAGAAAAATTTTGCTATCAAGTTTGTGGTCTGCTTTCCCCAAAGATCTGAATCCTTGCCATGCCCACAAGGGACATGGATCCCAAGAAAAAGTCACTATTGGTTTCAATTTTCATATGATAGAAGTCCTTTGTCCAGATATAGAAAATTTAGACTGTCTCCATTGATGGTGAGTAGGGTTCCTAGTTAAGTCATCCTTTTGTTAGCCTTTGAAAACTTTTGTGAGAACCCTACATTTTATTCCATTCATAATTTTTTGAGCCCGAAATGTTTGAATTTTCAAATCAAGTGAATATTCTACTCCCTTTATATCTTCCACGCCCTGAGCTACTTTTCCTCTCAAAGTTCCCAACCATCCAATATAATAAGATCAACCATTGTTATTTCCTCACTATGAAAACATGGGCACTCTTTATGTATAGTGAGGTAGTGAGTGCTAGTAAGTTATAAGATGAGATCACAAAATGAAGACATGATAGTTAGAGAATATTTTTTTGGCCAATTATTCAGTCACATACACCTTGGAAGTACTGTCAGTACCAGAAAAGGGACCTAGTGAAAGCAGTTAGAAGCCAGCACCAAAATGATGATTTTTCTGATTTCTCGCTACCTCGCTATCATAAAAAGTTTACATCTTGCTATTAGCAAAGTAGTGAGGTGCCGCAAAATAAAAAGTACGGTGGTTTCAAAATTTATCAGTAACCATGATTTCTCTAGGTGGCATGATCAATAATAATTGTTGTTGTTAGAAGTAGTTGGTAGGAGGAATAACGATTCGATGGTTCCTTGTATTTCATGGAACCAAGATTTATTGAAATTGTCAGACCTCACTACCTCGCTATTGGAAAAAATTAACATCTTGTCATTAGCAAAGTAGTAAGGCACCATGAAAATCAATAGCTGGTGGGACCCGAGGCAACATGAAAGGCTGGCCAAGCTCAAAGTAAAGTTTTTTTGATTGCTAGCAGTGCAGATTCTCCTACGTCAGTAGTGCCTCAGACCCATAAAGCATTCAAGAGATCCCAATCGTTAGATCAAGTTTCAATCAATGATCCTCGCCATCTCACTATAAAAGGTTGCATGATGTTTAGTCTATGCGACATAGCGAGTCTAGGACCCACCACTCCTTTAAAATATGTTGAGCAATTTCTTTACCTTTGATTTGATTTCAGATTGATGACCATCACTATCTTGTTATCAGGAGTTGCTCAGAGGATATGCATAGAAAAGTAGTGACATGGTGACATGTGTCCTTAGTCACTAGTGGGTTCAGACACAAGTTACATCAAGGAAAGAGCTATGTACGTGGGAAATTCTCATCGAATCGATTGATTGACTTGTCAAGTGGAATGCCAAGTTGTCTTTCTCTATACCCCATGATCGTATGATTTTAAAGATCGATAGTGCAATTTTAAATACTAAAAATGGTGGCACTCTGCATATTAATGAGATTTGAAAAGTTTCACGAGTGAAGGAAAAAATAGAGTGTAACTTATAAGATTTTCTTAGTTGCACCTTATGCAAATAAAGATTTTGAAGTCTTTTTTGAATAGGATCATTTACTCAGAGGATTGTGTAGATTTTGGCATGAGTGCCAAACAACATAAAAGAACTACAAATAAGAGATTTATGAATGTGTATTTTACTATAGTCTCTGAAGAGTTGTAGTCTTGTATGGTGTAACAGAAATGGCTCTAAAGAATTCACTAACTCTTAGATTATGGATAGTAGAGGGAATATTTGACAAGAATAATTGGATCCCTAGTGTCTCTTCCTCTCAAAATGGTTTAAGTTTGTTTGAAAGGTGGTGTACATAGAGGAATTTGTTTGTCTCGTATGTGAGTATGTGAAATTTTGATTGAGGAAGACTAGTAATCCTAGGTGTTTCTATGGATTGTGATAGAGCTACTAAGGTAATGAGGGGACCAAAGAATGAACTTGATAAAATAAAAACCCTATCAGCAGTAACACCTTTCTCTAAGGAAATTTTCAAGATGGCACACTTCAATGCCATGGCAGCAGAAGTATCTAGGACCTTGTGCATAACTCTAACTTTTTGTTAGTGCACGTCTTTTTGTGTCAGTAGGTGACATATTTTGGTTGAAAGCTAGTTTTGGCTGTAGACATGGTTAGCTAAGCAGAAATTGCTCATTTGGTTATATTTGATAGCCACATTGTTTCCATGCTCGAGTGTTGTTTCTTAAGGGTTAACCCTTTTATCTTAAGGAGTTGTATTAATTAGTGAAGAGTGGGAAGTAAGGGTGCTTCTCCCAATACCATGATGATGGTAAAACCCATGGGTTCAAGTTAGTTTGCAATCATCAGATTAGATTTTGTCATGGGCAAGCTTAGCAGTTATATATATGAAAGAATCACAGTTGGAGCTAAATCAGCAAAAGGATGTGATAAACAGAAGCCTGCTACAGAACATATGGTTTGCATAATTTCCTGTTAAACTTTCTTTTTGGGAAGATGTATGTGTCTTCCTCTTATAAAGGACACCTATCATTTTCTCTTAGCCTAAAGCTTGTTGCATCTCACACTATATAAGTGAGATTCTAGGGCTAGAGAAAGGGTCCAAATTCTATTTGTCTAAGTGATACGTAGTCTATTTTTGGTCCATTGTTTTAAGCAAGTTTGTGATGTATTTTCTGTTGGGATGAAAAATTACATGCTTCATTTTTAGTCCTATTTCAGATTTTGATAAATCAAGCCCCATAAATGCTTGTGTAATCGATTGTGCCTTTAAAACCCTTAAGGTGTTCAATGTTTTTGACACCTTTCATTCAGTTTGCCTAAATGTTCCATGATGATAATTTGTCATTCTGAGTTATCTAACAAAGTCTTATTTTGAACCAATCCTAAATCTGCTTTCTACCCCAATTAATATGCAAATTTACCACATCTTTTGAAATCCTTTAGCCCCTTCTCATTTTCTTGCTCAGGGCATGCCTTTTAAACAATAGGCAAGTATGAAATAATGTTTTGATTAAATCTATTTTAAGTTTAAGGTAATCATGGTTTACGTGGTTTTAAATCTAAAAGAGTTTCATTTCAAACTTACCATGCAATTCTCTGTGACCATTGATCTTGTTTAGATCAACGGACCCTACATTCCTGCATTTTCAAGATGTGAGGCCATTACAAAATGTTGGGAAGTGCAAAGAGGGCATGTAGCACAATATGATTATGTGGGTCTGAAATAATTCAAAGGTTGACTCACTGATGATCTTTTGTAGATCAATGGATGTTGTTTGCCTGCAAGATGAAGATGAGCATGGTTTAAAAAAAGTGGGCAAGCACATAAGTAACATCTGTCCCTTGTGAAGACACAAGGGGTATTTGCACGAGTGAAGAGGACAAGTCATGAACATCGTCGATCTGTGAGAGATCGAAGGATGAAGCATACTCACATTTTTAGGATGCACAATAAATAAATATTGTGGGAATCCCTCTTTGTGATGCGTGGCACAGTGGGACCAAGCATGGAGGTGGACGATGTCATGCGTGCAAAAGTTTTGAATGCCGTAGTCAGGTTTGTCAAAGCACATACATTAAAAGGTGATTTCTAATTGGTCAGGATCATTTTAGTGGGCCACCAAATATTGAAATCATGAATTATCGTAGATTTAAGCCAGCATCAAGGGCTAGCATTTGCCCGCATTGTTTAACCTCAATATGTTTTTAATAATGCAGGTAAACAGGTTGTGGACAAATATTGCAATTGACCAAGTCATGCCATTTTGAAATGCAATGTGTTTTGTGATAAAGGAACAATGCAATGGTTATTGAAGAGTTTTCCATCAACCATTGATCTTCTTTAGATCGATGAAGGGTGTTGGTCCACTTTATCAACATGCAGGGAAATTAAGGAAAGCAGGAATGCATTGTAAAGACACGTGTCCCTGGTGATATCAAGTCCTACCTTATGAGCTTATGCAGATCTTTCTTGACCACTGATCTTAGTCAAATTAAAGACCAACACATTTCTAGTTTTTGAAGATGCTTGCAAGATAAGAAATGCGGCAATGCACAAGCTTGACATGTGGGACAGACTCGGGTCATTTATTCAATTTAAATCTACGGCTCTTGCACGTTTTCATTTCTTAGAAGCAAGAAGCACCAACTAAAAGAGGAATTACACACATGGCTAATTATGATTGGGTTATTTCAGACCAGCTTGTCTAGTGGATTTCAAAGTCATCATTTTCATAGCTTCGACTTGTAAGATCTTCAAGATCGACGACACATATTTTACTATTGAAGGTGGTGTTATTTTGCATATTAATGGGATTTGAAAACCTTCACATGTGAAAGTGAAGAGAAAAGTGTAACAGGTAAGATTTTCCTAATTTCAACTTGTATGAGTAGAAATTCATGAGTCACCTCTGAACAAAAATAATTACTACTGGGATTGAGATAAATTTGGCATGAGTGTCAAGTAGCTGGCTCAAGGATAAACTGCAGAGTTATAGAGATAAAATGAAAAGGCTTCAAGTAAGTTTGTATACCATAGTCTCTTCATTTTTCAGACTTGGTGATTTATTCAAAAGATGATTCTAAAGACTGAGGGTATGGATAGTGGAAGGATTGCTTGTTAAGAGTAATTGGTTCTAGGGCAGTGATAGTTTGAAAAATGATTTATTTATTTCCAAAGGATGGTTTGCAAGAGGAAAATGGTTAGCTTCATATGCCTGTGTATGATTTTTTGATAGAGGAAAGCTCATAATCAGGTGTCATAGTCAAGTCACCAAGGTGGTAAGAAGAACAAGGAATAGACTTGCTAAGCTAACAACTTTTTCAGCAGTAACATCATCTTTTAAACAAATTTTCAAAACATCATAATTTAATGCCAGGATAGTAGAAATATTTGAGACCCTATGCATATTTTTGGAAGATGGTGAAGAAGATTTTATACCCTTGGGTATAGTCTTTTTCAATTTTTTTGCGCATCCCCCCTTTTTATTTCAGTGGATGGCAAATTTTGGCAAGAAGTTAGTTAAGGAAGCAGCCATGGCTAGGGATCAGAGGATCCCTATTTTGTTATTTTTAGTAGCCACATTATTTTTTGGCTTCTATACTACATGCTAAGTAATGATTCTATTATTTCTGAAGGCTAGCATGATCAGTAAAGAGTGGGAAGTAAAGATGATTCTCATTCAGTAGTCATCTTGACAAAACCCAAAGGCCTAGGTTGGTGCATATTTTTCAGAGTTGATTTTGTCATTAATGGGGTAGTCTTAGTAGTTGTACACACAAAAAATCACTGGTAGAGTTGAGTCAGCAAAAATTTGTAACAGAAAGGAGCCTACAGGAGAATATTTGATCTACATGATGTTCTGTTAATCATTCTTCTTCTTTTTTTTTTTATAAACTTGTGATATCTTTTTTAAGGGACACTTGTTAGTTCTCTACACCTGAAGCTTGTTGCATCTCATAGTATTTAAGTGAGATCCCAGGGCTAGAGAAAGGGTTGTTGGTTGGTTTTCAATTTCTAGTTCTTGGAGCTCTGCTCAACTTGTGAAAGTCACACAGCCAACATATCTTTATGAATAGCATATGGATTTCATAGATAGTTCATATATAGTAGTGTGATCTTGTATCTTGTTTTATGCATTCCTAATGTACTTATTTCAATGAGATAAATACAATGTGTAGAAGGTTTTAAATTTCAATATAATTATGTCTCCTTTCTTGTTGAATTTGTAATTTTTTATGTTCAAGAACAAAGAGCTTGAACCTATTTGCAATTTCTCGATTGTATGTTTGAAGTTTTCTTGCCTTTGACTCAAGGAGTCATATAATTGCTTGTGTTTTTAGACAAGGTTGCAGATTCGTTAAGAAGGATGTGTGAAAATATGGGATATTGTTGTCTAATTCATAAAGTGATTAGACTGAACATGAATTTCTCAACATATGCCATATGTTGATTAATGTTCAAGGATGCATAATTCTGAAGTATAAGATTTCCCTAATGAATAAGGCACTAGTCATTTGTAGGATCATTAAGTTTTTGTTGCATATTGGAAATGTTGTATTTTCTCAATATAAGTCAATCATTTTTCCTTCATGTTGAAGTGGACATAAAATTTTAAACCCTCACTTAGTTTATGAATAATATAGGTTTGCACCTAGCTATTGTAGAATATGTGTTGTTTCATAAGCCATTAGGAGATATTAGGAGTCTTATCTACTATCATAAATCCTGATTATGTTTATTACATTGGTTCCATATGTCAGATCTAAAGAGGTTCACCCACCTAGGTTTTGCAGAGCCTGAAGTAGAAGAAGGGTCATACCTTATAGTTTGCCCTATGTTTGAAATGATATGTTGATAATGGGAGTTAGCTGCCCCTAGGTGTGTCATATTCTCTTGGGGATAATTGAAAACCCTATAGTATTTTCAAACAAAATGGTGACTCTGCTGGGGAACTGTATTGAATATGAGTAGTAGACAAACCTTGAGAATTTGAAGAAGTTTCAATACAACAAGAAAGATGTGCTACATAAGTAGGGATGTGTGAGGTGTTCCTTGTTTCCTTGCTAAAGTTTCATGCACCCCAATAAGTTTTATCCATTTGCAACAGTAACTTAAAGGTTGAGTTCAGATTGTGTTGTTACTAAGTTTTATTTCTAGTCAATTCATCTAGTTGTTGTTTTCAAAAGTGCTATTGCAATTTTAGAGTCAGAGGTGATCAAAATTTTCTCTCTCTTCAAGGTTTTTGGTGATTTTAAAAATTTTCAATTTGAATTTTCAGTTCAGATCTATAGTGTTATGAATCATGTTTAAAATCATTCTCACAATAGTGAGTGGTGACTCTATCTAAAGGATCTCTAAATCATTGTAGATCAGTGATGTATAAATTTTTTTCAAGAGTTTTCAGTGGAATCAAGTAGATCTGAAAGTTAGGTGAGTTTGCAAGCAAGAAGAGAGATCTATTATAAGTTTTTGACTAGTAATTCTGTAAGTGTTCTTTGATTTTTTGTTATAAAAGTCTTTGAAATGATAAAAGATGAATCATAGTAGTGATTTCATTTAATTCTCCTCAAGGAGATGGCAACTCTATAAGGTTATGATCAGTGGTGTAAAGAATTCAGATTAACACTAGGCCAATCAGCAGATCAGTTGTTTCAGGCAACAACACTTGAGGTATGTCATTTTCCTGATATTTTCTTGTCATGAAAGAAAGTAAGTTTTACATATGTGTTTTCTATCAAGTGAAGTTTCAGCACTAAGAAGAGGAGAATGGTTTTAAGGTTATACACTTCATTGGATTGAATTTTAGTCAGTTGTTTTTAAGTTTGTGAAGTGTGTTTAAAGTTCATGGGTAGAAGGGTATAGATCTGCTGCTAATTATAAATCAAAAATTATTATAGGTAAATGAGGCTCAATTTTGTTAAGAATGTCAAGATTCATTTCACCTAATATGTAGTCAGTTAATGAAATTCCTAGATCCATTTCTACCAAACGGTATATGCCATTGAATTTCAATGGTATTCATGGTTTCCCAAATGTCATTCCTAATGATCTTAGGAAAATTTTGCCTAAGTTTAGTGGGAGCCATCTTGTTTCAGCTAGTCAGCATGTTCAAGTTTTTAGGGACTTGATGGGTGACTATGAAATTGCTCATGAAGATGTTTAGATGAAGTTGTTTGTTCAGACTTTAGAAGATGATGCTAGGGACTAGTTTTCATTTCACTTTTACCAGCATGTTCAATTTCATCCTGGGATGAGTTATTGTCAGCCTTCATGATGCAGTTTGGGGAAAGAATAAGCATCTCTAATTATTTTGATAAGTTTTTGAATATCCAAGTCAGGAATGGTGAGTTAGTTCCTGAATTTAATATCAGATTTGCTAAGGTTTTAAATGAAATTCTTGAAAGTTACAAACTAGATGATCAAATGTATTTAGTGGTTTATCCCAGTGCATTTGATAGGAAGATGAACTATCTATTGAGAGATAAAGAACCCAAGACTTTGCATTAGGCATTCATGACAGCAATAGAGATTGAGAATAGCATAAAATATGGCTTAACTCAGAGTCACTTTTCTATAAATATTTTCTGGCAAGATGAGATGCAAAGAAAAAATCAATGTCATATAGAATGTTTAATTTCAAATCAGCAAACAAATACCTCTACTATTGTAAATGGTTTTGTTGAAGATTCATAAATAAAAACATGTGAACATGAAATCTCTTTGTTGCAAAGAAGAAATGATTCCATTCATGCTCAATTGAATGCACATGTCTATGGTGTTACAATAGTGAATGAGAGAGTTGATTCATTTGATGAGTTATGCATGCAAGATATAAATCCAGTCATTCATTTTCCCATTTATGATTTACATTATGTTAAAAATATAATGAATCAGGAATAGGAAATGTATTTATCTCAGTATGAGGATGAAGAACCTAGAAGTGATGCATCAAGTGATAAAGATGAAATTTCTGATCTGACATATTGTGAAGAAGCATCATGTGAAGACAATGGCGGGACTTGTTGCTCAAGTCAACAAGAGGATTGTGATAGTACATATGTGTCTTCATGTGAATCAGATGTAGACTGGGAAGGAGAAAGTAATGACAGAACTGAGTACTCTTTTTCTAGTAAAGGTATGAATACTATTTCTAAATCTAAAAGTCAGTGTCCATTTCAAAATTGTGTAAATCAGTTTGAGATTGAAAGTTATGAAGAAAATGTATCTACACAATATGAAGACAAAGAGGTTATCTATAAGGACATATTATCTAATTGTGTGGAAAAATGTCTTGAAGATGTGTATGGTAATGATCAATAAATGAGTGATCCTAAGATTAATGCATCAACACCTATTAGTCAGATAAATGATGATTTTCTTGCAAGACATTTGAATCACCTACATGAAGAGAATGAAAGTAACTTTGATTTATATTCTGCATGCTTCTTTGATGGAGTTGGTGGTGTGTCCTCTTGTGATGATTCTATTTTTTCTTTTTCATATGCTAAAAGTGTCCATGACTATGATGTTAGAGATGGTTTTAAAGTTTTTACTAATCCATTATATGGTGAGGAGTTTGACATTGATCATCACATCACTTGTCCTGATGTCTACAAAGGCACTTTGCATGGAGTTATTAATCCTCTTTTTCAAGAACACGTGGAAGTTTTAGATTTAGAAGAGAATAAGTTTAATGATGATACTTTGTCTTACTATTGTAAGAGGTTAGACCATTCTTCTTCCAAATATGACAGTGAATATGATTATGATATTGCATCTGATTATGATAACAAGTTGTTTGATGAGACAGTTATTGAAAATCTGCCTATACCTTGCAATGATTTTTATGATGAATATTTTAATGTGGTGACTAATCCACTTGCTGATTTTAGAGAATCATTTGAAGATGCCAGATTAGTTTTAGATATTGATATTGATTATATGTGTGAGTACAAATCAGATTATTCATTTGATTCCTATCTGGTTATACAAAAGGATACACATTTTGAAGGTATGAGTGGTCTTTTCCCCCAAGTTGAATATGAAGCCTTCATATTCGAGAATGATAGCATGCATGAGCCATTAAATGAAGAGAGTTTTCAATTTCAGTCTAATATGTTTAAGCACGCTGATCAGTATTTTCATAATGAGCTAATGGTTGAAGATGAAGTAAGTTTTTATATGCATTATGAAAGTAAGAGTGATGATTTTGTTTTGCCAAGTGATTTGTTATATGATGATAATGTGATTGGTGAAATTGATAGGAGAAGAAAATTCAGTTTAGCTCATGAAAGTTTAGATGAGAATCATGTTTATGACAGAGGTAAACAATTTTGCTAAATTTCGGTGGCCCGGGGCCATCATATGTACATAATCTTGGCAGTAGTTGTTGTTCCCTTGCTTTCAATAAGTTGTTCAAGAAAAGTTTTGAAATTTTTGGAGTGGTCTACTTCTTCCAGAGATCTGATATCTTTCCATGCCCACAAGGGGTATGCATCCCCAGACAGAGCCACTATTGGTACAAAAAATTACATGCTTCATTTTTAATCCTATTTCAGATTTTGATAAATCAAGCCTCATAAATGCTTGTGTAATCGACTATGCCTTTAAAACCCTTAAGTTGTTCAATGTTTCTGACACCTTTCATTCAATTTTCCTAAACGTTCCATGATGATAATTTTTCATTCTGAGTTATCTGACAAAGTCTTATTTTGAACCAATCCTAAATCTGCTTTCTACCCCAATTAATATGCAGAATCTAGTTAAGAACCTATTACTTTATGCAAATTTACCACATATTTTGAAATCCTTTAGCCCCTTCTCATTTTCTTGCTTAGGCCATGCCTTTTAAACCTTAGGAAAGTATGAAATAATGTTGTGATTAAATATATTTTAAGTTTAAGGTAATCATGGTTTATGTGGTTTTAAATCTAAAAGAGTTTCATTTCAAACTTACCATGCAAGTCTCAGCAACCATTGATCTTGTTCAGGTCAATGGACCCTCCATTCTCGCATTTTCAAAATGCAAGGCCATTACAAAATGTGGGGAAGTGCGAAGAGGGCATGTAGCATAGTGTGATTATGTGGGTCTAAAATAATTCGAAGGTTGACTCATTGATGATCTTGGGTAGTTCAATGGATGTCGCTTGCCTGCAAGATGCAGATCAGCATGGTTTAAACAAAGTGGGGAAGTACATAAGTGACATCTATCCCTTGTCAAGACACAAGGGGTATTCACACGAGTGAAGAGGACAAGTCATGAACATCATTGATCTGTGAGAGATCGATGGATGAAGCATACCCGCATTTTAAAGATGCACAATAGATAAATATTGTGAGAATGCCTCTTTGCGACATGTGGCACAGTGGGACCAAGTGTGGAGGTGACGATGTCATGGGTGCAAAATTTTTTAATGTTGCAGTCAGGTTTGTTAGAGCACGTACATTAAAAGGTGATTTCTAATTGGTCAGGATCATTTTAGTGGGCCACCAAATATTGAAAGCTTGAATCACCGTAGATTTAAGCCAGCATCAAGGGCTAGCATTTGCCCGCATTTTTTAATCTCAATATGTTTTTAATATTGTAGGTGAACAGGTTCTGGACACATATTGTGATTGACCAAGTCATGCCATTTTGAAATGCCATGTGTTTTGTGATAAAGGAATAGTGCAATGGTTATTGAAGAGTTTTCCATTAGCCATTGATCTTCTTTAGATTGACGAAGGGCGTTGGCTCACTTTATCAACATGTAGGGAAATTAAGGAAAGTGAGAGTGCATCATAAAATCATGTGTCCCTAATGATATCAAGTCCTACCTTATGAGCTTACACAGATCTTTCTTGACTATTGATCTTAGTCAAATTAACGGCCAACACATTTGTGCTTTTTGAAGATGCATGAAAGATAAGAAATGCAACAATGCGTAAGCCTGACACGTGGGGCGGACTCAGGTCATTGATTCAATTCAGATCTACGGCTCTTGCATATTTGCATTTTTTAGAAGAAAGAAGCACCAACTAAAAGATGAATTGCACACATGGCTAATTATGATTGGGTTATTTTAGACCAGCTTGTCTAGTGGATTTCAAAGTCATCATGTTCACAGCTTTGACTTGTAAGATCTTCAAGATCGACGGTGCATATTTTACTATTGAAGGTGGTGTCATTTGGCATATTAATAAGATTTGAAAACCTTTGCATGTGAAAGTGAAGAATAGAGTGTAACAGGTAAGATTTTCCTAATTTCAACTTGTGCGAGCAGAAATTCACGAGTCACCTCTAAACAGAAATAATTAATGCTGGGATTGAGATAAATTTGGCATGAGTGTCAAGTAGTTGGCTCAAGGATAAAGTGCAAAGTTACAAAGATAAAAAGAAAAGGCTCCAGGTAAGTTTGTATACAATAGTCTCTGCATTTCTTAGTCTTGGTGATTTATTCAAAATATGATTCTAAAGATTTCACTAAGTCTGACGGTATGGATAGTGGAAGGATTGCTTGTTAAGAGTAACTGGTTCTAGGGCACTGATAGTTTGAAAAATGATTTATTTATTTTCAAAGGATGGTTTGCAAGAAGAAAATGGTTAGCTTCATATGCCTATGTATGGTTTTTTGATAGAGGAAAGCTAGTAATCAAGTGTTGTAGTCAAGTCACCAAGCTAGTAAGAAGAACAAGGAATAGACTTGGTAAGCTAACAACCTTTTTAGCAGTAACATCACTTTTAAAGAAAATTTCAAAACATCTTAGTTTAATGCCAAGGTAGTAGAAATATTTGAGACCCTGTGCATAGTTTTGGAAGAGGGTGAAGAAGATTTTATACCCTTGGGTATAGTCTTTTTCATTTTTTTTGCACGTCCCCCCTTTTTGTGTCAATGGATGGAAAATTTTGGTAGGAAGTTGGTTAAGGAAGCAGACATGGTTGGGGATCAGAGGATCCCTATTTTTTAATTTTTAATAGCCACATTGTTTTTTGGCTTATGTACTACATGCTAAGTAATGATTCTATTATTTCTGAAGGCTAGCCTGATTAGTAAAGAGTGGGAAGTAAAAACGATTCTCATTCAATAGTCATCTTGACAAAACCCACGGGCCTAGGTTGGTGCATATTTTTTAGAGTTGATTTTTTCATTAATGGGGCGGTCTTAGCAGTTTCGCACACAACAAATTAGTGGTAGAGCTAAGTCAGCAAAAAGTTGTAACAGAAAGGAGCCTACAGGAGAATATTTGATCTACATGACATTCTATTAATCATTCTTCTTCTTTTTTTGTTATAAACTTGTGATATCTTTTGTAAGGGACACTTGTCAGTTCTCTACACCTGAAGCTTGTTGCATCTCACAACATTTAAGTGAGATCCTAGGGCTAGAGAAAGGGTTGTTGGTTGGTTTTCAATTTCTAGTTCTTGGAGCTCTGCTCAGGTTGTGAAAGCCACACACCCAACATATCTTGTATGAACAACATATGGATTTCATAGATATTTTTGATACAGTAGTGTGATCTTGTATCTTGTTTTATGCATTCCTAATGTACTTATTTCAAGGAGATAAATACAATGTGCAGAAGGTTTTTAATTTCAATATATTTCTATCTCCTTTCTTGTTGAATTTGTAATTTTTTATGTTCAAGAACAAAGAGCTTGAACCTATTTGCAATTGCCCGGTTGTATGTTTGAAGTTTGCTTGCCTTTGACTCAAGGAGTCATATAATTTCTTGTCATTTCAGACAAGGTTGCAGATTCATTAAGAAGGATGTGTGAAAATATGGGGTTATATGGGATATTTTTGTCTAATTCATAAAGTGAATAGACTAAACGTGAATGTCTCAACATATGCCATATGTTAATTAATGTTCAAGGATGCATAATTTTGAAGTATAAGATTACCCTAATGGATAAGGCACTGGTCATTTGTAGGATCATTAAGTTTTTGCTGCATATTGGATATGTTGTCTTTTCTCAATATAAGTCAATCATTTTCCCTTCATGTTGAAGTGGACATAAAATTTTAAACCCTCACTCAGTTTATGAATAATATAGGTTTGCACCTAGCTATTGTAGAATCTGTGTTGTTTCATAACCAATTAGGAGATATTAGGGGTTTTATCTACTATCATAGATCCTAATTATGTTTATTACACTGGTTCCATATGTCAAATCTAAAGAGGTTCACCTGCTTAGGTTTTGCAGAGCTTGAAGTAGAAGAAGGGTCATGCCTTATAGTTGGCCCTGTGTTTGAAATGATATGTTGATAATGGGAGTTAGCTTCCCCTAGGTGTGTAATATTATCATGGGGATAATTGAAAACCCTCTAGCATTTTTGAACACCAACATTTTCTTTGTCAGATCTTTAGAATACATGAATATAGAGTGATCTATGTTTCTTTTGAAGGTCATTCTGAGTCTATTGTAAATTGTATACAATTTTTAAAGAAAAGTGAATAAAAATTATGAACTATCCCCATATCAGTTCTTTCTAAACTTTGTCTCCTTTTGATTACTTGGTTATCTTGATGTTGTATAAGTAAAGGCTTGTGTAATTGAATGCAATCCAATTAGGTTGTATATCTATTTATCACTGTTGTTAATTCAATAGATTAAGTAAAAGCTTTGATGAATGTGATAAGGTTGCTGTAGTAGTGGAAAGGGTTTTGAATGATGAATTTTGATCAGAATTGCTGATAAAATTTGTTGTAAGGAAACAAATTAGATCTAAGAATTTGCTGTGGACTCTGAACCCCAACGGATTAGGCACTGATTAGATTTGATCTAGCTGAAAGAGAAATGTGTCACAAATGGTTGTAAAAAATGTAGAATTATAATCAATGTTTACTTTTATTTCTTGTAGATCCTCAAAGTTGGCAAGTACATGTTTGCGTGGAATGTTTTAGCTTCAATTAGCCACTATTGTTGAGAAAACCTACAGATCTATAGACAAATTTTGGCCATATCTATCATATGGGATGTGTTTAGCAAATTGTCATGAATTTTACATGTATTTGAGGATTTGAGATGAGAATTAGAATGAAACTAAAATAATCCTCATACAGTGTCTCCCAGTCTTTAATCATCCCTTGGTATACCCACCTTAGTTTTGCAGAGCCAGTAGAGTAGAAAACCACCCTTGGTTTTGTTGAGGTCGGGCCCAAATGGTTTGCACATACAATTTTTAATAAGAAATGGCTATTCTTTAGATTGTGTGAGTAATGTCATTTTAGTATTGAGCATTTTGTTGCTTAGTAGTTTTAGAAAAAAAACACCAACAAAAGCATCCTAGAGGCCTTTATAAATAGTCTCTCCTAGTGTATTTTTATACAGCAATTTCATTTGTCATTGTTGGAATATAATTTCTCTCACACCATTGAGATTCTCCAAGCCCTACCTTTCTTTCTTTGGTTTCTCTTTAGAAGGTTATATGCATGCAGATGGTTTTGGCAATCTATGAAGTTGGCTTTCACAACTTCTACATTGTATTAGAGCATCCTTATTGCTTCGTGGTTTAAATATTTTTAAAGCTACAATTTAGAGACACAAGCCCTATCTTGTTCAAGGTTTTTTTCTTTAATTAGGAGGACGTGCATTTTTTTAGGGCACTTTGTGCTAAAATGGACACTTACATCATGCTCAGAATGCCTAATACAATCAGAATTCATATAAAATTTTCAACTTTTGGACACTATAGCTTTAGGGAAAAAAAATTGGCCTCCTAGAGGGCAGTATGGATAGAAATTGAAAAAAATTGAAAAGTTAAAAAAAAAGGATATGCTCAAGCTGCTCTACCCAGTGGCCACAACTCCACCACCCTGATGCCTCTGCAATGCCACCTACAGTGGGCCTAGGCTTAGCCATAGTGGGCCACATAACTATGGCATAGCCTACACCTAGCCACCATCGATGGACTACCTTCCAGCCATCGCCACCTAGCCAAGGCAATGCCTACTTGCCACCATCTCTAGTGGCACCACTCTAAGCACCACTCACCCAACGCTAATGCTAGAATCTGGTCACTAACATCATCTTTATGAAAAGTGATGTCATTTTGAGACTAGTGAAGTCATTTTCCTAGTTGCACACATCATCATTCTAGCCAGAATCTTCTACACATGTTGATGTCATTTTCTAGTGAGGTGATGTCATTTTCTAGCTACTGACATCAACATTCTAGTAGCCAAAAAATTTTAGGAGACAGTCAGTTGAAGGTCATACAGCCGTCAATTTTTTTGTAGTGATTGTAATTTTCCAGTGAGCTTTACTTTGAAGTAGTAGTTGGTTTTTTGGCCATAACTTGAGCATATGGATGCCTTTTTTCAATTCAAAAGAACTAACAAAAATCTAGTTTTGAGATGAAGACAATGATGATAGTTTTATTTTATTCTAGGTTTTTTTGGACTCTCATTTTTGGTGTTGACATAGAGGCTTATGTTTCCTCATCCTCTACATTTGGAATCCAAGTTCTTTCCTCAATTTTTGTACTTTCCATAGTTGTTTCTTTGGTATTTTGAGAGATATCTTTATATGTTGTTGGGGGAGGGGGGTATTTTCTTTTCTCTAATTTACTTCAAACTAGAACCTTCTGCTTCTATCTTCTTCTCTCAATGTTGGACCCTTTTGTGACCCGACTCATGCCACACAACTATCACACCTAGAAAGCACAAATGAAAAGGCTTCTTATGTCATAAGGCCTATGGTCATGTTTGGATGAGAACCAACCTATTCTATAACACACTTTTGAGGTTCTTCAACATAGAAACAAAATGGATGAAGCCATTGGATTGATTGCCCTAAACATCTTAGATAGTCTTCTATTTCACATGGATGGTTTGACTACTCCTCGAGCTATTTGGACCAAGTTTCACAACTTGTTTGGCATAGTGAATGAGTTTTGGGCAATACAACTTGATGCAAAGTTGACTTCTTTGATGCCAACTAACTTCCCCACCATTGAGGACTTCTTGATGAAGTTTAAATCTCTACATACAGTTTTGTAGGGATGTGGGAAAAACAAAATAGATTATGAGTGTATTTTTTTTATACTCTCAAAGTTGCAAGGAAAATATCAGATCTTCTATTCAACTTTCTACTCCACTATGGATGCCTTGGGTAACATACATTAGATGCCTTTTTTTGAGACATTTTGTGATTAGTTGACACGATAATAGAAAAAGATCCAACAAGTAAATGCCTTTGGCTCTTCCAACCAAGCATTGGTTACTTAGTCTTCTAAGGGGAAATAAAAAAAGAAATCCAAATCAAAGAAAGATACACCAATTATTGATTCTAAACCTCTAGCTAACCCTCCCAAGGTTAAAGACTCTTCAAAGTCTATTGAGTCTACCTCCAAGACCAAGAAGAAATCAAGTGAGACATACAATTTTTCTAGCAAGGATGGACATCCCATTTCTAGGTGTTGGAAGCATTTGGAGGCTTTAGAGGAAGCCATGAAGGAGAATCACATTTAACCTCCTTAGTTAGGATCCCCCCATTAGGGAAAGATCATGCTCTTATTACTCAAGCTATGACTTCTATGCCTACCTAGATTCTTGATTACAGTGACCCTCACATGGATATGAAAAACACTATGAAGTTGGTCACCTCATTTTCTCCTTGTGCTACCTCATAGATTACCATTGGGAACTCATCACATCTTTCTATTATGGGTTCTGGTTTTGTTTCTCTAGCTAAGGGTTCTTTACAAGATGTTATTTTTGTCCTTGACATTTTGATGAACCTCTTATCCATCTATCAGATTTTCACCCAAGCTCTAGTAAGATAGTTCAGTTCTCACCACATGATGTGGTTATTTTGGACTTACATGATTTTGTGATGATTGTGGCTACTGGGAGTGTTGACTCTGCATCTCACTTCTATAGATTTGATGGATTTAAGGCTTCTAATGACACAGGTTCCTGTCTAGTTTTACATGTAGATTCAATAAGCACACTTTGGCATGAGCATTTTTGCCATGTCAATTACATATATTTTTAGAAGATGAGCACACAAGCACTTGTTCTTAGGCTTCCCCAAATTTCCTATACAAATGATGTTTGTCAGCAGTGTGCACATGGCAAGCAACATAGGGATTCATTTCCACATGGACAAGCCACTCATGCTTTTCAACCTTTAGAGTTGATTCATAGTCACCTCATGTCATTCCATATTCCTTTTTCTAGTGCCAGATATGTGCTTACTTTCATTGATGACTTCTCTAGACACATATGGGTGTAATTTTTTAAGTACAAGTTTAATGTCTTTGATTCATTTCAAGTCTTCAAGACATTTGTAGAGAAGTAGTTTGGTCTTTCTATATATGCATAGATAATGGGGGGAGTATCTGAACAAAGATTTTAGGGATTTTTTCTCTAAACATGGTCTTTGACATCAATTTTTAGTGGCCTACATGCCTCAATAGAATGGTGTGGTTGAGAGAAAGAATAGAAAAATTTGGGAGATAGCTAATTGTATGATTTAGTCCAAGTCCATGGATTTATGTTTTTAGGTAGAGGCAATCAATTGTGCCAACTATATTTAGAATTGGATGCCTCACAAGGTAGTTTGACATATGACTCCTGAGGAGGCTTGGTCTCATGTCAAGCCTAATGTATCTTCATTCTGAGTTTTTGGTAGTGTAGCTCAGGAATTTGTACCTAATGCTCAGAGGAAAGTCATGGAGTAGAAGAGTCGATCGTTCATTATTTTTGGCTACTATGAGGATGTTAAGGCTTACAAGTTGTTTGTTCCTAATTCTAGAGAGGTCATATTTTGATGAGATGTCCAGTTTGATGAGATTTTTCCTACAGTCCATACCTCATGTCCAATGCTTACTTCACTTACCACTACTCCCTCATCTCATCTAATCTCTTTTTTAGATGATGAGGATGATGATCTTGGTGATCCCCATTTACCTTGACTACACAATCCTCCATAGATGGGTAAATAGGCAAGAGCTACAATTGAGGCTACAAGATCTCTAGCTAGTGACCCTTCTAGTTCCTATTGCACTCATTCTCATATTGCATGTTCGAGTCTTCTCAATCATGCTATTTGTGATGTTCCTTAGACATTTTCAGCAGTGATAGGACATCCAAAATGGAACCATTCCATGGTAGAGGAATATTCTTCTTTGATGAAGAATCATACTTGGGATCATTGTCCTCTTCCTAAGGGAGAAAAGCTAGTGCAATGCAAATGGATCTATCTTATAAGTTTACTACTAATGGTTCAACTAAGGATCATCTTATTGTGAAGGGCTTTTTTTATGTTGAGGGTATTGAATACACTAAGAAATTTTCCCCTATCACCAAGATGAACTATATTTGCCTTGTCTTATCCCTTGCAGCTTTACAAGGATGGATCATTTTTCAAATGGATGTAAAGAGTTCCTTCTTGCATCATGATCTCACTAAGGAAATTTACATGAAGCAACCTTTGGGATTTGAATAGGATTCTTCCTTGGTTTTCAAACTTTGATGCTCATTGTATGGTCTCAAACAAGCCCCTCATGCTTGGTATGAGAGATGGACTCCTTTTTTCTTTCTATAGGCTTCACTCACTGCCATTCTAATCCTACAGTGTACATTTAGCATCCTGGAGTTGAGGTTTTGATCCTTGTCCTATATTTTGATGATCTTATTCTCATGGGTAGCTCATTATCTATGCTTTAGGATGTTACGCATGCATTGATGGACTAGTTTGAGATGACTGATCTTGACCTGATTCACTCTTTTCTTGGCCTATAGAATTTTTAGTCCTCTACTAGGATTTTTGTTTATCAATAGAATTATGCACTTGAAATGCTTCAGCACTTTGATATGCTTGATTGAAAGCCTACACCAACACCTTTTCAATTGGGTGTCACCTTGTCTACCTCCTGCTCTTTGCCTTTAGTGAATGCCACTTTGTACGAGCAATTGGTTGGTAGCTTGTTGTACCTAACACACACTCATCCTGATCTCTCTTTTGCACTTGGCCTTGTCTCTTAGTTTTATTAGGAGCCTCATAAGATTCATTGGTAAGCTACCAAGTACATTTTGTGATACATTCAAGGCACACTTATGTATGACATTCATTACACATCAAGTACTACTCACATTGTTGGCTACACTAACTCAGACTAGGCCAATGATGTTGATGATCAAAAGTCTACTTCTAGCTTCTTCTTTTTTCTTAGCTCTGGTCCTATTACATGGTCATGCAAGAAGTATCATGCTCACAAAATTTCATCTAGAGAGGCTGAGTACAGGGTAGAAGTGCTTTCTAGTTAGGAGATTTCATGGCTTTAGTAGTTGATGACCGAGTTTGGTTTTCCTCCCAACCGTCCAACTATTCTATGGTGCAATAATTAGTGTGCTATTCACATATCTTGCAACCTAGTGGAGCATCAACACACCAAACACATTAAGCTACATATGTACTTCATATGTCAACTAATCTAGGATGGCATTATCTCTTTGGAGTACATCCCCACTAACATGCAGGTTGTTGACATATTCACCAAAACCTTTGCATTGCCAATCTACCATTAGTTGTGGTCTATGCTTGGGGTTAGGAAAGTTGTCCTTAGGGAATCTTCTTGAGGCCTTCCTTCCTTCATGTTTTTTCAACATGTTTATTCTTACCTCTTTCTAGAGGAGGGTTTTTCCCATGAGGTTTTCCCTCTTTCCATGATTTCAGAGGTTGTATTTCTTTGCATTTGTACATGGGTACCTAACATGGCCTAGTTGCTAAGACCCATTATGCATTTCATCATAGCTATTATGAGCTTAAGTGCATTCCCCTAAGTTGTAGTTAAGGGGGTGTGTTAGTGTAAATCATTTTTATTTACACTTTACTTAAGTGTACTTAGATAAATGCATTATTTATTAGTTTTTAGTCTAGGAGTAAGCATACTCTTACATGTTGATTTTTTGACAACACATGAGTTTTCACCTACCTTGTCATACTTATCATCTCTTCTACATGGAGGATAATCCACCTTTTTTGGACATATGCTTAGTTGTTATACTTATCTCCTAGCTCTTTCTTGCTCATTTTAGAAGCATCCTAGAGGCCTTTATAAATAGGCTCTCCTAGTGTGTTTCTGTACAAAAATTTCATTTTTTATTGTTGGAATATATTTTCTCACATGCCATTGAGATTATCCAACCCTACCTTTCCTTCTTTGGTTTCTCTTCAGCAAGTTATTTTCATGTATGTGGTCTTGGCGATCTATGAAGTTGGCTTTCAAAACTTATACAATTACCAACTATCCAACTTCTGAAATTATAATTAGTATGAACTTGAGAAATCATTTCTGGTGTAATCCTGTCAATTTCCTCTTTAGAAGGCAGTCTTAAATTGATATGATCAACAACTAAGGATGTAACACATAGCTTGTCTTCATCATAGTTTTCATCATCTACAATTTTTTTTTTATGGTGTAGCTAGTAAATTGCTCTCTGATTAGTAATGTCATTTTCATTTTCCTCTAACTCAAAATCCACATAGTCATCACACATGCTAACCATGTTATAACTTACATCATCATGGCTCTTTTCTTCTTCTTCCTCCTCATTCCAGATACTTTGGTCTATGGAAAATGATTGAGCAACTACACAATAATCTAAGGAGTGAGGTGATTGACATATGATGCACCATGGCACGTCATCATTCATATTGACATAATTTCTTTGCAAAGGATTTGGGTAACCTTATATTTTACACCTTGGGTCTGATTTGGAATTGGTTTACCATGTAATTTTTCATTCTTGATTGTCTATTAAAATGGTTATTATTCATTGGGGCTTCTCACCAATATTAGGTTTATGTGTGGTGAATTTTGGTGGATTCATCTTCTTCAATAAGTCTAGTACCTGATCTACTGTGGCTTCATCATGCTTCTTACTTACAAGAAATTGAAAATTTTCTTTCTTAAATTGTTCTTAGGATTGAACAACTTTAGATCATCTCTCCTGCCTAGTTTTATAGCTACCTTTTTATTGTTTTCAATATTTACCACAGCCTTGTAAGCCTCCCTCAAAGTTTTGGTCTCTTTATCTCTGAACTAATAAGACATTTTATGGTCAAAATAATTGAAATATGTGGTAAGACATACATCCTCATTCAATCTCATAACATGGAATAACTTGTACATTGAAATCAAATGTAGGGTCATTTGGGCCCTTGTTAATATTGTTGAAGTCATTCAACATAAAACCAACATTAGCATTATGTCCATATTATTCCTTAAATAAATTTTTGAAATCACTCCATGAACTAATGATGTCATCAAGAAATCTTCTAAGCCAATTCTTGGCATCCTTAGTTATAGACTGAACAAACAAATTCATGACCACATCCTCATGTTCCACTTGAAAATCATTTAATATAGATATAAAAATTCTCAAATGCTCTTCATTAGTAACAATATTGTTTTCAAAAAACTTGACAAATTTGTCTCTTAGGTCAAATGATATTGCATGTGGAGAACCAAGGATTCCTAAGAATGACATTTGTCTATATTTTTCTAGGTATATGGGCTTCTTCTAAAAACCAATAGCATTTGATGTACTTGCTATAATGGTCTGATTGTGGGCAACATTTTGAGGATGTTTTTCTTGAACATTGGGGATTTGAGTATTGGTGGTGGATGATTAAGTAGGGGTAGATTGAGATATGTTTTGATTAGATACAACTAGTCATAAGGAGATGTAGAAATTTTGGCTTGGTGGACAAATTTGGCCATGAGGCTAAAGTAGAATTCAATTTGATGAATTGAATCTTTCTTGTGGTTTTTGCTTCCTGAGCTTCATTTTCAATCTTCCCAAGCTCTTTGGCAAGACCCTCCTCCTTTTTTTCCTTTTCCAAATCAAGGTCAAGCTTAGACATGGGAAGGTTTATAGATTTACTTGATATAGCTTGAGGCTCATTTATTTGGATTCCTATAGCCTTTCCTTTCCCTTTATCTATGGGTTTCATAGTATGTTCTACTTAATCTATCTAAATAGGCTTGTAAGGTTGGATCTGGGATATGGCAGGTTCTTGCCTTTGGCTTATGAGCTTTTCTTATTCTTGAACCTTGGATCTCAAGCTATCTATATCCAAAAAAATATTATCATGAAGGATAGAAGTCCTTTCTTCTGACTTCTTATTCTGTTCCTTTAAGGCATCCATCCTTTTAAAAATCTCTTTCCACGATGACATTCAAGCTGGCTTGTTCTCTTTCTTTCTCTAAATGAGCATTTTCAGCTTCTTCTTCTACAATCCACTTCTTTAAAAATCTTATTTCTAAGTATACCTCTTTTGGATATATAGAAGTGGCCTCTGAATTAGTAGGATCATTTATATCTATAAGGTTGGTTTCCATATATGGAATTGCTCTGGGATTAAAAGGATTCTCCATTGCACTATTATATCCCAACCTATGATTCATTTCATCTATCACATTTGGTTTATGTAATGCATCTTTCATTGGAGACATATTCTTATCTTGACAAGTCCTTTCAACTTGCAATGGGGTACTAAATATTCATCCTAAAAGCCTTGTGGTTTCTACCATTGGTTGGTATTGAGAGTGTACTTATGTACTACCCTTGGGTTTCCAAGTGGGATTTACTTTTGATTTCCTTTTCTTTTGATTCTTCCTACCACCTTGGGGTAAATTAGTATATAATGGTATATCGATATTGGCTTTTGCATAGGCTCGTGTGCTTTTCCTTTTGTTATCCATTTGTGGGGATTAATTATCAAATAAGCACTAGCTTTAGAACCTCGATTGAGTCACCAGCCTTGTCTAGGGAAAATATAACAATGAAATAGCTTTTGATTTCAAGGGGAAGACACAAGATAATATGAAATAGATTGACACATAGAGGAACTAATCACAAAGAACATAGGATTACAACTCTTACTTGATAGATAAGACACTTCATAAGGGATGTATACATCAATGTACGCCTATGGTACTATAGTTTTTCTTCTTTCTTTTCTAAATTTTCAAGGCTTGTCACTAGAGGGATCCACTAGAACCATGAACAATTATTGAAATGATCTAACAAACATGTATAAAATAAGAGCAAAGAAACTGTAGTACTTCTTACACAGAAACATGTGTTAATGTTGAACAACTCCCCAATAGAGTCACCATTTTATTGGTGTTTTTACACTATTAAGAAACAAAATACTCAATACCAAGATAAAATGATCACAACAACCTATGGATTAGCTAATTCCTACAAATAGTTATATGTGCTTCATATCTGGACCCAACTTCAACAAAATTAGAAGGATTTTCTACTCTTTAAGCTTTACAAAACCAAGGCAGGTGCACCTGAGGGATGAAAGATTTATGACCGGATTAATATTTCACTCATTCCATGACATTCTATAAAAATACACATCGCTTATAATAGATTGTTCACAATTCTTCTTAGTTTAACAAGTTATTATGGGAAATAGTAGCTAACTAAGACTTGAAAGTTAAATGTAAACATGTGCTGACTAGCTTTGACACTCCTTAAACATTAAAGTAAAATTGATTTAATTTAGTTTTAAGCTTGATGCTTTTTCATGATTTTTCCATCTGTAGACTAAACTAATAGATCAATGCCTCATACATTGGGATTTAGAGTCTACCCAATTGCTAGACCTAATTGACTGCATTACAATCAATATTATCAACAATTCTCACTAAAAATCATTCTTATACACATCCTTCCTATTACCATGGAAATCCTATCAACTTCACTAAAGAATTTACTTAATTCATTGAACTAAAAGAAATAGTGAAATGGCATAAAACTTGATTTAATTGCATTCAATTGAATAAGCTTTGCTCATACAATTTCAAGATAACCAGCTAATGAAGATGGAAACAAGATTTAGGAAGAAAAGGTATGGGGATAGTTCATCATTTTATTAATTTTTTTTTGAAAATTATATGACAATTGTGATAGAACTCAAAAATGACTCCAGATAAGACACTAAAATCCCATAACATCAATGTATTCTTAGATATTTGCAGAGAAAATACATCATAAAGTTTGCATCAAGAAACTAGAGTGAACAATACTTAGTAACAATAAAATTGTAAATGACTTTAACCTTTTCTCTAGCCTCAGAATCTCACTTATATAGTTTGAGATGCAACTAGCTTCAAGCATAGAGAATTGACAGTTGTATTTTAGACAAAAGATATTTACATTGTTACTGCCATAAATGACAAAGTTTTGTGCAATATAAAAACTTTATATCATAAAAATTTTGTTGTAGGACCACATTTCATTACACCTTCTAATGCTACAAATTTCATGATTGCCTCTTTCACTATTATAACTCCTCTAAATATGTAGCCATTAGGTCTATTAGCAATGTGTCAGGCTTTGATTTTTGCAAATTTACTTCAACTTGAGGCTTTCTATTTTCATCACCATCCATTGTTAAACAATAATTATACCTATATCCTCAGTTGCCACATCATTAGTTGGGACCACTAGACTTTCCACTGAGGTTAGTTGGTCTTCTTTGTCTTCCTCTACATGAATTGATGTATCCATTATTTGACTCTCATCCTAATACATGTCCTCTTCTTTTATTTCCATTTTCTTTGAATGCACAAGATCATCCATCCTTTTTTTGAAAATTGCATCATCAGGCCAATCAAAGCTCAAGATTTCACATTGCTTCTTACCCACAAAATCCCCTATTTTACTTATTTCAATAAATTCCTCTCTTATGGAATTATAAAATAGTTGTACTTTAATAAATTCTTCATTTTTCATTGCCCATAACAAATGTCCCCTCTCATTAATGACTTCATTCATTCTTTGACATAATAAATCAACGAATTCTTTTCCCCACTCTTCCTTTCCTTTTATGTTATCAATCTTTTAAAGTGCTCTAGGGAATATATCAAAATTTTCACCTAAATACCTATAAAGTCAAATCATTAATATTTTTTGGACTACAACCCTCTTCTCTTCAAACTTAAATAGATTATTAGTTATATCAAAATTATTTTATATCTTTTCATAGGATAAACTAATAATTGAGATACATACAAGGGTGATATCTTTGTCTCTTCCACTCCCATTTTTCACAATAGGCTTAAAACTATCTTCATCACCTCTTATTTCATTCCACATGTCCAAAATTTTCACCAACTACTCATAAAATGCTAACCAGTCAATCTTATATACTAAATATAGGATTGTTTTTCTTAGTTTTTCTTCATACTGATTACTCACTTAAAATGCAAGGCCCACAACTTATTCTTTTCCTTCTCAAACTCCTTATTAGTATAAAACTCTAGCCTTTGTGGAGTGTCAAGAAGCTCTCCAATTGGATTTTATATAAATGGCTCAATTGCAGAGCAAGGATAAACAACTCTAGGCCTACTAGACTCTCCCACTTTTCTCTTTCCCAATTGTTTATCCATCAGAGATATTTGAGTCTCTAGCTATTGTATCATGTTTCCTCTTTCCTCATATGCCTTTAGTATTTCTTCAAACTTGGAATTGAGCTCTAGAAATTTATTTTTCTCTTTTGCAACAATCACCATCCCAAAATCCACCATTTCTTTAGTCATTTTACTTATCTCCTCACTGTCCAATTCACCGGTTTGTATACTGTGAGCATGCATCTATGTTCAGCAGTTGAAATTTCTTGTATCTCAATTTTATCTCTTTTTTCAATAGACCAAATTGCCAAAGCTTGGTGATCATTGCTATACTTTACTCCTCTATGTGCTTGTAAAATTTCCTCCTCATTCTTGTACTAGGCATCCTTTTTTTTCTAATGGAGTCAAAGATCTTGTATTAGAATGGAGTAATATCAAGACTCCTAATTATTTTAATAATTTTCTTGCCCCTTTAGAGGCCAATTGTGCAAACTCATCTATAAAGTGGGCCTTAACCTCTCCATCAATCTCAGAGTCCAATTTATTTTGTTGCTCTACTTTTATTGATTTACTTTTAGCCTCAAAATTGCCAATCTTTCTTCTCCATAAAAATCATGCAAACGACCTAGATTTTACAAAATTTTCATCATCACTAAACTTTTTAGAGGTCCATCCAATTATAGGGTCTATCTCCCTACCTCTAAAATCTAGAATAGTAAGATCCAAAGATGGCACATGAGGCTCCTCACGTACTCCTCCTTGAAAATTAGTATTTATAATCATAATCTTCCCCTCCACTCCAATTTGTTTTAGCTATTCTCTCAAAGATGCCTCATCGTCTATTCTAAGTAGGGTATGGGATGGTGAGTATTCTCCTACTTGAGAGGATGATCCTTGTTCTAGCTTTTTTTTCTTCGAGGCACTTGTGTTAGATGGGCTTTCTAATCCTGGCCTCTAATAAGGAGGGATATATTGTACATTTTGAGCCACAACATATCCATCTTTTCTTTGCAATGTATATTGACCTGGGGTTACAATCATTCTACTATTTAATCTCCTCTCTAGCTCAACAAATTTGTTTCGATGTGTCTTTACCAAAATGTCCTTTTTCTAATTCAAGGTTTGCATTATCCTAGCAAAATTATTCATCAACATGTCCATTTTGGCCCCACAATATTTCTTATCTACTATAGGATTATATGTGGGCTTAAAAGCATTTATAAAGTTAAGGACTTTTCTATAAACTATCCATTTTTCTTTTTTGACTTCCTACTCTTGCAATGAAAACATATTTTTGATGATATCCTCTAGGAAATACATATTTTTTTCTAAACCTTAGATTTTCTCCTTTCTCTAAGAAGCTCATAGAATCCCTCTAGATCAATATAACAAGCATGTTCTTGGGCCATTTGATACTTATAAAAAAAAAATTCCTAAACTTCTCCATCCTTTGTTAACAAATACAATATAATGCACAACAATAACTTTTAGGAAGGATGCACCTTTGGATTTTTCTAGTAAATCCCTTTCATCAATTCTCCCAATCTACCACAACAATTCTAAAATTCTAACCTTAAAGGACACCTATTAGGGAAGCACATGAGATATTTCCAAGAAATTGTAAACTCTAAAAATAGTAGAAATAGGATATGGGATGATATCACCCCAATTATGACTTACCAACAACCCTTTGTCATGATCCTTAGGTCTTATCAATTCTAATTAGTGTTGGGGTATTCTAGGGCTATCCCCTCTTAACAACAATCTAAGTCTTGAAGTGAAATATTTGTCAAATCTGGCGATGCTAGCACCAATAACCTCCCACGTCATGTTTGTGCTCGATAACTAAATTGGGAGTTTGTCTCCATCTCTCTCCAATTCCAATTTCATCTCTTTAGAGGAAAAAGTAACCCATTTATACAAATTCATATACATCAACAAAGAGTACCAAGAAAAAGTCCTATTAACCTTATCTTGTGCTATTCCAATCAACCCATTATGAATCTCCTCAGCTAGAAAAGAAGCAAAATCCAGACTTGAACTCATTCCAAACTGCATAGTTTGAGCTATGATGAGAATATTAGAGCCTTGAATATGATCTTTCTCATCCATTCCAAAGATTTTGTAAAGAGAAAAATATAAGGCTTGTGCCCTAGAATTAAAATACATTTTTAACAAGGGTTCTGGGCTATTCAATGTGACTAGAGGTAATGATCCAATTTTAACAAAATGTTGTTGCAATGGTCCTCCCCTTAGGTATATCCTCTGTGCATCATACCTAGCTTGATATTCTTCGATATCAATTTTCTCATAAAAAACATGGTTAGGGTTAAGCTTGAACACTTCTTTGATAAATTTGGGAAAAACCCTAAATTGGTTATATCCTACATGGTATTTTACAATTCTTGTAATTAGATCATATTTTTTAGCCATGTCTACTAGTAGGTCACTATCAAAGAAAACTCCAAGGAAAATTAGTTTGCCTACATCAAATTCCAAGACATTACTCATTGGGGTATCCAAATTTTGTTTTGCAAACAACTTCTTAAAGAGTTCTAATCCTCTAATAGAAAACTATGCATCCCTCAAGTAATTGGCCTTATCATAAGACCCTCACTGACTAACAACCTAGGCTTTTTGGGCTAAATTATCTACCCTTTTTTATCTCATTTACTGATGGAGGCATGTGTTCAAGTAAATCATCATGCACTACTCTTTTTATGTAATCCACCTTGCTAGAAATATCCTTATGATGAGTCATTTTCTCAACTTAACCCAGCTTAGTTACAATTTTTCAATTTTTAGAAGTTTTAGACAACTTACCCACCTTTTTCTTGCTGATTTTTCTTAGTGAATTACTCTGAAACTCGCTAAAAACCCTGAAATTTTTTATTCTCTATATTTTGAAACACTCATGCTCTAATAATTTTGCAATTTTTGTGGCTCAATAATGGTGAATTTCAAATTATATTATTAGCATTAAGGTCCACAAAGTGGGACTGAATAACATTCATGTTTCTAACAATTGATTTTCATATCATGCCTCAAATTTAAATTTCCTCTATCAATCCTAAATCATAATATAAACTCTTTTTAAAATTGAAAAGCTATTTTAAAACTTTTGAAAACCTAAGATGCATCATGTAGGCGATTCCCCACTTTGACTAAAGTTTAGTCATTTTCATAATGTGGTGAAGTGCTGATTGTCAATCTCCCAAGATTGATGATCATGAAAGATCACTATAACTTTACAATTAAGGCTTTAAAAATGGAGTACCACTGGTACATTCATCTCCAATATGGTGACTATGCATATTGCTTTACCAATTACTACATTCTATTTCATCACATTTTTCCACCTTGGTGTGATTCGACAGTCTTCTTTATGATAGGTCCCACCCTACCACATTCTGTACAGGTGCTTCCCCGCTTTGTTTAAAGTTTAGTCAATTTGACAATGTGGGTAAGCACTACCTTTTGATCTACTCAAGATCAATACTGTTATAAAATCATGCCCTTTTAGGATCCAATTAGACAAACTAACCAATAAATGCATTCCTTTTCTCCACTGTGTCTGACAAATGTTAACTATGCATATTGTACTAATATCTTTTAAAGACTATAGGTTCATGAAATCATCATAGGCTATGTGTATTATAGGTGCTTGCTTGCATTAAATAAGCCTTAAGATTGTTCATATTGCAGTAATACGCCCACCGTTGATCTTCCAACGATCAAAGGCTTAATGATATAACATCAAAAGGTAACCCCACTACTTGGCTTTAACCAATGACATTGTTGGAAAATCAAATGTGCACTAACTCTTACTAACAGCTTTGGAAAAGGTCTAACAAAGTACTAACAAGCTTTGACCTTTTGTGATACAATTAAGACCTAATGTCACCAAGTGCTATGTGGCAATAAGGTACTTGCTAGCTTTCTGTAAATGTTGAGTATATTCATCTTGTAGGCATGTGACCACCATTGGTATTTTCAAGATCAATGGGTAGACCAAATAAACCATCATAGTTAATATGCTTTGTCAAACACTTAATAAGATAACCATAGTTAAGGCATTGAGTATAATGAAAAGTTTTACCTTGCAGAAATAAATAAAACAATTTTGGAAAATAAGAACTTAGGATAAGAGTATGTCACATAATTTTATTTAAAATATTACTTTTGACCACTTTTGAGGGTTTAGGGAAAAATAAACAAGGGTTTATGAAATACCAAAAGATTTTGCCCAAGGTTTTAACAAAATTTCATAAGAATTTTTAAACATAACATTAGGGTTTTTCATTGTAAGGTATAAGAAAATTATAAATGGCAAAAAACCAGGCCAACAATGTCCACTATCATATCAATGTTAAGGAGTAAAAAATCATCCTTCAAACATGCTAAGTTCAAATCTCAAAAATTTATACCAACTTTGATAGATTTTTCATGCTTGAAGACTAGAACAATGTTTGATATCCATTCTATGTAATCAATATCATGGATGAAACCAGCCTTGAGAAGATTTTCCAATTTAGCTTTGACAAGCAATGTGACATGAGGATGCATTTTCCTAAGCTTCTATTTGATTGGTTTAACCCTTGGTGCAATAGATAAGTGATGCATAATGAGACCAGGATCTAATCTTGGCATGTCTAGGTATTTCCACACAAAGTTTATCTTTTTCTCTTGGAAGAAAGAAATGAATTCCTCTTTTTCTTCAAGAGATAGAAATTGTGCAAGATGTATCATGTGAGGCTATTCCTCTATTCCCAAGTTGATTAGCTATGTTGGTTCTATCAACACTAATGATCTTTCCTAAAAATAGCTAGGAAGTGCATCAAATATCTCATTTGCGGGTACCTTAGAGAGGTTTTCACCCTTGGATACATATTTTATTTTTACTTTTTTAGGTTTTTATACTGCAACAATGTGGTTTTCACCATTAGACCTTTTATTTATTTTCTTTTTAATTGTATGATTGAGATATTTGATGTTAGCTTTAGTCATATTGATGCTTTGTTTACTAGTGGAAGATATTACTAGTTTGATAGTATTTAAATAGTAGGCAAGAGTATAGTCATTCTAGAATGTGAGGACTGCACTAGATGCATTTGAATTCTAGTCTATGAACTTAGGATAGGAGAGTGAAAGAGATGTCATGGGTTCAAATGCATTCATGGTATAATCATTAAATTCTTGGATGAGCAATTTGAGACCTAGAGTGGCTTCATCTACAAGTGTTTTTGAATGCCTTTGAGTATTGGCATCATTAAACAAAGAATCAAGGACACTAGTTGGATAGGACCCATCCAACCTAACTCTATATGATTCACCTATTTTGAGGAGTTTTTCATAAAAATGTACTTGATCTATGTCTTTGTCTATAGTTTCTTCTGAGAGAGAGTTTAATTCATACGCTCGAGAATTTTTACTACATGGAGACAGACTATAGAATTCCCCAATAGTGATAGGAATAAATTCTCCCTTGTCATTTGGATTTTTACAAAGGTACTCAATGTGTAAAGCCTAACTAGACTCTCCTTGTTCTCGTTGGGTATGATGTGAACCAGTAATATCCTTAGAAGAATGACTATCACCATCCATGGCATTTACATGTAGTACAAAGTCATTTGGTTCTGCAAAGAATTTAGCTATATCATCAAGAATTGGATAAGGATAAGGATCCTCATCATCAACATTATCTTCATAGTCATTAGACTCAGCTTGTGACTCATGTTTAGATGAACTCTTAGGTTTTGGTATGAATTTTTTACTACTAAGATGGAAGAGAATCTTCTTGAAGCCTATACCAGATGTGTCTTGATTCCTTCTAACTATTTCTTTGACAAGATTAATTAGACCATTTTTGTTACATCCAATAGGACTAGTTCCCTTGTAGCCAAAGTGTTTCATGAGTCAAAGACTGGTACCATACTTCTCAAGAATAATTTTGTGACACTATTCTATGAGGTCAATTGGAGTTTCCTCTTTGTAGATCCATGTACCAATAGCTCTATTTTTAGCTTCTAAAAGTGCACACACTTGACTAGCAAGATTGGGGTTAGTGCTAGTGAGTACAATGGATAGAGTCTCCTATTGATATACGATATTAGGAATTAAGAGGTAGAAATTAATATGGCTTTGGATTCTTTTTCTCTATAAAGCTTCTTTACTATAGTGAGTTGGAATCTCTAGCAAAAGGAGTGTTCTCAGTTAGGTCATTCCTAGAGGTTGGATCACTCTAGCAGGCCCTCTAAGTTTTGACTCAAACTGGTGGTTTGGATCTAAGGGTCTAAGTTTTTGATTTCCCTCAAGGGGAAAGAGCATACTTCTCTACCTCATCACCTCACCCAAACATGAAAGGCATGTTAACAACAAGTTAGCTTAATCGATTTAGACTTGTCCTTTCTCAAGATTTTGATTCCATAAAAGGAAATCATCATCTCTTCATAGAAGATGACTCATACTAGAGAACCACTAAATATCTTGTCTCCCTTAGATGTCATCTTTTAGAGGCTTCTAGGTTTCTAATTTACCCTTGGTCATGACTTCAAATTTCTAAAGAGCATAATCCCCTATTCCCCTATCTTGCACCCTATGAGGTTCACAAGCCCTAATAATGCTATGTGTAAAAAGAAAAAGAAGACATGACATTTAAAGTGGGTTTGAAATTGGTCTTTGAAATGCATTTCTTTGGAAATCATCCTACAATCACAAAGTTAGTACATGTTTCAAGTTGTTTTGATAAAAGTGTCTATGTCAAGCATCCTGCAAACCCTTATTATGGTACAGAAACCCAAAGTCCAAAATAAAATGCTTTAGAGAAAACTCATTAGTCGAATGTAATGTTAAACTAAATTCTAGAAAACTATATTTTGCATGTTGTTGCAAAATTTTGTACAAAATCCTACATAGGACTGCATAAGAAAATGTTGCGCATCACACGAGAAACTGCACAATTCTGCACTTTTTTATGTGAGGAAGTGTAATGAAAGGGGTGAAATCTTCAAATCTTCATGCAAAAATAAGATTTCTCACACAAAAATCTAGAAAACTATATGGCTGAATGTGCTAGATTCATTAAAAGAACATAAAATAGAGTAGATGAGGCCATAAAAAATGATTTCTCGGCCCCATAGTGCGCACCAAAAATGTATATGTCAATTTTGGGGCTCAGATTCACACACACACTTCAACATGATCTTTACCTAAGAGATCATCCTAGAATAAAAAATAAATCGTTCATCTGAGTAATCCAAGAGAGTGACCTATTGCCTTCTAACTAGAAGGATTTTGTCTTTTCTCTTAGATCAAGAAGCAAGTAACTAGACCTTTTAGTGCAAAGGATTTATGAAGTTGTATGATAGTGAAATTAATGTAAAATAAGAATGCAATTTGATGTAGAAGCATCCTAGGTTACCTTGTTATCTTGCTCATTTTTGTTCATTTTGTAAGTCCTTCATGTGCCTAGCAGTCCTTCATGTGCCTAGTAGTTCCTTCATGTTCCTAGCAGTTCCTTCATGTGCCTAGCAGTTATTCATGTGCCTAGTAGTCCTTCATGTGCCTAGCAGTCCTTCATGTGCCTAGCAGTTCTTTCATGTGCCTAGTAGTTACTTCATGTCCCTAGCAGTCCTTCATGTGCCTAGCAGTTTTTCATGTGTTGAATTACTATAGCAATTCCTTCATGTGCCGAGTTACTCAGTGTATGCCGAGTGACTCTTCATGTGCTGAGTTACCCAGTGTATGCTGATTATTTCTTCATGTGTCAAGTTACCTAGTGTATTCCATGTGTCACTATTTGGATTTGATTTTTGCAAGCTAACTTGCAAGATTTATTTCGATTGTGACATTTATGTTAAGATCTTTTCTTGGGATGTGTCCAAACCATTGATGGGTCAGCCTTCCTCTTATGTAATGTTCTAGAATAATCTATAAGCCATTTTGGAAAGTATATATATATTGTTTTTAGGCATTGAGTTAGGTAAGTTTTAAGAAGAAGATGGAAGAGCAGAATTGAAAGTGCAAATTTCTAGTTGGATCTTTGAACATGAATGTATTTTGTAATTAACATTAATTAAGCAGGCCTTATTGTTGTGCATGTATGAACATAATTTGATGAATCAATAAAATTATTCCACTCTTCTTCCTCCTTTGGTTGTTGTTCCTTGTGTTTGCTTCCATTGTGTTAACTCTTGCAGGGTTGTTTGGATAGCTAGGTGAGCCTTTGGCCTTAGTTATTCACCCCTTTGCATGTGTCAGTTGGTATCAGAGTTTGAGATTTTTCCTTTTGAAGATTGGATCATGTAGAACTCTGATTTGGATTTTTTTGTAGTGTGGTAGATTTGTGGATTTGACCTATAACTTGCAGAGGGTTACGATCTTGCTAGAACTTAATTTGTAAGAATGGTTCATGGTACAAGAAATGTTGATGGTACTATATTGGATCAGTTGAGACAAATTATAGCTAGAATAGATGTTGTAGAGATAGCGTAGATGAGAGGAGCACATCCTTATGATGTAAGTGATGATGAAGTAGCAACACTAAACCATAATCTAGAACCTAAAGAAGATCAAGATGAGGAAAGATTGTTGCGAGTGTTGTCTAGGGAAAATTAAAAGCCTATTGTAGAAGAAATGTTGATGATTCTATATTCAATCAGTTGAGACAAATTTTAGCTAGATTAGATTCTATAGAGATAGCCTAGAGGTGAGGAGCACATCTTGATGATGCAAGTGATGATGAAGCAGGAACACCAAACCATAATCCAAAACTTGAAAAAGATCAAGATGAGGATAGATTGTTGCAAGTCTTGTCTAGGGAAAATTAAAAGCCTATTGTAGAAGTTGTTCCTTATGATGGAAAATTGGATGCCAATTTTATGTTGGATGGGATCTCTATTATGGAGAAGTTCTTTGAGTATAAAAACACTCCTAATAACAAAAAGGTGAAGATTGCAGTCACTAGGTTGAAAGATCATGCATAAATATGGTGGGAGCACTTGCAAATTGATAGACAAAGGAGAGGAAAGGAGAAGATCAGAACTTGGCCAAAGATGATGAACAAGGTAAAGAAAAAATTCTTCTCTAATGATTACCAAGTTAGCCTATTGAGAAAGATGAAAAATTTGAAACAAAAGGACATGACTATGAAATAATATACCAAGGAATTCTATAGACTGGACATCAAACTTGGATATGTTGATGATAATGTTGAGAAAATTGCTAGGTACATAAATGGATTGAGGCCTTGAATACAAGATGAAATAAGTTTTGTGAAGTTGGAAAGTGTAGAAGAAGCATACCAATATGCCCTGAAGGCCGAGGAGATCTTGACAAAGAAGCATGAATAAAGGCAAAGAGGTAGAGGTGGTAGATTCTAGAGAGGCAAAGGTAGATCTTATGGTGAAGGTGGAAGATCTAACAGTTCTATTTAGGATAAAGGAAAATATGAATGGAAGAATGATGAAAAAAGAAAGATCGAATGGAAAAGTGGCAATTCTTACTGAGGAGGCACTAGTTCTTACCGAGTAAGAGGTAATTCCTATTCTAGAGGTGGATTTCATGGTGATTGTTTCAGATGTGGTAAAGAGGGACATAGATCTTTTGAATGTAGATCCTATAAAAGTAGGCAAGGTAACAAAAATTTTTTGGTTCAAGAAGATGATGAGGGTTGACCAAGTGGACTTCAGGCTAGAGAAAATTTGATGGTGAGAAGAACCTTATGTAATAAGGGAAGTGATGAGGTACCTATTTTAAGGAGAAGTCTTTTCAAGACAAGATGTAAGATGGCTAAATTTTTTTGCAAAGTAATCATTGCCAATGGAAGTTCTACAAATTTGGCATCAAAAGAGTTGGTTACCAAGTTGCAGCTGCAGAGGCTAAAACATCCCAAACCTTATCATGTTTCATGGATCAAAGATGAAAATAAGATATTGGTAAGTGAGAAATGCCTTGTGAAGTTCAAAATTTGACATTACTTTGATGAAGTTTTATGTGATATTATTCCCATGGATTGTTGTCATATTTTGTTTGCTAGACCTTGGCAATATGATAGATATATTGTGCATGATGGAAGATTGAATCAATATACTCTTTGGGTAAATGGGAAGAAAAAAACATTGTTGCCTATGATTGAAAGTCCAGATGAGGTTAATTATATTGCTATACAAATTTTCATGGTTAATGGGAAACAATTTGAAAAGGAATCAAGTATGTTTTGCCATATTTCCTAGAGGACTGAGTGTTGGTAGTAATGGCCAAGCAGTAGAAGCTAGTAATGACAAAGTGACAACAGATAGTGATAGTTGAGTACTAGTAGAAATTACAAAATTGCTAAACAAGTATAAAGACATTATTATTGATGATATTCCTGATGGTTAACCTCTAGTAAGAAGCATAAGTCATTGTATCGATCTAATTCTTGGAGCTAGTTTTCCAAATAAAGCAACATATAGATTGACACCTATAGAGAATGAAGAACTTAATAGACAAGTGCATGAGTTGTTCTAGAAAGGTTTGATTAGAGAGATCTTGAGTCCATGTGTTGCACCTACTATATTAGCACCCAAAAAGAATGGATACTAGAGAATGTGTACTAATTCCAAAGCCATTAAAAAGATAATAGTGAAATATAGGTTTCCTATTCCAAGGGTGGATGACATAATGGATTGTTTGAGTGGAGCAAAGTGTTTTACCAAGATTAATTTGAAGAGTGGCTATCATCAGATGAAAATTAGAGAAGGTGATGAATGGAAGACTACTTTAAAGACAAAGGATGGTTTTTATGAATGGTTGGTTATGCCTTCTAGTTTGACTAATGAACCTAGTACTTTCACGAGGTTGATGAATGAAGTTCTAAAAAGATTTTTGGGTAACTTTGTGATTGTTTATTTGGATGATGTTTTGATATTTAGTAAGACTAAGGAAGAAAATCTTGAGAATATTAGACAAGTATTGTAGAGGTTGAGAGAGGAAAAGTTGCTGATTAATCTAAAAAAGTATTCTTTTATGCAAGAGGAGATTGTGTATTTGAGATTTGTAATTTCAGCTGATGGATTGAAGATGGACCCTAAGAAGGTTAAAGTGATTTTGGAATGGCCTACACCTAAGAATGTGGGTGAGGTAAGATCATTTAATGGTTTGGATAGTTTTTACAAAAAGCTTATAAAGAATTTTAGTACTGTTTGTAATGCTATGACTGAGACAATGAGGGGAGATAAAAAAGAATTCAAGTGGACACATGGAGCTGATAAGAGTTTTGAGACTTTGAAACAAAAGGTTGCTAAATTACATGTATTAGCTTTACTTGATTTTAGAAAAGTATTTGAGTTGAATGTGATGCAAGCAGTAATGCAATCAGACTGTATTAAGTCAACAAGGTAAACCTATTGCTTTCTTTAGTGAAAATTTGAATGATGCCAAAGGGAATTATTTTGTGTATGATCAAGAATTTTATACCATTGTTCAAGCATTGAAGAAGTGGATAGATTATTTGATTCCTAAGGAGTTTGTGTTGTATACTAATCATAAAGCTTTACAATACTTGAGAAGTCAACATAAATTGAATCAGAGACATATGAAGTGGGTTGAGTACTTGCAAAGTTTTACATTTGTGATCAAGCATAAGAGTGGAGTTACTAATAGAGTTGCTAATGCATTGAGTAGGAGATGTTCCTTGTTGATAGAAATGAAGGTTGAAGTTCTTGTTTCTGATGAAATGAAAGAGTTGTATGATGTTGATCCTAATTTTTTTGAGGCATGGAGAGTGTGCAGAGCACCAAATCTGATAGATCACATAAGTATGATGAATATTTCATTCAACAAGGTATGTTGTTCAAAAGTATTCAATTGTGTATTCCTAGAAGTTCTATGAGGTTGAATTTGATTAAAGAAAAGCATAGTGGTGGATTAGTTGGACATTTTGGAATTGATAAGACATTGAGTTTTTTGAAAGAGAATTATTATTGGCCACAAATGTATAAGGATATTCAAAAATATGTGAAGAGTCATGGAGTTTGTCAAGTTGCAAAAGGGGTGAGACAAAATACTAGTTTGTATACACCTATTACTATTCCTAAGAAACCTTTGATTGACAACAGTATTGATTTTATTCTTGGATTGCCTAAGACAGTGAAAGGGTATGATTCCATATTTTTTGTAGTGGATAGATTTTATAAGATGGCTCATTTCATACCATGTAAGAAGACATTAGATGATGAGCATGCCACTGAACTTTTCTTTAAGGAGATTGTGAGATTGCATGGATTACCAAGAAGTATTATTTTTGATAGAGATAGTAAGTTTGTTAGTTATTTTAAGAATACTTTTTGGAAGAATATGGGTACTAAATTAAAGTTTAGTTCTACATTCCATCGATAGACAGAGGTTGTGAATAGATGCTTGGGTAATTTGCTAAGATGTTTAGTTGGGAATAAGCCAACTAACTAGGAGATGGTATTGGCACAAGCTGAATTTGCATATAATAATTATGTGAATAGGAGTATAGAGAAAACACCTTTCAATATTGTTACTGGAATACATCCTAGAGGTGTATCAGACTTGAGAGATGTTGCTAGTGAAGAAAAGAGAAGCACTGTAGGAGAAGAATTTGCCGATTTTATGGAGTCTTTGCATAAGGAGGTGAAGTTGAGGTTTGAACAAAGTAATCAAAAGTATAAGGAGAATGCTGATCTATCTAGAAGAAACCATGAATTTCAAGTTGGTGATGAGGTGATGGTTCATTTTAAGAAAGGAAGATTCTTGGTTGGAACATACAGTAAGTTGAAGATGAAGAAATTTGGACCTTGTATGATCTTGAAGAAGTTTGACAGTGGTAATGATTATAAATTTGAGTTACCTAATGATATGGATATATCTCCTATATTCAATATTGATGATTTGTATAAGTATCATGAGTGAGAGGATGAAGTTGTTGTATTAGATGATTATCCTGAGAAGTAGATTGAAGAAGTTGAATAGATAATGGATCAGAGAGTTGGCAAGAGCACACAAGGAACATATTACTATGAATATTTGGTGAAGTGGAAGAATAGATCTATTGAAGATCCTTCATGGATTTCTCAATTTGAGGTGGATTCAACTTAGGTTGTAACATCCCAATGATTTAGCAGAATCATTTCTTTCAACCCCAGTTGTCTAATGTAGGAGCATCCTAGGTTGCCTTGTTATCCTTCTTATTTTTGTTCATTCTATAAGTCCTTCATGTGCCTAGTAGTCCTTCATGTGCCTAGTAGTTCCTTCATGAGCCTAGCAGTTCCTTCATGTGCCTAGCAGTCTAGTTACTTCATGTGCCTATCAGTCTAGTTCCCTCATGTGCCTAGTAGTTCCTTCATGTGCCTAGTAGTCCTTCATGTGCCTAGCAGTCCTTCATGTGCCAAGTTACCATAGCAATTCCTTCATGTGTGAAGTTACCCAATGTATGCCAAGTGAATCTTCATGTGTAAGTTACCTAGTGTATGTTAAGTGTTTCTCCATGTGTTGAGTTACCCAATGTATGCCGAGTGTTAGTATTTGGACATGATTTCTATCAGCCAACTTGCGAGATTTATTTTGATTGTGATATTTATGTTAAGATATTTTCTTGGGATGTGTCTAGATTGTTGTTGGGTTGGGCTTCCTCTTATGTAATGTTTTAGAATAATCTATAAGCCATTTTGGGAAGTATAAATAGAGTGTTTAGGCTTAGAGTTAGGCAATTTTTAAGAAGAAGATGGAAGAGTAGAATTTAAAGTGTGAATTTCTAGTTGGATCTTTGAACATGAATGTATTTTGTAATTGGCCATAACCAAGAAGGCCTTATAGATGGGCATGCATGAAGATATTTTGATGAATCAATAAAAGTATTTCACTCTTCTTCCTCCTTTGGTTGATGTTCATTGTGTTTTCTTTCATTGTGTTAACTCTTGCAAGGTGGTTTGGATATCTGGGTGAACCTTTGGTCCTAGTTATTCACCCCTTTGCCTACATCACAATTTAATCTAATAAAAGTTAAAAGAAAATTAAGCTATATGAGTGAATTTTAATCTATATGATATTAATACTAATCAAAGAAAATCTATGAAAATATTAAGCAAGAAAGTATTTCGATAGTAATTCAATGCAATTCAATTCCCCCTTCTTAATGAGGAATTAGAAGCCTCTTAATAAGAATTCCTGAAATCGATCAAGGGTTGAGATCAACTTGAATGAATGATTAGGATCAAAGCTGAGATCTAGTCAAGATGGAAGATTCCCACTATAGGTGAGGTTAACTAACTTAGATCCTAAGTATAATGAACAATTAACTAAAATTCACCTGATGGTGAGAATAAGTTGATTAGGTTAATTCCAATTCTAGAGATAGATCACTTAGAATTCCCATTCCTAAAGTTAAGAGAAGGTTTTGGAAGGCTATTTTAATTTAATAAAATGAGATATGACCCCATAAATGCATATTTTAATTAATTGAGTAACTAAACCCAATAATTCAGATAAGAACAACATTAAATAAAATAAATTTAATTCATTTTCACATTAGATTTAAGAGATAATTTAATTAAACCAAAGTATGAGCACTTTAAATTAAATTAAATGTAATCAATAGGTTTAATGTAGCTAATCTGAGTCAATACTTAGGAAATAAATAGAGAATCTGGTTAATGTAGATTAGGGTTTTCTACATCTAACAATTAAGTCAAATAGTGATAATTAGAATAAGAATTTCTTAGTAAAATAGGACTTAGGGTTGATCAAAATAGACTAGAATTAGTTAATATGTCAATGTGCCAATTTTGGGGTATTATAGTTGCAATCTTGGTCTATTTAAGGATTCCCAAGATGTGGAGAAGGGGCTAGCATTTTTTGAAGTCTTATGCAAGATAACATTGTTGAGTTCTCTAAGGAGTCCTTCATGCTTTCCTCAACATATCACTTTATTTTTTACAGTCAATTTGGATGAATATTGTTCAATGGTGTTTGAAATTGAATGAAGGAACAATCTTAGAACCCTTACTATATCTACTTGTTTCTTTAAGTCTCTAATTTATTCATATAGTTTACAAGTCAAGATACTTTGTATCCATTCAAGTTTGTGACATTGTGAATGTTTGAATTTCCTTTAACATCTTGCCTGAATTGCATCCTCCTTGTGAAATTCTTATAAATGAATGATTCTTTGTAATATTAAGTTCTTGTAAACTATTTAGAAGTGTTCATCGAGTCAGACCAACAATATCCTCATCCTACTATTCAGTGTGTCACCCCAATTTATTTTCTTAGAATTTACTTTCCAAGCAATCCTCTATCCTTTTCCCCCTCCAAGTTTAATTTCCTATCTAAAGAAGTAAACAAGGGATACGTCAAGAGGAGATAGCCTATAATTTAAAGATTTTCCTAGCTTAGGTATTTCCTACTACCTAGGAGGGTTTCCATGTCACTTGAAGCTGGCTGAGTTAGAATCTAGTCATAGGTGCAACTTTTAGAGATTAGAATTACAAAATACCTCCTAAGAAATAATAGTTCAAGTGAAATAAACAAATGAAAAATGAGAGAGAGGAAGTGGAATCTACATACCAATAGGCATTTCCATGACATCTATGGCCATGCTACATGTTGAGTGAGTTTTATTGATTTTTTGTTGTGCCAAGATCTCTCTATTTATATACATACATACATAGACATACACATATGTGTGTATCTACACACACACACACACACACACACACACACACACACACACAGATCATAAGGGTACAAAAACGAGATACAAAGATCATAAGGGCATGGAAATGAAATGCAACTATCATAAGAGAACTGCAACAAAATCCTAAATCTCCATTGTTATCAATTAATGTTTAGAGCTCTCCACCCTCTTTTGTACATAGCTCTCCACAATTGATCAAAACAAATGTACAAGTGATTAATGTCATGTTTTTTAATATTTTGTTTATGATCCATAATCTACAATATCTCTTTACATACATACATACATGCATGCATATATATATATATATATATATGTAGACACATATTCATACATACATACATATATACATGCATATATACCTACATACATGAAAATAACCTAAATGATACATTTTCTAGAGACATGGGAGAAGTTACTACTAGATTACAAACTTAATAACATTTTGGAAAATATATTGATGCCAAAATTAATAGCAGCGGTAGATACTTGGGATCCTCACAGGGATACTGTACCAATATATGCATGGTTACATCCTTGGCTTCCTTTGTTGGGTGAGCATATGGAGCCTTTATATCCAACCATTTATTATAAATTGGGGAATATGCTTCATGCTTGACATGCAAGTGATGCATCTACATATCCAATTTTATCACCTTGGAAAATTGTATTGGATCCTACTAAATTGGAACAACTAATTGTTCATTTTGTTGTACCTAATGTGATAATAGTTCTATAGGAATTGGTAATCAACCTAGATAATCAACAACTAGACCCATTTAACCAGGTTATGGCTTGTTTCTTTCTAAAAATATCTACTATGATATGTTTTTGTAAAATTTCTTGTGAACTCTTTCCATTTTTTTTGGTCTACATTTTTTTTGTGCAGGATCTTGAGGTAAGTCCATTTTTTTGGTCTACTATTTGATTCTTGAATAAAAATGCATCTAGATCAATTTTTCTATTGTACCAAGATCTCTCTCTACACACACACACACACACACATGTATATATGTACATAGATACATACATACATACATATATAAATACATATATACATACATACACACAAATTATATATATATATATATTGCATATGCATTTTCTTTACCATTTCTTATAAGACTATTTCAAGGTTGGGAACCACTTCAACATCCTTTGCATTGTTTAGAGGTAATGTCATTATGGTAGAGGCTTCTGCAAGGGAATGAGCCTTATGATTATGGCATTTACACAAAAGCAACTTCTTCAACTTCATACACTCAACTCTTCACTAAAGTTATTCTTCTAGTAGTGAGAATAGCTTCTACAAATTCTTGGGAGCCAAGGGACTGCGAACCTATGCTATGTTTTATGGAGATCTGGAAGAAGTTACTACCAACTTCAATACTTAATTTAACATTCTTAATCACATAGTGATGCCTAAATTAACATCAATATTAGATATTTGGGATCCTTTCAGGGAGATTGTGCCAATACATGCATGGTAACATCCTTGGCTTCCATTAGTGGGTCAGTATATGTGATGCAAGAGCATCATGACATGCAAGGATCCCTAAAGAAGATAAAATAATATGGATCATAGGTAAGGATGAGTTTAAATAAGCCAAAAAGCATGTGTTGATTCCAATCATGGTCTTAGAAGGCTTTAAAGATGATAAAAATGTAATGAATCCTAAAGGGTCTATTAAGGACCTTAGGATGTTTGATAGTGAAATATGGGCATAATGGAATATTCAAGTTAATTGGGTTCTTATGAGTCTTAGAAAGGTTTAGGATTGGATAAATTTTTCTTGAGGACCTAATAGGAAAGTTTAGTGGGTTAATTAGTTGTTTTATTCAATAAATTGTAAGTTGGTAATTTCAAATATTTGAATCACAATGATTAGTTCCATTTTGGGGGGAAATTAGATTTAATGTGTCATAACTAGGCATTGAAACTGATCCAAATCAGTTGGAATAGTTGTAAGGGATGCTATTAAGTCAAGTTTGAGGTATTTTATGGAGAGAGCAATATTGGGATTGATCAATTGTATAGACTATGTAAGGAGAACTAATAACAACTTTATTTTTCAAGCATTTGGTGCATAGTGGCTTGGCATTTAATTGCAAAATATGTAAATCCTAGGTCATAAAGGCTCAAAAAGAGACTAAATGGTCATAAAGACGTAAAATAAATCAAAATAGGATAGATTAGTATTTAGGAATGCTTAATAATACCATCTAAGTCATTTGGAAAGGTTGGAATAGTCTAAATGCTTTTAAAATTCAAAAATTGTAACATTGTTAATTCAAAATTTTGAATTACAATGGTTAGTTGGATTTTGGAGGGCGAAAAGTGTTTTCTTTGTGTTTTAGGCCCTTAATCATTCCTATAATAAGAAAAGGTAGCTAGGATGGTTATAAGGAACATTATATATTGGGGAGAAGTCACTTGTATGGATAGACACCATCATTTGTACACACTATTCACAAATTTGAAAGGAAAGTCTCCATTTTTATGAGCTTACTCTTTGTTTTTGGTGTTTTTTGAAACCAATTGAATCTTGCATGAATAAATGAAATTTTTTATTGTTATATACTCTATTTCATACTTAGTTTAAATATACTCAGTGGTTTTTGCATTCGTAAGTGTTGACTGTGATAGCATTTTTAGATTTTTCTCAAGAAAGTTTGACAAAACTACTAAGAAAATGGTCATTCCATGAATATGTGCTTGGTTCTCATGGAATGAAACTAATTTTCATCTATATTATATTCTACTAATCGATTAAGATGTTGTTGTGAATGAGGGAGATGACTTTTTGGTGATCACTATGCTGTTTGGTAGCATTTTTGCATTGAAATTGCTTGGTATGCTGCAGTAGTAGGAGTCTAGCCTTAAGGATGGATAATTTTTTTTTAATTTTAAATTTCATCTACACATGTCCAAAAGAAGTTTTTACAACCTTTACTTCTTGAATAAAGTGTTGGGAGAGTAGAGATTGACAAAGCCCTAGCTTTTGAGGGTTTGAAGGCATAATTTGGGATTTTTGTGTTTGCTGAGACCATACATTGAAATTGGTTGCATATTCCTCTAATTGAATCCATTTTATTAGACTATAGAAGGTTCTATACTTTGGGGATAATTTTATCATATACTTCCTTTGTAAAGTGACCTCTTTTGTGTGTCTAAAGATAGGGCTATTGTTAAGAACAACCATATTGGTCCAAAAAAAAAACCCTTAAGTTTTATATATGTTATGTATCTCTGAAGAGGGTATCCAAATATGGTTTTTATTTTCTAAATCCTTTTGAAAGCGTTGGAGTCAATAGCTAAAAACCATTGCTTCTATTATGATTTGAGGTTAAGGCCTAGAAAGGCTAGTTTTTGATTTGGAGTGTTCAATTTTTTTGAGAGTCCTAATACTAGTTGGTTCATCTTATATTTGATATTTTAAGCCCATTCAATCAACTTGGAATAGGGCATAGGTCTTGATTAATCATCTTAGGTATTGGAGGCTTTGTAGGTCATTTTCTTACATTGGAATATTGTGAATCTTGTATTTTCCTACTCTTGTTTTTTGGAGATTTATCCCACCACCATCCATTGCATTAAATTGAGTTTGAAGATGCATGAAAGGGAGATATTTAGAAAACTCTACCTTTGAGGGTTTTGGGGAGACTGGTTTGGGGCTTTTGGGGTTACAAAAGGTTTGGAACTAATTCCTTTTCAATTTGAAACATTTACAACATAAGGAGAGACTGTCTAGAGTTTCAAGTCTCAGGAATATAAGAAACTTTTAGTTTCTTTGTTAGATTTCCCTCTTTTCATGTATTTTTGAGCCACATTATGTAAAAGTAGGAAATGGTCCAAAGGAACACATGGAACCATTCTGATATGATTTAATATGCCTTAATGAATATCTGAGTCCACCATTTTTGTTAGGGAGTATTTTGGAAAGCTTGAAAGGAAAGTTCACTTGTATGTCACTACAAGGCTATTGAGAAATCAATTAGACCTCTAGGATAGTTTGAAGGATTTGGGTGTTTGATGTTACTTGAGGAAAAAAAATCATTTGAAACCTTTTGAATCCACCATTGTTTGGCTTAAGACACCAATCCTAATCATTGAGGAGGTGTTGGAGTTATTTGTGTACATTTTCTTTATAGAGGATTTTGGGATCCTTGTACTTCTCTTATAGATTTAAGTGGGATTAACTTGGTTTTGTCTCCTATGTAGCATTTATATGCAACCAATCATTATATGTTGAGAAATGTGCTTCATGCCTTACATGTAAGTAATGCATCTACATATGCAATTTTATCACCTTGGAAAACTATATTTGATCCTATTAGTTGGGAACAACTGATTGTTCATTTTATTGTACCTAATCTAATGATAGTTTTACAAGAATTTGTAATCAACCTAGCTAATCATAAATTAGACCCATTTAACTAGGTTATGGCTTGTTTCTTTCTAAAAATATCTACAATGATATGTTCTTGTAAAATTTCTTGCCAACTCTACCCATTTTTCCTGGTCTAGATTATTTGTGTGTAGGATTTTGAGGCAAGTCACTTTGCATAGGTTGAGTGAGTTTTATTGATTTATTAGTTGGGTTCTAGAATATGTATGTAGTTAGATCAATTTTTCTATTATGCTAACATGTAATAAGCACCTTAAAAAAGAGCTCTCTATATATATACATATATACATACATAGAGACACACATATGTGTATATGTATGTATATATGCACACACACACATATATAAAGACAACCTTCTCTATATATGCACAGATACATACATAGACAAATACACATATGTGTATGTATGTATGTATATATTCACATACATATACATAAAGAGAGGCTTCTCAATTCATCTCATGAGGAAAATATTGAGAGATACATGTTTAGAAGGAAAAATAAAGAATATTTACATAGGTACCTCTTCTTCCCTTAAAGAAAACTATAGAGAAAGGGTAAAAAGATCTCAAGGGTGGGCATGAAAAAAAAATTACAGGGTAAGGGCATAGAGATCACAAAGGGATGACAATGAAATCCAAATATCACAAGGGAATGACAATGAAATGCAATGATCACAAGGGAACGATAATGAAATCCTATATCTCCATTGATTTCCACCAATGTTCATATCTCTCCACCCTCATTCAATGCTCTCCACCCTATTTTATGTCCAACTCTCCAAAATCAACCAAAACAAATGGGAAACCATTAAAATCGTGTTTTTCTTTTCTTTTTTAGTTTATAATCTATAATCCAAAATCCATAAGATCTCTTTATATTTATACATACATACATAGACACATAGATATGTGTGTGTATGTATGTATCTATACACATATATATACATACATACATAAATACATACATACATACATGCATGCATGCATGCATACACACATATATACATACACATACATAGATATTGTTGGATACAATTGATTAATTGTGCATTGTCTTTGATGTTACACAAATGTCATATCATTATCAGTCAGTGTATATCCAGCTCACTTGGGCAGTGAAGACATTTTTCTGCATCTACTAGACATTCCTATGTTTGCCTAGTTCAAAGGATAGTGTCTACTGAGTTCACTTGGGCATTGAAGGAAAGTCTATAGAAGATGAATGTTAAACTGAGCTCACTCAGTTAATGAAGAAAAGTTGGATGGAACCAGAGTTAACTAAGCTCACTCAGTTGCCAAAGGATCCTTGCAAGTTTATAGTATTAACTGAGCTTTTGTTGGTTAATACAAGAAATCATTTTTGAGTTAGTGTCTACTGAGTTGGGTTAGTTAACGAAGGATTTTCTTGTTTTGGCATATTAAGCTTATTGATTTATCCATTGGTTCTAGACAAATGTGATGATGAATATTATTTATTCTAAGTTGCATATGAGCTAACTTGACAATATGAAAGATATAAGTATAGGGCCAAGTCATGGATTCAATTTTTGTGTGAAGATTTTATGAATGCATTGAAAATTTAATGATGAAGAAAGGGAAACAAATTGAAGGATAAATAAAATATCCTTGTAGAGTAGAAAAGCTATATTCAATTAGGAAGGATCAAGTATAAGCCATAACAAAGATCTATAATCAGCAATTTAGTTGCATTCAAATTAGGTCATCTCAATATTACTCTCTAACTATTGTAGCAGTGATCTAAATCTCTTAACAAAGTTGGCTTAACAACTATTTGTAAATCCTTTGACAAGGTGGCATTTGTATTGAATTTTCTTAAGACCTCTCACAAGGTCACTCCTAACAAAGTGATTAAATCCTTTAACAGGGTCACACCTAATAGTCTATTTCGTAACCTTTAACATGGCTAGCTTCTAGCAAGGCTCACTTCAAAAGAGTGAAAATAGTAGCTAGTTGCTATTGGTGGTTTTTCTCAAACTGGATTTCCATGTTAAATCTTGGTGTCAAATGTGTTCATGTTATTTTCTTTTATGTGTTTGCAACTAAGTTAAAGTAATGGTAATCAAACATAACATTTAAATATTTGCATTATCAGTAAATACCGAGTTATAACATTTTATGTGTGTTTACTGAGCATCAATAGTATTAAGGTTTTAGACTTTATTTTGTGCTGACATCTAAGTGATTTGGATTTATTTTAGTAATAACTAATTCGTCCCTCCCCTCTTAGTTACTCCTCTTATATTTCAAAGGATTGGTATCAGACTTTTGGTGCTTGTAGAGAAGGTTTCAAGGACGTAAGCTAAAGATGAGGATGTCTTACAAAAGAGAGATTCCCAAGCTGAACAAAGACACTTTTGGAGCATGGAAAGGACTTATAAGGTTACATTTCGCTACTATTAGTGATTTGGAGTGCAAATATCTTGATATTGAATACAAGACTCCCAGTGGAATATTATTTGTTGAAAATATTTCTGAAAAGAAGAATCATAACATCATGATGATTGATATTTTATCTGCTCTTAGTTATGTTAAATTTGATGAAGTTAAAAACTACAAAATAGCTCATGAGATGTGGAGCAAACTAAAAGACATATATGGAGGAGATGGAAATGTAAGAAGAGCTAAGGCTGAAATTATTAGAGGTCATTTTGATCAGATGAAAATGAGAGAAGATGAGAACATTACAAAATATGTGAAAAGAATCAAAGCAAGTGTAAGTGTAATCAAAGCATTTGGAGGAGACATTGAAGAGAAATTGTTGTATGAAAAGTACTTAGAAAACTTCTTCTGATTTATGCAATTAGAGTGTCTACCATTAAAGAGATGAGATGTGATCTAAATAATAAAATATATTTGGATGATTGGAAGATTGATAGCTTTTGAGTTAGATAACTTTGATAATTCTATTCCAAGCTCAAAGGTTATTGAGTCTTCTTTTAAAGATAAAATCTCACTCAAAGAAAAAGGTAACAAATCAAAGTCTAGTCAATAAAGAAGTGAAGAAGAAGAAGAAAAAGAAGACATTTTAGATAATGATCCTGAAGTTGTTAAAGCCCTAATTGCAAGACAATAACCCGAAGGCAGAAAAATACAAAGGTAAAGTTCCTTTGATCTATTTTTCCTGTGAAGAAGTTGTTCACATTGCTGCAAGGTGTCCATAAAAAGAAATCAAAGCTGAAAAGAAAAGCAATAAGCACAAAGGCTAGAATGATTCCAAAAACTACAAGAACTACGTTGGCGCTCATAATTGCCTTCTCGATTTTGAGCACCATTAAAAAATCAAGCCCTTAAACACTTTTAAAATGCATGTGCTTGGTTGTACCCGGTTGTCCAGTTGAGACCCCTAAGGTGTTTAACGCTTCTGGCACCTTCCATTCAGCGTGCCTAAGCATTTCGTAAAGTTAGATTGACTTTCTGAGTCATTTGGCAAAGTTCGGTTTTGAGCTAGTATCAATTTTGCATTTTCACTTAAGTGTCAAACAGCGACAGGAGGCTTTGTTTGTAAACGAATATCTCGCACCTAAAAATGTTTTGTGATCCACCACTTTGGGAGTATCTAGTGTCCATACCTGAGAACCTATGTTTCATATTTTGAGTCATTTCGATTCCGTTTGAATAGTTTTTGAATCCCTCAAAGTTGGTTAGTTACTGTTTTCAGGCTTTTGCACTTTGCAAACATTTCTGGGAAGCCCTGTTTGACGTGCTATAACTTTGACCCAGTTTACTAAAATGCTAAATTTCTTGTTGCGTTGCATGGTAGACGTTAGAGGCTTCCTATGTTTAAATTTTTAAGTCTTGACAAATCCCTTTGATCAGTTTTCAAACGCAATTCCAAACGCAATTTATGACTTTTTACTGGTGTCAGCATTTGCAGATTTATCAGTACCCCTGTTCGTGGCATTGTAACTCCTAATCCATGATTGGTGAGATTAAATGGATTTTACCACTGTGTTGTCCTCCAAAAATTCTCCAGGTGTGTCCGTTTGCAAGTCATGAAAAATCCATTTGCACACTTTTCCACGTCAATTCCATTCGCAAAAAATGTTTTTTGTTAGCATGTCCAGTTTGCAAAATTCTGAGTAGCCCACTTTGAACGCTCGCCATTTTTGCCCCATGAATTTTCATGAGCCCAAATCGTATTTTCATAATGTCTTCATGACAGAGAATGAGTGTCCCAGTTTTTGTTTCCCCATGTGCTCATTTGCCTAGTTTTCCAAGCTGATTCCAGAGGCAATTTGTTGTTTTCTGATGTGTTTGCTTGCAGGTAATTTTGAGAAGGCAACTTTGATGGCGAATATCTTTTGACTGGGAATTCATCATGAGACGAGATTCGACAGGGTACAAGAATGCAGAGAAAAGATTCAGTGTATTCAATTTCAGGGCATGATCAGTTGATTTGGTCAATTTTCAAAGCCAGTCAGTGGACCTCCTGGTGCATATTTGACAGTTGATTGAACATTGAAAAATGAGTTTTAAAAGTGGTTTTCAATGGTTGAACTTGAGTTTAATCAGCATCATATGGTAAATGGATTAATTTTGAGTATCAGTTGTTTGAAAACGAAATTTTTTTAGTCGGACCCACTTTGGGTCCTGGCTAAATTTGTCAAATTTATGACATTTGTGGGGTTTAAGGATGTCTCAAAACAAATTAATTTTGCAAAAAAAGAATCCTTTTAGATTTTTCTATAAGCCTTTTGGATGTTAAATTCTTGAATCCTTGCATGAGATTTGAGCTATCACTATCTTCCAAGAAGTTAAAGCAACACAATCGAAGTGCCCATTTTTCAAGGGAGATATTAATGATTTTATTGTAAGACCATGGGTGAATTAAAAAATGGAAAATGTCATACAGTCACTCCAATATAAAAATAAAGATAGGTCTGAAAGTGATGGCGAGGTGAAAGAAGTTTAGTGTGAGTTTGCTGAATGAAAGCCAGAGCATATTAAAATAGAAACCGATGGATGCACGAGCCCATTCACAAATGAAAACCCGTCTTTATTAGAAGAGGCAATGCCAAGAAACTAGAGAACACATAGCTTCAGGATAGATGGGTGTTGAAATTAGTAGCAAGGAATAAAGAACAACATCAAGTGGTTTTTTGAACATTCCACCCATGCAAGAACAAAGAGACCACGGGCAGTTAGAAAGAGGACGTCTCAGCCAAACCACATAAGGAAAATCCGACGCAGCTTGCAAAGACAAAGGGCAGACACGTTAAAGCAAGGTAATCCATGTTTTAAAGTAGCAAATCCGCGCTTGGAGATGGTAGTTTAAGGGAATGTTTCAAATAAAAACCCTGGTGTTAAGAGAAGCCGCTGCCAGTAAGAAGAAATCTGCAGACTAGTAAAGACAAAAGAAAAACATCACGTGAATGGAGAGTAAGCTGCCTGTTTATGAGAAAAGTGCATGGAAAAGCATTTAGAGGTCATTATCCCACATCGTCCATGGGAGACCTTCTTCATTTGTTTAAATGCAACTTTACATCTATAGTGTGATGTCTAAAAGACAACGACCCTTTTGAAGGTAGTGCGTAGGCTTGTGGGGCCCGTGGTCAGATTAATGATGTCAAATTTGAAGCCTTAGCCAAATTTTGAATGGATATACAAAGTTGCTGATGTGGCAATGAGCGCCAAATTTTGACACGTGTCTTGATCTTGTGGCAGGTGCTATCTCGCCATGCGAAGATGCACACCAGTTACCATAGCGAGATAGCAACCTCGCGACACATTGTAGCAGGCATGGTTCGGGTGATGACATGGTGACTCTGTCAGCATGTTGAGGTTGCAGTACAGGCCAATCAAATACAGACACGTGGCAGAGAACAAAAGGTCATGCTGTGAGCAGGGCTCATGATCATGCCAGATCATGCCACGTGGCACAGATCTGATGGTACGTGCTATGTCGCTATATAAATTTGCTCACTAGTTACCATAGCGACATAGCATGAGCAAATCAAAGGGCACCACGTGGTAGAAGCTGGTTGACCCGGATGGAATGAGATGGAGAAATATGATATGTTTGAAAATTAATATTTTTACTTTTTTTCCCAAAAGGAAGTGATGTGCACATTCTTTTAAATCTAAAGGGGCTTATAAGCTAAAGTTAAAACTTTAGCTTATTTTAAATTTTGAAATTTAAAAATTTTAAAGATGTGCAACCTGAACTTTCAACTGGAGGAGTGTTTTTCAAATCAAGATTCTGGGCATTTCTGGAAGGCAAAGTATGCCTTATCATATATCGCCGGAATCAGGAGAAATGAATTTTCCGATTCTAGAGTTAGTTTTTGCACAGGTATCAGTCAGTTTGAGCTACATAAGGTTTTCTATCAGGTACCTAAAGTGCAACCATATTCATACCAGGAAGTTCAGATTTGTCTTTTGTCAAGATAATGACCTGGATATTAGTAGAAGGTAGTAAAGAATCAGTTTTGGTTAAGTTTTGTTGCATTCACTCAGTAAAAATTGAGATTTCACTCTGGCTTTTCAATGGGTAAATCAGATATTGTGGTGACTCAGCAATGTTTCATCATTTCAACAGAGATATTGTGCAAATCAGTTAAAAAATGATGAAACAAAATCAGATCAAGATGGGATAAGGAAAGAAGAAGTTTTCAGTTGCCAGAAGATTGATTTTCAGGTGGACACTTGTCATTCTGAAATCAAATCCGAGAGTTCATCTAGGCTATATCATTCTTTCTTTCTATTATTGTAGAGGTTCCAGTTTGCACTGAGAGACCATTCTTCAGCATTTTCTTCTTGTACTGAACAACATTTTTAAGTTTTATGCAAATAGTTCTATTCTGTTAGGTGATCTATGAGTTATTTTCTATACATTTCATGTATTTGATTTCAAGGAAAACAAATAAAGTGCAGCAAAAGTTTGAAGTTCAGTTTGAATCTTGTCTCCTAATTATGGCTCTGTTATTTCTTCTAATTTGTGATCAAAGAGCATGAATTAGGTTGCATTACATTTTGAAATGTATGTGGTTAAAATGTCTTGCTTATGGAACAACGAACCATGTAATTGCTTGATATTTGTCACAGGGTTTGCAGATTTCATGATAGGATGTTCTGAGTATGAGATTCATTCTGTAGCAGATGTCTATTCACAAGGTGAAAGATAGATCAGGGATCTTGATGTAGAGATACGTCTGAGGTTTCCAGGATATGTATGGTTATGATTCATTTAATTGCCCAACTGATAAGGCACTGGTTAGAGATATGATCATTAAGTTTTGTTGCTCATACTTGGGTCTTGCTTATATCAATCTATTAAATCATTTTCATTTTATTATTGAAAGGTATTCAAAGTATAACCCGCACTTAGCTTTCCAGTTTCATGAGTCATGTCCTTAGCTATTTCATGCTTGTGATCTCCTGGTTAAGCATAGAAGGATTAGGGGTTTCATCTGCTTTTATAGATCCTGAATATGGTTATTGCACCGGTCACATAGTCAGATCTAAAGAGGTTCACCCACCTAGGTTTTGCAGAGCCTGAAGTGCAGAAGGAGTACAACCTTATAGTTGGCCTGGTGTTTGAATGGATGTGTTGATAATGGGAGTTAGCTGCCCCTAGATGCATCTTGTTCTCATCAGGGTAATTGGAAATGGGTAACATTTTCAAACTCCAACAAAATGGCGACTCTACTGGGGGACTGTATTGAATTAGATTTAAGACAAACCTTGAGAATTTGAAAAACAAGAGATTCAATATAGCAGGAGTGGTGCATTAAAAAGTTTCAGCTGTAAGTTCTCTGATGTTCTTTCCAGTTTTCTTGCTCTAAATCATGCACCCCAGTTAAGTTTTATCCATTACCATAGTATTTTTCAAGGTTGAATACAGATTGTGTTGCTAAGAGTGTTCATATTCAGTCAAGTCAGCCAGTTGTTGCTTCCAAAATACTACTATAAGATCAGAGTCAGAATTGTTGAATAAAGGTTCTCCCTTCTAAGTGTTTTAAAGATGTGTAAATTCTACAAGTTGGAATTGCAATTCAGATCTGCCATGTTATAAATCATGGTTTCAAATCTTTCTCACAATAGTGAGTGGTGACTCTATCTAAAGGATCTCTAAATCATTGTGGATCAATGATGTATAAATTATTTTCAAGATTTTTCAGTGGAATCAAGCAAATCTAAAAGTTAGATGAATTTACAAGCAAGAAGAGAAACCTATTATAAGTTTCTGACAAATAAGTCTGGAAGTGTTGTTTGATCTGTTGTCGTAAGAATTTGTAATGATAAAGATGAATCATAGCCATGATTTCATTTTCTCCCTTCAAGGAGATGGCGACTCTGTAAGGTTATGATCAGTGGTGTGAAGATTGCAGATTAGCACCAAGCCAATCAGCAAATCAATGTTTTCATGCAGCAACACTTGAGGTATTTTATGCTTTCAATGAAAGTGAGTTCCACATATGTGTTCTCCGTCAAGTGAAGTTTTAGCACTAAGAAGAGGAGAATGATTTGATAAGTTTTATGCACTTCATTAGAATGAGTTTCAATTGTTGTTTTAAAGTTGCGAAGTGTATTTGAAGTGTTCATTTGGTAGAGGGCTGTAAAAAATCTGCTACAAGTTATGAATTCTCAAGATGTTTAATGGTGAGTGAGTCCTGAATTTGAAAACTGTTAAGATTCATTACACCTAAAATGCAGTCGGTTAGTGAAGTTCCTATATCCATCTCTACCAAGAGGTATATGCCATTAAATTTTAGTGGTATCAATGGTTTCCCGAATACTATGCCTTGCAACCTCAGACAGTATTTGCCTAAGTTTGGTGGAAACCATGAAAATTCAGCCAGTCATCATGTTCAGCTATTTAGTGACTTGGTTGGTGATTTTGAAATTGCTCATGAAGACATCCAGATGAAATTGTTTGTTCAGACTTTAGAAGATGATGCTAGGGACTGGTTTTCATTTTTACCAGCATGTTCAATTTCATCCTGGGATGAATTATTGTCAGCCTTCATGATGCAGTTCGAGGAAAGAGTAAGCATCTCTGATTATTTTGATAAGTTTTTGAAAATTGAAATCAGGAATGGTGAGTTAGTTCCTGAATTTAATATCAGATTTGCAAAGATTTTGGGTGAATTTCCTGAAAGTTACAAGCTGGATGATCAAATGTGTTTAGTAGTTTATCTCGGTGCTTTTGATAGGAAGATGAACTATCTGTTGAGAGATAAAGAACCCAAGACTTTGCATCAAGCATTCATGACAGGTATAGAGATTGAGAATAACATAAAATATGGCTTAACCCGGAGTCACTTCTCTAGAAATATTGGCTGGCAATATGAGATGCAAAGCACAAGTCAATGTCATAAGGAGTGTTTGATTTCAGATCAGAAAATAAACACTCCTGCTGTTGTAAATAGTTTCGTTGAAGCCTCAGAAATAAAGACATGATCCATTCGTGCTAAAGTGAATGCACATGTTTATGGTATTACAACAACGAATGATAGAATTGATTCACTTGATGAGTCATCCATGCAAGATATAAATCCGGCCATTCATTTTCCCATTGATAATTTGAATTATGTTGAAAACATAATAAATCAAGAAGAGAAAAGGTATTCATCTTAGTATGGGGAGGAAGATATTAGAAGTGATCTATCAAGTGATAAAGGTGAAATTGCTGATCCGACATGCCATGGAAAGATGACACAATATAAAGAATGTAAATCATATGTATCTCAGTCACAGTCAGAAGAACTAAGCTCATATGTTGATAATATTTCAGCGGTAGAGATGCATTCTCTTGACCAACAGGATAGGCAAGAAATGAATTATCTCATTGAGAGATTGCATCATGTTGAGAACGTTATTAAATCTGAAGTTGAAAGAGAATCATATCAATGTGAGTATGATAAAGCTGAGAGTCATTTTCCAAGTGGTAATGAAGTTGCTGATCCAATATATTATCAAGAGGTGTCATATGAAGCTAATGATGAGAGTTATTACTCAATTCAAGAAGAGGATAGTGCTAGTGTGTGTTCGTCTTCATGTGAATCAGATGTTGATTGGGAAGAAGAGAGCAATGACGGAAGTGAGTTTTCTCTTGCTAGTAAAGGTACAAATACTATTTCTAAATCTGAAAGTGAGTTTCCATTTCAAAATTGTGTAAATCAGTTCGAGATTGAAATTTATGAAGATAATGTGTCTACACAATATGAAGACAAAGAGGTTATCCATAGAGACGTATTACCTAATTTTGTAGAAGAGTGTCTTGAGGATGAGTGTAGTGATGATCAGTACATGATTGGTCCTGAGATTAATGCATCAACACCTATTGGTAAGATAAATGATGATTTTCTTGCAAGACATTTGAATCACCTATATGGAGATAATGAAAGTAAGTTTGATCTATTTTCTACATGCTTCGTTGACGGAGTTGATTTTGAGTCTTCATATAATTCTGATCTTTCTTCTTCATATGCTGAAAATGTCCATAACAGTGATGTTGGAAATGGTTTTAAAGTTTTCACTAATCCATTATATGGTGAGGAGTTTGATGTTGATCAACACATTACTTGTCCTAATTTCTACAAAGGCGCTTTGCATGGAGTTATCAATCCTCTTTTGAAGAACACATGGAAGTTTCTGATTTAGCAGAGAATAAGTTTAATGATGATACTTTGTCTTACTGCTGTGAGAGATCAGAATGTTCTTCTTCCAAGTTTGATAGTGAAACTAATGATTATGTTGCATCTGAGGAGGTAAATGACAAGGTGTTTGATGAGACGGTTATTGAAAATCTACCTATACCTTGTTATGATTTTTATGATGAACTCTCTAATGTAAAGACTAATCTGTTTGCTGTTTTTGAAAAACCATTTGAAGGTTGTGGGTTAGCTTCAAATTCTGACATTGATGATATATGTGAGTACAATTTAGAATTTTCATTTGAATATCATCTGGTTATGCATAAGGAAACATATTTTCAAGGTATGGGTGATCCTTTTCCCCAAGTTGAATATGATGGATTCATATTCGAAATTGATAGCATGCACGAGTCATTTGTCAGAGAAGATTTTCAATTATAGTTTGATATATTCAAGCATGCTAATCAGAACTTTCATAGTGAGCAAGAGAATAAAGCAAGTTTTTATATGCATTATGGAAGTAAGAGTGCTGATTTTGTTTTGCCAAGCGATTTGTTATACGATGATAATATGATTGGTGAAACTAATAGGAGAAGAAAATTTAGTTTACCTCATGAGAGTTCAGATGAGAATCATGTTTATGACAGAGGTAAACAATTTTGTTGAAGTTCGATGGCCCAGGGCCATCGTGTGTACATAGTCTTGGTAGTTGTAGTTGTTTCCTTGCTTTCAATAAGTTGTTCGAGAAGAGTTTTGAAGTTTTTGAGAATGGTCTACTTCCTCTAGAGATCTGAATCCTTGTCATGCCACAAGGGACATGCATCCCCAGACAGAGCCACTGTTGGCACTCATAATTGCCTTCTCGATTTTGAGCGCCATTGAAAAATCAAGCCCTTAAACACTTTTAAAATGCATGTGCTTGGTTGTACCTGGTTGTCCAGTTGAGACCCCTAAAGTGTTTAACACTTCTAGCACCTTCCATTCAACGTGCCTAAGCATTTCGTAAAGTTAGATTGACTTTCTGAGTCATTTGACAAAGTTCTATTTTGAGCTAGTATCAATTTTGCATTTTCACTTAAGTGTCAAACAGCGACAGGAGGATTTGTTTGTAAAGGAATATCTCACACCCAAAAATGTTTTGTGATCCACCACTTTGGAGTGTCTAGTGTCCATACCTGAGAACCTATGTTTCAGATTTCGAGTCATTTCGAGTCCGTTTGAATAGTTTTTGAATCCCTCAAAGTTGGTTAGTTACTGTTTTCAGGCTTTTGCACTTTGTAAACATTTTTGGGAAGCCCTGTTTGACGTGCTATAACTTTGACCTAGTTTACTAAAATGCTAAATTTCTTTTTGCGTTGCATGGTGTCAGCATTTGCAGATTTATCAGTACCCCTATTCGTGGCATTGTAACTCCAAATCCATGATTGGTGAGATTAAATGGATTCTACCACTGTGTTTTCCTCCAAAAATTCTCCAGGTGTGTCCATTTGCAAGTCATGACGAATCCATTTGCACACTTTTCCACGTCAATTCCATTCACAAAAAATGTTTTTTGTTAGCATGTCCAGTTTGCAAAATTCTAAGTAGCCCACTTTGAACGCTCGCCATTTTTGCCCCATGATTTTTCATGAGCCCAAATCGCATTTTCATAATGTCTTCATGACAGAGAATGAGTGTCCCAGTTTTTGTTTCCCCATGTGCTCATTTGCCTAGTTTTCCAAGCCGATTCTAGAGGCAATTTGTTGTTTTTTGACGTGTTTGCTTGCAGGTAATTTTGAGAAGGCAACTTTGATGGTGAATATCTTTTGACTGGGAATTTGTCATGAGACGAGATTTGACAGGGTACAAGAATGCAAAGCAAAGATTCAGTGTATTCAATTTCAGGGCATGATCAGTTGATTTGGTCAGTTTTCAAAGCCAGTCAGTGGACCTCCTAGTGCATATTTGACAGTTGATTGAACATTGAAAAATGAGTTTTAAAAGTGGTTTTCAATGGGCGAACTTGAGTTTAATCAGCATCAGATGGTAAATGGATTAATTTTGAGTATCAGTTGTTTGAAAATGAAATTTTTTTAGTTGGACCCACTTTGGGTCCCAGCTAAATTTGTCAAATTTATGACATTTGTGGGGTTTAAGGATGTCTCAAAACAAATTAATTTTGCAAAAAAAGAATCCTTTTAGATTTTTCTATAAGCCTTTTGGATGTTAAATTCTTGAATCCTTGTATGAGATTTGACCCATCACTATCTTCCAAGAAGTTAAAGCAACACAATCGAAGTGCCCATTTTGCAAGGGAGATATTAATGATTTTATTGTAAGACCACGGGTGAATGAAAAAATGGAAAATGTCATACAGTCACTCCAATATAAAAATAAAGATAGGTCTGAAAGTGATGGCGAGGTGAAAGAAGTTTAGTGTGAGTTTGCTGAATGAAAGCCAGAGCATATTAAAATAGAAACCGATGGATGCACGAGCCCATTCACAAATGAAAACCCGTCTTTATTAGAAGAGGCAAGGCCAAGAAACTAGAGAACCTGCAGCTTCAGGATAGATGGGTGTTGAAATTAGTAGCAAGGAATAAAGAACAACATCAAGTGGTTTTTTTAACATTCCACCCATGCAAGAACAAAGAGACCACGGGCAGTTAGAAAGAGGACGTCTCAGCCAAACCACATAAGGAAAATCCCACACAACTTGCAAAGACAAAGGGCAGACATGTTAAAGCAAGGTAATCCACATTTTAAAGTAGCAAATCTGTGCTCAGAGATGGTAGTTTAAGGGAATGTTTCAAATAAAAACCCTGGTGTTAAGAGAAGCTACTGCCAGTAAGAAGAAATCCGCAGACTAGTAAAGACAAAAGAAAAACATCACGTGAATGAAGAGTAAGCTACCTGTTAACGAGAAAAGTGCATGGAAAAGCATTTAGAGGTCATTATCCCACATCGTCCATGGGGGACCTTCTTCATTTTTTTAAATGCAACTTTACATCTATAGTGTGATGTCTAAAAGACAACGGCCCTTTTGAAGGTAGTGCTTAGGCTTGTGGGGCCCATGGTCAGATTAATGATGTCAAATTTGAAGCCTTAGCAAAATTTTGAACGGATATACAAAGTTACTGATGTGGCGATGAGCACCGGATTTTGACACGTGTCTTGATCTTATGGCAGGTGTTATCTCGCCATGCGAAGATGCACACCGGTTACCATAGTGAGATAGCCACCTCGCGACATGTGTTAGCAAGCCTGGGTCGGGTGATGACATGGTGACTCTGTCAGTGTGTTGAGGTCGCAGTACAAGCTAATGAAATTTAGACACGTGGCAGAGAACAGAAGGTCATGCGGTGAGCAGGTCTCATGATCGCGCCAGATCACGCCACATGGCACAGATCTGACAGTAGGTGCTATGTCTCTATCAAAAGTTGCTCACTAGTTACCATAGTGACATAGCATGAGCGAATCAAAGGGTGCCATGTGGCAGAAGCTGGTTGACCCAGATGGAATGAGATGGAGAAATATGATATATTTGAAAAATAATATTTTTATTTATTTTCCCAGAAGGAAGTGACATGCACATTCTTTTAAATCTAAAGGGTCTTATAAGCTAAAGTTAAAACTTTAGCTTATTTTAAATTTTGAAATTTAAAATTTTAAGGATGTGCAACCTGAACTTTCAACTGGAGGAGTGTTTTTCAAATCAAGATTCTGGGAATTTTTGGAAGGCAAAGTATGCCTGATCATATATCGCCGGAATCGAGAGAAGATGAATTTTTTGATACTACAGTCAGTTTTTGCATAGGTATCAATCAATTTGAGCTACATGAGGTTTTCTATCAGGTACCTAAAGTGCAACCATATTCATACCAGGAAGTTCAGATTTGTTTTTTGTCAAGATAATGACCTGGATATCAGTAGAAGGTAGTAAAGAATTAGTTTGGGTCAAGTTTTGTTGCATTCACTCAGTAAAAATTGAGATTTCACTCTGGCTTTTCAATGGGTAAATCAGATATTGTGGTGACTCAGCAATGTTTCATCATTTTAATAGAGATATTGTGCAAATCAATTAAAAAATGATGAAACAAAATCAGATCAAGATGGGATAAGGAAAGAAGAAGTTTTCAGTTGCCAGAAGATTGATTTTCAGGTGGACACTTGTCATTCTAAAATTAGATCCGAGAGTTCATCTAGGCTATATCATTGTTTCTTTCTATCATTGTAGGGGTTCCAGTTTGCACTGAGAGACCATTCTTCAACATTTTCTTCTTGTATTGAACAGCATTTTTAAGTTTTATGTAGATAGTTCTATTCTATTAGGTGATCTATGAGTTATTTTCTATACATTTCATGTATTTGATTTCTAGGAAAACAAATAAAGTGCAACCAAAGTTTGAAGTTCAGTTTGAATCTTGTCTCCTAATTATGGCTCTGTTATTTCTTCTAATTTGTGATCAAAGAGCATGAATTAGGTTGCATTACATTTTGAAATGTATGTGGTTAAAATGTCTTTCTTATGGAACAACAAACCACGTAATTGCTTGATATTTTTCACAGGGTTTGCCAATTTCATGATAGGATGTTCTGAGTATGAGATTCATTCTGTAGCAGATGTCTATTCACAAGGTGAAAGATAGATCAAGGATCTTGATGTAGAGATATGTCTGAGGTTTCCAGGATATGTATGGTTATGATTCATTTAATTGCCCAACAGATAAGGCACTGGTCAGAGATAGGATCATCTAGTTCTGTTGCTCATACTTGGGTCTTGCTGATATCAATCTATTAAATCATTTTCATTTTATTGTTGAAAGGTATTCAAAGTATAACCCACACTTAGCTTTCTAGTTTCATGAGTCATGTCCTTAGCTATTTCATGCTTGTGATCTCCTGGTTAAGCATAAAAGGATTAGGGGTTTCATTTGCTTTTATAGATCCTGAATATGGTTATTGCACCGGTCACATAGTCAGATCTAAAGAGGTTCACCCACCTAGGTTTTGCAGAGCCTGAAGTGTAGAAGGAGTACAACCTTATAGTTGGCCTGGTGTCTGAATGGATGTGTTGATAATGGGAGTTAGCTGCACCTAGATGCATCTTGTTGTCATCAGGGTAATTGGAAATTGGTAACATTTTCAAACTCCAACAAACTACAAGGACAAAAGTAATAAATTTTTTTTTTATAGCTAAATATTCTGATAACAGTGAAGATGAAATGGCATATATTTCTATAAAAGATGAATATGATGATCAAGGAGATATGATGGTGTTTATCTCTCATTTTAGCAAAAATGATATATGGATTATTGATAGTGGTTGTTCACATCATGACTAGAGATAAAATAAAATTTGCACACATGGAATATTATAATGGAGGTAGTCTAAGATTTGGAAACAATGAACCTTGTAACATAAAAGGAAAAGGATGTATTTTATTAACTAAAGAACTTGTATGTGAAAATGATTATTGGGTTGAAGGACTAAAGCATAATCTACTAAGTGTGGCATAGTTGAATAACATTTAATTTAGGGTAGAATTCATGAATGGATAGGTCAAACTACTGGATGGAAAAAGAAATCTAGTTGGATCTAGCAAGCAAACAAAAGGTAATCTATCTTATCTTAATCTCAGTGTATGTTCATGTTTTATTGCTTAAGTAGAAGAAAGCTAGTTATGGAAAAAAGGGCTATGTCATGTAAACTTTGATAATTTTGTTAAGATAAGAAAATATAGAAGACTAAGAGGTATTCCTAGCTTGAAGAAACCTGATATGGGTTTATGTGAGAATTTCCAAATTGGTAAGATGGGAAAGACTATTTTTCAAAGGAAAAACTATCAATCAAAAGAAGTCTTAGAAATCAATCATATAGACTTACATGTACCTATTGGAATAGAGAGTTCCAATGGAGAAACATTTTTTATTCTTTTTTTTTAAATGTCTATTCTAGAATGATAATGTATCTAAGAGAAAAATCAGAAGCTTTCCAAAAGTTCAATGGTATCTAGAAAGAGTAGAAAAAGAACTAGAAAGAGATTGAAAAGTTTAAGATCAGATAGAATTGGTGAATTCATCTCCAATGAATTCAATAATTTTTGCATTGAAAGAGGAATCAAAATACAAGTATCAGCCCCTAGTACACCACATCAAAATGGTATAAATAAACCAAGAAATAGATCTATCATGGATTGTGCAAGAACACTAATGATTGAAAAGAATGTTGCTATCAAACATTGTAAGGAAGCTATCAACACTGCAATTCATACCTTGAGTAGAGTACAATTGAAAAAAGTTGCAAACAAAACTCCTTATCAACTATGGTATGGCTACAAACCTAATGTAAGTTAATTCAAAGTATTTGACAGGAAATATTGTATCTTGAAAGAATCTAGAAAATGCAAATTTGATGTAAAAGGTGATGAAGGAATATTTCTAGGATACTCCTACAAAAGTAAAGCATAAAAATGTTTGAATTTGTCTACTCATAAAATAATAGAAAGTGCACATGTTAGAATTGATGAGTTCGTAGAAAAGAGTGAAGAAGAAAGAAACAAGGAGCCAAAGAATTATAGAAGATTTGTTTACTATGAACCTGATACCCAGCCAAACCTATCTAAAAGAAAGAAAGCTTCATCTCCCAAGTCCCTAAAATATTCAATAGTTATCGAGTTGTAGACAGTACAACCCAAGTCACAGTCTAAAGGACTCAAGTCACAATCACAGGCTATCGAGCTAGTTTAATCTAAGTCTAATGGAACTGAGTCATAGACAGTGGGACCTGAGCTTGATACTAAAGTTCATGATGAAATTAGTGGAACTCATTAAAAAACCAAAGAACCTATGTTATCAAGATATGTCAGAAGGCATCATGTACATGGTCAGATTATTGGAGACAAATCTAATGGAACAATCAGAAGAAGAAAATTAAAAGTTACATGCTTAGCTAAATTTGAACCTAGAAATGTTAAGGATGCTCTAGATAATGAAAGTTGGGTTGAAGAAATGAATGAAGAGAAATAACAGATAGAAAAGAATAAAAATTGGACTCTTGTTCCTAGAACTAAGGATAACAATATAATTAATAGAAAATGGGTGTTTAGAAACAAGATGAATGAAGATGGAAATGTTTCCAAAAATAAAGCAAGATTGGTGTATAAAGGCTATTCTTAAGAAGAAAGTATTGATTATAGTGATACTTTTGCTCCTATTGCAAAATTGGAAGGTGTAAGAACTTTACTAGCATATGTAATACAAAAAGGATTTAAAGTATACCAAATGGATGTTAAATCTACATTCTTGATGAGGAAGTCTACATTGAACAACCAGAAGGTTTTGTAGATCCTAGGAAAAGAGACATGCTTTGCAAATTACACATAGCATTATATGGTCTCAACCAAGCTCCTAGAGATTGGTATGAAAGACTTCATAATTACTTGGTATAGGTTGGATTTCAAAGAAAAAATGATAATAGTAGTCTGTACATCAAAGAAGGACCAAATAAGAAGATTGTGTTGGCAGAAATATTTGTTGATAATACTTTATTCATAGGAAATGATGACTTGTGCAAAGCTTTTTCAGAAGAAATGAGTAAACAATTTGAGATGTCCATGTTTGATGAGATAAAATTCTTTTTTGGGTTGTAGATAAAAGAGAATGAAAAAGGTATCTACATCACTCAATCTAAGTATGTCAAGGAGATTTTGTAGAAATTAGGAATGGAAGATTCAAGACTAGTTGGAACCCCTATGTCTACTAGACATAACCTTTCCAAGAATGACGATTCCAAAGAAGTAGATCAGACCACATATAGATCAATGATTGGAAAATTGGAGTATGTAGTACATACAAGGCCTGATATTGCACTAGCAGTTAGTATGGTGGCAAGATTCTTAGCAAATCCTAAAGAAAATTATGTGATGTCAATCAAGAGAATCATAAGATATCTGAATGTTACAGAAGACAATGGCATTTAGTCAAAACTTCAAGGCAATTTGGACTTCAAGGTGTTTAGTAATGTTGTTTGGGTAGGAAGTCTTGATGATAGTGTTAGAATTCTTTAGAATAACTAAGAGGGGGGCTGAATCAGTTATCCAAGGTCCAATGATGTCCAATACAACTTTTTCTAAAAATCCTTAATGGCACATAACTAAAATTATCATGCATGCAATTGAACATTAAACAATCATGAAAAGTAAACATGCATCACACCATAACACTAAGGATTTGATAACCCATAAACCCTCCAGGAATAAGAAGGTAAAACTAGAGTGGAGATGATACCCACAAAAATAACTGCGCAATTGATTTCAACCACTTTTGATGGTCTACCCTATTAAAGGCTTTCCCTGTTAAAGGCTACAACACATTGCTAAATGTGACCTTGTTAAAGGATTTAAGAATATTCAACTTCGAATGTCACCTTGTTAAAGGATTTATATAGAGCTGTTAGGCTCACCCAAGTCCATGTGATTTATAGTCACCTTCTCGAAAGAATCTTTCATCCCTCTCTAAAGATCTCCTATCCTCCTCCTAAGGATCTCTTTATCCTTCTCTTGGGGATCTCTTTATCCTTTTTCTGAGGCTTATCCACCTAGCTGTTAAGCTAACCTAGCAATGTAGGGTTTCAATATCTAATACAACGGTAAGAAAGTATTAGAGGTATTTTGACCTATTACAGATTGCAACCCTAATTGTGTAGATTTCAGATCACTTCTTCAGTTCTCTTCTTTTCTTGACTTTTCTCTTTTGTAGTGCTGACAACTTGTTCACCCTTCAAGATCTATCTCCTTGAGTTCTTCCACTTGTTATGCCAAAGCTCTCTCTGGTCACTCGATCAATTCAGAGTCTTGATGCTCTATTCTTACTCCTCTTGGCTTCTTTGCATGATTACACTTATGACCAACTCCCTTTCATGCATGCACCCTTAATCTCTGACCTGTAACTCCTTATAAAGAAGTTCTATTTTTTATTTCCTACTCAAATCTCCCTCTCAAAATTTATAGTTTTAATGGATTAGGTAGGATACAATGTATCTATCCCATATCTTGTTTCTATCTAGAAACTTCATGATAAATCCATTAGCATTTTCCAAAAACATTTTACATAGTGTTCTATGTCACCAGCTCATCATTCTTATCTTCTATCTGGTTCAAAAAATTCTAGATAACTACCATGTCAGCTCAGATCTGGTGAATCTTTGACTTTTCAAAATAATGCAGCAACTCGACATCATTGGTCTACTGATGCTTGACACTTGTTGTGTTACTCAACTTCTTAACATTATTTACTGGTGCTCAACACCTATATCTTTCTCAACACCTGTATCTTGCTCGGTGCTTGAAGACTACTCAACACTTGATCTTCACTTGGCACCTAAAGGATGCTCGGCACTTGATCTTCACTCGGCACCTGAAGACTGCTCAACACCTGAAGATCACTCGGCACACACTAAGTTGAACTTGCTCAGCTTCAACTGAGAATCTGTTCAGAACTAACTAGAACTTAGTTAATCCTTACATCTTTGATATGTCTTAGTGTGTCCATCCTTTGTGTCTTAGAGTATGTCATCAATACACTATTTCATTAATAGCTTAGCTGATCTTTATACTTCATTACAAAATCATAACTTCAACCTTTCTCTAGGTACTCTAGTTACATCTTATTGATTGCCACCTCTTTGTCAATCAATCAATTGATAGTATTTGGATCACTAAATCAATTATCATTCCTACAAGTGGCAAGTTTGACATCAATGACAAAACAATGATTAAAAACATTCTTTACTAGTTCCATTATTCTTCATTCACGATCTTGTCAATCATTTACAATAGATAGAAAAAAACACTAGTGGTGGAGCATTCTCTATTGGTAAAAAGCTAGTGTCTTGGACAAGCAAGAAATAAAATTGCATCTCTCAATCTAGAGCAAAGGCATAATATGTGGCAACAACAATTGATTTTTCTAACATTGTTTGGTGCAAACAATTGTTGGAAGGAATGAAGATAGAGATCAAGGATCCAATAGTCATATACTGTGACAACACCAATGCAATCAATATATCAAAGAATCCAACAATGCATACCAAAACAAAGCACATTGCTATAAAATATCACTTCTTAAGAGAGTTGGTACAAAATAAAGAAGTCATATTCGAATATGTTAATACAAAAGAACAAATTATAGACATATTCACTAAGCCATTACCTAAGGATGCATTTCTGTATCTAAGAGGTAAGCTAGGGGTCATTCCCATATCAGAAGCTCACTAAATAAAGTTTAGTGATGCATCAACCAGAGTAAGTTGAAGATCAATAAGTTGGTGATGAATTAACAAGGGAATATTTTAAATGAATCAGTACTTAAAGTACATTGATATTAATAGAGTTGTTTTATTTGGTATGTGTTGTCAAAGAGGGAGAAGTTTATTGTCATATCTCATAGAAATTTTTGTCATTCCAAAGAAGGAGAAGTTCGTTGTAAGAAGGAGAAAGTTTTGTGAATGAACTTTGTGGAAGTTGTTGTAGATAGAGAAAGAAACTAGTGAAATTAAGACCTCACATGTAATGAACCTTTTTATAGGTCATTCATTTTTTTGCAATTTTTTACCTTCGCTGGTGGTTTTTATATCTATATGTGGTTACTCTACATTTCAAATGCTCAACCTTTACTGTAATGTGCCAGTGGTTCTTAGTCTCTAACACTATTTTGGATTAGATACTTTAGTTATAGCCACTATGCTATGGTATTGATGGGATTATTGGGTCAATTATATGCATGGATGATACATCTCATTGATTGTATTAGGTTACATCCTGATGGTGACTGGGTATTTCAATTATATTGCTTTACACTCTTTCTTCTTTCAACTGCTCTTCCATTCACCTCCTACACTTGATTTTACTTCATATACTTGGCCTTTTGATTTTTGAATTTCCATTCCAAAATTTTCCTTTATTTTCATAATTCTACTTCTTAATTCTCTTATATCACCATATGTTCTTTGTGTTCACTTCTTTTTTGGCTATTGATTATTTTCTTCTTCCTACCTATGTGTTCCCAAACTATATTCTAAGTTAGGACAACCTAAGGGGTGCTTTAATTTTCCATACTCTTCCCTCCTCTTAGATATTTTTCTCTTAATATCTTTGATTCTTTATGTGCTGATGATAATATGAGCTCCTTATTGATGTTTTCTTTCTCACTGCTCTACACTTCACCCTATCTCCTAGTACCAATGTTCTTCAATTTTGTCTGCTACTACCTTTAGTTGTCACCCATCACTGCTAGTAGGAGTTTTTTAGTATCATTAGTCTCTATTGTTCAAAGTGTTCCACACTTAATGGATTTGATTCTGATTCCCTTTATATGTAACCTCCCATAGCTTATGCGACACATCCCTCTTTGCGTGAGCAGTGGTCACCCTTGCATTTGGTTAGGTTTTTTTTTTTTTGTATTGATTATAATAATAATATTAGTAACATTAAGTATATTTTCTTTATTTATAATATTTACTTCTTCATATCTAAATTAATATGTTATTTATTTCTTTGTATTGTATCACAATGATATACTATAATATTATTCTTGAATGTATTCATCTCATAATATACATTAGAAAATTATTATTGTTTATTTGATATTATTTATAATTAATATATTTATTTGTTATTTATTATATGTCTCATAGATTATATATATTATCTTTATATATATTGCATTAAATAGATCAAAATATATGTATTAAGTGATCTTGCATTTATCTATTATTATTACTTAACTCTTAAAAATCTTTTCCATAATTGGGGACATCACAGCCCTCCCCTCTTGAATTCACTTGTCCTCAAGCAATAAACATTTTCATATTTGTTTTCTCTTAAATATTGAAATTTACTACTAGATCCCATTTAATTGTTTTCTTGTTATATTACATCATTTATTCTATAAAAGAGCCATACATGTAGTATGCATTTGAGTGCAAAGTATACATATGAATGTATGAAGACACAAAGAAAACATGAGGCATACAAATTGATGCATGAAGACATGAAGTAGACATGATGTAGACACATCATACATAGCCTTGATTAGATCCTAACATTAACAATGCACAATGACTATACTTCTTCATTAGGCTTATGAACCATGCAACCACAAAGCAAGCATTAGTACATGCATGCAAATATATATAAACCTCAAAGAAATTCAAATGATAATAAGTTAATCCAAGCTAGTTCCATACTAAGCCCAAGAGCAGAACTTTGGCCCCCTTGGCCTTGGTGGCAGGTATTAGGCATCCGCACAAGGCAGTCTACTTAGTGGATTGCTTGTTTATCTAGAAAGGTTCTTGTGAAAAGGAGCCATTACTATCTTTCCCTTAACTAGCACTATAATAGGGTGTCCTAACCGCTCTCCCTTGATTGTAGACTCCATAGGAAAGTTGGTAGGGTGCCCTTACTATCTTCTCCTTAACTAGTACTACAATAGGGTGTTCTCCCTTGATTGCAGACTCCATAGGAAAGTGGTAGGGTTCTCTTACTATCTTCCCCTTAACTAGTACTGCAATAGGGTATCATAGTAGCTCTTTCCCAATTGTAGACTCCATAGGAAGGATAGATGCCCTTATAGTCTTTCCCTTAACTAGTACTACAATAATATTTCTTAACAGATCTCCCTTAATTGCAAACTCCATAGGAAAGTGAAATATGGCCTTTCCCTTAACTAGTACTACAGTAAGGTTTCTTAAGAGACCTCCCTTATTTCTAGACTCCATAGGAAAGTTAAATATGGTCTTTCCCTTAACTAGTACTATAATAAGGTTTCTTAATAGACCTCCCTTAATTGTAGACTCCATAGGAAAGTTAAATATAGCCTTTCCCTTAACTAGTATTACAACAAGGTGTTTTAATAGACCTCCCTTAATTGCAAACTCCATAGGAAAGTTATATATAGTAGGGTTTCTACAAATTCTTTCCCTTAACTAGTACTACAATAAGGCATCTTATAGACCTTCCTTGATTGTAGACTCCATAGGAAAGCTACTCGAAATCCCTAAATCATTTCTCAAATAATCAATTTTACACCCTTATGATTACATTAATTAAGAAAACTTACAATTTCATATTTTAACTATGGTTGAACTTCCTTGAAGCTCCATTGGCTTCCCTATCTATTCATTGACTAAATGTTATTGATGTTCCCTTGATCATATCTCATCTTCTTCTAAAGACAATAGCGAAAAAGGATCTTCAATTTTTGTCTCACCCACTTCAGTATTCTCTTAACTCACTAAGAGATCCCTTTATATGATACTTCTTAATTTATATTAACAAGGTATCACTAAATGTGAATCAATTCATAATCCATTTATTAATATCATTACATATTAAGCTATTCAATTTATGTTTTAAAATAAAATACCATTCATATTATTTAATATATAAAATCATATCTATGCATATCATTTTAATGGATTTCACTTCTAACTGTAATCTTTAAAATACACAAATTCAATATGTAATATCAAATCTTTCCTCATAATGAGTTATATTTTTCTATCCACAATATATCAAATATATGTTTATATTTATAATCATAATATTATATCTAAATATATAGTCTTTTAAAAGGATAGAAATTCTATATATTTTTTCATTTTTAAAATAAATTAATTTCAATATGCAACTAATGTAATATAACATGATTTAATTATAAAATAATTAAATACTTTTACCTTACCTTATGAAGTCACTTACCTTGAATCCCTCTTTGATTCTTCTCATAAGGAATGTTTTAAATTAGGCATCTTTTTTTATTTCAAAAGTTTGCAACTTTTTAGTGTCCCTTGAAATATACCGAACTCTCCCTGATGGCGGTTGTTGTATTCAGTTCTTCCTTTATAATATGTCACTATTATCTCTTTATGTAGAATATACTTCTGCTCTCTACAGTTATAATAAGAGAATTCCTTTCTTCCTTTATTCCATCTATAGAATGGACATTAACCATGTGACAAATCCATTGATGAGGTCATAATTCTCCAATCTGTACTTCTTTATCTTTCTATCTCTCGTTCCTTGTTATATCTTATTATTGACCCATCTACTATTAATGGTTATTTTTCTCTGATCTATTAAATATCACTCATTGTCATTATTCTTAGATATGGTATTTTCATGGAATGAATCAAGAATATGGTGTCACATTACTGTCAAAGCACTATTGTTGCATGGTGGACCTTTTGGGCAGAGCTGAATGCTTGGATGAGGTACCAGATTTCATCAACAAAATGATAATTAAATCTGATGTGGCTATTTGGCATTCTTTTCTTGGTGATTTTAAATTTCCAAGGGAATGAATGATGAATTGACTAAGAATGTAGAAAAATCATGGCACTGGCAAAACCAAAGCATGGGATTCAAATAAATGGTTGCATGATTGTAACTTCTGTGTTGGGTTTTTTTCTGACGCACTCAAATTGCTTTTGAAGATTGAATGTGCACCAGCCAAATTGAAAATATTCTATACTAACCATCATTATATTTTCAGCTATTCTTTCTCTATTATGCAAATAACACATTAAATCTGATTCCCAACTATATTCAAACTGCCTTCAATAGTTCTTACTCCTTAATAACTCTAGCATAGTTGAACTCTTTTAAAATTATTTTCTTTAACTTGTATAAGTTCCTTGTTAAAGAAATGATTATCTTCATACACTTTAATGAGAATTAACCAAAATAGGATTTCTAAGAGTCTTAATTTTTGTGCTTTAAATTAATCGGCTAGTTGATGTTATAATCTCTGGGATGCTTGGAACTATCTCTCACTAATAGGGTTAAAACTTGGTGAGGTATTAAGATAAATGTAATGACTAACATAGCACTATAGACATGAAATTAATTGAGGTAATGATAAATATGCTTTGTGTTCATGCAGGTTTGGACTATAGTTTTATAGTCAAATGCAACCTTGTAATATAAGTGCAACCCCAGATGAAGCACTGGCCATGGCAAAATAGATAGCAACAAAAGTCACGCAATAGCCCAATGATAAACCTACCTTGTTCTTGAGAATGTAAAGACTTCACTTGTGTTTGTCTGAAAGGAACTATTCTTTGATGCAACAATTTGTTGAGAATTTAATCATACTATGCTTTTTTTTTATCACTCAGATTATTCAACATTTCTCTTCATTTGCATTATTATACACAGGTTGGCAAGATCATTTCTCTAATACCACCTGTAATGAACCTTTTTATAGGTCATTTACTTTTTTGTAGCATTTTGCCTTCCCTGGTGGTTTTTATCTCTATCTGTGGTTACTCTACATTTCAAATGCTCAACCTTTACTATAACGTGCCAGCGGTTCTTAGTTTCTAACACTACTTTGGATTAGATACTTTAGTTATAGCCACTATGCTATGGTATTGATAGGAATATTGGGTCAATTATATGTGTGGATGATAACTCTCATTGATTGTATTAGGTTACATCATGATGGTGATTGGGTATTTCAATTATATTGCTTTACACTCTTTCTTCTTTCAATTGCATTTCCATTCACCTCCATAACTAGGGACATCGCATCACTCTAATAGAGGGAGTTCTCATGACTAAAACTAAGGATATATTCCTTACTTTATTCTTGTTCCAAAATTTCATTGTGTTATGACATTTTGTGTTGCCATCAATGCCATAGAGGGAGATTGTTGGATATAATTGATTAACTCTGTATTGTCTCTGATGTTACACAAATGTTATATCATTATCAGTTAGCATATGCCAAGCTCACTCAAGTAGTGAAGGCAATTTTCTGTGTCTACCAATCTTTCTTGTCTTTGCCTAGTTCAAAAGACAGTGTCTACCAAGCTCACTCGAGCGTCAAAGGAAAGTCTAAGAAGTTGATTGTTAACTGTGCTCACTTTGTTAATGAAGAAAATTTGGATGGAACTAGTGTTAACTAAGCTTGCTTGATTGCCAAAGGATCTTTTCAAGTTTGTACTATTAATTGAGCTTCTATTGATTAACGCAAGAAATTATTTTTGCATTAGTGTCTATCAAGCTAGGTTGGCTAACAAAGGATTCTCTTGTTTTGTCATATTAAGATTAATTGATTTGTCCATTGGTTCTAGCCTAATATAATGATGAATATTAGTTATTCTAAGTTTCACATGAGCCAACTTGACAATATGAAAGATATTAGTATAAGGTCAAGTCATGGATTCAAATAGTGTGCAAAGATGTTATGAATGTGTTGAAGATTTAATGATGAAGAGAGGAAGAAAATTTAAAGAATAAGTAGAATATCCTTGTGGAGTAGAACAAATATATTTGATTAGGAAGGATCAAGTACAAGCTAGAATAGAGATCTTTAATCAGTAATTCAATTGCATTCAAATCACATCATCTCATTTTTAGTTTCTAACCATTGTAGCAGTGATCTAAATCTCTTAAAAGAGTTGGCTTAATAACTATTTTAAAATCCTCTAACAAGGTGATAGTTCTATTGAATTGTCTTAAGACCTCTCATAAAGCCACTCCTAATAAGGCAATTAAATCCATTAATAGGGTCGCACCTAGTAGTGTTTTTTCTAACCTTTAACAGGGTTGGCTCCAAATAGGGCTCACTTCAGAAGAGTGAAAATAGTAACTAGTTTCAATTGGTAGTTTTTCCCAAATAGGGTTTCCACATTAAATTGTAGTGTCACATGTGTTCATGCTATTTTATTTTATGTTTTGTCAACTAAGTTAAAGTAAGGGTAATCATAGATAACATTTAAATATTTGTATAATCAGTAATTATCAAGTATTTTATGTGTTTTTACCAAGAATCAACACTATTAAGTTTTTTGACTCTATTTTGTACTGACATCTAAGGGATCTTGGATTTATTTTAGTAGTAACTGATACATACCGATACATATATATATATATATATATGTATATATGTATATATGTATATATGTATACATATATATGTATATATGTATACATATATATGTATATATATATGTATATATATATATATGTATATATACATATATATATACATATATATGTATACATATATATATATACATATATATATACATATATATGTATACATATATACATATATATATACATATATATATATATATACATATATACTATATATATGTATATATATGTATATATATATATATATAAATATATACATATATATATATGTATATATATATATGTATATATATATACATATATATGTATATATATATGTATATATATATATGTATATATATTAGAAGCAAGAACATGGTGTTGAAACATTATAGAAAGTGCTTGACATGAGAATTTGACAAGTGACAGTGTTGACCAATCTTGAAAACTTGAATGCTGAAATGAAAATTATCGATAATAAAACACCTCTGCCAAAGTTAAAATACAATGTGAAGTTGATTTTAGATATACTAAAGGAAGATATTCAGAAGTTTGATAATAAAAATTGAAGGATGAGAGAGAGTCTGTGGCAATATACCAAAAAAACAACTAGACAACATAGAGGATATTTTGGGAGCCACTAGATAGAATCCAAGAAAGTATTGTTGTAGATACTATGACATTGGAATCACTTGCAAGTGTCTTTGAGAATTTATAGTCCAAATATTGGGAGGACTAAAATTTGTGCAATTTATCATGTATTACATCTGCATTTTCTTATAAGAGTGTTTCAAGAATTGGCAAAGTCTCCTTATGACAATCCTAGGAATACATTTTTTATAAGAGTATTTCAAGGTTGGGAACCACTTCAACATCCTTTTCATGGTTTAAAGGTAATTTCATTGTGGAAAAGGATTCCACAACAAAATGAGCCTCATGATTATGACATTTATATAGAAGAAGAAGTTCTTCAATTCCTTACAGTCAACTTTTCATTGAAGTTATTTTTCCAGTAGTCAAAATAATTGCTACAAATTGCTAGGAGCCAAGGGAACCTAAACCTATGCTACATTTTCTATAGGCATGGGATAAGTTACTACCAACTTCATTACTTCAAAACATTCTACAAAAGTAGATACTTGGGATCCTCATAGGAAGAGTGTGCCAATACATGCATGGTTATATCCTTGGCTACCATTGTTGGGCCAATGTATGTAGATTTTATTTTGAAAAATTCATTATAAATTGGGTAATGTACTTCATGCTTGACATGCAAGTGATGCATCTGCATATGCAATTTTATCACCCTAGAAAATTGTATTTTATCCTGCTAGGTGGGAACAACTAATTCTTAATTTTAACGTACCTAATAAGGTGATAGTTCTATAGGAATTTTTAATCAATATAGCTAATTAGTAGCTAGACCCATTTAACTAAATTATGGCTTCTTTCTTTCCAAAAATATCTGGTATGATATGTTTTTGTAAAATTTCTAGTGAACTTTGCACATTTTTTGCGGTCTGCATTATTTTTGTTCAAGATCTTGAGGTAAGTCACTTAGCACAGGTTGAGTGAGTTTTATGGTTTTATTACTTGGATTATAGAATATGTATTTAGTTGGATCAAATTTTCTATTGTGTTGAGATGTAATAAGCACCTTCAAAAGGTTTTCTTTGTATATATAAAGATATACATATTTAAAAGGAAATATAAACAAATACATGTTTAGAATGAAAATAAAATAACATTTACATAGCCCCTTGAAGAAAATCATAGAGCAAGGGCACAAAGATCTCAAGTGCATGGTAGGGAAACAAAATTGTAGAGCAAGGGCACAAGAATGAAATATAAAGATCACAAGGGCATGCCAATGAAATGCACCAATCACAAGGGCACAACAACATTCAAAGCTATCCACCCTCTTTCGTGTGCAACTCTCACAATCAAAAAAAATGGGGAATGGTTTATGCCACATTATACACACACACAAAAAAACACACTCACTCACATAGGTGTCACAATTACAATGCCAATGTCAGTATTGTGATAATGTCTAGGACAATTGTAAATAGAAAACATGAAAATCACCACAAATTACACCGTTGTCACAAATTATCATTGTAATTTGACCCCAAATGTTGTAGTGTCCAATAGAAGCCCCTTTGCTCTTTCATGAGCCATCAAAATTTAGTTTCCACCAATTTGGGGTAGGGTGGGGGGTTCGATCCATTTAATTTTCTATCTTATTTGGGCCTTCGAGTTGTTTACCTTTTCCATTGATTGTGAGATACCCCATATGTTTGCACAACACCTATTGTAGTGTGAGGGAGATGTGGAGGTAGTTTTCACTTCTATATTGGAGAACCATCCTTTACTAATACCATTTTTATTTTGGAAACTACCCTAGGATGATATATTTTTTCTAAATATATGATTTTTTGTCTCATTCCATATGTTCCAAAAAACATGGGGGGATAGGTTTCCAATCATTTTAATAAGGGGTTGATTGGAGAGACTCTTCCATCCCAAGATAGATTGATGGGCATCCATATTCAAAAACCAAAAGATCCCAATTAAATTAAGAAAATCCTTCCAAATCTAAGAAAAATAAGAGTAATGAATCAGTAGGTTGGAGATAGTCTTCTCCTCATTGCAACATATAACACACCGATCTCCCATTTGAAAGCTACACCTTTTGAAGTTGTCCATTGTGAGGTTACTATCATGCATAAAAAACCACCTAATGAAATTAATTTTGGGAACTAGATGTGACTTCCAAACAATCCTCCATTGTAGGGCTCCAACCTCTCCAATTATACTATTTTAAGATGACTTACTAGTAAATTCTCCATGTAAGTTCTTACCCCAAATGACTCTATCTCTGTTTTGAAAGAAGGGAATCTTATTTTCTATTGGATTGAAAAAAAATTCCTCATAAATATCCTTATCATTGAAATTAAGGTTTCTCACACTAAAAAAATCCACTCCTTATTTTGAATATAATTGGCCACCTCAAGACCATTAGCATTCACCCTCTGGTCCCTTAGAATAGAAATATTTGTGAACTTCAAAGGGGAATCACCAATACATCTATCTTCCCAAGATTTCATGAAATTCCAATCACCAATGTTCCACTTGATTCCCTCTCTTAAGTTTTTTCTAGTTTTGATAATTCTAGTCCATATATTTGAACCAATAGGGTCATCCTCCATATAAAAGGTTTGATTAAAAGGCCTCCCTCTAAGATATTTATCTCTCATTATTTTACACCAAGTGGCTAAGTCCTCGACTGATTTCCAACCAATCTTCATCATGAGGGTATTTTCAAGTCTTATATAATTATGAAATTAAAATCCATTGGAGAATTAAGTTTTTAAATGTTCTCATAGCTTACAAGACTTAATTTTGACTTCTCCTCCATTCTTGACAATAGAAAGTTCCTTTGAATTTTATTAAGAGTGTCTTTCGCAAAGCTAGATATTTTAAATAAGGATAAAAATTAAACATGGATTCTTTGGAGAGAAATAGTGATCAATTGTAGTTTCCTAGCGTTACTCATAACCTTACCTTTCCAACCAATAGACTTCCTCTACATGATTTCAAACATAGTATTCTAGACTTGGAGGTAATATAATTGGCAATAAGGGAAAGCCCTAGGTAAATATCTAGGAGACTAACCATTTGGAAATTCATTTACTTGGTAATTATTTATTGCAAAGAAAAGTCACTATCAAAGAAGTGAAGCTTAATTTTTTGATAATTAAAATGATTCCTCAAGACATGGGCATACTCTCTTCTAGACCTTATCTTCTTTGATGCACAAAAATCCATAGAGGATGGTGTCCTCAAAAAATTGTTTCCACACTTCTAGTGGGAGAGTTTTGGTTGGTTTAATCCCCACAATTTCTCTCCAAGTCACCCTCTCCAATAGATTTATCCCTAGAATTTTAGGCACCATAATAACCAAATAAGATATTAAAACGTCTCCCTATCAAAGTGCCCTCTAAGCATGGAAATTTTTTCATGGGGAACCATTTGACAAAACTAAGAATTGCATAGTATCTATTATTTCCCTTATTATAGAGATGACCTTTTCTCTAAATCCAAACTTCCTTAGAATTCTGATAATAAATTATTTCCAAACCTTCTCATAGGACTTTTGAAATATCAAGTTTCAATGCCATGTCTAGGTTACCACTCCTTTCAATAGAGTGGAGAACATCATGGGAGCTTATCAAAACATCTAGAATTTGACATTGAGGGAGAAACCCATTATGCATGGGGCTAATAATCCTATTTAGAATAGGCTTCATATAGCTCACCACCACTCTAGATAAAATCTTGTATATGGTGTTAAACAAAATTATGGGTGTAAAATCTTCTAAGTGAGTAGGATTAGAAAGCTTAGGCATCAAAACAATGATGATATGATTTAGCTCTTTAGGGATTCTGCCTATTCTAATGAAGTCCTTTAGCACATGATGAAGATCATATTTAATAATCTCCTAAAACCCATCGAAGAAGGTCAGGGGGAATCCATTTGGTCCAAGAGGCTTGAACTTTGCCATAGAAAAAACCACCTCTCACCTCTTCTTCAGTCTAGATCATGCATACTTTTAGAAACATCCTCAAGGGCACCAAACTTTTGTAAAGGGTAATGAACACCTACACACATATGGCCTTAGTACTTTTATAGTTGTTAATATAGGCTAAAGCCTCCTCCCATACCTAAAGTATTAGGAACATAAATATTCAAGAGGGCTCATTCCCTAACCCCATCTGGAAACATCTAAGAAAAGTATTTAGGGTGACATTATATTTTAAGTTCATTAAGTCTGTCAAGGTTCCACATAGTTGCTATCTATTTTGTAGCCCCAGATGCTTCACTATAGGCATTTTTATCCCATTTCCATATGTATCCCAAAAAAAATTCAAAGTTTTTAATTCTCATTTTGACCTCTTGAATGAGGAAAATATCTACCTTATGATCATAAATCATTTTCTGTAGAGAATTTTTTTTTCACAAGTTGTTTAAGCCCCTTATATACCAGGTGTATAAACTTGATGTTTCCTATCTCTTTGGGTATCCTCTAAGGTTCTCTTCTTCCCTTGGGAAATACCTTAGTAAGTCATCATAGTTCTTGCCACCCTTGTTGGCACCCTTCCAATTGTTATCTCAGAGCCTACATCCACCTTTGGTTGTCCACACATTTTCTTCTTGGATTTTTGCCAACCCCACTCATCCATGAATGGTGTCATTATATTAGAAGCAAAGATATACTCCTCAACACATGGGAGTATGACCATAATATTTCCCTTTAGAGAAGGGTATAATGATCACTTGGTAGATATAATATCCATTTTCTCCACCTGTTCTAGTGGGGTTGAGATGAGCCTCTAACCCCCTGGCATCCTCTTAGTTATGGTGAATTTACCACTTCACCCATCACATCTTGACAATCTTCCTTAACTATAGCTTGAGACACCTCTATGTCTTTAGTATCCCTCATTATCTCTCCTTCCTCAATAAAATCCTTAAGGCCATCCTTTTTTTCCCAACCTCTGTAAGTATCTCTAATTCCTCTAGTCTAGCCTTGGAGTCACTCTCTTTGTTTGCGAGGCTGGGTTCTCCTCGAATTGGTGTTTCTACTTTTCCTCCTCTTGTACAAAGGATCTAGAATAGTCTTGGTCCATTCTAGATGAGAATTGTGGTTCTTTATTATAATCATTGCATTCAACTATTGCTCCTTCCCTTTTGTGCATTCTCAACTAGTTTTATCTTTTTGTAGTTGGTGATGACATGGCCATGCTTCATATAGTTCTACGAGTACAAATCAACATTTTATTAGCTCATCACTCGCTTCTAGGTTCCCATTTTGATTTTAAGGATATACTACAAGAGAGGGCTTTATTCATCATCGCATTAATATAAAATCTAGAAAAATGTAGGTGAGACTTGTGTAAGGTGACCACATTAGCCTGATAAAAATCTGAATAGAGGCTCCCATCCATTTAATGATCCTTTCATCCCAAACCTCAAGTGATAGTCTAGTGAGTGTAATAAAATCTAGGGTCATTCGTTGAAGATCAATACTAGGGTTGAAGTCTAGTTTCCATTTGGCCAGTATCAGGAGATGCTTACCATATCCGGAAGTTCCCATCAAGACATGATTCTAATCCTCCTTGATATAAAATTTTAAAATGAATAGGGTGCTTACCATAGAAGCTATTTCCACAATCCCTTGAGTTTCCACTTCATGGAAACCCATCTCTTGGCCATATCAATGGAAGACTTATAAGATAAACAAAATGCACACCAAGCTCTAAGAAAATTGTTTAGAAATACTATCCAACATAGAATCTTGGACAAGGATCTCCAAACTTGCATTCCCATAAGTTATAGTTGGAAGATACCTAGATAGGGCCCAAGAAGTATACTTTCTCACTAGCACACCTTCCTAGTTTTTCTTTGGGATCTTTGAAACCCCAACCTTCTTTAGGATGTCTTTAGGATAAGTATTGTTTAGAAATGGAAAATAATTTAGTAGCACCAAATAAATCCCTAAACTCAACTATGAAACCCCTCAGGTGTCTCCAATAGAAGGAGGGGCCCCAATAGCTAGATGGGCCCCATTAGAGAATAATAGCCAGAGATTCAAACAGATATTCAGAGGGGTTAGAATAATAATGGTACAAGTTTCAAAAACTCTTTCTCCATAATGTGTGTGTGTGTATATATATATATATATATTTTTTTTAAAAAAAAATTATTATTTATACTTAATAGGTATTATTTCAATATCAATGAACTAGAAAATACTTTTTTCAATTATCCTTGTTGCTGTTTGAAAATGCTAGAGGGTTTTCAATTATCCCACTGAGAAACTGACATATCTAGGGGCAGCTAACTCCCATTTTTAACATGCCATTTCTGACAATAGGCTAGCTATAAGGCTAGGCCCTTCTTCTTCTTCAGGCTCTACAAAACCTAGGCGGGTAGACCTATAGATTCTTTATATGGTACTAGTTATCAAAGCATACACTAAATCTATTATGAAGTAGATAAAACCCTTCTTTCTCTTGATAACTCATGAAATAACATCAATTTACATTAGGTAAATGCAGATCTAGGAATCTCATAAGCTGAGTGAGGGAATTCTATTATAACTCTTCAACATGAACAGGGAAAAGCATTTGATTATTGATGTTGAGTTTCAACAAATCTTCAAACATGCAACAAGTGATCCTATTACTAATTAGTGCCTAATCCATTGGGCAATTCCATGAATTCAAAACATACATCTGCAACATCAGGACATATTTCATATACCTAAACATCAGATGTATCTAATTACCTTGTGATTCAAACATCAGTATTCATTCAGGTCTCATTCTCACAAAATATCCTTCTCAAATAACCAGTAACCTTGTTTTAAAATATCAAGCATTTACTTGGCCCTTTGGTCCAACAGAAAAATACATCAAACATACAACCTGAAAGGGATGCAAATGGATCTTAGATCTTTGTTCCAAGACCACATAAGATTTACAGATTGCTAAGATAGGAGACAAGAAATAGAATGAAACTAGTGGAATTATTGCTCATATGTATTCATTTTCTTTGAAAATATACATTCAGATGCATGAAATAAAAACATGAAAATAACCTAACATCTCAGAACTATCTGTATTATCTGCACTACTACTATTCACATGAGAAGAAATTGCTGAAAAATGAAGGAGGAATCACAGATCTGGATCCAACAAAGGGGTCTCACAGAATGATTGCAAATTTCCAACCCACAATGGTCTCTCAATCACAAAAAATTGGAACATAGGTTCTTTGTTATGGACACTAAACACTCCCAAAGTGGCTAGTCATGAAACATTCTTGGGTAAAAGATATTGAAATGCAAACTGGGCCTCTAGTTGTTATTTGACACTTAAGTAGAATTGTAAATTTTGACACTAGCTCAAAATGGGACCTCACCAAATAATTTGAGATGGAAAAATAACATTGTGGATCACATGTATATGTAAAATGAAAGGTATTAAGCCACTCAAAAACTATCTAGGCCTCAAACTGACAATCAACTACATATGCATAAAAGGCACTTTAGGGCATGATTTTTTTTAACGGTGCTCAAAATTAGGGCTACAATTTTGAGTGCTAACAATCCTTTAACTCTCAAGTGTTATAAACATATAAAGTGATAAGGAATTCTTTGAATTACAACACATAGACTACTTTTATTGTATTTTTGTATTGTTTCAAGAATATGCACATAATATTTGGCATATATGATCAAAATTAAAATATAATAAAAAGTTTTTTCGATGTGGGATTTAATTAGAAAGAATGAAACAAAGAAAAATTCTAGTCTTTCCTAGACTTCATGAATCTGGCATATACAAATATAAATCTTTCTTCAAAAACTGTGGAATAAGCTTGAAGAAATGAATTTCACTTCTTCTCAGATAGCTCAAGCTAACAACAATTAATTAATTCTATCAATCATTATGGAGTATTTGAAAATATATTTCATCTATACATAAAGTATCTTAGTGCAAAGTAACTAGGTCTACCGAGTTCTATAATAGAATAGACCAATAAAAAAACAAATTTCTAAAATAACTCAAAGATATCTTGGCATCCCAAGCTTTGTTCTATTAATATCCTATAGCCTCTATTAATGATCAAAACATATTACCTACTACTTTTGGGTGGGAAATTAACATTAGTACTATCAGAATAAACCATAAATGTCTTCTAAGCCAAGTTGTAATTGGGAGACAATTTAATGAATTTTTTATTATAAATAGAATTACAAGCCTATATTTAGTACCACTCCTTTTCAACACCATCTTCTATTTTCCTCCATCATTTTGTATTCATTATTCTTCATGGTATCAGAGAAAAATGGGTTCTATGGGTTTCACAGAGCTATCTGGCTTAAGTGTGAGATATATATGTTACTGCTAAGGTTCTTTATGGTATTTTTTTATGCATAAGGAATATATCTACAAACACTCACGCACAACAATTTTTAATTTTTTTTGGAGCTAGAAATATTTTCTTTATCATAATATTTTCTATTTCCTATTGGGGTAAGACATATTTTTAAGAAACTTCACAATGCAACAAATAAAGTGGCAATTCCTTAATGGGTAACTTGATTTAGCAGGTGGGGGTGGGCTTTTGAGAAAGTCATATGAAAATTTATTAGTGGCCTATTTGGTTAACCTCTAGTTGTCTAGACAACTTATGTTGCTAAGCTTCTTTCCCTTTATCATGGGGTTATTGTACTAACAAGGATGAATTTGTAACAAGTTGTTATTGAAGGGGATGGCTTAGATATAATTAATATTTTTAGGGACATGGCTAAGCTTAGATTGAATGAAATATATGTAATACAATTGATTAGATACCTATTAATGAATGTGAAGGATGTACATGTTCATCATACCTACTATGAAGGAAATTATGTTGTAGATAGGTTGGCTATGATAGGGAAATATATGGAGGCATTCAACTTTTGGGTGGCCCTTCTACTATCCAAATAGAGGCATACAATGTAATCAATTAGTATTGTTCTAAAAATTTAGATTAATAAATCTATTATTTTTTCCTTTATTGGGTATGGTTCATGTAGGTTGTTAACTAGTTATCTTTCCTTTTTGGTGTTTGATTTATTTAGATTGTCAAAATTTGGTATTCAATTTTCTTGTTTTGCTTATTTTTGAAAGTTGTGTGTAAAATTTATAGTCACTAGAGTAGTTGAAGAATGGGTGAGGACCCCAATAAGATTAAACCTAATGAAAGGCTGAGGTTCCCAATAAAATTAGACTCTATGAGTTCCACTAGAATTTGAACCTTCAGTGCTCCCCTCACCTTGCATGTAAGCTTAATAAGAAGGTTTTCAAAGCCATTTCTCCCTCCCCAAGACAATTTTTCATGCTAACCACTATAAAGACATCCTCTAGTTTGACTGTTTGGACTATGCCCCTCATCCACACATCCATAAAGATAAAAAGTACAAAATTTGATGTCTCTAATGCTCAAGATGAAATAGTGGTTATTTTGGATGACTCTAAGAAGGGTTCTACCTCACCTAAAAATATTGGTTAGACCTTAGATAACTCTTGTTAGTTTTTAAACCCCCTTTCCTTAGGTTCCACTATGTACTTGCATTCCACCAATATGGATTCAAACCCTTCCCTAGCTTAGTCCTTTAAAAATAATATGCTATCATTCATTCGGATTGTCTTACATACATTCAAAAAAATGGCATCTTGTTCGAATAGATTGAAAGTAGTGGTTAAGTCATTCCTTTTCTAGATGTGCATTGCAAGTAGGAAGATTGATAGGTTAGACACTATTATGGAGGCATAGCAAGAATCTATGAATAGAAAGCACAAGTTGGTAACTCAAAAAAATATGATAAAGGCATTTCAAAGGCTTTCCAAGGGATGAGAAAGACTATACCTCTATTATCCTTGAAGTTATACTTACTAGATAAGCTCAAGGAGTTGGATTATGCCATGTTCTCTATCCTCAGGTGGATCACATTAGGTTTTGATTGTGTGCTAGTTCATGGTGGAGCTAGTTGTTTGGTTTGTTCAATGTGGTTGTTTCAGTTCTAGAGTTATGTAGTAAGTGCATGCTATTTTCTTGGGTTTTTGTTGGTAGTTTCTTGGTTTGGTGTTTGGGCCTTTTTGGTTGGTGTTTTTTAATTTTTGCATTGGTCTTGGTCTACTTCATTTTTTTAGTCTTTATTTTTTCTCAGTTATTTCTTCTTATTTTTGGTTTTTCTTCTATCTAGTAGGTATCATTTTTTGTTACCTTAGTTCTAGTGTCTAAGGACTTGATGTTATTTTCATGTAACCAATAAGCCCCCTTCCTCCTTGAGTTAATCAAAATAAATAAAATAATAATTACTTTTGTATAGGAACTTTTGGATAGAATATATTATAGGAGAGAGAATTTGTGTCATGCTAGATGAAATTATTTTTCATTGAGAAAATGTGATTGAACAAAATAGTCATTTCTATATTTATGCAATTTGGAGGTCAAATCTATTGTGATTGTTATTTTGCTAGCTATAAAATTGCTTAGGTGTCTCTTTCTTCTCTATTTTGACAAATAGTTTTATATTTCTATAGTGAAAAGTATTGGTGAAACTGAAATTTGTGGGCATATAAGAAACATTGGTAGAGACAAATGTTTTTTTGTGTTATGATGGTTAACTAGTTGTTCAAGTTAGTGGATCTTCCTTTTCAAAGCCTAATGGTAACTAGTCTCAGGGAGCTAAGAACTTTATGGACCCTCCTAACTTCTTGAAAGGTAATTAGAATAATTAGAATAAGAAAATATTTGATGGTAATATTGGTGGTTCATAAAGAGGGAGCTATTAGAAGTAGCAACATGCTATTACAAATCATACAAATTAGTTCACTCTCAGTATTCATTAGGATACTAGTGAGATTAGTTTAAATCAATTTAACACACCTATTACATAGAGACATTTTAGTTGAGATTTTATTTCTTGTAGCTAGAGTTTCCATAAAGAAAGTGATTCTCCCCAGTGTAGACCATAGTTCTTGAGAAAGAGGCTTGTAGTTTTAGAGTCTACAATGTGGGAAGTGGGTAGATCTCATTGGATATTTGTTGCAAATAATCACTATTCAAGAGGGTACCATGCCACCATGAGTGACTCTATTGGTAGAGGACCTATAGGTTATTTTCACCCTCCTATAGTGGGTGAGGGTCCAATGGGACACACAACTTGACTACTATTTGATTTTTATCTTGACACATCAAGGCTATGAGATGCATATCATTGTTGTTGAATTCTAAGAGAAATACCAACTCTTAAGAGGTGGGAATGGTTCCCAACTACATGTTTCTATCTAGTTCAGCTTGTGGAATTAGTTTAGATCCTTTTTAGACATGTGTGGGTTTTCTAGATATGCTTAATCATATAGTTGTATGATACTACTTTTTGTTTAGGTTATATATTAAGAGTGATTGAGTAGTTGAGACATTACAAGTGTTTAGTTGATGATGATTATTTTTTTCATAATTATGATGCTTTATATGTCTTAATAAGTGGTTGTAGTTATTTTTATGATGATATTGTAGCATGCACCTTAAGTTGATGATTATTATTATCTTCCTTAGGATGAAATTTGTATATCAAGAAATTATGGTATTTATATTTGTAGTTTACAAGTTGTGTGACCAACTAATTTTAGTCTAGTAACCTATTTTGTCATTTTTTGAAATAATTCAATTAAACCAACACTAGACCTAATTATGCATAAAATTCTATTTTGTATAATTAAATAATTATTTACTCAAATAACTAGTTATATCCTAAAGTGCAATCACCTAACTCGATGTCCAATTTAATTAAAATAACCTTTAACTTTTAATTAAATAGATAAAATCCCTTGTAATGTGTTTCTATAAAGTGATTTTTTAAATTCAAAACTAAAATAAATTAACTATGCTCAAAATGTACACGCATTTGGAAAATTCTTAAACTAAGGGCACATAGATTAAGAATGTAAACCTACTTATGCTTTCTCATCTTTGCATCTTGACCATTCCTTTGATTTTCTCATGTCTATAAATTTAGCCCTCTACCTTAGTTAAAAGGATCTAGATTTATTTCTTACTAATAATGTTTTTATTTTGAGTCCCTGGTGTTTTAGTATTCTTTTATCTTAAATAATCTAGCTTATCTAGATTAATATTCTAGGATAAATAAAATAGTTGAATCTTAAATGGATAGAAATCATTTTCTTTTCTTAGTTTAATCGCATTCTATATTAGAATTTTCATTTTTCCATCATAAAGATCTTTAGAGTTTTACATGATCATTATATTACCTCTCTTGAATCTTCAATTTCTTAGTGCACTTGTGAGATAATCAATAGCCCAAGTGAGATAATGATAATTCTATCTATTCATCCTCATTATATTAATATAATTTATTGAGTCTAAATAATTGAAAGACATATAAAGTTCATCCATGTTATCCTTTACATGATTGATCTCATATATGTAGCTACTATCATATATAGTTCAATCTCTCTTAATCTTTTAGTTCAATCTCTCTTAATCTTTCTTACGCAAATAAAAACTTTCAAATGTGAGTAGGGATGAGAGGTATTAATATTGTTTATGAAACTAAGAAGGGTTGTTAATGAATACAAACCTATAATAAATACTTTTAGATAGTTTTCTAACCAATTTACCTCTAAAAGGAGCATAATGTGTATAAAAGGAGGAGGAAGAATATCTAAATAAAACTAATTGTAGGTGTTCACATGGATTCTTGAAGATACGAATGAGATTATTCCCTATTTTAGAATAACCTTTGAACATATTTCACCGATTCCTTACAAACAAAAAAATTATGGGTACCCTAAGGGAGTGATATGTTTGTATTAATTGCACAAAAATGCATAAAATATGAGAAAAGGTTTTTCTTTTGTAGCTATCTTCTTGTAAGGATATATCACACATTTCTATTATTTTCTTATTTCATATCCTCTATCTCTATTATCCTTCTAAGTTTCTCCATCCCTGGTATGATTGTTTTTTACTACTAGCTTCATTGTGTCTTAAAAGCATAGGAGTAGATAGTAAAAAAATAATAAGAGAAACTTCCATGTCAAAGATAGATTATATCACTTGCCTCTTTTAATCTTCCAAGTGCATGATCATTTATTTACATAAATAGTTTTAAAAATTGTAAAGACATTTATTAGTGAGTGATGAGAAAAAACTTCATGCCAAATGTGACTGTTTTTGAAAGCTATCTCTTCTATAAAAAAAATGTTTGTATTGAAAACTATTGAAAACTATTAAAAATAGTTCAAACATTGGAAACAAAAAAGAAATATAATCTTTTGAAACAATATAAATTGAACCTTTTTTTACCAATCATTGAACAATAAAACATCTTATTGCACCTAGTAGCAATATCATTTCATCTGCCTACTTAATAGACTTTTCTTTTCTTAAATGATTTATAATTACTTGACCCTAAACAACTTTCTATAAGGAAGTCTATTATGACTAAGTGCTACCCACCACCCATGTCTGGGACACCTATTCACAACCTATGAAAATATAGCAATGAATCCATTGTCAGTAGTCTCAATGTTTCTATATTTTGTTTATGACATTGTCAAGTGTAGTCCTCCATGCAATGAGCACAATTCAATGCACAACTTCGATGTCGCACATGTTTCTTTTTCCTTTTTTGAATACCAATGTACTTTATGATAATAAATCATTGATGTGAAATATCCAACTATTTCTAACTTGTAAGGTGGAAATAAAAATTCAAAAAATCACCCAAGTTTCTGAAAAGTTGTAAAAATTGAAATTTTAAACAATTGTGAAAGCTTGAAAATCCAAGACATCCTAAAAATTCCAAAGGTAAAAAATTTTGGAATCCAAATGACAAAAGTTTGGAACAAGATGAAGTTTTAAAATTTGGGGGAAATTTAAAAATTATCGAGGATGAAAATCCAAACTCATGTGAAAAATCCCAAAAGTGTGAAAATCATGAAAATTTGAAATATTATTTATGGTTGAAAATCCAAATTCATGTGAAAAATCCCAAAGTATGAAAAATCAAGAAAAATTGAAATATTTGGGAAATTTGAGAAGAATGCCAAATTAGAAACGTTAGAAAAGAAATCAATCGAAATCAAAAAAACCACAAGAATGGAAAATTCTTCATAAATTGAAAAGTTGTATTTTTTTTCTTTCAAGGGAATTTTTATGAGATTGTTTCTATGAGCTATTGAGATATTTTATTGAAGCTTCTTGAATACTTTATGTGTGTTAGTGCTTGCTTGTTCTCTTAAATTCCCTCAATTAGATTAAGTTTAACCTTGTTAGTAATTGGTGATTATAATGAAGAATACGATGGTGTATTGATGAATTCCTTTGGTTCATACTTTTGATGTCTTAGCGATTATAATTTGTTGTGAAAAGTTATCCTAAACACCTTTCATGCATATTTCTAACTTCTATCATTCCTATACATTTTTCTTTATGATGGTGTATGTTGTGGTATGAAAATCTTTGGCATAACCCTTGAAGATTGCACTAGTTCATGCGTAGTTGTAGTCTAACTTGGTGAACTGGACCTTGGTAAATTGATGATTTTTTCTACTAGAGTACCATTTATTCTCATCACTATCCTTAGGGTTAGAATAGAATTCCTAAATCATATCCTATTTAAATTCTTGCATATTTTGTGAAAACTCCATAAACACATAAGGCCCTTTGTGAGTAGCAAAAAATTACATCAACTACCAATTTTATCCATAGTCAAGACCTGACATTAAAGGAACCTTAAAGTCATCATATGATCTTATAGAAATCTTTGCATACATGAGACTTTATTCAAAATCAGATAAGATATTTTGGTTCTTTTTTTTATTGTCTGGTGGGTCATAAGATACATATCAATAGAAATTGGCACTAGAATGAGGGCCTTAATTAAAATATTTTATAGAAGTTTCACATATTAGAGAACATTAATTCACCCCCACCTAAGGCACATCAAAAATCCTTGAGATTCACTCTGGGAGTGCACAAACTACAAAAGTTGAATTTTGATCCAAAGCCTAGGTGAGGAAATAAAGAAGCATCCACTAGTCAAAATTCACCAAGTATAGTCGATTTGAAAAGGATATTTAAAACTCCACTTCCTCAACATCAAGAACAAGGATCAATATAAGTAGGATTTTTACTAGGAGATACGCAATTTAATTAGTTATTTGTGCAAATACCTATACAATTTGTTGCACCAGCAACTGTCGAACAACAAGTTCCAATAATGGCCTAGGAAAATTGAAACAAGCACAAACTTGTGTCACCCTTTTGTAAAGGAAAAGGCTAACAAAAATATAAGTATTCAAATTCAATGAAATAAAATTGCTATTATTATTATGAATTTGAAAATGAAGCAACCTAAGAAAATTTGTAGAAATGAATGATGTTGAGGATTATAATTTTTAATAATTGTTAGGAATAAGAATAAATATGTTTTCCTAATTTTTATAGATAATTTTTATCTACTAAAAAATGCTGAAAATTAGGGGTCTAGTTCCCACCACAAAACTATATGGAAATATACTAACTTCCCTTTGATCTCAAACTATGTTATAGATACCATATATAGCTAGAAAAATAAAAGATAAAGATATGCTTTAGACCTATATTCTCTCTTTTATAATGATTCAAACTTCAACTCACCTAAAATTGATAGTTTTCATTTCCTACCACATTTTTCAAAACAAATCTATTCTAACCAAGAGAAAAATTATAGATTCTAGAAGAGGACTCTCTCCTCTAGAATGTCATATAATTTTTAATTTTTTTTAATATGATTTAATATTTATTTTTTCTCCAAATTGACATCTTTTTTAGTGTTAAAATATGTAATTTTAGAATTTTTTAATTACAATATACTATATCTAATTAAAATACTATAAAATTTATATGAGAATATTCTTAACTCTAAGCTCTATAAAATGGTGTTTATATATTCTTAAAAAAATACCATAAAAAATAGTAAGATTTATTGAAATGCCACGTTTCTAAAATAGTTTTAATTTCTTAGTAATTGGATAGAAACTAGTATAAAATATGCATTTAATAGACATTTCCAATTGGAAAAGTGAGAGACCATATATAACTTAGCTAGAATGAATTTATCTAGATTGTATGTTTGAATTTTTTTGAATTTTAGATATAAATACTCACATTTAGTCATTCTGATAGGTCATCTTGAAAGGTGACACAACTTTGTACTTTTTTCCCCCAACAATGGCATCCATAGAATGCATTACCCCTTGCAACATTTAATGCCTACAATAATATGCCAAAGAATCCTAAACACTTTTGTTCTACATTCTTTGTGAATGATGTGAACCACACTACTAATAAGCACATTAAGATTTTTGAGGATGTCCTCCAGAATAGAAATGTCCAAGATGATGATATTTTGTAGACTATTTCCTCATTCATTGGGTGAGGATGCATTTTACTAGTATATAAATCTACCTTTCATTTAAATATAGACTTGGTAACAATTGAAGGATGCATTCCTCAGGAAGTTCAGATTGCCTATCACCCCTACTGCATTGTATAGGATATTCATTGAGTTAAGGAGAAAAGAATGTGAACGAATTAGTGCTTTCAATAACTAATTTTAGAAGGCTTACTAGAGATTCCATGAGCCATATCACATAGGAGATGATACAACTTGACCTATTGACTATATAGCCCTTGATTGTTTTATGTCTATTTTTGTTCAAAAAACTCATTTGGGTACTACATATTTTATTCAAGCATATGCTAAGGTAGAGAAAGTTTGTTTAAAATCACTTGCAACTATGAATTAAGTACCCATCTATTTTGGAAATGCAAATACATTAAATCAACAAGCTTTGAATTATGCTCTAACTATAAATCCAGTCCCTCCTCCAAACTAGTTGGTGTTGCATCATAGAATGCCTATGTCACAAGCAATGCCCACACAACCAATTTATCTTCAAACACAAAAAATTGTACAAGAACCCAAGAGGAAAAATATGAGATGAAAGATTTTTTGAACAAGTGAAAATTTTACCCATTAATGTCACTTATCTCAAAAAATAAAAAATAAATAGTTGTAAAATACATAAAGGAATTATCATTCATATCAATGTAGCAACTAAGGTTATCAAGGAAATCCTTCCCCACATCATGATAGTAATTGATGGGGAGCTTCTTCACTTAATATATATCTTTATCTTCCAAGGATTCTCCTAGCCCACTTAGAGTTACTACTGATAACCCTAGCCTAGAGAATCCCCTCTCAATCCCCTTGCACCAAGAACCTCTCCCAAAAATTCAAATTTCAATCCTATACCTCCAATTAACTAGCTATGCACTTTTGTCTTGGAATGCCAAAACATAATCATGTGCACCTAATAGGCCAAAATAAAATCTAAACCATCATGCTAAGGTTCTTGACTCATTTCCCACCATTCTGCATCATTCTTTCAAGTTTCACACTCATAAATCTCAAAATTGCCTAGTTAACCCTTGTAGCCCTAAGAGTCACTATTAGCCCTCCTAGAAACAAGGAATGTGCAATAACTCATAAAAATACTTAACAATTCCCCTTGGTGTGATTAGGAATTTTTGTCCCTATGACCTCAAATTGAATATTTTTTCAAGTCTTAGGCCCCTAGGTTGATCGTACATTACAACTTCAGAAAACCCCCATTTTAGTGGTTTCAAAGGAAATGAACATAATTTCTTCACTAGTGACTTCAAACTCCATTTCCAACCTCTTCCTTTGGGTTATGAATCCTAGATACTCTACTCCTTCATTTAAAAGTCAAGATTATCTTTGGCCAATCCATTTTTCTAGTTAAAACTCCATTTCAAGCCTTCATTGCATCTTGCCAAGCTCACATTACTTTCCTAGGGATCGCTTGAAAATTTAGTTCCTTGACTTGTCAAGACCCCCAAATAAATATGTACACTATTTACATAGGATATTTCTTGGTCTCTAAGAGTCATGGTTCTTTGACCAAGGATACTATACCCATAGCCATTTTCATGTTGGCAATACAAAACTAGACAATAGGAACACTCAAACTAATCAAAATTCTAAACCCTAATAAATGAAATATTGAAACCAAAATGACTATGCACAGATTAAAAAAATGATCTCAAGAATCTATTCCATAAAAAAAATCATATATTCAATCCAATTCATGTATTCAATCCTCAAAAACCATGTTCCAGTTTATAAATTTTCTCTATTATAGGAGTTGTGTGTACATCCAACCATTCAACACATTGAAATGAGTTGGAAAAGGTTTAAACTAAATTCATCCTCTATTCTAGCCTTTAGTTAGAACCATAACTACCCAAGTAGTTCACTCTTCCAAAATTACATAAAAAGTTGTCAAGTAATTTTGCAAAAATTACAAAGTTGTCAATTCAATTTTTGACAACTTTTGTAATTTTGAACATTGGACCTTCAAACTTGGTGAGGATGTTACTGAACCTCCTAAAAGGATGTTAGTACAAATAAGGACCACCTTTACATAATTAATTCCCCATTTTAAGTTAGTTTTCCACATTTTTCCTCCTAGAGAAATTCACAAGCAATTTTACCTAATAGGACCTATTTGTCAAAACTTGAGTCACATTCCAAATCCTATCTAGCTATACCTCCAAATCATACCTTCAGAATTTACTCTTAGTTCTAATTTCCTCAATGGGTTGTTAGACGATTCACAAATGAAAAATTCCTTAGGATTCCTTTCTTACCCTTAGGTACTCCTACACTATTATCCCCCTATGAGAAGAAAACTAAGGCACGACTAGAGATAAGAAATCCTTGTTGATGCCGTGCTTCTTAAAGTCACTTTTAGAAATCCAAATTACCTTAGCCTTGGATAAATCCACCCATTTAAGTAGATTCTCCTTGTACACTTTCTTCTACTCTTCTTTGCCCTCGAACCCAAAATCTTCTCCACCTATGGATGTGCCTTTGCAAGTACTTATAGCTTTGAGATGTCCTTGTGTAATTATTCTTAATAATCTACTTCATCCACCTTAGGACCCTTATAAGGTATTAGGCCTTTAACATTAAATATTGGAGAGATAGCTATGTCCTTTGGCAAGTCCACCTTATACCTTCATTAGATCCTTACTTCTCAAGTACCTTGCATGGTGCAATCCTCTTCATCTGCAACTTGCTAGGGATTCCCATTTGTAACCTAGTCAGGTTTAGATAAACCATCACCAATTCTCCCACTTGAAATCACAACTCTCTTCTCCCTTCATCTTTCTTCTCGTACAATTTCTAATTTGCCTCCATCAATATTTGCTTCACTTGTTTATGCACCTCCTTCATTGACTTAACAAAATGATTAGCATGCCCACTAATTTTTTCATGTGAAGGTAGGTCCCTTAGCTTAATTATACCTCTTGGGTGAGAGCCATATACTACATGAAAAGAACTTAACCTTGTTGTCCAATTCTTTCTATCATTGTATGCAAATTCAGCTTGGGAATGACATGTTCTCAACTTTGTCCACACTCCTTGGTAAGACACCTTAATAGGTTTTCCAATACTCTATTGATAACCTTCTTCTAACCATCTATATAAGAATGGTAAGTAGAACTATGTGTTAGATTTGTTCCAAGCCTCTTCCATAGGGTCTTTGACAAGTTCCCTATAAACTTGACATCTCTGTTAGCCACTATGCTCCTTGGAAAGCCATATATCCTAACCACCTCTTTGAAGAATAGGTTGGCAATATTACTTGCATGGTATGAAGTGTAAAATTTAACTAAAACTTTCTATTTACAGATCAATGTCTTCTTCATATAGGTCTTTGAATCAATCGAAGACAATGCTCTAGAACTTGACATTTTGCACTATTAGGTAACCTCCTTCTCAAAGCATCTTCCACCTTATTGTTTATCCCTTTCTTATGCTTGATAGTAAATGTGTATGAATGTAAGAAATCCATCCATTTGATATGCTCCTTAGATTTATTTTGTCCTTTGAGTTGATAAAGGTTAGTGGTTGGTTATCTATGAAGATCACTAACTCCTTAGATAATAGGTAATGTCTCATTTTCTTCAAGGCTTTTACAAGTACATAGAGCTCTAGGTCATTTTCTGAGTACCTTATCTTGCCTTCATTAATCATTTTAATGAAAAATGCTATTCGTCTACCCTCTTGACTCAAAAATGTTCCAACTATTATGTTACTAGCATCACACTCCTCCACAAATGGTTTTTCAAAACTAGGAAAAAACAATATTGGTTGCCTGGTGATCTGAATCATTTTGTCAATTCAGAGGACAATACAAAAGGAATAAATAATAGTATTGTGAATACATAATAAACAATATCAAGAAACCAATTTATTCATAAAATATTATTTCATAAAATTGTGGACAATCTTGTAAGTGAGATGTATGCCTGCAAATCAATCAAGTTTGGAAAAACTTATGGAGCAGCTGTATGTCCAAGCTCATAAAATTTGGGCTATCCCAAGAAAACTCTATATGAGTTGGGAAATCTCATGGTTGAGATGTCTGCCCATGAACTCTATATTGAGACAAATTGCCAACCTTATTAAATAAGCTATCTCTACATATCATTTTGCCTTGTTGAATTTGAGTTTAGCCTCTTTATACATCTCCATGGAAGTTGAAAGGTTTCTTTATCTAGATCTTCATTAGAAATTGAATGGACAATTTCAAATTGAAAATTCATTAGAATTAATAAAAGACAAGAATTAATCAAAATATATGATTTAATATAATATGCTAATTCAATTTTGATCAATCCTCCTTCCTCATGAGGCAATGGGCCCCATTTCCCTGTCATCTTCCAAATGAAGTAATAATGTCCACATGAACAGAAGGTTCTAAATCTAGTTCCTAGAAAGGATTCAAAAACTCTCCTCAAATTTAAATTACTAAAGACCCTCAAAGGTCAATAAAACATAGTGCCTAATGCAACTATAATCAATTCTCTTGATTGGCTTCCAAAAGGATGGATAATAGAAATGAAATGCCATGAAAATGGCTCAATAGTAGGGACAAGTGATAATTATTATTTTGATCCCATTACTAGAAATTGATTTTAATCTAAGCTTGATGTATTGTGATACTTACATACTAGAGAAATTACAAAGAAACAAAAAATTGCATGGAAATGGAAACAATAAATCTCAACATTTTCCTCTACCTTCAATTGATGCTTTAAATCTGTAGGTGCCTTATATCAACTCCCCCTTTGGAGTGCCTAGCAACTTGGAAACTAAGATTAATTTAATATTTGTTCTTGAAGAGAACAAAAAAATTAAAACTTTGAACACTAAGTGCAAGATGGATATGAAGTGAAAGTGTCATCCTATATTGGATATAGAATTGTGAAAAAAGGAAAAGGAAAATGTAAATCATGAAACGAAGAAGAGTAGCATTACAAGTTGGTGGAGAAGGAAGCCAACACAAAGGGATTTCATCGACAGAGAAGCTTCACCATGATCTCTAACCAGCTCATCTTTTACCAAGCACAACAAATAGAAATGTAATTCAAGAGGAAGTGGATTTCCATGATTTAGTTTTAAAGCAAGACCAAATGTTATGGAGAGGTGGAACAAAGAGGGATGCTAGTATGCAACAATTCCTTTCATCAAAATTTATCAAACTTGGAGACACAATCATCGATCTTTTTGTACGGATATGCACTCTTCTAAAGGTGGCCTCTAATTTAGTTCACCACGCTTTTGTAATTGAGAGTGATACTAACGTTTTTAGAAATCTATTATGACCATACACAAAGAAGCCTATAAGATGGAGGAGGAAACCAAATTTGAAAACTATAGGTAGAAGAGGAATTTTAACCAAGCTCTGATACAATTGATCTAAATCATTTTGTAAATTCAAAGGGCAATAAAAAAGGAAGAAATTATGGTACTATGAACACATAATAAATAATATTAGGAAACCAATTTATTCATAAAATAAAATTTCATACAATTATGGACAATCTCATAAGTGAGATGAATGCCTACAAATAAATCAAATTTGGATAAACCCATGGAGGAGTTGTGTGGCTGAGCTCATAAAAGTTGGGCTATCTCATGAATGAGATGTATGGCCATGAACTGTATAGAAGTTGGACAATCCTATGGTTGAGATATCTGCCCATGAACTTTGTATTGATACAAATTGGCAACCTCAGGAAGAGTTGTCTCTACATATCATTCTATCTTGTTGAATTTGACTTGAGCCTCTTTATACATCTTCATGGAAGTTGAAAGGTAAATTCATCTACATCTTCATTAGAAATTGAATGAAAAATTTCAAATTGAAAAGTCATTAGAATTTATTAGCATATATGATTTATTCTAATATGCTAATTCAATTTTAATCATGTGGCCATTTTGTTCTTCAACCTCTAAAAACTTGCACATTTGTTTCCTTAGTCCATGTGAACTTGGTCATAATGCCTCCTTTGATGTGTCTCTCATAGGTGTATAGATTTCACTAAACCTCCTCACAAAATTTATATATAATTGTGCCAATCCATGAAAGTTTCTGACCTCAATAGCCGATCTAGGGGTAGGCCAACTCAAGTTTTTCTCCACCTTGTCCTTGTCCATTTTCAAATTCCATTGGGATACTACAAACTCCAAATACACAGGGTGAATGTACAAAGTTGTGTCACCTTTCAGATTGACTTATGAGAACAACTAAATTTGAGTATTTCTATCTAAAAATCATTTTTTTTCAAACATATAAGCTAGATAAATTCATCCTAGATAATTTATGCATGTTGTCACACTTTTCCAATTGGAAATGTCTATTATATGCATGTTTTCTACTAGTTTGTATCCAATTACTAAAGAAATAAAATTATTTCAAAAATGTACAATTTCAATAACTCTTTCTATTTTTTAATAACTTATAAACAACACTTTATAGAGCTCAGAATCAAGAATATTCTCATATAAATTTTATAGTGTTTTAATTAGATATATTATATTGTAATTTAAAATTTCTACAAGTACATATTTTAACACTCAAAAAGATGTTGATTTTGAGAAAGAAAGAAATATGAAATCATATCAAAACATTTAAAAATTATATGGCATTCTAGAGGAGAGAATGCTCTTAAAGAATGTATAATTTCTCTCCTAGTTGGAGTAGATTTGTTTTAAAAAATGTGATGGGAGATGAAAACTATCAATTTCATGTGAGTTGAAATTTGAATCATTATAAAAGACAAAATATAGGTCTAAATACTATTTTTTATTTTTTTATTGTTCTAGATATATATGTTATCTATAACATAGTCTAAGATCAAAGAGAAATAAGTTTATTTCCATATAGTTTTATGGTGGAAACTACACCCCTAATTTTCAATATTTTTTAGCAGCTAAACATTTATCTATAAAAATTAGGAAAATATATCAATTCTTATTTCAAATAATTATTAAAATTTATAATCCTAAACTTCATCCATTTCTACACATTTCATTAGTTTACTTCATTTTCAAATTCAAAATAATAATACCAATTTTGTGTCATTGAAGGTGAACAATTATACCTTTGTTAGCCTTTTTCTTTACAAAAGGTTGACATAGGTTTGTACTTTTGCCCCACTAGCTCCTCCTTCTTAAACTCACTTTTCTCTAGATTTATTGTCCACTTTTCCTCTTGGAGCTTCCTCAACACCAATTCTAGGTGCTTCATATGTTTCTCTTTGATCTTGCTAAAGATGAGAATCTCATCTAAGTATACAAAAACAAATACTCCTATGTAGTCTTTCAAAACCCCATTCATGACTCTCATAAAAGTACTTGGTGGAATGGTAAGGCCAAATTTCATTACAAACCACTCATAGAGACCATATATAGTCTTAAATGTAGACTTCCATTCATCCCCTTCTTTCATCCTAATCTAATAATACCCACTCTTAAGATCAGTATTGGAAAAGTACCTATCTCCCCCTAGTCAGTCCATTAAGTCTTCTATCCTAGGAATAGGAAATCTGTACCTAATTGTGATTCTATTAATTTCTCTAAAATCAATACATATTCTCTTCTTACCTCCCTTCTTGGTTTCTAGAACCACTTGTATGACACATGGACTGGTGCTCTTCCTAATCAGCCCCTGATCAAGTAGCTCTTGCACTTGCCTTGCATCTTTGTTAGGTAGTGATTGATGCAAGACCATCCTAGGTTTCTTTGTAAACCTATGATTTTTTGTTCTTTCTTCTTGTGGCTACCAAGTTCATAGTGGATGCTGAGTCATTCTTGTGGATGATGAGTTTCTTTGACTATCAAGTGATTTCTTTGGTTGTCAAGTTCCTTTGGTTGCCAAGTGATTTCTTTGTGTGTTAAGTGACTCTTTGGTTGTTGAGTCCTCTATGGTTTTTGAGAATTGCAGGATGTTGAGTTTGTAGTTTATGTTGAGTGATTCTTTGGGTGTTGAGCTTGTGTGGATGTTGAGTGCTAGTTTCAAAAAAAGCTTTCATTTGCTATGTAGACTGTGTCTAGTTCCAATTTGGGCCAACTTTTCTTTCATTTAATTTTGTATAGGTAGTTAATATTTGTTGTGAATTGACTTATAGCTTTACTATGTTCTAGAATGATCTGTAAGCCATTTTGACAAGTATATATATAAAGTTTTTAGTCTTAGAGTGAGGAGTAGAGAGGGGATTCTAGAGCAGAACATTAAAGTTGGAAAAGTTTGTTGAATATGTATCTAGAGCTACAAATTTGAGGTTGGATCTTTTATCTTGAATATATTTTATATCTAGCTGTAACCTAGAACACCTTACATATGGGAATGTACATTGAATATTTGAAGAATCAATGAAAGTGTTTTCTCTCCCTCCTTTGGTTGTTGATTCTATGTGTTAGATTTCTATTGTGTTAACTCTTGCAGGGTGGTTCAAAGAGTTAGGTGTGAAATTGGCCCTAATTGTCCCTATCCCTCATTGTATCAAGTAGTATCAGAGCTTGAGGTTTATCCTTGTGATGATTGGATTGTGCAGAACTCTATTTTAGATATTGTTTGTAGGGTTGCAGATTTGCAAAGTTGACCTACAACTTATAGAGGGTTATGATCTTGCAAGAACCTAATTTATAAAGATGGTTCATGGTAGAGGAAATGTTGGTAATGATAAATTGGATCAATTGAGATAAATTGTAGCTAGATTAGATGTCATGGAGACAAATCAGAGGAGAGGAGCACATCTTGATGATGTAAGTGATGATGAAGCAGTAGCACCAAACCACAATCCAGAACTTGAAGAAGATCAAGATAAGGAAAGATTGTTGAGAGTTTTGTCTAGGGAAAATTCAAAGCCTGCTATAGAAGTTGTTCCTTATGATAGAAAATTGGATATGAATGTTGTGTTAGATTGAATCTTAGATATGGAGAAGTTCTTTGAGTATGAAAATACTCTTGATAATAAGAAGGTGAAGATTGTAGTCACTAGGTTGAGAGGTCATGCATCACTATGGTGAAAGCATTTGCAAACTGATAGACAAAGGAGAGGAAAGGAGAAGCTCAGAACTTGGGTGAAGATGGTGAATAAGGTAAATAAAAAAATCCTTGGACTATTTATTATCAAGTTAGCTTTTGAGAAAGATGTAAAATTTGAGACAGAGGACATGATAGTGAAAGAGTATATCTATGAATTTTATAGATTGGACATAAGATTTGGACATGTGGATGATGATGTTGAGAAAATTGTAATGTACATAAATGGATTGAGATATGAAATTAAAGATGAAATAAGTTTTGTGAAGTTGGAAAGTGTGGAAGAAGAATACCAATATGCTTTGAAGGTTGAGTAGATCTTCATGAAGAAGCAAGAACAAAGACAAAGAGGTAGAGGTGGTAGATTCCAAAGAGGAAGACATAGATCTTATGGTGAAGGTGGTTGATCTAAAAGTTTTGTATAGGATAAAGGAAAATATAAGTGGAAAAATTATGACAAAAGAAAAACTAAATGGAAAAGTGGAAATTCTTATCAAGGAGGTACTAATTCTTAATAAGGAAGAGGTAATTCTTATTATAGAGGTGGATTTCATGGTAATTTTTTTAGATGTTGTAAAGAGGGACATAGATCTTTTGAATGTAGATCCTCTAAAAGTGGGCAAGGTAATAGAAATGTTTTCACTCAAGGAGATGATGAGGGTTCATCAAGTGGATCTGAGCTTGGAGAAAATATTATGGTGCAAAGAACCTTATGTAATAAGGGAAGTGATGAGGAACCTATTTTAAGGAGAATTCCTTTTCAAGACAAGATGCAAGATGGCTAGAAAATGCTACAAAGTAATCATTGACAATGGAAGTTCTAAAAATTTGGCATCAAAAGAGCTAGTTACAAAGCTACATTGTAGAGGTTGAAGCATCCAAAACCCTATCATATTTCATGGATCAAAGATGAGCATAAGATATTGTTGCCCCACTTTTACACCTTGTCCCAATTTTACAAAGTGGAGTAGATCATAGTCTTGTGTGGTCTGGTCAAGTCAATAGGTCTTTGCCCTCTTAGGTGAGGAGCTTCTTCATCGGGTTTTCACCTGTAGCCTTCCTCCGTATCACATATGAGCCGGGTGGGTTGTTCCTTGACTATTATAAGTCAGAGGGGTAGTTTAGATCCTTACTCGATGAAGATTCTCGGATTGTACTGCATCATGTGACTTGCCTTCAATATAGCCCACTTTGAGTTAAGAAAATCAAGTCGGCGGGAAATTGGGTTCTAGCTTCTCCTCGGCGGATTTCGCACCCCGAAGGCCTTTTTCCGCAGATCTCAGTATATACAGTAAAGGAATTCAACTGGAGTGAAATAGTTCATGTTTCTAAGAAATGTTTCGTATGTTGTCGCGATCCTACCACTGGAATCAATTATAATTTAATGGAATGATCAAAAGGTAGATGTGCGAAAAATGAAGAAAGGGCTTCTCCTCAGCGGGTTTCAAAATCCTAAGTGAGATTTTCGCAAAAGCACTATTAGAAGGGAAAGTTGACATATGGGTCCCACCTTCTGGCGAAGCTACTTGGAGATTTTCCGAAAAGGAGCTTTCCGAAGAGATAATATAAGACGGTGGGCCCTACCTTTTGGCGAAGCCGCTTGGAGATTTTCCGAAAAGGGTTGAAACGAAGTGACTTAAATAAAGAGAAGGCAGTGGCGGAAAACAGAAATTGACTTCTCCATTGCGGGTTTTCTACCCTCAGAGGCGATTTTCCGCATCAGATGAGAAGATGCAACTGTAAGCATGGTAAGTATTTAGATTGATTGCAGATGGTTTTCAGAGGGGAATTGAGAGCAGATCATCCAAATTCACCAGTTATTTCAGACAGAATTGACATATGCGGATTTTGCCCGAAGGAGTACTTCGTTTTCATTTTTCCGCGGGTTGCTAAACGAGAGGTAAGGCTGTAATTAATGAAAGTTACCGTTGAAATCAATGGGAATAGTGAAAAGACAAGGTTAAATCCGTTAGAAATTCTTACCTTCACTAACCCAACGGATTCAATCATAAATTCGCTCGTGTGGCACGATTTATGAAATTAAACGGGCAAATCTGAATTTTTCTATAAAGGGGAATGTAACAGATTTTCAAACTCCCGCTTTACTGTCGAATTGTTAAAATTGCTTAGTATATGCAATAATTCCCGAGTTTGCTGAGTTTGTTTTCTGTTGCATCACTATTATTCATCCGCATATCCATTATTATCCTTCAAGCAATATGGCAGCGAGATTTGCAGGTTTCGATAGCATGGGTGGCATCAAGTTCACATGGTCGACCATAACGGACACTTCACTCCATTTCTACGACATGCAGGACTTTCAGAGGAGATTGAAAACGGAACCTATCCACCCTATCACGGAGAGACTCAGAGGAAGCAGATTGGTGGAAGCAGCTGGCTTCCCAGTAGCAGTTCAAGCCCCGGAGTTGATTCTCGAATGCATCAACAACTACAACCCGGACACCAAGCAAATCCTCTTGCCTGATCAATCAGTTTTGATTTCAATTGACAGGCAAGCAGTAGTGAACTGTCTGAGAATTCTGGAGAGAGAAGAATTCTCTGACCTAACCATGGGTGGAGCTATGTCGGAGTTCTCCTTGAAGAAGATGATCTGGAGGAAAGAAATAATGAGCTCTTGGTTTCAAAAGCCAAGAGGAGCCAAGAGTAAGGTCCCTAAAACCCTCTTCGGTACTGACCTCAAACCAGAGATTGTGGACATCCTGGTCCTGTTGCATCGGCTCAAAGGTGAGGTAGAAGCTTTTAATTTTATGGAGCAATGTTTCTTTCTAGTGCAAGTTATCTGCTCAGATACTCAGTATATAGATTGGGCGCATGAGGTGAGTGAGCATCTTGCTAGAGCTCTCGCCGCAGCTAAGTTTTATAATTCTTTCTATATGTCGTCCTTTTTGATATACATGTTGGCTTCTCTTCAGTTATGGCCAGGACTTCCCAGAATTGAGGAATTTCCTGAAGATGTTAAAAGTTATGAGTTTTATCCATGCTTATAGTTGCAAAACAGTTATGCAGATTATGTCAGAGTGAATGACGCCTTTACTATGAGAATTTGCAGGGAACTTCAAGGATGTCAGGAGTGGAGATTCAGTCCTGAAGCGATGGCGGCAATCAGTCAATTTGGTTGTTATTTCATCCAGTTCTCATCCTTTTCTTATTTGCGTCTTGCAGCATTTGATGGTTTCCCAATGAAGCTGCCCAGATACCCAGACGACATGATCGTGCTCGTAGATATCGTGAGACAAGCCGTCCAGGTGAACGTGCTGAGCGCCAGTATGCGGAAGAAAGGGTATGAATTCCCCATAAGAGTCAGAGCTTATAGCTGCGAGGCCAGACCGGATGCAAAGAACATCCTCAAGGCGTTTGAAAGCAAATACAAGTTGGAAGAGTATGAGGTAGTCAGGCCCATGTTCGATCCCAATGGTTATGCCCAAGATGTGCTCCAAATTGGGAGCGTGATCAAACATGTGACTACCATGGAAGACTACTGGGCGGACTGTAAAGACGAGCTGGAGAGCCGTGATCGGGCATTTGCAAGATTCACTGTGGAGCAGGTAAAAATGTATGGCGTCAATCTAGACGTGGAAGGAATCAAAGATGACGGCCAAAATATGTATAGTCATACATATTTGACCAAGTTGCGGAACACGCCTGTTAGTCCCAAACCATACTTCAATGTCGAGGAAGATTTCGATGTTATGATGGTGAAAATCATCAAGCGGACTGGAAAATGGGTAGAATGGACAGCTAAGAAAGGTCAGAGCAGAAGTAAAGCCACTCAAGCTTCACCAGCCACAGCTACCCCTGCTTCATCACAGAGCGCTACTCCTAGTACCACAACTTCAGCTGCACAAGGACCAGCTCAGTCCGCCGGAGGAGGAGATCAACCCCCAGAGAAGAACATTCTGATAGTACCAACATGCCAAGGTGGATCGTTGCCAGTCATCGAAACTCAGGCTGCAGCAGAGGAAAAGGAGGCCGAAGAGCCAAAGGATGGATCCACTTCTCCAATCCCTTTTTCTCTTTCCACTCCACCCCCATCTCCTCAGCTCACCCCAAGCTCACCATCTCATCATAGCCCTACTCCAGCCATAAGTGCCCCGTCCTTGAAGCCTACTGGCTCCTCTATTCAAATTGTAGAGATCAAGGATGATCAAAGTAGTAGCACTGAACCTGAAGAAGAAAAGGAGATCCCTAGTTCCTCTCGACTTCTCTCTCGAGACCAGAGGAACCCATTCTCTGTGACTACTGCTACAGTGACTCAAGTAAAGAGGAAGATGTTCACCATTGAGTCTCTGGGAACGGCCTCTAAGATAATTAGCACAGAGTCTTGGCTTGAAGACACCTTGGAGAAGAAGAGGAAGAGGAAAGATGACAGCACTCCTACGAAAGATATAGTGTCTCAAGCAGTTCATTCGGGATCGATGATGGTGAAATCCAAGAAGCAGAGAACCCTATCCATACTAGGGCATGATACAGAAACAGGGCACCTAACCATGGAAGTGGCGAAACCAAACAGAGTGGGAAAAATTGAAGATTTGACTCAAGCAGACTTCACTCTGCATTCCATCGATCTCGGAGAAGCCAGGCATGACACTAAAGTGGGCCTATGGAAATCAAGTAACGAAGTAATAGAGGAGCAGCTGGAGAACCTCAAGGTATCAAAGATTAAGATGAAAGCTGAGATCGAAGAACTAAGAAAATTCATCCAACAGTTAGTTGTCCCATTGGAAACTATTACCGGTTTACCCGCTACAGAGGATCCTTCGGCAGAAGAAGTGCAGGCCTTCATATCACAGCTGCAGAAAGATAGGCACTTCGATCAGATTGGGAAAGAGTGGATCGAAAAGCTTAATACTGATGGAATCGCCCTCATTGGTCAAATCGGCAATGTGCTCATCCGATTAGAAGCAGAAAAGGGCAATATTACTGCTAATAGTAATATTCTGGCGGGAGAAGAGGCGAAATGCACATAATCCATTTCTCTTCTGAATATGATCATCCAGATGAAAGCCAAGGATGCAATTGAAGCAAAGATTCTGAAGAAAGGAGATGAACCATTGAATGAATGGATCAGAAGCATGCAATTCAAGTGGGAAATGATCCAGGAAGCCGAGAAAGGGCTTAGAGAAATGGGGGATAAAGTAAAGAAGGCCCAAGAGAAAGCTTTTGAGCTCATGCGAGGATTGCACACTGAATCACAAACCAGTGGGCAAGGGAAGTCCTTCATCGACATTGATATGATGAAAAAAAACTTCTCCACGCATTTGAGAAATCTGTCTGGGATAGCTTCAAGCAGCCAAAACAGAGTGTCAGAACTACAAACACTTAGCGGATGCGTGCACATGGTAGCTGAGGAAGCAGTGAATCAGCAGAATCAAGCCAAAGAATTTACTCAAGAACATGCAAGGTGGCTATTGAGATTCAAAAATGTACACGTACCAAGCTATGATGAATTAACCCCAATCATAGCGGCTGCTAAAGCATATAAGGCAAAAACTGAAAAGGGGAAGAAGCCTAAATGATTCAAAATTCCCCCTTTTGTTTTCTATTCCATTAATCTTAGGATTTTGTAAATGTGTAGATATGATAAGTTGGCATCTCGCCATTTGTCATCTTGAGAAGATGAGCCAATTTAAATTCCATTGTAACGGTCATCTCTCTCACCCTATATGTAAGATTTTGAATGATTAATAAAAGGTCGGCAAATTTTTGGTGTGAATCCGGTTGCAGAGACAATTGAATTTGTGCCATTTCTTTACTGTCCTTTCTTTTCATTTGTATATGAGATACTTCTTCGATATTGGATGGAAATGGTTTAGTGAATAGAGTTTCATTTCGTTGTTTCTATTGAATTGAACTAGTGAACCGATCAAAGTATTGGAGCTAGTAGTGGGAAATATCTCGGTTAGTGTTTTGTTCTCCATATGCATTCCCTTATATTTCAGTCATCTGCATTAGATCTTATATTACATTGTTGCGTGTCGGAAATCATGAGATTGTGAAGATCCAAACGCAGTAGCACTAACTAATCATCTCATATTGCATTCGCGGTCCATATCTTGCATTTCATTCTGTTGTGTTGTGGGAGCCATAAGATTGTGGGTGCCATATACATAACATCCTAACATTTAGATTCCTGCCTGAGTTTCACTTGTCTGGGTGAGACTTGGTTTCCTCTCCTGCTCTCGGGTTAAGAGCATACCCCGCATTAGTTTTAGGAATCAAACATAATTCATCAAATATCATTCATAATAGGGAGCTGTACCTACAAATTTAGAGATAAGCCAGTTAACAAGAAAACGGCTTTTCAACTGTTGCAAACAGATTTTGTTTATTGTTCGGGCATCAAGAGTCATATTGACAGAAGAAATTAAAAAGAACGAATCTGTTTACCAATAGATTTTTGGCGACTCTGCTGGGGAGACGAACAGTCGCTTGATCAAGAAAGCATATGTCATGAGGAAAGATGGTACTGCCTCATGAAAACATTATACCCGTTCTCCAACCAAATCTTGGTTTTCAAGACGACCAAGAAGATATAATTTCTTCACTCAACACCTTTGTTTGGAGAAATAGAAGGAACTCGGAGCACTATAGGAACGCAAACCAGGTTTTAGAGGAAGAAGAAAGAAGAGCTGAAGCCTTAGAAAGAGCCATCCAAAGAAGAAATATCAGACGAGTGGAAAGGTAATCGCAGTAAGAAGCTGTGACCCAGCACCCTGGAAAGTTTTAAGTTCCTCCGAAGTACCAAGGAACGAGGTGGGAAAGATCCTAGTTTTGACAAACTTGAAGAACTTGTATTTCCTATCTTAGAAGTTCCAAAGCGAAGAAGTGAAAATCAGGGTCGAAGTAGACCATCTTCACCCGTTAAAGATCAAGGCGCTAACACTTCGCACTCTGCCTGTCAGGTGTTAGCATTACACGGGGTAACACCTCCATCAACTGTAGGCTTTCCTCCCTACAATTCAAGGATAATCATGGCCGCTCCATGGGCCGCGGCGACAGGACCCTTAGCTCTAAATGCTTATCATCCACTTCCGTCTGGGTCCAGGAAGAATTTCCCTAAATTCTCAGGTGATGGGAAGGTTACTACGGACGAACATATTAAAGCCTTTTTCACGGCTACCCATATCCTAGGAGTTGGACATGAGGATGTAGCTGTGAGACTGTTCGTAGAAACCCTTACTGATAGTGCAGCTGATTGGTTTTATCATTTGGATGACGGTTCAATCACAGATTGGGCCTCATTAAGGATTGCATTCGAAGATAGGTTTAAGACCGCAGAGGATGAACATGCCCTGTTGACCCAGCTCACATCTATAAAGAAGCAACCAATTACGAGCATGAGAGATTTCATTGCAAGCTTTAACAAGACTATCAGCAGGATCCTGGCTGCCGCCAGACCTACCGCAGGTAATTTGAAAACTTTCTTCATAAGTGCGATGCCTCCTGACATCAACTATGATTTAAGAAGAGCAAAGCCCACTGACTTAGCTGATGCACAAAAGAAGGCCATTGAGTGCGAAGATGATTTAATCTCTGCCGGAAAATGGAAGCGAGAACTTCATGCTAAGGGTAGTTCAAGCAGTTCTTCATCATCCGAAGAGATGATTCAGAAACTATCCAATGAGATAGTGTCTTTAAAGAAACACTTGCCAGCGTTCAACAATCCTTATCAGCGCAATTACCAGAACATGCCCGGGAGGAACAACGAAGGTAAAGTCCCACAACTCATGGGACCACCGCCTAAATTGCAAATCGAGGCGGCACCAAGGAAGGGAAATATGTGTGTCTTCCATCTAACCACAGATCACGACAGCGAAAATTGTCCAGAAACAGCTTGCATGATGCAATTGTTGTCTACCAATGAGTTGAACAATGCAACTAATGTTTTGGAAACCGATTCTTATCAAAATGGCGACTCTGAAAATTTATTCTTAGAATATGAACCGGATTCCGAGACCAAAGGAGAATGTTATGCGACTATTGACGGAACTTCTTACACCGTTCTTACTCAAGGACAAAAGCAAAAGGCTCCCTCCTCTAGCTCTGCTCAGAGAAATGATCCTGGCCCGTCAACAAGTAATACACCGGCGGATATTGAAGTTTCTGCTTCGCATATGGGTAAGGGTAAATCATCCTTTGATTTTATTTAGTTTTGTGAAGATTCAAAAATTCAAATTTCTGCCATTGATTATTTAAAGACACACCCTGTTGAGCTGAGAAAGATGGTAGACCGGTGTAAAGATAATGCGACTGGTGCTAATTGTAACATAGTAGTGGAAGAAGAGAAAGAAACCTTGACACCTGACATTCCTGATCGGAGAGATTCAATAGTCCTAGCAACCTCCCCGGGACAAAAACCTGAGCCTTTTTATATTTCATTGTACATTAACGGGTGTAAGCTTAGTAACTGCATTATAGACTCAGGTGCCTCAGATAATGTCATGCCTTATTCTGTGGCTAAAGCCTTAGGCCTCAACCTTACTAAGGTATACGGGAAATGCTATTCAATGGACTCCAAACAGGTCCCTTTGCTTGGGCAAATTAAGGATGCACAAGTGGCTCTAGCCTCATACCCAGAAAAGAAACTCCTGTTAACGATTCTGGTAGCTGATATCCCTACGAGTTATGGACTCCTTTTGAGCAGAAGTTTCTGTCGTGACTTGGGAGGGGAAATTAAGCTGGACTGGTCTCAAGCTATAATACCCATCGGTAGTAAGAAAGTCAAATTGGAGCCAGAAGAAAAGGCCAAGTTCACGGTCTTAAAGTCAGACGATCCCAAAGCCCAAATCTTATATCAGGAATTGGAATTTGGGAATTATATGTTGTTTACGGAAGAGGATGCAGGTAAACAAATAGATGAGAATTTGGACAAAGAGGTTCCCGAAGAACACCAAGAGGTTTCTGGCGTTTGGACCCTTGAATTCGATGGAAGTTGCGCTTCCTCTGGTTCTGGAGCCGGCGTAGTATTGATATCTCCAAAGGGAGTGGCCAAACCCTTAGCTTTCAAACTAGAGTTTGGCAATACAAATAATACAGCAGAATATGAGGCCTTGATATTAGGGATAGTCACGGCAAAAGAGAGGGGAATAGAAATCCTAAGAGCTCAAGGTGATGCAGAGTTGATAGTAAAGCAAGTTAAAGGGAAATATTCAGTGAAAAACCATAAACTAAAAAATTACAGAAATAAGGTGTGGGATGAAATAGAAGGTTTGAAAGCTTTCTCTATCATAGCTGTACCAAGGGAAATGAATACTAAAGCTGATTCACTTGCTGTTTCTACATCCTTACTGTTACCTCATCCAGATTTTAAAGATAAAAAATACCAGATCGAAATTGTATACCGGTCTGTTGTTCCAGATAACATAGAATCCTGGCAAGTGTTTAATGATGATAAAAGCTTGCAGTTATTTCTTGAAAATGACGAATCCAGTTTCGAATCTGAATCCGATGGAAACAGTGAACAAGGTGAAGTTCAATTGAAAGATAACATCATTCCTCCATACTTTATAGCTCTGGAAAAGTTGTTCAACAGACATGATGCTTACGTTAAACAAAAAAGGATGGAGAAGGAACCTACGACGGGCGAGTTTGAAGGGATAAACATCGGAAGTGCTCATAATCCAAAGATGGTGAATATTGGCAAATGTTGTACCCCGGAAGAAAAGGAAGCCGTGAAGAGTTTGTTTGAAGAATATAGAGACGTTTTTGCTTGGAGCTATGAAGACCTAAAAAGTTATAGAGGAGGAGAAGTGAAACACCATATTCCTCTCAAACCAGATGCAGTGCCTTTCCGGCAAAAACAAAGAAATTATAATCCGAAGGTAGCGGACGCCATTTTCAGGGAAGTGGATAAAATGTTAAAGGCAAGAATCATTTACCCTATTCATCACTCCACCTGGATTGCTAATATAGTGCCCGTCAGAAAGAAGAATGGAGAGATAAGGATTTGTGTGGATTTTCAGAACTTAAATCAGGCATCTCTCAAGGATAACTTCGCTCTCCCGAACATGGATCATTTGTTACAGACAGTTGCTGGATCAGAGATGATGTCTATGCTCGATGGCTTTTCAGGGTATAACCAGGTTGAAGTAGAGAAGAAACATCAACATAAAACGGCTTTCACCACTCCTTGGGGTACTTTCGCCTATCACAGGATGCCTTTTGGGTTGATCAATGTCGGAGCTACTTTCCAAAGATGTATGAGCAAAACTTTTGCAGATATGAAGGACAGGATTATAGTCATATACCTGGACGATCTTACTGTATTCTCAAAGAAAAGAAAGGATCATATGGAAGATCTGAAAAAGGTGCTACAAAGATGTAGAGAACATGGTATCTCCTTAAATCCAAAAAAGTCAGTTTTTTGTGTGACCGAAGGAAAGCTGCTTGGACATATAGTGTCCCAGGAAGGCATAAAAATTGATCCTGACAGAGTAGAAGCCATCCAGAGATTGAGTCTGCCAGCGAACAAAATAGGGGTCAAGTCTTTCTTCGGTCAAGTGAATTTCCTCAGAAGGTTTGTCCCGGACTTCACAGAAACCACCAAACACATAGTAGATATGATGAAGGGAAGTCTGAGCTTCAAATAGAATGAAGCAGGCAAGCGAGCCTTTCAGGATATAAAGACTGCAATTGCTAATGCTCCCGTGCTGTGCCATCCCAATTATAAAAGGGACTTTATTATTTATTGCTACGCATCAAAACATACCTTGTCAGCCATCCTTGTGCAGGAAAATGATGAAGGAATACAAGCCCCCATCGCTTTCATGAGCGTACCTTTGAAGAATCATGAATTGAAGTATTCACAGATTGAAAAACACGCCTTTGTAGTGGTAAGAGCTCTTAAGAATTTTTGTTTTTATATATTGCACTCGCATTCTGTAGTTCATGTACCAGATGCAGCTGTGAAGAGCGTGTTGACGCAGCAAGATATAGATTGTAATACTAGAGGAGCCTGGGTAGCGAAAATACAAGAATATGATATAGAGATTAAACCCACCAAGTTAATAAGAGGGAATGCTTTATGCAGAGCAATTGCAGAAAATAAGATCGCTGAAGAAAGCAAGGAACTAAGCGAGAAAAATTTAGTGCTCACTGTAGGTCTGTATGATTCGTGGTTTGAAAACATCTCGTATCTCCTAACATACGAAGAATGTCCAGAAGGACTAAACTCAAGGCAAAGGAGAGACCTTAGGTTGAAAGCTGCTAAATATGTATTGTGGGATGACAAACTATTCAAAAAGGCCATTGATGGTACATTTTTGAGATGCGTAGATAAACCACAGCAAGAGAAGCTATTAAAGACTTTCCATGACGAGGCCTGTGGAGGACATTTCTCTTCTTCAGTTACGGCTTTTAAAATACTGAGACAATGTTATTACTGGCCCGAGATGTTTAAGGATGCATACGCGTGGGTGGCGAGATGCGAAAAATGTAAGTTGTTTACTGGGCATCCTCAATTAGCTGCATTACCACTGAGACCAGTTATAATTGAAGGTCCATTTCAACAGTGGGGTCTTGATTTCATTGGTCCAATTGCCCCTGTATCTAGCGCTGGCCACCAATACATAATCACCGCTACAGACTACTTCACCAAATGGGTAGAAGCTAAAGCCACGAAGAAAACTACTACGGAGGTGGTCTGTGAATTCATAAAAGAAAACATTCTAGTCAGGTTTGGCGTTCCTATCAAACTGGTGATGGATAATGCATCCTATTTTTCATCATTAGATATCACTAGTTTTTGTTTTGAGTATGGAATCACAGTCAGCCATTCCTCTGACTATTTCCCTCAAGGAAATGGTCAAGTTGAATCTAGCAATAAGAACTGAATTAGCATTGTTAAGAAGCTAGTCTCAGATATCAGAAAAATTGGCACAAGAAGATTCATGAAGCACTCTGGGCAGATAGGGTAACACCTAAAAGGGCGATTGGCATATCCCCATTCGAGCTAGTTTATGGAACTGAAGCTAATCTGCCTTTACCCTTGGAATTGGCTACAAGTAAAATCAGAACAGTAATCGAAGATGATATCTATAGAGATGGCCTGGAAAAGAGAATCTTGTATTTGAGCAAATTGGAGGAAGAAAGAACAGAGATTGTTGATCACATCACACAGCATCAGATGCGAGTAAAAGAAATTTTTGATAAAAGGGCAAGGCCTCGAAAATTTATGATAGGAGACATGGTATTGCTTTGGGACAAAAGAAGAGCTCCAAAAGGAATGCATAAAAAGTTTGACACACTGTGGAAAGGCCCCTTCAAGATCCAACAGGCGTTTGAGAATAATTCTTTCAAACTGGCATATGAAGATGGCGAAGTACTACCCCTAACCTATAATGGTCAGGACCTCAAGCTCTATCAAGTTATTAATTGAAAACAGGTAATCCCTGTGCTGTACTATAGTAGGTTAGTATTTCCCAGTTCTGCTTAGTTAGCTTTTCCTTTGCTATTTTTCCTTTCCTTGTTGTTTGTCTTGTTTCATTTTTGTTGTGTTGCCACCTTTTATTCCATCCTTGTGCGAAACCAGAGATCCTAGGTCCCTTGCTTGGATATACTCTACCCAAGTCCCCAGTCAGAGCCAGCTGTTGCCCCACTTTTACACCTTGTCCCAATTTTACAAAGTGGAGTAGATCATAGTCTTGTGTGGTCTGGTCAAGTCAATAGGTCTTTCCCCTCTTAGGTGAGGAGCTTCTTCATCGGGTTTTCACCTGTAGCCTTCCTCCGTATCACATATGAGCCGGGTGGGTTGTTCCTTGAGTATTATAAGTCGGAGGGGTAGTTTAGATCCTTACTCGATGAAGATTCTCGGATTGTACTGCATCATGTGACTTGCCTTCAATATAGCCCACTTTGAGTTAAGAAAATCAAGTCGGCGGGAAATTGGGTTCTAGCTTCTCCTCGGCGAATTTCGCACCCCGAAGGCCTTTTTCCGCAGATCTCAGTATATACAGTAAAGGAATTCAACTGGAGCGAAATAGTTCATGTTTCTAAGAAATCTTTCGTATGTTGTCGCGATCCTACCACCAGAATCAATTATAACTTAATGGAATGATCAAAAGGTAGATGTGCGGAAAATGAAGAAAGGGCTTCTCCTCGGCGGGTTTTGAAATCCTAAGTGAGATTTCTGCAAAAGCACTATTAGAAGGGAAAGTTGACATATGGGTCCCACCTTCTGGCGAAGCTACTTGGAGATTTTCCGAAAAGGAGCTTTTCGAAGAGATAATATAAGACGGTGGGCCCTACCTTTTGGCGAAGCCGCTTGGAGATTTTCCGAAAAGGGTTGAAATGAAGTGACTTAAATAAAGAGAAGGCAGTGGCGGAAAAATAGAAATCGACTTCTCCATTGCGGGTTTTCTACCCTCAGAGGCGATTTTCCGCATCAGATGAGAAGACGCAACTGTAAGCATGGTAAGTATTTAGATTGATTGCAGATGGTTTTCAGAGGGGAATTGAGAGCAGATCATCCAAATTCACCAGTTATTTCAGAGAGAATTGACATATGCGGATTTTGCCCGAAGGAGTACTCCGTTTTCATTTTTCCGCGGGTTGCTAAACGAGAGGTAAGGCTGTAATTAATGAAAGTTACCGTTGAAATCAACGGGAATAGTGAAAAGACAAGGTTAAATCCGTTAGAAATTCTTACCTTCACTAACCCAACGGATTTAATCATAAATTCGCTCGTGTGGCGCGATTTATGAAATTAAACGGGCAAATCTAAAGTTTTCTATAAAGGGGAATGTAACAAATTTTCAAACTCCCGCTTTACTGTCGAATTGTTAAAATTGCTTAGTATATGCAATAATTCCCGAGTTTGCTGAGTTTGTTTTCTGTTGCATCACTATTATTCATCCGCATATCCATTATTATCCTTCAAGCAATATGGCAGCGAGATTTGCAGGTTTCGATAGCATGGGTGGCATCAAGTCCGCATGGTCGACCATAACGGACACTTCACTCCGTTTCTACGACATGCAGGACTTTCAGAGGAGATTGAAAACGGAACCTATCCACCCTATCACGGAGAGACTCAGAGGAAGCGGATTGGTGGAAGCAGCTGGCTTCCCAGTAGCAGTTCAAGCCCCGGAGTTGATTCTCGAATGCATCAACAACTACAACCCGGACACCAAGCAAATCCTCTTGCCTGATCAATCAGTTTTGATTTCAATTGACAGGCAAGCAGTGGTGAACTGTCTGAGAATTCCGGAGAGAGAAGAATTCTCTGACCTAACCATGGGTGGAGCTATGTCAGAGTTCTCCTTGAAGAAGATGATCTGGAGGAAAGAAATAATGAGCTCTTGGTTTCAGAAGCCAAGAGGAGCCAAGAGTAAGGTCCCTAAAACCCTCTTCGGTACTGACCTCAAACCAGAGATTGTGGACATCCTGGTCCTGTTGCATCGGCTCAAAGGTGAGGTAGAAGCTTTTAATTTTATGGAGCAATGTTTCTTTCTAGTGCAAGTTATCTGCTCAGATACTCAGTATATAGATTGGGCGCATGAGGTGAGTGAGCATCTTGCTAGAGCTCTCGCCGCAGCTAAGTTTTATAATTCTTTCTATATGTCATCCTTTTTGATATACATGTTAGCTTCTCTTCAGTTATGGCCAGGACTTCCCAGAATTGAGGAATTTCCTGAAGATGTTAAAAGTTATGAGTTTTATCCATGCTTATAGTTGCAAAACAGTTATGCAGATTATGTCAGAGTGAATGACGCCTTTACTATGAGAATTTGCAGGGAACTTCAAGGATGTCAGGAGTGGAGATTCAGTCCTGAAGCGATGGCGGCAATCAGTCAATTTGGCTGTTATTTCATCCAGTTCTCATCCTTTTCTTATTTGCATCTTGCAGCATTTGATGGTTTCCCAATGAAGCTGCCCAGATACCCAGACGACATGATCGTGCTCGTAGAGATCGTGAGACAAGCCGTCCAGGTGAACGTGCTGAGCGCCAGTATGCGGAAGAAAGGGTATGAATTCCCCATAAGAGTCGGAGCTTATAGCTGCGAGGCCAGACCGGATGCAAAGAACATCCTCAAGGCGTTTGAAAGCAAATACAAGTTGGAAGAGTATGAGGTAGTCAGGCCCATGTTCGATCCCAATGGTTATGCCCGAGATGTGCTCCAAATTGGGAGCGTGATCAAACATGTGACTACCATGGAAGACTACTGGGCAGACTGTAAAGACGAGCTGGAGAGCCGTGATCGGGCATTTGCAAGATTCACTGTGGAGCAGGTAAAAATGTATGGCGTCAATCTAGACGTGGAAGGAATCAAAGATGACGGCCAAAATATGTATAGTCATACATATTTGACCAAGTTGCAGAACACGCCTGTTAGTTCCAAACCATACTTCAATGTCGAGGAAGATTTTGATGTTATGATGGTGAAAATCATCAAGCGGACTAGAAAATGGGTAGAATGGACAGCTAAGAAAGGTCGGAGCAGAAGTAAAGCCACTCAAGCTTCACCAGCCACAGCTACCCCTGCTTCATCACAGAGCGCTACTCCTAGTACCACAACTTCAGCTGCACAAGGACCAGCTCAGTCCACCGGAGGAGGAGATCAACCCCCAGAGAAGAACATTCCGATAGTACCAACATGCCAAGGTGGATCATTGCCAGTCATCGGAACTCAGGCTGCAGTAGAGGAAAAGGAGGCCGAAGAGCCAAAGGATGGATCCACTTCTCCAATCCCTTTTTCTCTTTCCACTCCACCCCCATCTCCTCAGCTCACCCCAAGCTCACCATCTCATCATAGCCCTACTCCAGCCATAAGTGCCCCGTCCTTGAAGCCTACTGGCTCCTCTATTCAAATTGTAGAGATCAAGGATGATCAAAGTAGTAGCACTGAACCTGAAGAAGAAAAGGAGATCTCTAGTTCCTCTCGACTTCTCTCTCGAGACCAGAGGAACCCATTCTCTGCGACTACTGCTGCAGTGACTCAAGTAAAGAGGAAGATGTTCACCATTGAGTCTCTGGGAACAGCCTCTAAGATAATTAGCACAGAGTCTTGGCTTGAAGACACCTTGGAGAAGAAGAGGAAGAGGAAAGATGACAGCACTCCTACGAAAGATATAGTGTCTCAAGCAGTTCATTCGGGATCGATGATGGTGAAATCCAAGAAGCAGAGAACCCTATCCATACTAGGGCATGATACAGAAACAGGGCACCTAACCATGGAAGTGGCAAAACCAAACAGAGTGGGAAAAATTGAAGATTTGACTCCAGCAGACTTCACTCTGCATTCCATCGATCTCGGAGAAGCCAGGCATGACACTAAAGTGGGCCTATGGAAATCAAGTAACGAAGTAATAGAGGAGCAGCTGGAGAACCTCAAGGTATCAAAGATTAAGATGAAAGCTGAGATCGAAGAACTAAGAAAATTCATCCGACAGTTAGTTGTCCCATTGGCAACTATTACCAGTTTACCCGCTACAGAGGATCCTTCGGCAGAAGAAGTGCAGGCCTTCATATCACAGCTGCAGAAAGATAGGCACTTCGGTCAGATCGGGAAAGAGTGGATCAAAAAGCTTAATACTGATGGAATCGCCCTCATTGGTCAAATCGGCAATGTGCTCATCCAATTAGAAGCAGAAAAGGGCAATATTACTGCTAATAGTAATATTCTGGCGGGAGAAGAGGCGAAATGCACAGAATCCATTTCTCTTCTGAATATGATCATCCAGATGAAAGCCAAGGATGCAATTGAAGCAAAGATTCTGAAGAAAGGAGATGAACCATTGAATGAATGGATCAAAAGCATGCAATTCAAGTGGGAAATGATCCAGGAAGCCGAGAAAGGGCTTAGAGAAACGGGGGATAAAGTAAAGAAGGCCCAAGAGAAAGCTTTTGAGCTCATGCGAGGATTGCACACTGAATCACAAACCAGTGGGCAAGGGAAGTCCTTCATCGACATTGATATGATGAAAAACAAATTCTCCACGCATTTGAGCAATCTGTCTGGGATAGCTTCAAGCAGCCAAAACAGAGTGTCAGAACTACAAACACTTAGCGGATGCGTGCACATGGTAGCTGAGGAAGCAGTGAATCAGCAGAATCAAGCAAAAGAATTTACTCAAGAACATGCAAGGTGGCTATTGAGATTCACAAATGTACACGTACCAAGCTATGATGAATTAACCCCAATCATAGCGGCTGCTAAAGCATATAAGGCAAAAACTGAAAAGGGGAAGAAGCCTAAATGATTCAAAATTCCCCCTTTTGTTTTCTATTCCATTAATCTTAGGATTTTGTAAATGTGTAGATATGATAAGTTGGCATCTCGCCATTTGTCATCTTGAGAAGATGAGCCAATTTAAATTCCATTGTAACGGTCATCTTTCTCACCCTATATGTAAGATTTTGAATGATTAATAAAAGGTCGGCAAATTTTTGGTGTGAATCCGGTTGCAGAGACAATTGAATTTGTGCCATTTCTTTACTGTCCTTTCTTTTCATTTGTGTATGAGATACTTCTTCGATATTGGATGGAAATGGTTTAGTGAATAGAGTTTCATTTCATTGTTTCTATTTAATTGAACTAGTGAACCGATCAAAGTATTGGAGCTAGTAGTGGGAAATATCTCGGTTAGTGTTTTGTTCTCCATATGCATTCCCTTATATTTCAGTCATCTGCATTAGATCTTATATTACATTGTTGCGTGTCGGAAATCATGAGATTGTGAAGATCTGAACGCAGTAGCACTAACTAATCTTCTCATATTGCATTCGCGGTCCATATCTTGCATTTCATTCTGTTGTGTTGCGGGAGCCATAAGATTGTGGGTGCCATATACATAACATCCTAACATTTAGATTCCTGCCTGAGTTTCACTTGTCTGGGTGAGACTTGGTTTCCTCTCCTGCTCTCGGGTTAAGAGCATACCCCGCATTAGTTTTAGGAATCAAACATAATTCATCGAATATCATTCATAATAGGGAGCTGTACCTACAAATTTAGAGATAAGCCAGTTAACAAGAAAACGGCTTTTCAACTGTTGCAAACAGATTTTGTTTATTGTTCGGGCATCAAGAGTCATATTGACAGAAGAAATTAAAAAGAACGAATCTGTTTACCAACAGATTTTTGGTGACTCTGCTGGGGAGACGAACAGTCGCTTGATCAAGAAAGCATATGTCATGAGGAAAGATGGTACTGCCTCATGAAAACATTATACCCGTTCTCCAACCAAATCTTGGTTTTCAAGACGACCAATAAGATATAATTTCTTCACTCAACACCTTTGTTTGGAGAAATAGAAGGAACTCGGAGCACTATAGGAACGCAAACCAGGTTTTAGAGGAAGAAGAAAGAAGAGCTGAAGCCTTAGAAAGAGCCATCCAAAGAAGAAATATCAGACGAGTGGAAAGGTAATCGCAGTAAGAAGCTGTGACCCAGCACCCTGGAAAGTTTTAAGTTCCTCCGAAGTACCAAGGAACGAGGTGGGAAAGATCCTAGTTTTGACAAACTTGAAGAACTCGGATTTCCTATCTTAGAAGTTCCAAAGCAAAGAAGTGAAAATCAGGGTCGAAGTAGACCATCTTCACCCGTTAAAGATCAAGGCGCTAACACTTCGCACTCTGCCTGTCAGGTGTTAGCATTACACGGGGTAACACCTCCATCAACTGTAGGCTTTCCTCACTACAATTCAAGGATAATCATGGCCGCTCCATGGGCCGCGGCGATAGGACCCTTAGCTCTAAATGCTTATCATCCACTTCCGTCTGGGTCCAGGAAGAATTTCCCTAAATTCTCAGGTGATGGGAAGGTTACTACGGACGAACATATTAAAGCCTTTTTCGCGGCTACCCATATCCTAGGAGTTGGACATGAGGATGTAGCTGTGAGACTGTTCGTAGAAACCCTTACTGATAGTGCAGCTGATTGGTTTTATCATTTGGATGACGGTTCAATCACAGATTGGGCCTCATTAAGGATTGCATTCGAAGATAGGTTTAAGACCGCAGAGGATGAACATGCCCTGTTGACCCAGCTCACGTCTATAAAGAAGCAACCAATTACGAGCATGAGAGATTTCATTGCAAGCTTTAACAATACTGTCAGCAGGATCCCGGCTGCCGCCAGACCTACCGCAGGTAATTTGAAAACTTTCTTCATAAGTGCGATGCCTCCTGACATCAACTATGATTTAAGAAGAGCAAAGCCCACTGACTTAGCTGATGCACAAAAGAAGGCCATTGAGTGCGAAGATGATTTAATCTCTGCTGGAAAATGGAAGCGAGAACTTCATGCTAAGGGTAGTTCAAGCAGTTCTTCATCATCCGAAGAGATGATTCAGAAACTATCCAATGAGATAGTGTCTTTAAAGAAACACTTGCCAGCGTTCAACAATCGTTATCAGCGCAATTACCAGAACATGCCCGGGAGGAACAACGAAGGTAAAGTCCCACAACTCATGGGACCACCGCCTAAATTGCAAATCGAGGCGGCACCAAGGAAGGGAAATATGTGTGTCTTCCATCTAACCACAGATCACGACAGCGAAAATTGTCCAGAAACAGCTCGCATGATGCAATTGTTGTCTACCAATGAGTTGAACAATGCAACTAATGTTTTGGAAACCGATTCTTATCAAAATGGCGACTCTGAAAATTTATTCTTAGAATATGAACCGGATTCCGAGACCAAAGGAGAATGTTATGCGACTATTGACGGAACTTCTTACACCGTTCTTACTCAAGGACAAAAGCAAAAGGCTCCCTCCTCTAGCTCTGCTCAGAGAAATGATCCTGGCCCGTCAACAAGTAATACACCGGCGGATATTGAAGTTTCTGCTTCGCATATGGGTAAGGGTAAATCATCCTTTGATTTTATTTAGTTTTGTGAAGATTCAAAAATTCAAATTTCTGCCATTGATTATTTAAAGACACACCCTGTTGAGCTGAGAAAGATGGTAGACCGGTGTAAAGATAATGCGACTGGTGCTAATTGTAACATAGTAGTGGAAGAAGAGAAAGAAACCTTGACACCTGACATTCCTGATCGGAGAGATTCAATAGTCCTAGCAACCTCCCCGGGACAAAAACCTGAGCCTTTTTATATTTCATTGTACATTAACGGGTGTAAGCTTAGTAACTGCATTATAGACTCAGGTGCCTCAGATAATGTCATGCCTTATTCTGTGGCTAAAGCCTTAGGCCTCAACCTTACTAAGGTATACGGGAAATGCTATTCAATGGACTCCAAACAGGTCCCTTTGCTTGGGCAAATTAAGGATGCACAAGTGGCTCTAGCCTCATACCCAGAAAAGAAACTCCTGTTAACGATTCTGGTAGCTGATATCCCTGCGAGTTATGGACTCCTTTTGAGCAGAAGTTTCTGTCGTGACTTGGGAGGGGAAATTAAGCTGGACTGGTCTCAAGCTATAATACCCATCGGTAGTAAGAAAGTCAAATTGGAGCCAGAAGAAAAGGCCAAGTTCACGGTCTTAAAGTCAGACGATCCCAAAGCCCAAATCTTATATCAGGAATTGGAATTTGGGAATTATATGTTGTTTACGGAAGAGGATGTAGGTAAACAAATAGATGAGAATTTGGACAAAGAGGTTCCCGAAGAACACCAAGAGGTTTCTGGCGTTTGGACCCTTGAATTCGATGGAAGTTGCGCTTCCTCTGGTTCTGGAGCCGACGTAGTATTGATATCTCCAAAGGGAGTGACCGAACCCTTAGCTTTCAAACTAGAGTTTGGCAATACAAATAATACAGCAGAATATGAGGCCTTGATATTAGAGATAGTCACGGCGAAAGAGAGGGGAATAGAAATCCTAAGAGCTCAAGGTGATGCAGAGTTGATAGTAAAGCAAGTTAAAGGGCAATATTCAGTGAAAAACCATAAACTAAAAAATTACAGAAATAAGGTGTGGGATGAAATAGAAGGTTTGAAAGCTTTCTCTATCATAGCTGTACCAAGGGAAATGAATACTAAAGCTGATTCACTTGCTGTTTCTGCATCCTTACTGTTACCTCATCTAGATTTTAAAGATAAAAAATACCAGATCGAAATTGTATACCGGTCTGCTGTTCCAGATAACACAGAATCCTGGCAAGTGTTTAATGATGATAAAAGCTTGCAGTTATTTCTTGAAAATGACGAATCCAGTTTTGAATCTGAATCCGATGGAAACAGTGAACAAGGCGAAGTTCAATTGAAAGATAACATCATTCCTCCATACTTTATAGCTCTGGAAAAGTTGTTCAACAGACATGATGCTTACGTTAAACAAAAAAGGATGGAGAAGGAACCTACGACGGGCGAGTTCGAAGGGATAAACATCGGAAGTGCTCATAATCCAAAGATGGTGAATATTGGCAAATGTTGTACCCCGGAAGAAAAGGAAGCCGTGAAGAGTTTGTTTGAAGAATATAGAGACGTTTTTGCTTGGAGCTATGAAGACCTAAAAATTTATAGAGGAGGAGAAGTGAAACACCATATTCCTCTCAAACCAGATGCAGTGCCTTTCCGGCAAAAACAAAGAAATTATAATCCGAAGGTAGCGGACGCCATTTTCAGGGAAGTGGATAAAATGTTAAAGGCAAGAATCATTTACCCTATTCATCACTCCACCTGGATTGCTAATATAGTGCCCGTCAGAAAGAAGAATGGAGAGATAAGGATTTGTGTGGATTTTTAGAACTTAAATCAGGCATCTCTCAAGGATAACTTCGCTCTCCCGAACATGGATCATTTGTTACAGACAGTTGCTGGATCAGAGATGATGTCTATGCTCGATGGCTTTTCAGGGTATAACCAGGTTGAAGTAGAGAAGAAACATCAACATAAAACGGCTTTCACCACTCCTTGGGGTACTTTCGCCTATCACAGGATGCCTTTTGGGTTGATCAATGTCGGAGCTACTTTCCAAAGATGTATGAGCAAAACTTTTGCAGATATGAAGGACAGGATTATAGTCATATACCTGGACGATCTTACTGTATTCTCAAAGAAAAGAAAGGATCATATGGAAGATCTAAAAAAGGTGCTGCAAAGATGTAGAGAACATGGTATCTCCTTAAATCCAAAAAAGTCAGTTTTTTGTGTGACCGAAGGAAAGCTGCTTGGACATATAGTGTCCCAGGAAGGCATAAAAATTGATCCTGACAGAGTAGAAGCCATCCAGAGATTGAGTCTGCCAGCGAACAAAATAGGGGTCAAGTCTTTCTTCGGTCAAGTGAATTTCCTCAGAAGGTTTGTCCCGGACTTCACAGAAACCACCAAACACATAGTAGATATGATGAAGGGAAGTCTGAGCTTCAAATAGAATGAAGCAGGCAAGCGAGCCTTTCAGGATATAAAGACTGCAATTGCTAATGCTCCCGTGCTGTGCCATCCCAATTATAAAAGGGACTTTATTATTTATTGCTACACATCAAAACATACCTTGTCAGCCATCCTTGTGCAGGAAAATGATGAAGGAATACAAGCCCCCATCGCTTTCATGAGCGTACCTTTGAAGAATCATGAATTGAAGTATTCACAGATTGAAAAACACGCCTTTGCAGTGGTAAGAGCTCTTAAGAATTTTTGTTTTTATATATTGCACTCGCATTCTGTAGTTCATGTACCAGATGCAGCTGTGAAGAGCATGTTGACGCAGCAAGATATAGATTGTAATACTAGAGGAGCCTGGGTAGCGAAAATACAAGAATATGATATAGAGATTAAACCCACCAAGTTAATATGAGGGAATGCTTTATGCAGAGCAATTGCAGAAAATAAGATCGCTGAAGAAAGCAAGGAACTAAGCGAGAAAAATTTAGTGCTCGCTGTAGGTCTGTATGATTCGTGGTTTGAAAACATCTCGTATCTCCTAACATACGGAGAATGTCCAGAAGGACTAAACTCAAGGCAAAGGAGAGACCTTAGGTTGAAAGCTGCTAAATATGTATTGTGGTATGACAAACTATTCAAAAAGGCCATTGATGGTACATTTTTGAGATGCGTAGATAAACCACAGCAAGAGAAGCTATTAAAGACTTTCCATGACGAGGCCTGTGGAGGACATTTCTCTTCTTCAGTTACGGCTTTTAAAATACTGAGGCAATGTTATTACTGGCCCGAGATGTTTAAGGATGCATACGCGTGGGTGGCGAGATGCGAAAAATGTAAGTTGTTTACTGGGCGTCCTCAATTAGCTGCATTACCACTGAGACCAGTTATAATTGAAGGTCCATTTCAACAGTGGGGTCTTGATTTCATTGGTCCAATTGCCCCTGTATCTAGCGCTGGCCACCAATACATAATCACCGCTACGGACTACTTCACCAAATGGGTAGAAGCTAAAGCCACGAAGAAAACTACTACAGAGGTGGTCTGTGAATTCATAAAAGAAAACATTCTAGTCAGGTTTGGCGTTCCTATCAAACTGGTGATGGATAATGCATCCTATTTTTCATCATTAGATATCACTAGTTTTTGTTTTGAGTATGGAATCACAGTCAGCCATTCCTCTGACTATTTCCCTCAAGGAAATGGTCAAGCTGAATCTAGCAATAAGAACTTAATTAGCATTGTTAAGAAGCTAGTCTCAGATAATCAGAAAAATTGGCACAAGAAGATTCATGAAGCACTCTGGGCAGATAGGGTAACACCTAAAAGGGCGATTGGCATATCCCCATTCGAGCTAGTTTATGGAACTGAAGCTAATCTGCCTTTACCCCTGGAATTGGCTACAAGTAAAATTAGAACAGTAATCGAAGATGATATCTATAGAGATGGCCTGGAAAAGAGAATCTTGTATTTGAGCAAATTGGAGGAAGAAAGAACAGAGATTGTTGATCACATCACACAGCATCAGATGCGAGTAAAAGAAATTTTTGATAAAAGGGCAAGGCCTCGAAAATTTATGATAGGAGACATGGTATTGCTTTGGGACAAAAGAAGAGCTCCAAAAGGAATGCATAAAAAGTTTGACACACTGTGGAAAGGCCCCTTCAAGATCCAACAGGCGTTTGAGAATAATTCTTTCAAACTGGCATATGAAGATGGCGAAGTACTACCCCTGACCTATAATGGTCAGGACCTCAAGCTCTATCAAGTTATTAATTGAAAACAGGTAATCCCTGTGCTGTACTATAGTAGGTTAGTATTTCCCAGTTCTGCTTAGTTAGCTTTTCCTTTGTTGTTTTTCCTTTCCTTGTTGTTTGTCTTGTTTCATTTTTGTTGTGTTGCCACCTTTTATTCCATCCTTGTGCGAAACCAGAGATCCTAGGTCCCTTGCTTGGATATACTCTACCCAAGTCCCCAGTCAGAGCCAGCTGTTGCCCCACTTTTACACCTTGTCCCAATTTTACAAAGTGGAGTAGATCATAGTCTTGTGTGGTCTGGTCAAGTCAATAGGTCTTTGCCCTCTTAGGTGAGGAGCTTCTTCATCGGGTTTTCACCTGTAGCCTTCCTCCGTATCACATATGAGCCGGGTGGGTTGTTCCTTGACTATTATAAGTCGGAGGGGTAGTTTAGATCCTTACTCGATGAAGATTCTCGGATTGTACTGCATCATGTGACTTGCCTTCAATATAGCCCACTTTGAGTTAAGAAAATCAAGTCGGCGGGAAATTGGGTTCTAGCTTCTCCTCGGCGGATTTCGCACCCCGAAGGCCTTTTTCCGCAGATCTCAGTATATACAGTAAAGGAATTCAACTGGAGTGAAATAGTTCATGTTTCTAAGAAATCTTTCGTATGTTGTCGCGATCCTACCACCGGAATCAATTATAACTTAATGGAATGATCAAAAGGTACATGTGCGGAAAATGAAGAAAGGGCTTCTCCTCGGCGGGTTTTGAAATCCTAAGTGAGATTTTCGCAAAAGCACTATTAGAAGGGAAAGTTGACATATGGGTCCCACCTTCTGGCGAAGCTACTTGGAGATTTTCCGAAAAGGAGCTTTTCGAAGAGATAATATAAGACGGTGGGCCCTACCTTTTGGCGAAGCCGCTTGGAGATTTTCCGAAAAGGGTTGAAATGAAGTGACTTAAATAAAGAGAAGGCAGTGGCGGAAAAATAGAAATCGACTTCTCCATTGCGGGTTTTCTACCCTCAGAGGCGATTTTCCGCATCAGATGAGAAGATGCAACTGTAAGCATGGTAAGTATTTAGATTGATTGCAGATGGTTTTCAGAGGGGAATTGAGAGCAGATCATCCAAATTCACCAGTTATTTCAGAGAGAATTGACATATGCGGATTTTGCCCGAAGGAGTACTCTGTTTTCATTTTTCCGCGGGTTGCTAAACGAGAGGTAAGGCTGTAATTAATGAAAGTTACCGTTGAAATCAACGGGAATAGTGAAAAGACAAGGTTAAATCTGTTAGAAATTCTTACCTTCACTAACCCAACGGATTCAATCATAAATTCGCTCGTGTGGCGCAATTTATGAAATTAAACGGGCAAATCTGAAGTTTTCTATAAAGGGGAATGTAACAGATTTTCAAACTCCCGCTTTACTGTCGAATTGTTAAAATTGCTTAGTATATGCAATAATTCCCAAGTTTGCTGAGTTTGTTTTTTGTTGCATCACTATTATTCATCCGCATATCCATTATTATCCTTCAAGCAATATGGCAGCGAGATTTGCAGGTTTCGATAGCATGGGTGGCATCAAGTCCGCATGGTCGACCATAACAGACACTTCACTCCGTTTCTACAACATGCAGGACTTTCAGAGGAGATTGAAAACAGAACCTATCCACCCTATCACGGAGAGACTCAGAGGAAGCGGATTAGTGGAAGCAGCTGGCTTCCCAGTAGCAGTTCAAGCCCCGAAGTTGATTCTCGAATGCATCAACAACTACAACCCGGACACCAAGCAAATCCTCTTGCCTGATCAATCAGTTTTGATTTCAATCGACAGGCAAGCAGTGGTGAACTGTCTGAGAATTCCAGAGAGAGAAGAATTCTCTGACCTAACCATGGGTGGAGCTATGTCGGAGTTCTCCTTGAAGAAGATGATCTGGAGGAAAGAAATAATGAGCTCTTGGTTTCAGAAGCCAAGAGGAGCCAAGAGTAAGGTCCCTAAAACCCTCTTCGGTACTTACCTCAAACCAGAGATTGTGGACATCCTGGTCCTGTTGCATCGGCTCAAAGGTGAGGTAGAAGCTTTTAATTTTATGGAGCAATGTTTCTTTCTAGTGCAAGTTATCTGCTCAGATACTCAGTATATAGATTGGGCGCATGAGGTGAGTGAGCATCTTGCTAGAGCTCTCGCCGCAGCTAAGTTTTATAATTCTTTCTATATGTCATCCTTTTTGATATACATGTTGGCTTCTCTTCAGTTATGGCCAGGACTTCCCAGAATTGAGGAATTTCCTGAAGATGTTAAAAGTTATGAGTTTTATCCATGCTTACAGTTGCAAAATAGTTATGCAGATTATGTCAGAGTGAATGACGCCTTTACTATGAGAATTTGCAGGGAACTTCAAGGATGTCCGGAGCGGAGATTCAGTCCTGAAGCGATGGCGGCAATCAGTCAATTTGGCTGTTATTTCATCCAGTTCTCATCCTTTTCTTATTTGCGTCTTGCAGCATTTGATGGTTTCCCAATGAAGCTGCCCAGATACCTAGACGACATGATCGTGCTCGTAGAGATCGTGAGACAAGCTGTCCAGGTGAACGTGCTGAGCGCCAGTATGCAGAAGAAAGGGTATGAATTCCCCATAAGAGTCGGAGCTTATAGCTGCAAGGCCAGACCGGATGCAAAGAACATCCTCAAGGCGTTTGAAAGCAAATACAAGCTGGAAGAGTATGAGGTAGTCAGGCCCATGTTCGATCCCAATGGTTATGCCCGAGATGTGCTCCAAATTGGGAGCGTGATCAAACATGTGACTACCATGGAAGACTACTGGGCGGACTGTAAAGACGAGCTGGAGAGCCGTGATCGGGCATTTGCAAGATTCACTGTGGAGCAGGTAAAAATGAATGGCGTCAATCTAGACGTGGAAGGAATCAAAGATGATGGCCAAAATATGTATAGTCATACATATTTGACCAAGTTGCGGAACACGCCTGTCAGTTCTGAACCATATTTCAATGTCGAGGAAGATTTCGATGTTATGATGGCGAAAATCATCAAGCGGACTGGAAAATGGGTAGAATGGACAGCTAAGAAAGGTCGAAGCAGAAGTAAAGCCACTCAAGCTTCACCAGCCACAGCTACCCCTGCTTCATCACAGAGCGCTACTCCCAGTACCACAACTTCAGCTGCACAAGGACCAGCTCAGTCTGCCGGAGGAGGAGATCAACCCCCAGAGAAGAACATTCCGATAGTACCAACATGCCAAGGTGGATCATTGCCAGTAATCGGAACTCAGGCTACAACAGAGGAAAAGGAGGCCGAAGAGCCAAAGGATGGATCCACTTCTCCAATCCCTTTTTCTCTTTCCACTCCACCCCCATCTCCTCAGCTCACCATCTCATCATAGCCCTACTCCAGCCATAAGTGCCCCGTCCTTGAAGCCTACTGGCTCCTCTATTCAAATTGTAGAGATCAAGGATGATCAAGGTAGTAGCACTGAACCTGAAGAAGAAAAGGAGATCCCTAGTTCCTCTTGACTTCTCTCTCGAGACCAGAGGAACCCATTCTCTGTGACTACTGCTACAGTGACTCAAGTAAAGAGGAAGATGTTCACCATTGAGTCTCTGGGAATGGCCTCTAAGATAATTAGCACAGAGTCTTGGCTTGAAGACACCCTGGAGAAGAAGAGGAAGAGGAAAGATGACAGCACTCCTGCGAAAGATATAGTGTCTCAAGCAGTTCATTCGGGATCGATAATGGTGAAAGCCAAGAAGCAGAGAACCCTATCCATACTAGGGTATGATACAGAAATAGGGCACCTAACCATGGAGGTGGCGAAACCAAACAGAGTGGGAAAAATTGAAGATTTGACTCCAACAGACTTCACTCTGCATTCCATCGATCTCGGAGAAGCCAGGCATGACACTAAAGTGGGCCTATGGAAATCAAGTAACGAAGTAATAGAGGAGCAGCTGGAGAACCTCAAGGTATCAAAGATTAAGATGAAAGCTGAGATCGAAGAACTAAGAAAATTCATCCGACAGTTAGTTGTCCCATTGGCAACTATTACCGGTTTACCCGCTACAGAGGATCCTTCGGCAGAAGAAGTGCAGGCCTTCATATCACAGCTGCAGAAAGATAGGCACTTCGGTCAGATCGGGAAAGAGTGGATCGAAAAGCTTAATACTGATGGAATCACCCTCATTGGTCAAATCGGCAATGTGCTCATCCGATTAGAAGCAGAAAAGGGCAATATTACTGCCAATAGTAATATTCTGGCGGGAGAAGAGGCAAAATGCACAGAATCCATTTCTCTTCTGAATATGATCATCCAGATGAAAGCCAAGGATGAAATTGAAGCAAAGATTCTGAAGAAAGGAGATGAACCATTGAATGAATGGATCAGAAGCATGCAATTCAAGCGGGAAATGATCCAAGAAGCCGAGAAAGGGCTTAGAGAAACGGGGGATAAAGTAAAGAAGGCCCAAGAGAAAGCTTTTGAGCTCATGCGAGGATTGCACACTGAATCACAAACCAGTGGGCAAGGGAAGTCCTTCATCAACATTGATATGATGAAAAACAACTTCTCCACGCATTTGAGCAATCTGTCTGGGATAGCTTCAAGCAGCGAAAACAGAGTGTCAGAACTACAAACACTTAGCGGATGCGTGCACGTGGTAGCTGAGGAAGTAGTGAATCAGCAGAATCAAGCCAAAGAATTTACTCAAGAACATGCAAGGTGGCTATTGAGATTCACAAATGTACACGTACCAAGCTATGATGAATTAACCCCAATCATAGCGGCTGCTAAAGCATATAAGGCGAAAACTGAAAAGGGGAAGAAGCCTAAATGATTCAAAATTCCCCCTTTTGTTTTCTATTCCATTAATCTTAGGATTTTGTAAATGTGTAGATATGATAAGTTGGCATCTCGCCATTTGTCATCTTGAGAAGATGAGCCGATTTAAATTCCATTGTAACGGTCATCTCTCTCACCCTATATGTAAGATTTTGAATGATTAATAAAAAGTCGGCAAATTTTTGGTGTGAATCCGGTTGCAGAGACAATTGAATTTGTGCCATTTCTTTACTATCCTTTCTTTTCATTTGTGTATGAGATACTTCTTCGATATTCGATGGAAATGGTTTAGTGAACAGAGTTTCATTTCATTGTTTCTATTTAATTGAACTAGTGAACCGATCAGAGTATTGGAGCTAGTAGTGGGAAATATCTCGGTTAGTGTTTTGTTCTCCATATGCATTCCCTTATATTTCAGTCATCTGCATTAGATCTTATATTACATTGTTGCGTGTCGGAAATCATGAGATCGTGAAGATCCGAACGCAGTAGCACTAACTAATCATCTCATATTGCATTCGCGGTCCATATCTTGCATTTCATTCTGTTGTGTTGTGGGAGCCATAAGATTGTGGGTGCCATATACATAACATCCTAACATTTAGATTCCTGCCTGAGTTTCACTTGTCTGGGTGAGACTTGGTTTCCTCTCCTGCTCTCGGGTTAAGAGCATACCCCGCATTAGTTTTAGGAATCAAACATAATTCATCAAATATCATTCATAATAGGGAGTTGTACCTACAAATTTAGAGATAAGCCAGTTAACAAGAAAACGGCTTTTCAACTGTTGCAAACAGATTTTGTTTATTGTTCGGGCATCAAGAGTCATATTGACAGAAGAAATTAAAAAGAACGAATCTGTTTACCAACAGATATCTATAAGTGTGCAATGGATTTTGAAGTTCAAGATTGGACATTACTTTGATGAAGTTTTGTGTGATATTATGCCTATGGATTTTACTCATATTCTATTGGGTAGACCTTGGTAATATGATAGATGTTCTATGCATGATGGAAGATTGAATAAATATACTTTTTGGGTAAATGGGAAGAAACAAATATTGCTACCTTTGATGGAAAATCTAGATGAGGTCAATTGTATTGGTATAAAAATTCACATGGTTAATAGAAAAAAAATTGAAAAAAAAGAAGAAAAGAATCAAGTCTATTTTTCTATAATCCCAAAGAGATCGAGTTGTGTCAATAGTAGCTAAGTGCTAGAAAATAGTGTTAAGTGAGAGCTAGTCAGTGGTGATCGAGTGACAACTGGTAGTATTGACCAAGTACAAGAAGAAATTACAAAATTAATGAATGAGTATAAAGAGATTTTTGTAGAGGATATACCTAATGGTTTACCTCCAATGAGATGTATAAGTCACTATATGGATCTAATTCTTGGAGCTAGTTTGCTGAACAAAGCCCCATACAGATTGAAACCTACAAAGAATGAAGAACTTAACAAATGAGTGCATGAGTTGTTGCAAAAAGGTTTGATCAGAGAAATATTGAGTCCATATGTTGTACCTATTGTTTTAGCACCTAATAATAATGGAGAATGGAGAATGTGTACTAATTCCAAGGCTATCAACAAGATCACAGTGAAATATAGGTTTCCTATGTTGAGGATGGATGACATAATGGATTTTTTGAGTGGAGAAAAGTATTTTACAAAGATTGATTTGAAGAGTGGCTACCATCATATCAGAATTAAAGAAGTTCATGAATGGAAGACTACTTTCAAGATGAAAGATGGTTTGTATGAATGGTTGGTTATGTCTTTTGGTTTGACTAATGCACCTAGTATTTTCATGAGGTTGATGAATGAAGTTTTGAAAATATTTTTGTGTAATTTTTTGATTGTTTATTTGGATTATATTCTAATATTGAGTTAGAATAAGGAAGAACATTTTGAGCATATTAGAAAAGTATTGTAGAGTTTGAAAGAGGAAAAGTTGTTGATTAATTTGAAAAAGTGTTCTTCTACGCAAGACGAGATTGTGTATTTGGAATTTATGATTTCTGCTAAGAAGGTTAAACCAATTTTGGAATGGCCTACACCTGAGAATGTAAGTGAGGTACGTTCATTTCATTGTGTGGCTAGTTTTTATAGGAAGTTTATAAGAAATTTTAGTTCTATTTGTAATGCTATGACTAAGACAATGAGAGGAGATAAAAAGTAATTCAATTGGACACATGAACCTGATAAGAGTTTTGAGAATTTGAAACAAAAGGTTGTTGAATTATATGTATTGGCTTTTCCTAGTTTCAACAAAGTAATTCAAGTTGAATATGATGCAAGTGGTAATGCAATAGGAGATGTATTAAGTCAAGAAGGTAAACCTATTGCTTTTTTTAGTGAAAATTTGAATGATGCTAAAAGGAATTATTATGTGTATGATCAAGAATTTTATGCTATGAATCAAGCTTTAAAGAAGTGGAGACATTATTTGATTCCTAAGGAGTTTGTGTTGTATACTGATCATAAAGCTTTATAGTATTTAGGAAATTAACATAAATTGAATCAGAGACATATGAAGTGAATTGAGTATTTGCAAAATTTTACATTTGAAATAAAGCACAAGAGTGGAGTTACTAACAGAGTTGCTGATGCATTGAGTAGAAGGTGTTCTTTATTGATTGAAATGAAGGTTGAAGTTCTTGGTTTTGATGAAATGAAAGAATTGTATGATATTAATCATGAGTTTTCTAAGGCATGGAGAGAGTATAGAGCACCAAATCTAATAGATCACATAAGCAAGTATGATGAGTATTTCATTCAAGAAGGTATGTTGTTCAAAGGTATTCAATTGTGTATTCTTAGAAGTCCTATGAGAGTGAATTTGATTAAGGATGCATAGTGGTGGATTGGATGGACATTTTGAAATTGATAAGACATTGAGTTGATTGAAAGAGAAGTATTATTAACCAAAAATGTATAAGGATGTTCAGAAAATTGTAAAGAATTGTAGAGTCTATCAAGTTGCAAAAGGGGTAAATCAAATACTAGTTTGTATACACCTATTACTAATCCTAAGAAACCTTGGAGTGACATCAATATGGATTTTGTTCTTGTATTTTCTAAGATAGTGAAGGGGTATGATTTTATATTTTTTGTACTAGATATATTTTCTGAGATGGCTCATTTCATACCATGTAAGAAGACATTAGATGTTGTGTATGTTGCTAAACTTTTCCTTAAAGAGATTGTGAGATTGCATGGATTACAAGAAGTATTATTTTTGACAAAGATAGTAAATTTTTTTGATATTTTTGGAAGACTTTGTAGAAGAAGATGGGTACTGAGTTAAAGTTTAGTTCTACATTCTATCTACAGACAGATGGACAAACAAAGGTTCTAAATAGAAGCTTGGGTAATTTGCCTAGATATTTAGTTGGAGATAAGCCAAGTAATTAGGAAGTAGTGCTGGCTCAAGATGAATTCGCATATAATAATTCTGTGAATATGAGTATAGGGAAGACACCTTTTTGAGATTTTTATAGAATGCAGCCTAGAGGTATATCAAATTTGTGAGATGTTGGTAGTGAAGAAAATATAAGCATTGTACGAGAATAGTTTGCTGAGTTTATGAAGTCTTTGCATAAGGAAGTGAAGTTGAGGTTGGAACAAAGTAATCAGAAGTATAAGGAGAATTCTGATAAGTCTAGAAGACATCATGATTTTGAAGTTGGTGATTAGGTGACTATTCATTTAAAGAAAGAAAGATTTCCTATTGGATCATACAGTAAGCTGAAGATGAAGAAATTTAGACCTTGTAAGATTTTAAAGAAGTTAGATAGTAGTAATACTTATGAAGTTGAGTTACTTGATGACATGGATATATCTTCTATATTTAATATTGTTGATTTTTATAAGTATTATGAGTCTGATAATGAAGTTGTGTCAAAGGATTATCTAAAGAAGCAGATTAAAGAAGTTGAACATATATTTAATTAGAGAGTTGCAAAGAGTACAAGAGGAAAATATTACTATGAATATTTGGTGAAGTGAAAAAATAGACCAATTGAATATGCTACATAGATTTCTCAATATAAGTTGGATGCAACTCAAGTTGTGACACTTGCATGATTTAGGAGAATCATTTCTCCAACCTTGGTTGTCTGATGTAGGAGTATTCTAGGTTTCTTTTCAACCCTACAATTTTTTGTTCTTTCTACCTATGTTTGTCGAGTTCTCAATGGTTTCTAAGTCATTCTTGTGGATGCTAGGTTCCTTTGGTTGTCGAGTGATTTCTTTGGTTTCCTTTTTCCTTTGGTTTCCAAGTGATTTGTTTGGGTACTGAGTGACTCTTTGGTTCTCGAGTCCTCTATAGTTACCCAAGCTTTAAGGATGTCAAGTTTGTAGCTAATGCTGAGTGATTCTTTGGCTATTGAGATTGTGTGAATGTCGAGTGCCAATTTTGGAAAAGCTTTCATTTGCCAAGTAAATAATGTCTGGTTCTTGTTTTCGCTGACTTTGCTCGCATTTAATTTGGTATAGGTAGTTAATATTTTTTGTGAGCTAAATTGTGGCTTTCCTATGTTCTAGAATGATCTATAAGCCATTGGGCTAGTATATATATAGAGTGTTTACTCTTAGAGTGAGGAGTAGAGAGGGGATTCTAGAGTAGAACACAAATTTTGGGAAAGTTTTTCGCACATGTATCTGGACCTATGAATTTGAGGTTGGATCTTTGATGTTGAATATATTTTTTTATCTGGCTGTAATCCAAAAGGCCTTACAACTGGGCATGCATGTTGAATATTTGAAGAATCAATGAAAGTGTTTTCTCTTCCTCTTTTAGTTGTTGATTCTATGTGTTACATTTCAGCTATATTAACTCTTGCAAGGTGGTTCAAAGCACTAGGTGTTCCATTGGCCTAAGTTATCCCTATCCCTCCTTACATTAGTGATGCTTCTGGCATGAAGTTAGTCTAGTGAGTTATGGTCCTTTTCGGAGGCAAGATTGGTGGTGCCCCATCACAAGTGATATCTTTGAATTGATCCAATTGGTGTTGTACATCTGCAAGGATAGGTTCTTGTGAATTTTTCTCCTCCTCCTTGGGTTTCACCATAATAGCGTATCCAACTCCATCACCTTCCTTGAAGTCCTTGAGGAACTCTTCTCTACTCATTAATAAAGTCTTAGCAATTGCCTTTTCCACCTTATCTTCCTCCACTATGGATTGTATCTTGCATGTGACCCCATCTTTCTTGAAAGAATACTTGTTATCCTTCCAATTATGTACTACCTTTCTATCATATCACCAAGGCCTTCCTAGTAATAGATGAAAAGCATCCATGTGAAGCACATCACATAGATGTTATCCTAATATTTTCTAATAGATATGTCTACGCAAACTTGTTCATTCACTAAGATGTTCTATGATTTGTTCAACCAAGTCACTTTAGAAGGACATACATGTGGCATCTTTGTGAAACCAAGTTTTTGTAATACCTCCTCTGACATGACATTGATAATAAACCTTGAGTCTATGATTACTTTCCATACCTTACCTAGTATTTTGCAAGTCATCCCAAATAATGCTCTTCTCTTCTTGAGTTCCTCTTTTCCTAGTTCCTTCAATAGAATTCTCCTCAACATAAATTTCTTTCCCTTCTCTACATCAAGATCCACTTCACCTACTTTCTAAATCTTCTTCTTCGATGTAGATGATTTTATTTTTTCCATAGGATGAGGATGTCATCTCTCTACATATGTAGGTAGAGTTTCCCAACTTACCACAATTATAGAACTTCATATTGCTGAAGTGCAGGCCCCTACTATTGTTCCTATATCTACCACTCCCACTATTTTTGGATCCTCGACCTATACTAGAGCCTCAGTTCTAACTAGTCTCACTGGCCTACTCACCCCACTTAGATTCCCCACAATCTTTCTTCCAATTAGTCCACATTATACTAGAGCCTCCTTTTGAGCCACCTTCAAAGTCTTTATCTTTGCCTCTATTCTTGGAATAGGAGTCCCCTTTCTTCCTTAGTTTATCATCCATCTTGGATAGACCACTTAAAGGCCATTTAGGTATCTAGCTATCTTGATTCTTTCTTCTTGCACCCTTGATCTTAAGGTCAATTTCTGAAATTACATCAAGATCCTTTTGCTTAAGATTCTATATATGCTTGTGAATATGAATCACATAGTCTTCTAGTAGGTAGGTCTCTTTTATCTTTTCCACCATAGCCATCCAATTAGCTATAGGTTTCTTCCCTTCAATCTCCCTTTCCTCTTGCACAAACTTCCACCGTGTTAATGCTTGACCTTTCAATCTTTATTTTGCAAGTCTCACCTTTTGAGCCTCTGTTGGCCCTTGACATTCAAATTAGTTCTTAATTCCCTCAAGACATTCTAGTACCACTTATTCATCCATCTTACCATTGAAATGTGAGAAATTTTCTGTGCTCTTTCCTCCAAAAGCCTTGAGGGATTTTAGGAATAATTATTATTCACCAAGGACTCACCTTCTCTTTATTCATTTCAAATTCTTCATCTTCCTTAGATAGGGTTACTTCTTCCATCTCCTTTATCTTATATTTCATCTGCTCTATGGCCTCATCAAGGACCCTAGTTTTCTCTTATATGAGCTTAGTTTTATCATCTACCTCCTTTCCCAACACTATATTGGTAAAAATATTTGAAGATCCACTTGACTTATTGGAATAAAACATACCACCTCAAGCATCAACCAAATGGCTTCTCATGTCCCTTTTCAAATAATTAAAAATAATAATTTTAGTCAAGGCAGGCAGGCCAAAGAAGGTGAAGTTTTGAAAAAAAGGGGGTTAATATTTGGAAATTTTTGGACTAATAAATGAAAATTATTATTAAAATATGTTTCATTAACCTCTCTTGGATGTGAGTTAGGGTTATGCCCTCTTTTAAGGGGTTTGGAGGCATTTTGGGCTGATTCCATAACTTCATTTTTGCTCATTTCTTTGTTGTTTCTTCAGAGGCTGCCAAACCTGTGGAGAAGGAGACCCAAGAATGGGAGTTTGAAGCCATTCCATGTGCATGCTCATAAAAAGTTTTCCTTTGTGCTGAACAGTGCAGATTTGTGAGTTTTCGGGTGTGTTTTTTTTGTAAGAGTTTGGTGTTTTTGGTTGAGTATTTCATATCAGTTTGTGTTGCTGCTGTATATCAAACATTTAGATGTTAAAATAGATCTAAATATATGTATTTGGTCATTATTATACTTCTCTGATATATTATCAGTGCTTTTGTGGTGTTTTTGGCTATTTTGTGTTGTCTTCGGGAGCTCGATGAGCATTATTTTTGCCCTCCATTTGGGTGTTGTTGTGTAAATGTTATACAAATCTAGAAATGTCATTTTTTAGGCTTTTATGCTGCTGAAATTTCTATAAAAAAAGTCCACTTTTAGATTTGCTAATAATATGTGAAGCTGTGAAGTTTTCGGCATAACCGATTTGGGGTTTATTGAGAAATTGGTGGATCTTTAAAAGATTGGTTGTTTGATCTTAAAGATCTGATTAGAGACTTGAATATCATATAAAATTAGAAAAGGGACATTTCAATGGTATCAGAGCTATGATCATTCCAGCCTGAGGGTTTGTAGAAGTTTGCATGTCAGTTTTGACAACTACCCAAATCTTGCATGTAAAAAACTATGGTTGCATGCTACTTCTAATCATTTGCATATTAGTTCTTGGTGAATTTGGTGGTTGCATGTTGCTTCTAATCAGCTGCATGTCAAAATCTATGGTCGCATGCTACTTATAATCAATTGCATGTTACTTCTTGGTGTTTGAAGAAGTTATAACCTATTGGGGTTACACTCTACTTTATCCAAAATGGATAGGTATAGTACAAAGTCTTAGAGGACACGATCTTGGACAATTGATATCCAGAGTCAGAACAATAGAAAGGATGGTTATTTAGACATTCGAGATAAACTTAGGAAAATAAGCCATGACATGTGTGAATAGTTGGTTGAGCACCATCGTATGATGAATGACATGTTGTCCGACCCAGCTAAGGTGGATAATTTGACCAAATTTCTATTTGGCAGATTTTCTCACAGGGCAGGTGACACAATTACCAAGAACTTGCATGAGGAGTTTTAGAAACTAGCTTATAGCCAGGCAGAGGTCTTAGATTCTACTCCACGACAGGAGGTATTGAGAAAGGATATTACGCAAATTGATAGTAATAGTCATCTTGATACTCAAATTGAGACAATTGTATATAGGTCATTAAAGGGTGATATCGTAGGTATTTAAGATGGTATAGTTACAACAGGTAGTGACTACAACGTAGTGGGTTCAGATGATGATTATGAGGATGTTTTTGTGCATGATGGTGAGATACTTGGTAGAGATGAGAAAAAATTAAGCATTCATGACTTTGCTGAGAAAGAGTACCAGGCACAGTTAGATGCTTTGTCACATGAGGTTGAGGCTGATAGTACTTGACATGATTTGTCCAGCCAACTAAAAGTGAACAAAGATAGAATTGTGACTTCATTATCTCATCATGACAGTTATGTGGAGTTAGTTGGTATTGGTCATATTACTCAAGTGAGGATTTTGCTTGAGTTACCAGCTGATTGTAGTTTACAGATATGGACTCAAGATTGTTACATTGGCATTTGGGATTCAGTTGACTGGAGATCTTTAACACTTTTTGGTAGCAGTGTTTGTTTGGGTGCTATCATGGATTTGATTAGCAGATTGCATGGTGTTGTCTTTTCTTGTGCTAGAAGCTTGTTTGATGTTGGTATTAGTTTTTATATACCGGTGTTGGGCTTTGTTCATATATCCAGTTGACAATTTTTGTTGGAATGTGTTGATGATCTTTCATATTTGGCAGTGTGTATAGTTGAGTCCAAGGATCATATTGGCATTGATGACATCCAGGAGGATGTAGTGAGCAATTTTGAAGACTTAGTTTCCTTGGCAATTTCTTTTGGTACAGAGGAGTTGGATAGTAGTGCTACAATTTTTGATACTATGTATGTTGATATGATCTTTGGAGTTGATACGTATGATATGGATGGTAATACTCTAGAGATCAGTAACCTTGAGGATACTCCTTTAGACAATACATCAAAGGAGGTTTGTAGGATACAGTCTAGCTAGTGCCATCATGTGTCCAGTCAATTGAGAGTTAGTGAACGATGCATTGCTATCACTTGCTAGCATTTCGATGCTGCTCATCAGTTGGTAGCAGTTTATGGGTGGGGTTCTCTTACTAGTGATGAGTGGGAAGACAGTTATCTTTCCTTGAAAAAGATCCATTCTTTATGGGAGAATATTCAAATTTTGAGACAAAATTATATGCAGTTGGTAGCTGATAGAGATTATCTTATGGAGTGGGGGAGTACAGCATATGATGTATTATTGGCCAAGGAAGATGTGGTGACTGAGCTTATTAGCAGCTAGAGGTGACTTCTGAGATTCTTGAGAGTACACAGTTGGCTTTCAAGGAGTCACAGTTTCATTTGGCTAAGGTGACCATGGAGTTAGAGAAAATACAGTCTTTACTAAATTTTGTAAAGTCACAAGCTATGGTGTCTGGTGATCTAAGAATGTCCATGGTTGAGATTGTCAAAGATAGTGGAGATGGGGATGCATCCATCCTTGATAATAACATTAGCATATCGGGTTCATCCCCACTAGAGTCAAGTTCAATTGAGTTGGGTGTTGCAGCAAATTGTTGTGGTATGCCTGACATGGTGGTGACCTCTAGTACTGATGGCACAAAGACTAGAGATGTTGTATCAAAGATCATGTGTGATGTCGGTGGGCCGACAATTGGCATGGTTCCTACTAGTAATACTACTTCCTTGGTGATGTCTTCAGAGGTAGTAGTCAATTCCAACTTGGTTAGTGATCCATTGCAGTTAGTTACATCTAGATTGCAATTTGAGCCACTGACTAAGATTGGTGCATTCTATCTTCATTACACTGTGAGGTATGCTCATTAATTTACCTTTGATGACCATGTTGATGAGATGATGATACAGAGATGTACTTTGGTTCATAATGCTTGTCATCAGTTATGTGATGGTTTGATGCCTCAGGATGAGAGTTGTGATGGGCATGACATGGTGATAGGTTTTGGAGTTGACAGCTTGATAATACATGACTTAGAGTAGGAGTTTGAGAGTGATTCTTTAGTAGTTGTTGTTATTGATTCTACTCCTTTGGCTATGACATCTCCTGACTTAGCTGGTGGTCAGTCACAGTGGGCTATATCACTTGTTCATGGAAAATTTGGTTTGGGTTCTATTTCTTGCTATTTATCTTGTAATGTCTTTTCACCATCCGTAGTGCATGGGAGTTATGGTTATGAGACAATGGCTAGTGATTTGCAAAGTTCTTTTGATTGCAGGAGTTTTACAGTGTGTAGATTCTCCATACTTGGTATAGTTTTATTCGGGAGCATTCACCATTGTTGCAGAGTTGGATTCTACATTATGTATAGGCTAGTGGGATGCGTTGATGGTATTTACTATGTTGGTATTTTGATTTTTCCACTTTACTTGGGTTCTGATGTTCTAAGAGTTTGTGTCTCATGGGTTTTTGACTATGGTAGTGGTGATTTTGGAGTTTGGTTGAGCTATAATTGTCAGTTTGGTTATGGATTCCTCTTGGTTATATTGCAGAGGATATTGCAGGAGCCTATGTTAATTGATAGTAGTATAGTTCATGAATGCATTTGGGATCCAAGTGGATTGATTGGTTTATTGTTTAGCCATTGCTTGAGGACAAGCAATATTTGGGAGGGGAGGACTTTTCATGTCCCTTTTCAAAATAATTAAAAATAATAATTTTTGTCAAGGCAGGCAGGCCCAAGAAGGCGAAGTTTCGGAAAAAGGGGGTTAATCTTTGGAAACTATTGGACTAATAAATAAAAATTATTATTAAAATATGTTTCATTAACCTCTCTTGGATGTGAGTTAGGGTTATGCCCTCTTTTAAGGGGTTTGGAGGCATTTTGGGCTAATTCCAAAACTTGATTTTTGCTCATTTCTTTGTTGTTTCTTCAAAGGCTGCCAAACCTGTAGAGAAGGAGACCCAAGAATGGGAGTTTGTAGTTTTATAGGAATTATAAGTATGGGAGTTTGAAGCCATTCCATGTCCATGCTCATATAGAGTTTTCCTTTCTGCTGAACAGTGCAGATTTGTGGGTTTTCGGGTGTGTTTTTTTGTAAGAGTTTGGTGTTTTTGGTTGAGTATTTAATATCAGTTTGTGTTGCTGCTATATATCAGACATTTATATGTTAAAATAGATCTAAATATATGTATTTGGTCATGATTATACTTTTATGATAGATTATCAGTGCTTTTGTGGTTTTTTTGGCTATTTTGTGTTGTCTTCAAGAGCTCATTGAGCATTGTTTTGGCCCTCCATTTGGGAGCTGTTGTGTAAATGTTATATAGATCTAGAAATGTCATTTTGTAGGCTGTTATGCTACTTAAATTTCTATGAAAAAATGTCCACTTTCAGATTTACTAATAATATGTGAAGCTGTGAAGTTTTTGGCACTATTTCTGACATACCTGATTTGGGGTTTATTGAGAAATTGGTGGATCTTTGAAAGATTGGTTGTTTGATCTTAAAGATCTTATTAGAGACTTGAATATCATATAAAATCAGAAAAGGGACATTTCATGGCTCTCATACCACTTCGATGGTTAGCTTCTTTGCTTAAGGGATTTCTTTCTCTTCCTAGGCTTCTCCTATCCCACTTATGGTTACTACTTTTAACCCTAACCTAGAGGATCCCCTCTCAATCCCCTTGTAGCAAGAAACTCTTACAATGATTCAAATTTCAATCCTATACCTCCAATTTACTAGCTGTGCAATTTTGTCCTAGAATGCCAAAAAATCATCATGTGCACCTAAGGGGCCAAAATGAAGGTTGAACCATCATTCTAAGGTTCTTGACCCATTTCCCAAAATTTTGCATCATTCTTTCAAGTTTCACACTCATACATCTCCAAATTTCCTAGTTAACCCTTGTAGCCCTAAGAGCCCCTATTAAACCTCCTAGAAACAACGAATGTGAAATACTCCATAAAAAAAACTTAATAAGGCCTCTTGGGGTGTTAAAGATGTTTTTTCCCTATGACCTAAACTTGAATATTTTAAGATCTTAGGCCCTTTTGTTGACTGTACAATATGACTTGAGAAAACCCCCATTTTAGGGGTTTCAAAGGAAATGAACATGATTTCTTAACTACTAACTTCAAAATACATTTCTAACATCCTCCTTTTAGTTATGAATCCTAGATACTCTACTCCTTCATTTCCAAGTAAACATTAGCTTGTGCCAATCCATTGTTCCACTTAAAACTCCATTTCAAGCCTTCATTGCACCTTGCCAAGCTCACATTACTTCCTTAGGACTCACTTGAAAATTTAGTTCCTTGACTTGCAAGGACCTCCAAATCAATATGTACACTATTTACAAAGGCTATTTCTTTATCTCCAATAGCCATGGTGTTTCAACCAAGGATACTCAAGAAATAACCATTTTCATGTTGGCAATAAAAAATTGGACAACATGAACACAAAAACTAATCCCCAACAAATTCCCTATTTTGTAGCTTTAGGAAAATTAAGCAATTTAGGAGCATAATTGGACTACAAAAAAGTTTGTGCACTCTATCTAGCTACCTCCAATGACATAGTTGTTGAAATATCAGTCAAGTTTGTTATTAGTGACACACACTTATTCAAATTTTATATAGCTATCGAGCTCATTGAACAATTTACAATGTTTTCCTTATAATTCTAGTAGTTACCAAGTATATTCAGTTAGTGTGAAGTCTAGCGATTCAAACCAAGTAGATTTAGTCTAGTATTTCAACTTAAGCAGTTTAGTGGTTACTGAGCATTGAAATTTCTACCAAGTTTGCAGTTCACATAATGTAAAGCTAGTGTAAACTGGGCTTATGTGTTTACCGAGTAATTTAGTTTATGACAAGTTACACAATATCTATCGATTCACCAGTGTATAATGAGTTCAAGACTACCTTGAAATGATTAGTATGATCTAAGCCTCTACATGTATCGAGTGCATGAAAATGGTGAGTAATGATAGTGAGCACCAAGTGTTAGAACTTTACCAATTTAGCCTTCAGAACTTGAGTGTCTTCATTTGGGCCAACTTTGTGATATTGGTGTTAACCTTTATGATGGATGACTTTGTAATTTTTTAATTTGGATTGGTATATATATGAAATGTATTATATCACATCCATATGTGTAAAAATATAATGAGCATGTAAGAATACGAATGTGAATAGTTGAAGCTAAGTAGCATATAAAGAGAGAATTGTGAAGGCCATATCGAAAGAGGAGTAGCAGAGACAAATTCATCATAGAAAAGTGACCAATACATTCAAGGAATCTCTATCAAAAAATCTAGTTTTAAGTCAGAGATCTATTGTTTCATTCTAACAGATGAACCAGTCAAAGTCCTTTCACAAGGTAGACTTAAAAGTCTTTCTTAAATCTATTAATAGAGTGCATACTTCATTGTGTGTTTGTAATACTTCTAACATGGTGGACCTAGCAGTCCTAATTTCTACTAATAGGGAAGATCATTAGAAGTGATCAGTGTAAGCCTTAATAGGCCAAATTTATGCTACAGTATTGAAGTTTTGTGGGTTTCATCCCCACCCTAGTTTTAGTTTCTATTCGGAAGGTTTTTGGGTCACCAAATCATTGTGTTCAAGTGTAGTGGATTCTTTTATATTTTCAGTTTCTCATGCATGCAATTAGATTAGATGTGATAAATTAAATGTTAAGTGGTTTATTGGATTCAAAAATGAAATTGGTTTAGAAATTTTAGAAGTTCCTAATTTAGCCCTCCCCTCTTAGTAACTTAGTATAGTCTTGAATATTTCCAGCAATTGGTATCAAAGCATTGTGGTTCTTAGGAGAAAGTTTAACAAATTGAGCAAAGATCAAGGATGTGGAGATATTCAGACTTGATAAGGCAATTGAAAATGAAAAGGTAGATCTAGAAATTTCCATTGCACAACTCAAGAAAGCTAAGGAGCAACTTTTTGAATCCCTGAAAGGAAGGAATGAACATGGAAATTAGAAGAATGAACATGGAAATTAGAAGAATGATCATTAGTTCATTGAAAAAAGAATTTAATATTTTTTCCCTTCAAGTAGTTTAGATGAGACAAATGATGCAATCAAAGAACTCCTAGAGAAGAATGGTTCCCTGCAAGAAGAATTAAGAAAGATGAAAAGAGAACAAGAAATTCAGTCAGTAAGGCTATGTGAAATCTTAGAATAAATGAACAAGATAAAAGAAGAAATTGATGGAAGAAACAATGTAATACAAAACCAATCCCTTCAACATGTAGATCTTATGGAACAAATCTCCAATGCAAATGAGGAAATCATGAGCCAAAGATAGATCAATCAAAGATTATCATATGATCTAAATTTAGAAAGACCAATCAATAAAAGAATAAGAAATGAATTGAGATCTAAAAATAAAATCAGTGAGCGATTGCAAAATATCCTAAACACTGAGAAACAAATCAATGAAAGAATGATGAAATCTCAAGAAGACATAATTCAACTGAATGAGAAAAACCTCTACAAGAAAAAAGGAAAAGTAGGAATTGGATACAAAGAAGAAGGTGAATGCTCCAAACAATGTGCTCAAAGGAATCAAAGACCTACTTGAAATCACTGTGGTAAGTTAGGTCATACATTAAACAAATTTTGGCATAATGGTAAAGCAAAATTTAATGGAAAATTCTACAATTGCAGATAGCATTGTCACAAGGCTAATGAACACAAAGAGAAACCAAAATTTGAGGGAAAGTGTCACAAATGCAAGAAACATGGTCAAAAGGCATCAAAATGTAGAACTAAGGCATTCAATCTAGTAGAGCAAGTTGTGAAAGAAAGATTCTATTGGAACTACAACACTTGGTGTAGATGTAATTACTATGGAGAATATGGACATATTGGTATGAATTGTGTTAAACATCACACAAGGAGAAAAGATACCACCATAAGATGTTTCACTTGTACCAAACTTGGTCATCTAGCTAAAAATTGCATGAACACAGGTAAAATTAAAGATGAATAGAAGGAAAAAGTAGATAACATTTGAAGCAGATGAGGTAGCAATGGATCCCTAAATCTACCAAGGATGCTAGTTCAAGTAATGATGGTCATGTCATTCAAGAAGTGGGTGACTCCACCATTCTCAACTAGGTCTCCAAAGGAGAATTGGAACCATGTTATCAAGATCACATTCAAATAGTTCTAATTGAAAAATGACAAAGATCCAAATTAGTATTTAGATACAAAAGGATCATCTAGGGAGAAGGGTATTAGTTATCACTGAGTTACCTTGTCTATAGAGTAAGGTTAGGTCATAGACTCTATTGAGCAAGGTCAAGAATAACAAGACACACGTGGTTGCCAAGTCACGAAGCCTTCACCAAGTAATCCATAGAATAGTGGATGAAAACCTATCAAGCATGCTATCAACCTAACTACCTTCATCCTGAGCATTAATGGTGAAGTTTTAACAAAAAGCATGAAATCAAATTCATTTCTCACCAAGAAATCTAAGTGCTATTGCGAAGAAGTGATTTACAATGTGATCAAGTGACTTTAAGAAAATTTGTAGCAAATTATCAAGGTTTTAATAGTTTACTAAGTACAATGGCATCAAGCAGCAACAAAGTGAAGAGAGGGTCTAAGATGTTGGTTTGTGGAGTCGAGTGGAAAGCACCAGATTTTAAACTTGTGCCCATGATTGCAGAAACCCTTCATGCAAGTGGAGCTCAATCAAAAATTCCTCCAAAGGTATTCCTTATTAACAATATTCAAACTCATTTAAAGTGTTCTATTCAATAAATTGGAACCCTAGAAATGAATGATGCCCTAGGTGAATTGTGTGTTAATGAAATTCTTAAACCTAGGCATAAGCATTTAGAAGACAAAGGTTTAACACATATTTCCCACATGCCCTAAGGTTTTCAAATTAAATGGATTATATAAATTCTAAGCTAAGTGCATAATGGTAAACTATGGCTTGAGAAGAAGTTTTGATTACAAAGAAAATGATTCATCACATCACCAGCCTCCCCATGCTCACCAAAGTCAAAATTACCAAAACCCTAGGTCGGACCAAGTTGGAAAAGAAAACCCTAGTAGAGTGGGATGAAAAAGGGATGAAAATTAGTAGTGTAACTGATGCAAAGCTAAAATTTGGGATTCATGTCATAGCACATTAGATATATAGTTCGAGTCATCTGAACAATATATCCTATAAAGCTGTGGACTTGGCTTAAAAAGTGGTGAAAAATAACCTATCTTATGACCTTACCGAGTTGTTGTTAAATAATTCAACAAGAATATGGAGAGCATTAGGACATCCAAGAACAACCCCTATAAATTTGGTTCACTCTTGACATCTTTGTTCTTTTATGTTTAGAAGCTCTTCCCTCCCAAAGGCACGATAATATGGAGAAAAGATATACCTACATTATATCAAATAAATGAGTACATTGTAGAAATGGGAGAGAACAATGTTAAAATTATAGACAAATACTTCAAAGTGTTCAAAGAGAAAATGAACAATAGGTTCAAGATACCTAAGAGGTTAGTTGAGGATTACAAAGATGATGTATGCTTTATGGTTGATTGTGACAGAGTTTATATTCAAGCAGTGAAGCCTAGAATTTTGTGGGTAAAACCTCTTTTGTATGAGGTGAATATTGATGAAGCAAAGCATATTATTGAGGCTCTAATTAATGAACCTATTGATCTAAGGGAACCATACTTTGCAACCTATGATGAGACCAAGGCAAGGATAGAATTGGAAATAAAACTCCTTCAAGTAGTTAACAAGGGAAAGAGGAGGATAGCTAAACTAAAATCTAGCACACCTCTCATGTTAACTGAAGGTAAAGGAGAAGATGTAGAAGAGGTAGAGGTTGAAGAGGAATAAAAAAAGGAAGAAGAACCTATGAAGAAGAAGGGCAAGATGATCATCACCAAGCCACCTAAGCCATCCACTATAGTCTTCACAAGGAGGTCCAAGAAGAAAGGTAGTGATATTATCCTTAGCAAACCTCCTCCCACCTTTCAAGAAAAGTTGAAACAAATGGAAGAAGGTGCAAACATAAAAAACTTCAAATCTTTGAAGTATGAAAAATGGACAGAGGTAGAGAAGAAATAGGTTGAAGAACTAGTGTTGACCAAAGTGGGAAAATGGAAGTATTCATCAAATCAAATTGCCTCCCAAATCTCTAATGAATTATTATAGAAAATAAAGCCAAGATGGGACTTTGAAATGAAAATATAAAAAGACAAATATGCACAAACCTTGAGGCAATTGCTATCGAGCATCAAAAATGCTGAGGTAAAAGAGTATTTCAAGAAAAATGAATATAAAATGACTCTTTGTTTTAATACATGTTTAATTTTAATCAAGGATATAGAGCATGTAGTTAAGAATGCCACAAGAATGTGGAAGAATGTTTATCATTTGCATAAACTAAGTGACTTCCTAATAGATTTTAAGGATAATGATGATGTCAGTGATGGTAATGGAGAAGAAACTTATACTAAACCTACACATTTTGACAATGAGGAAGATGAAGAAGATAAAGAGGAGGAAACTACTAAGGAATAAAAGAATATGATAAGAAGACTGACCCAATGAAGATACCAGTTGTAGTCATTGACTCACTTCCTCACTCTGCAAGAAAACTAGTAACTATATCAAGCTCAGAGTTAGCTTCAACAAGTTTTATTGTGACAATCATAGACACTTCAAATGTCCAATCACTCTTTGCCCCCATTTAGATCAATATATCATTAACATAAGTGACTTCCACTTCATCTACCAACCTATAACCTCTTAGGTCTTTAGCTATTGAGTCATCAACCATGAATATAGTGTCTTCTACAATTTTGAGTTCTTTAGTAGTAAGTACTTCAGTTTTGGATGCTTTAGTTATGACATTTATAATTTTGGATTCAACAAGTATTCCTATTAGTATACCATTGGTTAGTACTATATAAATTTTCACTACAAGTCCTAGTATATCTACAATTGTTTCCATCATGGATACAAAGGCATTAAGTACAAGGATAGTTGAACCTAAGGCTCTACCGAGTACAAGATTTTTGGGTATACAAAAGGAGATAGAGGAGGACATAGACTTATATGAGAAAATAGAAATTCCCAAATGGGTCATTGATACTCTTACTATGGAGAAAATGCACATAGTTGGTGAACTCCTCCAGAAGAAGGCAAAGTAGAAAAAAATGAGAGAAGAAAGAGATAGAGAATATAAAATTATAGATGATGCTAAAAATATTTTGTTTGAGGATATAGGTATTGAAGTAGATTCTTCTCAAACTATTTTGTTGCAATTAGTAGAATTAGTCCAAAAGTTCAATGAGGACACTAGTGGACATGATAAGTTAATTGAGAAAGCTGAAAAGAAATTTGACAATAAAGTTCTTGAACACATTGCTCAACAAATTGATATCCATCAAGTTGATCTTTTGTCAATTTTGATGAATCTTGAATCATGTTGCACCAATCTAACATCATATTATGTGAATTCATGTGATTTTTTAGAGCTCACAAAGGAAATAAAGGGAAAACTATCAAAATTTGATGAGAATCAGAAAGCCAGTGCTTAGGAATTGCAACTTGACCATAGTTCAAGCTTTGCACATCACATAAAGATCATATTTTTGTTAGACGTGCAAGCATAGTTGTTAAGAGAAGAAGGAAGGATCTATTCATCACTAATTTATATTCAAGATATGATCCTTCCTATCATGGATACAATGCAAAAACATATTGTTTACTCAAAAACCTTGATCCATGACAACAACTTCTGTATTGCAGATCACATGATAGAACTGTTTGTAGAAGTACAAATTGCTCTACATAAATGAAAGATTTTGCAAGAAAATTGGGATAAAACCTTGGCACTTATTCTTAAGGTACATTGTGATCTTTTATCTCATATTGGTTTCTCCATGTAGATAAGTTCTGAATAATTCTTTGGCATTATTGTAAAAAAGGTGGAGATTATTGTTGAGAATTAGACACATTGTATGGGGGAGAAACATGCTATGAGGAGAATGTATATAATAGATGATGTATAGTATACCTTACAATTATAAATTTTGGAAAATCTCAAAACAATATATTCTATCGAGCTAGTATTACATGGTGATGTATATAAGATTTTCGTTGATAAGTGTTTTTGTCACTAATTCCAAAGGGAAAGATTGTTGACATATCAGTCAAGTTTGTTATTAGTGACACATAGTTATTCAAGTTTTGTGTGGCTAAAAAGCTCATATAATAGTCTACAATGTTTACCATATAATTTTAGTAGCTACTAAGCATTTCAATGGTTACCAAGTATATTTAGTTAGTGTGAAGCCTAGTAGTTCAAACTAAGTAGATTCAGTCTAGTAGTTCAAGCCAAGCAATTTAGTGGTTATCAAGCATTGCAATTTCTATCAAGTTTGTAGTTCATGTAATGCAAAGCTAGTGTAAATCAAGCTTATGTGTTTACCAAGTGATTCAATTTATGACAAGGTACATAGTATCTACTGAGTCACCAATGCAGGTCGAGTTCAAGACTACCTTGACATGATTATTATGGACTGAACCTCTACATCTACTGAGTGCATGATGATGCCTAGTAATGGAAGTGGGCACTGAGTATCAGAACTTTACCAAGTTAGTCTTCAAGCCCGAGTGTCTTCATCTGGGCCAAATTTTTGATATTGGTGTTAACTTATATGATGGTTGACTTTGTAATTTAATAATTTGGATTGGTATATATGTAATGTATTATATTGCATACATATGTAACAATAGATAATGAGCATGCAAGAATGTAAATGTGAACAGTTGAAGCTAAGTAGTAAATAAAGAGTGAATTTTTAAGGCCATATAAAAAATGGAGCAGCAGAGACATATTCATCATAGAAAGGTGATTAGTACATTCAAGGAATCTTTATCAGAAAATCCAGTTGTAAGTTAGAGATCTATTGTTTCATTCTAACAGGTAAACTTGTCAAAATCCTTTCACAAGGTAGACTTAACAGTCTTTTTTAAATCTCTTAATAGAGTGCATACCTCATTGTGTGTTTGTAAAACCTCTAACAAGGTGGACCTAGCATTCCTAATTGCTCCTAATAAGGTAGATCATTAGAAGTGATCAATGTAAGCCTTAATAGGCCAACTTTATGCTATAGTATTGAAGTTTTTTGGGTCTCATCCCCACCCCAATTTTACTTTCTATTTGGAAGGTTTCTAGGTCACCAAATCATTGTGTTCAAGTGTTGTGCATTCTTTTATATTTTCAGTTTCTCATGCATGCAATAAGATCAAATGTGATAAATTAAATGTTAAGTGGTTTATTGGATTCATAATTGAAATTGGTGTAGAAATTTTAGAAGTTACTGATTCACCCCTCCCCTCTGAGTAACTTAGCATAGTTTTGAATATTTCCAACAATAATATGTCCTATTATTCCCTTAGTGATGTGGCTAACATCACTACAAGCTAAAAATGAACATATTTGACTAAAGTTTCTAATGAACTTCTTTTAAAATTGTGAAAAACCACCAAAACTTCTTACCCCAGTGGTTGTAGTAGATGTTGGCCAACTCAAGATAGCAACAACTTTCTCTTTATCCATCTTCAAAGAACCTTTGGATATGAGAAAACCCAAATACACCAGCTATTGCTTGAAAAATTCACACTTCTCATGATTAATAGCCAACTTCTCTTCATGAAGCCTCTTTAGAACTGCCTCTACATGCTTGGCATGTTCTTCTTTTCTTTTGCTATAGATGAGAATATCATCTAGGTACACCATCAAAAATTTTCTAATGAAGTTATTAAGAACTTCATTCATGAGTCTCATGAAGGTACTCAAAGCATTAGAGAGACCAAACGGCATTCCAAGCCAATCATAAAGACCATCATTAGTATTGAATGCTATTTTCCATTCATATCCCTCCTTAATCTTGATTTGGTGACAGCCACTCTTCAAATAAAACTTTGTGAAGTAAATAGCACCACTTAGATAATCTATTAGGCCTTCAATTTGAGGTATGGGAAACCTATACTTGATTGTGATCCAATTTACTGCTCTTGAATAATTACAAAGCTTCCATTTTCCTCCCTTCTTGGCTACCAAAACCATAGGAAATGCACATGGGCTTATGATCTTTTGAATTGGGACTTGATTCAATAGCTCTTAGATGGGTGGTTTCTATCCTCTAACTACCCTTTTCAACCAAGTTTCTCATTTGTCAAGAAAAATTATGAAGTTGTCGAAATGCAACTTTGCAATTTTTTGACAACTTTTGCAATATCTTGGAAATTTGACAAAATGAGCCCACCAAACTTGATATGAGGCATGATTAGGTTGACAATTATGTTTAAAATTATTTTTGACCCTTGATCAAGCCTTCCATGTATTTGGTCAACAAATTCCCTATTTTGCAAATTTAGGCAAATTAAGCAATTTAGGAGCACAATTGGACTCAAAAAAAGTTGACACTCTATCTAACCACCCGCAATGACCTAGTAGGTCCTATTATTCCCTTAGTATTGTGGTTAACATCACTACAAGTTAAAATTGAACAAAGAAGTCATAGGTCTAGTTTAAGCCTACCTAGGTGCTCTTGCACCATCTATACATAACTTAGTTGCTCATTTCATTGGCATGATTTGTATTGATCTCATTACTAAGCACATATTTATTGTTTTGCTAAAAATATTTGAGACAAACTATTACAACATATATTAACTATTTTACTAGCAATATAGAAATAGAGCCATGATAAACTATGTATAGGTATATTATGTATATATAAAAGCTATGATTTCCATTGAGTTGATCAATACATAGTTTATGAATTGGTTGTGTTTAATGAAATTGCATTGATCTATACATAGTTTATGACCTCATAAACTATGTGTACACAAGCTATGTATAGATCAGATCTAAGATTGGCATTGATCTATACATAGTTTACAACCTCATGAACTACACAAGCTATGTATAGATCATATCTAAGATTGGTGTTGATCTATACATAGTTTACAACCTCATGAACTATGTATAGATAAAAGCCATGATTTACATTGATCTATACATAGTTGATCCATACATAGTTTATGACTTGGCTCTATTTAGAGGTATTACATTGATCTCTCATAGTACTAAACTATAACTTATTACAACAACAAAATTTTACATAGTTTAGTTGTTCATTCCATTAGCATTGGCATGATTAACATCTAAAATAATTCTAGTTTATGAGTTTCCTCTATTTAATGGTATTGCATGGATCTATACATACTTTATCTATACATATTTTATGACCCCATAAACTATTTTTATAGTTGCACATTTCACTGCTATTGGTACAGATAATTAGAGCTTTAACTATGATATATATGGGTAATTAGAGGTAATTACATGAGCATATACCAGAACTCATTACTAAGCACATATTTAACATTTTATTAAGGAGAATGGCTTCAAATTATTATCATTAACTAATGTATGTTTTGATTGCAAGGAAAAAAACAAAAATGAATTGCTAGCCTTAGATTGAATGAAAGAGGCTTTTGAACAAAAAATGAAAAATGTAAAGGTAGGTGGGAGAAGAGAACTAGACAAAGCTTCTACCATTGTCCAAAGCTAGACAAACCCCACAACCATAGTCATCAGTCAAGAACATGTTAGAAATAGATAATACTAAGGGGGCGGGGGGTGAATCAGTATTTTCAATCCTTTTTCTCACAGTAGGATATTATTAATTACTTTACCACATGCATACGAAAGTAAAGCAATAATGTTAAATAGTTTAAACAACCATACACAAAGAGAGATTATAAGACCATATTTTGTTAACTAGGGAAACCTTGGCCAAGGGAAAACCCTAGTGGGGATGAAACCCACTAGATGATTCACTAAATAAAGGATCCGATCAAGGATATTGACCCTGTTAGGAGTCTATGAAGAATGTATAGTGTCTCAAGTCCCTATTAAGAGACTAGGCCTTGTTAGAAGCCTCACCCCTATTAGGAGTTGCTTCAACCCTATTAGGAGCTAGTGGATCATATACAAATGTGTGTACGAAGAGCCCACTACCCTAACATGCAACTATACAATAAGATCTTCAAGAAATAAGTATACATACAATATTGAGATACTTTTTGTACTTCACAAATATTCTAACTAACAATTATTTATACAAGAGTGACTATATACATATCAATCTACATTATATCTCACATACAATGCTTCATGTCATATATAATATTGCATTCACTTGTTACTCTCATTTCACAAGATCATATCTAGTTCACAATCACTGATTATTCCTTTCTTGCACTTCTTCACTCATGTCTAACTTTGCAAATGAAGTTCTTTACTTATGCAAAACATATTGGTAAATTATTCCTTAGTCAAATGACATAATATCCTTAGAGTTAGCTCATTAAGAAATGGTAATTCAAAATAATAAATCAAGTTGTTTAACACATTCTGTTGATATGGTATGTTTTGTGCAGTATGATCACAACAATACTAATTCCTTCATAACTTGGACTTGGTTGATCGTATAGACATGGGCACTAGTATATATCATCACTATGATGTCGTGCATCCCTAGTTAGCTACAGAAGAGAATATTCCAAGGGAATAGTCTGTTATCATCAAATCTATTATGCTGTTGTGATGTTGTCTAATACTTAGACAATTTTCCTTCACCAATGAACATGACTAATCTGCAAAACAAATATGTTGGCATAAATGACAACCATGTTACTTACCTTAATTGATTGATTAGACATATTTCCAACAATCTCCCCCTTTGGCATTGATGAAAACAATTTGAGAAAATTGGTTAAGTCCCAAACATGCTATTGTACTAAACAAAATAAATAATCATAACATAGTAAAAATATTGTATTCATGTTTTAAGAGGATTACATCACTTATAAATTTGACTACAATTTATTGCTCCCCCTTACAAATTACAATAGAATCTTGCTAATATATATATATATATATATATATATATATATATATATATATATATATATATATATATATATATATATATATATATATATATATATATATATATATATATATATATATATATATATATATATATATATATCCTTATTTTTCCTTTCACAATTAGTTACAATTTTCCATATATCTCCCCCTTTGACATCAATGACAAAGATATCACAAAAGTAAAGACGGTCAAAATCTAGTAGCTGGATCAAAACTTGGAAAAGAAATCATTAAAGTTTTTTTAAACTATGCAAAGTGTTTCTTCCAACTTCCTTTTAGTGTATCAGATACATTGATTAGTGCACATAAAGCATATGTGGCTAACTCTGTTGCATTCAAGTCTGTAGTCACAATCTTTTCATATGAAGATTTTGTTGATAAGCATTCCTCCAATTGAGTGTTCTCTTAGGAGAGTGAATCTCTTCAGAGCTTTCTCTTTTTTTTCTTGCACATTCCTTATGCTATCATGAAGTGTCTACATTATGTGCTCAATGGTATATATCTTCTAATTTTGCTTCTAAAAATTTTCAGTGAGCATCTGAAGCTTAGTCACCTTTTCTTTTATTTGATTATCAAATTCTTGGAGATGAATGTATGCCAAGTTTCACTTAGAATAAGCCTATTTTCCTTCCTCTATACACTCTCTTAGTGCCTTAGTGCATATATTCAAAGTTTCTATGTCATTCCTCATATTAGTGCACATGGTGTTGAGGAGTTTACCATCATTCTCTATTTGTTCTTGAATTGAAGCCACATTAGAAAGTGTTGTGAATTCATCATCAAAAGCTTTGTGGTGTTAATAAGGGTTACTACCTTGTCCATTCTATCCAAAACTAATGTTAAAGTGTTCTCGAGGGACTTGACTAATTTCTTTCTCTCAAGAAGTTTACTTAAAGAAGATATGAGATTCTTTGTTGCAACTTCTTCATCTGATTGAATTGCTACTATTTTTGCTAGGGTAGGTCATGTGGAGTGTGTTGCTACTGCTAGTGTCAAGCGTACACTCAAAGTAGTTGCTTCACTACTAGATTCAAATTTCTTTGCATAAGGTGCACCTTCTTCCTTTGGCTCCTAATCTTCTACTTCATTAGATGAGCTACTATAATCCATAATATTGCCAACAATACTAGAACTAAAATTCTTGAATGGGTCCTCAGTTCTATCAACTATCGCATTGGTGTTATCTACTTGGATAGATTCATTACCAATAGTGATATGTGGTGAATCATTAGAAATAGGTGTTCTAGTTGGTTGTTCAAAATTTCAAAGTGTACTATCTATAGTAGGACTTTCCTCTATTTTCACACACTCCTTAGGTATCTAGCTTTCCTTTTTTGGCTATGTACTTTCCTTAGGCATAGTAGAAATGAATGTGACTATAGACCTTTTTTTTCCTCATTAACTTCTTCATAATTTCCTCCCATGAGGAGAATGGATATCTTTTTATTCCTTAACAAAGGTGTTATACCTATCAGAATTACTATTATTTCTTCCTCATTATGTACTGAACAAAACTTTTTCACCATATTAATTCTTATTTTCTTATCTTCCTCTACAACTCTGCTCTTTCTATTTAGCAATCTATTGTACAAATCTTTAGGTATCTAACCTTTTATACTGTCAAACATTTTATCTTTTAGGATCATATTTCTAACTACTATATTTTCTAGCTATCTCCTATCCATATTATTATAAAAATCATAGTACTTATTCAACTATAAAAAATTATTGTCATTAATGATTTACATGTTAAGATTCTCTACATTTGGCTTCTATGCTTCTCACCCAGTTGAGGTTTTCACTTCTTAAATCTATTGGTTCAATTGGTTTGTCACTAGTTTCTTCTTTAGAATTAGAAGAACTAATTTGCAAGGTTCATATTTTCTTGTTTAGACCACTTGTATTATACTTCACTATATTCTTAGGAAGGGTTTTGGTCCTTTCAAGCCTTGTAGACTTCCTTGTAGCTGTTGCTTGTTTAGTCTTTAGTACTTATTCAACTATACAAAATTATTGTCATTAATTATTTACATGTTAAGATTCTCTACATTTGGCTTCTATGCTTCTCACCCAGTTGAGGTTTTCACTTCTTAAATCTATTAGTTCAATCGGTTTGTCACTAGTTTCTTCTTTAGAATTAGAAGAAATAATTTGCAAGGTTCATCTTTTCTTGTTTAGACCACTTGTATTATACTTCACTATATTCTTAGGAAGGGTTTTGGTCCTTTCAAGCCTTGTAGACTTCCTTGTAGCCGTTGCTTGTTTAGTCTTTACTGGATTCCTTGGAGGTTGCTACTGCACAACTACTACAAAAGGTATAGTAGATGTCTACACAATGTCTGGGCAATTGTGACCTCTTTAGTAGGTCCTGCCACTATAATGGGTGTAGGGGTCAATAGCTTAGATTAACCATTGGCTTTCATTTCCATGGCTATTCCTTTCACCTCATCAAATTCTTTTCCAGTCACTCCAGATTCTTTCAATATAGAATCAATCACCTTTTCCACATTTTTCTTAGAGTCCTTTATTATTTGGCTAGTTTTTGACTTTTCTCATTTTCTTAGAATATGTCCCCCATCTAGAACATTCAAAATCAACTCTTGAGTGAAGGATTATTTGTACATATCCTTCAATCAATTCCTCACTCATCTCATAACCCATAGGTTCAATGAACTTAACTTGAGGAACTACTACCTCCATATATGTGTAATTTATTTCAGCCATGAAACATAGTTCATCCATATACTTCTCTACTAGCATAGGAGGTATCCTATACCTTTACTTCATTTTTTCTTGGAAAGACTTCATTATTCTATCAATATCCCTATCTTTGACTACTACAGGTTTTGATCTATATGTGCAAGTGATTAACTAAATTGTAGACTTGCTTCCATCCCAATCCATGATTCCAAGAAATTTCCTAGATGCATATAAAAATATATGTGTCAATAGGGATTCAAACCTAAAGACTACACTCGTTGATTTCTTGATTCTAATAATGTTATCCAACAACTATGTTCAGATAATGTCACATATATTATCCTCTTCGCATCTTACTACCAAACTAAGCCACATGAAGAAATCTTGCAAGGATTGAATCTATCCTAGATCCATGATTGTACTTATATCCCAAAATCTTACAAATGAGTCTCACTCCATCATCTTGAATGGTGTTGACTTTCATGTTTCTACTATCAAAATATGTATTCAGATTTGTCTCAACTAGCTTGTCCACATTCTTAATGTTCACTAGATTGCATCCTTGATTGCTCAAACCCATTACCTTATGAATTTGGTTATTATCAATACATATGATAGAATATCCCAACCATAGAAAATCATCATATACTCTACTCAAAATTATCCATGTCCATTTATTATCGTCAAAATCCATGTAGAACATATGCTTAACTAGGTTAAGTCATTCTAGGTATGTATATTTAGGTTTCAATGACAAGTCATTGCTGCACATCTCCTCCAATTCCTTATGAATCCTTCAATCACCTATGCTTTCAATCCCAATAAATATATCGTCTTATATCCTTGACTTGGAGGACATTTTTTGGAACTTGTAAAAATGCTCCAATAGGGTCATCAAGAAAAGAAACAAATGGGTGTTTCTCAAAATTATATCTAGGTTTATTACTTATATTAAAGACTTCTTTTCTTTCCATTTCAAAAAAATTATGTACAATAATGCAAAAATACATTAATTTTGTGTATTAGGGTTTTCGGTGACTTTGCATAATTGTAGGCATCTTTAAGTCTTCAAATATTGCTTTGATCTCACACTCAAACTTTGCAGAAATACATAATCTATGCAAATCAATTTTCATCCTTTAAATCTATCGCAATCTATACTTCTCATTAAATTCATGTCTATCACTAGTTCAATGTATTGTCCCTATGCAACAGAGAGGTTATTCTTCTTTCATATCCTTATCCTAATCTTATCAAGCAATGCACACTTCACCGTAGACTTCTCTCAATGTCTACTACATACTATCAAATATGCAACCTTATGCAACCTTTGATACTTACTCTAACATCAGTTATCAATAATTGATACTTTGTTTCACTGAGAATTCTTAATTTTGGTAAGAGGAATCACAAACAATAAGTGACTTCATTGTCTTGTCAGGTACATCTTCTACAACTATATGAGAGCTTCCTAGTTCCTTTACCTTTATAAATGATTCCTTTAATTCATTCTTCTACTCCTTCATATCATTTTTCCTATTATTCCTTCTGTAATTCTGATTCCTATTTAGCTCTCTTCTGTCCATTCTGCAAAACTTCATTGTGTTTCCAAAGTTATCACACAACTAACATAAAAGTATCATGGAGACACAACCAATGACTAGAATTAACATACAAGAAAAGGGAAATATTATTATCAATGAAAAATTCCCTATGGTCTTACAATAGTATGATTCTGAAGAAAGAAACCCTCCACATAGTACCTTCTCTCTAACTCCACTTTTAAATACCTTTAAAATGCCAAAAAGTTCTTAAATACACCCCAATTCACTTAGGGTTAGGAATAAATTCTACAATATGCTAGTTGGCATCCACCACCAAAACAAAAGGTTTCAAAAGTCATGTTATAAGTTGGTGTAAAATTAGAAAAATCCAAAAATGGTAGTCCAACTTCTGGGAGCATAACTTTTAAACTGGGACTCTGATTGACGAATTGTTTACATTTTTAGAAAGCTCTCAAAGTGCTCTATAGCCCTATGGACAAGCTTTTCTAGTCACCTAGTTTTTGGTCCCGTACAAGTTATTTTACTGGCCCAAATTAGACTTTGAAGTGCTCTTAGGAAGTCTCCAAGAAACTTAAAATTGTAATAACTTTCTAACCGTAAAGTCTTTTGACTTGATTCTTTTTCTAGAGTTCTTTAAATTACAATTATAATTATCCCTCAAAATTACACCCCCTAACTCATCAAAATTTGGCTTTATTACAAAATAACCTATTTTCTACAATTACACATATCCCAAGGTGCTTGAAAACTCTAACCTAGAAAATTAATAGTGGAACTATGAGAGTTGGAATCTTTATTTGACCCAACTGGGTATCCAGAAAGAAAAATACATTAAAAAAAAATCTCTAAGCCTATTTTTGGGTGATACATGATTGCCCTTACACCACTGGATGCTCCTGCATCAAACACCCAGGGTAGATTGAAAAGTGACCCTATCACTTTATGCTAGAGGAAAACCCAAATGGGAAACCTCCACTACTAATATCCAAGTTGAGTCCTCTATTGGTCATCCTTTCCACTTCACCAGGTACTCTTCATACTACATATTTCTAGTACTCCTATCGACACAACTATCCAAAATCTCTTATATCTCCTCCTTCTTAGAAGTAGGAATTAGACATGGTTCCAGTATCAACACCTCATATGCACCATCATCATGATATTATGTTAAGTTTGCAATGTTTAAAATAGGAGAAATGTGAATCCCATCTAGAAACTCCACCTCATATGCATTTTCTGGGTCATGCTTCTTCAAAATTTTATAGGGGCCAAATTTCTTCATCTTCAGCTTGTTGTAAGTACCCTCTAGAAACCATTCCTTTCATAAGTGTACCATAACTAGATCCCCTACTTGGAACTCCTTATGTATCTTCCTTTGATCTAACCTAGCTTTATACTATTGATTCATCTTGGTGATGTCTACATGGACCTCCTCATGTAGGCTCTTGATATGTTCAAAAAATTCTTTTGCCTCGGTGCTTGTCCTCTCCCCTTGTTCCATTTTCCTTAATTCTAGTGCAGTCCTTGGGTTGCTTCCATACACAATTTTGAATGGTGATCTACCATTACTCCTATTTAGAGAATTATTGTAAGAAAATTCTTCTTGTGGTAGAATCAAATCCCATCCCTTGGGCTTATCTCGCACTATACACCTTAGAAAATTTCCCAGACTTCTATTTACCACTTCAGTCTATCTATCAAACTATGGATGATGTGTAGAAATAAAACTTAATTCTATCCTCAACTTCTTCCATAAATTCCTCTCGAAATATCCCACAAATTTAGTATCTCTATCAGAAAGAATACTCTTTGGGAGCCCATGTAGTCTCAACACCTCTCTGAGAAACAAATATACAATATGTACAACATCATGAGTCTTGTGGCATGGGATGAAATGTGCCATCTTGGATAACCTATAAACCACCACAAATACTAAGTCATCACCCCTTTTTGTCCTAGACATTTCAAGAAAAAAATCCATACATATGTCCTCTCAAGGCTTTGATGGAATAGGAAATGGCTGATAAAGTTAAATATTATGACCAAATCCTCTAGATGCTTGACATTCTTGACAACTCTAAACAAATTTCTTCACATCCTATGACATTTGAGGCCAAAAATAAAGTTCTCTAGGAATGGAAATGGTCTTATCCCAACCAAAGTGTCTCACCATTCCCCTAGTATGTTTCTCTTTGATCAAGTTTTCCCTCATAGAACTCCTTGGAATGCTTAATTGACTACCCTTGAACAACATACCATCCTAAATGAAATAATCTAGCCACATGGTTCTATCTATAGTAACAGGTTCTTTACAAGCCTTCCATGCTTCTAAAAAATTAGGATCCTCAAGATACAGATTCTTGAGTTCATCAAACCCAACCACTTCAACCTACAGTAACAATTGTCTCCTACTCAATGCATCTACAACACTATTAGACCTTCACCTTCTATGTTTAAACACAAATGTATAGCTCTACATTAACTCTACCCACTTCATATGTCTCCAGTTCAATTTACCTTGGCTATTTAGGTACAACAATGCCTAGTGATCAGTATAAAAGACAAATTCTTTTGGAAATAAATAATGCCTCATTTTCTTTAAGGCCTAAATGATTGCATAGAACTCTTGATCATAAAAAAATAAATTATTATTTGCAACATTCAATTTTTAACTAAAATATGCAATAGGCTTTCCTTCTTGGCTCAATACAGCCCCAATATCACTACCACTAGCATCACAATCTACCTGGAACACTTTACTGAAATCGAGAAGTCCCAACATAGGTTGTTCTATCACCTTCTTCTTCAACAATTCAAAACTCCTTGTAGCTATTGTAGTCCACTTGAACTCTTTCCTATCCCCCCTTATTTTTTCAGTTAGGGGTACACATATGCCACTAAAATTCTTAATGAACTTCCTGTAAAAACTAACCAGACCTTTAAATGATCTCACCTTAGTAGTAGACCTTGGAGTAGGTCATTCCAAGATGGCCTTTACCTTTTCTAGATCCATTTTGAGACCTTTAGATGATACAAAAAACCCCAAGTAGACTAACTCTTTATTTACAAAGCTACATTTCTTCAAATTAATCAACATTTTCTCTTCCTTCAACCTTTCAAGGACACTATGAATGTTTAATAAATGTTCATCCAAAGTCTTACTAAAAATTAAAATATCATCCAAATAGAAAATAACAAATTTTTCAAAGAATTTCTTTAGTGCCTCATTCATAAGTAGCATGAAGGTGCTTGGCATGTTGGTTAGTCCAAAGGGCATGACTAACCACTCATATAGACCTTCCTTGGTCTTGAATGCAGTCTTCCACTTATCTCCCTCTCATATCCATATCTAGTGATAGCCACTCTTGAGATATATCTTTGAGAATTATTAAGCACCACTCAAGCAGTCCATAAGATCATCCATTCTTGGTAAAGGGAACCAATACTTGATGGTTATTTTTTCTAGAGCTTGAGAGTTTTTGGACATTCTCCACTCTCCATCCTTCTTTGGTGCTAGTACTGTAGGTACTACACATGGACTTAGGCTTTTTTGAATCAAAACATTCCTCAATAGCTCATGGACTTGTCTATTTAGCTCCTAAGTTTTAGTAGGAGTCACCATATGAGCAACCTTGTTAGGTAAACTAGCTTTAGTGTTTAAATCTATCTGGTGAATGATCTACCTTACTGGTGGCAACCCTTCTAGAACATTATCAGTGATGACATCTCCATACTCACTTAATAGGCCTAAAACTTTAGGTGCAATTTCACTACTACCTTCCTAATCTCTTCTAGGAATCAAAGCATAACACATATGCTGATGTTTCATACCATCCAAAAAATTTCTTCCATCAACAAGATATATCCTAGCACTACTACATACCTTTTTACCTTCCTTTATCAAGGGCTTTAGTTTGTGGTGAACTCCATCCTTTGTCAAAGTGTATGTATTTGCATGACCATCATCTACAACATTTCTATCAAATTTCCATGGTCTTCCCAACAATAAATGGTAGACATCCATTGGAATAATGTTATAGAGAACTTTACCATGGTAACTCCAAATCACTAACTAGGACCTTATGATCATCCTTCATCGAAGAAATCCAATAGGGTTGGGGGTGTTTCTCCCTCTTGAGCTTTAGCTTAGAGACCATCTCCTTAGACACCAAGTTGTCAGTGCTACCACCATCAATAATCACATCACAAAACTTATCCTCACACTTGCACCTGGTACAAAAAAAACTCCTACTTTTTCTAGGTTCAGTCTTACTACTTAGTAAGAACCTTTCATTTACAAGAATCTCACCTCTTTCTGCATCCTCAGAATGTGATGATTGTACATCATTATTGGGAGTGGTTGAAACCCTCATTCCTCTGGTTTCTATTAGTACCCAATCAGCATTTTTCTTTTGGGTCTCATTTTAGACTCCAAATGACCTACCACTACCCCTTCCTCCTTGAACACACCCTCTTTTCCTTCCATCAAATAATTTATTTAGCTTCTCTTCAAATCCCAGGGAAAATTGGTATGCCTCTTCAATGCTAGTCATTCTAACCAAACTTAACTCCTCCTAAATGTTGGGTTGTAACCCATTAAGGTAATGGGCAACCTTCTCCTTTTTAGCTTCTACATGCCCTACCCTAATAAAAAGTTGATAAAATCCATTTGTATATTCTTGGATGGATTTTCCTTCTTGCTTTAACCCTTGCATTTTCTTGAACAAATCAAGCTTGTATTGAACAAATCAAGCTTGTAATCAATAAGAATGAACTACTTCTTTAGTTTGTCCACCATGTGATCCCACTTTGTGATTTTCTCCTTTCCTCTTCTATTCCTTTCTAGTTGAATCTCTTGCCACTAGATTTTGGTATGGCCTTTCATTTTGGCCTTCACAAAATTAACCCTCTCTGGGTCATTGATATCCTCACACTCAAAATACTCCTCTAATTCATTGATCCAATCGATCAACTCATCTAGGTTTAGAGTTCTTAAAAACATACCCACATCAATTTTAGGTCTTTTTCCAAGCTTAGAACTTCTCTACCTAATTTAGGACTTCCTCTTCACACTCCCCTTCTTGTCCAATATTTTCTTCCCCACTTTCATTGCCTATAACAACATTCAATCCTCTACACTTGTCTCTAGAGGGCTCTAACCTCAGGAGTGACAACTTTGACCCTTCTGCCACATTCCCTTAATGGAGGCATCTTCTTGTCTCAAACCCACAACCACACAATCCTGGTGCAGACTACCTCACAGTTGGTGCTTTCTCTACACACTCAAGAAAACCTACTCTAATACCACTTGATGGAGACACAACCAAATACTAGAATGAACACACAGGAAAAGAGAAATATTATTATCAATGAAAAACTCCCTATGGGCTTAAAATAGTATGATTGTGGAGAAAGAAACCCTTCACACAATACCTTCTCTCTAACTCCACTAAGAATTGCCTTTACAATGCCAAAAATGTTCTTAAATAGACCCCAATTCATTTAGGGTTAGGAATATATTCTAGAATATGCTATTTGGAATCTACCACTAAAATAGAATGTTTCAAAAGTTGCGTTAGAAGTTAGTTTAAAATTAGAAGAATCCAAAAAATGGTAGTCCAACTTCTAAGAGGCATAACTTTTGAACTGGGACTCCGATTGATGAACCGTTTACATTTTTGAAAAGATCTCGAAGTACTCTGTAGCCTTATGGAGGAGCTTTGCTCATCCCCAATTTTTTGGCCTCATAAAATTTAGTTTATTGCCCCAAATCAGACTTTGAAGTGCTCTTAAGAGGTCTCCAAGAAACTTAAAATTGCAATAACTTTCTAACCATAAAGTCTCTTAACTTGATTATTTTTCTGGAGTGCTTTAAATTACAATTATAATCATCCCTCCAAATTACACCCTCTAACTTATCATAATTTTGTCTCTATTACAAAATAACCCATTTCTTAATTTACACATATCCCAAGGTGATTAAAATACTCTAACCCAAAAAACTAATAGTGGAACTGTGAGAGTTGGAATCTTTATTTGACCCAAATGGGTATCCAAAAATAAAAACACATTAAATAGAAACTATATCTAAGCATATCAAAGTAAATTTATTTTATATTCATTCTATTGGTTGACAGGTGTTATATAATTCTTTGCAATGTGTCCAAGATTGTTGCATTTGTAGCAAACAATTCAACTTCTTTCTCCACTTTCATTACTATGAGATCTTCTTCCATTTCCTACATGATTAATGTTCCTATATATCCTACTATTTACATTATTACTATCAAATTTATGTTTCTTACAATCTTTTGCATAATGACAATATCCATGACAATTATTGATGTAGGCAAAAGCTAAATAACTAGGGCCAAAGGCTCATCTAGCTATCCAAATCACCTTGCATGAGTTAACACAATAGAAGCAAACACAAGGAACAACATCCAAAGGAGGAAGACGAGTGAAATACTTTTATTGATTCCTCAAAACATCTTCATACATGGCTAGTTTCAAGGCCTTCTAGGTTATGACCAATTACAAATACATTCATATTCAAAGATCCAACTGCAAATTCACACTTTAAGTTCTACTCTACAATCTACTCCCAAAAGCTTGCCTAACTCTAAGCCTAGACACGCTATATATACTTGCCAAGATGGCTTACAAATTATTCTAGAATATTACATAAGAGGAAGGCCAACCCAATAATAGTCCAGACACATCCCAAGAAAAGATCTTAACATAAATGTCATGATCAAAATAAATCTTGCAATTTGGCTCACAGAAATTACATCCAAATGTTGACACTCAACATACACTAGGTAACTCAGCACATGAAGAGTCACTTGGCATACACTGGGTAACTTAGACATGAAGGAGTCACTTGGCATACATTAGGTAACTTAGTACATCAAGGAGTGCTATAGTAACTTTTCACATGAAGGAGTGCTATAGTAACTCAGCACCAACTAAGTGCTACAGTAACTTAGCACCAATTGAGTGCTACAATAACTCGATGCCAACTAAGTTCTATAGTAACTTGGCACATGAAAGAGTGCTATAGTAACTTGGCACCAACTAACTGCTATAGTAACTCAATACCAACTAAGTGCTATAGTAACCCAACACCAACTAAGTGCTACAGTAACTCAACACCAACTTGTAGAATGAACAAAAATGAGTAGGATAACAAGGAAACCTAGGATGCTCCTACATCAGACAACTAGGTTTGAAAGAAATAATTCTCCTAAACCATTGAGATGTCACAATTTGAGTTGAATCCAATTCATATTGAGAAATCCATGAAGCATCTTCAATAGGCATGTTCTTCCACTTCATCAAATATTCATAGTAATCTTTTCCTCTTATGCTCTTGCCAACTCTCTAATCCAATATCTATTCAACTTCTTCAATTTTCTTCTTAGGATAATCTTCTAATACAACAACTTCATCATCTGACTCATGATACTTAAACAAATCATCAATATTGAATATAGGAGATATATCTATGTCATCAGGTAACTCAACTTCATAAGCATTACCACTGTCAAAAATTTTCATGATCTTACAAGGTCCAAATTTCTTCATCTTTAGCTTATTGTATGTTCCAATAAGGAATATTATTTTCTTCAGATGAACCATCACCTCATCACCAACTTGAAAATCATGGTGTCTTCTAGACTAATTGACATTCTCCTTATACTTTTGATTACTTTATTCCAACCTCAACTTCACTTCCTAATGTAAAGACTCCAAAAAATTGGAAAATTCGTCTCCTGTAGTGCTTCTCTTTTCTTCACCAATAGCATCTCTCAAATCCAATATACCCCTTGGATGCATTCCAATAAAAATCTCAAAAGGTATCTTCCCTATACTCCTATTCACAAAATTATTATATGCAAATTTAGCTTATGACAATACCATCTCCCAGTTACTTGGCTTATTCCCAACTAAACATCTTAGCAAATTACCCAAGCTTCTATTCAAAACCTCTATCTAATCATCTATCTGTGGATGGAATGTACAACTAAACTCCAACTCAGTACCCATCTTCTTTGACAAAGTCTTCCAAAAATATCCAACAAACTTACTATCTCTGTCAAAAATAATATTTCTTGGTAGAAAATTTCAGCAACATGCTTAGCATCTCATGTCTTCTTACATGGTATGAAATGAGCCATCTTAGAAAATCTATCCACTACAAAAACTATGTAATCATACCCCTTCACTATCTTAGGTAATCCAAGAACAAAATCCATATTGATGTCAGTCCAAGGTTTCTCAAGAATAGTAATAGGTGTATACAAACTAGTATTTTGACTCACCCTTTTTGCAACTTAACAAATTCCACAACTCTTTAGAAATATCTAAACATCATTATACATTTGTGGCCAATAATACTTCTCTTTGAGAAAACTCCATGTCTTATCAATTCCAAAATGTCCAGCCAATCCACCACTATGCTTTTCCTTAATCAAATTCAACCTCATAGAGCTTCTAGGAATACACAACTAAATGCCTTTGAACAACATACCTTCTTGAATGAAATACTCATCATACTCACTTATGTGATTTGTTAGATTTGGTGCTCTACACTCTCTCCATGCCTCAGAAAAATCAGGATTAGCATCATACAACTATTTCATTTCATCAAAACCAAGAACTTCAACCTTCATTTTAGTCAATAAAGAATGTCTTCTACTCAATGCATCAACTCTGTTAGTAACTCCACTCTTATGCTTAATAACAAATGTGAAACTCTACAAGTACTCAACCCACTTCATATGTCTCTAATTCAATTTATGTTGACTTCCCAAGTATTGTAAAGCTTTATGATTACTATACAATGGAAACTCCTTATTAATCAAATAATGTCTCCACTTCTTCAATGCTTGAACAATGACATAAAATTCTTGATCATACACATAATAATTCCTTTTGGCATCATTCAACTTTTCACTAAAGAAAGAAACATGTTTTACCTTCTTGACTTAATATAGCTCCTATTGCATTACAACTTGCATCACATTCAACTTGAAATACTTTGTTGAAATTAGGCAAAGCCAATACAAGTAATTCAACAACCTTTTGTTTCAAAGTTTCAAAACTCTTATCAGCTCCATGTGTCCACTTGAATTCTTTTTTATCTCCCCTCATTGTCTCAGTCATAGCATTACAAATAACACTAAAATTCTTTATAAAATTTCTATAAAAACTAGCCAAACCATTAAATTATCGTACCTCACCCACATTCTTAGGTGTAGGCCATTCCAAAATTTCTCTAACCTTCTTAAGTTCTATCCTTAGTCTATTAGCTGAAATCACAAATCCCAAATAGACAATCTCCTCTTGTATAAAAGAACACCTTTTTAGATTAATCAACAAATTTTCCTCTTTCAACCTCTCCAATACTTGTCTAATATGCTCATGATGTTCTTCTTTAGTCTTACTGAATATCAGAATGTCATTGAAATAAACAATCACAAACTTACGCAAGAATTTTTTTAGAAATTCGTTCATCAACCTCATGAAAGTACTAGATGCATTAGTCAAACAAAAAGGCATAACCAACCATTCATACAAACAATAGTTTGTCTTGAAAGTAGTCTTCCATTCATCACCTTCTCTCATTCTAATTTGATGATAGCCACTCTTCAAATCAATCTTGGTAAAATACTTTGCTCCACTCAAACAATCCATTATATCATCCATCCTTGGCATAGGAAACCTATATTTCACTATTATCTTGTTAATGGCTCTGGAATCAGTACACATTCTCCATTCTCCATTCTTTTTAGGTGCTAATACAATAGGTACAACACATGGACTCAAGCTTTTTTTGATCAAACCTTTCTGCAACAACTCGTGCACTTGTCTATTAAGTTCTTCATTCTTGGTAGGTGTCAATCTATATGTTGCTTTGTTTGGAAAACTAGCTCCATGAATCAGATCCATATAATGACTTATACTTCTTATTGGAGGCAAACCATCAAGAATATCATTAGCAATAATGTCTTTATACTCATTCATTAACTCTATAATTTCTACTAGTACTCAACTATCACTATCTATTGTTACTCAGTCATTACTAGCTTCTGCTACTTAGCCATTACTACCAATACTTGATCCTCTAGGAAGTATGGCAAAATAGACTTGATTCTTTTTCATTTCCTTTTCAAATTGTTTTCCATTAACCATGCAAATTTTTATAGTAGTACAATTAAACTCATCTGGACTTTAAATTAAAGGTAGCAATGTTCATTTCTTCCCATTTACCCAAAGTGTATATTGGTTCAATCTTCCATCATCTACAACATATCTATCATATTGCCAAGGTCTACCCAACAAACTATGACAAAAATCCATGGGCATAATATCACACAAAACTTCATCAAAGTAATGTCCAATCTTGAACTTCACAAGGCATTGCTCACTTACCAATATCCTATGCTCATCTTTCATCCATGAAACATAGTAGGGTTTAGGATGCTCCAGCCTTTGCAATTGCAACTTTGTAACCAAAACTTTTGATGCCAAATTTGTAGAACTTCCACTATCAATGATCACTTTGCAGCATTTTCTAGCCATCTTACATCTTGTCTTCAAAAGACTTCTCCTTAAAATAGGTTCCTCATCACTTCCCTTATTACATAATGTTCTTCTCACCATTAGATTTTCTCCAATCTCAGGTCCACTTGGTGAACTCTCAATGTCTTCTTGGATCACAAATTTTTTGTTACCTTGCCCACTTTTAGAGGATGTACATTCCAAAGATCTATGTCCCTTTTTACCACATCTAAAATAGTTGCCATGAAATAAACCTCTAGAATATGAAGTGCCTCTTCCTCGGTAAGAATTAAAACTTTTCCATTTAGTCTTTCCTTTTTCGTCATTCTTCCATTCAGATTTACCTTTATCCTACACAAAATTGTCATATTTTCCACCTTCAACATAAGATCTACCTTTGCCTCTCTAAAATCTCCCACCTCTAGCTCTTTGTCTTTGTTCATGCTTATTTGTCAAGATCTCTTCAACTTTCAAAACATATTGATATGCTTCTTCTACACTTTCCAACTTCAAAAAACTTATTTCATCTTGTATTGCAAATCTCAATCCATTAATGTATGTTACAATTTTATCAACATCATCATCCACATGTCCAGATTTGATGTGCAATCTATAGAATTCCTTAGTATATTATTTCACAATCATGTCGTTTTGTTTCAAAAAATTTATCTTTCTCAACAAGCTAACTTGGTAATTAGTAAGAAGGAATTTTTTCTTTACCTTGTTCACCATCTTTGGCCAAGTTATGATCTTCTCCTTTTCTCTCTTTTGTCTATTACTTTCCAACTGCTTCCACAATAGTGATGCATGACCTTTCAACCTAGTGACTGCAATCTTCACCTTTCTATTATCAGGAGTGTTTGCATATTCAAAGAACTTCTCCATATCAAAGATCCAATCCAATATAGCATTGGTATCCAATTTTCCATCATATGGAACAAATTCTACAATAGGTGTTGAATTTTCCCTAGACAACACTCGCAACAATCATTCCTCATCTTGATCTTCTTCACGTTCTAGATTACGGTTTGGTGGTGTTGCTTCATCATCACTTACATCATCAAGATATGCTCCTCTCCTCTTGGCTTTCTCCATAGTGTATAATCTAGATGTAATTTGTATCAACTAATCTAATATAGCATTATCAATATTATTTCCTCTACTAAGAGCCATCTCTACAAATTAGGTTCCTACAAGATCATAACCCTCTGCAAGTTATAGGTCAAATTTGTAGATCTACAACCCTACAACCAAATACAAATTAGGGTTCTACATGATCCAATCTCCACAAGGATGAACCTTAAGTTTTCATACCAACTGATGTAGGAAAAGACTAAATAACTAGGGCCAAAGGCTCACCCAGCTATCCAAACCACGCTACAAGAGTTAACACAATGGAAGCAAACACAAGGAACAATAACCAAAGGAGGAAGAAGAGTGATTTACTTTTATTGATTCCTCAAAACATCTTCATACATGCCTAGCTATAAGACCTTCTAGGTTATGACCAATTATAAATACTCTCACATTCATGTCAGCATTAAGTTATTATTGCCATTAGTGACAACACTTATCTATATCAGTATAGCTATCGAGGTCAACACTTAGTTTCCTACACTCATTGAGCATTCTAGTGTTAACCAAGCTTTCAAATGTTCACCAATTTACACCAAGAAGAATAGTGGCTACCAAGAGAATATAGGCAATGTGAAGAAAAATAGTGTCTACTGAGCCTCTTAATGTCTACTGAGCTTCATAGTGTCTACCGAGTAGTAAGTTTGTGTCATGGAAATTTAGCGTAAATTGAGCATTGGAAGAAGTAGTGTTTACCAAGTGAAGCAAGGTAAACTCAACATACAATATCTACTAAGTGACACTACATCTACTAAGTCACCAGTGGTCACCAAGTTCAGAACTACATAGAGTGATTAGTATGGACCGAGCCTTCACTTCTACTTAGTGCATGATGGTGCCATGTAATGTAGCGGACACTGAGTATCAGAAGGTCACTAAGTTAGTTTAGTGAACTCAAGTTATTTGTTATTGGGATAACTTTATAATGTTTTGTTCACTTGTATTTTGGCTGACCTTGCAGTTTTGTAAATTAGAAAGGTATATATGTAAGATGTATTGTAAGATATCATTGTATTTAAGTATTATTGAAGTACTATGAAGTAATTTTTGAGAAATGCATGCAAAGGATTATGAACAGTAGTTTAAGGAATCCAACAAGGTCAATACAAAAGTAGAAAAGTCATATCTATCACATAAGGTGATCAATGCATAAAGGATCTTATCAGCAATCCATTGTAAGTAGATCTACTACTTCATTCTAATAGGTGAATCAGTTTCTAAATCCTTTAACCATGTAGACTTGATAGTATTTGTAAAAATTTCTTAACCAAGTGCATACTTCATTGTATGTTTGTAATTCTCTAACAACATGGACCTAGTAGTCCTTTGTGCTTCTAACAGGGCAGATCACCAGAAGTGGTCAATGTAAGCCTTAACAAGCCAACTTTGTGCTGCAGTAGTGAAGTTTTTTGGGTACCATCCCTGTTAGGAATAAGGTGTCTCAACATTGGATAGTTCCTTTTGTAAAATGTATTTCTTGCAAATAATGTTGATGTGTTAGCATCTTGAATTGTGTATAAGGAGATCATAGTTAAAAAGGTTATGAAGGATTCCTATGACATGTAAGAGCTATGTTAGGAAGATTCAATGACAGGTGAAGACATGTGGCAACTGATAAATTTGAGTACTATACACTCTACCCAAATAGTGGGGTTCGGGTTCCTATTTTCTTGAAGAATGGTAAAACCCTAATACAGTTACCTTTGGGAGTAGCCCTAAAAGTGAAGTGCATGTTATAAGGATTTTTTAGGGTTGCAAAGAGATGTATGAAAAAAGGTGTATTGTTGATACTATGAGTTGCTACTAGAGTCTTCTATTGTCGATGTTGAACTTGCATTGCAAGTGTATTGTAACCTTGTGTTGAAGATAATACATTGTACAGGTTCTGGAGGGGTGGGGTTGTTTTACTGAAAGGTTTTTCCCCACTGGAAAATCTTTGTGTTATGTGTTTCTTTCTCTATCTATTTTCTTTATGCTTGGTTTGCTGAAATATTGTTGTTTACATTATATTGAATCTGTAAGTGTAAAAGATTTTAATAGGATTTGCACCATACTTCTCTGAAGAGATTAGTGTAGGAAGTTGTTTTCGCACCTGAGTTTCCTCACAATCCCCACCCCAATTTTACTTTCTTTTTGGAAGGTTTTCGGGTCACCGAAATATTGTGTTTTTTTTTGTGATGAATGTTTTATCTTTTAGTACTAATGTATGCAGTAGTATAGATGGATTTATGGTTAATTTAAAGAAAAGTTTTGAAGTTATTGATTCACCCCTCCCCTCTCAGTAACTTACCATATCTTGAATATTTCCAACAATTGGTATCAGAGCATTGTGGTTCTCAGGATAAATTTTAATAGCTTGAGCAAAGATTGAAGGACAAATGGAGATGTTCAGACTTGACAAAGCAATTGAAAATGAAAAGCTAGACCTGGAGATGGCCATAGCTCAACTCAAGGAAGAAAAAGAGCATCTTTCCCAATCCATGAAAAGAAGGAAGGAACTTGTTAGACAAATGAATGACCATCAATATGTTGAAGAAAAGATTGAAGACTTTTTCCCATCAAGTAGTTTAGATGAAGCTAATGAGGTAGTCAAAGAACTCCTAGCAAAGAATGGCTCTCTGCAAGAAGAGGTAAGAAAATTGAAAAGAGAACAAGAAGTTTAGTCAATAAGAATGTGTGTAATCTTCGAACAAAGGAATAAGGAAAATGAAGACTTGAAGGCAAGAAACAATGAAGAACAAAATCAATTCAATCAGCATGAAGACCTTATTGATCAAATCACTGAAGTAAATGATGAAATCAGGATTCTCAAAGCACAGAATTAGAGAATAAGAAAATATCTAAATTTTGAAAGAGAAATTAATGAAAGAACAATGAGAGAACTAATATCTCAAAAGGAAATCATTAAAAAATTGAAGAATGACGTAAATGCTAAAAAACAAATCAATGAGAGAATGATGAAATCTCAAGAAGACAAGAATCAATTGAATTGGCAAAATGAGTAGAATCTTCATAGGAAAAAAGGTAAAGTAGGACTTGTATACAATGAAGATGAAGGTGAATCTTCCAAGCAAGGTGCAAAAAGAAATAAAAAACCCTCATGCAATCATTGTGGGAAAATTGGTCATACATCAAACACATTCTAGAGCAATAGAAAGGCAAAATTCAATGGAAAGTGCTATAACTGCTATCAGCATGGTCACAAAGCTAATTAATTAAAGGAGAAACCAAAGGTTGAAGGTAAATGCCACAAATGCAAAAAGCATGGTCATAAGGCATCTCAATCTAGATCGAAATCATTCAATCTAGCTGAACAACTTGTAAAGGCAATATTTGGATGGGACTACAATACCTGGTGCAGATGTCATTATTATGGAGAATATGGACACATTGGCATAAATTGTGCAAGGCATCACCTAAGAAAGAAGGATAATACCATAAGGTGTTACACATGCACTGAACTCGGTCATATAGCTAAAAACTACATAAATATAAGCAAAGTTGAAAATGAAAAGAAAGCAAGGGCTGACAACATAAGGAAACAAATGAGGCAGCAATGGATTCCTAAATCTACTAAGGATACAAGCTCAAATCATGGAAGTATAGTCACTCAAGAAGTGGGTGACTCCATCCTCTCAAACTAAATTCCTAAAAATGTATTGGAGTTGCACTCAACATGAAAATCATAAGTAGTTCCAACAAATATGAAGAATGCAAAAGATCTAATTAGTATTTCAGATACACAAGGATCTGAAAAAGATCATCTTTCACTGAGTTGCATCGAACTTCATCGAGGAAAGTTGGTTGAAGACCCTACCGAGTGAGGTTGGGAGTAAAGGAAATTTGGTTTGTTTTTCGAGTTGATACTCTTGCCAAGTTAGGTCAGTGGATGACAGTTTGTCATGCATTGTGTCATAATAGCACTGAGCAATTATGAAAATTTCTCAGCAAAAGAGGCAATTTTGACTTCATTTTTTCACCGAATTCACATCATTCAAAGATTAGAGTGATTTGAAAGATCACTATAGTATTTTTGAGTGATTTAGTAGTGAGATATTCATGAATTCTATCATCTACCAAGTAGTGATGGTTTCTACCAATGGAAGTAGCACTAAACCAAAGAAGGGTTTCAAAATGTTGGTTAAGGGCATTGAATGGAAAGCACCAAACTCAAACTCATTTTGGTCGTTGCTAAATCACTTGATCCTTATGGTGCTTAGTTGCAAATTTCATCAAAGCCACTCCTAATTAATGATATAAGAACTCATTTTAAATGTATTGTTCAAGAATTAGGGACATTAGAAATGGATAATGCCCTAGCTAAAATGTATATTGATGGAGTTTTGAAACCTGAGCATAAACATTTGGAAATGAAAGGGTTAACTCATATCCCTTACATGGTGTAGAATTTCCAAGTAAAATGGATAAGGTATATATTGAGTCAGTTCCACAATGGACAATTATGGTTGGAGCAACCCATTCTTATTACAAAGAAGATGATACACAAGGTTATGGGTCTACCAATGCTAAGCAAAGCTAAGACAACCAAAACCCTAGGTCGGGAGGAACTGCAAAAGAAAACCCTAGCAAAGTGGGATGATAGAGGTTTGAAAATAAATAATGTCACTAATATAGAGCTTAGGTTTGGCATCCACATCATTGCACACAAAATCTATAGCTTGAGTCAGTTGAATGGTGTTCCTTGTGAGGTAGTTGACGTAGCATACAAGGTTATAAAGAAGAACCTTGTATATGATCTATTAGATGTGTTACTGAAGAAATTGAACAAAAGCATTGACAATGTGAAGACTTTAGAGAATAATTCCTTCAAGTTCAGTTCATTGATTATTTTCTTATTCTTTTATGTTCAAAAATTCTTTCCATCTAAGGTCACAATCATGTGGAGGAAAGACACCCCTGTTCTTTATCAGATAAATGAATTTATTAAAGAAATGGGTGAAAATTTTGAAAGGGCAAGAAGAGAATATCTAAATTGAAGGTAGCTAAAGGTCCTCTAATGCTTACCAAGGGAAAGGACACAGATGAAGGGGAGGAATATGAAGAAGAAGAAGAAGAATCAGAGAAAAAGGAACCAACAAGGAAGAAAGGTAGAGTGATTATCACCAAACCTCATAAGCAACCAATTACAGTATTCACCAGAAGATCTAGGAAAGGTAAAAGTGAACCAGTATTTATTGACTCTACACCTACATTTGAGGAAAGGATGAAACAACTAAGAGTTGAAGGAAGAATTTGCAACTTCAAAGTTCTCAAATATGAGACTTGAACTCTAGTTGAGGAAACAAAGATTGAGGACCTAGTTGTGGAAAAGATGGGTATTTGGAAATACTCCCTTACATAAATACAACCTCCAATCCATGCAGATCTTTTTGCTAAAATCAATGTTAGATGGGAGTGGATAGTGCAAACTATAAAGGAGATCTTTGAATAATAGCTAAGATAGTTGGTACCAAATCTGACTGATACAGAAGTGAAGAAGACAATAAAAGAGCATGAAGATAAAATGATTCTAAAGCTTAACACATGCTTCATATTAATGAAAAATATAGAATCAATGGTTAAGCATGTCTTAGACATTTGGAGAGATATATATCATCTCAACAAGCCATTAGAAGAAACTGTTGAAATTAAAGATGATGATAGTAGCGACAACAATGATGATGATGATGACAATACTCCTTCAATCATAGTTACAGTAGGAGAATTGCATGCTCTAATGGAGGAGAAGGAAGAAGAAGAAAAGGATGAAGAAGTAGTAGATGAAGAAAAAGATGAAGATGATCTGGTCAGAAAAAAAACCAAAGCAATTGCATCTCTTCCTCACACTCCACCACATACTGTCACATCTATGGAGATAGCTTCTACTAGCGAGATTGTGAGCACAATAGTAACATCAATTGTTTAATCTTCACTAGCCACCTCCCAACTCCATGTATCTACAATGGAAGTGTCAAACACTTAATGCACCAAGCTAACTGTTACTTCTTTAGCTACCGAGTTAGTTCTCTCTACTCTTGCATCATCAATAAGTGCAATAGTTAGTTCTACAATTTTGTCTTCATCAATTCTAGTTAGCTCTATATTTTTTTTTCATCAGCATTATCTACATCCACTTCAATTCTATTTAGTTTAAATATTTCTATGGGTATTCTACCAAACGTGGCACCATTTTTGGGTAGTATTTTAGTTTTTTATTTTTTTAGTACTCCTACTAGTATTTAATCCTTAAGCCCTATCTCATTTTTCACTGCTAGCCCTTCTCTCTCCACTATTGTGTGTGTTCCAAAGGTCAAACTAGTAATCATAGAAGTAGAACAAAGGCAACCATTGAAACTTTTGATCACTAGAAAGGGAATTGAAGAAGATATTGACTTAGACAAAGAGATAGTAATACCTAAGATTGACTTTGACACTACTACTATTGAAGAGATGAGGTTGGCAAGTCAACTTATAGAGAAGAAAGCTACACAGAAGTAGTTAAGGTCTAAAAGGGACAAGGAGTATAGAATAATTGAGAATGCCAAAAATATAATTACAAAAGCTATAGGTGTTGAAGTAGATTCCGCTGAACACATTTTGATTCAGTTAGAAGAGGTTGTACAGAAATATAATGAGGACTCCTCTAGAAAATAGAACCTAATTGAAAAGGCTAAAAGGAAGTTTGATGACAAGGTGCTAGAGCATATTTCTCAGCAAATTACAATCAAACAAGTAGAGTTATCTGCATTTTTGCATAATTTTAATTTTTTTTTTAATAGTGCAACATCACTTTTTGCCAAACTTTGTGATGTCTCAAGTTTTACTAAAGAAATAAATGAGAAGCTAAATACGATTGATGTTGATATGCAATCAAGTGCATCAAATTTGTAGAGTCACCCCTCCTCTAGCTCCTTTCATCACACTAAGGTGAAATATATGGTAGACATGGATGTAGAACTTTTATGAGAAGAAGCCAGAATAAGAGAAAACCTGATCGATATATAGAACATGGTCCTGCCAATAATGGATACAATATAGAAACATATCATTGCAAAACATTGGGCTAGGATTAGAACTTCTTAGTGGATGATCACATGATCCAATTATTAGCAGAAGTTCAAATTTCTCTCTCCACCTATCAAATTTTGCAAGAGAATTGGGATAATTCATTCACCCTCACCTCAAGGTACATCAAGAATTTCTATCTCATTTTAGTGTAGCCATATAGATAGTATATGTAGCCCTTTGGCATCAATATCAAAAAGGGGGAGCGATATCAATATAAGAAAACAAAAAAGGGAAAACTCTGTATATAAGGAAAAATATCAGTATAAGTGAAAGGGGGAGATAACACTCAATAGAGTTAGCATGTATATGTGTATAGCTATGTACATAAGTATATTTGTATATAAATTATGTGTCATCAAGGAGATATATTTAGGAATGTATATGCAATAGCTTTACAAAGATCAATTTTGAAAAATCAAAATTTAGTAAGTAAGATTGTATATATATATTTTGGCTTATAAGTGTTTTTTCACTAATGCCAAAGGGGGATACTATTGGCATTAAGTTATTATTTCCATTAGTGAGAACACTTATCTATATTAGTATAGCTACCGAGCTTAGCACTTAGTTTCCTACACTCATCGAGCATTCTAGTGTTAACCAAGCTTCAAAGTGTTCAGCAGTTTACACTTAGCATAATAGTGGCTACTGAGTGAATACATGCAATGTGAAGAAAAACACTATCTACTGAGCCTCTTAGTGCCTACCAAGCTTCACAGTGTCTACTGAGCAGTAAGTTTGTGTCATAGAAATTTAATGTAAATTGAGCATTGGAAGAAGTAGTTTTTACCAAGTGAAGCAAGGTAAACTTAGCATGCAGTATCTACCGAGTTAGAACTACATCAAGTCATTAGTATGGATCAAGCCTTCACTTCTATCGAGTGCATGACAATGTCATGTAATGTAGTGGACACCAAGTATCAAAAGGTCACCAAGTCAATTCAGTGAACCTAAGTTATTTACTACTGAGCTGACTTTGTAATGTGTTCTTCACTTGTATTTTGGTTATCCTTGTAGTTTTGTAAATTGGAAAGGTATATATGTAAGATTTATTGTAAGATATCATTGTATTGAAGTATTATTGAATTACTATGAAGTAATTTTTGAGAAGTGCATGTGAAGGATTATCAACAATAGTTTAAGGAATGTACGAAAGTCAATACAGAAGCAAATAAGTCATATCTATCACATAAGGTGATTAGTGCATAAAGAATCTTGTCAACAATCAGTTGTAAGTAGATCCACTACTTCATCCTAATAGGTGAACCAATTTCTAAATCCTTTAACAAGGTAGACTTAACAATCTTTGTAAAAATCTCTTAACTGAGTGCATACTTCATTGTATGTTTGTAAATCCTCTAATAAAGTGGACCTAGCAGTTCTTTGTGCTACTAATAGGGAAAATCACCAAAAGTGGTTAATGCAAACCTTAATAGGCCAAATTTTTACTATCATAGTGAAGTTTTGTAGTTATCATCCCCACCCCAGTTTTACTTTCTATTTGGAAGGTTTTTGTGTCACCAAAATATTGTGTTCTTTTGTGTGATGAATGTTTTATCTTTCAGTACTAATGTATGCAGTAGTATACATGGATTTATGGTGAATTTAAAGAAATTTTTTGAAGTTACTAATTCACCCCTCCCCTCTCAATAACTTATCATATCTTTAATAATTCCAACAATTTAAAGATCCAACTACAAATTCACACTTTTAATTCTACTCTACAATCGGCTCCCAAAAACTTGCCTAACTCTAAGTGCAAATACTCTATGTGTACTTGCAAAAATGACTTAAAAATTATTCTAGAACATTACATAAGAGGAAGGCTGACCCAACAATAGTCTAGACACATTCCAAGAAAAGATCATAACATAAATGTTGCAATTGAAATAAATATCACAAGTCAGCTCATAGAAATATGGTCCAAATGCTAATAGTCGACATACATTGTGTAACTTAGCACATGAAGAGTCACTCGACATACAATAGGTAACTTGACACATGAAGGAGTCACTTGGCATATACTAGGTAACTTGACATATGAAGGAGTGCTATAGTAACTTTGCACCAACTAAGTGCTATAGTAACTCGACACCAACTAAGTGCTATAGTAACTTGACACATGAAGGAGTGCTATAGTAACTTGGAACCAACTAAGTGCTATAGTAACTTGGCACCAACTAAGTCCTATAGTAACTCAGCACCAACTAAGTGCTATAGTAACTCAACACCAACTAAGTGCTACAGTAACTAGGCACATGAAGTAGTGCTATAGTAACTCAACACTAGCTAAGTGCTATAGTAAGTTGACACCAACTACGTGCTACAATAACTTAGCACCAACTGAGTGCTACAATAACTCAACACCAACTTGCAGAATGAACAAAAATGAGCAAGATAACAAGGCAACCTAGGATGCTCCTACATCAATTATGGCAATAAAACTTTGAAATATGTTTGAAGGACTTATTTTTGTAATTGACTTCAGTATCTTTAGGTTCATCACACTAAGCATAAGATTCCTTTCTTTTGTTATCCATATCATGATTAGATTATTTATCTTTCTTAGAATGAGTGACATTCTCTTTGTCCTTAGATGTATCATCTATCTTGCTTAGATCTTTATTGACTTTAGGAGCATCAGATTCTTTTGTCTCAATAGATTTCTTGACAAATTATCCAAGAAAGAAGCCAAGTCTAGTCTTGTCATAACTGGGTCTTTGTGCACACATTTGTTATTCAATCTTATCAGTGCTGGTATATAATTTCTCAAGTTGCTATTTGGTTTGTACCAACTCACCTTTCAAAATAGTGTTGTATTTTTCTAATTCTACATGCTCTAACTTAATAGATTCCAATTTAGATGTTACCTTACTTAACTGGGATCTCAGATCTACATTTTTAGCTTTAATTTCAGAGTCATTCTTTCCTCCATTTTTCTTAAGACTCAGCTTAAGTTCAACTATCTTTAAATCATTATTTAGGAACTCATTTTATTTCATTAGATCTTTAATATTATCATCATTGGTTTTCTTACTAGATTATTTTTTCTCCAGGTCATCTATTTTGTCTTTTAATTCACCAATGTAGTCCTTTGCATCCTTGTATCTCTCTTTGAGACCATCTCTTTCATCTGTAAGGAGATCAATCTATTCAAGTGCTTCAAGATTATTCTTCAATTGTTCCATATCCATAGAGATCTTATTCAAGTTATTAAGCCTCTTCTGAATAACCAAGCTTTGATACCAATTGTTAGAAATAGATAATACTAAGAGGGGGAGGGGGGATGAATCAATATTTTCAATTTTTTTTCCCACAACCATATATTATTAATTACTTTACCACATGCATAAGAAAGTAAACCAATAATTTTGAATAGTATTAAAAATCATAAAAAAAGAGAGATCATAACACCATATTTTGTTAACTAGGAAAACCCTAGCCAAGGGAAAACCCTGGAGGGGATGAAACCCACTAGATGATTAACTATATAAAGGATCTAGTTAAGGATATTGAGCCTGTTAGGAGTCTATGAAGAATGTATTGAATCTTGAGTCCCTATTAAGAGACTAGACCTTGTTAGAAGCCTCAAGCCTATTAGGAGTTGCTTCAACCTTGTTAGGAGTTGGTGGATCATATACAAATGTGTGCAAGAGGAGCCCACTACCCTAACATCCAACTATACAATAAGATCTTCAAGAAATAAGTACACATACAATACTAAGATACTTGTTGTACTTCACAAATCTTCTGATTGACAATTCTTCATACAAGAGTGACTGTGCACATATCAATTTGAATCATTTCTTACATAACAATGCTTTGCGTCATATATAATATTAAATTCAATTGTTACTGTGATTTCACAAGATCATATCAAGTTCACAATCACTAATTATTCCTTTCTCAGACTTCTTCACTTATGTCTAACTTCACAAATGAAGTTCTTTACTTATACCAAACATATTGGTAAATTCTTCATTATCTGGCTCACATAACATCCTTAGAGTTAGCTCATTAAGAAATGGTAATTCAAAATAATAAATCAAGTTTTTTAACACATTCTACTAATATGCTATGTTCTGCACTATATCGTCATGACATTACTAATTCCTTCATAACTTGGACTCGATTGATTGTATGGACAACCACACTAGTATACATCATCAATATGATGTCATGCATCCTTGGTTAACTATGAGAGAGAATATTCTAAGGAAATATTCTGCTATCATCAAATATATTATGTTGTTGTGATGTTATCTAATACTTAGACAATTTTAGTTCACCAATGAACATGACTAATCTGTAAAACAAATATGTTTCCATAAATTACAACCATGTTACTTACCTTAATTGATTGATTGGACATATTTCCAATAGAACAAGCAAAGAATAAGAAAGATAAACCCCACCATCACAATAGTCATCAAAGGACAAGCCAGAGAAACCCCAAACTCACCCAAGAAAAATGGCACCAAAAACCAAAAAAATTTGCCCAAGACCAATGTCGCCTTCTTTTCCCAAATCCCACTTCCACCTTCAAAAAAATTAACCATGATTTTCATGGACCCGACAATTTTATTGAAATGCATTCATAATCTTCAATAATTGAGTTATAATTTTGAATTCCACCTCTTTGTTGGAAGATGCATCTTCCAATATTTATCCAAAAATGGAAGATTAAAGCAAAAATCAACTTCTAAGATTGATGAACCACTCATTTTTAGTCCCATAGCCAAAATTTTTCCCTCATAGCCCTATTCTGCCCTCCATCTTTGTGGAACCAAATGGGGCCTTATGGAATTGTTGGTTTAACAAATGATTTAAAGAAAGTGTTTTGATGAATTAGAATTTATTATCTTTTAAATTTTATAGGAATTTTGACACTTTTTAAAGTAAAAAAGCCATATGTTTTAACATTATGATTTGAATTTTTTTCCTAGTTTTTGATTGCTTAAATGGGTTAAGCTCTGATATGCATGTTGGAAATACTAATGGGAAATATATATTTCTAAGAGTGGGGGTGAATCAGAAGTACTAGTCTCTAACCAATAAAACTTTTAACTTAAAATAATACATGCATTAACATATTGAAATAACATGTAAAGTAAATGCATCCACATAAACACTTGACACCAGATATGATTACCTAAAAACCCTCCAATGAGAAGGTAAAATTGGTGTGGGGATGACACCCACAATTCTACACTACTACAACAATAAAGTGTCACCTGTTAAGGTTACATAGTTTGACCATTTTCATGATCTACCCTGTAAAAGGCCTACCTCATTAAAAGCATACAAAAGATTGTTAGATCCTACCTTGTTAAAGGATTTTAAAACCCTGTTAAAAGTGTGCCTAGCTAAAGGACTTTAAAACACTCACTTGGAATGTCACCCTATTAAAGGATTTACAATGACTATTAAATCAACCTTAGTCTGAAGGATTTCACCCTGTTGATATAGTTGTTAGAAAGTAACAGTAGAATGTCTAATCTGATAACTTACATCCTCTCTCTCTTGGAAAATCTCAAAGACAGGAACCAGATGGAGGAAGATGATAAACAGAACAGAGACAAAGATAGGCTGGATGTGGATAAAGCCAAGGACAACACTATGGAGCAGGATTTGATGAACGCCCAGGATCATAAGGCAGAAGAGCAACATGAGTGCGCCGAAGCTGCCCAGACCATGCTCGAGATGGAGAAGTAGTCTGCTAGGTTGGGTCTCTGTGCTTTGGTTTTTGTTTCTCTTGGCTTTGGCTTTTTGTCTGGTCTCTATTTTTCTGGTTGGTTCTTTGGCCTTTTTTGTGGGCAGTTGTTTCGGGCTGGGCCTTTGGGCTTATTTTCAGCCGTAAGGACTATGTTTTGGCTGGGCATTTTTTCGCTTATTTTCAGCCTTTCTTGTTGTTAAACTTATGGGTTTCAGGACCCCTTAAAACCTGTTTACCTTATCAAAAACTTACAACTTTGTCTTGCTGATTTCAAATCATAGTTCTATCCATCTTAATCCTCTCGATCTATTATAACAATGTTGTATAGCTTTTCCACTATTCTGCAAACTAATTCTACAATTTTTTCATACTTCTAAGTCATCTTGAATCCTTTTTGACCAATTGACACCTTTCACTTCCTTCAATTCTTTTCTTGCATCACTTCCTCACATACACACACATACATATTGAATTATGGGGTTTTGTCTTTCTTAATAAGATTTTAGTGGCTTAGGGTTAGGTATGAATCTATGACCAAGATTCATTCATTTTCCTACTTAATTCCTTACATTCTTTTGATTGGTTTCATTTTGATCACATAGGTAATCTAAATAGATTCGATCTTATCTTCAAAGCTTTGAGATCTATCCATAAGTTGGCTAAAAAATGGCTTACATAGTTGTTTGTGCCATTACAAATAGCTATGTCCATTCTGTGTTACTTAGCACTTGATAATACTGATGCTCGACACTTATTGTAATTTTGCCTTGCTCGGCACTTAAACTTGCTCGACATTAGCTATTCACTCGACACTTAAATTTCTTCACACATGAGAGACTCGACACTCATTGTAACTCGACATCTATTATACTCGGCATGTGTTACTAGCTCGACATGAATGTAGTAAGTATCTTAAGTGTTGACACTCAATTGTCAAAACCAAACTAAGATCAACAATCTCCCCCTTTGAAATGAGTGTCAAAAATACTTAAATATACATAAAAAATCTAGTCTCTTTGAGTATAATATATACATAGTTTGGAATATATATACAAGACATCAAAATTTTCAAAACTTTGGAACAAGCTCATATACCTCAAAATCTTCTAACTCCCCTTGAGTTAATGTGCCCATTCTATGTCGAAAATTTCTTCTATTATTTTCTTCATGCTGACCCTCTTTGTCTTGAAAAGTACTAACACTCTATTTCTGTCTGATATACTCTATTTCCTATTCTTTTGCTAGTTTCTCCACCTTTATTTGCTATCCCCCTTTTGGGTTATCTCCCACTTTGCTATCTCCCCCTTTCACATTTTTTAATAAATATCCCTTTTTGACAGTAATGTCAAAGGGTCTATACATTGATTATGTATTTGTCCAAAAGTTCTTATGAACTTCCATTATAATCTTAAAAGCAACATCCAAGTTGTCTAATGCAACATCTAAGGACTTTACCTGGATGCCTATCTCTGCTGCAAGATGAACTAATCTGTCCAATATTGAAAGATTGGGATCTTTCTTTAATACTATTTTTTCATATGGTAGTTCTTTTTGGATTATTTCCATATGAGTGGTAAGGGAGGCTTTTATATTAATCAACTTAGGTCTTATGTTAGCCTCTTCTACTATTAACACATCTAGTTGATTTTTTGTATGAAGCACTAAATTAAAGTGCCTCTCACTTTGAGCTAGATTTTGGGGCAGTTGCATGCCCGAGATCTTCACGTTTCTTTCAAAACTCAGAATTGTTGTGTGAAGATTATGGGATCATACAATTTTGTGTTTAATGAGAATATGTTCTCAAGTACTTTCTTCACTTTTTCAATTTCGTTAACCAATTCAACTTTTGAAAGTGCTATTCCACCACATATCTTCTAATTAACTTTCCCTTGAAATTTATTTTCATACCATTCCATGAGTTTAACATTGTATCCTAGTCTTCATTAGTCACCTATTCAATAATTTTTGATAGTTGTTCTACTATAGGTTTAGATTGATCAAGTGTTTGCAAGCTAAAAGCATCTAAAAAGATGTCTTTGATCTCCTGAATTGCTTGCCTATGTTTGTACTCTGTTGGAGCTCAAAATTTCTTTCTCATTTTGAGCGTCCATTAAATTTTTTGAATCAAGTCAAGCCTATGAAAGCCCCATAAATGCAAATATACCCGACTGTACTTTTAAACCCCCAGATGTATTTAATGCTTCTAACACCTTTCATTCAGTGTGTCTAAGTGTTCCATGATGATAATTTTTCGTCTCGAGTCATTTAGTGAAGTCTCCTTTTAAGCAATTTTCAAATTTGAATTTTTCACCAAGTGTCAAATATCGACAGGGGGTTGTGTTTGCATCTAAATATCTCACACCAAAAAATGTTTTGTGACTTTCCACTTTGGGAGTGTCTAGTGTCCATACTTAAGAACCTATGTTTCAGATTTTGAGTCATTTTGAGTTTGTTTGACTAGGTTTTGAATCTCTCAAAGTTGGTCAGTTACTGTTTCATGCTTTTGCAATTTGCAAACATTTCTAGGAAGCCCTATTTGATGAGCCATAACTTTGACCCAGTTGACCAAAATGCTAAATTTCCTTTTGTGTTGTATTGTAGAGATCATAAACTTGTTATGTTTCAAGTTTTAGCTTATGAAAAATCTGTTTCATCAATTTTCAAATTCGATTCCAAACACAAATTTGTATCTTTTTACTAGTGTCAGTATTTGCAGAGCTGTTAGGACCCCTATTCGGGACATTATATCTCCTAATCCATGATAGGTCAAGTCAAATGGATTTTACCCATATGTTGTATACTAAAAATACTATACATGTGCTAGTTCTCAAGCTTTAATGAATCCATTTGCATACTTTTTCGAGTCATTTCCATTCGCAAAAAAAGTTTTCTATTAGTGCTTTTAATCTGCAAAATCCAAGTAGCATTTCCATTCGCAATTTGTGCCCAGCTATTCGTCATGAGCATAAATCATAGATCCATAATGTCCTCATGACATAGAATGAGTGCCCCAGTTTTCATTTCCCCATGTGCTGATTTGCCTAGTTTTCCAAGTTGATTCTAGAGCCAATTTGTTGTTTTCAAACGTGTTTGCTTGTAGGTAATTCTGAGAAGGCAACTTTGACAGTCAATATCTTTTGACTAGAAATTTCTCATGAGACAAGATCTAACAGGGTACAAGTATGTAGAACAAAGAGTCAATGTGCCAGCTTTCAAAGCCCGATCAAAGGTTTGGGTCAGTTTTCAAAGGTAGTCAAGGGACCTCCTCGCACCAAATTGACGATTTGCAAAGAAAGTGATAAAATGGGTTTTCAATGACAGATTATTGATCGAACTTGATTCTAATCAGTATGAGATGGTGAATGAATTAGTTTTGCAATTCAAGTGTTTGGAAATGAAATTTTTTTAGCCTGACCCACTTTGGGGCCCAGCTAAATTCATTAGATTTGCAACAACTAGTAAGTATTTGGTATGCTTTGAGAAGAGTGGTCTTGATGAATCTGGTTGTTATAAGCATTTAGTGTATGGATATTGTTTGGCGGGACCAAATGGATCTATGGAAGCATGGACTTGATGAATTTATTTTGATATGCGTAACCCCATTTTCATAATAAATCTAAATGGCTCATGATGCATCGTTTGTGGGCTAAGTTTGATCATGGGAGTTGAAGCTACTCTCAAGGTCTCAATAGATATGTCTTTCTAATTGTGTAAAAGTGGAAGATGTGAGATATTAGAAGTTCAAGCTCTAGTCTTCCATAACTCTTCTATGAATATCCACTTATTGATAATCTACCAATCCTCTTTATAATTAAAGAGAAACAACAAGCTTTAGCTTCTTTTCCTAAAATATATAATGCATCCTTTTGTCCCCAAAATAGGGAAACAAAGACATGGGGATCTAAATCTTCTAAGATTCTCTCTAGAGACAAGATACCCATATATTCTGAAGTGGAGAACCCATGCATCACTTTTGAATATGATTGTAGAATCTCTACCGAGCTAGTCAATGATGTAATAAGTGTAATGTCTACATTGTGCAACACAGTCAGCAAAGAACTCTTTTCTCAATACAAGGGAGGAAGAACACCAGCGTGAAGGGTGAAGCCCATGTAGGGGCACTATTAAAGAGAGAGAAAACTACATACAACCATATCAAAAGCCATTTTTTAGAGAAAAATGTGGGCAAATAAGTTTTAAAAGAAAATTGCAGGTCACAGTCCACATTAAAAGTAGAGGAGAGCATCTACATTTAGGAACATGGCATCCATGATAAGACTTAGTTCATAAAAAATCCTTGCATGTAAGAGGGGCATCCAAGACTGTAGGAAAAGAAGGCAGGGGCAAGCTGTTTGGTAGTGAAGTACTCACAGACACAAATGGTGAATTAAGTGATGCCCTTGTATTCACCATGCAAAGAATTCATGCAGCTCTGGTCTTATTGAATCTTGCAGACAAGATAAAGGTCTCTACTCCCTATAGCATGGCTATTCTCGAGAGCTCAATTCCTCCCTCAGACGCCACATCCATGCTTGAAGAAGAAGAAGGGTCTAGCCTTATAGTTAGCCTATTGTCAGAAATGACATGTTGAAAATGGGAGTTAGCTGCCCCTAGATATGTCACTTTCTCAGTGGGATAATTGAAAACCTTCCAGCATTTTCAAACACCAACAAAATGGTGACTCTGCTAGGGATGCATGTCCCTTGCAGGCATGGCAAGATTTTAGATCTCTGGGAGAAGTAGACCACACACCTGAAAAAAAAAACTTCCTCTCGAACAGCTTTATTGAAAACAAGAAACTACTCCAAGTACTATGTACATGGGTTGGCCCCGGGCCACCAAAAGTTTCAGAACTCCTTACCTTTATCATAACCCTGATTCTCATTTACATCTCCCCGAGGTAAGCTAAAATTCTCATTATCATTTGTTTCACCCAACATACCAACATTTGCAATTAGCTCAATAGGCAAAACAAAACTACTGTCATCATCTTCATAGTGCGTATAAAAATCATACATATTATCTACACCTTGCTCACTATGAAAAAATGGATCAGCATGACCATAACAACTAATATCAAACTAAAACTGATCACTAGTGACTGAATCATGGATTCTTTCAACTGGAAAAACAAAGTGCTCATATTCAACTTCATTCAACAAGTTACATGGAGCAACTTGTAACTCACCTGGTGCCTCCATAAATGAAGAGTATTTGGAATATGATTTATGCCTACTTGTAGTGGTATCATTCACTAAATCAGATTCATCTTTCACTGAAACCTCTTCACACTCAAAACATTAATTAGTCACCATACATGAAAATTCATTCTGAAAGTGTCGATCTAAACTATGTTGATCACCATCATTTTCTTCATCAAACTGAATGTCGGAATACACCTTGAACTCATCTTTACAAGACTTATCAGCACATGAAGAAAATCTATAATCTGATTGACAACCTTCACTATTTTCCTCCTCATCATCTAAAAAATAGAAATAATGTTCAGCAAGATCAACATGAAAAGAATCTAAAATAGCATTAACCTTCCCATCATTAACATTCTCTACATTTAGCAAATTGTCATGTGCAAAGACATTTTAGGTACTGTCATCTACACCTCCAAAGTCTACCAAAGATTGTTCAGATTCTACCGCTTTTTCTACATCAAACTTTGTGGAATTGATTTGATTGAATAAGAACGTATTATGAGAGAACATATGAAGATCCTTAGAGATACTTACATGCTTTTCAAACTCACCAGCCAACAAAATAGAGATTTCATCAGAACTCAAGAAGAGTGCCTCACAAATCTTCTCATGGCTGTGACTGTCATCTGGATAACATGAAGAACTTACAATAAGAAGATCATTAGTGTAACAATCTGGAAAATCAACATTATTACAACATTCTTTCTTATCATGGCAATCACTACCCTTACTATTGTTATGACTTTCTTCAACTTCATACGTACTTAACAAAATTTATCTTCCTTTTTATATCCATCTTTTTCATGCTGATTGCTATTACCTGATTCATTAACATTTGAATCCACCTCTTCACATTCGAAAGATAGATTATCTTGCTCTACAGACTCATTGTATTCATTACTACCTTGACTTTCAGCACACTCATTATCATCAGAAGACATAACATGAAATCTATAATCATCATCTTCCATCTCCTGAATGAATCTTTCAATTTCTAAAGACCTTTGTAATCTTACCGGTGCTGGCCAATTGATTGAATCAGGTACTAGAACATCAAGGAAAACATTTGGCAAGGAAGATTCCTCAAGTCTACAATGAAAAGGCATCTTAATAATTAATAATTTAAGCCTTAAATAACATTGTTCAGCACTTAAACCTTGAGTACTTCCTACTTGAATTCTTATAAGATTGACAATCCTTTTGTAGACAAGACTATTCAACATAGCAATGTTATTATTCACAATTTTCAAACACTCAAAATTTGGAAAACTAATCTTGGATTTGAGATCTGACTCCAAATCTAACTCCATTATAAAAAAAAATTTCTACCTCTTCTTTCCAGTTCGGAAAATCACTGAATAGAGGCAAATTTTTTAAACACTTGACTTCCATGAAAAGAAGCATGAAAATCAAAATACCTCCACCGTTGATGTTGAACTTCAATCTGCTGATTTGGCACAGGTGCAAGATTGGAATTCCTTCACACCACTAATCAAACTTTGTAGAGCTGCCACCTGTGTACAAAAGAATAAAATAACCACTACTGTGATCTACTTTTACATTTCAATTCTTTATAATAGAAGATTGCAAACAACACTTTAAAACTTATCAAGAATTTAGAATTCCTTTCCAAGAAACTATCAACAATTTTAGATCTACCCATACAATTGAAAGTCCTTCAAGATTTTACAATGAAATCAACTAAGAACAAACTGGTATAGAAATTTGAGAGTCTCCACTCACTCATGTGAGAAAATAAAAATTAATTTGTCACTTGACAAATCTAAACCAGACCTTCAATGTAGGAAACTTGCAGATCACTGACATCTTGAAAAGAATTTACACTTTATAAATGAATTCTTGACTCTGGACTATCTCAACAGCACTTGCAAACTAAACTAATTGAAGATAGACCTATAACAGCCATAGCACACAATTTTCATCCAATTTTATAGCATACTATTGTCCAAGGATAAAACTTACTGGGGTGCATGATATTTGAGTAAGAAACCTAGAAAACACATCAGATAAGCTACTGCTGCAAATCCTTTATGCACTTCTTTTTCTGTATTGAATCTCTTCTTTTAAATTCTCAAGGTTTGTCTTAAATCTAATTCAATATAGTCCCCAGTAGAGTTGCCATTTTGTTGGTGTTTGAAAACACTGGAAGGTTTTCAATTATCCCACTAAGAAAGTGACATATCTAAGGGTAGCTAAATCATACACTAAATCTAATAAGTAGATTGAAACCCCTAATATCTAATAAAGACTTAATGCAATAACAGAGATCTACAATAGCTAAATGAAAATCTATGGAATGCACAAGCTGAGTGAGGGTTTGTTCAAATTTACTCAATAAAAAACTTATTTTCATTGGCATCTTCTTAGGCAAATCAGATATTTTGGCAAGTAAAATAATTTCATCATTGTACAAGGATATTTGCAAATCAATAAGAAAACAATGATGAAACCTAATCAGATCATATGGGAAGAAAGAAGAAAGAGGTTTTTCAGTTGCCAAAAGATTGAATTTCAAGTGGACACTTGTCAAGTAAAGATCAAATCTGGGAATTCATTCATCATATATCATTCTTTCATTCTTTCATTCTTTCATTATAGGGGTTAAGAAAAAAAATCAAAAAGTCTTTGGAATGAGGGCAATTAGTAGAATTGGTCCTAGAATTGATGAACTCTGAATGGAAGATCTTGGATGTGCTGGTTCCAGACCATGAAACTATGCTTTGGCTATGATACCCCCATCCCATCCCATCAGTTTCTCATTCCCACCATTTTCTCTCTTGTATGATAGCATATGTTATTGTATAGTCTAGTTTATTAGGTAGTTTGTGAGTTAATTTCCTGCATTTTCATGTATTTTTTTAAGGAAATCAATACAAAGAACAAAAAATGTGAGTTTTAGTTTGAATCTTATCTCCATTTTCAGTAAGTTGTAATTTTTTATGATCTTTAAAAAAAGTGTCTAGACCATAGTTATAGTCCCTTAAGGCTATATGTTGTGTAATTGTTGCTTGTGATTCAAAGAGTTGTGTAAAGCCTTAGTAGATTCAACAAGGTTGTAGATTTATTGAGAAGGATCTTAGGTAAGAATGAGATTTAAGTTGAACATTGATGTCTATTTACAAGGTAAATGGATCAATCACATATCTAAATATATAAATCAATATTAGATATCTAAAATGCATGAGGGAGATTCTTAAGTTTGCCCAATGGATCAAGCACTAATCAGATATAGGGTCGTTAAATTGTTGATTCATACTTGGTTTTCATCCACTTTCCCCCACCCACATAAAATCAAATCAAATTCAAGTCATCTTTAAATTTTATGTTGAAGAGCTAGAATGGTCAAACCCTCACTCAGCTTGTGCATTCCATATATTTTCATTCAGCTATTATAGATCTTTGTTATTGCATTAAGTCTTTAGGAGATATTAGGGGTTTCAATCTGCTTATTAGATTTAGTGTATGCTTTGATAACTGGTACCATATAAAGAATCTATAGGTCCAGCTGCCTAGGTTTTATAGAGCTTGAAGAAGAAGAAGGGTCTAGCCTTATAGTTGGCCTATTGTTAGAAATGACATGTTGAAAATGGGAGTTAGCTGCCCCTAGATATGTCACTTTCTTAGTGGGATAATTGAAAACCTTCCAGCATTTTCAAACACCAACAAAATGGCAACTTTGCTGGGGACTTGTATTGAATCTAAATGGTAGACAAACCTTGAGAATTTGAAGAAGATTCAATACAACAGGAAGGATATGCTATAGAAACAGGGTTGTGTGAGGTGTTTACCATTTCTTTGTTGATGTTTTATGTTCCCCAGTTAATCTTTATTCATGGACAATAGTGTGTTGTGAAATTGGATGAAAATTGTGTGCTATGACTATTGTAGGTCTATCTTCAATTAGTTTAGTTTGCAAGTGTTGTTGAGAAAGTTTTAAAGTCAAGAAACGATTTATAAAGTGTATTTTCTTTTCAAGGTGTTAGTGATCTGCAAGTTTTTTTTTTCTACATTGAAGGTCTGGTTCAAATTTGTGAAGTGACAAATTATGTTTTATGTCTCACATGAGTGAGTGGGGACTCTCAAATCTCTATACCAGTTGCTCCTAGTTGATTTCATTGCAAAATTTTGAAGGATTTTTAGTTGTATGGGCAGATCTAAATTTTTTGATAAATTCTTGCAAAGGAAGTTTTAAATTCTTGACAAGTTTATGTGGTTACTTGTGTTTGCTGAAGAAATTCATTTCAAAGGGTGAATCACTGTTGTGATTTCATTTTCCTCTTCAAGGAGGTGGCAACATTACAAAGGATTCAATCAATGGTGTGAAGGATTTCATGTTAGCACCAGGCTAGTCAGTAGATCAGTGGTTTTATACAGCAACACATAAAGGTATTTTCAATTTTCATATATGTGCATTTCTTGAAAATTGAATGGTATAAATGGTTGCCTGCATCCAAGTGTTTTAGGACTAAAAAATAGAGGTAGAAGTTTAAAATTTTAAGAAATGGATTCTGAGTCTGGATCTAAATATGAATTAGAGAGTCTTCGTGCAGAGATTGCTAGATTGGAAAGAGAAAATCATTATAATCTTGTTGTCATACTAAGAAGTAGAATTGGTGATGTTGAGGGTCTTGAAGGATTGCAAATTTACATAAAGTTCAAATCCATAGTCATGAATCTTCATGAGTCCTATAGACCAGAGAAGTCCTCATGGCCAATGTTTCTCTTACAAATTTTTATACCACATTCAATTGATTGGCTAGAGGAGGCAAGATTCCAAGAGATTATTAAATTTCATGATATTATCATGGAATTTGAATGTGAGTTAAAGGCTATTGAGTCTAATTTTAGTGAATGTGATGAATTTGTTGAAAGTGATGTAGAAAATGAAGAGTCTTAGTTTTATGAATCAGAGGATAGTAACCAGCAGTTTGATAATATACATAATGTTAGTTTATCTTCTCATGATGATTAGAACAAGGAAGAAGTCATTTTAAAGGAGGCAGGGGTCACCCTGTGGCTTAGAGCAGAAAACACATTGTTTAGAGAAATGTAGTGGCAGCAAATTGAAAAAGACCACACAAGTAAAAAAAAAGTAGTCAAAGCCATCAAGAGCCACCAAAAAGATTCACACCAACAAAAGGAGCTCCACATGCAGACATAAAAGACACCCACAATGGGAAGTGGGAGTAGAACTGATGAAAGTGCACACAATCAAAAATGAAAAGCAGAATGCTGAAAGAAAGAAGTCGCTAGTTAAAAATTAAGTTATAGTCCACATGCAAGTAAAGGAACATAGCCTCACATTTTCAAAGGTCTCAATGCCAATTAGAGGCATCAGAAGGCCCATGCTGAATGCTAAGTGAACACGCAACATGATTACATAGTGCAAAGAATGGAGCTTCTGGTTCTGAGCACACTGCAGTGAAGAATGCGTTCATCTCCAAAGTCATTGAGCGTAACAATGCTATTGTCATTGGCAGGAAAAGCCATAGGTAGTTAAATGAGAGTCCACACAAGTTTAAAATAAGAAATAGAGGCATAAAAAATTCAGCCATGAAGATTCAAAGCCGCAGAGAGTTCCTCCCATGCCAAAAATAGTCAAAAGGGCAAAGCATTTGTCCCATATTGGTTATGTGGAGAACTTTTAAGTTTTTTTAAATAGAAGAGCACTCCAGCTTTATAATTTCTTAAGAGACATGTGTTTTATAAGCCATAGGTCATAATGTGGACCACAAATAGATGATGTCAATTGTGCAATGATTGATAAATTTTGAATGACCTCGTAAGTATGCTGATGTGGAGGTGGGAGCTTGTAATTGTGACACATGACTGCATCCAACGACATTTGCATTCCTGCATTTCCAAGGTGCTCACGAGATAAATATTGCGGGAATGCAGATTTTTTCCATGTGGTAGCATGGGTCCCAGATGTAGCGACATGGTAGGGACATGCAAGTTTAAGGAGGTTGACTAGATGCCACCACGTGTCACAATCTGACGATTGGCGATTCCCCACAAAAAGAAGTTGCACGGTCATTAAAAAATGGAGGAATGTAGATTTTTGCCATGTGGCATGGGCTTGTCTAGTGATGATGTGGCACTGCATTTGAGAGGTCAACCAATCATGGAGCACCATGTGGCACTGGTCAAACAAAGGGTTGACCATGGAGTGGAAGGATAAAGGAAAAATGTGAAGAGTTAAAAAATATATATTTTAATCATTTGTTTCAATTTTAGTTGCACGTCAGAGTTTTAAGTTCCAAAAGGGGATTTTATTCTAACGTTTTGACTTTAGATAAATTTAAAATTTTCAAAATTTAAAATCAAAGAAGTGCAGACCTGACTTTTCAACCAAGGGGATGATTCTTAAACAAACTTTAAATGGGTTTTTGATAAGCAAATAGGCGATGTTATATATCATCGAAACCGAGAAGATCTAAATTTTTTGAATATGAGGTCGCTTTTTACACAGGTAGTAGTTTGTTCAAGCTATAAGGAGATTTGTCTCAAGTACCTAACTTGCAACTGAAATCAGGCATCAAAGCTTAGAACTGATTTCTAATGAGGTAATGACTTGAATATCAATTAAAGGTAATGAAAATGTAGCTAGGGTTGAATTTGTTTAGATTTACTCAGTAAAAAACTTATTTTCATTGGCATCTTCATCAGGCAAATAAGATATTTTGGCAAGTAAAAGAATTTCATCATTGTACAAGGATATTTGCAGATCAGTAATAGAACAATGATGAAACCTAATCAGATGAGATGGGAAGAAAGAAGAAAGAGGTTTTTTAGTTGCTAGAAGATTGAATTTCAAGTGGACAGTTGTCGAGTAAAGATCAAATTTGGGAATTCATTGATCATATATCATTTTTTCATTCTTTCATTGTAAGGCTTAAGAAAAAAATATTGGAAAGTCTCTGGAATGAGGGCAATTAGTAGAATTGGCCCTAGAATTGATGAACTCTGAATGGAAGATCTGGGATGTGCTTGTTCCAGACCATGAAGCTATGATTTGGCTATGATTCCCCCTTCCCATCCCATCAGTTTCTCATTCCCACCATTTTCTCTCTTGTATGACATCATATGTTATTGTACAGTCTTGTTTATTAGGTACTTTCTGAGTTAATCTCCTAAATTTTCATGTATTGTTTCAAGGAAATCTATACAAAAAATAGAAAATGTGAGTTTCAGTTTGAATCTTATCTCCATTCTTAGTAAGTTGTAATTTTTTATGATCTTTAAACAAAGTGTCTAGACTATAGTTATGGCCCCTTAAGGTTGTATGTTGTTTCATTGTTGCTTGTGATTCAAAGAGTTGTATAAATGCTTCATAGATTCAATAGGGTTGCAGATTTATTGAGAAGGATCGTAGGTAAGAATGAGATTTAAGTTGAAAATTGATGTCCATTTACAAGGTAAATGGATTGATCACACATCAGAATATAAAAATTAGTATCAGATATCTAAAATGCAAGAGGGAGATTCATAAGTTTGCCCAATGGATCAAGCACTGATCAGATACAAAGTCATTAAATTGTTGATTCATACTTGGTTTTCATCCACTTTCCCCCACCCACATAAAATCAAATCAAATTCAAATCTTCTTTACATTTTATGTTGAAGAGCTGGAACGGTCAAACCCTCACTCAGCTTGTGTATTCCATAGGTTTTCATTTAGCTATTATAGATCTCTGTTATTGCATTAAGTCTTTAGGAGATATTAGGGGTTTCAATCTTCTTATTAGATTTAGTTTATGCTTTGATAACTGCTACCATATAAAGAATCTATAGGTCCACCCACCTAGGTTTTGCAGAGCCTAAAGAAGAAGAAGGGACTAGTCTTATAGTTGGCCTGTTGTGAGAAATGACATGTTGACAATGGGAGTTAGTTGCCCCTAGATATGTCACTTTCTCAGTGGGATAATTGAAAACCTTCTAGCATTTTCAAACACCAACATACTCTTTTCAGAGTAATTCTTGATTCTTCTTTCTCTCCTATGTTTCGTGCATTATATTTATCTATTCTAATGTCATTGTTGCATTATCATATTTGGGTATTACTATGTCTTCATCTAAAAGTGCATCACCATAGTGAAATACCTTAGAAACCTTTATTGAGCTAGAGATTGGTGTAGAAATATGCAATGGTATTGCATTAATACTCAGCCTCTGAAGGACTTTAGTAGGAGTGCCAGATGTTGGTAAGTTTACCAATGTCTATATTGATTCTTGCTCCTTATCCTTGGGTATGTCCTTTATTTCATCAGATCTACCTTGATCAATTATAATCAATTGAGGTGAAGCTTGTGTTTGTGCATTAGGTACAAAATAATCTATCTATCCTACTTGTTCTTTTCTATGCTCCTTTACTTGTGTAGTCTAAACTACATCAACTTTTGTAGTAGTGTCAACCTTTGTATATATATCCTCTATTTGTATTAATGGTTGAGCATTAATAGCTGTAGGGATGGTAGAAGCTGGTTCTTGTATGTTCACCTTTTCCCTTGTTATGTCAGCTACTACTTTTTGAAGTTCATCCACATTGACCAGTACAAGCTTTTCACACAACCTTGCTTGTAATGTGGATTGCTCAAGTATATTTTTAAAATCCTCTGCAGTTAATGGATTAATGTTCTGAGGTGATTTATTAGGAACATCTTTCACTATTATGGTGTCTGCAAGTGTGTTTGTGCAATGTGGAGGGCTCATAGATAGCAATTGTGAGTCTTCCACACTCTGTTCTGCTTGCTACTTGTCAACTATTTCCATCTCATCCTTCTTTTGTTCTGTCTCCTTTATAGTGTTATCCTTTTTTTCTTTTTTCTGTCCTTGTCCTCATCTTCTTCCTCATTATTTCTTCCCTCAAAGGGATCTGCTTCTCCTTCTTTGATAGTTATCAATCCATATATTAACCTCCACATTTGTGTGGATTCCTTCACAACATCTCAATTCTATTATGCAAAATGAAAAATGCCCTGTACTTTGGTACAACTATCATATTTCTTATTGGCATTATTTATTTGTCCTTTTGATAGCTCTAGCATCACTTGTGTTAATGTTGATTCTCTTATTTCTTTTTCCATATTTAGGCAATAGTGCCACTTATTCTCAACATTTGTATACAACTCTTTAGGCATTATGTTATCAAATTCAAGAGGAGTTTTCTTGAATTTTTCCATCATGGCAGACATTGACTCTTCAATCATGTTGTAGTCTTCTCTATCATGTTTGTCAAATCCAATGTTTTTCAAACCTGTCAAATCTGTATTATCCCTAACATTATTGCAAATGTTTTCAAGATCAGATTTAGGAGCATGATTTACCATTATAAATTGGCTTGTGTCCTCAGATTCTATCTTCTTATCATCTATCTCTAGTTGTCCTATGTATTTTCTTCTTGGTTTCTTTTGCACAAAACCAGCCTACTTAGTAGCCTTAGTTTTCTCTTTTTCTTGCTCCTTGGCTTTTTAAGTAGTTGCCCTTGTAGTAGCTCTTGTTCTTGGAGTTGTAGGTTGTGTTGCACTAGGTTTTATAATCTTCTTTTCCTTTGATTGTGCAGTAAGTTGTATCTTGGCTTTTCTTTTCTTTGGTTGGGGCTTTGCTAGTGTTTCCTTAGCATCTTCTCCCTCAACACCTTCTTCTTCCTGATCTTCACCCATGCCTTGGGTTAAAGCAAGAGGTTCTTGACCTTGTACATCTTCTTCCTCTTTATCTTCTTCATCATCTTCTATACCTTCTCTAAACATAGCTTTTAGTTTTCTCAATATTTAATCCTTCCTTTTCAAATTTGAGGCTATCTTCAATTCCATCTCAACCTTTGAATTTACAACATCATAATTACCAAAAATTTTGGTAGTCTTATCAACTTCTTTAGTAAGTAGAGTGGTGATAGAAGCTGAAGCTTCATCAATATTTATTTCATAACATAGAGGCCTTAACCATCTTACTCTAGGTACAATACCCTGAATGAAAGTGTAGTCAATATCTACAAGAAAGAAAATTATCATTGTAATGTTTCTCTACTAGGGAAATAGGAATTCTCAACCTCTATTTCATGGGCTTCTTGAAGTCTTCAAAATAGAGAGTCATTATTGACTCAAAATTCTCTCCCATTGTATCAATATACTCATTGATTTGCACAACAACTAACCTATTGGTCTTCCATCCTACTCTACCAAAAGATGGGAACTCATTTTGCACATAGAAAACAATACATATCAGTATTGAACCAAACTTACATTGAGCACTCTTTGACTTCCTTATTGCTCTTAGGTTCTCCATTATCTACTACAACTGGAGTTCTGGAAGATCATAGGTATGTTCTTTCTTAACTATCTTGTAGCCTACATCAACTGCTATACAGGGAACATTGTTCAGTCTATTTGAATGATAGAATTTATGTGATATGACTCTAATGAAAAAGTCAAGAAATGGATATATGATAGTGTCAATAGTCATTCCACACTTGTTCCACTTAGCTCATGTATTTCACTCAATTTCCTCTTTAGAATCACTCCTCAATGTTTTTGGCTAATCTAGGGTTGGGCATCTAGTAACCCTATGTACAATTATTTTTAAAAAATTTATAGCTCCACCTTCTAGCCATAGACATATATCATGTATTCTACTCAAAAAAAAATTGATCCATTCAGTTTTGAAAACTGTTGGGAAATCTAGGGCATAGGTTAAGCCCTTCCTCTCTACAATTTTAAATTCCTCTTTCAACACTATGTTTTAACATAATTTTTCATATTATTATCTTATTTAAATGTCTCTAATGCCTCTTACCCTGCAATTATAACATTTCCTCACATCTTGGGCCATTACAACCTTAGGGGGAATGACAGATAACATGCCTATTGGGTCTTTCTTATATGCAACTTCTGGTATGACCTTGAAATTTGGTTCTTTGACCTCATTGTTGACTAATTGAACTTTGAATGGTTCCTTCTTCTTAACCTTATTTTAACTTGAGGCCATTATTCAAGCTACAATTTTAACAACTATATGACTACATAGTTCGATAGGTGAATAATACCTTTGAAAGAGATGAACTGACACTTGATCTTCACTATGATAAGTGTAAATGCTTTAATCTCACTTTTAAATTACTTCTTCACTCTACTTTTTCTTGCTCTTTGTTTGTAATGATGAGAAATATGTGAAATTTGACCTTATACCCTTTCAAAATATAGTCAATGCAATTTTTGTTTCACTCAGCATTCATTGGTTTTACTGGCACCTATAGAAATTTCTCTCACTTGGTAGCTACTACTAACTTAGCTTCAACTAACTTTGGCTGACAACTTGGCACATACTAGTACTTTAGTTGGAAATTGAAGAGGACTTTTCACACTCAACAGTAATGTGAAAACTTTAAAGATTTGACCTTGGAATTTACTTATTATCTTGCATCTTTCTTCATGCTAATACATATTTTTTAGTACTATCTTATTTTGGAACTAATGTATGATAAACCATTTTAAATATTAGTCCCACATACCTCCTTTTGCTTAATTTTATGACATGTGACCGCTTGGCCTATCAAGTGAAGTGATCCCTTCATTTGATGTGTTTCATCCATCTTTCTCCCTCCATGTTTTGTTCATCTCTCCTCTGGTGTGTTCAACATCTACCTCACCTTTTCATTTATTAAACTCTAAGTTAGGTGCCTTTACCCTTGTGTGGTAATGCTTGCTGATATGACAAGCCTTCAAATAGATAAAGCATGTAGTTGGACTCAACCATCTGTTGTAGTTACCATTGAAGTGTGTTCTTATGCAATTCTCAGGGAAGTTTCCATACTCTTGACAATAATGGCATCTATGTCTTGTATTGTAATCCTAGTTATAGGAGTTTTCATGGCTTCTTCCCTTTGTTGGCTATTTAATGACCATGTGGTCTTGGATCTACATTCAAAGGCTTCGTGTCCAAACTTTTGACAATTGCAATATTAGCTGTATGTTCTTTCTTCCCACAATGATAACAAGTAGGTTTAGAATTCTTATCTTTATTATTTCTTTCCTCGGCTGCTTTGGATGATTCTCCTTCTTCAATGCTTATGTAGCCCAATCCTAATGTGTCTTTACTATATCTAGGGGATTTTAGTAGTTGCTCAAAGTACTTGATGGCTTCATTTGGCTTTTTGAAACTTTCAGCAAAATTATTTTCTCTTTTTAGGTCATTTTGTAGCTATTCATTCTACAACTGCAATGTAGTTATTTCAATGTTCTTGACATTCAACTCATGATGAGCATTCATCATTTGGCTTAGAGTGTCCAATTGCATGTTTGAGATCTTGGATAGTTTTTCTGACTTTTCTTCCAACCTATTTGCTAGAATTCTTTTGTTCAATTACCTAACATAGCAGTATAGCTTGTGATTTTTATTCCAACTTGAGATTTTTGATTTCTTTAGATTATTCTCTATTCTTTTCCATGAGATCTGTAATTGATGCATCAAAATCACAGGAGTTACCATCTACAAATAACTTTTTGGTGTCAATATCTTTATATTGTGTAACTTTGTGGTGTCAATCTCTTTGTATTGTGTGTCATTTTCTACCATTGCAATCTCCTTCCTTCTCTTTAGCAAACTTCTCAAGGCATCTCTGGCTACATTTAGTTGTGGTAGTATGAGATGTATCTCAATCTCTTGATCTTCAATGGTGTTTCCCAACTTGTAAACTTCCATTTCAATATTTTTTATCCAAGTTGTAAGGCTTCTCTTAAGGAGAACTCAACTTTGATACCAACTATTTGAAATACTAATGGGAAATATATACTTCTGAGAGTGGGGGTGGGTGAATCAGAAGTACTAGTCTCTGACCACTAAAACTTTTAACTTAAAACAATACATGCATTAACATGTAAAGAAAATACATCCACATAAACACTTGACACCAAATATGATTACCCAAAAGCCCTCCAATGAGAAGGTAAAACTAGGGTGGGGATGACACCAATAATTCTTCACTATTGTAGCAATAAAGTGTCACCTATTAAGGTTAAATAGTTTGACCATTTTCATGATTCACCTTGTGAAAGGCATGCCCTGTTAAAAGCTTACAAAGGATTTCTAGATCCTACCTTGTTAAAGGATTTTAACACCATGTTAAAAGTGTTCCTAGCTAAAGGACTTTGAAACACTCACTTGGAATGTCACCCTATTAAAGGATTTTACAATGACTGTTAAATCAACCTTAGTCCAATAGAATTCACCCTACTGAAATTAGTTGCTAGAAAGTAATAGTAGAATGTTGATCTGATAACTTATAGCTTTGCCTTCCTAATTTTAGATCATAGTTCTATCCATCTTGATCCTCTTGATCTGTTATAACAATGTTGTATAGCTTCTCGTCTATTTTGTAAATAGATTCTATAATTCTTTCACACTTTTAAGTCACCTTAAATGCTTTTTGACCAATTCACCCCTTTCACTTCCTTCAATTTTTTTCTTGCATCACTTCCTAGCATACACACACATACATACTAACTTATGGGGTTTCATCTCCCTTAAAAAGACTTTGTTTGTGTAGGGGTAGGTATGAATCTACAACTGAGATTCATTCATTTTATCACTTAATTCCTTCCATTTTTTGATTGGTTGCATGTTGATCACATAAAAAATCCAAATAGATTTGATCTTATCTTCAAAGCTTTGGAATCTATCCATAAGTCGGATAAAAATGGTTTACATAGTTATTTGTGCCATCACAAACAACTAGGTCTATTTTGTGTTACTTAGCACTTGATAATACTGATGCTTGCCACTTACTGTAATTCTGTCTTGCTCAACACTTGAACTTTCTCGGCATCAACTATTCACTTAGCACTTGAATTTCTTGGCACATGAGTGACTTGACACTCATTGCAACTCGACATCTATTATACTTGACATGTGTTACTAGCTCAACATGAACTTAATAAGCATCTTAAGTGTAATGATACTCAATTGTCAAAACCAAACTAAGATCAACAATGCAAGCCAATTCACACAAGTTCTTTTGAATTATGTTATACTATTTTCATGGTTTGAAAAATTGCTACATGTGCATTTTTTAATTACGTTTCTACTATAATTAACTAATTCTAAAAACTAAATAAATATTTTCAGCAATAATGTAATATTTTCATTATATTTTTAACAGTCACCAAGTTATGTTATATGTTAACATTACACTATAGCTTATTTCTAATACATTTTTTCTAATTTTAAAATTAATTACAATGTAGTTCTTTAAGTTAATAAAATTGTAAATACTATTTCTAAATCTAATAATTAGTATGATAAGTACTAACCACTGCGTGGCATCTGTTAAAACTTCGTAGGCATTAGTTCAATTTAAATGAACTAAAAAAATATTTTGTTAATTATCCTCAAACTCTAGTGTTATAAATATTGAGATTGATATAGAATTATTTGAGCTACCACATATATACTACCATTATTGTAGATTTATGTATGTTAACAAGCACATGCACATAATATTTGGAATACTTTATCAAAATTAAACCATTATTATTAATTTACTAGTTGCCCAAAAGATTGAAGTAAAGAAAACCACCAGTCATGGTCAAAACTTATTGAGTCTAAAATACAAAATGATAGATCTAGCTTTAAAAACTATGAAATATACTTAAAGAAGGTAATTACCCTTCTTATTACATAGCTCAAGATAATATCAATATATTAGTTCTATAAATAATTTTATAGGATTTGAAACTATATTTTGTGTATACATTAAGTATTTTTGTGTAGAATAATCAAACATGCCTAGTATTACAATAGTATAGATCAATACATTAAGAAATTTCTTAAAGAATTAAATGGTGTCTTAGCATTATGAGTTTCCTTCTACTCATATTTTGGACCTTCAATTTAGTGCATGCAAATATATTACCTACTTTCTTACTTTGTTTTTGGTAGAAAATCAACACTACTACTATCAGAGTCCACCATAAACCCCTATTGAGTCAATTTTTAATTGGGACATATTTTAATCTAGTTTTTCTTATAAATAGAATATTTAGAATATATTGAATACCACTTTTTTTTTATACCATCTTCTATTTTCTCTCATCTTTTATGAGGGATGTTCATTATTTTTTATGGTACCAAATCTATCTGATTTAGGTGTGAGATAAATATGTTACTACTAAGGTTCTCTATGATAAAGAATTTGTATAGTGACTAAGTGTCAGAACTTACTATTGGTTGAGGAAAACCATTTTAATTGTTTTTGATAAATTATAATTTCTAGCCAAATAAGTTGATTTCTTGAGATATGGAAAAAATGTTGAAGATAAGTATTGATGGCTTTGATCATTTAACTCCAAGAGAGGATTGGGTAAATGACCTAAGAGATAAATTTAAGGATGAATCTCTAGAAAAGAAGAGATAAACATAATGAATGTTAGATACATTGTATCTGACAGATTGAATCATGGACCTTAAGGTCTATGGTGTTGATTAATTGGAAAACTATCATAACTTCCTATTTAGAGAGGTACAAAGGTGAACTTGTAGTTGTGATGTGTTGTATGTGAGTTTGAATGAGTTAAAGATAGTTAAAGTTATTGTTGATGTCATTGACCAAAAAAATTGAGTAGAAGGCTTAATTGAGAAGAAGTGAAGGGTAATTTTTTGAATGGTTTCCAAGCAAATTTGAGATTGAAGATCATAATAAAGGTTAGATGGTGAATCAATATTGAGAGTTGAAAAAAGATCTGAACATGCAAACTAAGTTGTACTACATAGATGAAACTTACTACTATTTTCAAACCATTGTATGGCATTTGAAATCCTTTAATCAAGGTTGAGGTATGAGTCATAAGGACCTAGCTATCTATGTAAATCCTTTGACCAAGTGACATTCTAATGAAATGTTCCAGAAAGTCCTCTACCAATGCCACTCCTAATAGGGTAATTAAGTCCTTCAAAAAGCTCAAATTTAATACTGTGTATTGTAACCTTTAATAGGGTTGGCTCCTAAAAAGGCCCACTTTAGAAGATTTAAAATTGGTGACATGTTGCTGGTGGTTTTTCTCAAATTGGGTTTCCACATAAAAATCCTAGTAGTAAACTTCTGTGGATGTTATTGTGATGCTTTATTGATTTATGATTACATTCAAAAAGTTTGTTATTTATAGAACATTGGGCTACTAGTTAATGTTTCTAATAGTTTACACTAGAGGCCAAGTAATGGAAATATAAGATCTAATACTATTTAAGTGCTTTTCTATTCAATGGGTACATCTAGACCTTGGATAACTTATTCACCCCCCCTTGAGTTATTCTAAATATTCTAACAATATACCCATGTTCTACGTTAGTCCCTTTTCCATCTACATACTATGTAACTTTGTACAAACTTGCTCACATCTTGCTACAACTATGGCTAGTAATAATTCTTAGCAACCAAATCAATGGTTTTTTCTCTACCAAAATGTCTATCCAATCCTTCACTATTCTTCTTGTTTATGAGATTATCTCTCATAGAAATTCTAGAAATGCACACCTAACTTGCTTTGAACAAGATAGCATCTTAGATTATGAAATCCAACTACTTACATAGTAAAGTGTAATAGGTTCTTTACAAGGTTTCCAAGCATCACCAAAATTAGGATCCTCCAAATATAAATTCTTGAGTTCTTTGAACCCAATCACCAAAATATGCATCGTGATCCATAAAATTTTTGCTCTACTAAAAACATCTGTAACTGTGTTAGACTTCCCACTCCCATGTTTCAATACAAATGTATAAATTTGCAAACACAACCTGTTTCAAATTCCTTTGATTCATTTTTTATTAACTATTCAAATATTGCAAATCTTGATGATCAATATGAAAAACCATCTTGTTATGAATAATATATTGTCTCCACTTCTTTAATGGTGGAACTGTAGCATAAAACTCTTGATCATTAATAAAATACTTTGTTTTGGCATCATTCAACTTCTTGCTCAAATAAGAAACATGTCTATCTTCTTAGCTCAAAAAGGATCCTATTGTAGTACCACTAGCATCATAGTCTACTTGAAACACCTTGTTAAAATAATGAAGTACTAAAATAGGGTGCTTTGTAACATACTATTTTAACAAATTAAAATTGTTATCTTCTCCTAAAATGTGCTTAATTTTTTTCCTATCCCCTCTCATTTTTTTATTTAAGGTTCCACAAATAATTCTAAAACCATTGATAAAATTTTAGTAAAGTCTAGCCAATAATTGTAATGATCTTATGTTAATTTCACTCCTTGGAGTAGGCCATTCAAGGATAGCCTTCAAATTCTTAGGTCCATTTCTAGACCTTTTGTTGAAACTACTAATCCTACGCATACAAATTCTTTCTTCAAAAAACTATATTATTTTATATTTATCAGAAACATTTCCTCCACCAACTTATCAAACACCTTTAAAACATGCATCAAATGTTCCTCCAATGTCTTGCTAAAAATAAAAATATCATCTAGATAAACAATGTTGAAGTTGGCTAGAAACCCATCTAGTACCTCAATCATGAGTTGTATGAAAGTGCTCGGTGCATTGGTTATCCCAAAAGGCATGGATAACCACTAAAAAAATCCTCCCCTTATCTTCAAGGAATTCTTTGATTCATATAATTCTCTAATGAAAATATAATGGAACCCACTCTTCATATCTATCTTTGTAAAGTATGCAACACCACTCAAATAGTCCATAATATCATCCATCCATAGCTATGGAAATATGTAGTTGATTGTGATCTTGTTTATAGCTCATGAATATGTGTGCATCCTCCATTCTCCATTTTTTCTTTGGTGCTAATACTATTGGTACAACACATGGACTCAAACTCTCTTCAATCAACCCCTTATGCAACAACTCATTTACTTGTCTATTCAACTCTTTAGTTTTTTCTAGTTTTACTTTTTGTCCTACCTTATTTGGAAACCTGCATCCTACAATCAATTCCATTAGTTAACTAATCTTCCTCATAGGGGGTAATCCATCAAGTACATTATCTAAAATGATATTAGGAAAATTTGAAAACAAATCTACAAGTTCTGTAGGTGTCTCCTCAACTTATTCTTTAGCATCTTTTGGTACTACAACAAAATACATATTCTTAAGCCTAATACACTTAATAAAATATTTCCAATCAACAAAACATATTCTTGAACTACTACATACCTTCTCTTCCTTCTCCTTTAATGGCTTCAATTATGTTCCACTCCTTCCTTTGTCAGAGTATAGGTAATTGGACACCCATCATGTATGACATGCATATCAAAATGATATGACGTACCCAAAAACATTTGCCATATGTCTATAGGTATCCTATCTCACAGTATGTCATCATTGTAGCTTCCAATCTTGAACTTCACTAAACATTGCTCATTGACCATGAGATTTTGGTCATCCTCCACCCAAGCTTTACAGTATAGGCATTGGTGTTTCTGCCTCTTGAGATTTATCTTCATGAGCTTATTTTCTAACAACATATTGTCAATTATTCCATGATGAATAATCACATCACAATAGTTATCTTCACATTACACCTGGTACGAAGCAAGTTCCTCCTTTGATCATGTTCATTCTTACAACTCAACAAGAATCTTCTATTAAATATGACTTATCCTCTTTTGACATCTTCATAATGTGATGATTTGACATCTTCATCAACATGTGCAACTCTAGCTCAGCCTTGTATTCTCCAATCTATCCTTCCTTGGTGATTGGTACATTCAAATTCTCTATGCCCTGCTTCTCTATAGTGAAATCATTTTCCAAAAACCTCCTCTTCTAGATCCTTTCCCTTTTCCTCTTCGTCTCTGAACTCTATTATTTTGATCATGGAAATTATAGGAATCATTTACTCTCTAGTTCTAAATGGTGATTTTGGCCTCATCCTTATTCTTATGATCATCATTTCAACCTCCATAAGATCATCTTCAAGATCTTCATCTTTTCCTCAAATCTTAGGAAATATTGGTATGCCTCTTCAATAGTGTTCATCCAGACCAAACTCTACTCCTTCTTAATGGTTGGCACCAACTAATTATGATAACATGTGACTCTCTCTTTATCATCTTCTTCATGACATATTCTAATGAGAACTTGGTAGAACTCCTTAGTATACTTTTTAATAGATCCACCCTCTTTCTTCATCCCTTGTATTTTCTTAAGAAGATCAAGATCATAATCCATAGGAATGAATTATCACTTCAATTTAGCTATCATCTAGTCTGATATTGTGATTTTTTCCTTCCATCTCCTATTTTTCTCCAATTGAATCTCTTGCCAAAAAATATTCGTATGACCCTTCAATTTTTCCTTCAAAAACTGAATCTTATTAGGATCCATAATATCTTCATTTCTAAATTATTACTTTGATTCATTGATCCAATCAATCAACTCCTCTAGGTTAATATTTCCAAAAAATGTGGGAGCTTGAAACTTTGGTCTTTTTCCAATCATGGATATGGCCCTTTAAAATATCTCTTCTTTTGGGTCTAGAAATGCCTCTTCTCTGGCATTTTCTTATTCTTCTCCTTCATCCTCACTTTCATTCCTTAGGATAAGATTTATTCCTCTACACATTTTTTCTTCCAATTCTTACATTTATCTGTGGAGGGATCTAAAACCCATAGGTGTAACATATATGGATCTTTCACCATCCTCTCTTTGTGGAGGCACTTTTGTGCTTGTGTTGAATCCCTATTGTAAATTGCCTTGCAATTGACAATTTGTCTACATGATCAACCCAAGCCATGGTCTTGGTACAACTATCTCAAAGTCATACATCTCTTTTCATATTGAAGATCTCTTTCTCTAATACCACTTGATAAGGGTGCTCTTGTTAATACTAAAATCACACAATAGAAACAAAGAAATGATAGTAATTGGCAAGAAAAGTTTGTGGGCTTCTTATTATCTCTAGAAATGTGGAATTGAATTTTTTTGAAATACAATATGTAAACCCACACAAGAACCTTCGTTCCAATAATTTATAGCATAGAGCTATGAACTATCACACAAAGTTGTCCTAGACAAAGTACGAGCATTCCTTATAGAGGCATTTTTACAATACCTGGTAAGTTTCTAGACCTCAAATGCTAACCCATGAGAGTTGTTGATATCTCTAAGTTTTGTTATCTATTAGTTTTAGACAGTTAGTTATATATAATGTATAGGGTATGTGCAAGATCATGGTGTGCCAAAAAGTGGTGATCTAAAAAACATGTAGTTCTGAAATGTCTCAAAACATTTAAAAACCTATTTCAACTTTTTTCCCACTCATTCGTATAATAAATGAAAAAAGTTAATACCTTTATTAAACCTAATATATCTTTCGATACCAATCCTATATGTTCAATTTTTAAAACATCCCGAAAATGTATTTTTTTGCCAGTTCTTGTGTGTTTTTTACTTCAAACATGTAGCTAATGACATTTTCTCTTCAAAATTTGATGAAATGAAAAGAGTTTCTTAAAAATGTTCTTAGCTTTCCATAAATGTAAAGTTTTTCAAATTAAAAGTACATTAAGTATTTATTAGTTATCTTCTAATGGAATAATGTAGAAAGTGTTGATTGACACACTACTTGAAAAACAACTATAACTTTCCAATACTACAACATTCTTGAAATCCAAAAGATGCATCACATTCTATGCTTCTTCTATTATAAGGAAAAATAATTATATTTTTAAGAGTTTTGAATCAGATGAGGTGGTTGGACATGAGAAATCTTTTATTCCAAAAATATTAAAGTATAAAATTAATAATTAATTAATTATTTAGAATAAATTTACTCAAAAATCTATGTCACAGCCAGGCATGAGTCTACTTCACAAAAAAATAGCTTATTGGGGGAAATTATTTGTTTTGACTATTGTTGACCCAATTTTGTCAGTCTAAGTCCTAGGGAGTCCTTGATTGTGTCTTCTAACATGAGAAAACTAATGTTTACTTCTCTGTGTAGATGAAAAGGTGTCCTCAACTTGTCGAGGTCATAAATTTTTACCTAGAGCTCAAAAATCAAAATCATTTACACCATTGTAAAGAATAACTAAAATCAAAGTTGAGTCCCTAAAATAGAGAGCCTTTAGCTACCCAATTTTTGGGATCGATGAAAGTTTCAATTTAAATTTTTGAAAGAACTTCTGATAAGCTAGTTAAAATGACCTAGAAAATCTTGTTAAAATATACGAAAAAGTTTCAAATATTTAATCAATTTCAATAATCTAGATCACCTAGTCTCTAATTGGGAAGGATTGAGTAGTCAAAAAGAAGAAAAGTCAAGGAATAGATGAAGATGTGTATAACATGAAGGTGTGGCACATAACATGCAAGTGCATAGATCATCATAGCATCTCCATTATCCACAACAATAAAGATCTCACCTGAGATGATAACCTTCACCTTCGAAGGAGTCACATGTGCCTTGGAATTTTAGATAGAAGTAGCAGAAGGAGTTCAAATCTATGAAAGTGTTTGTCTATAAAGAGGGTATAAATAATAAAAAAGGGGCAACATAAGTACATTAGAGTGCTCCTAGATCTCTTTTGAGAAAAAACTAGAAACTATTTTCAAAACTAAGAACTTTAATTTTTTGGCGAATTGAACAAATTGCACAAAATTCACTAAGGTACAAAAGCCTTCGAGGTGTGCTAGGTTCTGAGGTGCACTAGCTTCCAAGGTGTGGGAGGTGTGGAAGGCTCACTTCTCTAAAAGTAAGTCACAAGTTTTTGAAGAAGTTAGAGGTACGCTAACAGTTAACTGTTGGTTCCAAATTTAGATCTTTCCATGCATTAGAAATGTATTCTGATGGTAGTTTAAATCCTACAAACATCTAGAGAAGGTTGAGCTTCTATTTTTGGCATCTCCAGAGGCTCCTACATCAACTAATGGATTTCTTATTCTTATTTTCTCATGCTTTCTTTGTTTTAAGACACTTAAAGGCTTATGTATCTGTTAAATGATATAAATAAGGTTGGAGTCCTACTTGGAATCAGTTAGAGGGTCAGTTTGTACATCAATAGATTTTTTTTATTAGTTTAGAAGCATATGATTGCATAAAGAGATCTTTCAGTCTCAACACAAATTGAGGAGATAATTTCTTATAAATTTAGGAATGTAATATGTATTCCAGGACAATATTTTGATGCAATAATATATGCTTTTGGTGTTGTCATTTAGAGTGTAGTTATTCTTGCCTAAGTGTGTTATATTTTATGAATGTATGCTCATGGAATCTAATGGAGCCAATTGTTTTATTGTGTTATTTTGATTGAGCAATCTTTTAATTTTAGTGTTTGCAACATGTTTACAAATTCTGTTAACGTAGTTAGTTCAAGAAGAGATCATCCTATTGTTTCTACATAGATTTTTGTCTTGCATGAGCACACTTTCCATGGCCTTGCGATCTGATTCAAAAAGTGAAACATCTTATAGTTATTGAGTTTCCATTGATTATTGCATAGTTAAATTAAGGAAGCACTACTCCTATTTTCATTGATTACCTACCAATCTTTTCAAAGGCTTAACATATAGACATGTTGTTTATGTGGCTTATGTCCATTAGGAATTTCCTTTTCATGTTATTTTCTTTCATCTCTCATTACCTTATCTTTTTTATTTTCTTTGATAAGCCTTGGTTAAATTAGGAATTCATATAGTTTCATTGTTAGATTGCATTCACTTAAAAACATAAAATACTAGAAACATATCTTTTTTTGTGTTTAATTTTGAAATAGCAAGCAAATTTGTCATCTTATCCAAAATTAGTTCAAACCAACAAAGGCCTCTTTGTGAAAAAAAACATTTATCTTCAACTGAGTAGATTCTAGTAGGTTACAAGATCACCCAAAACAATGGAGATGATCCCAAATAAGCTTTTCCAGAGAGGATTCAAAAGGATTCCAACCATTAAGCGTCATGCAAAATTACATCTCAAAAAGTAGAAGCATCAACAATAGTAGTAGTGGTATTTGATAATGATGATGATTGGAAAGGATTGATAAGCTCATTGAGCAAATTGTTTGAGAAGAATAAATCAGTAAAGTCTTTAGAGAATACATTGATTGAAGTCTTGGAGAAAATGTAGAAGACAATTACCACAATTGTAGCCATTCTAGACTTGTAGACAAAGGAAAAGCAACTAGTGATGACCTTTGATGAGCAATTCACAACTTTAGTTGAGGTAGCATCAACACAAGCACAAATCAAGCATGATGCATCACTGTTTGATAAAATATGCACAAATGTCAGAAATAATTTGAAAACTTTAGATGTTTGTATCAAAGAATTGAGGAAAAGCATAGATGAAGGAAAGAAATGGTATTGCTAGTTTCAAATGTCATATAATTACCTATCAAAGTTTGATAATAAGATCAAAGGCCAAAAGAGTAAACTTCAGATACTCACTACAACATTGCAATAACCAGAGGCTAGAATTGAAGAATTTGAAATTGAGATTGAGAAAATTCAAAATTATATCAAAGGCATTTAGTTTGATAAGAAAAATGTATTAAGGAGATTCTATGTCCTTAGAGAATACTTAACACCCAAAATTTTCATTTTGTAGAGGCAATTGAAAGAGTGTCTTGTAGCTAAGACATCCTATGATAAATTTTCCTATATTGACTTGATCATAGTAGAAGTGGCATCTTATGCACTTTGTGCATTCATCAATATATCTAATATAGTCAAAGAGAACTGAAAAAATGGACTTTGACATGCCTAAACATGGTTTTATAGATTGCATCTCAAAAATGTCCAATTAATCAATATAATGCAATATGATTTTTGTGGATACAGTTTTGAGACCTTTGTCATTGATCTCAAAGGGGGAATAATATGTAAAGGAAATTTCTATATTTTATATGTAACAGGGAGTACACTTGTGTATAAATTTAAAGAGTGATAAAGAATGTAGTGATTCATCAAAACATCAATAAAATCGTTATATTTCTTGATGGCAATTTTGTGTAATTAGTTTATTTTGTTTTTTTTTAATGTATGACATCATTTTGGGACTTAGCCAATTTTCCAAAATGTTTCCATTAATGCCAAAGGGTAATATTGTTGGAAATATAGTTAGATAGATGTCTTGATAATTTTCATTTGTGGAAACATGTATTGAGCATTCCACTTATGCGTTTAGAGTTAGAAAATTATCTAACTATTAGACAATTTTGTGATGTGATGTGTACAGACAAGTTAGACAAGTTTGCAACAATAGAGAGATAGATGTGATGTGTATAGATGATTCATTGAGAGTTAACTTATGTAGAGTTGAGGAAAGCTCTATGGCAATGTCATGATGATGTATGCCAACGCAATGATGTGTATGGGCAATATGACATGAGTTATGATTGGAATACTAGTATGGGTATTTGATAGAGCAGAACAAAGCATAGTGGAGAACTAAGTTGTACAGCTTAAGCAATTATTTTGGTGGCAAACTAATTACTAAGTCATGATGAACCAATTGAGAAGAGATTCAGTAATTTGCAAAGTATAAGTAGAGATCTTATCTTGCATAGATAAGAGTGTGATCTATGCAATATTTGTGATAGATGTGAAGTCAATGAGATGATATGAAAACTATGTGATACAAGATCTGATGTATGATTAGAGCAAGTGCAAATTACAATAGTTAAAAAGTATTGTATGTATTGGGGTTTTGTTAGGATATACCAAGTTTCTCTAAACCTAATACTAGGATACTCTAGATGAAAAAAATTCTAAAGATTAGCTAAATCCCATATTCAAAATGTTTAATCTTAGCTTTGGACCAACTTCAACATAGTACAAAGGATTCTCTACACTTTAGGCTCTGTAGGACCAAGGCAAGTGCACCTCAGGGATTTGAATATGATTATTTATTTTGATATATTATTCGTATGAATTCTCACTAATAATCCTTTAAGATTTATCCCCTATAAAAGATAATGGTCAACATTCTTCTTATATTTGCAATAAACTCCTTGATTTCAATAGCTAGCTATAATAAGAAGGAAAGCTATTGCAATTGGTGTAGACCAAAATTTTTAGTTCTTTGTTACACAAATGGAAAATTTATTTTTTATTCATATATGCATTGTGAAACCATATGAACACATCATCATCCAACTAAATTAATTGATCAGTGCCTTATCCATTTTTATATAGAGTCAAAATCAATTACTCTAGACCTATTTAATTGACTTACAATTAAATTTGTGAATAGTTAACTCTAAGTTTCTTTCTTATTATATCCCTCTAATATATTTGAAACACTATCAATTATAGAAAAGATTTACTTAATTATTTGAATTAAAATAAATTAATAAAAGACATACAACTTGTCCAAGCTGCATTAAAATGAAAGAACTTTGCTCACTTCAATCCCAAGATCACAGATATATAAGAATCAAGAAAAAAATTAGAGACACAAATATGAAAAAATTCCTTTAGTATATTTTCCATGAAAACAAATATGTTACTAATATAAAACAAAAATCTAACTCAGAACTTGACAAACTAAATTGTTCAATGTTTACTATATTCTCAGATTTGTAAAACTGAATACATTCATATAATTGACAAAATTTGGACCAACTATAAATAACATAAAATACTAAAAATTCTATGACTTTGGACCTCTACTCCACATCTTGGAAATCAATATATAGAAGGATTGCAACAAGCTTCAAATGGGAGGACACATGTCAAAACTCTAATGGAAAGAAAAATGACAGGACATCTATGAAAATTACAATTAAAACATTCTTCAATGTTCAAACCAAAAAAAGAAGGTAGTTACAAAATCAGTAGGTGACATTTACAACAAGAGTCATCACTTTAATCATTTTTGTCTTTGACTTGTTGGAAATATAAGAGGAGTAACTTAGAGAGGAGGGGTGAATTAGTTACTACTAAAATAAATCCCAGATCTTTTAGATGTCAATTAAAATTTAGACTAGTAAAATTGATTATTGGTGATACTCGGTAAACATACAAAAATTGCTATAACTTGGTAAATGCAAAGTGTGAATTATTTTAGTAGATCTTAAGATGTTATTAGTAATTATTTTCAAGCATGAAAGAAATGACATGAACACATGAGACACCAAGATTTAATGTGGAAACCCAATTTGGAAAAAACCACCAATGTTACTAGTTACTATTTTTCACTCTTCTGAAATGAGTCCTATTAGGAGCCAAACTTGTTAAAAGTTACAAAACACACTGTTACGTGTGACCCTGTTAAAGGATTTAATCACCCTATTAGGAGTGGCCTTGCAAAAGATCTTAAAACAATACAATGGAATTGCCACCTTGTTAGAGGATTTGCAAATGGCTATTAAACAAACTTTGTTAAGAGATTTTAGATCACTGCTACAATGGTTAGAAAGTAACAATGAAATGACCTAATTGTGATGCAACTACAATGTAGATTAAAGATCTATGTTCTGGTTCATAGTTGATCCTTCCCAATCAAATAATACTTTTCTACTTCACAAGGATACCTGCTTATCCTTCAAGTTCGCTTCCTCTCTTCTTATCTCTTTCATTCAACTTGCATATCACATATACTAAAATCACAACTTGACCTTTTACTTATACCTTTCAGATTGTCAAGTCAACTCAAATACAAATTAGAATAACTAATATTCATCACCTCAGTCAGCTAGAATCAATAGGTAAAATAATTAAGCTTTACATGCCAAAATAAGAAAATCCTTTGGTAGCTGACCCAGCTTGGTAGAAATTGATTCTAAAGAAATTTCTTATGTTAACCAATAGAAGCTCAGGTAACACTGTTAACTGACAAAATTCCTTTAGTAATCATGAGAAATCAATTAACACTAACTATGTTCAACTTTCCCTTTGTTAACTGAGTGATCTCGGTTAATGCTCTTTTTTGCATAACTTCCTTCGACACTCTAGTGAGCTCGATAGATACTTCCTTTTTCATAGAGTAAACTTAGGAACACTTGGTAGATCTTCATGGACCAAGTGAGCTCAGCGTGCACTGACTGTCAACTGATATGACATTTGTATAACATCAAAGACAACACACAATTAATCAATTGTATCCAACACTACTATCTCCAACTTCTTTAAAATATTAAAAATGTTTAATATATGCATCTATGAGATATTTACTTTCTTAATGGGCTACTCAATATATTTGATCTTTATCTAAATCTCTCGCTGCCTTTAATTGCATAAATCTTTAGCTACTCCCTACAAGAAAAGCCTTAATCTCTCCAACTACCTCCTAAACATATATTTCTCTTTTTGTCGATCACTCGACTGTCTTAACTTCATCTAATTCTTTTGTCTCTTTAGCCCACCCAGCATCTGTTATAGCTCTTTATTCTAATGAATTTCTTTTTAAAATCTACTTCAACCTTTGACAAGGAATCAATGAAGTTATTGAATAGGATATCACTACCATCTTCAAAAACTTATGCTACAACTTCCTAAGTTAGCAATGCATTGTAACAATCTGACTTCTCCTACCAGTCTTTCAAATTATTGTTAGCATCTAGACAACACTTTAAAGAAATTCAATATGCTTAGTCAAAATCTACTAAACTATGAAATGCATTGGTCTGCAAATGATTTCCAATAGAAGGTGCTAGTGATGTTTTCTAAATTTAAGTTAAACTTCATAAATAACTTGGTATGAAACTAGTAATAGAATTTAAAATACATTAGATAAATATATAAGTTATTGGCTCTACTTAATAATGGAATTCAATGAAACATTTCTATAAAGACTTATATTATCAATGATAATTATATTATGTGATGTAATGATTAAAATAAATTTTAAAATGTGTTTAGAGAAGGACACATAACCTTTATATTAGATATGTTGAATTTTCTTCAAAAGATTTTAATAAAAAAAATTATATTTCTAATGAATATTAAAATGTAGGTGAATAAATGAAATTTATTTATTGATAAATATAGATTCAAAAATTTTCTTAAGCTTTAAAAAAGTGAATTTTGCATCATATATACTGATCATAAATACTGATAATAACATGTTGCATCAGGGCTGCAAAAAATTTCTTCTCACAATGATAAATTAACAAATAAAATGCTTGAAAGAAATGACACCATCAGAGTTGTACTATATAGTTTAAGCACCTAAAAAGGTAGCACAACTCATATAAGTTCATGATTTTTATGAAAATACTTACATGAAGAACAATCTTCATGTTATGTTTGGACTATTGACTTCCAATACTTGTTTCATTATACTATCCATAGTTGTATATGAGGTGGACGAAGCAATAATGGACAAACAGTTACCCAAGTTGAAGATTAGTTTCAATAACTCCACAATTTCCTCTGATGGATTCTTCCGAAATGACCTTTTGCAAATTCTGTACAATTTCTTGAACTGAATTATCAAGGTGCACTCTGCTTCTGTTGCATTGGTTTCGTTCTATCTGACACAGAGAAAACCAGTCTAAATATTCTTTCGAGTGAAAAGAGTATTCTGAATAAAGAATATATATATTTGCAACCCTTATAGAACAGGAGGAGTATAGTACCACACTCATAAGAAACTGATTTTTCAATTGAAGGTAGCGGTCCTGTACCAATAATAATAGACTGGAGAAATTGATAAATTGATAAAAGTTATTTACATAAAGACAGATCTCTATGAATGAATACAAGATTGAGTAGTTTCATGGAACTGATACCCTTTTTCGCAGCATGGCAATCACATCAATTTGCCTTTCCGCCTGTTAAAGTAGAACAATATAGGAATGCCTGTTACTTCAAAAGTGCTTAAAACATTAGGTGTTCCTAGAATTTGTGATTTGTTAAAACTTCTTTTGCAAACTGTAATTGTTCATCGACATAATTAAGAAAATTGTGATAAAGGAATTCAATATTAAACAACCCCTTTCAGTCTACCTACCTTCTTTGATCTTACACGAGCTAAGCTCTCCTCCAGTGTGTTTTGAAGCCGCTGGAGATCTGGAATGCTTAAGGAAATCAGGGCTTCTCCCTTTAGGTTCCTGTGAGTTCACGCCATTTTAACCTCATATGATAAGCTGCACATAACTATTCGTAGTGTTCTATCAATAAAAGTGAATTTCAAGCCAAACTGTATAGATACCTAATGGTGTTTTGAAGACTGTCAGACTCCTGCCTGAGCTTTCTTGTCTCTCGCTGCCAATGCTTCAAGTTCATAATGATTGAATATTGTTAAAGCCATCCAATAAAGAGATATATTTACAAGGGAAATCGTATAGTCCCCGTTCATATAGGCAAAGAACTTACAGCTATTTCACCGTCTTTAACAGTCTCATCACACTCTGGTTTGTGGGCAGTTATTTCTCTGTACCTCTGTAAAGTTTTTTCCATACTGACATCACCAGTGGAAAAACAAATGCTTATAATCAGATGCCTGGATATATCGAACAATTGCATACAATGTAGATTAGGGCTTAATAATGCACCTGGTATTGGAATATTCATAGACCTTTCCAGTGTTGGACAAGATGATGACAGCTACTTGTGCATCACAGAGAACTGAGAGCTCGGCGGCCTTCTTAAACAATCCCTTCTTCCTCTTACAAAAACTGACCTGCCTGCTCGTCGTGCTCTCAATCATTTTCAGCTGGACTTTCCCTACTCTTCTTCCCATGGCTGCCTTGTCTACGTACGTATGTCTTGTTCAAGCAAAATGTCAACTATCTATAGAGCTAATTTAAAGGTCTTTCATAGATCTAGGAATCACCCACACTAGATCTAGACATTACCGAGAGTTTTGAGAGCATTGTTTAGACGGAAAAGGAAGTTAAAAGTCTCATATGAGCGTTTCGAATATGCTCATGCCCGTATCAAGACAATCATGATTAGTCAACTCATAGCACTTATATGTTAAAATTTATAAACTCTTGTACAGGAGTCGGCCATAGGATTCCCCAGTCAAATCTATGGATTCCCCAGCCAAATCCTTACGTATTTTGATCTTAAGAAGTATTTAAAAATCGATAAAAAAATATTGCGAATATTTAAAATTTGTTGTAAACGGTTATATTTCAGATTGGAAACAAAATAGAGTCTGTATATTTATTGAGAACTCAGTATTAAATAACTATAAAAACTTTTAAAAGAAAAATTTGTAAGTACCTACTGCTTAGCATATTTAGATATAATATGGTAATAATAATTCTAAATTCAAGTTATTATTGTTGTTGATGATGGTATGAAATTTATTATTTAGTTCTAAAACCTAATCTACTTTATGACACATATCCCCTCTTTAAGTATTGGTTTCCCTTTGGAAGACTATTGCTCACTTTTGGTTTGGGCTGTTTCTCAATCATTGGCAAAAACAACATCCTGTTGTAGCATGAAATTTGATTATTTGACTCTAAAACTTTATAGAAGTTCTTTGAAATCTAGGATGTTCCTACCATAGTTTATAGATAGGACCATTTTTAAAAATTTAAATAATACTTTTACAATGATCATACCTAAACCACTACTAGTTTCATTTCATGCCAAAATATTATGTATTAACTATGAGAAATTTAATTCAAAGATTACCATAGCCCTTTGAGAAATTTAATAGTTATTAGAATATTGAATTGCAAGTATGATTTTGGTGTTTTTTATATTAACTTTCAAATGCTGTTTTAAGGTATTCCAAGATGGATTTATAGTTTTACATCTTTGTATAGCTCACTTCCCATTACTTGTACAAAAATATACAAGTTTAATGGTGTTCCTTTAATTCTCAGTTATTGTTGTTAAACTGGTTGGTAATTGTGCTTTATAGTAGATGTGGGGTCTAATTATAGATGTATTGGTACATATTTATTGACATATCTTATGACCATAATATATAATGAAAATTAATATTTTCATCTGAATAATATTTTGGAGAGTTTGAATAATTTTATGTGCATTAAAAGCTTATTGGTCATATAGATTTTTATACACACTTCTCTTAAACACTAATATTGATTAAATTGCCTTAAAATTTTACATTCATTCAAATGATTATATTTTATATTAAAAATTACATTTTAAATTTGGAAAAATTTTGGATTGTTTTGGAGTTCAAATCTCAATCATGGTTGTATAGTTTGTGATGAATGCTTAAAAAATGATGTATCTATTATTGTTCAAATACTTTAGTTTCATTATATTAATGACATTAAGAATAACACTATTAAAAAAAGTGGTTTTAAATAACACACCAATAAATCTAATTAAAGCATTATCATAAAGGGGTAAAATTTAGAAGCAAAATTCATCACTAGGATTATTAATTTTTCCTAATATGATTCAATTGACATTTTTTTTCTTTGTTTACATCAAATAAGTTACTTCTTCTAACTTTTTATGATATAATATTTAGAGAAAATTTTATTTACCTAGTCTTGACACCCACTTGATGTCCTACTTTTATTTTTGGGTTAAATTTGTTGTTTGTTTGTCCTTACATTATATTTGTGTACCTATTTTATGTATTGCTAGTCCTTTGAATACATGAATATTTATATTTTTTATTAATCATATTCTATTTGCATTTAATCCCATGAACTTGTATTGTCTTATTTCCTCACCCCCCTAGAGAAAACAAGGTCTTTTGTAAGTTTGTATTAAGATCATATTTATAGATCTAGGGGTATTTAATATATGTGATCCCTAGATTTTTCTACATTAATAACCTTGATAATCATAGAGAGATAGTTTCTTACCATGCTTTCTTTCTTGTGAAAAGATTTTCTTTCCCCATTTTATTGGTGGTGAAAGACTATGGTAGCTCACCTAAAAGCTTCTATAGGATATTAAAGTTTTACTAACTCTTAAATTTTTTATCTCTATTTTTTTTCTAATTTAGGTATTTTTAATATCCTTTAAATATTTTGAACGATCATTCTTCAACATAGCTTCCAATGGATCAGGTGAAACTTCCACCTCTTACTAAAATTTATTAGTAGGTATGGAAATATATAATTACTTTTATATCTTACACTAGTTCCAAAATTAGAAAGGATTGAGGTCCATGTCTTTATAATAAAAAATGCACATGGATAAATCAATCAAATTTAGAAAAATCCACATTCTCATCAAATTGGTCGGTAACTAATGGAGTGATTCTAACTGAGTGAGATTTGTTTTGAGAAAAGATGATATGTTCACAAGACATGAGAAGTTAGGATACTAATCATCAATAAAAAATGAAAAACAAAGTGACTGAATTGTATATGGTGATCGAGTACACTGTACGGAGTAATTAATATGCTCTAGTGCACATTAAATACTACATTTTAGTATAAATAAGAGAAAAAGGCATTCATTTGGCTACCCTACATTGATGAGAGATATAGAGTGATTAGTGCTAATTTGAGCTAGAGATTGAGTACAAAGATTTATGATTGAAAATTCATGAAATAATATAAGTTAATATGAAGATTGAGGTATAACTGATCAGATAAAGATAACTTATCGATTGTATCCCTAGTTAAGAGTGATGGTTTCAAATTCCCTAAACATGAAGACGAAATCCAAGGTAAACATGGTAAAAATTATTAGATATGATGCCTCTGATGTACCCACGTATAAGCTTCACCTAAACATTTCTATACAAACTGATAAGGTAGACACATTATTTTTCGTACCTCTTAGGGATTTACTTGTGAATGATATTCAATAATTTTATGACTATATGTTTGGTGTAATTGGTAATTATGAGCTGAGTGAAGCTTATAAGGAACAATGTGATGATAGGAGTTTAAAGGATGAATTCAAGCATATAGAGACCAAGGATTGTAAGAATTGAAAGAGATGAAAATAAAAAATTACATACAAATATATTCAATTGAAAAATAATAATAATGCACATTGAGAAGAAGACAAGACATAAAGATTAATGTGGTTAACCCAATCCTTGAGCTACATCCACCAGAAAATGAATCCAATATTTTATTATCTAGTTATTACAACCTTAAAGCTCAATACTGCTACAAGAAGCTATTATTTATTCACACCTCTATAAAAAATCCCTCACCATAAGCCATTTTATACAAGAGTTTTGCCAATTTATAGATATAGTTAGTTACAACATGTCAACCCAGAAATTGTTAATAAAATAGGCCCAAAAATATAATATTTTGGAGAGTGTACAATACTTCCCTGATTAGTGTTGTTGTCTCACAATGTATGCCCAATTTCTTCTAGAAATGGAGACCCCCTAGTAAAATTTTTCTTTCCCAGACCCCTAGTCTGTAGTCTGAGTCATTTTTTTTAGACTCTACCTAGAGTCTAGGTCAAGCCTTAGCCCTTCAGTTGAGAAACCCATGTGCCAAAATTGAGGAATTTGGAGATAAAGGTGATTTATATGTGAAGGAGTGCACTAGAGCACCTAGCACACATGCACACCTATCCTAGGTGTGCCAGTGTGCTAAATGTCCTAGTGTGCATGCACTTTCCTTTAGAGGTGACATGTGTAGGTGTGCACATCCAAAGGGTGTGCATGACCCTAGGTCTATAAATACCAAAGTCCATCACCCTCCCCTTCACTCATTATCTCCTTCAAAACATCGATGGGCGCAGCTCAACACATTCATAGGTGTGCCAAATATCTCCAACCTACACACACATCACTAAGTCAACAAAATAAAGGTGCACATGTACACACCTATCCAAGCAACACATGTGTGCACCTTTATTCACATACCTAAAACAGGCTTAGGAAACCCCTAAGTAATGTTGCACACATGCAAACTTATCCAAGGCATGCATCTTTGGAAAATCAAACACTTACAAACATAGGCAATGGTGCATAGATGTGCACATCTGTGCACTATTGCTCTCCCCTTAACACTATATTACATAAGGGTGTGCACATGCACACCCCATAAAGATATGTATGTGTGCACCCTTAGCCTTGTGAAATTACTTATCCCCCCAATCTAAGCACATGAAAAGATGCATGTGCACAATAATGCACATCCACATGTGTGCACTTTACAAGGGTGCACACCTATGCAAGTGTGCAATTTCATGCATAATAACCTTATAAGGGTTATTTAGCACACCTAATGCACCTATAAAGGTGCACAAAGTGTGCCAAACTTCATTTTAGAGCTAAAAAGGAGGTTTTTATGTGATTTTTTAGGGTTCGAGTATTTTAGGTCTAATTGTTTGGTAATTAGGGTTTGGTAAGGGTTAAATTTAAACTTTCTAGACTAATGTTCTTTTTTTAGTGCAGATAAAATGGCTTCCTCATCATCCTCACTTGCAAAGACAATGGCTCCAAAACTAGTTGTTTTCAAGTTTCGAGGTGCACCAAAGAAATCATGCTTTCAAGATGCACGTTCAAAAATTAGAGATACTAAGTTTGGACACATAGACTAGAGTGTATTAATGGTACTCTACAATAGACCTAAAGAGAGGTCCCTAATAGTCTTGATGCTTATCAGATCAAGGTTGGTCAATGTGGCATCACATCCAACATCAGTACAATCTTTAGAGCTTGTAATGGCATTGGTAGAAAACTATGTGTTAGAAGAAAGTGGTCAAGAGTATCAAAGGAGAGATCATCTTAGACCTAAGCTCGAGGAACATTGAGAAAGTTTTGCATCTCCCAAGAGCTACTCAATATGTGAAAATCACCTATCATCAAGTGGAAATATGGTACAGGGATAATGAAATGGAGGCCACAAAGATCATACAATCATAATTTTTCATTGATAGGACATCATTGGGATGAAAAGCATGAAAGGCAGATATGACTAGAGGATATATGAAGGATGACATCGAATACTCCATCATGCTTTTGAGAAAAGTCATGGATCTATCAACAGCTAGACATCTCAACATTTGGATGGTACATTTCATAGAGGCCATCAAAATGACCAAAATGCCAGTTGATTCGGCCACAATGCTAAGTGAAAACTTGGATGAGCAGTTGGTAGGAGTCAAAGCCAACCCAAAGTTTTACATGACATCATGCTTGATTTATTTACTAGTGAAAAGAATAACTGACCATCCAGGATTGTACAAGAAGGGAAGCATGAAAGATGTCAATACTTGACGCTATCTGGTATACCATTAATTGGTGAAACAAAAGCTCTCAAATTAGAGCAAAGAATTCTGGATAGTGAATGATGCCTTCATATTTATAATCATCCATTTCATATAGGGTGATAATGCCAAAAGGATGTCAGTAGAGGTACCAAAAAGGATTGTATAAGTTGGCACCTACTACATCCAGTTAAAAAAATTCACTTACCTAAGGGTAGCAGGTAGAATTGTGAATCTGAAGAAACTCTTGAGATACCATTATATAGGCTCATCTTATTGGAAATTGCAAGAAAACTATCATCTACATATGATAGAGTGAGGAAACAACATAAGAAGAACTATATATGGCCTATTACTATAGGTCTATTTTAAGTAAAGAAAAAATAGGATATCATGAACTTTGATGTAGAGTGGGATCAATATCCCTTGGAAGATTGCAACTCCCGATGTCCATATTTTGACAATTTTGGTAGAGTTCAACATTTGGTAGGAAAGAAATTTGTTCATGAAGATGCAGTAGAAGATCATTGGAATAACATGATAAATGACTATTGTAAGAATTTTACCAAGGGAAAAATTCACCAAGGAACAAAGAACTCAAACACAAATGCAACTATATACCAGAAAGAGAGAGTATGATCAGAATGATGATATATTCAATATGTGTTGTGAAAGTACACTAGGAGTGCCTATGTAAAAAGGTCTCTGAGATACATCTAGAATACCTTGTAATCAGCTACATGATATGTCAACAACCAAGGACATGTCCACCAAATATGGGTTATCCTCCATTAAGTATGAAAGTATGTGCGATGATGAGACGACAAGCCTACAAGGATGTAACACGCAAATCAGTGTTGTAGACACCATGTGCTAAAATAGAGTTGTGTACTCCTATGTTGTCAACACGACAACTCAAAAAGGTGCACAAACTCCTAAGAGTCTCACAAAATAAAATAATAAAATAATGCATTAACCTAAGTAAACTTAAGTAAGTGTAAATAGTGAATACGTATTTACACCAACACACCCCGTTAAGTGTAACTTGGGGGAATACCCTTAAGCTTATGAAAACTAGGATGAATATGCATAATGGGTCTCGGCTACTAGGCCATGTCAGGTACCCATGTACATAATGAAGATGCAATCTCTAATAAAGCAGATAAAGAGGGAAAACCTCATGGGAAAAACCCTCCCCCAAAAAGAGAGATAAATAGGGACACATTAATGGATGGACCAATCAAGACCCCCCTTTTACGATATACATCCAGTATATACATAAGTGAAGAATGAGAGAAGGAAGAGAGATAGAATAGGTTCCCCCACCTCGCCGCCCCCCCGCCTCCAAAGAAGAATGTTGACAAGTGAAAGCCACTCCAATAAAGAAGCTAGTCTAAGAGTTCTAAATCGTGTTCCTCCCCTTAGGAAGAAACAATGCCAAAGGTACAATCCTGAAGATGTATGGTGGCCCTAAAACTTGCTCAAGTATCCTTGTGTTGATGCTAATGCTTGCCCCTTCCAACTATGTTGAAAAGAACGAATGCAGATTTGGCAAGGATGTCTATTGAACTTGTTCCAAAAAACCATCTATCTCCTCCACTGACAAAGAGACCTCCTCCGATTGCTATTCATAAGGATCTACAATCATGTCAAACTATGAAGATTGATCATGTAGATAATGGAAATGAGGGTTAGAGTGAGCCCTTGCAACAACTATATCTCCCAAGTCAACTAAAGCTAGAGTTGGAAGATGAGATGTAACATGCTATGTTGGACCTTTCACTATGGCAAAGTAAGCATGTGGAGTAGATTGAGGATGTGGCCTCTCAATGCAATTGTTAATAGAACCCCACATGTTTAAATCTATTGAAGCACTATCATTGGTGTCACTATCAGTTTCCACTATGTATGATATGCAGAGAAGAGTAGAGGATAAGCTAGGTGAACTTTCCTCAAAGTGAACATCTTTCTCCATAAAAATCTAATGAGTCTGTAGATCCATAAGTCTATAAGCTTTAGCATTATCTTCATACCCAATGAAGGTACAAAGCCTAGGTGCAAGTGCCTTGCAACTCTTAGAAGATACGTTTGCCCATGCTAGATAATTGAAGACTCTAAAGTGAATCACAATTGGTTTTTTTCCGCACCATGCCTCAAAAGGAGTCTTCCCATCTAAGGCATTATGAGGACACCTATTAAGTATGTGAGTAGCACTTCTAATAACTTCAACGTCAAGTGTAGGATCAAGAGACTTGGCCTTTATCATACAACTTACCATGGTTTTGAGAGTCCTAATCCTCATAGTTGCAACATCTGTCTTATGCAGACTGAATGCTGGTGGATACTGAAGATCAATCCCCTTAATTCTGCAAAAGTCCTCAAGTCTTCTATCTACATATTTGTTCTCATTGTCCACCATTGATACCTTGATGGATTTCCTTGACTTGTGTTCAATATGAATCTTAAAGTCTTGAAGCTTATGAACCACTTCATTCTTGTGGTGAATGAAGTAGACCCAAGTGAATCTTGAAAAGTCATCAACAAATGTGAGGATATAGCAGCCTTGGCTAACTGAAGTCACTACAAAGGGTCCTGCTAAAACCATGTGAACCAACTGAAGAACAACTGGAGCTCTAGAAGACTTCCCTTTATTGTACCTCTCCTTGAGATTCCTATCCACTGAACATGATGAACATTCTCTCTTAGAAAAGTTGATTTTTGGTAGACCTTTGAGCATATGTTTTAAGAAAAGTTGTTGAAGAGAGCGAAAGTCAAGGTGACAAAACTGCTCATGCCATAGGTTGATGTGTGAAGTAGAGAGAGTCAACAAGGCTTGAGAAGGAGACTTAGGCACAAAGTAGGAGAAGGAATAAAGCCTCTTATCATCATTGACGTTCCCCACTACAGCCACTGAATCATCTCAAAGACTTTGCACCATCCTTAAATGTAGAAGGAACTCAACTTTGTGACCATCTCGAAGGTGAATGATTTGGCAAACTAATAGGAGATTGGAGCTTAGGTTTGGAACATAGAGAACATATTTGAATTCCCCATTTTCCATTTGCACATGTCCTTTCCCTTCAACTTCCATTTGATTATCATCTCCCACGAAGATGTGTGGTACCTTTAACTACTTCAATGAAGAAAAGTCTCCCTTTGAAGAACCCATATGGTAAGAGGCGCCTAAGTCAAGTATCCATTCTGAAGAAGAACTTGTATTTACCATAAGTGCATTCCCTTTACCCTTCGAAGAAGTTGATGTTGAATCCTTGGATGTACCTGGCACTTGAACCTTATTCTTCCTAAGTAGATTTTCTAACTTATCGATGCTTTTTGTCTTGCAATGATGCTCATCATGATTTGGCTTTTTGCAATATGCACAAAAATGTTTTTCCTTCTTGTAATTACTTCCCTTATTGTTGGAAGAAGAATTGCCTTGTTGAGAGGAGGATTTTTGTGTCTTAGATTGTTATTTCTGCTTCCACTTCTTCTTCTTCTTGTTGCATTTCCCTTCTTGACTTGATTGGTGCTCATCACTAGCCACCAAGGCTTTGGTCTTTGATGACTTGATAAGTCCTAAATCCATCAAGTGAGATTGTTCAACAATCAACATCTTTAAAAATGCATCAAATGAAGGCTTCTAGTAAGTAGATCCCATAATCAACCTATGAGTATTAAAACTCAAAACAAAGGAAGCATACTCTGAAGGTAACCTCTTCAAGATGTGATGGATCAATTTGTCATCTTTCATGGTATTTCCACAATCTTTAAGAAGTGCCCTATACTCATTGGATTTGATGATGTAATCCTAAATTGTGTCAAAATTCTTTGTATCTAAGAGAAGTAGATCATCCTTAATCTAAAATCCCTTTTCTTCATCCACCTTACCATACAACTGTTCAAGTTTATCCCAAGCTTCTTTAGATTCTAAACAATTTTTAATGTGAAAGAGAAGATCCCCATGTACACAACTCCTGATAACTTCTAAAGCCCGTCGGTCATGAATTTTCCAATTAATGAGTTCTTTAGCATCAATAGGTTTAGAAATTTTACCATCAACATAAAGACTATATCCTTTTTTCATTAATCTACTCCATGCAATATCTTTCTGTGTACAATATTTGAGTGAAGTTAGAGGAGGAAAAGTAAAAACCATGAGACAAAAATGAAAAGAACACAAAAAAGAGACACAAGATCACAATACACGACACCCCCCCACCCCCCCCCGCCCCCCCCCCCCCCCTTGCCTTTTCACTCAATCAAAAGACCCCCCCAAAAAAAATGCTTTTGGCACTTTATAACTAGTGCATGTATAATGGGCCACTTGTCAAAATGTACAAAGTGGACTTTCTAATTTTTCTTTTACAACTACTTTTTGATACCAAAATCTATCACTAAGCACTATATCTTAGATATACAACAATTCTGAAAAAAAATCAAAGCTTTACAATGCTGAAATAAGGCCTAATTCTAAAAGTGATATTTTGGTCCACACAAACCTATAATCTAACTTCATATCTAGAAAGCAGACAAAAAAAAATGAAACCTAAAAAAAGTGACCAGATGTGCCCACAGGGAGCATTTGAAGTTGAAAAGCAAAGGATTTTGCAACTACAGTCACCAAAAAATGTAATTGCTACAAAATCCTTGCACCAAAACTAGAAAACAACACCACCACACAAAAATTTAGGAAATTTTACCTAATTTCAAAAAAAGTTTAACCTGAATCAGAGTTTAGATGTCCAAGTTATGGGCTCACAAAGTCAAGCTACCAAATTGAAAAGCAATCTAGAGAGGGGTTTGACAAGAGAAATAAAATCTTAAATTTGACAATCAAATGACCATCATAGAAATTGTAAAATGACTTGGTTTGATGATCAAATAGTCACCAAATTTAACCTAGTGAAAATGTGACATCATCAAAAAAGCCCCTTGTTGATGTGTTAAATGACGTGGACATGCATATCTATATGGAATTGACAAGTGGTGAACTATACAGATGATGTGGTAGTCATCTTACATGGAAAAAGAAGTTTGATGTGTATATATGCTAACATGTTGAAAAAATATAGCAAAAGTCTCAAAAGTACTCTACCTACGTGGGTGCATTGTGTGGATCAATCCTGCATGGCAATGAAGTGACTTGGACACTGACTCATTGCTGGTCAGCATACATGTGGCATGTGCTAAGAATAGACTCTTCACCTTTACATTTATTGAGTGGCTAGACTTCCTCCACATGGCCTCTACATGGCATAAGAGAAATATGCTTGTAGTTCATGTGGACAGTTAGCGCTGGTGGCGGTTTAAAAAACATGCACCAAAAGTTTGAATGTAGTTACCACCGGTCACTATCACAAGCCACAGAGTTGGAATATGTGCTAGAATTTATGAAGATGCTACTAAAGATTGCAACACTACTCAGGCAATCCTCCATGTGCCACGTGGTAGTTATTTAACTCTATGCACTGGAAATGAGGAAGGTTTAATGCGGGCCAAACTTTTGCTTAATAGTTTCCTGATATTCTTGACCACACCAAAAATTAATCTTGCCGTTGAGCTATGGCTAGACAGAGAAAAGGGCATTGGAAACTTCCTTCAAATTGTGGCTTCCATGACTGGCAATGCATGAGTGGGAGGGAATATTGTGTCGGGATCGTACATGAATGAGCCATCGAAAAAACCAAGTAGTGCCAGGTTTCTTAGCCATCGTTGGATGTACATACATGGGTGGGGAATTCTTTATATATACCACATTTCTTGGGATATCATAGTCAATACAATTTATAAGGAAGCCACTGCACTCACAATAGAAATGAGTTGCTTATTGGCATCGGCTAGAGTTTGTTGAAGCCACTGGTTAAAATGATGGCCGGTGATGGAATATTTTGGGTTGGTGGTGATTCCTGGCTAGAATTTGCTAGGCTATTGTCAGTGCCCATAGATTTACTATACATAGTATAGCCTCTGTGATTTGAAGTATGACCATTGTAGAAAAAATCTCCTCCCACAAATAAAATATACTGTGCAGAGCTGAGATCTAATAGTTCGGTTCTGCAAAAATAAATTTCTTTGCTAGGCGTCCGAAGGGAAAAAAAAATTTCCAATAATTCTGAAGAAAAATGAAAAATTTTCCAATAATTCTGAAGAAAAATGATAGATCCAAATTAAAATTAAATTACAAATTTTAAAATAATGGCCATACCTCAACTGTAAATTGGGGCCTCCAGGTTCCAATTTGCAAAAAAAAAATTCCTCATAGTCGACTTTGGGCCAAGGTAGCCAATTTTAGAGTCAATTTTCAGTAAATCAACATTCTGGATGCAATGGTGAGGTCAGATCTGGCTCTAGATGCTCCTAATCTCTACAGTACTCTAGATTTAGGCTGAGGTATTGAAGCAACAATAGTCTCAAATGGCTATGTGATGAGAAAGTCTCCAAGCTGCTCTGATACCATGTAAGAATTTTTTCAAGGGAAAAATTTACCCAGGAACAAAGAACTCAAACACAAGCACAACTGTAGACCAAAAAGATAGAGTATGATCAAAATGATGATATATTCAATATGTGTTGTGAAAGTATACTAGGAGTTCCTATATAAAAAGGCCTCTAACATACATCTAGAATGCCTTGTAATCAGCTACATGATATGTCAACAACCAAGCACATGTCCAACAGACATGGGTTATCCTCCATTAAGCACAAAGTATGTGTGATGATGAGAGGATAAGCCTAAAAGGGTGTGACACGCAAATCAGTGTTGTAGACATCATGTGGTAAAATAGAGTTGTGTACTCTTATGTTGTCAACTTGACAACTCAAAAAGGTGCACAAACTCCTAAGTGTCTCACAAAATAAAAAAATAAAATAATGCATTAACCTAAGAAAACTTAAGTGTAAATAGTGAATACGTATTTACACCAACAATTATAATATCCAAATTAAGGATTATTGTAGGATGACTCTATATCTAGTAGGAAGCACCTTGAAGATAAAGATCCCACTAAATATTGTCCAAAAAGATACTCAAGAGGTCTTGGATCCCTTGTACAATCATGACAAGATATTTGATATGCCAATCATGAATGGTGAGATTGATAGGGAAGAGAATGCAGAAATCAATCATATGGTGAGACATATAATCCAATTGACAAGGGACTGGATCAAGAATCCCTTTAACCTACACCCAATTCCTCAGACTATCATTGTCCATGCTATAGCACACCCAACAAAGGGTAAAGGTGCAAATATTATAGTCGCAACATTCCCTGCCCAATCTCTAGCTAGGCTAGAAAGGGTATCTAAACATGAAAAGAATATTAAATACTTTAGAGCAGACAAAGAGAAGAATAAAAGTAAAAGTGATTCTCATAAGCAAGTTGAGCCTAAATCTAAAGAAAATCAAGCCCAAGAGGTAGCTCAAGAACCTAAGAGCTAAAAGCCTCAAAATGAAGAAATAACTCAAGCTAAGGGTATTCAACAAGTGCCTCTTCTAGAAGAAAAACATGAACAAGCACAAGAGGTGTCACCACCAATACAAGAGGAAGAAGTCTCTCCCTTAGCTGTTATGAAAGCTAAGTTTAGACCTATGGTTAGAAGGACTAGAACAAAGAAGATACAAGGAAAGGTTATAACTATTCCTAAAGTCTTGAAAACCATCCCTAAAGTGGATGAAGAAGATAAAGAAGAAAATATCCTGTTGAATCAAAGGACATGCTTGGCAACTGCTACCCAGGAAGAGAGAAGGAGAAGCTATATACTAGTACGTCGCTATCTATCCGAAGAAACCTTTTGGGGTTATAGCTTCAAAGGATGAGCAAAAATAGTGGATGGATCAACAAGAGGGGCAAGGAACATATATTTTCAACATATATAATTTCAACTTTATTCTAGTAGGAACTGAAAAATGTGGGTGATGAAAAATGAGATACAACCATGAACCAACCTGTTGGTGTTTGAAAATGTTACCCATTTCCAATTACCCTGATGAGAACAAAATGCATCTAGGGGCAGCTAACTCCCATTATTAACACATCCATTCAGACACCAGGCCAACTATAAGGTTATACTCCTTCTGCACTTCAGGCTCTGCAAAACCTAGGCAGGTGAACCTCTTTAGATCTAACTATGTGACTAGTGCAATAACCACTCTCAGGATCTAGAAAAGAAGATGAAACCCCTAATATCTCCTAATGGTTTATGAAATAACATAGATTCTACAATAGCTAGGTGCAAACCAATATTATTCATAAACTAAGTGAGGGTTTAAAAATTTTATGTCCACTTCAACATGAAGGGAAAAAGATTGATTTATATTGAGAAAAGACAACATGTTCAATTGGCAACAAAAACTTTAATGATCCTACAAACGACCAGTGCCTTATCCATTAGGGCAATTCTACACTCCAGAATTATGCATCCTTGAACATCAATCAACATATGGCATATGTTAAGACATTCATGTTTAGTCTGTTCACCTTATGAACTAGACAACAATATCCAATATAACCCCATACTTTCTCACATCCTTCTTAATTGAATCTGCAACCTTGTCTGAAACCACAAGCAATTATATGACTCCTTGAGTTAAAGGCAAGACAACTTCAAACATACAACCAGACAATTGCAAATAGGTTCAAGATCTTTGTTCTTGAACATATAACATTACAAACTCAACAAGAAAGGAGACAGAATTATATTGAAATTCAAAACCTTCTACACATTGTATTTATCTCCTTGAAATAAGTACATTAGGAATGCATAAAAAAAGATACAAGATCACACTACTGTATCAGAACTATCTATGAAATCCATATGTTGTTCATACAAGACATGTTGGGTATGTGGCTTTCACAGCCTGAGTAGAGCTCTAAGAACTGGAAAAAATAGAAAACCAACCAACCCCTTTCTCTAGCCTTGGGATCTCACTTAAATACTATGAGATACAACAAGCTTTCAGCATAGAGAACTGACAAGTGTCCCTTACAAAAGATATCACAAGTTTGTAACAGAAGAAAGAAGAAAAATGATTAACAGAACATCATGTAGATCAAATATTCTCCTGTAAGCTCCTTTTCTATTACCACTTTTTGTTGATTTGGCTCTACCACTAATTTGTTGTGTGTGCAATTGCTAAGACCACCCTATTAATGAAAAAATCAACTCTGAAAAATACGCACCAACCTAGGCTCGTGGGTTTTGTCAAGATGACTACTGAATGAGAATCATCTTTACTTCCCACTCTTTACTGATAATGCCAAGGTTCAGAAATAATAGAATCATTACTTAGCATGTAGTACAGAAGCCAGAAAATAATGTGGTTATTAAAAATTAAAAAATAGGGATGCTCTGATCCCCAGCCACGTCTACTTCCTTGACCAACTTCTTGCCAAAATTTTCCATCTACTGACACAAAAAGGGGGGACACACACAAAAAGTGAAAAAGACTATACCCCAGGGCATAAAATCTTCCTCACCCTCTTCCAAAACTATGCACAAGGTCTCAAATATTTTTGCTACCCTGGCATCAAACTAAGATGCTTTGAAAATTTGTTTAAAAGATGATGTTTCTGCTGAAAAGGTTGTTAGCTTACAAAGTCTATTCCTTGTTCTTCTTACCACCTTGGTGACTTGACTATGACACCTGATTACTAGCTTTCCTCTATCAAAAAACCATACAAAGGCATATGAAGCTAACCATTTTCCTTTTCTGAACCATGCTCTAAAAATAAATAAATTATTTCTCAAAGTATCAATGTCCCAGAACCAACTACTCTTAACGAACAATCCTTCCGCTATCCATACCCTTAGACTTAGTGAAATCTTTAGAAACATCTTTTGAATAAATCACCAGGACTGAAAAATGCAGAGACTATGGTATACAAACGTACTTGAAGCCTTTTCTTTTATCTATGTAACTTCTACAAGTTATCCTTGAGTCAACTACTTGACACTCGTGCCAAATTTATCTCAATCCTAGTAGTAATTTTTTTCGTTCAGAGATGACTCACGAATTTCTACTCGCACAAGTTGATATTGGGAAAATTTCACTTGTTACACCTTGTTCTTTACTTTCACATGCGAAGATTTTCATGTCTCATTAATATGCATAATGATACCACCTTCAATAGTAAAATATGCACCATCGATCTTGAAGATCTTATAAGTTGAAACTGTGAGCATGACGGCTTCAAAATCCACTAGGCAAGCTTGTTCGAGATAACCCAATCATAATTAGCCATGTGTGCAATTTATCTTTTAGTGGGCGCTTCTTGCTTCTAAGAAATGCAAATGCGCAAGAACTGCAGATCTGAATTGAATCAATGACCTGAGTCTGCCCCACATGTTAGGCTTGTGAACTCCCACACTTCTTATCTTGTGAGCATGTTGATATAGCCAGCCAGTGCCCTCCGTCGATCTAAAGAAGATCAACAGTTGATGAAAAATATCTTGAATAACCATTGCACTGTTCCTTTATCACAAAACACATGACACTTCAAAATGGCATGATTTGGTTAATTGTGATATGAGTCCACAGTCCTTTTACTCGCATTATAAAATCAAATGGAGATAAAACAATGTGAGCAAATGTTAGCCCTTGATGCTGGCTTAGATCGATGGTGATTCAGAATTTCAATAATAGGCGGCCCATCACAATGATCCTGACCAATGAGAAAATACCTTTTATTGCACATGTTCTGACAAACCTGACCACGACATTCAAAAATTCGGTGCCCATGACATTGTTACATCCTCTCATTTTGGTCCCACTGTGCCACGCATTGCAAAGTGGCATGCTAACAATATTTATCTGCCTCTCATCTTGAAAATGTGGGTATGCCTCATTCGTCGATCTCACATAGATCGACGATGTTCATAACTTGTCCTCTTCACTCGTATGAACATCTCCTTGTGTCTTCATAAGGGACAGAACTCACTTATGCACTTGCCCGCATTTTGTAACTTCCTTGCATTTTGAAAATGTGGTCCAGCATCCTCCGTTGATCTAAACAAGATCTTCAATCACCGAGACTTGCATTGTAAGTTTGGAAAGCAACTTTTTAGATTTAAAAATGTGTAAACCCTGATTACCTTAAACTTAAAACAGATTTAATCAAAACATTATTTCAAGTTTGCCTAAGGTTTAAAAAGGCATGCCCTGAGCAAGAAGATGAGAAGGGGCTAAAGGATTTCAAAGGACGTGGTGGATCTCTATAAAGTAATAGGTTCTTGACTGAATTCTGCATATTAAATGGGGTAGAAAGCAGATTTAGGATTTGTTCAAAATAAGACTTTCTCATATAACTCAGAATGACAAATTATCATCATGGAAGGCTTAGGTAAACTGAATGAAAAGTGTCAGAGACATCGAACACCTTAAGGATCTCAAATGGACAGCTAAGTGCACATTCAATTATGGGCATTCATAGGGCTTGGCTTTCTCAAAATTTCAAATGGATGCTCAAAATGGGAATGCAATTTTGAGTGCCAACACAACCTTTGGAAGAGGATTGGAATCAAATTCTACCTCTACCACAAGTATCTCTAGGTACCTCACCACAATAATTTGTTATAATTCTTTAGAATAACTGAGAGGGGGTGGGGGGGTGAATCAGTTATTCAAGGTCCAATGCAACATTTTCTACAAATCCTTAAAGGCACATACCTGAAATTATCATGCATGCAATTGAACATTAAACAACTATGAAAAGTAAACATGCATCACACAATAACACTGAGAATTTGATAACCTAGAAACCCTCCAGGAATAAGAAGGTAAAACTAGAGTGGGGATGATACTCCAAAATAACTGCACAATTGATTTCAACCACTTATGATGGTCTACCATGTTAAAGGCCTACCCTGTTAAAGACTATAGCACATTGTTAAATGTGACCTTGTTAGAAGATCTCACCATACTGTTAGGAATGGGCCTAGTTAAAGGACTTTGGAACATTCACTTAGAATGTCACCCTATTAAAAGATTTACAACATGGCTATTAAACCAACCTAAGTCCATAGAATTTATTCTAACTATTACAATTGCTAGAGAGTAACAATAATGGCTTTTGATCTGATACAACTTACAACATATCTTGCAGAATACATATCACACTTGAGTTCAATCCTTTGCTTGGCTTTAATCACTTCAGCTTTGTAAGCTTGTCACCTCAAGCTTCGTCACCTTGAGTCTTCCTACTCATTATACCAATGTAATCATATCTATGGTCACCTATCAAAGCAAAGTATTTGTGCTCTCCTCCACCTTAGCACCTTCTTTAGCACTTCATATTTTCATGCTTGACCATCTCTATGCTTCGTGACATTATGACTCCTTAAATAGAAATTTGGGATACCTTTCCTGCTCAATGTTTCCCTCTCCAAATTTAGGGTTTCAATAGATTAGGTAGGATACAATGTATATGTCCCATATCTTGCTCTTATCTAGAAACTCCATCTAGAATCCAATTGTATTCTCCAAAAATGTTTTACATGGTATTCTGTGCCACCAACTCATCATTCTTATCTTCTATTTGATTCATAGAATTCTAGATAACTATCGTGTCAGCTCAGATTTGGTGAATCTTTGATTTTCAAAATAATACAACAATTTGGCATTATTGATTTACTGATGCTCAGCACATGAAGAAATTTTGTGAAACTGGGCTCTTGAAATTCACTCGACACTTCAATATCACTCAGCACTTGAAAACTTACTCTGTGTTAGAATTCTTTAGAATAAATGAGAGGGGGGGTGAATCATTTATTCAAGGTCCAAATGCCCTATTAATACCTTTTTACTACTTTTAATGAATCCATACACTTTTCATCCATCAAAACTTAAATCAATCATATAAGCAAGTTACAGTAAATCAATATGCAAAGATAAAACATGCAAGATCAACACATGACACAATGATTTACATGGAAACCCAATTTGGGAAAAAACCACCAGTAACATGCTACTTGATTCTTATTCTTCTAAAGTGATGCCCTGTTAAAGGCCTACACTGTTAAAGGCTTACAACACACTGTTAAATGTGACCCTATTAGAGGATTTCACCAAACTATTAGGAATGGGCCTAGTTAAAGGTATTTAGAACATTCACTTGGAATGTCACCCTGTTAAAGGATTTATCTTATGGCTATTAAACCAACCTAAGTCCATAGGATTTAAACTTACTATTAAAATTGCTAGAAAGTAACGATAATGGTCTTTTGATCTGATATAACTTACAACATACTTTGCAGATTTCAGATCACACTTTCAGTTCAATCCTTATGCTTGGCTTCAATCACTTCAGCTTTGACTGCTTATCTTCCTCTCAAGCTTCATGTCCTTGAGTCTTCTTACTCATTCTACCAATGCAATCATCCTTGTGGTCAGCTATCCAAATATAATTCTTGTGCTTTCTTCTCCTTAGCACCTTCTTTAGTACTTCATTCTTTTATGCTTGACCACCTCTCTCTCCCTTTTTTTTAAATTAACTTATGTCTTCTTAAATAGAAATCTGATTTGCCTTTGTCGCTCAATTCTCCCTCTCCAATTTTAGGGTTTCAAGATTGATTAGGTAGGATACAATGTATCTACCCCATATCTTGTTCTCTTCTAGAAACTTCGCTAATTGTATCCTTAAAAATGTTCTACATGGTGTTTTGTGCCACCAGCTCATCATTCTTATCTTCCTTTTAATTCACAAATTTCTAGATAAAAACCTTGTCAGTTTAGATCTAGCGAATCTTCAATTTCCAAAATAATGTAGGAACTCAGCATTATTGAGTTACTGGTGCTCGACATCTCTATGTTACTCAGCACCTATACCTGCTTGGCACTTAGTTCTGTTCGGCACTTGGTTTTGCTTGGCACTTGATTCTGCTCGGCACTTGATAAACTCTATGTCACTCGGCATCTAAACTTGCTCAGCATCTGAAGTTTACTCGGCATCTGAAGTTTACTCTACGTTAACCAAGAATTTTCTCGGCTCTTACTAGCTCGGCTCCTTCTTTCTAATGAACTTAGTCGAGCTTTACAAAAGACTTAGCTAAAACCTTGAATCTTTGATATGTTTTAGTGTGCCCATTCTTTGTATCTTATAGTATGTCATCAAATACACTTTTTCATCGATGGCTTAGCTGATTCTTGTACTTCCTTACAACATCATAACTTCAACCTTTCTCTAGGTGTTCTAATTACTTCTTATTTATTGCCTCCTCCTTGACAATGAACTAATTGATAGTATTTGAATCAGTAAAGTAATTGTTATTCCTGCAAGTAGCAAGTTTGACATCAATGACAAAACAATGATTGAGCACATTCTTTACCAGTTCCATATGTTATTCCAACAACTTTTCTTATGATCATTTCAATCATTTCCAACAATCTCCCTCTTTAGCATTGATGGCAAACCAAACTAATCAATTATTCAACTTAGTTACCACTAAGATTGTATACGTTGTCTTGCTTTATTTCTACTACTGATCTCATATATCTCGCTCTTTCATATATATCTCCCTCTTTCTTTGTATTGATCAGATTTCTGTATACTTCTCCCTCTTTGACATAAATGCCAAAGATGTAGCATCTTTATCATGCAAAATATAAGCTTTGGCTTCTTATTGATTGTATCCCTCTGTCACCATGCTTGTGACTGATTTGGATTTTTTGCTCTTGCTGTCATCCTCTGCATCAACCTATTAATATTTCAATGATTTATTCTTGTTGATGTAGGGCAGCTTCTTTGTTGCCTTAAACTACTTGAGTTAGGGGTATTACCCCCAACTTGCCTCTTAGATATTCATAGGCATCGTTGGGAAATGGTTTGGTGAAGATATCTGCAGTTTGTTCCTTTGTGTGAATGTATTTCAACTTTACTTGTTTGTCTTCTACCAATTCTCTGACATAATGATACTTGATCGCAATATGCTTGGTTTTTGCATGCATCAATGGATTTTTGGATATGTTTATAGCACTTGTATTATCACAATACACTATCACAAGTTTTTTTACTTCTTTCATTCCATTCAATAGATGTGTGAGCCATACACTATTTGTGTAATTGACTGCAGCTGCCACATATTCTGACTCTGCAATGGACTAGGATGTACATGTTTGTTTCTTGCTAGTCTAGGTGACCAGCCTTTTGCCTAGAAATAATGCACCTCCACTTGTGCTTTTTCTATCATCAATGTTTCCTCCCCTGTCTGCATCTGTATATGCATTGAGCTCAAATTTTTCATTCTTTTTGTAGTATAGTCCAAAGTTATCAGTTCCTTTAAGATATCTCATTATTCTTTTCACTTCTATGAGATGATTTTCTTTAGGATTAGCAGAGAACCTAGCCACTATTCCAACTGCTAATGCTATGCCTGGTTTACTATGCACAACATATTGTAGTTTTCCAATCATGGATCTATACATTGTTTGATTGACTTCAACTGACTCATCATTTTTGGATAGCTTATTTTCTATTGCCATTGGTGTGTTGACTGGTTTGGATTCCTCCAATCTAAATGTTTTAAGAATTTTTTTGATGTATTTTGATTGTGTAACAAATATTCCATGTTTGAGTTGATGTACTTGCAATCCAATAAAAAATTTGATTTCTCCAAACATAGACATCTCAAATTCATGTTTCATTTTGTCAGCAAAACCTTTGCAAAGTACTTCCTTACCATGAAACACTATGTCCTCCACAAATATTTTAGATACAATAATATCTTTACCTTCTTCTGCTTTGATTTACATGTTGTTGTTATCATCACTTCTTTCAAATCCAATTTTCACTAGATACTTTTGAAGTCTCTATACCATGCTCTAGGTGCTTGTTTCAAACCATAAAGTTCTTTATGTAGCTTACACACCATATCCCTATTGTTTTCATCAACAAATCTTTCTGGTTGTTCAATGTAGACTTCTTCTTCTAGTATACCATTTAAGAAGACAGATTTTACATCCATCTGATAGACTTTAAAATCTTTGTAGGCAGCATATGCAAGCAAAGTTCTTACTCCTTCCATTCTAGCAATAGGAGCAAATGTTTCCCCATAGTCTATTCCTTCTTCTTGAGCATAACCCTTGCATACTACTCTAGCTTTGTTTCTGGTAATATCACCATTCTCATCTAGTTTTTTTTCTGAATACCCATTTGGTGCCAATCACATTCTTGTTAGTTGGTCTGGGAACAAAACTCCAGGTTTTTTTTTTTCTTAATTTATTAATTTCTTCTTCCATAGCTTTATACTAGTCATCATCTTGTAACGCACCATATACTGTCTTGGGTTCAGATTTGCTAATCTAAGATGATTCATGTCTTAGTCTGTTCCTTGTCATTGGTCTTGCATCTTTGTCACCAATTATTTGTTTAGCAGGGTCATGTCTTTTTACATATTTGGATAACCTTGGCTCTATCCTTGTTTTTGTGTTTGATCTTTTAGATTCAGGATCACTATGCACTTTGTTGTCAGTTTGTTCTTCATCATGTGTACTGTCTTTAGAATTAGATTGTGCATTTTCTTCATTCTATAACTCAGCTTCTGAATGCAACTCGACATTCACTGGTTGAGACTCGATTGGAACTGATACTTGTTGTTGATTTTCAATTAGATTGACATCATCCTCATCAACAGTTATTCCTTCATAAGAATACACAAAGGTTCTATACTCTTCCATTTTCTTTGGTTCATCAGCTTGAACTTCTGTGTGCTCATCAAAATTTACATTTGCACTTTCCACAATTTTGTTAGTGTTAATATTCAAATGCTTATATGCCTTACTTCTAGTGGAGTAACCAAGAAATATGCCTTCATCACTTTTTGCATCAAATTTTCCATTTCTAGCATCTTTAAGAATAAAGCATTTACAACCAAACACTTTGAAATGTTTTACATTGGGTGAGTAACCATACCATAATTCAAAAGGTGTTGTATTTGTACCTTTCTTGACTTGTACTCGGTTCAGTGTATGAACAACTACACTTACTGCTTCTCTCCAATATTTTAGAGCAATAGTCTTCTCCATCATTAATGTTCTGGCACAGTCAATCACAGATCTATTTCTTCTCTTAGCAATTCCATTCTATGGAGGAATTCTAGGAGCTAACATTTTTCTTTTGATTCCTTTATCATTATAGAATATCTCAAATTCATTTGATGTAAATTCACCACCTCTATCTGATCTTAGGCATTTCAAGCTTTTTCTAGTTTCCTTTTCAACTCTAGCCACATAACACTTAAACATTTGAAAAGCATTAGATTTTTGTTTTAAGAACATAATAATCATCATTCTGGAATAGTCATCAACAAATAGCATTATTTATTTATCTCCTCTATAGCTTTTTATTTCCATTGGACCACATAAGTCAGTGTGAACTAACTCAAGTATCTCTTTAGATGTATAGTTTTTGCTTTTGAAACTTGACTTTGTCATCTTTCCTAGCTGACATTGTTTGCACATGATATTATCAGGGTTCTTCAGTTTTGGTAAACCACTAACTTTCTTCATTTTACTGATGTTGACTAGATTGTCAAAGTTGACATGACATAATCTTCTATGCCATAACCATTCATCATCAAATTTTTCAAATAGACAAGAAACACCATCCATATCAAGGTAAAATAAATTACTCTTTGTTTGATCTCCTTTTCCCATTAGTTTACCATCAGTATCATAGATTTTTGCAGTTTTGTTTCCAAATTCCACTTTGTAACCTATATTGCCTAACTGTGAAACACTCGGTAAATTGTAGTTTAATCCTTCAACATAGTATGCATTTTCACATGAAATTTGTTCTATGAGTTTAATGGAACCTTTTCCTTTGATTTCACATGGAGCATCATTACCACATCTAACAATATTTCTATCATACTGAGTAAAGTTAACAAACTTGCTTTTGTCTCCTGTCATGCGATGTGAGCATCCACTGTCTATGATCCATCTGTCATTCTTGTTTATACATGTTACCAGTGTTGTGGGGTCTTCTTCATCAAATTGGTCCTTCATGGCTACATAAACAACTTCATCATCATTGTCATCAAAATTTTCTTCAACAATATAACACTTCTTACCTTTTTCTTTGTAATCTCTCTTGTCATCATCTCTTCTGTACTTGTATTCATTTCCTTCCTTGGAATCCTTTTTCTGTGGACAACTTGCATCAATATGACCTACTCCATTGCAACTGAAACAAATGATACGCATCTTACCTTTGAATTTTCCTTTGCCCCTGTGAAATCTTCTAGCGAGAAATGCTTCCAATTGTTCTACATCTTCCTCATCAGTGCTACTATCACTGGATAAATACTTCATTTTTCCTCCTTTCTTTGATTTCACCTGTTCAACATCTTTTAGTGATAACTTGGCTTTAAAAGTAGATTCAACATTTTCAGGTCTGTAGTTGTCAAAGTTAGATAACTCAAATGTAGTGAGTCTACCAATTATACCTTCAAAACTTAGATTGTTTCCTGGTATACATCTTAGCTCTTGTATTACTGATACTCTAATAGCATAGATAGGGAGCAAGGTTCTTAAGAACTTACTATTAATAGTATCTTCATCTAGTTGACCACTAAAGCATCTTATTGCACTTACCACTTCCTTTATTCTTGCACCATACTGAGCAGCATTCTCATTTTCTTCCATTTTCATGTCATCAAACTTTCCTCTGAGACTTTCTCTTTTTTCACTTTGTACATTCTAATCTCCTCCATAGATGTCTAATAGGGATTTCCACCTTTTTAATGTAGTGTCACATCCTTTGATATCATCAAACTCAGCATAGGTGAGTGCAGAGGCAATTTTTAGCATTGTCTGATTGTGTTCTTGCTTGTTTTTCATGTCTTCTGCAGTAGGAGCACCTGTTGGATCTATATGTTCAGTGACAATTGAATTTTGGGCATAATCTCCTATGGATCCAAGATGTAGCTTCATCAAACTTTTCCATGCAACAAATTTGTCTTTTTTGAGCTTGGGAACTTCTCCGTTTGACATTTTGATCTTTTCTGCTTGTAGTCCCTTTAAACTGAATCAGCAGTTTGTCTCTGATACCAATTGTTAGAATTCTTTAGAATAACTTAGAGGGGGGGTGAATTAGTTATTCAAGGTCCAAATGCCCTATTAATACCTTTTTACTACTTTTAATGAATCCATATAGTTTTCATCCATCAAAACTTAAATCAATCATATAAGCAAGTTACAGTAAATCAATATGCAAAGATAAAACATGCAAGATCAACACATGATACAATGATTTACGTGGAAACCACATTTGGGAAAAACCACTAGTAACATGCTACTTGATTCTCACTCTTCTGAAGTGATGCCCTGTTAAAGGCCTGCCCTGTTAAAGGCTTACAACACACTATTAAATGTGACCCTGTTAGAGGATTTCTCCAAACTATTAGGAATGGGCCTGGTTAAAGGTCTTTAGAACATTCGCTTGGAATGTCACCCTGTTAAAGGATTTATCTTATGGCTATTAAACCAACCTAAGTCCATAGGATTTAAACTTACTATTACAATTGTTAGAAAGTAACGATAATGGTCTTTTGATTTGATATAACTTACAACATACTTTGCAAATTTTAGATCACACTTTCAGTTCAATCCTTATGCTTGGCTTCGATCACTTGAGCTCTGACTGCTTGTGTTCCTCTCAAGCTTCATCTCCTTGAGTCTTCTTACTCATTCTACCAATGTAATCATCCTTGTGGTCGTCTATCCAAACAAAATTCTTGTGCTTTCTTCTCCTTAGAACCTTCTTTAGTACTTTATGCTTTTATGCTTGACCACCTCTCTCTCCCTTTTTTTTAATTAACTTCTATCTTCTTAAAATAAAAATCTGATTTACCTTTGTCGCTCAATTCTCCCTCTCCAATTTTAGGGTTTCAAGATGGATTAGGTAGGATATAATGTATCTACCCCATATCTTGTTCTCTTCTAGAAAATTTGCGAATTGTATCCTTAAAAATGTTCTACATGGTGTGCTGTGCCACCAGTTCATCATTCTTATCTTCCTTTTAATTCACAAATTTCTAGATAACAACCCTATCGGCTTAGATCTGGTGAATCTTTGAGTTCCAAAATAATGCAGCAACTCGGCATTATTGAGTTATTGGTGCTCAGCACCTTTGTGTTACTCGACACCTATACCTGCTCGGCACTTAATTCTGCTCGGCACTTAGTTCTGCTCGGCACTTGATTCTACTCAACACTTGATAAACTCTGTGTCACTCGGCATCTGAACTTGCTCGGCATCTAAAGTTTACTCGGCATCTGAAGTTTACTTGGCATCTGAAGTTTACTCGACATTAACGAAGAATTTTCTCGGCTCTTACTAGCTTGCTCGGCACCTTCTTTCTAATGAACTTAGTTGAGCTTTACAAAAGACTTAGCTAAAACTTTGAATCTTTGATATGTCTCAATGTGCCTATTCTTTGTATCTTATAGTATGTCATCAAATACACTTTTTCATCAATGGCTTAGCTGATCCTTGTACTTCATTACAACATCATAACTTTAACCTTTCTCTAGGTGTTCTAGTTACTTCTTATTGATTGCCTCCTCCGTGACAATCAACTAATTGATAGTATTTGGATCACTAAAGCATTTGTCATTCCTGCAAGTAGCAAGTTTGACATCAATGACAAAACAATGATTGAGCACATTCTTTACCAGTTCCATATATTATTCCAACAACTTTTCTTATGATCATTTCAATCATTTCCAACAACTCGGCACCTAAATATCACTCAGCACTTTAAAAATTACTTGGAACCTAATCTTCACTTAGCACTTGAAGATCACTCATCACACACTAAGTTGAACTTTTTTTGGCTTCAACTTTGAATTTGTTCAGCACTAACTAGCTTTCTAGGCTCTCTCTAATGAACTTAGTTAGGCTTTACAAATGACTTAGCTAAACCTTACATCTTTGATGTGTTTTAGTGTGCCCATTCTCTATGTCTGACATCAATGCACTATTTCATCAATGACTTAGTTGATCCTTATACTTCATTATAACATCATGACTTCAACCTTTCTCTAGGTGCTTTAGTTACATCTTATTGATTACCTCCTCCTTGTCAATCAACCAATTTATAGTATCTGGATCACTAAAGCAATTGTCATTCCTATAAGTAGCAAGTTTGACATTAATGACAAAAAAATGACTGAAAACATTCTTTACTAGTTCCATTACTCTTCATTGATGAGCTTTTCAATCATTTCCAATAATCTCCCTCTTTAGTATTGATGGAAAACCAAACTGATCACTTGATCAACTTAGTTACCACCAAAATTATATACATTTTTTGTTACATTATGCTTCCTTCTTGACTACTACATCCTTTACTACTGATCTCATATATCTCCATATCTTTACCTTTTAGTTTCCCATAAATCTCCCTCTTTCATATATATATCTCCCTCTTACTTTGTATTGATTAGTTTTTTGCATATATCTCCCTCTTTGACATAAATGCCAAAGATGGAGCATCTTTAACATGCAAAATATAAGCTTTGCATCTCATGTTTTCTCCCTCTTTCACCATGCTTGTGATCGATTTGGAGTTTCTACTTTTGTTGTCATCCTCTGCATCATTCTTCTAATATTTCAATGATTTATTCATGTTGATGCAGGGTAGCTTCTTTGTTTCTTTAAACTACTTGAGTTAGGAGCATTACCCACAACTTTCCTCTAAGATATTCAAAAGTATCCTTGGGCAATGGTTTGGTGAAGATATCTGTAGTTTGTTCCTTTATGTGAATGTACTCCATCTTTACTTGTTTATCTTCTACCAATTCTCTGACATAGTGATACTTGATTGCAATATGCTTGATTTTTGCATGCATTACTGGATTCTTGGATATGTTTATAGCACTTGTATTATCACAATACAATATCATAGGTTTGGTTACCTCTTCTTTCATTCCTTTCAATAGATGTGTGAGCCACACAATGTTTGTGCAATTGACTACTGCTGCCACATATTCTGATTCTACAGTGGACAGAGATGTGCATGTTTATTTCTTGCTAGTTCAACTAACTAGCCTTTTACATACAAATAATGCTCCTCCACTTGTGCTTTTCCTGACATCAATGTTGCCTCCCCAATCTACATATGTGTATGCATTGAGCTCAAACTTTTTATTCTTTTTATAATATAGGCCAAAATCATCAATTCCTTTGAGATACCTCATTATTCCTTTTACCACTATGAGATGATTTTCTTTAGGATTAGCAAAAAATCTAGCCACTATTCCAAATGCTAATTCTATGTTTGGTCTACCATGTACAACATATTGTAGTTTTCCAATCATGGATCTATAAATTTTTTGATTGACTTTAGCTAATACATCATTTTTGGATAGCTTATGTCCTATTGCCATTGGTGTGTTGACTAGTTTGGAGTCTTCCAATCCAAATGTTTTAAGTATCTCTTTGATGTACTTTGATTGTGTCATAAATATACCATGTTTTAGTTGATGCACTTGCAATCCAAAAAAAAATTGATCTCTCCAAACATAGACATCTCAAACTCATGTTTCATTTTGTTAGTAAAAATTTTGCAAAGCACTTCCTTTCCTCCAAACACTATGTCATCCACAAAGATTTCAGATACAATAATATCCTTACCTTCTTCTGATTTGATGTACATGTTGTTGTTATCATCAGTTCTTTCAAATCCTATTTGCACTAGATACTTGTGAAGTCTCTCATACCATGCTCTAGGTGCTTGTTTTAGACCATAGAGTGAATTATGTAGTTTACAAACAATATCCCTATTGTTCTCATCAACAAATCCCTTTGGTTGTTCAATATAGTCTTCCTCTTCCAATATACCATTCAAAAAAGTAGACTTTACATCCATCTGATAGACTTTAAAACCTTTATATGCAACATATGCAAGTAAAGTTCTTACTCCTTCCATTCTTGCAATAGGGGAAAATGTTTCCCCATAGTCTAATCCTTCTTCTTGAGCATAACCCTTACATACTAGTCTAGCTTTATTTCTAGTAATCTCACCATTCTAATCTAGCTTGTTTCTGAATACCCACTTGGTGCCAATCACATTCTTGTCAACTGGTCTAGGAACCAAACTCCAGGTTTTGTTCTTCTTTATTTGATCAGTCTCTTCTTCCATAGCTTTATACTAGTCACCATCTTGTAATGCATCATACACTATCTTAGGTTCAAATTTTCTTAATAAACATGATTCATTTCTTAGTATATTCCTTGTCATTGGTCTTGCATCTTTGTAACCAATTATCTGTTCAGTAGGGTGATGTTTCTTTACATATTTGGATAATCTTGGTTCTATCCTTGTTTCCATGTTTGATCTTTCAGATTCAGGGTCACTATGCACTTCATTGTTAGGTAGTTCTACATATCTTTCATGTGTACTGACTTCAAGGTCAGAATGTGCATTTCCTTCATTCTACAACTCAATTTCTGAATGCTGCTCGACATTCATTGGTTGTGACTCACCTAAAACTAAAACTACTTGTAGAATCCCAATTTGATTGATAACATCCTCGTCAATAGGCATTCCTTCATAAGAATACACAAAGGTTCTATATTCATTCATTCTCTTTGGTTTTTCAACTTGGACATCTGTATGCTCATCAAAGTTTACATTTGCACTTTTCACAATTTTGTCAGTGTTAGTATTTAAACACTTATATGCTTTACTTCTAGTAGAGTAACCAATGAATATGCCTTCATTACTTTTTTCATCAAATTTTTCATTTCTAGCATCTTTAAGGATAAAAAATTTGCAACAAAATACTTTGAAATGCTTTACATTGGATGAGTGACCATACCATAATTCAAAAGGTGTTGCACTTGTACCTTTCTTGATTTGTACTCAGTTCAGTGTATAAATAGCCACACTTATAGCTTCTCTCCAATATTTTAGAGCAACAACATTTTTCCATCATTAATGTTCTGGCACAATCAATCACAGATCTATTTCTTCTCTCAACAATTCCATTTTTCAAGGGAGTTCTAGGAGTTGATGTTTATCTCTTGATTCCTTTGTCATTGCAAAATGTCTCAAATTCATTTGATGTGAATTCACCACCTCTATCTGATCTCAAGCATTTCAAACTCTTTCTTATTTCTTTTTCAACTCTAGCCACATACCACTTGAACATTTGAAAAGTATCAGATTTTTGCTTTAAGAACATAACAGTCATTATCCTAGAGTAGTCATCAACAAATAACATTAGTATGGACTAACTCAAGTACTTCTTTAGATGTATAGTTTTTACTCTTGAAACTTGATTTGGTCATCTTTCCTAGTTGACATTGTTTGCACATGATATTGTTAGGCTTCTTTAGTTTAGGTAAACCTCTGACTTTCTTTATTTCACTGATATTGACCAGATTATCAAAGTTGACATGACATAGCCTTCTATGCCATAACCACATATCATCAAATTTTGCAACAAGACAAAAGCATTTTCCATATCAAGATAAAACATATTACTTCTTTTTTGATCTACTTTTCCTATAAATTTACCATCAGTATCATAGATTTTTGTAGTTTTATTTTCAAATTCTACTTTGCACCCTACATGGCCTAATTGTGAGACACTTAGCAAATTATAGTTTAGTCCTTCAACATAGTATGCATTATCACATGAAATTTTCTCTGTAAGCTTAATGGATCCTTTTCTTTTGATTTGACATGGAGCATCATTACCAAATCTAACACTATTTCCATCATACTGAGTAAAGTTAATAAACTTACTTTTGTCTCCTGTCATGTGATGTGAGCATCCATTGTCTATGATCCATCTGTCATTCTTGTTCATACATGTTACCATTGTTGTAGGCTCTTCTTCATCACACTGATCCTTCATGGCCACATAAACAACTTCATCATCATTATTATCAGAATCCTCTTCAGCAATATATCACTTCTTACCTTTGTCTTTGTAATCTTTCTTATCATCTTATCTTCTATACTTGTACTTTTTTCCTTCCTTGTATTCCTTTCTATGTTTACACCTTGTAGCAATATGTCCTACTTCATTGCAAATAAAACAAATGATAGGTAGCTTACCTTTGAATTTTCCTTTGCCTCTATGAAATCTTCTAGCTAGTAAAGCTTTCAATTGTTCCACATCTTCCTCATTGGTGCTATTGTCACTAGATACATATTTCATCTTTCTTCCCTTCTTTGATTTCACCTATTCAGCATCTTTCAATATTATCTTGGCTTTGAAAGTAGATTTAACATTCTCAGGTCTGTAGTTGTCAAAGTTAGATAACTCAAATGCAGTGAGTCTACCCACTATACCTTCAAAACTTAGATTGTTTCCTAGCACACATCTTAGCTCTTGTATAGCTAATACTCTAATAGCATAGATAGGGAGAAAGGTTCTTAAAAACTTACTATTAATAGTATCATCATCTAATTGACCACTCAAACATCTTATTTCACTTACCACTTGCTTTATTCTAGAGGCATACTGAGCAACATTCTCACTTTCTTCCATTTTCATATCATCAAACTTTCCTCTGAGACTTTCTCTTTTTTCTTTTTGGACATTCCGATCTCCTCCATTAATGTTTGATAGGGCTTTCCACATCTTGAATGCATTTCATATCCTTTGATATCATCGAATTCAGCATAGTGGAGTGTAGAAGGAATTTACAACATTGTCTGATTGTGTTCCTATTTGTTTTTCAAATCTTCTATAGTAAGAGTACTAGTTGGATCAACATGCTCAGTAACAATTGAATTTTGGGCATAATCTCTGATGGATCCAAGATGTAGCTTCATCAAGCTTTTTCATGCAACAAAGTTGTCTTTGTTGAGCTTGGGAACTTCTCTCTTAGGCATTTTGATCTTTTCTACTTCTAGTCCCTTTAAACTAAGTCAGCAACAACTCTCTGATACTAATTGTTATAATTCTTTAGAATAACTGAGAGGGGGGGTGGTGAATCAGTTATTCAAGGTCCAATGCAACTTTTTCTTCAAATCCTTAATGGTGCATAACTGAAATTATCATGCATGCAATTGAACATTAAACAACTATGAAAAGTAAACATGCATCAAACCATAACACTGAGAATTTGATAAACAAAAAATCCTCCAGGAATAAGAAGGTAAAACTAGAGTGGGAATGATACCCACAAAATAACTACGCAATTGATTTCAACCAATTCTAATGGTCTACCCTGTTAAAAGCCTACCCTTTTAAAGGCTACAATACATTGTTAAATGTGACCTTGTTAGAAGATTTCACCATACTGTTAGGAATGGGCTTGGTTAAAGGACTTTGGAACATTCACTTGGAATGTCACCCTATTAAAGGATTTACAACATGGCTATTGAACTAACCTAAGTCCATAGGATTTATTCTAACTGTTACAATTGCTAGAGAGTAACAATAATGCCTTTTGATATGATACAACTTACAACATCTCTTGCAGATTATAGATCACACTTTAGTTCGATCCTTTGCTTGTGTTTAATCACTTCAACTTTGTAAGCTTGTCATCTCAAGCTTCATCACCTTGAGTCTTCCTACTCATCATACCAATGCAATCATATCTATGGTCACCTATCAAAGCAGAGTATCTGTACTCTCTTCCACCTTAGCACCTTCTTCAGCACTTCATGTTTTCATGCTTGAACATCTCTATGCTTCGTGACCTTATGACTCCTTAAATAGAAATTTGGGATACCTTTCCTACTCGATTTTTTCCTCTCCAACTTTAGGGTTTCAATAGATTAGGTAGGAGACAATGTATCTATCCCATATCTTGCTCTTATCTAGAAAATTCATCTAGAATCTAATTGTATTCTCCAAAAATATTTTACATGGTGTTTTGTGCCACCAGCTCATCATTCTTATCTTCTATCTGATTCGCAAAATTCTAGATAACTACCATGTTAGCTTAGATCTGGCAAAGCTTCAATTTTCAAAATAATGCAGCAACTCGACATTATTGATTTACTGATGCTTGACACTTGAAGAAATTTTGTGAAACTCGGGTCTTGAAATTCACTCAGCACTTCAATATCACTCGGCACTTATATGTTGCTCAGCACTTGAAAACTTACTCGACACCTAATCTTCAATTGGCACCTCAATATCACTTGGCAATTATATCTTGCTCAACACTTGAAAACTTACTCAACACCTAATCTTCACTCGGCACTTGAAGACTGCTCAGCACCTGAAGATAACTCAGCACACACTAAGTTAAACTTTGTTTGACTTGAACTAAGAATTTATTTGGCACTAACTAGCTTGCTTCGCTCTCTCTAATGAACTTATTTAGGCTTTACAAATGACTTAGCTAAACCTTACATCTTTGATGTGTTTTAGTGTGCCCATTCTCTATGTATGACATCAATGAACTATTTCTTCAATTACTTAGCTGATCCTTATACTTCATTATAACATCATAACTTCAACCTTTCTCTAGGTGCTCTTGTTACATCTTATTGATTGCCTTCTCCTTGTCAATCAACCAATTTATAGTATTTGGATCACTAAAGTATTGGAATTCTTGCAAGTAGCAAGTTTGACATCAATGACAAAACAATAATTGAAAACATTCTTTACCAGTTCCATTACTCTTCATTCATGAGCTTTTCAATCATTTCCAACATAATTTTAGGATTTGTCATTTTTTAGATAAAGGCTCAGCCATTCCTCTCCCTCTTGTTACCAAAGAAGAATGAGTAGGGTGTGAAGAAGAGCAAGAATAAAGGCCAGATGATAAAGTATCAAAGGAAGGAAAACCACATGAAGAACTTTAGTAAAATTCTCAAAGGTAAGCACTTTAGATACTACATATATAGGAACACCAAACCTAGAACTCTCTCTCTAAAGGAGAAGACTCTAGAAAGAAGGGATAATGGATTAAATTTCTAGTGTGGAGTCTTGAACTACTTCGAACTAAGGTTTGGAGCAGTTCAAACCTATTCAAAGTGGTTTAACTTTCTCATGTAGGCTCAATGGTTTATTCTAAGAGGTTCACATGTGCAATTTAGTGGATTGGGTTCAGTGATTCATTTCCAAATGTAGTTTTTCACTTCACAAATTTGAAGGCTTAGTTCAAAAGGTTCAAATTTCAAAGCCCATTTTAGTTAACCATCAAAATCCAATTTTGGCTCAAGGTTGAAGTTTAGAATGATAAGGCATCATATTGGTATAAAATTGACTATTCAAATATGGATCCTGAGCTTGCAAATAGAAATTTAGATTGCGGGTTGATGATTCAATATGTTGCAAGCTTGAGACATTCATTATCCCTCATCATATGCTTCTATAATAGGAGTAATCTTAGACATGCTTGGCAAGAACTACCCAAGAAGAGAGAAGGAGAAGCTCCAGCATTATGCCACTATCTATTCCTAGGCAACCTATTGAGGTTAAAACTTTAGAGGATGAGTAGCAATAGTGGATGGATAAGTCAAAGAGGTAGGGAACATATATTTTCAACACATCTAATTTCAACTTAAAGCCAATAGGAACTGAAATGATGGGTGATAAAATACGAGATACAACTATGAAACAACCTTTGGGAGAGGATTGGAATCAAATTTTCCCTCTACCATAATGATCTCTAGATACCTCACAACCATCATTTCAGGATTTGTCATTTTTGGATAAAGGTTTAGCCACTCTTCTCCCTCCTATTATTGAAGAAGGAGCAAGGTGTATAGACGATCTAGAACAAAGACTAGTCAATGAAGTATCAAAGGAAGGAAAGATACCTGAAGAATCGTAGAAAACTTCTTAAGATATAGATGCAAGGACTTTGGATACTATAGATATAGGGACACTTAATCTAGACCTCTCTCTCTAAAGGAGAAGACTCTAAAAAGGAGGGATAAGGGAAAAGGTCCTTGTTGGTACCCAATATAGACCCAGTGATTAAACTTCCAATGGGAGACTCAAACTACTTTGAACTAAGATTTGAAGTAGTTTGAAGAAGTTCAAAGTGGTTCAACTTTCTCATGCAGGCTCAATGGTTTATTATGAGAGGTTTACATATGAAATTCAGTGGGCTAGCTTTGGTGATTCATTTCCAAATGAAACTTTTTAGTTCACAAATTCGAAGGCTTAGTTCAAAAGGTTCAAAGTTCAAAGCCCATTTCAGTTAAGCATTAGATTCCAGTTTTCGCTCAAGGTTCAAGTTTAGAATGATAAGGCATCCTGTTGGTATACAATTGATGATTCAAATATGGATCCCAAGCTTATAGATGGAAATTCAAAGTGTTGGTTGATGAATCAATAAGTTGTGAGCTTGAGACATTCATTATCCCTCATCATATGCTTCTACAAGAGAAGTCATCTTTGTTAAAAAGATTGAACACATTGATCTGTGAATAGATATGTATACCCAACTCAGTGAGAATAGTGAACATAGGGGGTGCATGTAAATAATGCAATAGATCTTGAAGGAAAACGTGGATCAATATATGTCTAAACTCATATCATTCCAAGGATAGCTAGTTGAGGCCATGACTTTAGCAACTAGCATATAAATGCTTTGTCATCTTCATAGCCCTAGGTTCAAAGACAAAACCAATGACTCGAGTATAGGAAAAGATCATTGAATCAAATCCATGAGGGGAATGATTATGATGATTCCTACTTTGAATACTAGTGGCCAATAAAATAGTTGAAAGGAATTAGTACTTTCTCACAAAAAAATGGTGAAAGGTATTCTTTCTTCTTGCTTCAGTTATTTGAATAGGGTGTGAGTATATCTAAGAGTGACCTCTTGTGGCATAGACAATATGGGAGAGGGAGTCAACCAACTATTCCTCTATTTCTCACATTCATGAATGCAAACCTGTGAGGACCTAAACAATATGTGCACAAACTAGGAGAATATAGAAGCATTTTCTTTCATCTTTGCATATGTAAAATCTAAGTATGGAGGATTGTTAATCTCCATTCGTTATTTGGTTATCACATTGCTGTCAAGCATGGAGAATTTGAACCAAGCATTTAACAAAATGTTGCTTCAATATGAATGTTCAATAGTTGTGAAGATCATCACTGAATTCATGAAAATCGTCCCAAACTCAAATCATGTTTTATTAATTGCTACAGATTGCCAAGTTGGCATATGTCATCATGTATATAATTACAAATTTTTTGTCTGAGAGGTAATGTATAGAAGGGCTGATAGGTTGATTTGGTTATGGTATCTTCATTTCATGTTAGACATCAGGGCACAAGTTTTTGTGAGTAGAAATATTATTGAATCATAACACTCCACACATAAATGTGGCATGGATGCAAAGGAAATACCAAAACCAATACCCATAGAGTGGAAAATTCCAGGTGTTGGCTTGAAGGTGTCACATCATGTCTCTCTATTATGAAATGTGACTATGTCACTATGTCACCATAAGGTTTGCATAAGCCTTCATATGGCTCAGTGTATCAACATTATATCAAAATCATGTTCAAACTATCGACATGAGCATTTTTCAAATCACTTGCAAGGTGGAGGCATCACGTGAACACTATCCAAGTCCATGGTGGTGTCTTGGGAAGTAAAAACAATCTTCACATTGAAATATAAGCAAAACATTGGAGATCTCAATCAGAAAAATACCCATGGAGAAAGGGATATTTTCTTATTCCTTAACAAACCATTTGGCCAAACATTGAGAATAATAGATATTGGGTTGCAAACAAAGATTCTTTATTTTGTGAGAACTCACCATGGCACATTAGGTCCATATTTCATGACCAATTTTTCTACCTGAGCCAATCTAAAGTATCAAACTATTTGAAAAGATCAATCACATATTAATATGCAAGAAAGTCAATGGCTTGATGATGGCCAATAGGATATATATCATGATCAAGTATTGGAAGTCATGGCAATCCATGCATTTTCTTGATAGAATGTTAACAAGGGTGGGAATTGGGTTGCAAAGGGATGTCCTACTCTTCATGTGAAATTTATTTACAAGCTTGATCCTAAAGGTAATTAAGTAAATCACAAACCCTCATGGGTGTTGATTATATCAACTCCCAATGAGAGTGTTAGTGTTTGAAAATGCTAGAGGGTTTTCAATTATCCCCATGAGAATATGACATATCTAGAGGTAGCTAACTCCCATTCTCAACATATCATTTCAGACACAAGGCCAACTATAAGGCTTGACCCTTCTTCTACTTCAGGCTCTGCTAAACCTAGGCAGGTAGACCTCAAATTCAAATGATACCATACCAGTGTAAAAACATATCCCTAAATCTATTTAATGTAGATAAAACCCCTTATATCTTCTAATTACTCATGAAATGACATAGATCTATAGTACATAAATGCAAATCTATGACATTCATAAGCTAAGTGAGGGCATTCTATTATAGCTCTTCAACATAAATTTAAAGATGATTTGAATTTTGATTTGATTTTATGTGGGTGAGGAAAGTGGATGAAAACCATGTATAGACAACAACTTAATGATCCTGTAGCTAATTAGTGCCTAGTCCATTCAGCAATTCATGAATCTCCCTCATGCATTTTGAATATCTAATACTTATTCATATATTCAAATATATGATCTATCTATTAACCTTGTAAATAGATATCAATGTTCATTTTAAATCCCATTCTTACTTGATATCCTCCTTAATAAATCTGCAACCCTATTAATTTCTTTGAAGCATTTACATAATTCCTTGAATTATGAGCAACAATGAAACAACATACAACCTTAAGGGGCTGCAACTATGACCTAGGCTCTTTGTTCAAAGATCATAAAATGTTACAACTCACTAACAATGGAGACAAGATTTAACATGAAACTCAAACCTTGTTTTTATTCGTATTAATTTCCTTGAAATAATACATGAAAATGCATAAAATTGACTCACAAAATATCTAATAAACCAGACTGCACAATAATATATGCTGTCAAACAAGAGAGAAAAGGGTGGGAATGAGAAAATGATGGGATGGGAAGGGGGTATCATAGCCAAAGAAAAAGCTTCATGGTATGGAACCAACACATCCTAGGTCTTCTATTTAGAATTCATCAATTCTAGGGCCAACTCTACTAACTATCTTCATACTAGAGAAACTTTACAAATTTTCCAACCACTACAAAAGAGAAGAAGAAAGTATAAATATCAATAAGGCAATTCCCAAATTCAACTTGCAATTGACATGTGTCCTCTCTAAATTCCTTCCTAAGAAGATGAAAAAGCCTCTCTCCACCTTATCTCTATAACTAAAAATCAAATCCCCATGATTCTAGCTCTCAAGGTAGAAATATCTCTAAAATCTAATCATGAAAGAATGTAACTGATTTTTAATGCCAAAGTGAATTCATAGTAAAATGTGAAAATCAGTTCAATGTAACCTCTAGAATGCAAGAAAACTGTTAACAGATGATTTTCTTCACATTCAGATCCCAACAAGTCTTAGAACTATCCTCTTACCAATTCTGATGATCCATGATGAAAACTACTCATTCTGTTAAGAATGCCCCAAAATATACAAATTAGTTTATAGCTCAAACTGGTGAGCACCTGTGCACAAACCGACTTCATATTTGGAAAATTTAGATCTTCCCAATTCTTTTGGTATATGGGAGTGCCCATTTTCAATAAAAATAACTCTTGTTATGGCCCTTTGAAGTTTAGGTCATGTTCATGGCTTTGGCAACTAAAGCAATAATATTATAATATTTTTTAACATTCTATAGTTTAAACTATAGAAATTTATCATTTGAAACCAAATTTTATTCAATTGCAGACTAAACACACAACAATATTTGGATATGTTAACATTTTGAACTCTTTTATACCCTTCAAGCATTCAAACCACACCACTTGTCATTCTCCGATTGGCTCTGACCATTGAACTATGCCACATATAACTTTTTGATTTGCCGAGTGGGACCCACCTTCAAACTTTGTCAGATTCTTCAAATTCCTAACAACTTTTGTAATGATCGGTAACTTTTTTTGGTGACCTGTAACCTTTTTCGGTGACCTCACCTACCAACATCAGTGTCATGTCATCCACACCACCTTAGTGTTTCTATCTCGCTATGGTAATTATCGTGCATCTTCCCTATAGTGAGATAGCGACATCCACATGATCGAGACACGTGTCACAATCTCCTACCATCTCCATTTTACATGCCATGTCAGCACGTGCTCACCACATGTCATTCACTAGTTCACTAACAGTAACTACACGTGGGACCCACATTGCATTTTACATTGGAGTTTTCTTTTGCTAGTTTTCAGAGTTTTCTAGCGACTCACTATGTTGTTGGCCAGATTTTTGAGATTTCTTAGCTAGCAAAGTAGTGAGGCACTAGATTTTGGAGTTTTCCAACAACCTTAACTTGCATGTCCGCTAAAAGTTTAATAGGCATCTCCAACCTGGCCATCAACTAGCACATGAGGCCCACACGTGAGTAGCTGCCTTCCAAAAGCGTGTGCCTTATAGACATTAAGCTATATGAGTGCAATACTATTTAAAGACTAAAAGTTCCTCAACACAAGGCATGTGGGATAATGTCTATTTCATGGTTTCCCCTCTACACTCATTGGCTTGCGAGTTCCTCTTGTAGGACTTCGTCATATTTCTATCTGGCTCCTCTCTTTGTTTTCATAGGGTCCTATTCTTATAATGTGTGAATGACCCTGCTAAAGTGGCTTCCTCTTAAACTGTGGACTTCTATATTTACTCATGCACTTCTCCATTTCTTGCCTTTGACTACAGGTTTTCCTTTGTTTTCATGTGGTCTTTTCTTAAATGCCATGGATGGTCTTTTGACTCCCCTATTCCTCTTTGCATTTCACATGTCTATCTTGCAAAGAGTGGGCCTACCTTCTACATTTAAATCTATGTCATCGATCTTCTGAAAAATCCTATGATCTAGGAATGAATACTAGGCTGACTCACTTTTCTTCTTAGCATGCTAGCAGTCAATCCAATAAACTACTCCCATCTATACCTTTCCTTCAATGCTAGTATTTCAACCTGGACCCATTGAGTTCTAAAGACACATGTCATTTAATCGCTATCTCACTATACATAAAAAGTGAGCACCTTGCTATAGTGAGATAGTGACCATCGTTGATTCTGTATTGATCATGTGGAAGACATTTGATGCATTACTGAAGAGAAATATGGTGGGCACCTTCTCACTATCTCACTATTAACCTTCATGCAACTCACCATAGAGAGATAGTGAGGATCATAGATTTGAGATTGATCTGATAGTCATGATCTTTCATATGTTTTATGAATAGGGCGTGGGTCCAGTTATTGATGATGCAAGAAAAACCCTACACCGCTATCATATAAATTCATATTTTAAAATCCTAGTCACATTACCACACTGCTTGGGTCCCAACATCTGTGTACTTCCCTGCTGGGTGCTATGTCACTAACAATGAGAAGCTCAAGTTTCCTGATAGCGATATAGTGACCTCTAGTGCTGTCACTTTTCTAGTGTATATGTGTATCCCACTAGATGCCACCATGTGCCAAAACTTTACAACTAATATTTGACAAAGAATTGTCTGGGATCCACCTTATAAAAAAAAATTCATAGGATTACTTTCTGTCAAGGTACTATGTTGCTTACAATGAGAAACACAAATTTCTCGATAGCGATATAGCAATCTTCAATGACTATGCTTAATTTGGGGCCAGAAAGATAAAGGCAAGTGAAGTCATAATCACCCTCATTGATGCTTTTGGCATAACAATAAAACAACACGTCCATTTGACAGCACCACCTTTCAACTTAGCGGCAATTGCTATGTCGCTAAGGGTAAAATACTTGAAACTTTTCATAGTGAGATAGCAACCGTCGTAGATCTTTCAGGGATCGAGTGGTGAGAAACAAAATAGAAAAGGGGAGACTCATGGCATGAAAATTTTGAAAAGGATGAAAAATATTCGCATATTTTTAAAAGGTTTTCGTGTCATAAGTGGATCCAATCTAATTTTTTACCTAGGCAAGGGAAAATTATAATGCAAAAAATCAAACCAACAGAGAGCACACTAGGCACGTAGTAAGGTGGATGATGGAATTCATTTATATAGGCTTGAGTGGACCCAATTTCTTCAACATCCTTGAAAGATGATTCCTATGTGCAAAAGTCTAGAGGATGATGCTACTATGTTTTCCTTCACATGCCACTTAGCAAGTGCATGATTGCCTTTTGGATGCAACATATTCCACCTATGTTGTGCAATCACCCACATTGTTGCATTACCCATACACCATATGGAGTTAAAATGAATTTTATAAAGTGCATCATAATTCGATGATCAACTAGAAATTTTAATAAATTTATAAGTTGTAATGTTTGATTACCATAAAGTCAATGGACATTATGTTGTTTGGTGATAAAGATATTAAAAAGATAGTAAGGTACACATTTCCAAGAATCAGTAGTCCAACTAAATTGAAACTAACAAGGGAAAGGATAAATATTCCAACTGGAGATTAGCCAAATGTTTCAATTTTATTTTAGTTTTTTCCAAGGGAGGAGAGAATGCCTTTTTTGTAGACTTTGGCCTTCTATGAGGGGGGTTTTTCTATTCTTTTCTATTTTTTTGTAATGTAGGGGAAGGGAATTTTTATTTTTAGATGGTGATTATTGTACAAAAACTACACAATCTTTCTCATGTTGTTGTGTTTAGAGAGGGGATAACAACAATATATTAAAACTTTGAATTTAAATGTATGTTTTCTTATCATTATTCAACTTGGAGTGGTATTGATTTTCTTTGAATGTGTACCTATTGCATTTAATTGTGATCATGATTATCCTTTAGACTTGGTGCTATCCTTTTCATGTATTTGGGATGAATAGTTTGTCTTTTCTCTAGATTATTTCAGTAATGTAATGCTTGAATAAATGGACTTTTTGTCATTTATTTCCCTTTATCTACTTAGTTTTTCTACATCTATTTCATGTTTATGGATACATGTTTGTAAACCTTTTGTGCTTTTTGGTTAAAAGCATCCATATTTCTATTTCTATAGATTCATTGTAAAGTTTACAGTGTACCTGGATAAATTCAGAAGGTGCTTACACTCTTTGAATAGTGAAGTGACCCATCTGTTAGTTTATATTTAGTCTTCCTATCTAGGCTTTGGGGTGAATTTGTATTTATTTCTTTGGAGGACAATTTGTTCACTAATAGGCTAGTAGGTTTGTCCTCCTCTTCAACCAAATATAAGTCTTCTATAGGCACTACATAGGCTTGGCTAAAGAGGGAGGTTATGATTTGACATAAGATGCTAGAAAACTTGAATAAAGAGGAGAGTATATATGTGCTAGTAGAAGCTATCAAGAGACCTAAGCCACCCACAGGTGATGCATGATATTTGACCTTCATAGTGAAGAATTTAGATTAGGACTAGCTTGCTCATATAACCATTCATCCTCCATATGTTGAGATCAGAGATTTGACTCCTAAGGACTATCAAACTAAAGAAGTCCTATTAGGAAAGCCCATAGTAGATACAATTAAAGTAATGATCACTATAGGCATTATGGAGGTGTTTAGGCATTTTGATGATAATGAGAATGAATTGATAAAGTTGTGCAAAGAGAAAGAACTACTGAGAGAATATCTACATGGAATTTTAGGTCCATTAGATCAAGATCAGCCACAAATTACTCTCATTGTGCCACTAGAAAGGAGAGATAAGGGGAGTGTCCAAGTTGATTCATTTTTTGGAGCATGTAAAAAATGGCATGATAATTTTGACCAGAAAGGTGTAGAGATAATACAAGCTAATTTTAACCTATTGTATAATGTTCATTCAAATGTGGCGAAACTGGTATCTATAGTAAACCAAGATTTTGGGCTTATGGGTGAGCTACATACCTAGGGAAAATACTTTCAAGCAATCCAAACAATAAAAGGTCAAAGGTACTATACACTCATGAAAGTGTATAGAATAGATGAGACTGATAAAATTGAAGATTAGATTCAAAAGGTAGCTATCAGAAATAAGGTCATGGAAGAACTTCATGAAGATATTCAAAAGTTAAAAGGTGATCCAAGCAAATCTAGAGAACTGAAAAAATTATAGTCTCGAAATCTCACACTATCAACATCAGCGACTAGAGCTTGATGATACAATATTGATGTAATTTGAATCACGTGAAAAGGAGATCATGGTGAAAAGTTATGCTTGGTCAAAGTTTAGGTCAAATTGGTGAACCAAAGGTTGACTTTATAAAATAAGAGGTGAAGTTTGACCATCTTTAAAGTGGTCAACAATGGGTTTCGTATTGAAGAGCTCATCAGGAGCTTTCCAATGCACTTTGAATGGATAAAATCTAAGATTATATGGAAAAGTTATGGCCAAATGAAGTTTTCAATAAACTAAAGTGGTTAGTGATAATGCCAGCATGATGGTTGTGGGAAATGTGACATAGAAAGTTGATCAAGTTTTAAAATTGTCTTTGTGGGAGTTGAACCCCAAACCTCCCAAACTTGGTAATGTTTCCTAAACCATTACACCATGCATTCAACTTTGGCATAGAAATGCATGTTATTTTAAGTGTAGCTATTCCTCACTAAACATTTGGAGTGCTATGGTTATAGCCAAGGATAGTTGAACCATCCACTTTGTACAATATCCCATTATGTTGCCTTGATTTTTTGGATTTCCATTGTTTTTTTTTTTTGTTTTTTCTAAATTACAAATCTCTTTAACAAATTTTTAACCGAAGGACTAATAAGGCTTAAATTATAAAGCCCAAAAAGGTTATAGGTTTTTTTTTTGAGATATAATATAAATTAAAAAATATTATGGTTGTAATTAGGAGATATGGAAATATTTGAAAATAATATGGTTTTAGTCCATATTAGCAAATAAATTCATATAAAAAGGGGTAAATGGGTGAGAGAAGGACAATTAGTTCTTGGGGAAAGAAATTAGACCTAGTGAAGGTATAGTCCTGAAGAACTCCTTGAGAGAGAATTTTTGCAAAGGAAGCAATAAATTTTCCTTCTAAGATAATTTGTAAGCATGAAGACATTGTGTATTGTCTTCAAGTGCATAGGAGAGACTGTGAATGCTCAAAGTTTGGATTTTATAACAAAGTGTTTTGCTTGGTAGAACTAATAGAGTAGTCCCTTGATTGAGAAGCAGACAAAAAGATGTAGTCCTACTCGGACGAACTTTGTATGAAATTGTTTGTGTCTCTTTATTCTCTTTTTTATTCTCTTAATTCTTTAAGTTTTTAGTTTTATTAAGCACATAGTTGATTAATTGTATTTAAAGCATAAATTTTCTTGTAATTTCAATAGTTTAATGTACACACCATGTAATTACTTCCTAGATTAGGGTTAAATCTATATTATGGATTAAGTTATAAACATTGTAAATCCTAGTTTTCAGATCAAGTTGGTATTAGAGCCTATTTTGAAAAAATTCTAGGTGGTGAACGTTAACTAAGTTGAAGTTGAAATAAGGAGAAGGTGAAATTACAGAGTTCAATCAAGACATTGGAAAAAGAACAAATTTTCTACAAATAATTGCATCTAAGAAAAACCATTTTGATCTCAATGCAGAAGCCTTTGAGTGAGCTTTTGTTGAATTGAAGGCTTTAGTGGACATTCTTCTTCGCTTAGAACCTTATTGATAATGAGTAAAGAGGAGACCTAATCCTTTGGTTAGCACCTTATTTCTTGATGTTAGATTTACTCTTTACTCATTATCTCTTCATTTTCCTAATTAGATTTATCTTCTCTAACCTTTCACTGCTTGTCTCTATTCTTCTCAGACTAATTATTCATTGCAAAAATATATCTTATTCATCTTGTCCATATTTCTTTCACACCAAATAATCTCCTTAGTATCCTCCTTCATAATATTGTATTACCCTTAGAATTTACTTCTTTTATAAACATCATTGAGATGAAATTAGGTTAGAATCAATGGTCATGGTTGATCAATATTGCTATGTAATGCTTTCCTCAATGTACTTGGTTTTCTGTATAGCATAGGGATGCATAATATGACTCCCTCCTTATTTCTAATAATGAAAAATTCATGTTCATGTCAACCAAAAATGGTTTACATAGAATTTTATGCCATTACAAATAATTATAACAAAGACTCAGCCTAAACCAAAGAAAGTTGCCATGCCAATGCCTAAGAAGCCAACAACCAGAGCTACAACAAGGGCCACTACACAAAAGGCCAAAGAGGAAGCTACAAAGAAGAAGAAGAAAACCAGAAAGGCACAAGAAGAGCCAAGGAAAAGGAGGAGATATGTGGCTCAACCTGATATTGATGAGGAAGATCAGACTGAAAAGGTAAGTCTCCTCCTAATTCTTCAGTTGATACATTATGTGAAAAGATTAGGAATGGAGACTTAAGTAACATGGAAAAGATCGATTTCAATAAGTTCACTAAAGTGGAACAAAATAGAATAAAAGAATTAGTCTATGTAATGATGACACAGTTCAAGTATACACCTCTTGAACTTGATGGACAATTTCCAAAGGAATTGTCTAAAATTGTAGAAGACAGATGGTATTTCTGTTTGAAAATGGAGAAGGAGATGAGGGAATCAACCCTAGCAAGAATACTCCTTGATTTGACAAGAGAATAGATAACTAAAGTAGTCAATACACATAACACTATATTTACACCTAAGTATAGCGCATTCTCCATTCTCAAAAACAAAATTGAAGAAGTTGTATAGAAAACCACAAGATTATGGAAGAATTTATATAAGAAAACTGAAGATGTCCTTGAAGAGGAGTACAAAGAAGCTAATGCTAAACCAAAAGAAAGAAGAAAGAGGAGAGAAGAGAAAACATAAGTAGAGAAAAATATTGGAGGGGAGGAAGGAAAAGATGAAGACAAGGGTACTGATGAGCAGAAAAGTGTGCAAGACACACAACATCCACCTCCTAGTCCTTCTCACTCTATTATCACACCTAAAAAAATCATAATGATTAAGGATGTTGTTGACACCTCAAGTTAAAACATCAATCCATTAACTTTAGAGAATCTCACTAAGATCCTTCACCAAACAACTCTTCAAGCACAATTGTGTAAAAGTCCTATATTGGTCAGTGTAGGTGATCTCCAAAAGGCAGTAGATAAATTCAAAGAAGACAAGGTGTCACCACAAGAACCACCCCAAATCACTCAAACTACTGGATTTCCATTTCTACTACCTCCATCACTACCAAAAATAGCTATGCAAGCTCATCAAGAACTGAGTGGAATAGCAGGGGAAGTCATAGGTACATTAGTACAAATAACTAGTACACCCCTAGTAGCAGTGACACAAGAAGAGGATAAGGAAGAAACATAGGATAAGGAGGAGTTTGCAATACAAACTTTGGTTGAATTACCAAAAATAGGAACTCCTACCAAACCTGTTCAATAGTCGAGTAATGACAAGTTGACCTTACATGTCAGTACACCAAGCTCAAGTTCTACTAGGGTAGCTTGGAACATTCATTATGGTATTCCTGAGCTTGATGAAGAAATTAAAATACACTATTATGATTCAAGCACTTCAACTAAAGAAAAGATGAATGAAATAGAAAGTGCATTGGATAAGAGAAGAATGCAAGAGGCATTGATGAAAGACTAGAAATATAAGTAGGTAATGAATGAGATCAAATATATTTTCATGCATGCATTTAGCCTACAACCTCCAGATTCAAACAGACCAATCCTTGAGAAACTATCTGATATAGTTGACCAAGTAAATAATGAAGACCATCATACAAATGTAAAACTCATGGAATGGTCAAAAAATAATTTTTTTGGCAAAGTCAACCAAAAGATAGCCAACAACATTATTTATGGATAGGTTGACCTAGCCAAGAAATTGGATAATGTAGAGGTTGTACTAGGGAACATCTTTTCCCTTTATAGAAAATTATGTGATTTTTCTAGGTTCACACAAGAAATAAATCCAAAAATTCTTAACCTTGAGAGAAAACTTAAGCTCCCTTGTATGCAACTACCCTCAAATTCTACACACAGTGAGAAGCAACTTGCTAAAAATGCTTCACACTCAGAGGGAATTAGCTACATTATCAATAGAAGAAGCCACAATTAAAGAAAAGCTAATACAAATACAAGTCTCAATCACCCCTCACTTGGAGATATTACATAAGGAGAAAATGTATGCAAAAATAGTCCTGAAGAAGGATCCAAAAATTTTTACGCATGAAGGACTTATTGATCTAGCAGTAGAGCTTGTAATCCAACACAAGTCATTGGATATTGCATTGAATAACTGGGGTGTAGCTCTCAAAATACTCCTTGAGATAAATAAAACATTTTTGGCCAAGCATGGCATTACCATTTAGGACCCTTTTAAATAAGTGTCAAAAAGGGGGAGATAATATTCTAATGGGGAGATAATGTAGGAGATAATATTCAAAGGGGGAGATATATTAAAGGAGGAGAAATGCATATAGCAACAAGATAAGGAGATAATAGGTTCAGAAGTTAAGAATAGGTCACAAATAGAAAACAGTAGGAAGAATGGAACAAGACATTAGAATTCAAGACATGATCAACTTAGGGGGAGTCATAAAGTATATTGTTGATCCCAATATTTTTTTTTGAAATTTTGTAAGTGAAAAATGGACACATAAGGTTTAGATCAACAATGATCAGTTAAGTGTTTTTGACACTCATGTCAAAGGGGGAGATTGTTGATCAAATAAGTAAGATTGAAAAATGAGTGTAAACATACTTAACCATTTTCACTACACATGCCAAGCTACAGATAGTGCTAAGTAGACCAGAAGAGAGTATGTGGCGAGCAAGTCATAGTAGGTGCTGAGCAGATGAGACCAATATGTGCCGAGTAACTTTGGATCCAATAGGAGCAGAACATTGTGAAGTTAATAGGAGCCGAGTGATTCAAGAATCAATAGAAGCTAAGAAATGCATAAAACTAATAGGTGTCAAGTAACGTAGGAAAAAAAGACGATGCCAAGCAATCTAGAATAGATGATGTTGAGCATCAATATTACTTCATGTGTCAAGCAATGCAAGATTAGCATAAGAGTTTGTGCCAATACAAAAAAAAATGTAAAATGGTTATGCATGACTCATGATAGAATAAAAGGATAAGATCAAATCCTCACATCCACCTATGTAATCCTCATGCAACCAATCAAAAAATTGGAGACTACATGGAGCCAATGGGTGAATTTCAAGGGTTTTAACAGGAACAATTGAATCAAGATGCATAAAAAACCACTAATCTTTATAAGGGAGTCTTGACGCCATTGAACAATGTGAGAGTAAGAAGATGAGTCAAAAGAAGAAGGAAAAGTAGAGCCTATTGTTAAGGTCATTGCAGAACGTTGGTGTCAAAGATTTAGTGGAAAGGATGATAAATTTACACATCTAGTTGATTAGAACAGAACAAGGAACATAATCAGCAGATCATATCTAGCAGAGGTCAGTGATAGAAGAGTAGATCAAGTACCTAAGATCAACATTAGAGATTGCATTAGATCAGATGTATTATTCTAATACTCTCTCACAATTGTATTAGGAATTTAAAAATCCTATTGAGTTAAGTGGGTTTAACAACCTTATGTAAATCCTTTAATAGGGGGGCATTCTAAGTTGAATGTTCTTAAGTCCTCTAACAAGGCACACTCCTAACAGGGTGTAGAAATCCTTTAATAGGGTCACATTTAATAGTGTGTTGTAGCCTTTAACAGGGCAGACCTTTAATAGGGAAAACCTTCAGAAGTGGTTGAAATCAATTATTTTAGTAATTTTGTGGGTATCATCCCCACCCCAGTTTCACCTTCTTATTCTTGGAGGGTTTTTGGGTCACCAAAATCTCAAGTGTTATGTGGTGATGCATGTTTGTTTCTCATGATTTTTTAATGTTTATATGCATGCATGTTAATTTCAGTTTTATGTTATTAAGGGTTTAAAAGTGGTTAAAAGGCCAGTACTTCTAATTCACACCCCCCCCCCCCCCCCCCTCAGAAGCACTCTTCCCATTAAGACATTCCAACAATTGGTATCAGAGCATAGTTCTCTCAAAAATAACCTTAATAGCTTGGAGGAAAAGATCTGATGATGGAAGTCTTCAAACTTGGAAAGATCATTGAGAACTAGGTGATAGATGTGCATCTCACTCTACACAAGGTAGAGGAAGCTAGAGAGGAATAAAGAAAATCCTTAAAAAGAAGGAAGGAAATAGCTATAGTGGAAAATCATATTCACTATGAGGAGATTGACACCACACAAGTATTTTCCAAAGGAGATTCCAAAGAATTTTATGCAGCAATAGCAGAACTGGTGGAGAAAAACAGAGTTCAAGCAGAAGAGATAAGAACTCTTAAGATAGAGTATGAATCATAGGCCATGATGCTATGTGAAATCACTAAGCAAAAGAAAAGAGCAATTGAGGATAGAGTCATGATGGAAGATGAAAAAAGAAATCTTGCAAACAAACTTGAATAAAAATGTACTGAATTAACAAGGATCTCAAACATGCAGATGGATACACTTGCCCAATTGATGAACCTTCATCATGAACTCAATATGAAAGATATTGAGATCTCTACTTTGACAATGCAAAATGAACAACTATAGAATGAATTGAAGAGGGAAAAAGAAATAGGAGAGAATCTCAATAAGTCAAGTGAAGCTATCAAGTACTTTGAACAGTTGCTGAAATCCCCAAGATCAGTCCATGATACATTAGGACTTGGATACATCAGCATTGAAATTGGGGAATCGTCAAAGAGTGCTGAGCAAAGAAGTGACAAAGGTAAGGATTCTAAACCCACTTGTCATTATTGTAATAAAAAGGGGCATACTAATAATGTGTGCAGGAGTAGAAGGATCAATAAGCCAAACACACCCAAAAGCAAGGGTTACTGTCACAAGAGTAACATGCAAGGTCATATGACACAAGATTATAGGTCTAAAGTCACAAGGACACAAAGATTTGATGGACACTGCCATAATTGCAAGAAGTATGGACATAGAGCCTTTGAGTGTAGATCAAAGCCTATGTGGACAATAGATCAACATGTAAGAAGGGACAACTATGCACACCATTACAATTGGGACTACAATACAAGGCAAAGTTGTCACTATTGTCAAGAGTATGGATATATACCCCAGAATTGCATCAGAACACATTTCAAAGGGAACTATAAAAGATGGTTGAACCAAACTACTTGCTTCAGTTGCTTGAAAATTGGACATGTCAGAAAGAATTGTCCAACAAAGGCCAAGACACCCAAGACTAAAGTAAATAAGGGAAAAGAAAATATTGATGAGGAGGCACACATTAGAATAGACATAAAGAAGACATGGCAAAAAAAGGATGGATCAAGTACATCCAATGGAAGGGTCACTTCACCCAAGAGGTCAAGTGATCATACCTCATCCAACTAATCACAAGATGAGCCTACGAGGCTAATACATATAAGGAAATATCATACATCTGCCCTAAACAGAGATGAAGCACTACAAAGTATAAATTTGAATGAGATAAGATGATATGACAAAATTTGAATGATGATGCCGAGCTATCTTTGGTTCCCAAATGAAACTGCTTTCGATGCCAAGTCAAGAAGTCAAGTGTAAGCCGAGTAAAAATTGTAGTGGTGGCCAAGTTATCGACAAAGTGAGTAGATGTCAAGTGAGAATAGCTACCAAGTGGATGCCGAGTTGAAAACCTTTGGAAGCTGAGTGACAGGTGAAGGTACAAAAAGGCATTAAATGCAAGGTTTTTGAGTCACTTAAAGGTGAAAATTGATTCATTTTGAGCCATTCAAAAAAAGAGAAAGAGTACAATTGAGCAATTTTCAAGCTTTCAACTAGTGATTTGTAGTGACTCAACATCTACCCAAGTGATTTAAGTATTCAACTAGGTATTTTCTTCAGGTGTTGAGTTTGTGAAGTTTATTTTAGAACATCAAACCCTATTTTAGTTCAAAATGGCATCTAGTTCAAAGTCCACCAAAGGGAAAGAGAGCCATGAAACTCATCTTGTTAGTAATGAGGTTAAGCAACCCGAATTTAGGCCAATCCTAGAAGTTGCATATAAAAATGATTCCGTTGGTTCCCTATCTGCCATCCTTGAAAAAGTTGTTATGGTTCAAGATGTGCGAAAGTGTTATAACTACAAAATAGGAGCCATAGGAGACATGGAAATATTTAATTCCTTTGACAAACTTTGTGACAGTAGTATATTGAAGGATGAATTTTCAATTGTAGAGAAGAAGGGTTTAACCAAAGCCCTAGTATTTCGAATAGTATTCAAAACTTAGTGGATACGCATAATACTTAGCAAAATTTATGATGGATCATTCTATTTATAGTAAGGACCAATTAAAATTACCAAGAAGATGGTTCATAGGGTTACAGGATTTCCAACCCTAGATCAGCCCAAGACATTGAGAATTGAAAAGAAGGAAACAACATAGAAGAACACAAGTGCAAAATGGAATAACAAGGGAATGAAAATTGAGATAGTAAAAGACCCCCTATTGGATTTTGCTATGAGGATCATATCACAAAATTTTTATTATTCTAGTAGATTGAATAGCATGCCTTGTAGAGATTTTGATGTTGCATACAAACTGATAAAGAAGGATCATACATATGACCTTGTAGAGCTCATGTTGCAGAAGATTAACAAAAGTATTGGAGCTATTAGAAAGTCCAAGGGAGCATAATATAAATTTGGGTCAGTGCTAGTTTTTATGTTATTCTATGTGATGAAGAAATTCTCTTCATTTGGAAAAGTCAACTGGAGTCAGAACAAAACAATTATTGATCAAATAAATGATTTTATTGCACAAATGGGAGATAACTTTGATGATCAAATGTCTGACTATTTTGATAATTTCAAGAATGAGATGAAGAAAAGAATGAGGATACCTATTTCACTAGTGGAAAAGCATGTAAACGATATATTCTTTCTTGTTGATATTGATTTTACCTACATCCAAACATCCCTTCAAAGAGTAAGATGCCTTAGACCATTGGGATATGAGCTTGATGTTGATCAGGCTTCTACAGCTATTACAACATTAATTGTAGACGAAATGGATAAATTTGCTGAGGCATTTGACTCTTATGACATTGTCAAATCAAGATTTGTTACAAAACTCAAGACTACCACAGTAGTGAAGAAGAAAGAGAAGCTGGTAAAGAAAATAAAGAAGAAATTTGGTGTTGAAGAAACAAGTGTAGCAAGCAAAGCATAGGGGATTGGTTAAGGAGAAGAAGAAGGTGATAATGAGAAAGATGAAGCTAAGCCAGAGCAAGGGCCACCTGAATCATCACAAAGCCAAGGTGAAGAAAAAGATTAGAGTGCCAAGAAAGAAGAAGCCAAGGAAGCACCTATCAAAAGGAAGGCAATGATACCTCCTGCTTCTCAGCCTAAACCAAAGAAAGCTACCATGCCAATGCCTAAGAAGCCAACAACCAGAGCTACAACAATGGCCACTACACAAAAGGCCAAAGAGGAAGCTACAAATAAGAAGAAGACAACTAGAAAGGCACAAGAAGAGCCAAGTAAAATGTGAAGATATGTGGCTCAACTTGATACTGATGAGGAAGATCAGACTGAAAATGTAAGTCATCCTCATAAGTCTTTAGTTGATACATTATGTGAAAAGATTAGGAATGGAGACTAAGGTAACATGGAAAAGATTGATTTCAATAAGTTCACTAAAGAGGAACAAAATAAAATAGAAGAATCAGTCTATGTAATGATGAAACAATTCAGGTATACAACTCTTGAACTTGATTAACAATTTCCAAAGGAATTGTCTCAAATTATAGAAGATAGATGACATTTCTATTTAAAAATGGAGAAGGAGATGAGGGAATCAATCCTAGCAAGCATACTGCCTAATTTGACAAGAGAACATATAAATAAAGTAGTCAATAGGCATAACACTAGATTTAAACCTAAGTATAGGGAATTATCCATTCTCCTAAACAAAATTGAAGAAGTTGTATAAAAAACCACAAGATCATGGAAGAATTTATATAAGAAAAATGAAGATGTCCTTGAAGAGGAGTACAAAGAAGAAGCTATTGCTAAGCTAGATGAAAGAAGAAAGAGGAGAGATGAGAAAATAGAAGTAGAGAAAAATATTGAAGAGGAGGAAGGAAAAGATGAAGATAGGGGTACTAATGAGCAGCAAAGTGTGCAAGACACACAACTTCCACCTCCTAGTCCTCCTCAATCTACTATCACACCTATAGAAATCATAAAGATTAAGGATGTTGTTAACACCTCAAGTCAAAAAACCAATCCATTAATTGTAGAGGATCTCACTAAGATCCTTGACCAAATAATGCTTCAAGAACAATTGTGTACGAGTCCTATATTGGTCAGTGTAGATGATCTCCAAAAGGCAGTAGATAAACTCAAAGAAGCCAAGGTGTCATCACAAGAACCACCTTAGATCACTCAAACTATTGGATTTCCATTTATACTACGTCCATCACTACTGAGAATAGCCATGTAAGCTCATCAAGAGTCGAGTGCAATAGTTGGGGAAGTCATAGTAACATCAGTACATATAACCAGTACACCCACAGTAGCAGTGACACAAGAAGAGGATAAGGAAGAAACATAGGATAAGGAGGAGTCTGCAATACAAACTTTGGTTGAGTTACCAAAAATAGGAACTCCTACAAAACCTATTTAGTAGCTGAGTATTGACAAGTTGACCTTACATGTCAGTACACCAAGCTCAAGTTCTACTAGGGTAGCTTGGACCATTCATTATGGTATTACTGAGGTTGATGAAGAAATTACAATACCCTATTATGATTCAAGCACTTTAACTGAAGAAAATATGAATGAAATACAAAGTGCATTGGATAAGAGAAGGAGGCAAGAGGCATTGAGGAAGGACTACAAATACAAGTAGGCAATGAATAAGATCAAAGATATATTCATGGATGCATTCAGCCTACAACCTCCAGATTCAAACAGACCAATCCTTGAGCAACTATGTGATATAGTTGGCCAAGTAAATAATGAAGACCATCATACAAATGTAAAACTCATGGAATGGTCAGAAAATAAATTTGTAGGCAAAGTCAACCAAAAGATAGCAAACAACATTATTTTGGGACAGGTTGACCTAGCAAAGAAATTGGATAAGGTAAAGGCTATACTAGGGAACGTCTTTTCCCTTTATAGAAAATTGTGTGATTTTTCTAGGTTCACATGAGAAATAAATCCAAAAATTCCTAACCTTGAGAGAAAACTTATGCTCTATAGTATGAAACTACCCTCAAATCCTGCACACAGTGAGAAGCAATTTGCTCACACACTTCACACTCAGAGGGAATTAGCTGCATTATCAGTAGAAGAGGCCACTATAAAAGAAAAGATGATACAAATACAAGACTCAATCACCCCTCACTTGGAGATATTATGTAAGGAGAAAATGTATGCAACAATAGTCCTGAAGAAGGATCCAAACATTTCTATGCATGAAGGACTTATTGATCTAGCAGCAGAGCTTTCAATCCAACACAAGTCATTGGATATTTCATTGAATAATTGGGCTGCAGCTCTCAAAATACTCCTTGAGGTAAATAAAACATTTTTGGCCAAGCATGGCATTACCATTTAGGACCCTTTGACATAAGTGTCAAAAAGGGGGAGATAATGTAGGAGATAATATTCAAAGGGGGAGATATATTAAAGGAGGATAAATGCATATAGCAAGAAGATAAGGAGATAATAGGTTCAGAAGTTAAGAACAAGTTAGAAATAGAAACATCAAGCACAATGGTGCAAGACATCAAAATTTATGACTTGATCAACTCAGGGGGAGTGATAAGGTATATTGTTGATCACAATATTGTTTTTGAAATTCTGTAAGTGAAAAATGGACACATAAGGTTTAGATCATGAATGATCAGTTAAGTGTTTTTGACACTCATCTCAAAGGGGGGGATTGTTGATCAAATAAGTGAGATTGAAAAATTAGTGTCAACAAACTTAACCATTTTTAGTACACATGCCTAGTTATAGATAGTGTTGAGTAGACCAGAAGATAGTATGTACCGAGCAAGTCACAATAGGTGCCAAGTAGATGAGACCAATATGTGTAGATTAACTTAGGATCCAAAAGGAGCCAACCATTGTGAAGTTAGTAGGAGTCAAGTGATTCAAGAACTAGCAAAAGCCAAGAAATGCAGAAAACTAATAGGTGCCGAGTAATGCAAGAAACACAGAGGATGTCGAGCAATCCAGAATAGATGATATCAAGCATCAGTATTACTTCATGTGCCTAGAAACATAGGATTAGCATAAGAGTTTTTGCCAATACAAACAAAGATGTGAAATGGTTATGCATGAATCATGACAGGATAAAAGGATAAGATCAAATCTTCACATCCACCTATGCAATCCTCATGAAGCCAATCAAAAAATTGGAGATTGCATGTAGCCAATGGGTGAATTTTGAGGGTTTGAGTGGGAACACTTGAATCAAGGATGTATAATGAATCACTAATCTTTATAACGAAGTCTTGATGCCATTGAACAATGTGAGAGTAAGACGAGGAGTCAAAAGAAGAAGGAAAAGTAGAGCCTATTGTTAAAGTCATTGGAAAACATTGGTGTCAAATATTTAGTGAAAAGGACGACAAATTTACACATCTAGTTGATTAGAATAGAACAAGGAACATAATCAATAGATCATATCTAGAAGAGGTCAATGATAGAAGAGCAGATCAAGTACCTAAGATTAGCATTAGAGATTGCATTAAATCAAGTGTATTATTCTAATACTCTCTCACAATTGTATTAGGAATTTGAAAATCCTATTGAGTTAGGTAGGTTTAACAACCTTATGTAAATCCTTTAACAAGGTGGCAATTTAAGTCAAAAGTTCTTAAGTCCTCTAACAAGGCACACTCCTAACAGCATGTAGAAATCCTTTAAAAGGGTCACATTTAATAGTGTGTTGTAGCCTTTAACAGGGAAAATCATCAGAAGTGGTTGAAATCAATTGCTGCAGTGATTTTTTGGGTATCATCCCCACCCAAGTTTTACCATCTTATTCCTATAGGGTTTCTCAGTCACCAAAATGTCAAGTGTTATGTGGTGATGGATGTTTTTTTCTCATGATTGTTTAATGTTTATATGAATGCATGTTAATTTTAGTTATATGTTATTAAGGGTTTAAATGTGGTTAAAAGGGTAGTACTTCTGATTCACCCCACCCACCCCCCACCCTTTTAGAAGCACTCTTCCCATTAATACATTCCAACATCTTTAACTTAGTAGACTTGGAAGTGATGTGATAGGTGGTACTACCTCAGGTTCTCTTTCATCTAGAATGAAAATAGTTTGCAATAACGATGGTGCTTAATTGAGCTCTTATTTCTATTCAATAATTATACTATGATCTATGGAATTTTATTATGGCTCATTTTCTTTGACCTCATCAAAACTTGATGACACGGATGATGTACCTTGGTTTTCTTTTTTGATTTACACTTAGGCTTAGATTTGCATTCATATCCCTTGTGTCTATACTTTTGATAGTTATAAAAGCATCCTTCAAATATCTGAGTGTTGGTGGTCTTGGTGTTGCATTCATGTGTCTCATGTCCTTGTTTCTTGCAATTATGGAAATATAACTTGAATTTATGCTTATGGTTTTGATTTCTAGTGTTCTTTTACAAATATTTGTTGTGTCACCTAGTTTTCCATGATGATGATAAGTAGGTTTGTTTATCTTTCCGTTATTATTACTTTTTTCACAACTTTTAGATGATCCTCCATCCTTAGTAATAGAATAGTCAAACCCAATAGTATCATCATTTGTGCTTGATATGTTCATTAGTTACTCAAATAATTTTATGGCTTCACTAGGTTTATTAAACCTTTCAATAAATTCCTTCTCTTCTCTCAGTTCATTTTTTAGTAGGTCATTATGTGATTTTATAGTTGCAATCTCAATGTATTTTCTTTCAATTATTGATTTGCAATCATCAGAAATTGATTCATTGTGTCTAGTAGCATGTTTTCTAGTTTTTGTACATTTGATGTCTTCTCCTCAAGTTTATTTGTCAGTGTTCTTTTATCTTCTTCAATGACAACTTTTTCTTCTTCGTCTTTCTTTTTTAGTTAAATTATTTCACATAGTAATACTAATTGATCTTCTTTTTCCCACTTTAGATTCTTGACCTATTCATTTAAAGCACCATTCTTTTCCATCAAATCTGCAATTTCTTCATCAAACACTTTTTAGTTCTTTTCCTCAAACAATCATCTAGTGTCTATCTCTTGATATTGAGTGTCATTTTTCTAAGTGCCCAAATCCTTTCTTATTTTAAATGAATATTGTAGTTCATCTCTTGCATCCTTAATTTGATGTAGGGAAAGTTGTATTTAAATCTTCTAGTTTTCAATAGTCTTTTCCAGTTTCCAAACTTCCATATTCATGATCTTTCCACCAAAGTTCTCAAACTTTCTTTTCTAGAGAAAAAAGGTCTAATACTAGTTATTGCAATTAAAAACGGGAAAGTAAGATGTGAGAGGTGTGGGTGTGTGTTGTGTGTGTGTGTGTGTGTGTTTGTTTGGGGTGGTTAATCAACACTGAAAATTTTTACCTTTAGAATACTTCACCATACATCCATCTCATAACTTAACATGTAAACTAAAACATGTAATCATTCATCACATCCAAAGCATGAAATAAATCAACACATAACAAATAAGATTTTTTTTAACCAGAAACCCTCCAAGGAGAAGGTAAAACTAGGGTGGGGATGATACTCAAAAATCTTCCCTACTATAGTTGTAGAGCGTGGCCTATTATGGGTAGATTATTTGATCATAAACTATGAAAAACACAAAAAAATTGATCCAAAGGTAATCGGATGTATCTATAGTTGTCAAAATCCATAGATGAAATATCACTCATAAAAGTGACAACCCATCCAACTATCCATACCTCCAAACATATACCAATTGAATCTAACATAATCAACATATCCAATCTATAATTTTCTATCGCAAGCCTTAAGAGAAATACCTTCCACATATATACCAAGAAGTATTAGAGTTTTAGGTTACTCTATAACACCTCCAGGATCAAATGACAGACCAAGAAAACTTCCACAAGAGAATGGCAAGACAATTGCATAAAGATGCAAGAATTCTATTATTGATAATTGACTTGATTGACATCCAATGTATTAATTTAAAATGTACATAATAGGCCTCCTTATATAGGAGAGGAAAAAAGATACAATGATAAGGAGAAGATAAGCTATCACCCACACAAGGTGGAATCACATGTCCACCAAAAGTGGATCATCCTCCATTTTGCAATGAAGTACACGCATTCATGAGGATGATAATGTGATAAGTACAGTAAAGGTGGAATGACATAACAACTATGAACACCTAGAGTGGAATTCTCCTAACCATGTATTTAATTGGGGTGCAAACTCCCAAGTGTCTCAATCACAAACTAGTATGTAATGCAGTATTGTAAGTAATCTTAAATAAGTGTAATTAATAAATATTTAATTACACCCACAAGAAGCTTCCACTATAAAATATAATATTAAATCTATAACCAATCCACTAACTACATCTCCAAGAAGTGAATCCATGGAGTATCAAGGACATCCACAAAAATTAAACCAATAACATGCAAGAAAAAATCTCAATACAAGTCTCCAAAACTCTCCCAAGCTCTCTAGAACCAACAAAGGAAAGAGATAAAGGAATAACCATGTCATCTCTCACATGATATACATGAGTATAAACTAGAGATCACAATCTATAACCAATCTAAAATTTGATTTAAGTGAAATTGAATATCCAGAAAGATAACAAGGACCAAAGAGAAATCATGCAATTAATAGCATGTATGATTCTCTACACACACCTCTAGATGTAAATTGTACAAATATGATCTCCTCCATATAACCCCAACCAAGAGCCAAAAAACACCCAAATAATACCATATAACTAATCATGCATGTAAGCCTCTTATAGGAAGATCAACCTTATAGACCATTCCTAAATCAAGGAATAAACATTCCTAATACGATGAATATGCCTAATATAAAACCATCTCCCAAACTCAACCAAGATAACAAAAAAGTATGCATAAGGAGATAATCAATGCTAATCCATATTTCAAGTGAACCATCCATAGCTAAATAATGTACCTTAGCTCAAGATCCATATCCATGAAAGAAAAACATAAACATAATACACCTATGAGAAATAATGAGATATATCTCTCAAGTAGTAAACTAAAAAGTAGACCAAGAGTGGGGAATGAGAATGCTCATCAAGATTTCCAAGTCTCCAACAAAGGCTCATTTAAGAACAATCTCGTCTCAAGTCCATATCAGGTGAATTCCTCTTCTAATACATCCTACTAAAATTGTTAGCCATCCTAACAAATACATCTATAGTCACAACAAGAATCAGCATCACCACCATCTATAAGTATTAATGAGCACCTATAACCAATCAACCTATGCAAGCTCCAAGTCAAATAGAGAAATGTCATGACGTATTCATCAAATCATCAATGTAATAAATGCAATGAAACTAAACCAAGATCAATGCCAAAATTACAAGCATGGCCTTAGAAACATAAACATTACAACATGATCTAAACCATCTAAACCAAAGAGATAACATGATCCATATGAACATACCATAACATGTCAAAACTATAAATGCGTATAAAGTGTATACAATGATATAATAATGAAACCATCCTAACACAGAGGATAGCATGTCAAATGAAAGCATAAACCATACCTTTACCAAGAGCCCCATGAGTCCTCAATGTTCAACCATCTCCACACAACATGAAGATAATCAAGAACCCCATGAGTCCTCAAGATCTAACCATCTTAGCACACCATGAAGATAACAAATGCACTATCCAAATGTCAAAGATGCTTCTGTAGTGAAAAGATCTAATACAAACCTCCAACATCTACAAACACTCAATAAAAATATCAATTCCAACAACTCCCACTCAATAGTTGTGCAAAGTCACCCATGACATCATAAAATTAATTCTTTATATGAAGATCCTCATGTCTACACACACACACACACACACACACACACACACACACACACACACACACACAACTAAATTTTTATTGAAACCACAAATCTCCAAGCCAAGAAGATACAAATCAAACCAAGAACTAATCCTACATTGCCACCTCATCACTGTCATAAGCTCCCACTAAATCATGTATCCAAGATATCCATGAAATAATGTTGAAAATCCTTCCTCTAACCATGAAAATTGACTAATTAATCAAACCATTAAAGAAGTCAAAGTGCACATCATGAGGTCCTCAAAAGAAAACAAATAACTGTGATCCTCAACCAAGAAGCTATACCACTATAACCAAATAAGGAATCCAATCCAATGAGCACCAACAAAGTAGATTTATATCCAATCATGTCATGCCAAAATACATGGCATCATGATCACATCCATGAACTAAGCATCTAACTCTCAAACTTTCCAACTTCTCAGCATAAAATAGTCAACCACAATCTTCCACCATGATTGTATTTGGTAAAAACATCTCATCCCTTCTACATGAAGAAAAAATAGAAAAACATGTGACTAAGGGTATATACAACTTAAACAAAAGCCACATACCTAAATATGCATCAATAATTAAAGATCAATGGGCAAAGACAACCCACATCCAAGCCATAAATACAACATGTAAGTATAGACCACTTACAACACTATACAACTTGTGAACCTAACAAGTCATCATACATATCCAAACCAAATACCGATAACCATATCATCATGAGACCAATCTAAAATATAAGCTGAGTATATACAATGACATCAAATATCAAATCTTCAAAATACACAATGATAAAGGTTGCTCCCCTTAATACCTTAAACACATAACAAGATCAAAGAAGTAGCAAAAATTTGTGAGAACATAATATGGTCTTTTTATTATTGACACAAATGTGGAATTAAAAAATTTTAAAATAGAATATGAAAACCCACATGGGTTCCTTTCTTACAATAATTTGCAATACAGAGCTATAAACTATCACCCAAAGCTATTTGAGAGAATTTTTGGGCATTTCTTAAATGTAGGAGTTGATGAAATCCAACTCCGCAGTCGCCAAGATCACCTACATGCAAATAGCTTGCTGAAGAGAAACCGAAAGAGCAAGAGCATGAAGCAAACAATGCAAGAGGAAATATTTCACAATAGGAAAATGAGATTGCTATATGAATGGAATGATTTACAATGAGAGAGAGACCATTTAAAAAGGCCTCATGGAAGCTTGTAGAACAAGCTGGAAGGAGGTAGAGGACAAAAATGACAACTCAGCACATATCCTCAAAAAGTGGAATATGCTAAAAAAGGAGAAAACTCTCGAGTTGTCAACAACAACCACTACATGCATTAAATACTAAATATGCATTAACCTAATTAAGCTTAAGTAATAGAATAAATAAATAATTATTAATTATTTACTCTAACACCCCCCTTAAGTGCAACTTAGGGGAATGCCTTAAGCTCCTAAAACTAAGATGAAATGCATAATGGGTCCCGACAACGAGGCCATGTTAGGTACCCATGTACAATGCAACCTCTATAAAATGGAGAAAGAGGGAAAACCCTGTGGGAAAAACCCTCCTCCAAAAAAGAGGTAAAAACAACATGCTAAAAAAACATGAAGTGAAGGAAGGAAGGCCTCAACCAATCCCCCCAAGGACAACTTCTGCCAGAAATGTTTCAAGAGACTCTCTCAAAACCATAAGTACAACCAGCCCCCCCATGAGAATAGACACCAAGCCCCCCCCATAATGATGGAGCTCCTGTAGAAATGATCGAACCAATGAAACTCCAATTCGGAAGGAACAAAGGCATGTAACAAGGAAATCCCTGCGTGAGAGGAGCAATTGGAAAGCCTAGCTGATGTCCAGAAGAGAATGTATGAGGAACCAAAATGGGAATTCCCAAGGCAGGTGTGATGACATTGTCATGAATATCCACTGAAGTATCTGCAACAAGTGTACCTAGAGTCTCAATAAATGAAGCTGGAAGATCAAGTAGAGTGGAAGGAGAATCTTGTAGAGAGGAAAAGCCCTCATCTGGTTGTGGTGTGGCAGTCAAAATAGGGATCTCAGGAACAATACAAAGGTTCAAGTGTCCTGACTGCACCACACGATGCTCCTGCGAAAGTGAAGTAGTGTGCTCCAACAATGGAGATGGTGGACCAAAGTGTGAGAAGGTATAGAGATGAGTGGAAGGATCAACTGCCCCTGTAGCAATAAGATCTCCTATAGCACGATCTTGAATGAAGACTGAATCAGTAGTGAACTCAACTATCTTCCCTGATCCACTGTGTGTAATCTGAGAAATTGAGAGAAGGTTGGCAAACAAAGATGGAACATACAATACATCATTGAATATACCATCTTGGATGGGAACTGAACCTTTCCCACAGATTGGTAATGCAGTGTTGTTCCCCATGAGAATGTGAGGAATAGGAGAAGCCTCAAGAGTGGAGAAGATACCTTGAGAAGATGTCATATGGTGAGAAGCACCTGAATCCAGTATCCAAGGAACCTGTGAAGAAGATGCAATGGAAGCCTGTAATGCATGACCCTTTCCAAGATCTGATGTAGATGTGGAAGAGGTGGAAGAAGCCTAAAAAGAAGACCCTTGTAAGGTAGAAGAGGATGGAGAGGAAATAGTGCTCTTCTGAAGGAGAGCATGCAAATCAGCAATCTGTTTCTCATAGCCATCACATCTCTTCTGAAAACAACGTGCCTCATCATGAGATCCTTTCCCACAATAGGAACAGGTAGGAGTTGCGGTCTTCTTTTTCTCCTTCTTGTTAGAAGATGATGAACTAGTAGAAGAGGGATCTGATAGCTGCTTCAACTTCTGTTCCTGTGTAACCTTGGAAAGCAATGCCTGTGACTAAGAACTTGAAAGTGAATCCATTTGAGTAATCTTCGATTGTTCACGGGTTAACCGATTACAAAATATCTCAAATGAAGGCATCCTATGTCTATCACCCAAGGCATCCATAGTGGAGTAGAAAGTGGAAGAGAAGATCTGATACTGTCCCTTTAACTTTGAGAGTACCAAAAAGATACACTCATCATCTGTTTTGTTCTTCCCACATCCTTGCAAAAGTGTACGTAGAGATTTGAACTTCATCAAGAAGTCCTCAATGGTGGGAAAGTGATTAGGTGTCAAAGAAGTCAATTCTGCATCTAGCTAAAGTGCCCGAAACTCATTCACTTGTCCAAACAAAGTCTAAAATCTTAGCCAATAAGCCCGTGGAGTAGTCAAACCATCCAAGTGAAATAACAAGCTGTCTGAAATGTTGAGTGCAATAAGCCCCATGGCTTCATCCATCTTGTTCCTGTGTTGTAGAATCTCAAAAGGTCATTGGAGATTAGGCTGATGCTCATCCAAACAAGACCATAGACCTTTTGACATTAGAAGTCTAGTCATTTGTGCTTTCCATGTGTGGTAGTTGTGTGGTGTGAGACGGGATATAGATGGATCCGCCATTGAGAGAAAGAAGAAGACGGAAGTAGAAGGGTCTTAACTGAAGTAAATTACAGAAAAGAAAGACACCCCCCCACAAACGTACAAAAATATCTCCCAAATACCACAAAAAAACAACTAAGGAAAGCAAAAAAACTGGAAAGGAACTTGGATTTGTTGATGCAGAAAAAACCTCTACTTTGACACCAAAAATGGAAGCTCAAACGAACTCAAAATCATACAAAACTAGCACCAATGTGTCCGTCTCTGAGTCAGCTTTCCGACGCTTCTTTCAGATTGGAAAAAGACCTCCGTATGCTCAAGTTATAGCCAAAAAACCGACTGCTGCTCCAAAAATACACTTGCCGGAAAATTACAGACACTGGCATAAATTTGACGGCCGTATGCCCATCACAAACCAGTCGCCGGCAAAAAAAATCCGATTAGCAGAAAAAGACGTCACTGTCGAGAAAGTGACGTCACTGTTTGGAAAAGACGTCAGCGTCAAAAAAGTGACGTCACCATCGGAAAGTCGCAGACGGCGTCGGAGGAATATCCGCCGGCGGCGGTGGCGCCCGGGAGGAAAACCCAGCGGCGCGATTGTCGTCGGCGGGGCTGATGCTTCCGCGGCGGTGGCGGAGGCTCCGCTGCGGCTGTGGAGAGCGGAGGCGGTGGAGTCCGACCGCGCGGCAGGAGTTTCGGGTGGCGCCGCGGCGGGAGCGCCCGGGAGGAGCGGCCTGTCGGAGGCGCATGGGCGGTGATCGGGTGTCCCCGCGGTGGCGCGTTGGCGCTGCTACGGCAGTGCTCGTTTAAAATTTTTTTTTTTTTAATATATTTGCACTGTCGCGTGTCCGTATGATGGTACGGCCAGACCCTGAGAAAAAAAAATTTGCCTTCCGGAGCTCTGTCTCCAAAAACATAAAGTTTTATATGAATTTTGACTGTAAATGGCCTTCCGGATCCAATGGTGATGTCTGTTTCCGCTGAAAGTGCTCCAAAAATTCACTCTAGCCCTGATTTGAAGAAAAAATGCACAAACAAACTAGGGTTTGTGACTTCAAATCACGGCTTCAAAAATTCTTCAAACAAGAAGCAATAGGGAGGCTCTGATACCATGTAGGAGTTGATGAAATCCAACTCCGCAGTCGCCAAGATCACCTAAATGCAAATAGCTTGCTGAAGAGAAACCGAAAGAGCAAGAGCATGAAGCAAACAATGCAAGAGGAAATATTTCACAATAGAAAAATGAGATTGCTATATGAATGGAATGATTTACAATGAGAGAGAGACCATTTAAAAAGGCCTCATGGAAGCTTGTAGAACAAGCTAGAAGGAGGTAGAGGACAAAAATGACAACTCAGCACATATCCTCAAAAAGTGGAATATGCTAAAAAAGGAGAAAACTCTCGAGTTGTCAACAACAACCACTACATGCATTAAATACTAAATATGCATTAACCTAAGTAAGCTTAAGTAATAGAATAAATAATTAATTATTAATTATTTACTCTAACATTAAATAGGCAATTTTATGCCACTCGAGAAGGTTTCAGACACTCAAACTTAATACCTAGTACTGAAAACCACTAACAATAAATATATTATCTATAAAATACATTTTTGACATTTAATTTGGAAGTTTAGGTTGTCCAAACTTTGAAAGCCCATAACTCTCAATCTGTTGCTTCAATTGATTATTACAACCACTTTTTAGAATCCTAAGCTTCTTATTTATAGGCTCAAATATGTGCAAGTGCCCATCTGTCAAGATTTTTAGCCTCATTCTAGAATGTTTAGGCATTCAATGGTGAGCTTGAATTTTTTATACCAAAATTTAAAACCAAAAATATGTAATAAATCCATGAATACTCATTATATGGCACCAAACCTCAATTAGTGGGTTGATATATCAAAGATGAGTATCCACCTCTAAAATAAGGACACTCTGAGCTCGTATGATTGACTAACTAAGTAGCAAGCCTCCACATGCAACAAATTTTTATTAAGATAACCATTATCCAAACAAATGAAATGAAATCACTACAACATATGGCATCAAATTAGGACAAAAAGTTGTGATGATGGTTTAATTTGGGGTCATTCTCATGTTTTTTTTTTGCAATTATCTCCAATGAAATTGTAATACCAATGGTTGCATCGTAATTGTGATGCCCTCACAAGGATAAAACAATAAAAAGAAACAGGATGTAATCATTTTCCATTTGTCTTGATTTTTGAGAGAGCTATGAGTGAAAGAGGTGGAGAGGCATGAATATTGTCATGGTGCCCTTGTGATTGGTGCATTTGGTTGTTATGCCCTCATGATCTCTGCATTTCATTGTTATACCCTTGCTTTTTTATTTCATTGTCATGGCATGCCCTTGCTTTGCAATTTCATTTTTGTGCCATGTCATTGCTCTATGATTTTAGTGTTGTATTGTACCCTTGTGATCTACATGCCCTAACTCTATGATTTTCTTCAAGAATTTCAAGGGGTGCATATTTTAAAAAACATATTTTCCTTGTAAAAATGTATGATTTTATATCTCCTTGCAAACATGTATCTCTTTATATATTCAGAGAGATATTTTTCAAGGTGTTTGTTACATATATGATCTAGTTGCATACATATTCTAGAATCCAAATAATAAAACAATAAAACTCACTCAACCAATGCTAAGTGACCTACCTCAAGATCCTCCATAATAATAATCTAGACCACAAAAAATGGGCTGAGTTGACAAGAAATTTTACAAAAACATATCATAGCAGATATTTTTGGTGCATTTATTTCCTATGATATATTTGTGCATTTCATTGTTTTTCCCTTGCTCTATGGTTTGGTTTCCATGTCATTGTGATCTCTGTGATTTCATTGTCATGTTGTACCCTTGCTCTACGATTTTTTTGCTATGCCATAGCTCTGCAATTTTCTTCAAGCATATGTAATTGTTGGTTTCTTTTCCTTCTAAACATGTATCTCTTTATATCTCATTTTTATCATGTATATCTAGAGATCATTTTTAAGGTGCTTATTACATATTAGCTACACTACAAAAAAATTTGATCCAACTGTATACATATTCTAGAATCCAAATAGTAAAAAAATTAACCTCACTCAACCCATGCTAAGTGACTTACCTCAAGATCCTCCAAAAAAATAATGGAGACTAGAAAAATGGGCAGAGTTTGCAAAAAAATCTACAAAATCATATAATAGCAGATATTTTTAGAAAGTAATTAGTTATACCTAGTTAAATGGATCTAGTTTCCTATTTGTTGGGTTGATTAAAAATTCATATAGAGTTGTCATTAGATTAGGTATAATAAAATGAACAATTATTTGTTTTGAGCTAGTAGGATCAAATACAGTTGTCCAAGGTGATAAAATTGCATATGCAAGGAATTAAAGAATAATTTGCATATGCAAGGAATTAAAGAATAATTTTAGTAAAGAGTTGATTGTAATGAGTTGAAGAATCAAATTTTTCTTCTATATAAATTCCATAATCACAAGGGTCATTCCCTTGCAAAAGCCTCTAGTACAATGACATTACCTCTAAACCATGCAAAGGATGTTGAAGTGGTTCCCAGCCTCGAAACACTCTTATAAGTATTTGATACTTGGACTGTAAATTCTCAAAGACACTTGCAAGTGATTTCAGTGTCATAGTACCTACCACAACATTTTTTCGGATTCTATCCTATGGGTCCCATGATATCCTCTATGTTGTCTACCTACTATTTTTGCTATGCAGTCTCTTTCTAAAGCCACTCCTTCTCCTTCTCTTTCTAAATCTACTCCTCCTTCACTATGGTTCCTTAAATTTTGATTATCAAACTTGTGAGCATATGCCTCTACCTTATCTAAAATAAACTTCACATTATGTTTGAACTCTAGCCTATGTCTTTGATCATTGATAGGTTTCATTTCAGCATTCAAGTTTTCAAGATTGGTCAATACCCTCACTTCCAAACCTCTCATGTCAAACACTTTCGATACTATTTCAACACCATGTTTCTTCTAAGCTAATAATTCTTCCATTGCATTATCTTGTGAAACATGAATTTTTTTTTAACAATTGTAAACTCTTAGAAAGTGCATTGTTGTTTTCATGTATGTCAAAATAATAAGTAAAATTACCATTAGATCATATAATAATGAATTGATCAACCCAATTAATTAGTAACTACACCACTTCAACTATTGTTTCCAATAAATCATGTACCAACTAAAATGAAAAACAAAAAAAAACTGATCCAAATGTAATTTCATGTATCTATAGTTGTCAAAATCCATAGATGAAATATCATTCATAAAAGTGACAACCCATCCAACTATCCATACCTCCAAACATATACCAATTGAATCTAACATAATCAAAATATCCAATCTATAATTTTCTAATGTAAGCCTTAAGATAAATACATTCCACATATATACCAAGAAGTATTATATTTTTAGGTGACTCTATAACACCTCTAGGATCAAATGAAAGACAAAGAAAACTTCCACAAGAGAATGGAAAGACAACTACATGAAGATGCAAGAATGCTATTATTGATAATCGACTTGATTGACATCCAATGTATTAATTTAAAATGTACATAATAGGCCTCCTTATATAGGAGAGGAAATAAGAGACAATGATAAGGAGAACATAAGTAATCACCCACACAAGCTAGAATCACATGTCCACCAAAGGTGGATCATCCTCCATATTGTAATGAAGTACGTGCATTGATGAAGATGATAATGTGATAATTACACTAAAGGTGGAATGACACAACAACTATTACCACCTAGAGTGGAATTCTCCTAACCATGTGCTTAATTGAGGTGCAAACTCCCAAGTGTCTCAATCACAAACTAGTATGCAATGCATTATCGTGAGTAATCTTAAGTGTAATTAATAAATATTTAATTACACCAACAAGAAGCTTCCACTATAAAATATAATATTAAATCTATAACCAATCCACTAACTACATCTCCAAGAAGTGAATCCATGGAGTATCAAGGACATCCACAACACTTAAACCAATAACATGCAAGAGAAAATCTCAATACAAGTCTCCAAAACTCTCCTAAGCTCTCTAGAAACAACAAAGGAAAGAGATAAAGGAATAACCATGTCATCTCTCACATGATATACATGAGTATAAACTAGAGATCACAATCTATAACCAATCTAAAATCTGATTTAAGTGAAATTGAACATCCCAAGGAGAAATCATGCAATTAATAACATTTATAATTATCTACACACACCTCAAGATGGAAATTGTACAAATAAGATCTCCTCCATATAACACCAACCAAGAGCCAAAAAACACCCAAATAATACCATATAACTAATCATGCATGTAAGCCTCTTATAGGAAGATCAACCTTATAGACCATTCCTAAATCAAGGAATAAACATTCCCAATACAATGAATATGCCTAATATAAAACCATCTCCCAAACTCAACCAAGATAAAAAAAAATTATGCATAAGGAGATATCCAATGCTAATCCATCTTTCAAGTGAACCATCCATAGCTAAATAATGTACCATAGCTCAAAATCCATATCCATGAACGATAAGCATAAACATAATACACCTATGATAAATAATGAGATATATCTCTCAATTAGTAAACTAAAAATTAGACCAAGAGTGGCGAATGAGAATGCTCATAAAGATTCCCAAGTCTCCAAAAAAGACTCATTTAAGAACAATCTCCTCTCAAGTCCATATCAGGTGAATTCCTCTTAGACATCCTACTAAAATTGTCAACCATCATAAAAAATACATCTATAGTCACAACAATAATCATCATCATAGTACTTTCATATGCATTTTCTTGTAGAATATTTTTTTTGGAGCAATTGTAAACTCCTAGAAAGTGCATTGTTGTTTTCATGTATGTATGTATTTATGTATGCATGTATGCAAAGAGATCTTATGGATTGTGTATTATGAATTATAAACAAAAAGAATAGAAGACATGACATTAATCATTCCCCATTTGTTTTGATTGATTATGGAGAGCTCCACATGAAAATAGGGTAGAAAGCTCCAAACAAGGGTGGACAACTTTGAATGTTAGTGGAGACTAGTGGAGATGTAAGATATTGTTGTAATTCCCTTGTGATCTTCATTCCTTGGTCTATGATTTTCTTCAAGGAGAGAAGAGGTACCGATGTAAATGTTCTTTTCTTTTCCTTCTAAACATGTGTCTCTCATTCATATATAATAGCTTTGGTCAGGTTCAAGGATAACTGATTATAATGATTGTATGCATATGTACATATATGTATGTGAATTTCTTTACATGCATTTGCAAACACTTGCATAGTACTTGTGCTAATAAAAATTAATCATTCATGTCTTCAATTCACACAAGAAATTATCCTTGTATTCAATCAAATTTATTCATAACAAATTAAAAATGCAGAAATATATACTTATATATTATATTATGATCTCCATGTGATTGATTAAAGATATTGTGCATAATATCATCTAGGTAATCATCAAATGCTAGTACTCTTGTCTATTTTATATTTATGTTACTTCATACTTGTTTCATTGAACATTTTGTTTAACATACTTAGTAATACTAGAATTATATAGCTATAACTAGTACTCTTGTTTATTTTATTTAATCATATAGACTTAAGAATATTATTTTCCTTAAAATTAGATTGTATATATTTTATCACTAGAACACAAATATAGATCTCCGATAGTTATCTTTTTAAATTTCAAGATCTTCATATTTAATAGGAAGAGTTTGCACTACTGGATAGTGGAATAGCCACAGTGAGGAGCCACATAGCTCATGGCTATTTCTAGGAAATTATAAATTTTTATTCTATATTTGTCCTTCATAAATAATGTAGGTGAATGTTCTTTTGATTTTCAATATATTTAATAATTTTTCACTTTTCATTTGAGGAAATTTTCTACTATGAGATAGAGACATCTATCATAAGGATGGACATGCCAGTTTTGATCATCCTGCTTTCAAAGTTGATTCCCTTATCAAATTAATGAAACTACTTGCAACAAATTGCTCGATTAGCCATTCGCACAACCATATTCCTTCTACCCCACCATCTAATCCTATGTAAGTCTTGTTGAGTTGCCATTATGCATGATGCTAAACAGTAGAAATTATTGCAAATTCCTCTCTTGAAAAGTTGATCTTTTGAATAACCCCAAGGTTTCGTATTTGTCTTACAACATACCAAAATTTTCTTAGTTGAAGATAAATGTGATTTTTCACAAGGAGGCATTTTTTGGTTCGTTTTTGTTTTATCTTAGATAAAATAAAGAATATGCATGTTGTTTCAAAATAACACACCAAAGAACTATGTTTTTGTATTTTCTATTTTTAAATGAATGTAATCTAATAATGAAACTAATATGAATTCCTATTCTAAAAAAGGGGTTAGCAAAGAAAATAACAAAAAATTAAGCAAATAAAATGAAATTGAAATCCTAACGGACATAAGCTATAGAAAACAACATGTCTATGAGTTAAGCTTTCAAAGAAAATGAAAGTAACCAATAAAAATAGGAGCAATGCTTCCTAGTTTCCATTGATGCAATTATTGGTGAGAAACTTCAATGATCATATGATATTTCACCTTTCATCAAATCCCAAGGCCACAGAAAGTGCACTCATGCGAGATGAAAATTTATGCAAGCACAATTCACTGATCTCTTCTCAAGCTAGATACATCAGCAGAATTTGTAAAATTATAGCAAACACTAGAATTAATAGACCACACAACCAAAAACAATGCAATAAACCTTTGGCTCAATCACAATCTCATGAACAAAATTCACAAAATAATGACACATTCAGGCAAGAATCACTACACTCCAAATGCGAGTGCTAAAAGCATAATTTTATTGCATAATAATGGCGGCCTTGATTATATATTACAATCCAATATTTATAAGAAATCATCTCCTCAATTTTTGTTGAGAGTAAGAGATATTCTTCATGCAATAAAATTCTTTTAATCAATAAAACAAACTAATTATATACAAACTAACAATCTAAGTGGTGCTTAGTAGGACTGCATCCATTTTAAATTCATTAATTGGATGCACGAGCCTTTACATGTCAAAAAAAAAAAGAAATTATGAGAGAAGAAAGAGGAGGAAGCCTTTAGTCGAAGTAAAAGTATCTTGAAGTGCCAAAATTGGATGCTAGTCCTTTACTAGGCATTTGTTGAAGTTAAATTGCTGTCAGAATGCATTTTCGATGCATGGAAAGCTCTATTTTTGGAACTGGCAATTAACTATCAGTGCACCTCTAGAATTGTAGACCTACACACCTATGGACCTACACACATGTAGAGCTATGGAGCTATGGACCTTGATAGGGTAAAAAATCTCAAAATTTTACTAAGTGTCAAAATTAAAATTTTGGCATCTGGGTTTTGTTCTTCTTCATCCCAAAGCTATGTTTGGATGTTTGCCCTTGAATTTCTATATCATCTTAGTAATTTTATCTACATATGGTAAATCTAAAGGCGCATATTTTTTTTGACCTTCTGTCTATAATTGTTTACCTCAATTTAGGTATCAGCAAAACCCCCAAGGTTGGTATCCAATTCTAACAAGGCTTCTTCTTTTGTAAAGGCTTGCCAAATATCTTCATCACTAGATGCTTCCTCCAAAGTCTTCTTAAAATTTACTACTAATACCTCATTTGGAAATAACATTTCTCATTCCTCATCTTATAAAATATCCAAGCATGCATCACTATATAGTTTCTCTACTTCCAAAATTCGCTCTTCGGCTTGGTCCTAGAGCTGATGGATCTCCTCATGTAATGTTTCCATTACTTTATTGCTATCTGCTATTTTCTCTATCCAGTCATAAATCATATCTAGCTCTTCTCCCATGTATACATCAACCAAAATATGATACCTTTTCTCCTTTATGGCTTGTAGAGTTTGCAAATCCTTACTCCAAGCTCGTACTTCATCCATAATACTGAAGTCTTGCTTCAAAATTGCTACAAATTTATTCACATTCTCTTGTATAGCATGTAGTACCTTCAAATTTCCCATAATAATCAAAACACCTTTCTCATCAAGATTTTCCTACCACTATTGAGAGGCTTTCAAAAATGAGTCTAACTATACACCTACCCCTTCTCTGAGCATGGTATTTAAAGTTTTCTTGGGGCACTCAGAATCTAGAGGACCAACTACTTTGGTTAGATATCCCTTTAGGATCTTGACCTACCTTCAAAGTGTTTGGAGTTTTGCCTCATCCTGCTCCATGTTCTTGATGACTTCTTTGAATCCTATGGTCATCATTAATTAGGTTGAATCCTATGTAGGCCTTCCCAACATAACCTCCTTTAATTCGTAGTCTTGGGGACCAAGGCTTTGAACATCTAGGTCTTTGAGAGGAATAGCCCGTTGTGCAAACAATTCCTAGTTTTGTGTGCTAGTGGAAAATGCCAATGGCATTGCCTCATGTAATAGGGACTCAGGTTTATTCAAAATCTCTACAATGTCAAAAATTTATTCCTATGAAGCATGGAATTGAGGTTTAGTACTTCTCATTGTTTCTTTCCTGATCCATCTTGGGATGTTCTCAGCTAATGATATGGCTCTCAAGGACAAAGGGGTATGTTATATTACCTCTTTTCCCTTATCACTCATGCTCAGAGTTATCTCCTATCATGAGGGCTCTACTCCTATAGCCTTAGTCTCAGTAGACCTTGCAACTTGCACCTTAGTGTCTTAGGAAGGTGGTTGAGTATATTGCACCATTTTTCCCTCCTTCAAAACTTCATCGATTACCATTTGTTCCATTCCCTCCTCTTGGGATGGTTCCTTCTAAACCTACTCTTCTTTCAATCTCTGAGGTGGAGGAGTCACTGAGCTCTTATCTACCATTGTGACTTATGGTGGAGATGGGGGAGTAAGATTAGGACCCTATGAATCTAGCAATATCTGCATCTAGTCTTCTTGTTGACGTTCACTTGTAGGGGTGTCCCTGATCTTATCCCCAATTAAATTTATACCCATGGGCATAAAATTAAAATTTGACATTGTAAAAATGTCATCACCCTCTTCACTTTGATCATCCACCTACTATTGTACTTCATCTTCTGAAGAAGAGAGTTCTAAAGGTTTTACCTGGGTGGATGGCAAGGTAACTATTGATGCTCAAAATTGTGTTCTCATTTTGAGCATCTACTTGAAATTTTGAGTCAAATCAAGCCCATAAGCTCTCATAAATGCATATGTACCTGACTATACCTTTGAGGCTCATGAGGAGTTTAATGTTTCTAACACCCTCCATTCATCTTGTCTAAGCATTCCATGAAGTGAAATTGAGATTCTGAGCTATTTCGTGAAGTCTTATTTTGACTGCTTGTTAATTTTGCATTTTACACTTAGTGTCAAACAATGACAGGAGGTTGTGTTTACATCTGAATATCTCGGACCCAAAAGTGTTTCATGAACCACCGCTTTGAGAATGTTTAGTATCCATATATAAGAACCTATGTTTCATATTTTGATTTATTTTGAATATGTTTGACTAGGTTTTGAATCCCTCAAAGTTGGCCGATTACTATTTTTATGCTTTTGCAATTAATTTTGAATTTTGGGAAGCCCTGTTTGATAAGTTATAATTTTGACCTAGTCGATCCAAATGTTGAAATTCTTGTTGTGTTGCACTCTAGACATAAGAGACTTGTTATGTTTCAGGTTTTAGCTTATGATGAATCTGTTTGATTAGTTTACAAGTGCAATTCCAAATGGAATTTCTAAAGTTTTACTGGTGTCAACATTTACAGATTGATTGATACCCCTGTTAGTAATGATTATATCTCTTGATCTATGATAGGTCAAATCAAATGGATTTTACCCCTATATTTTCCTCTAAAAATCCTTTAAGTGTGCCAAGTTTCAAGTCTTCACAAATCCATTTGCATGCTTTTCTAGGTCCTTTCCATTTGCAAAAAAATGTTTTTTTATTAGTGTTTCTAGTTTACAATTCCAAGTAGCACACTTTGATTGCTCGCCATTTGTGTCTATTTATTTTTCATGAGCCCAAATTTCAGATCTATAATGTCCTCTTGATAGAGAACCAACGTCACATTTTTTGTTCTCCCAAGTGTGAATTTTCCTTTTTTCAAAGCCAATTCCAAGTGTGATTTGTTGTTTTCTAACACGTTTTCTTGCAAGCAGTTCTAAGAGGTCAACTTTGACACTGAATATCTTTTGACCCCAAATTCATCATGAAATGAGATTTGACAGGGTACAAGAATGCAAAACAAGAATCAGTGGGTCAAATTCCAGAGCTTGGTCAGAGGTTTAGGTCAATTTTTAAGGCTAGTCAACAAACCTCTTGACATGAAATTCACAGTTTGCATATCTATGGTAAAATGAGTTTCAATTGACATTGTAGTGGTCCAATTTTTTTCAAATTAGTATCAAGAGTCAATGAGCTAGCTATAGAATTCAGTTTCTTGGAAACTAATTTTTTTTAGCTGGACCCACTTCTGGCTCCAACTAATCTTATCATAATGATACAATGTAAGGGGAAATGGTGATCAAGATGAAATTGGAGATTGTTTTGGCATTTTAACAAATTCATTTATGTTCATTATTGAAGAGACAGAACTTATGAAAGTGAGAATTTGTTACATGTTCCTAGAAAAATGCCACATTAGTAGTGAAGGCTGAAAATGAACACTAAAAAGCTATTAATGGGCAATCCTTTCCATTAGATCAAGAAAATCATGCCAATAAGAAATCAATACTAGAGGGTGCAGGGTCTAACATTCTAAAAATTGATATCACCACTTCCTATAATGCAAAAGTTCACCTACAAGTCACATTAGCTAAAAAATTAGTTCAAGACCAATAGAGAAAAAACCATTCTCTAATGCAGGGACCAAAAAAACTAAATGCTAACTTAATTAGAATCAAATCCTCTCAAGATTGCATGATCAGTGATCAAGGCATCACTTTTGACAAACACCAACTTTGATTTTGAATGTTCTAGTAGAGATCTTGACAATGAAGCAAAATATCAAGATTCTAATTGTAGCGGGCAACTTGGTGAGGGAGCCAGACCTTAGAATACTGTACATTTTCATAGGGGTCTTGATTGCAAATTAAACCTTTTATATTCTAGAATTGGTAATGGAGATCTTGGTGTGGCAGTAAAACATTAGAATCTAACTACTGGTTCTCACCCAGTTTGCAAGTCAAGTAATGTGAATGGATTAGGTGCCAAAACTATTGATACAAGAAAGAATGAGCTAAGTAGTTTCTATTCGGGTGCAAGTATACATGTAGAAGAGATGGATGTTGATGAAGCAACATTAGAACGATCAGTGATGCATCCTAGTATTGAGTATCAAGGGATTGGCATGAATGCTATTGTAGAGTTTGGTTCAAGGTTTAGGTAGCTTACAGTTGTGAGAAAGGGGAAAATAGAATTATCCCACATTTGTGAGGATAGAGGAGTTTTAAAAGTTTAAATAAAACATAAAACTTAGATTACAATGAATTTGAATCAGGGGCTTTTGGAACCTACGAAGTGCAAGTTGGGGCCCATGGCTGACGAAATGGATGCAGTCAAAGGAATACTTTTAAATAAAAATGCATGTCAACTAAGATGATGTTAATAGATGTAATTCAGTGGAAAATTTGAAAATCCAACTAGTTGCTATCTTGCTAGCCAAAAAATCTAAGGTTTTTCAGCTAGCAACATAGCGAATCATAGGAAAACTCAAGAATTGGGCAAAAGTAAAATATAGTGTGGGTCCTACCTAGATATGTTTGCATATGGAGCAAAAAATTGGGTAGCACCAAGTGGTAGCTAGTTGGATGGCTTAGCAATGATGTGGTGATCAGATTTTTGAAGTGCAATAGATCATGCCACATGGTAGATCTGACAATTCTCACTATGTCACTAAGGGAAAGTTGCATGCCAGTTAATATAGCGACATAGTGAGTATGATGTGGCATCGAAGTGGCTTGCTGACATGGTGGCCAACAGGATAGATAATGTGGTGAAATGTGGCACCCATTTGTATAGGCCTAAAACAATCATGAGATGACACGTGGCAATGGTGGTCAAACGATGTTTGACCTAGAATGAAACCTATGTGGAAAATTTCAAAAGTTTTTAAAAAACTAAATTTTTAAGATTTTTCCTCTAAAATCACATACAGATCAACATTTTAAATAATGTTTGATTTATTCATATAGTTTGAACCATTATAAAAGGGTAAATTTTTGCAAAATAATTTTCCAAGCCATGGAATGGGAGCTTGATCTTCAGAAGGCCATAACTAGAGCAATTTTAAACCAAAATGGGCACTCCAATATAGCACTAGAACTAGAAGGAGATGGACTTTTGGAATATGAGGTTAGATTTTGCATAGGTCTTCACAAGTTCATCTTATAAGCCATTTTTTTAATTGCCAGGGCCTTCTCAGTGAAATGAGCATATTTGATCATTGAGCATCAAAGTTGGTTACAAGGCAGATTTGAAGACCTTTTGAAGTCTGAATATGGAGAAAACAATCTTGAAAAGGTTACATTGGATTCTTGAAATCACTTTTCAACTAAATTTACTTTGACATTAGAAATCAATTATGATGGTGAATCAAATATCTGAGATTCTTTATGCCTTTAAGAGCCAAAATCATGGAGATTTGATAAGCAGTTACAGAGAGAAGGTAGAGAGAGGTTTTTTCATCTTCTTGGGAAGGAATTCTAAAGGTACACATGTTAATTACAGATTCAAACTGAGATTTTTTTCCCTTCTATTTATGCTTTCTTCTTATCTTTTGTAAAGGTTGGAAAATTGGAAAGTTTCTCTAGTATGAAGATAGTTATTAGAACAGGCCCTAGAATTGATGAATTCTAAATGGAAGACCTAGGATGTGCTGGTTCTAGACCATGAAGCTTTGCTTTGGCTATGATACCCCCTTCCCATCCCATTAGCTTCTCATTCTCACCATTTTCTCTCTTGTATGACCACATTTGTTCATTGAATAGTCTGGTTTATTAGGTTCTTTGTGAATTAATGTCATGCATTTTTATGTATTATTTCAATGAAATCAATACAAGGAACAACAAGTGTTTAGTTTTAGTTTAAATCTTGTCTCCTTTCTTGGTTGAGCTATGATGGTTTATGGTCTTTGATAGAGAGCCTAAATAATAGTTGCAGTCCCTTAAGGTTGTATGTTACTTCATTGTTGCTTGTAATTCAAGGAATTATGTAAATGCTTTAGAGATTTAATAGGGTTGTAGGTTTATTGAGGAGCATCAGGTAAGAATAAGATTTAAATTGAACATTGATATCCAATTTAGAAGGTAAATGGATAGATCTAGAGTCTTGGCATGAGAATTGTGTTCTATATATCCAAAGTGCATGAGGGAGATTCATGAATTGCCCAATGGATGAGGCACTGATTTGTTATAGGATCATAAGTTTTTTGTTCATACCTAGTTTTCACCCACTTTCCCCACCCACCTAAAACCAAATCAAAATCAAATCATCTTTACAATTTTATGTTGAAGAGCTAGAACCGTTTAATCCTCACTCAACTTATGAGATTCGTAGATTTGCATTTAGCTACTATAGATCTATGTCATTTCATGAGTTATTAGGCGATATAATGGGTTTGCATCTATAGTAGATAGATTCAAGTATATGTTTTGCACTGGTATCATACATCAAAATCTTAAGGTTAACTTGCCTAGGTCTTGCAAAGCCTGAAGTGAAAAAGGGTCATGTCTTATAGTTGGCTTGGTGTTTGAAATGATGTGTTGAAGATGGGATTTAGCTACCTCTAGATGTGTCATATTCTCATTCGAGTAATTTTAAACTCTCCAAAATTTTTGAACACCAACAAAATGGCAACTCAAAGAGGGAGCCTATGAAAGAATTCATTGATAAGGAGCTGGAAATCTCTAATGCATTGTGCATATTCAGTTTTGTATGCAAGGTTTCATGCACCCTAGTAAGTTTTATCCCTTTATAGTAGTATGTTGTGAGACTTGGATTTAAATTATGTTTTATGAAATCCATAAGTTTGTATTCAATCAGTTTGGTCTCTACAAGTGCTATTATAAAGTTTTACAGTCAAAGGATTGATCATCATCTTGTTCTCTTTCCAAAGTGTTTAAGGATGTGCAAGTTTATTTCATACTAAAAGTCTAGTTTAGAATTTGATCAATAATAATTTGTGTTTTAAAATATTTTCTCACAATTGTGAGTGGCGACTCTATCTCTACAACTAGTGGCATTTAATTGTACGTGTATTATGTTGAGGGCTTTCAACACATTGTTGGGCAGGTTTGAATTTATTGTTGAAATTCTTGTTTGAAAAGAGAAGTGTAGTTTGGATCTGATGATGTTGAGAGAGTCATATTTCATCTCTATATAGAGGTTTCAAATCCAACATAAATCTGAAGAGGGTTTTTCTATCTATTGTTGCTTCAAATTAGTTTGTAGTTCTATTCAAATCTAATGCAATTCATGTCTCACTTAATGTGAGTGGTGACTCAAAATTAATCTTTGTACTAGTCTAGTTCTATGCATGAATTGTGATTAGTTGTTGTAGGAGAAGAGCCAATTCAAAGAGGTTGAAACATCTTAAATAGTTGCAAGATTTGTGGTGTGTTGATTCAAAAGGTTCAATAAGGATTTGATAAAAGTTTGGGTCTACTGTTGTAAAAGGTAGATAGAGAATTTTCAGCCATCTGGATCTTGAGGTATTCTCATTTTCATGTATTTTTCTTTTCATGAAAATTGATTGTGAGAAGTGTTCGCCATCAAGTAAATTTTAGCACTAAGAGGAGGAGAATAGTGTAATAGGTTTCATACACTTCATTGGATTGAGTTTCAGTTGTGTTTTAAAAATTGTGAAGTGTATTTCAAAAGTGATTCATGGGTAGAAGGGTATAGATCGATTGAAAAATTCAAATCAATGTTAGGAATAAGGTGTCTCAACCTTGGATTATTCCTATTCTTATTATTTATTTTGTAAAATGTATTTCTTGAAAATAATGTTGATGTGTCAGCATCTTGAATTGTGTATAAGGAGATCATCACTAAAACAATTATGACAGATTCCTATGACACATAAGAGCTATGTTAGGAAGATTCAATGACAGGTGAAGGCATGTGGCAACTGATAAATTTGAATACTGTAAACTCTACCCCAATAGTGGAGTTCAGCAAAATAAAATTTGGGGTTCCTATTTTCTCAAAGAATGGTAAAACCCTAATATGGTTACCTTTGGGAGTAGCCCTAAAGTGAAGCACATGTTATAAATTTTTTAGGGTTGTGAAGAGAAGCGATGTGAGAAAGTGTATTATTAGTACTGTGAGTTGCTATTGGAGTCTTATGTTGTCATTGTTGAACTTGCATTGCAAGTGTATTGTAACCTTGTGTTGAAGATAATACATTGTGCAGGTTCTGGAGGGGTGGGGTTGTTTTACCGAAAGGTTTTTCCCCACCGAAAAAATATTTGTGTTATATGTTTCTTTCTCTATCTATTTTATTTATGCTTGGTTGGCTGAAATATTGTTGTTTACATGATATTGAATCTATAAGTGTAAAATATTTTAATAGGATTTGCACCATACTTCTCTTAAGAGATTTGTGTAGGAAGCTGTTTCTGCATCTGAGTTTCCTTACAATCAAAATTATGTGTGAATGAGTTTCATGTTTTTTAAGGATGTCAAGTTTCATTTCACCTAGTATGCAACCTGTTAGTGAAATTCCTAGATCTATTTCTACCAAGAGATATATGCCATTATGTTTCAATTGCATTTATGATTTCCAAAATGTCATTCCTAATGATATTAGAAAAAGTTTGCCTAAGTTTAATGGGAACCATATCGTTTCAGCTAGTCATCATGTTGAGTTTTTTATTGATTTGATGGGTGACTATGAGATTGCTCATGAAGACATTCACATGAAACTATTTGTTCAAACCTTAGAAGGTGATTCTAGAGACTCATTTTCTTTTTTACCAACATGTTCTTTTTCATCTTGGAGTGATTTGTATTATGCCTTCATGGAGAATTTTGGAGAATGGGTAAGCACATCTAATTCTTATGATAAGTTTTTCAAAATCCACATTGAGAGTGATGAACTTGTGCCTCAATTCAATATCAGATTTGCAAGATTTTTGAATGATATCCCTGAGATTTACACACCCAATGATCAAATGTGTTTAGTTGTTTACTTTGGTGCATTTGATAAGAAAATGAATTTTCTACTAAGGGATAAAGAACCACAAACATTATATCAAGATTTTGTGACCGTTAGAGATATTAAAAATAATTTGAAGTATGGACTGATGAGAGGTCATTTTTCTATGAATGATTGCCAGTATAATGTGTTTGAAAGGAAGGATGAGTGTCCTATAGATGTTTTAGTTTTAGATCAGAATGTCAACACCCCTACTATATTTTTTAATCAGATTGAGAATTTAAATCAGAGTATGTGTATAAGGAAGACTAGTTTGGTTACAAATGAAGTTGTACATTCTTTTGATGCTATAGTAGTAGGAAATATTTCAGACTTTGATCAAGTTCAGCATTATGGTGACTTTATAAATCAAGATTTAGTTATAGCAGTAAGTTTTTATCATGATAATTACATGTATGATGATGTAACTAACATTTCAAAGTTTGAAGCTGTTGCACCTAGATCTCAGTCTTGGGCAATAGAGGAGGCTAAAAGTTATCTCTCTAATCATGAACTTGATGTTTCTGATCTGACATGTCATGGAGAGATAACACAGGATGAAGAATGTAAGTCACTTTTATCTCAGTCACAGTTAGAAGAACAGAGTTCATATATTTCTAATGTTTTAGCAGTGGATTGTAATGTGGACTTTTTTTATCAGCAAGATAGGCAAGAAATGAACTATCTCATTGAGAGATTGCACTATGTTGAGAATGAATTAAAGGTTGAATTGGAAAGACATGCATCTCAATATGGGTATGAAGCAGCTGAAAGTTATCTTCCAAATGATAAAGGTGAAGTTACTGATCTAACATATTGTGAAGAAGCCTCATGTGAAGATAACAATGATAGTTGTTGCTTGAGTCAAGAAGAGGAAATTGTTAGCACATGCTTGTCTTCACACAGGTCTGATATTGATTGGGAAGAAGAAAGTAATAATGGAAGTGAGTGCTCTATTGCAAATGAAGGTATGAGTACTATTTCTAAATCTGAAAATGAAATTCCAGTTCAGAGTTATGTAAGTCAGCTTGAGGTTGAAGGTTCTGAGGAAGACTTCTCTACACTATATGATGATAAAATGATTATTTATAAAGATGAATTGATTAGTTGTGTAGACAAATGTCTTGAAAATGAGTGTAGTAATCAGCAATACATGAATGATTCTGAGGTTTATGCATCAACACCCATTGGTAAGATAAATAATGATAGGATTGCAAGACATTTGAATCACCTACATGAAGATAATGAAAGTAACTTTGATTTGTATTCTACATGCTTCTTTGATGGAGTAGAAAGTGACTCTACATGTAGTTCTGCTTTTTCTTCACTTACTTAGAGTCTCCATGAGGACAAGATGGGTAATGATTTTAAAGTATATAATAATGCTTTATATGATGAAGATTGTGATGACAATTAGCCCATATTTTGTCAAAATGTTCGAAGAAGATCACTACATTGAGTTATCACCGCATTGCTTGAAGAAGACATGGAATTTCAAAATTTAGTTGAGAATAAGTTTAATAATGATACCTTGTCTTACTACTGTAAGAGGTCAGGTTGTTCTTTTTCTAGATGTGATATTGAAAATGATTATTATGTTGCATCTCATGATATAGATAATAAGGTGTTTGATGAGGTTGTAATTGAATATTAGCACGTACCTTGTATTGAATTTTGTAACGAACATTCTAATGAGATGACTAATTCATTTTCTAATTTCAAAGGACCATTTGAAGATTCTGGATTAGTTATAGACTATAACATTGATGATATATGTGAGTATAAATCTGATTGCTCCTCCAAGTACCATCCAATTATACACAAGGAAACACAATTTAAAGGTACAAGTGATCCTTTTGCCCATGTTGAATATGATGCCTTCATATTCAAAGTTGATAGAATGCATGAGTCATTAAATGAAGAAGAGCTTTAGTTTCAGTCTGATATTTTTAAGCATGGTGATTCAAACTTTCATAGTGAGAAAGTTGTAGGAGGTGAGGCTAGTTTCTTTATGCATTATGAAAGTGAAGGTGTTGATTTTTTTTTTCCAAGTGATTCTTTTCATGATGATAATATGACTCGTGAAACTGATAGGGGAAGTAATTTTAGTTTACCTCATGAAATTTTAGATCAGAATCATGTTTATGATAGAGGTAAAGAATTTTGTTGAAGTTTGGTGGCTCGAGGTCATCGCTTGTACATAGTAGCGTAGTCGTTTCCTATTTTCAATAAAGTTGTTCAAGAGAGTTTTTGAAGTTTTGGGAATGGTCTGATTCTCCTAGAGATCTAAAATCTTGCCATGCCAACAAGGGACATGCATCCCTAGATAGAGCCATTATTGGTGTTGAAAATTATGTTCTCATTTTGAGCATCTATTTGAAATTTTGATTCAAATCAAGCCCATAAGTTCTCATAAATGCATATGTACTCGGCTGTACCTTTGAGTCTGATGAGGTGTTTAATGTGTCTAACACCCTCCATTTAGCTTGTCTAAGAATTCCATGAAGTTAAATTGAGATTTTGAACTATTTCGTGAAGTCTTGTTTTGAGTGCTTGTCAATTCTTCATTTTACCCTGTGTTAAATAGTGACAGGAGGCTATGTTTACATCTGAATATCTCGCACCTAGAAATGTTTCATGACTTACTGCTTTGAGAATGTCTAGCATCCATACCTAAGAACCTATGTTTCTTATTTTGATTTATTTTGAATCTATTTGACTAGGTTTTGAATCCATCAAAGTTGGCTAGTTACTATTTTTATGCTTTTTCAATTAATTCTGAATTCTGGGAAGCCCTATTTGATAAGTTATAATTTTGACCCAAATGACCCGAATATTGAAATTCCTATTACGTTGCATTTTAGATATTAGAGAGTTGTTATGTCTCAAGTTTAATCTTATGACAAAACCATTTGATCAGTTTTCAAGCATGATTCCAAATGGAATTTCTAAAGTTTTGCTGGTGTCAACATTTGTAGATTGATTGATACCCTTGTTCATAATGATTATATCTCCTGATCTATGATAGGCTAAGTCAAATGGATTCTGCCCCTGTTTGTCCTATAAAAATACTTTATGTGTGCCAAGTTTCAAGTCTTGACAAATCCATTTGCACACTTTTCTAGGTCCTTTCCATTTGCAAAAACTATTTTTTGTTAGTGTTTCTAGTTTACAATTCCAAGTAGCACACTTTGATCACTCACCATTTGTGCCCAGTTATTCATCATGAGCCCCAATATTAGATCCATAATGTCCTCATGATAGAGAACCAGTGTCCTAATTTTTTTTCTCCCAAGTGTCAATTTTCCCTATTTTCAAAGCCAATTCTGAACATGATTTGTTGTTTTGTAACATGTTTTCTTGTAGGCAGTTCTAAGAGGTCAACTTTGAATGCAAATATCTTTTGACATTGAATTTTTCATGAGATGAGATTCGGCAAGGTGCAAAAATGTAGAACAAAGAATCAGTGGGTCAAATTCTAGAGCCTAGTCAGAGGTTTGGATTAGTTTTTAAGGCCAGTCAACAAACCTCCTGACATGAAATTTAGAGTTTGCAGATCTATAGTAAAATGAGTTTCAACTAACATAGTAGTGGTCAAATTTGTTTCAAATCAGTATCAGGTAGTCAATGAGCTAGCTATATAATTTAGTTTCCTAGAAACAATTTTTTCTTAGCCAAACCCACTTCTAGTTTCCACTAATCTTATCAAAATTATAGGGCTTTAGGGGAAATGGTGATCAAGATGAAATTGGAGATTTTTTTGGCATTTTAACAAATCCATTCATGTTCATTGTTGAAGAGACAAAACTTATGAAAGTGAGAATTTTTTACACATTCCTGAAAAAGTGCCACATTAGCAGCAAAGGATGAAAATGAATGCTACAAAGCTATTAATGGGAAATCCTTTCTGTCAAATAAAGAAAACCATATCAATAAGAAATCAATACTGGAAGGTGTAGGGTTTGACAACCTGAAAATTGATATCACCACTTCATGCAATGCAAAAGTTCACCTACAAGTCACTTTGGCTAAAAATTCAGTTCAGGAGCAACAGAACAAAAACCATTCTCTAGTGTAGGGACTAAAAAACCTAAATGTTGACTTAATTATAATTGAAATCTCTCAAGCTTGCATCATCAATGATGAGGGCATCGATTTTGACAAACAGCAATTTTGATTTTGAATGTTCTAGTAGAGATCTTAGTAGTAAAGCAAAATATCAAGATTTTGATTGTAGTCGGCAACTTGGTGAGGGAACCAAACCTCATAATACCATAGGTTTTTTTAGGGGTCTTGATTGCAAATTGAACCTTATAGATTCTAGAATTGCTAACGGGGATCTTGGTGTGGCAGTAAAACATCAGAGTCTAACTACTGGTTCTCACCTAGTTTGCAAGTCAAGTAATGTGAATGGATTAGGTGCCAAAACTATTGATACAACAAGAATAAGCTAAGTAGTGTCTATTCAGGTGCAAGTATACATGTAGAAGAGATGGATGTTGATGAAGCAACATTATAACAATTAGTGATGATCCTAGTATTGAGCATCAAGGGATTAGCGTGAATGCTATTGTAGAGTCTAGTTCAAGGCCCAGGTAGCTTTCTTTTGTGAGATGGGGGTAAATAGAATTATCCCACATTTGTGAGGATAAAGGAGTTTTAAAAGTTTAAATAAAACATAAAACTTAGATTACAATGAATTGGAATCAAGGGCTTTTGGAAGCTATAGACTACAAGGTGCGGCCCATGGTTGGCAAAGTGGATGTAGTCAAAAGAAAACTTTTAAATAAAAATGCATGTCAACTAAGATGATATCAGCAGATGCAGGTCACTGGAAAGTTTGAAAATTTGTCTAGTCTCTATCTCACTAGCCATAAAATCTTAGGTTTTTCAGCTAGCGACATAGCGAATCATCAAAAAACTCAGGAATCTGATGAAAGTCAAATATAGCATGGATCCTGCTTGGATACATCTAGATATGGAGCACGGAATAGGGAAACACCAAGTGGGAATTAGCTAGATGGCTCAGAGATGATGTGGCAATCAAATTTTTGAAGTGCACCAAATCATGCCATGTGGCAGATCTAACGATTCTCGCTATGTCACTAAGGTGAAGTTGCATGATAGTTAATATAGTGACATAGTGAGTATGATGTGGCATCTAGGTGGCTTACTGACATGGCAACGAATAGGATAGATAATGTGGTGAAATGTGGTGCCCAATTTTACAGGCCTGAACTAGTCATAAGATGACACGTAGCAATGGTGGTCAAACTATGTTTGACACAGAATGAAACCTATGAGGAAAATTTCAAAAGTAAAAAAAAAACTAATTTTTAAAGATTTTTCCTCTAAAATCACATATAGATCAACATTTTAAATAATGTTTGATTTATTCATATAGTTTGAACCATTGTAAAAGGGTAAATTCTTACAAAATAATTTGCCAAGCCACAAAATGGGAGCTTGATCCTCAGAAGGCCATAACTAGAGCAATTTTTAACCAAAATGGGCACTCCAATATACCACCAGAATTGGAACGAGAAAAACTTTCCAAATATGAGGTTAGATTGTGCACAGGTCTTCACGAGTTTGTGTTATAAGCCATTTTTTTAATTCACAGGACCTTCTTAGTGAAATAAGCATATTTGATCATTGAGCATTAGAGTTGGTTATGGGGTAGATTTGAAAACCTTTTGAAGCCTAAATATGGAGAAAACAATCTAGAAAAGGTTACATTGGCTTCTCAAAATCACTTTTCAACTAAATTTACTTTGACATCAAAAATCAATTATGATGGTGAATCAAATATCTGAGATTCTTTATGCCTTTGAGAGCCAGAATCATGGGGATTTGATAAGCAGTTACAGAGACAAGGTAAAGAGAGGCTTTTTCATCTTCTTGGGAAGGAATTCTGAGGGTACACATGTCAATTGTAGATTCAATCCGAGATTTATTTCCTTTCTATTTATGCTTTCTTCTTCTCTTTTATAAATGTTAGAAAATTGGAAAGTTTCTCTGGTATGAAGATAGTAGAACAGGCCCTGGAATTGATGAATTCTGAATGAAAGACTTGGGATGTGCTAGTTCTAGACCATGAAGCTTTTTTTTGGCTGTGATACCCCCTTGCCATCCCATTAGCTTCTCATTCCCACCATTTTCTTTCTTGTATGACAACATTTTTTCATTGAATAGTCTAGTTAATTAGGTTCTTTGTGAGTTAATGTCATGCATTTTTATGTATTATTTCAATGAAATCAATACAAGGAACAACAAGTGTTTAGTTTTAGTTTAAATCTTGTCTCCTTTCTCGGTTGAGCTATGATGTTTTATGGTCTTTGACAGAGAGCCTAGATCATAGTTGCAGTCCCGTAAGGCTGTATGTTGCTTCACTATTGCTTGTAATTCAATGAATTGTGTAAATGCTTCAGAGATTCAATAGGGTTGCAACTTTATTGAGGAGGATATCAGGTAGGAATGAGATTTATATTGAACATTGATATCTTTAATTTACAAGGTTAATTGATAGATCTAGAGTCTTGGCATGAGGATTGTGTTCTAGATATCCAAAGTGCATGAGGGAGATTCATGAATTGTCCAATGGATGAGGCACTGATCTGTTATAGGGTCATAAGTTTTTTTTTCATACCTGGTTTTCACCCACTTTCGCCACCCACATAAAATCAAATCAAATTCAAATCATCTTTAAAATTTTATGTTGAAGAGCTAGAATAGTTTAATCCTCACTCCGCTTATGAGATTCATATATTTACATTTAGCTATTATAGATCTATGTCATTTCATGAGTTATTAGGAGATATAAGTGGTTTGCATCTACAGTAAATAGATTCAAGTATATGTTTTTCATTGGTACCATACATAAAAATCTTAAGGTTAACCCACCTAGGTCTTGAAGAGCCTAAAGTGAAGAAGGGTCATGCTTTATAGTTTGCCCGATGTTTCAAATGATGTGTTGAAGATGGAAGTTAGGTACCCCTAGATGTGTCATATTCTCATCGCGGTAATTGAAAACCCTCCAGCATTTTCAAACACCAATATTACCCATTGCACTTTTCCTCCTTTGTAGTTCAACGACCCTAGCTAGCCAAGTTCTTCCTTGTAATGGTATTTGTTCCTCTCCATCTTCTAATTCTTCTTCATCCTCCTCTTTGTCTCCCTCCATAATAGTTTTAGAAATGGATGGGGAAGGCACCAATATTTTGTTGATCCTTTGCCTCATTTTCATCTGGATCTTAATCTTCTTCTTTTGTTTCTTCGGGATAGAAGGAGAAGCTAGCTCTTTTTTTTAAGGAAGAGGGTATGTGCAGGATCATGGTGTGCAAAAGGTGGTGATCTAAAAAAATTGTAGTTCTAAAATATCTCAAACAATTTCAAAATCTATTCGAACATTTTTCCCACCCACCTTGATACTAAATGAAAACAATTAATATCTTTATAAGGTCTACTATATCTTTTAATACCAAACCTATATGGTCAACTTTAAAAACTTCCTAAAATGTGCTTTTGGCCTATTTTTATGTGATTTTTACTTCAAACATGTAGCTGAAAACTTTTTTTTCACCAACATTTCATGAAATGAAAATGGTTTCTTAAGAATTTTCTTATCTTTCCATAAATGTAAGGTTTGTTAAATTATGAGTTTAGTAAGTAATTATTACTTATTTTCTAATGGAGTTACGTATAAAGTGTTGACTGACACACTACTTGAAAAATAACTATAACTTTCAAATGGTAAAACATTTTTTAAATCCAAAAGATGCATCACATTCTATGTTTCTTCTACTATAAGGGAAAAAAATAAAAAACTATTCTTTTTAGAGTTGTGAATTAGTTAAGGCAGTTAGACACGAGAGTTTTTTCATTCCAAAAATACTAAATTCAAAAATTAATTAATTATTATTTATTTAGAATAAAAATACCCAAAAATATGTGTCACATCCAGGCATGAGTCTACTACTTATATCTAGAATATTATTAAAAAATATTATCATTTGATTTTGATTAAGGTGGTCAGACATACGTCTACTTCTTATTTTTGTTTTGAAATTTTTGTAATATTAAATTAAAATTCAAAATTTTGACCAATCAATTTTTTTTTTTGAGACAAGTCCTAGTATTTTAGAAACTAGATTTAATTTCCTAAAGATTCCTTTCTCTCAAATTTTTGATATAAAGTTAATAACAAGTAGAAAATTGCACATCAAGTTAACATAACCTTGATTTTATAATTTTTTATTGCCACTTAAGAGCATAGTTTGGTTGACCATGATCCTACACATACCCAGGAATGGAAACTTGTGGAACCTCTCCCTCTTCTAATTGACTAGGCACAATAGGAGGCAATTGAGGTTCATCCTAGACTTGAGTAGCTCCAGCATCCTCAGAGCCTTGTGCACTCTCTTCTTGCTACTGGGGAGGCACTTATTCTTCAACTTGTTCTGTTTGAATCCTTTGAGGGGAGGTCCTCTTTCTTTTTTTTCTTTCTATTCCTCTCTAGAGGGTGATAGTATCTAATTAGGTGATCAAGTTGGTATACTATCTCTAGCCTGATAGGAGACTAGGCTTCAAAGGTAGGAATAATTACTTTCTTCCCTCTACCTCTTTCTGGGTGGGCATGCACATGAAAGATCATTGTATCAGGTATTGGATCAAGTGGAAAAGGTTTCTTGATCCAATCCTTTATCATTCTAATCACATGCCTCACTCGATGATTAATATCATCAGCCGCCCCCTTGTCAACCTCAACATTCATGATGGGTCTTTCTCCTATTTTGTCTAAATTGAATAGGGGCTCCTGTAGCTCCTTTGAATCTTGTTGCCTTATCGCCTTAGGAATATTCAATTGGAGAGCCTTCTCTACTAGATACAAAGTCATCCTACAATAATCTCTTATGTGAACATTGTAGTCATTTGTTGCATTCATCCAGTGATCTTCAACAACATCTTCATGATGGAATTCTTTTCCCACCAGACTCTCCACTCTCTTGATATTATCAAAATAGGGTTGGGGAGAATTGTATTCCTCAAGGGGATAATTCTTCCACTCCCAATCAAAGGATAGAATATCTTGCTTCCTTTTCACCTGATATGGTCCAATGACCAAGGGCCATGTCTAGGAAGGTCTTTTTTGTCTCTTCACCTTCTCATATGCTAACTCAATTTGTTGGGCAATCTCTAATAACACCAATTTATAACTAGGATATCGAGGGAGCTTCTTAGGGTTGATAGAGGCACCAACTATCCACATATATGTGAACATTTTGAATTGGATGAAGTAGGCCTCGAGAACTGTTATTTGTGCTTTTGCATCATTAGATAACCTCTTTCCATAATCTCCCTTAATGAATCAGATGATCGCAAAAATGAATACATCATTCATGATTCTAGACTGCTTGCTCTGTGCTAAGAGCTTCTTCTTTACTAGCTAAGGGTAAATAATGCATGGCCAAGAATTATGATCCTACATATTGCCTCTCCTATACAAACTAGGATAGTTTGTCACCCTTGTAGCAAGCAAGTATATCATGTAAGAAGTCATATAGAACTTCTTCTTGTCTTTAACTACCCTCAATTGCTCACACAAGTTTTTACTTAGTGTGATGGCTTGGTCCAGTGGTATCTTTGCTACTTTGATGGTCTTAATGAAGTTGACCATGAAAGTGCTGAGGTGGCTAGCTATAGGTAAACCCATGACTCTACTCAAAAGAATAATGGAATAACCAGAATCCTCCTTCATGTATCCCTAAGTCATATTCACCTTGCCTATTATCCTTCCTCAAGGTGGCTTCTTAATAAGGTAAGTGTCATGACCCCTGCTAAAAAGAATCCTATAATTATGGGATAAAATATAATAATAATTCATATACTATTCCCAAAGAAATAATATTAATAAACTATAAATATTTATGATTTATTTATTTTACTTAATTATTTATATTATTCATATGAATATAATGAAATTATTATTCATAATAATAATAATATATAAGAGTGAATAAATGTTATAATTACAATATAAATCAATAAGACAATAATATGTCCAACTATTATCACATTAAACTACTATTTAAACAAATTGATTACTAAATTTAATATAATATTGTATCTATTAATAAATAGGATAATATATTAAGAATACAATGAGACATCTATCAATAAAATAATTAATTTAATTTATGCTATGCAATATAATTGATACAGTGACTCAGACTTCAACCATATAATCTAATATTTCAAATGAGTTAATACGAATTTCATAGAACCTTATGAATTAGTATAAATAGTATTAAAGTGCAAAATCACATATCTTATATGAAATAAATATTATAATAACATATTAAACTAAAATTACTTGATATGAAATATCATAGTATTTATATATAAAAAACCTAAAACGTAACATATATAATATTTAGTGACCAAGAGTCATGACTAGAATGAAAGCAACCCTTCCTCGACATATATAAACATGTTAGAATTTAATACAGAAGCGTATCAATCGAATAAGGAAACAAACAAAATAAATTACATTTCCTTTCTTCATCGAATAATAAGACCAGACGGATAAAGGAATGGGAGAAGGAAAGAATCAGCGATAGAAGTGTAGATTAAAGCAGCTAAAATAAATAAAATGTAGGAAAGCATAAGGAATAAGACATTTGGCTTAAGTGGCATCCTAAGCATGAGCAACATGGACATGAGTAACAAGAACAACCCCAAAGTAGTACTGTTACAGGTACCAACACCATCAAGAATAGTAATGGTATGACTGATACAACAATAACAATGAAGCCAAATGTGTGTAACAACAGCAACAAAACAATTAACAATCTTAAGAAAGAGAGAATAGAATATGGGAGCATGAGAGGAAAGAATAGCATCAACTAAGGTCATTTTAGTAGTGGTGTGAGTGATAGCAATGAAAGCACCTCCAACAGTTTTAGCAGTGCAATTAACAAGCATCACAAGGAAAATGGTTCAAGAGAGGGAAGCAGTGGAATACAACATATACTACCAACCAATAAAGTAAAGAAGAGTAATAATAATGAGTGATGTTTTCTCCTTGCTCTGCACTTGACATATCTTCCCCAACAATTGGTCACACAGTGTAAATCCATGCTGATAACCGAATCAGGTATGATGCTAAACCTTAGTAATATATTAGAATGTTTTTGAATAAATAGCGATAACGGATGTTGATTATGAATAAATGTAACTGTAATATGTATCACAAATAGTGATATATGAATCTAATAAATTTTAATCAAATATTAAAGCTTTTATTTGTCTACCAACCTGAATCAATGAAGATAATTCAGGATTATACACAAAATGAATTCAGATCAATATAAATAATTAACATATAATACTATATATATTTATATATACATATATATATATATATATATATATATATACACACACATATATAAGTACAAAATAATAAATATCTCAAATGGTAATGATGTGTAATTAATCATGATAATAAAGAGATATCATTATAAATACAACAAATCTTAAGAATTACCATTAAAACTTATTTTCAACTATAGTCTAGGAAGCTTGCTCTCACCTGAGCTATGACATCTTTAGATAGGGAGTGGGTGGAGGGAGAGGCAGAGTAAATTTGAGCACCTGACAGTATCCTCCAGGGAGTCGCTTGTAGCTTGTTTCATGTGCCCTATGCACCATCAATCTACCGTCTCCAAATAGTCATAACCCGAATAGAGTAGTTTGCCTGGTGCTATAGAGTGAAACTTTATAAATCAATTAAACTAATTAAATTATATTGCTCAAGTCCCTCCTTTTTGAATAATAATAAGGATCTAAGGCATGTTAACTAGAATGACTTCTTAAAATTATACTAAATTTTGAATAATAGGTCAAACAATTAAAAAAGGGGTCATTACAGTAAGATGATTGTATGATGTCTATCACCTCCTTCTAGTGCTCCCTATACTATCTCTCTACTACTTCGTAAGAGAGTCTAATGAATTGATCTGCCCTTGAAAGATGGAAGACCCTCTTAATGTTGTCATGTTGTAGGTCCAACACAACTTCTCCTATGACACTCTTGACCACCCTTTCTTCAGTGACAAAATGTTGTGCCAGTGTCATGATCATTTCTACTAACTTCACTGATATAGGATGTGAAGCTGTATTCACCAACTAGAATGAATCAATGAGGAGACCAAAGCTAATCTCTTGGTAGGCTTATTGTAGATTCTAAGGAACTCTCCCAAATCTATGTGTCCTAGGTCACTGTCTCTAATTTCTACATGATTGTCATTGAACTTCAATTTTGATGGTATGCCTTACAACTTGAATACAATAGGTTTGGGTGCCATTCCAGATGTGGACGCCATTTGATCTCCTACACGTTATGAGAAAAATGCTTATTAGCTGAAAATAATTAAAACCTAAAAAATGTAAAAGCATTTTTTTATTAAATAATTATTGACAAAAAATCAAGACAAAAAGAAGGTGCATTTTGTGTTTGGCATGGACATGTGTGCACATGAAGTGGGTGTAGGGGACTTGATGTGAGGGCGGTGTATGCATAACATGTGACACCATGTTTCTATGGTACGTGGCACCATATTTCCAATGGCACATAAATTTTTTTCCATGAGTTCATGGTGACAAGTTTAGGGCATGCGCGCCAAGTTTCCATGGCACACAACACCAAGATTGGGGCATCAGGCACCAATTTTTGTGAGCACATAGCATTGAGTTTGGGGTGCATGGTGCAATTTTTTTTGTGAGCATGTGGCACTGAGTTTTAGGCATGCGATGCTGAGTTTGGGGCATGTGGAGCAAAACAATTTGTGACTACATAGTGCTAGTTTTTTGTGGGCATGCGACATTGAGTTTGGGGTGCATGGCACTCAGTTTTTACGACATGAAACATCAAGTTTAGCACCATGTTATGGTGTGCATGAAACAAGATCCAAATGCACCTTGTAATGTGTGTGGTGATGGAAGCTCCTCAAATACAATGTGAAAAAGAATGTTGAAGTGTTGTGGGGGGGAAGAGGGGTTTTATAACCCCTATAGACGTGCGACCTACATAGAGTGCAAACCTCATGGGTCATGCACGGATGAATATGGTGCACTTTTGTTTTACTTTTATAATTTTTATATTTTTTCAACTTTTTGATTTTTTTGATTTTTTTTCAACTTTTTAACTCTTAAAAAATTCAATTCCCAAATAGTTTGTTCAAGAATTTGAAAAAGGAATAGGGGGCCCCCATTTCTAACAAGGAATGAGGTGTGTGTTGTGGGACCACAAAAAGTCTCTCTCCTCTAAAAACCCAATACATGGAGCCATTATCATCATGAGTAGACACATTCTCCTAAGACGAATTCAATTGAAACTATTCATAACAAACTAAGTATGCAAAAATCTATACATACAAATTATATTATCTCCTTGTGATTGAATAAAGATCAAATATAATTTTCCAAGGTGATAAAATTGCATATGCAAATGTATGTATGTATGAATGTATGCATGTGTATATGTATGTCTGTATGTATATATGTATGTATGTATGCATGTACATATGTATGTATCTTGACATCTCATTGTCATGCCCTTGTGATTAGCTACTGAGGGAAATATAAGGAGATACATATTTAGAAGGAAAATAAAAGAGCATTTACATAGGTACCTCTTCTCCCCTTGAAGAAAATTGTAGAGCAAGCACTACTACACTTGTGCCCGAACATCACAAATTGCCATCACAATTTCACCCTAAATCTTGTAGTGATCTATAAAGGGCACAAAGATCACAAGGGCACAACACTACAACAGAATCATAGAGAAAGAAAAGGTGATCATAAGGGCATGGCAACAAAATGTAGAGATTGTAAGGGCATGAAAATGAAATCCTAGATCTCCACTGATCTCCACCAAGGGAAATATAGAGATCATAAGAGCATGGAAACCAAATTTAGTGATTATAAGGGCACAAGAATGAAATATCCACCAACATTTCTAGAGCTTTCCAACCTCTTTCAAAATTAGCTCTCTACAATCAAAAAAAATGGGGCATGACTTATCTCATGTTTTTATATATATATCTAAATTAAACTTTACATTGTGTTGTAACTCTTCCATAGGTGTCTAATACTTGATAGCTTTAATTTCAGCATTTGAGCATTCAAGTTTCCAATTTTCCACTTCATATATAGTCCTTTCCACCCTAAAAACCACTTTGTTACTTCATTAAAATAAGGATTTGAGAAAAGCCAATGATAAAACAAAGCCCATATTCCAAAATCTAAATAATAAAACAATAAAACTCACTCAACCCACACTAAGTGACTTAGCCCAAGATCCTACACAAGAATAATGAAGACTATGAAAAATGGGTATAGTTTGCAAGAAATTTTAGAAAAATATATCATAGTAGATATTTTTGCAAAGAAACAAGCCATAACCTAGTTAGATTAGTCTAGTTGGTGATTAGTTGGGTTGATTACAAATTTTTGTAGAATTATCATTAGATTAGGTACAATAAAATGAACAATCAGATGTTCCTAACTAGTAGGATCAAATACAATTTTCCAAGGTGACAAAATTACATATGTAGATGTATGTATGTATGTATGTCTCTCTCTCTCTCTCTCTGTGTGTGTGTGTGTGTGTGTGTGTGTGTGTGTGTGTGTGTGTGTGTGTGTATACATATGTATCTATATGTATGTATCTATATTTATGCATGTATATAAACAGAGATCTTGTTGATTGTGGAAATTAGTAGAGATCTAAGATTTCATTAACGTGCCCTTGTGATTGCTTCATTTCATTATCATGCCCTTGTGATATTTTCATCTCATTTTCATGCCCTTGTGATCTATGCATGTGTGTATGTATGTATGTGTATACATGTGCGTGTGTGTGTGTGTGTGTGTGTGTGTGTGTGTGTGTATGTATGTATGTATATAAATATAGAGATCTTGGCATAGTAAAAAAACAATAAAACTCCCTCAATAGGTAGCATGGCCATGAGTATTATCACCAATAGTTTGACTAAAGTCCCTTGGCTCCTAGGAATTTTGAGCATAGGTTCAAGGTAGTAGATCCTTACACTCAACTTTTCACTGAAGTTATGGTCCCTACCACAATGATATTATGCTTTCACTGATACATTTGGCATCGATTTGTGATGGCCAAGTGTCACAATTATGACGGCAATGTGTTGCCATTGCGACAGTAATAGCCGTCATTGTTTTTTAGTCACAAATTATGATGTCTATCCTCTAAAATCGCAATTTTGATGCCTATATGTTGCAATTTAACCACTTTATTTTGGCACAAATCTTGTTGCAATGAATGTAGTGTATGCCACAATTTTGACGTCTGCCACACGTATTGTGACGGGGTCATGTCAACATCTAGCCATGGGGTCGCTGTGGTGGCAGCCATCCCATTACTTCCTTGGACGTCGCAATTGTGACATCCTTGGAAAATTGCGATGGGGACATGACAACACGACGCGATGGGGTAGCTGTGGCGTCGACGTTGTGGGCTATCACAATTCTTGCATTGGTGTCATAATCGTGACATCCTTGTAAGAATTACGATGAGGATGTTATTTTTGTGATGCAAGTTCCATCACAATGGTCAGGCAAACGTTGCAATTGCAATGTTTGTAGCTAGCATTGAGGCGGGGCTACTATGGTGGCAACACCAACTGCTGTTGCCACCATAACGACCCCATTGCAAGTATATTCAGTCTGCTGCACCTTCAACCATGGTTTTTTTGGTACTTTTGGCTGGAAATACATTTAGTTTCTTGACTATATTTCTGCAACCTATGTGGATGCATAGCTTTTACACATGACCCATTCATTTCCCTTCCCTTACAGAGAAAAGTACCATTTTTGCCTCCCTGCCACAAGGAACATATAAAGATTCATTAGGACTAAAAGAAATTTTTTGAAAAACAAACATATACACTACAACATTAATACAAAAAAAAAGCACCTAAAATAAGGAACCATCTTCCAAGGATAGGATCTTAGCAGCCCCACTCTCATTATCTATAGAATTGTGGACCACACTACCATTCTCTAGATGCTCACCAGCTACAAGTTTACCATTTGAATCATTTTTTGGAAGTTTAGTAGCATGATGCCAAGTAATAATACCTATCAAACCATTTGTAGAATGTTTGACATTCTCATGATCTGTTACCATTAATTTTTTAATAAGCTTTCGAATTTCTACCAATATTGTTCTCATTATCATTGCTCACATCACAATTTCAAGAATGTCTAACAACCATAATATTAAAATTACCCATAGAATCAGTTCCCTTTATTTTAGATTCTTGCTTCTTAACATTATTACTAGACCCATTCGATGTGCATCCATTACTTATCATATGACTTGACTAGAAGCTATTATTTTTTTGAATATCATTGGTTCTTGGAGGCACCATTTGTAATGTAGCATCATGATCTGTTGATGATCTGGATTTACTGCATGACTGGCCAGAACTTGTGTTCTTTTCTAGACTATCTAAAATGAAATTGACATTTGACAAATTTTCTACCTGTTGAGATATCTTGTTTACACCTACAATACTAAAAGAGATTGTTGTCGTTTGGAAAGAATGCATGTTTTCTATCGCCTAGGGGGCATATGAATCTTGTAAGTGGTTTTCCTTTGGATGTCCAATGTTCAATGACACCCTCTTCTTTAGTTTAGAGCCATTATACTGAGATTCAGACCCACTACTATTTGAATGCTAGTTTTCTTATCTCGTATATAGAATAACATGTAAGCTTTCTGGGAAAGCACACTTTTCTCACTGATTGAATAGACCTAGAGTACAAAATGTCATAAGAATAACTTCAATCAGACTAAGAAACTTCAGTATAATTAGTGTTACCATATAAAGAAAAGGTTCTACATAAAATTGTAGTTCTTTTGTGTATTCTGTTATACACAAATTATAATGAGCTTGCTCCACAAAATTAAACATGTCTTCACAATTGTAGAAAATGTATACCCGATTATCATCTAAAGCATGCCAGATGCCTATGGATGAATGAATAAAGTAGAAATAATGACCAAAATGTGTGCTCCAGCCATCATGAAAAAGAACACCATAAAGAGTGTTCTTAAAATTGCCCTCCTATGATTGATCAATAGATAGAGAAACTAGAATATCATTCAAATGTGAAAAATTTATTATAAAACCAGTAGATATTACAAAAACTATATTATTAGATTCCACTAAAAATGTGATCCACTGGCAAATAATATTGTAAGGGCTACTTACATGTGAACTGCTAACAAATGGTTTGAGATCCAACATACAACCAAATCCTACATTTTTGTCAATTTTTCCTCTAGATCCAACTACATTGAAGTGCTTGAGATGAATTGCAAGAACATGTGGTGCTTTATCAATTTTGAGTTGTTCTAGAGCCTTCACTTTTACTTTGCATTGTTCACATTGATCTCTTTTCGCACCCCCATCTAACTGCTCCACTGTCGTGTAATGGGATAATGCTTTCAACAAGAAATCTGCTCAAATGATCTCTAGGCTCAAATCTAAGAAAGGATCAAATTTATTTGAGCAATAAGAACATTGTCTGCACTTCACCTACAAGCTAGGTTGAAGCAATTGTTAATGAATAAAATACTTTTCTAAGACTATAACCTAGAGTTTCCAACATAAAAATAATTTTGAAAGGTTTAAGTGACTCAAAAAAGCAAAAACAATGACCAGAATGTGTGCTTCAGCCATCATGAACAAGAACACCATAAAGAGTGCACTTAAAATTGCCCCCCTGTGATTGATCAATAGATAGAGAAACTAGAATATCATTCACATGTGCAAAATTTATTATAAAACTAGTAGAGATTACAAATTTTAATAAGTACACGCATAAAACTGAAATTATAAAAAGAAAAATATGTTAGTTCAACCTGAGAAATGAAATTAACCTAGTGTCTGAGTAAATAATTATTTAGAAAATGTATAAAAATGTCATTCTACATCATGCGTCTCATTTTGTAGAAGATCAATATCTCATATTCTGGTGTTGATGGATAGACTTATAGCATTCACTCAATCATGCCTGAATTTCATAAATAAATAATTAACAAAGTCTATTTCCCCTCCATGAATTTTTTTTGACCTAGAACTTTTGATAAATCTGGGTAATGAAAATCTAGAGAAAATAAATGTTGTTTCACATGTAAAAATGAATGCTTAGTGTTCTTTTAATAAATTAATATCTTCCATGACCTATATTTACATATTTTGATATCTTAAAAATGTGGCTAACTTTCGTGACTAAAAAAATATATGGACCATATTCATTGTAAACACTACTTTAAATCAATCAAGAGTAGTGCTCCTCAGTATAATTCTATTTCTTTTGAACATACCATTTTATATTAAAATAGAAAGCAATAACATGGTATTTAAAATTGGTTGATAGCCTATACATATCATTAAATTCTAAATTCCTACTACACATTCTCATCTGTATTGCATGATGTCTACCCTACGAAGATATAGCCTATTTGACATTTGATAAAATGATGACGGCGAATGAAATAAAATAAGAAAACATTAAGATTTCTTTAAAAATGAGAACATTCAATGAAAACCTGTACCTAGTAAATTTAGATTTGTCAAAAGTTAGCCTCAAAAAGCATGATAGTTGGCCCAAATAAAACATATATAATAGATGATGAGTAGGCTTACCCTTCCAAAATTTTCTCCATTTCTTGGATTTTCTTCTCAAAGGACAAGAGAGACTCCTATACACAAACTAAATTATCAATACTAGACCTTAGAACCTCAAAATCATGCCTAACTTTGCAGAGCTCCTGCTCATTTTCTATTGCATGTTGTCTTTATCTTGATGTTTCCTATTCCATATCTTCAAGCTTCTACTACATTTCCTTGAGGACACCACTGGTACCCCTGGAAACCTTCTCCATTTATTCTACTCATTCCCACATGCTCTCAATCTGTAGTACCTTTTGCTTCACTTGATCCTGACTAGCAGAAGCTTTTTGTTTCTTTAAAAGCTGAGATGTTTCGGGGGATAAAGTGGGAAAGATAGAGAGGAACAGATAAAGAGATATGGAGGAATAAGGAGAAGGGGAAATAAAGAGATATATAGATGGTTAATGAGAGAGAAAGATATAAGGAGATATAGAAAGAGGGTGATAGGGATCGAGGGATAAATAGGTTATAAAATAAGTAGAGAGAGCTAAAGCAGAGATGGAGATAGGGAGAGGTAGCAAGAGGAAGAAAGAAATCATGAGATATCCTCCTAAATTTTCCAATTAGAGTCCTTTCTCATTGGACAAATAAGGAAGATATTTGTAATGGTGCCTAGTAATCATGTATTACATAAATACATGCAAAACATAGAACAATGTGTTTTTTCTATTTGATTTTCTACCTCTTCAGTGTACCCATTGCACATCAATGTAGTATTACTAGTTTTTTATTCATGTTATGCATGGAAAAAACATACAGTAAGGGTCACACCAAAGTTTTCATTGGCAAGGAGAAACCCAACAAATTACCCACCATATTACATGGGCATAAGGAAAGCTTTATGCTTGACCAAAGGCAAGGCACCTGCAGCTAAAAGTTAGGATGATCGAACTAGAGTGAACAATGACTTTACAAAAAACACTTTGAAAACTTGTTAAGAAAATCTATCAAACTACAATAAGATTGTATTAAAACTAGAATTATATAGATCCATATTATTAAAACTTAAAATACTTGTTAGTATTAAGTGTTCAAAAAAGCACACTCCAGAAACCTCTTGGAATGTTCAGGGCCTCCATAACCTTTTCTACAATAAGAAAGAAATCCAAATAATATTAAATCTTTGCTGAAACTCCAATTCACAAGGATGTATAGTTATGTTCTAATAATCAAATACTAACAGTAAAAAACACAAAGCTAAAATGGATATGTTGCTAGTTTTTCTCCATTCATTCAGAAAACAAGCTTGATACTAAAATGTAAGTGTTTTCTCTTTAAATTATATCATGTTGATCACAAATACTAATCACAGATTAGTTATCCAAAAGGGTGCAATAATGACAGAGGAGCCAAATACTAAAAGATGCAATGAAGAGTTGCAATTCTTCAAATGATATTAAAAAGGCATCAATAACCAGTCCAAGGACATTATTCAGATAGAAGATTACTTTATATTCTATAAAGACATAATTCTCTAGGCTATGGGTGACTTGTGAGGAAAATACGCATAATAATTCAATATTTCAACAATATTAATGTCTCCACCAATATTTCAACACATACAGTAATCAGTGTCTCCAACTGGTAATTGGCATCTTCATCCCTACTAGTCTGAGAATAGGCCATTTGTGTCAGGAAAAACAATGGAATGTGGGAACAGTTTAGGGGTCCTTGGTTGTAATGCACAAGCACAAAGTGATAGTGATTTTTTGTTCATTTTTGTTCATGTTGTTAGCATTGTTGTCCTAATTTGAGTGTGTAATGATGCAATTTCTTTAATGATCCAATTGCTTTAGCAATTGTAATGAACCTGATTTAGGGGTCCATCGTTTATTTCTAACTTAATCTCTTATTTGTATCCTTGTATTATATTTTCTCTAATCCATGGAACTTAGAATACAAGAGACAAGAGATGGTAGAAGGGTCCATTATTAGATTTTTCTACATGGGGAAAGGAATTAAGGTGTGATCTATTATATTGTCCCCATACTTCTAATGTTCAACATTTATGCAAGTTGATAACTTTAGTAGCCTAAAATTATATTCAACATCTGACAACATTGGAGATACTATTATTTGGAGAAAAATTTCAGTCACATTTTATGAAAGGTAGAATCTTGGAGGCATGATATATTTTTTTAAATGCATTGATGTGAATGGCCATTTGTGAAGAATCAAACTTTAAATGCTGAACACTATAGTGGTTGGCAATGAATTAGGTCCAACAATTATTAGGGCTATTTGGATGGTTTAGAACTTCAGCATCTGCATTATTCATTGATTGCATCTAAGTTTCATTTGATTATATTGATTTGTGTTGATGTCTGTATTATGTTCACCCACAAAGGTCTGCATGCACTCCAAGATCCCTCAAGTCTTCATTTCAGCATGCAGAAAGTTCCCAAATGCACCAATGTACCCACAATTGTGACAATTTTCACCACAGGTCCCACCTATCCTCTTAAACAACTTAGAGCTTCATTGATAGTTTGATTTGACCCTACAACTACTAGATTCAATTTGAAGGCTCCAAGAAAATGGTCCTTTATGTGGTTGGCATGAAGTCAAAGAAAATTCGATGCTCATCCATGCCACATTTATTATTGCATGACCCAAAGATTTACATATCATCTCTAGGCCACTGTTTCAACTTCTTTTCTCCAGTGAGTTCATCATCATTGCACAAAATTTAACACACCATCAAGGGTATGGTGAATGTATAGGAGGCTCTTCTAACAGGTAACAAGTGAGATCACAGATTTTCACATGTAGATGCTAGTGTTTACAACTGTTTGTGCTCAAGCACAAAGTGATAGTGATTTTATGTTCATTTTTGGTCATGTTGTTAGCATTGTTGTCCTAATTTAAGTGTGTAATGATGCAATTGCTTTAACAAAATCCCCTACATGTTTTACGCTTAGTTCCAAGGGTTCCTTGGTGGGGCACTACATAGCCAGTACAACCAAAATACTTTCAAATAGAAACTATTTAGTAACCAAGATAGAAAATTCTTCTAATAGAGAACACTATATAGAACCAGATCTAAGACACTATCATGCATAGAATTGAATGTTATGGTTGTGATCTTCTTTTCAAATCTATGTAGCATAGAACATTATACTTATGTGTATAGACGCACTTCCTGTATGCGATCCAAAGCTCATATGTTATCAAGTGTGTCCAATGATGGGGAGGGACCTCCATGCAAACAGAAGATCTACAATGAAACAAAAGAAAAGAAAATTTTCTTATAGTAAGAACAAGTTTGTTGTGCTGCACAGGGTACCAACAAAATAGTGTATAATATCTTTTTCTTTACCTGGCTTTCAATGAGGGCTGTCAGTGGCAAGTAATCAAAGAGATTTGTAAAATACTTCCATACATTTGCATTTCCATATTATCTCAGATATTCATTGTAAAATCCATACTTGAAATTGCAAGAAAACAAAATAATTCTTGAACACAGTCGAAAAATTAAGATAAATTACAAATAGATTGAAAATTTTTGGTCAGCTTTCTTATCTCCTCATTTAGATACTAATATTTTTCCTCCCATAATTTAGATATAGCCTCAAATGTCAAACAATGTACTTGTCTACTTTAAGCATGATGATACGAAGAAATACTATAGTTAGGGCCCCTCGTCAAACAAGCCAAGCAATAATTTTTTTTGGTAATTTGAAGTTCCTAAATTGAATTATGTTCCCCTATGTAATTTGAAATTTATGTAAAAAATCCTCTTCTACCTTTCAATGAAGTCAAGGATGGTGAAGGAGTTAATTTAATATTTACTAAATTCTAGGACAATTTATCTTGGGAAATATAGGAGTTGTACGTGTGTTACGACAACGATTTTTGAACTCTAACTAGCTGCATTTCATAAATGTTGACTTGGCTGAGAAAATGGCTATATTTAAATTGAGAAATGATGTTAATTCATTTGAATTTAAGAGATTATTGTTTATTGAGCTTACCATTTGTTACAATTCAGCATGAGAGCCTTTAATAGAAAAGTGAAGTTGATAACATATTTAAAAATAATGCATTTGATGCAATCATGCATTTTGCTATTGTTTCTTATGTTGGAGATAGTAGTCTTGACCCATTAAGCTATATTATGATTATGTGAATTTATATTCTATCCATTTGCAAGTTATGGATTGGAATTATTTGCAAAAATATTTTTTAATATCAATTTCTTCTAGAGAGTGAATTAGGAGTGTGCAGTGGTACCAGTGGATTTGGAAGAGAGCGGTGGATGACCCATGTTTTTTTTAGCTCTAGTATAGTCATTCATCACAAAGCTTACATGTCATGTGTGGGAGTAACTCTAGAATGTCACAAATTAGTATATTATTATAGTTCAAATCTTGTTTATTTTAGTTTTAGTTTTATTTTCTAAAAGTCAATCTAGATTTAAATAATTATGCCTTTAGTTTCAAATTTAATGTGGGATTGAATTGAACTAACTATTTCCTCTAATTAACTAGTATACCAAATTACCACATTCATTTATTTATGAATAAAATAGAGATGCTTAGTAAAATAAATTTCCTCAAAAATAGGTATGGAGGTTTGTGTTTACTGGAGGGTAGCATGACCAAGCTTAAAAATAATAAGAATGGAAATACATGTGATCAGTGGATTTGTACATGTGAACAATGTGGCAAGCTCAGTTTGTAGGGGTAAGCCATATGGATGCCTAATTTTCATGGAACAACCTTCATGCCTGCCTTCAACTTGGGACCTCATTGCTCCATCTAACAACATAACAACTCAGTGTCCAATTTTGGCTACTCAAAGTTGTGTCTATTTATCTCCAATATTTGGTGCATTGAGATTTTGGTGAAACTATTTTTATTTATTTCCCTTATTTACCAGGTTGAATATGTTGAAACATATGAATTGCAATTGTTTGCATTAATATGGTTATGGTTTAAATGTAAAATGATTGTCTGATTTTCATTGTAGATATTATCATAATATTTGATTAGACACTTTGACTCTATCAAAGGCAATACTTTCCAATAAAGATTCATCTTAGACCACACCCAATATAGATACTTCCTCACTGTTGTGATTTAATGATACCCTGAATTGTTCCTTCAATAAATCTAGATTATTACTCTAGATACACTGCAGATGCTATAATATCATGGTGACTAAATATACTTTTCATCCACAGATCTTTGTGTTTCCATTATGCTTGGCTATTGGACATTTTTTCTTATAAAAAAATACTATATTTTAGCAAGCCAAAAAAAATTCTTATCAAGATATTTTCTTTCATAAAGTATTAGTGATAGCCAAAATATAGTGTCAGCTATCCAAAGAGAAGTTGAAACAAAAAGATCTTTGCATGTCGCCAAATACCTAGTGGGACTTCACATGCTTGTGAAAGATTTTGAAAGGGTGTGCCTTGATCAGCTTGTGGAAGATTTTGAGAGGTTGTGCCAGATGAATGAAGGCAACAAAGAGAAGGTTCAGATCATCAACATTTTTGGAATGGGTGGGGTTGGCAAAACAACTCTGGCCAAAGAGTTGTTTAACCAAAAATGCTCCCAATATGAGCGAGCATGTTTTCTATTTGATGTGAGGGAAGCCTATGGAAATATAAGTTTTTCTTCTTTACAAATGAAATTTATCAAAGATCTATTCCAGAGAGATCCATTTCATTTTCAATCTATAGAGGAAGGAAAAACTCATATAGTGAATTACCTAAACAGGAGCAATAGGCTAAGTTTCCTAATCATTCTAGATGATATTGATCACTTCCAGCAGTTAGATGCTCTACTTATAACAGAAATTGTAAAGAAGTTGGTTTATAGCATTCCTTTGGACAATCCCGTCCAACTAAGGGTAATGAGAATCTAGTTAACTCCTTCCTAAATGTATGTAGAGGATTACCTCTGTCACTTCAAGTTCTTGCAGTCATGTTCATGGTAGAGATTAGAATTATTGGAGGTTATAATTAAATAAGGTTACCAAGAAATTGCCTCAAGACATACACCAAAGCCTTAAAATAAGCTTTGATGCATTGGACTGTGAGGAACAACAAATTTTCATGGATTTCGCATTTTTTTTGTTGACAAATCCAAGCACACTGCCATGGAAGTATGGGAGGCATTAGCATGGAGCTCTCAGCATGCAATGGAAACACTTAAAAACAAGTGTCTTGTTCAAGAAATGAAAGGGCATTCATGAGAAATATTAACAGTTATAATGAGAATGCATGACCATCTGTGGGACATGGGAAGATAAATTGCAAATAGCTTGAGCCCATCGCATTTTTGGCGGCCAGGAGATAATTTACATCTGGTATGGTTGTGTCTCCTCTCATTTTCTACTTCATATATATAATAATAATAATTATTGGAGGAAAAGTGATTCTAAGAGTAATGGGTTTGTTTGTTTTGCACCTTGCCATCATCCTCCTCTGAATGTTGCCCTTGGCCCTTTCGCCGCAGGGATCCCCATAGAATATAGTAGGTCAATGCAGGTCTCTTCCCCTCTCAATGCATCGAGTTAGCCAATGCAGGTCTCTACCCCTCTTAATGCCTCAAGTTACTGCTCTAATGCCCCTCTCAATGCTGAAGTCTCCCACGTGCCTTTCCTTTCCGAAGAACCCTGTTTCGATTTCTTTCAAATGAGATTTTTTTTTTCTCTTATATCCCAGTGGCATTGCAATTGGGATGTTTCTATGACAATTACGATGGAATTGGGCTAAAATTCAAGAAAAATGCCAAAAATACATTACATTTTCTTGTCGTCACAAATTGACCCCTAATGTATTAGTGTTTAAACCATGCAAATTACCTCTAAACTACAATGACATTACCTCTAAACATGAAAAATTACCTTTAAACCACAATGACATTACCTCTAAACATGACATTACCTAGTGTACCTAGCTATTGAAAATAGAAGGATAAACTCTATGTTTCAACATTAGCTTGACTAGTCTATTTAGACCCATTGATTATGGTCACAAACTTTTAAACATGACTATATAAGGTGTGAGTTAGGATGTATATAGGTTAATCTTACATTAACTATAAAATACAACACAAAGGTTGCACCAGGGTATTAAAATGAAAATTGTTTGATTTGCCCAAGTGGATGTATGATGACAAAGAGATGTATTAGATGAGTAAAGCTCACCAGTGATTATATGAATACAACTACATCAAAACAATTAGAAACCAAAACCACATATTTTTTAGAGTGGGTAGCTCAAGGGTCTCAATCTAATGGCTATGGGTATGTAGGTATCCTAGTATGTAGAGTATACCTCCATTGTTCAGATGCCTTGGACATGTTAGGTAGTTGAGCTTGCACCTTCTGCAATACTTCATTTGACATGTAACTAATCTTGATAATAGAACAAATCCTTTGATTAACCACTTTGAAAAAATATATATAAGAAAGAGATTAATAGGATATTTTTCAATGTTTGAGGGGATTATTTCTAATTCTGATATTTTACATATATGATTATTCATGAATCATGTATGATTTGGATTATAATTTGTTGTAATTAATAATAGATGTTTTTATTTAATACTCTTTTCATTCCTTTTGTTCACTGATTTTTGTATATCCTCACTCATTGGTTGTGTAGATATAGTTTTATTGACAGGAATTCATTATTTGGTGACTACATTCTCTTTGTATGAGATTGGCTTTAAAAAATCATGTTCACTATATATATAATGCCAATGGCTATTTGTCATAATCCTTGACAGTTTTTTCCCTATTTTCTCTTATGAATAAATTGTGATATGTCTTCAATACTCTATGCTCTTTTTTTATTGTTTTCAACTCTCCTAATATCTTCTCTACAAATTTCTCATTAGAGTTGAGATTTAAGCTTCACTTGTTGATTCTTACAAACTCTTTGACTAGAGACTTTGTGTGTGGTGAGTTGGAATTGAATATGTCTTTTATTTGATATTTGAGTTTTATTATAATACTTATTTATTATTATTGTTATTTATTAAATTTAGTCTTAGAAATAGATATTATTATTTATTTGACTTTATTGAATGCAATTAGAATTAAATTAAATTATATTTATTTATTCCTTATAGTAAATCTATTATTAAAATTGACCTTGAAAATGTGGACATTACAATCCACCCTTCCCAAAGTTTCTTGTCCTCAAGAAATTCAATACTATCTCCTTATGAATTGGTTGACAATACTGCAACAACAATTTTAGTTTGGGATTAGATAGTTGAAAAATATAAATTGAAATATCATAAGATTAGATTTTAAATTACTAAGATAAATTTTAAAAGAGGAACTTATCTTTATATAACTTTTGATCCTTCATTTTCCTTTCTTTGACCCATGACAAGTCTTGATTAGTAATCCTCATAAGTATTGATAGAGACTTTATCTCAAATCACCTTTAGTATTTTGACAATTTCTAGCTCTAGCATATTTTTTGAGAGGGTTATAGGGCTGATGACTTCCTAGAAAATGTGGGGATTAATTGAAATGATGAGATAGATTTGATGACTAGACATCATGTTCCACAGAGTTTGCTAGATATTTTGTTAGAAGATATCGAGAATTTGTTAGTAAAGACATTGGTTAAAATTTGAAAGAAATCCCTTATATATGGTCAATGGTCATGAATTTTTGTTGTTGTTGCTACCATCCTTAGGTTTGAATAATCTTTCTATCAGATCTTCTACAATATTCTATTAGTATTGTTTGGACTGATAATAGATTGTCACATTTTTTTCCTATTTATTTTGGCCTCTATTTTTTGTAAATCTCAAATCAAATGGTATTCTTTGGAATTTAGTTTAGTTGCACACAAGTTGGGTGGAGAAGGAACTAGAAGCTCAAGTGGCCAAGATCTTCAAGAAGGCTAATGAGTAGGAGAAGGATATGATCATTATGCTGATGGGAGTAGATTATTAGTTTGATGGTCACATTTATGATGGCAAGGTGGTCTTTGACATATTTCAGCCTATAATATAAATTTTGGGCCATCCTATTTCTTCATATGGTGTGGCTAGGAGGATGATTTCTGAAAATCTCTATTTGGAATTGATGAATGCTCTGGATCTGATAGATACAAACTAGACTTGAGGAGGTCTTCTGAGTGTTTTCTTTCTTGAAGTTGAGGGAAAGAAAAAAAAAATGAAGAAATCTTGGTCAATTTTCAAATTAGGGGTTGCAAAAGAATATGATTTGAGTTATTTTGAGACATTTTACTAAGAAAATGATGATATTTTCCCTATTGAAGGCTCTTCCAAGTTGATTTTAGTCAACAATGGGATTGGATACCTAGTTCATTAATTCAATAGGTTTGGTCTATTGGGATGATATGTAATAGAGTGTTAGCTCCTTGATATTATGTGTTTTCTTTCTTAAGTAGTTCAATATTTTATTTCTTATGCTATTATAGTACAAGTGATTAATGTGGAAAGAAATGATGACATTTGGGTTAGAAAAACTAGGCTTCAAACTAGATCCTACAAGTTCACATGCATTCTTAAGTATACATCTGAGAGCACTATGTGTGTGAAGGCTACATGCAAAACTATGTAGAAGCAAAAAAAGTGATGAATATTTTTGATGGCATATTTTCCAAGAGCATACACAAGCTCCTCAAGGTGACTTGGCATTACTAAATTTTTATTTTTTCCAACACCACTTCTCTTCCTCCATATCCTACACAAATAAAAATTGTTGCCTCCCACATTGCAACCATATTATAAATGGGAATAACTCGTGCCCAAGCCATAACCTAGTTAAACTAGTCTAGTAGCTGATTAGCTGAGTTGATTACAAATTCTTGTAGAACTATCATCAGATTAGGTACAATAAAATGAAAAATCATCTATTCCCAACTAGCCAACAAATATAGTTTTCCAAGGTGATAAAATTGCATATGCAGATGCATCACTTGAATGCCAAGCATGAAGCACATTCCCCAAAATGAATGGTTGGATATAAATGCTCCATATGTTGGCCCAACAATGGAAGCCAACGATGTAACCATGCATGTATTGGAAAAGTTAAAGCAATTATTTATTGGCATTATATTTTCCCTACATACAAAAATTATATATATATATATATATACCCATTAACTCTGCATTATTTTTATGTTGGATCATTAGCTAAGTCACTTAGCATGAGTTGAGTGAGTTTTATTGTTTAATTATTTGGATTCTAGGATATGTATACATTTGGAACAATTTTTCTATTGTGCTAAGATGCAATAAACACCTTAAAAAAGATCTCTCTATATATATACATACATACATGTATATGTATGTATGTATATATGTATGTATGTATTATGTGTGTACATTTATGTATGTATGTATATGTATATATCTATATATTTAGTATGTATGTATGTATGTATCATTTGGAGATCTAGGATTTCATTTTCATTCTCTTGTGATCGCTGCATTTTGTTGTCATGCCCTTGTAATCTCTACACCTCATTATCATGCCCTTTTGATCTTTTCATCTCATTCTTTTTATTGTACCTAATATGATGATAGTTCTATAGGAATTTATTTTCATGCCCTTGTGATCTGTGCATCCCAAGTATCTATTGATGCTAATAATTTGGGCATCACTATACGATCTAGAATGTTATGAAGTACTAAAGACAGTAGTAACTTCTCCTATCTCTCTAGAAAACATAGCATAGGTTCAAGGTCCCTTGGCTCCCAAGTATTTGTAGTAGCTATTCTAAATCCTAGAAAGGCTTTTTTCTTTCTAAAAATATCTACTATTATATGTTTTTGTAAAATTTCCTGTGAACTCTACCCATTTTTTGTAGTTTGCATTATTTTTGTCGAGAATCTTAAGGTAAGTTGTCACTTAGCACCTTAAAAAAGATCTCTCTATATATAAATACATACATGTATATATGTATATATGTATATATGTATATATGTATGTATGTATGTATGTATGCATATGTATGTATATATATATGTATGAATGTATCATGTGAAGATCTAGGATTTCATTGTCATACCCTTGTGATCATTGCATTTCATTGGCATGCCCTTGTGATATATGTATATGTATGTATGTATATATGTATGTATATATGTATATAAATAGAGAGATCTTGGCACAATAGGAAAAATATAAAACTCACTCAACAAGTAGCATGGCAATAGATGCAGTGGCAACACCTATTGGTAATTAGATTGCTCTTTCTCTCTCTCATTTTTCATTTTCTTATTTCACCTAAACTATTATTTCTTAGGAAGAATTTTCTAATATTGGATTCATTTTCTATAGGAGGTGAAGAGGACATTCTTGGATGTATGCATGTCATGAATTACTCGTGAGAAATGAAGATGTTCAAATGCATGGACAACAAGTGGAGCTAAAAAACACAACACATTTGCATTTTTGTTTTAGGTCTTTAATTAGGTATTAGTTAAATGTAATTATGCTATTTTTTATCAGCTCCACTTGTTCTCCATGTACTTGAATGCAACATGCATTCTTGATTCAGATTGACAGAATCTTAGTTTGGATGCAATGGAAAAATGACATACACTAGAAGATGGGAAAATAATGCCACTTTTGTAGGTATAAAACCTTTTTTAGTACTTTTAACATTGACCCTATCTTAAATATTTTAGATGTTAATGGGGAATTTAGTTGTTGGGAGGTAGTGGGATGGGGGTTTTTGGGGCCAAATGAGCTTCCACCTTCACGTGGTTGGCCCTAATTAGTAGAGAATATTAAACTATTCTTGAAACCAAGTGAAGCTCAATATTAACACGTTTTGCAATTGTAATAGAAAAAAATATAGAATGTGTGATGTTGGAGAGATTTCTTTCTAAATAATCAATTTCTAAAATTCAACTTTGGTTATGAACATTATCAGGAGACTCCATCAATCTTACCCCTATAAATTTTTCCTATTATTTTTATCTTTTGGGAGAGACCAAATGATTATACTTACAGTCACAAGAATCATCAAGTTTCTCCCAAAAGATAAAAATAATAGGAAAACTAGTTATAGGGGTAAAAGCTTTGCAGTCTATTGATAATACTCATAACCAAAAATGAAGTTTTGAAATAGATTTTTTAGAAAGTGCACTATCCAACATCACACATTCTATATTTTTTACCTACCATGTAGTCATTGCAACAATAAAAACTAACTGTTGGTTCCACAATGTTGCTATCACATATCCATCACTATTACGATAGATAGGTTCAATGGATAGTTTTTGGATCCACAAAATTTTCATCCCTTAGACATCGCACATGAGATGGGGCCTCTGACATTGTATTGCCTCCTTTGGATTCAATTTATGATAGTTTGGTGTCTCCTAATTGTGGTGGGCTACCTTTTCGTCACAACTTTTGATGGTAAAAGTTTGATGCCTTTCTGATGGGAGCTAGTTCTTATTGGAGTCAATTGGATGATGGGTGACCATCACCACTATGATAACCTACCATCACAATTTGGGCCTGAATGTAGTAGTGAATATTTTTGTTTGATACAAGATTTCTCTTACACCCAAGATGCTCCTGTATTAGACACCCAGAGTAATTTGAGAACTTATCGTATTATATCTCATGTATTTAGAGGAAAAACAAGATGGTTAAAATCCTCCCTTTCTACTCATGATGATTCTTCTAATGACCTCCTTTTCTATTTGACTAGGTATTCTTCATAAGTTATCTTCCTTATACTTTCCCCAACATGATTGTCTAGTATCTCCTCAATCTCCTTCATAGCTGAATTAATTACTGGAATACTCCACTGTACTTTTGTAACTTCATCCCCATCACCTCCTTAATAATGCTTTGTCAAATATGAAATTTTAAATACTAGCAAAATATTCAATTCAGCAATAAAATCCACTTCATAGGGAATTCTAGAATCATGCCTTTGCACTATCTTGCATGGTCCAAACTTCTTCATTTTTATCTTATTATATGAACCCATTGGAAAATGTGATTATCTCAAATGAAACATGACTAAATCTATTATCTAAAATAGCCCATACCTTATTTTAACATGTTCCTTATCCATGTACTATGTATTCATCTTTGTAATGTTCTTGCTCACCTCCTTATTGATATTCTTCCAATCTTTAACAAATTCTTCTACTTTAGCACTACTTATATCTCCTTTATCCAACTACCTTAGTTCAAAAGCATTTCTAGTACTGCTCCCATATACAATCTAGAATGGTGATTTACCAGTAATCTTGTTGACATAATTTTTATGTGAAAATTATTCCTATTGTAAAATAAGATCCTAACCTTTTATTTTATCTCCAACCAAACATGTCAATATGTTTCCCAAACTACAATTCACAACATATGTTTGTCCATCAATTTGTGGATTCAAAGTGATTAACTAAACTTTAAATTATTTTTTAATGTCTTCCATAGAGTACACCAAAAATACCCAACAAATTTATTATCTTGATTTGAAACTATACTCTTTGGCAGACCATGCAGTCTCACAATTTCTTTGAAAATCAACTTTGTCACATGAACAACACTAGTCTTCTTGTAGGGAATAAAATGTGTCATCTTTGAAAACCTATCAACCACCACAAGAATAGAATCATGCCCTAGCTAAGAACTTGGTAATCAAAGAATAAATTCCATGTTGACATGCTCCCATGGGTCCTTTGGTACAAGTAATGATTAATATAGCCTCACATTCTACTTCATCCCTTTTTCCATCTTACATAATCTATAACTCTACAAAAACTTCTTCACATCTTGCTACAACTATGCCTAGTAATAATTCTCTACAACCAAAGAATTTTTTTTATCTCTCCCAAAGTTTCTAACTGATCCTCTACTATGCTTCTCCTTGATGAGATTCTCTCTCATTAAAATTTTTGGAATGCACAACTAGCTCCCTTTAAAAAAAAATACCATCTTGGATTATGAAATCCAACCACTTTTTCATGTCAAGTGCAATAGGTTTTGTATAAGCCTTCCAAGCTTGACCAAAATCAAGATCCTCTAGATACAAATTCTTGAGTTCCTTGAATGCATCCACTTTAATCTACATCTCTATTAACAAAATTTGTCTTCAACTAAGAGAATTTGTAACTCTATTCAAATTCCCACTCTTGTGTTGTAACTTTCTCTGGGTCCTTTTTTAGACCTTTTGCTAAGTGTTGGAGTTGATGAAATCCAACTCTGAAGATGCCCAAGATCACTTGCATGCAAAAACCTATCAAAGAGAAGCCAAGGGGAGAAGAGTGTAGAGTAAGGGAAAAACCCTAAGTAGACATCAGAGAGAAAATAGTCAAATACAAGGAAAAATGTATTTAAAATATACAAATTGATGAAAATACAATGAGGGAGGCCGAATATAAAGAGCTCTAGGAATCTCCTAGAACATGCTAGAAGATGCTAGGAGATAAGTGTGACAACTAAGCATACATCCACATAAGGTGGAAAGTCCTCGAACAATGTGAGAGGATAAGTATGACTTAGGAGAGAACAAACTCTCGTATTGTCAACAACTTATAACTAACTCCTAGACTACAACTTATAAATAAATGCATTTACCTAAGTGAGCTCATTCGAAAACTTGTCAAAAAGAAGCCAATTAGAGAAGAACATGGAGTAAGGGAAAAATCCTAAGCAGACATGAGAGAGAAAATATGGAAACACAAGGAAAAATATATTTACAATATACAAATTGATGAAAATACAATGAGGGAGCTCAAATATAAAGAGCTCCAGGAATATCCTAGAACAAGCTAGAAGACACTAGGAGATAAGTGTGACAACTAAGCATACATCCACATAAGGTGGAAAATCCTCGAACAATGTGAGAGGATAAGTATGAATTAGGAGAGAAAAAACTTCCATATTGTCAACAACTTATAACTAACTCCTAGACTACAAATTATAAATAAATGCATTTACCTAAGTAAGCTTAAGTAATAGAATAAATAATTAGTAAATTAATTATTTACTCTAACACCCCCCCTTAAGTGCAACTTAGGGAAATGTCTTAAGCTCACAAAACTAAGATGAAATGCATAATGGGTCTTGGAAACAAGGCCATGTTAGGTACCCATGTACAATGCAACAAAATGAAACCTCTAAAAATAAGGAAAGAGACAAAACCACATAGGAAAAACCCTCCCCTAGAAAGAGGTAAAAACTTAGTGAAGAACAGAACAAGCCTCCAACTAGGGAAATTCCCCCTAAAACAAGAACAAGGAGTGATCATGAAGAGCATCACTAAAGCATGAAGAGCTGCATAATCTACCAAACTGTTGATCTAAAGAACCTCCATGGAAGATGAAGGCACAAAATGAGCGTGTCTATATGGTAGATGATCCATCTCACTGAAATGCATAGGTAGTCAGCCATTGCAATCGCCTTGTACATAGGATCAACCCTTGAATACATAGTTCACACTAATAAAACATCGAACCAAGGATGCATTAGAACAAAAAAATAAAATCCCCTTAATGCAAACAAGATGAGATGATAGACAACTGAAAAGGTGGGCCAAACTCTCTTGCAAATGAACCAAGAATGACGAGAGAGGAAGAGGTACAGACACCTATAAAGACACAGTCACACTGACCCTATGTGGGGCTAATGTCATGGAAGGGACACTCACTTGACAAAGGGAGAAGGCCTAAAATAGCAAACAACTATCCCCCCCATGGTGCTTTATGAAAATAGTGCATGTACAATTGACTCAAAAATAACATAGATGACCCTCAAAATGCAACAGTGGCACGTTATCTCAGTGCAATACAAAAAAGTACTTCAAAATGATAGCTACAATGATCAGAATAGAAAAAAACCTAACACAAAAGATAGGACAACTTAAAACAAAGGAAACCATGCCAAGAAAATGATCATTGGGCCTAAAACATCCAAGATATCTACCATAGAGAAAAAATACCAAAACTATGATAGAAAGAGCATGGGCCAAAAACTAAGAAAAAGGACCAAATTTATGAAAAGATAACAAAATCAGCTTTTCAAAAATATAAAGTTTTCAAAAAATGGGCACGGTAAACAAAAGATAAGCTTTTCGGAGTCAAAAATAGAACTTTAGACTTCAATAGAAAAATGGGCAATAAAAATAAATCAAAACCTAAAAATACCTACACCAATGTCTCTATCTTAGAATCAGCTTTCCAGTGCTTCTTTCAGATTAGAAAAATACCTCGATATACTCAAGTTATAGCCAAAAAACCAATAGTAGCTCCAAAATAGAACCAAGAGAGGTGCATGCAAGGTCTAATGGTGCAAGTGTTGATGTCATGTTGATGATAGCAATCTGCTGCATCAAAATTGACGGACCATCAGCTGTTAGTGCAAAAAAAGAGGCCACGTGGCAAGTCCACATGGTAGTAGGCTGACATGGCAAGGGCCACATGGCAAAGTGCCACGTGGTAGCCCTACCATGTGTCACTCATTGGCAAGCTACTGAAACTGCTAATGGGGCACCCACTAGTGCTGACTGTACAACTGTTCCATGCAGATGCTAAGTCAGCAGAAGGTCCACGCGGCAGGTAAAACTTGACATGCAGGCATTGACTATATTGGAAATTAACATGTAGGCTCTAGGCGGTAGGCAACCCTATGGTGGTGCGGCCCAAAAAACTTTTTAAAATTTTTTTTTTAAATGTGAATCATCCGTATGATCCATATGGAACCCCTACAAGCAATTTTTTTTTGCCTCCTAGAGCCATGTCTCCAAAATTGACAAGTTATATATGAATCCTAACTGCAAATGGCCTTTTAGATCCAATGGTAGTGTCCATTTGGGCTAAAAGTGCTCCAAATTTTTAGTGATCCCCTAATTTGAAGAAAAAATGCACAAACAAACTAGGGTTTGTGACTTCAAATCACAGCTTCAAAAATTCTTCAAAAAAGCATCAGTAGGGAGGCTCCGATACCATGTTGGATTTGATAAAATCCAAATCTAAAGATGCCCAAGATCACCTACATGTGAAAACCTATCAAAGAGAAGCCAAGGAGAGAAGAACGTGGAGCAAGGAAAAAACCCTAAGCCAACATGAGAGAGAAAATATGCAAACACAAGGAAAAATGTATTTACAATATACAAATTAATGAAAATACAATGAGGGAGCTCAAATATAAAGAGCTCTAGGAATATCCAAAAACAAGCTAGAAGATGCTACGAGATAAGTGTGACAACTACGCATACATCCACATAAGGTGGAAAGTCCTTGAACAATGTGAGAGGATAAGTATGACTTAGGAGAGAACAAACTCCCGTATTGTCAACAACTTATAACTAACTCCTAGACTACAACTTATAAATAAATGCATTTACCTAAGTAAGCTTAAGTAATAGCATAAATAATTAGTAAATCAATTATTTACTCTAACACTAAGATTACAAATCCTAGGTACACCAACTCATTCTTCACAAAACTCCACCTCTTCAGCTTTATTAAAATCTTTTCTTCCCTCAACTTCTCACATATGTTTTGAGTATGAAAGAAATGATCCTCAAATGTCTCACAAAATATTATAATATCATCTTCATAAAAAATGCCAAACTTATACAAAAACTCTTTTAGTACCTAATTCATGAGTTGCATGAAAGTTCTCAATGCATTGGATAGCCCAAAAGGCATGAATAAGCACTCGTACATTCCTTCCCTTTTCTTGAAAGAAGTCTTCCACTCATCACGTTCACTAATTTGAGTCAAATGGTATCCACTCTTTAGATCTATCTTGGTGAAATACATAGCTCCATTCAAATAATCCATAATAATATCTATCCTTGGTAATTGAAATATATACTTGATTGTGATGTTGTTGATAGTGCAAGAATCTATGCACATCCTCCATTCTCCATTCTTCTTTGATGCTAATACCAATCAATGTCTCTTGAATCAAACCCTTCTGCAATAACTCATGCACTTATCTATTTCACTCTTCACTTTCTACTGGTGTCATTGTCTTATGTAGAAAATGGCTCCTAGAATCATATCTATTTGGCAACTAATCTTCATCAATGGGGGTAATCCATTAGGTACATTATCAAATACTATACTAGGAAACTCCCTCAACAAATTTGCAAATTTTATTTTTACATCCTCTACTTCTTCTTTATCATCTTTTGGGATTACAACAAACAACATATTCTTATTGTTCATGTTGTCACCTAGATTTTTCCTTTTATGTTGAATATTAATTTTCAGCAATCTAGTGAAATATGGGACGATCATTGGCCTATGGGTATGCCATGTTAAGGATCAACCTCTGGTATGAAGGGTTGGCTTCCCTTGAATCACCTATAAAAACTGACTTTAACTTTGTAGGAAAAGGACAAAGAGAGAAAACATAAAATAAACTTAGGTGATTCATCAATCTTATGTAGGTAATGCAACTTTGAAGGGGAAACTCACAACTAAAATGAATATAACAGCTTTGTTAGAAAGGTTAATCTTCCCTTGGATGTATATAATTGGGATATTCCAAGGATCCCTAAATGTAGTTTGTCCTATTGTACACATGTGGAGGACATGTCATTGTTTGTCCTTTATTCCACATGTGAGGACAACTCATTTTTATAATTCCTTTATTAAGGAATTTAGTTTATCCTCCTTAAGAGGATTGTGACACTTTGCACACAACTATTATGAATGTGGCATTCATAGAAATGGGAGTTACACATGCAACTCCTTTCTCATCTCTTTAAAAGAGATGCTCCTCCTTCTTTCTTCTTTACTCTCATCAATTTGATGTTATTGTATTGAGCTAGTTTGCTCTAACATTCTCTCTCTCTCTTCTCTAGGCATTTGCCTTCATTCATAATACTCACAAGGGGTTTTCTTTGCTTTCCCCTTATAAATCCTTGTCTCCATTATTGAACCATATTGGTGTATGCTCTTGGATTTTGCTTATCTCATGGTAACATTGTTTCACACTTAACTTACTTGGATTATTTCTCATTCCTTGCTCTATCTTATTGTTTCTTGCATGGTATCAGAGCTTGGCTGTCTAATCTTTGTTTTAAGTTTTGTGTTGAAGGTTGCCATTCATTGGAGCACACCTTATTTGGAGATGTCATTGAGAGAAGAAGTTTGTGTTACGATTTTCTGCTCATTCTAACATCCTTTGTGTGTACATTTTATTGCATCATTTTTATCATTGTTTTCTAACCCTCTTTGGAAGGCTTGCCACCAAAGGGTTTTCTGTTAAAAAAAAATTCAGTTTTTTTTTGCTCTTGTTTTGGAAGGCATGCCGCCAAAACAAGAAGAATTTATTAAGAACTTATTTATTTTAAAATTGTGCAATTTGTTTAATTATACATATTTTATATATTTATTCTTCTTATCATTTAATTAAATTTTTTTTTCCTTCAATTATATTAAAAAAACCTTAGGTCACTCCATAGGTTAAGTTTTCAAAATATATATATAAAATTTTCCTACTCTTTTTTAAAAAAAATCTAATACATTTGTTTATTTTAATTTATTTTCATCTACATCTTAATTTATCTATTTGGCAAATTTAAATTTTTTTTTAAAAAAAAATCTATGAGATTTTAGTTAGTATCTTGAACTTTCCATTTTTTTAGATCTTTTCTTATTTTTTTTAGAATCCTACCTCTTTGTAGAACTCGCTCGAGCAGGCCTTCCTAATTGATCTGAGCGATTCGAAAAAAAGAAGGATTCTTGTTTTATTTTACCCCTCCAAATATCGCTGCGCTTAGTAAATAAGTGCGGTGAGCAGTTTCCACTGCTCATTTTTTTCAAGCCCCCTGCCCACGAGGAGCAGCAAGAAAGTCTAAAGGTCTAGAAGCCATGGGGAAGATTTGCTGCAGAAATAAGAGATCTGTGGAAAAAGACGAGGGTTTGGCTTGGTACATTTGATATAGCTAAAGTTGTTGCCCATGCCTACGATAATACAGCTCGGGCTCTTAGAGGAGCAAAAGCGAAAACAAATTTTCCCATTCCCTGCGATGATCTGAGTGTTAGTTAGAGTAGCACAGTAGAGTCCTCCAGCAGGCAGAAAAATAGCATTTCAAAAAAGAGCACAAGCAGAGGCGATCTAAATAGGGCTGGCTCTAGTTTTTCCAAGACTAGGGGTTCTAAAGACATAATTCTTCACAGCATCAACACAAAAACATTTGAGGTAGTGACCATCCTTCTTATTCTTCTTTCATCTTCTCTCTTTCGCCCAACGTTCTCTGAAGAATTTTTTCCTGGGAAGAGGATTTGAGGAATTTTTTTTATTGGTTTTGTCTGTGGGAGTGTCTGGTTGAAAAATTTGCAAGTTTTATTTACTATTTTTTGTGTGTAGCTTGTCCTTATGCCTGTGTCATTATCTGTTCCATAACTTTTTCATCTTTGTTTATTCGCATTTGTCATTTTGCCATCCTGGACCTTTGCATGTCAGTGGTTTTAGTTATTTAGCAGCTTTCTCATTCTTTTGGCAGTTACTTTCTTTTTCGTTTTCTTTCTTCAATAATTTTGTATCATCTTAATTATAGCAAATTAGATTCCTCTATTTTTTTTCCAATTAAAAACAGTTAAATGCTGTATTACATTTTTTTTAATCATTAGGAATCATTAATATAGCCATCCTAAATATAGAAAATTGGATTCATTTTTTTTAGGCTATAATCATTCTAAAAACACTTCTACAGGATTCTTTTTTATTTCAAATTAATCCTTGTACTAACGTTTCATTGCAGAGTTATATCATTTTTTTTTAGAAACTTATTCATAGTTCCATCATTACATTTTATTTTAATTTAACTTAACATATAAGTCATATTTCTATTAGGGGGGACATTTATCTTTCATAAAGATGTCAACCTTAATTCCAAAAATAAAACTTAGTCATTCTAATTATCATTCCTAGAAAACTCATATTTTATTCATTTCTCGTTTTAAACACCTCTTCGAGATAGCCATTGATCCTTCTATTGAACCTAGTTCAGCGGCTACCCAAGACAAAAAAAGATACTTGGAAAAATAAAAATGAAGAATCTTCAGTTTTAATTGGTATTTCCATTATTCCAGATTTATATGTGTTAATTGCACACTGTTCTAAAGCTCATGATGCCTGGTCAATCTTGCAAACAAAGTATGACAGTGGAGATGAATACCGCAAAATACAGTTGCAGGATCAACTTGAAGATCTCAGGTATACAGATTTTAAGACTATGGATGAATTTCTGTTAAAATTTGATTCTCTTAAAAGCCAAATTATTGCTTTAGGTGTTCAATTAGAGGACATTCATTTAATTCATCTTATTCTTAAAAAGTGTCTTCCTAGATAGTTTCAACAGTTTATAACTAATGTTCATGCACAGCTTGCTATTCCTACTTTAACTAATCAGTTAACTTATGTTATTTTTCAAACTTTATTAAGACAAGAAGAAGCTAAGCTAATTCAGTTTGGTACCCTTAAATCAACTAAACATGCACTTATGTCTCGAAATTCAAATAATAATTTTCGTTCAAATAATAATAATAATAACAACAAACAGTATAATATTAATTCTAATAATTCCAACAATAAATTTCATGCGAAATATAACAATAATAACAATCGTAATACTAATAATCAAAGGAATCATTCCAATTCCAAACCTCATTGTTCTTATTGTGGCAAAGATGGTCATGTTGTCTATAACTATTTTAAAAAGAAAAATGATAAAAAACCTATGAATATCAGTAACCATAATCAAAAATCAAATCATAAAAAAGGTAACTCTACTGATTCTAATTCTCATCATGCTTTTACTTGTAGCTTTAATATTTGTAGACCTTTAGAATGGATTGTTGACAGTGGTGCATCACAACATGTAACTTCTCATAAAGAAATTTTTGATTCTCTACAACTTGATATTGCTAACATTCCTATTCAGTTAGCTAATAATCAGACTTGTAAAGTTGAAGGTTTAGGTGATGTAACTATTCCTAATGGTAAATTACATGATGTATTGTATGTACCTGATCTGAAAACTAATTTGCTTTCTATTTCACAGTTATGTCAGGACTATAAAGTTGAATTCTATAAAGATACATGTTATGTCATAGATCCTCAAACTAAACAAGTGATTGCTCATGCTAAAATGGATAATGACAACTTATTTAAATTTCATGAATTTGCTAGTTCACGATATTCTTTACATACTTCTATTGATTTCAATATATGGCATGAAAGACTTGGCCATTTAAATTCAGATTATATTACTTTAATGCAAAAAAACAATATGGTTGATGGCTTGCCTCACATTATTCCTTCTAAGATTGCTTGTATAGGTTGTATGAGTGGTAAGATGCATAGGGAGCCCTTTCCAAATGGAAAATCATGGTGGGCAACTAATAAGTTGCATCTTGTCCACAGTGACCTTTTGGGCCCCATGGAGAATAACTCCATCCAAGGTTCTCGGTATGCACTTACCTTTGTTGATGATTTTTCTAGATGAACTTGGATCTATTTTTTGCATAGCAAGGATCAAGTTCTTGATATATTCATTGAATTTCAGTTATATGTTGAAAGGCAATATGGTTTTAAACTTAAAATTCTCATAACTGATAATGGAAAGGAATATGTGAATAATGCTTTCCACTCTTATTTGAAATCATGTGGAATTAAACACGAGCTTACTATTCCTTATACACCACAGCAAAATGGTGTGGCAGAAAGAAAGCATCAGACCATTGTTGAAATGGCTAGAAGCATGTTGCATGCTAAGAATCTGCATTATAAATTTTGGGCTGAAGCCATGTTTTGTGCAACATATATTCTTAATAGGACTCCTACCAAAGCTCTCAAGGATATTACTCCAGAAGAGGCTTGGTCTGGTAGGAAACCTAATTTACATCATTTGCTGATTTTTGGATCTGTTGCTTATATTCATACTCCTAAATAGAAAAGGCATAAATTAGATGCTAAGTCATCTCCTTATATGTTTGTTGGTTATGATGAAAACACTAAAGGTTATCATGTTTATGATTCCACTACTAACAAAGTTCAAGTTGCTAGAGATGTTTGTATTACAGAAAATGGAGTCTATGACTATTCTACTACACATTATACAGAATTTAGTGGCACTAAAATTGTGCTGGTGGAGGACCAACCTCCTTCTCTTAACCCTACTCCTCCTCTTAACCCTTCAACTCAAGTACCACCTATTATTGTTGCTCCTACAAGTAATGACATTCAAGTAGCTACTAATGATGTTATTATTTCTAATGATTCTTCCTCTAGTGATAATTCCATTGCAACTAAATGTAAGCCTAAATGGGCTCAAAACTTAATGAATGAAAGTGATGACTACATTTCTAGATTTTGTGGAATTAAATATAGAAGGATTAATTATTGTAATTATGCTTTGATGACTACTATTATGAATTCCAATGATCCTAAGTCTTTTGATCAAGCTAACTCTCAACCTCATTGGCAAAAAGCCATGCAAGAGGAATATGACTCTTTAATTGCTAATCAAACTTGGGACTTAGTCAAGTTACCTCTTGGCAAGAATATAGTTTCATGTAAATGGTTATACAAAACAAAATTGAATACTAATAATGAAATTAGTAAATTTAAGGCTAGACTAGTTGCTAGAGGTTTTTCACAAATTGAAGGATTAGACTATAATGAAACTTTTGCTCCTGTTGCTAAAAGGCCTACTATCAAATTAGTTCTTGCTTTAGCATCTAAAATGAATTGGACCATTCATCAAATGGATGTTAAAAGTGCCTTCTTAAATGGTGATTTACATGAAGAAAACTATATGGCTCAACCTCCTGGATTTGTTAAGAAAGGTAGTGAAAATCTGGTTTGCAAATTGAAAAAATCTATTTATGGTCTTAAACAATCACCTAGAGAATGGTATTCTAAAATTAATTCTTTCTTTATTTCTCAAGGTTTTTCTAGAAGTAAGAATGATCCTAATTTGTATATTAAACATACTAAGGATGATATTATCATTGTTATTGTTTATGTAGATGATCTAATTGTCACTTCTAGTTCAGATGCTTTGATTTCTGATATTAAGTTTCAACTTGAACAGAAATTTTAGATGACTGATTTAGGTATTTTACATTACTTCTTAGGTATGAAAATTTTCCAAACTCCTAAGGGTATCTTTCTTTCTCAAAGAAAGTATGCTCATGATCTTTTAGAAAAATTTAAGATGAATGATTCTAACCATTTTTCAATTCCATGTGAACTAGGAACTAAATTAATGGCTGGTATGAATACTCATTTTGTTGATGAAACTTTGTATAGATAGTTGGTAGGAATTTTAAATTATTTAACTCTTACTAGACCTGACATTGCTTATAGTTTTGGTTTAGTTTCTCGATTTATGTCTAAACCTCAACAAACTCATTTTAAAGTTGCTAAACGAATCTTAAGGTACATTAAACGAACTATTAATATGGGATTATTCTATGATGCCAATTCTAAATTTATTTTACATGGATATATGATTTCGATCTAGGTGGAGATCCCAATGATGGGAAATCCACTTGTGGCTATTGTTTCTTTGTTGGTTCAGGTGCAATTTCTTGGAAAAGTAAAAAAGAACAGTCTATTTCCCTTTTCTCAACTGAAGCTGAATAAAAAGGTTGTAGCAATGCAGCTAGGAAGCTTTATGGATTAGAAGACTTCTTGACGATTTGGGTCTACCTCAACAAGCACCTACCCCTCTACATTGTGACAATCAAAGTGCTATTGCCTTGGAAAAGAATCCAATTTTTCATGCAAGAACCAAACATATTTCACTTCAAAATCACTTCATTCGAGAACAAGTTGAAGACAAGCAAATTACTCTTCTTTATTGTAAAGGTGAAGATCAAGTGGCTGATATTTTAACGAAACCACTTTCTAAAGAGAGATTTCAATTCCATTGTAAAAATTTGGGTTTACAACCCATTGATGTAAACTCCCCAAGTAAAGATTAAGGGGGGGTGTTAGAAAGGTTAATCTTCCCTTGGATGTATATAATTGGGATATTCCAAGGATCCCTAAATGTATTTTTTCCTATTGTACACGTGTGGAGGACATGTCATTGTTTGTCCTTTATTCCACATGTAAGGACAACTCATTTTTATAATTTCTTTATTAAGGAATTTAGTTTATCCTCCTTAAGAGGATTGTGACACTTTGCACACACCTATTATGAATGTGGCATTCATAGAAATGTGAGTTACACATGCAACTCCTTTCTCATCTCTTTAAAAGAGATGCTCCTCCTTCTTTCTTCTTTACTCTTATCAATTTGATGTTATTGTATTGAGCTAGTTTGCTCCAACATTATTGCTCTCTCTTCTCTAGGCATTTACCTTCATTCATAATGCTCACAAAGGGTTTTCTTTGCTTTCCCCTTATAAATTTTTGTCTCCATTGTTGAACCATATTGGTGTATGCTCTTGGATTTTTCTTATCTCATGGTAACATTGTTTCACACTTAACTTACTTGGATTATTTCTCATTGCTTGCTCTATCTTATCGTTTCTTACAAGCTTGAACACAGAAAGACCCTGCTAACATTAATTGCATGAAATGCAAAAATGTGTGGGATTTAAAAGATGAAAACTTATTCACAATTTTTAAATCAAGATTACACACAAATTACACTTATTTCTTTTGAAAATTATCTCTCCCATGCCTCCTAAATACTTAACTTTTAAGACAAGGATTTGTTAAAAAATAACACAAACTTAAAGCTAACAAGACTTAGAAGACAAATGAAAAATTATATATAAGACCAAAGAGGATCATTTCTGCATATTTATTTAGAAGGAGCCAAAATGCTCAAAATTTCATTACAAAAGGACTTGAGCTACAAAACACTATCTCTCTAAGGAGGTAGAATCAAAGAACTCAGAAGGAGGTAGAATGCAAGAGCTCCTGAAACAATGCTCAAGAACGAGAGATAAATATATTTGAATCCCACAAATTCATCATCTCCCCAAAATGGAAGCATATACATGATTTCCCTCAAATCAGCTAGTAGGTATAATTTGTCATGTCCATGAATCATGTTGAATTCTAAAATATGAAATCTCCCTCAAATCAACTAGTAGGTGAATACAACAAAGGAAACTAATCACCAAACTTCCATGACTTGTGCGTAATCAAATAAATTTACTCCCTCAATTTTTACATTTCAAAAATATATTTAAATGGAATGATTTATAATAATATCATCCATTTAAATATTTACATTACATGCAAATGCAAAAATAAAATGTCTGCCTTCTACACTTGCATATTTCATCTTGCCAACTTCCTCAAGTTTTATTTGAAGATAACTTTTAAATAAAATAATTATAAAACATAATTTTATTTAATTTTTTATAATAATAATCTCTCCATTAAAACCTCTTGATATTTGGGCTTTTACAATTCAATTACCAAGGCATTTAAAAAAAAAAAATGCTTTGGCATTTTTTTTAATGGGAGAACTTTTAGAAAATAGATTGTATGACCCCCTAAACATCCATAAAAAATTTTCTAAAAAGAAGAAAAATTGTTCCTAACATTAGTATATAACTCCTCACAAATTTATAAATTCATATGAATCCATATGTGGCCATGCCAATTTTTTCATTGTTGACTACGGGCTAAGAAACAAAATTTGCCAAGGTGTTGTCACCAAAAAGAGCATAACTCTTTCATTTCTTCATGAAAATGCTTCAAAATTGATTTAAATGAAAGAAAAATTAGACACCTTTAATTTGAGTATGATTTTTCATAATACAATATACATATATGGCTGTATCATTTGTGTAAAGGGCTGCAATAATCAACATCAACAACTACTGAAATTTGTATACTTCCTATAGCAACTGATAACTTTACATTTCTTCATTCTCCAAATTATAGATTCCTCACAACATCTATTTTTCTTGATTATCCATTTTACTTCATGTAATTATTCTCATTAAATGTAACCTCCTATAGAATTTACCCTGATTGAGCCTGCAAGGTGAAAATTAGATAATAGTTCATACCTTATAGAAAGTTATTTCTAGCAACAAAAAATATTCATGCAGCACTACATACTATTGATGTGTGTTTTATGACTCACCAAATAGTAGAAAAAAATACTGAAATATCTTATCCTATCTTGAATAAAGTCATGTGTAAGCTAAGACTTCTAGAAGATCATACAATGACTTCAAGGTTCCTTTAATGCCAAATCTTGACTGTGGATAAGATCGGTGGTTGATGTGATTTGCTAATGATCAAAAGGGGCCTTACATGTTTATTTAGATTCATTTCAAGCCATACTGGATGTGGGAGCTATCCTAAGGTTTTGCAATGAAGTGCTTTTTTTGGAGTTTTCACAAAATATGCAAAAATTCAATAGGATAGGGTTCAAGAACTCTATTCTAATCCCAAGGGTAGTGATAACAAAAAATAGTATTCTAGTGGACAAATTCCTCAGTTTACTGAATTCTACTTCGCCAAGTTATACTACAACTATGCATGAATCGGTGCAATCTTCAAGGGTTATACCAGAGATTTTCATATCACCACATACACCATCATAAAGAACAATGTATACAAATGATAGAAGTTGAGCATATGCATGAAAGGGGTTTAGGCTAACTTTGCACAATGAGTTAGAATCACTAAAATGTCAAAAGTATGAACCAAAGGAATTCATCAATACACCATCATATTCTCCATTATAATCACCACACATGAACTAGGCTAAACTTAATCTAATTGAAGAAATTTAAGAGAACAAGGAAGCACTAAGACACGTGAAGTATTCACCAAACTCCAATGAAAACTTTATTATCTCAGTAACTCATAGCAACAATCTGGTAAAAAATCTCCCTTTACAAATGAGAAATGAGGCCTTTATATAGGTCCTTAATTACAATAGGTGGCCTAGATGATCACAATAACTGATGGCCAAGATCATGCCACATTAGCCCTAATTAGGGTTAGGGCAAAAGAAATGAATCTAAATTAATTCTATAAGGAATCCACTACTATACCGGGTACTAAATGCCAACTATGTATGCTTATTTAGGAAGGAGTGGGATGCAATAGATATTCACCATGCATGTCTATTACTCAATAAATGCTTAGTCTTCCTTGAATAAATTATTCTTGATTCCATTCTCTAAATGCATACAATTTTGACTTGGAGACCTTAGTTATGTTGGAAATGATTGAAATGATCATAAGAACAATTGCTGGAATAATATATGGAACTGGTAAAGAATGTCCTCAATCATTGTTTTGTCATTGATGTCAAACTTGCTAATTGTAGGGATGACAATTGCTTTAGTGATCAAAATACTATCAATTAGTTGATTGTCAAGGTGGAGGCAATCAATAAGATGTAACTAGAACACCTAGAGAAAGGTTGAAGTTATGATGTTGTAATGAAGTACAAGGATCAATCAAGCCATTAATGAAACAGTGTATTGGATGACATACTAAAAGATACAAAGAATGAGCACACTGAAACATATCAAAGATCTAAGGTTTTAGCTAAGTCTTTTGTAAAGCTCAAACTAAGTTTATTAGAGAGAAGGTGCTGAGCAAGCTAGTAAGAGCCAAGCGAATTCCTAGTTAAGTGTCGAGCAAGTTCAAGTGTTGAGCAAGTTCAAGTGCCGAGCAAAACCAAGTGTCAACCAGAACCAAGTGTCAAGCAAGTAAAGGTACCGAGAAACACAAAGGTGTCAAGCACTAGTAACTCAATAATGCTGAGTTGCTGCATTATTTAGGAAATCGAAGATTCGCCAGATCTAAGCCGACAAAGTTGTTATCTAAAAATCTGTGAATTAAAAGGAAGATAAGAATGATGAGTTGGTGGCACAGAACACCATGTAGAACATTTTTAAGATACAATTGGCAAATTTTCAAGAAGAAAACAAGATATGGGGTAGATGCATTGTATCCTACCTAATCCATTTTGAAACCCTAAAATTGGAGAGGAAGAATTGAGCAGCAAAGGAAAATATGACTTGTATATAAGAAGACATAAGTTAATGAAAAAGAGAGTGGAATAGAGGGGATAGTGAGAGAGAGAGAGCCGTGGTCAAGCATAAAAGCATGAAATGTTGAAGAATGAGCTAAGGAGAAGATAACACAGGAACTCTATATGGATAGATGACCACAAGGATGATTGCATTGGCAGAATGAGTAGGAAGACTCAAGGAGATGAAGCTTGAGAGGGAGACAAGAAGTCAAAGCTGAAGTGATTGAAGCCAAGCATAAGGATTGAACTGAAAGAGTGATCTGAAATCTACAAAGTATGTTGTAAGTTATGTCAGATCAAAAGACCATTATCGTTACTTTATAACAATTTTAATAGTAAGATAAATCCTATGGACTTAGGTTGGTTTAACAACCATTAGATAAATCCTTTAATAGGGTGACATTCCAAGTGGATGTTCTAAAGACCTTTAACCAGGCCCATTCCTAACATTTTGGTGAAATCCTCTAACAAGGTCACATTTAACAGTGTGTTGTAAGCCTTTAATAGGGCAGGCTCTTAATAGGACATCACTTCAGAAGAGTGAGAATCAAGTAGCATGTTACTGGTGGTTTTTTCCAAATTGGGTTTCCACATAAATCATTGTGTCATGTGTTGATCTTGAATGTTTTATCTTTGCATGTTGATTTAAAGTAATTTTCTTATATGACTAATTTAAGTTTGAACATATGAAAAGGGTATTATTAGGGCATTTGGACCTTGAATAACTAATTCACCCCCCCTCTCAGTTATTAGGGCATTAAAGATAATTGGATGCCATGAAATGATGATGGAGGCCATGTAACCTCGAGTCCTTTCCAACTGCATCATTTTAACTAAGATCCAACTTTGACTGACTTTTATGGAAATCTCTCTTCAAGCATTCTCATCTTCCATGTACTTGCTTGGATATTTATCTCCCTAAAATAGATTTGAATCCCTTGCTAATGATTATGTTACTCTGCAATTTCTTCATATTGAACTTCCTTTGCCATGTTCTTGGATTTTTGGATTTGAACTATGATGTTTGAACCTTGAATGTCTAGGACCAGATCACTTAGTACTTTGATCTTGGTACTAGAATTGTGGATTTGAGCATCTTTCTTGAACTTCTAGAACTAGAGCTTTCTCCTCCTTTTTATTCAAATGCTTTCAATTCACTATTATGCCTTTTCTTACATTTTGAAGAATTCTCCCTTTTGTAATCATCATCAATCATTTTTTCAGTCTTGGGTACACACTTGAAGAGGGTGAAATTCAAGATTTGGAGAAGAAATTTCTAGCACTTAATCCTTTTTCATTTTTCCATGAAGGAGAAATTTTCCAACACCTAGTCATTTATTCTTCCATGAAGAAGGAATTTCCTACACTAAACCAATTTTTCTTCCATGAAGGAGAAACTTCCAACACTAGCATTTTTTCTTCCATGAAGGAGGAATTTCTAACACTTTTCCATTTTTTCTTCTATGAAGGATAAATCTCCAACTCTTAGCCATTTTTTCTTCCATGAAGGAGATATTTTCAACACTCAACCATTTTTGCTTCCATGAAGGAGAAATCTTCAACACTTGGCCATTTTTGCTTCCATGAAGGAGAAATTTCCAACACTTGGCCTTTTTTGCTTCCATGAATGATAAATTTCCAACACTTAGCCATATTTACTCTCATGATTTCTAATTCTCTTGCTCATGAAAATTTTGAGTGGTCATGGATTTTGTCCATGATAAAAGAATTCCACAACAACCACTTTTCTCCAAAGCAGGATTTTTTGGTGATTGTGGATTTTGTCCATGATGGAAGAATTGTACAACAACCATTTTTTCTCCATGGCAAGATATTTTGAGAGATCCTGGATTTTGTCCATGATGGAAGAATTCTGCAACCACCATTTTTCTCCATGGCAGGATATTTTGAGAGATCGTGGATTTTGTCCATGACGAAAGAATTCTACAACAACTATTTTTCTCCAAGGCAGAATTTTTTGAGTGATCGTGGATTTTATCCATGATGGAAGAATTTCGTAACAACCATTTTTCTCCAAGGCTGGATTTTTTGAGTGATCATGGATTTTTTCCATGATGGAAGAATTTCACAACAACCATTTTTCTTCATGGTATGATATTTTGAAAGATCATGGATTTTGTCCATGATGGAAGAATTCTACAACAACCATTTTTCTCCAAGGTAGGATATTTTGAGAGATTGTGGATTTTGTCCATGATGGAAGAATTCTGCAACAACCATTTTTCTCCAAGATATGATTTTTGAGTGATCTTGGATTTTGTCCATGATGGAAGAAATTTGCAACAACCACTTTTCTCCATGGCAGGATATTTGAGTGATCTTGGATTTTGTCCACGATGGAAGAATTCTACAACAACCATTTTGCCTATTATTTTCATGCCTTTCTACTTTTGGATATTTCATGGATGATTCCAGACTTAACCTTTTTTTTCTTGATTGACTATTGTACTTTCTCATTCTTTTGCATATAGATGCATGTACCCTTTTTGCTCTTTATCAACCATAGCTCATTTGTTGCAAAAATAGACCTACCAAAAATAGACATTCTAAAAATAGTAAGTTGTCCCAAAGTCAAAATAAGGCCAATCTGAGAGGTAGTGAAATTTACTAAAAATAGACTTTCTAAAAATAGAAAGTTGTCCCAAAGGAAAAATAAGGTTAATCCAAGAGGGAGTGACATTTACTAAAAATAGACTTTCTAAAAATAGTAAGTCAAGACAATCAATTCTCAAACAAGAAAACAATTTCCATTCTCAGAACCACATGCACAACACTTTCTAGATCTAGCCAATTTTACCAATTCTCATTTGAAAGAGGGGACTTTAGAGGATCGAGCCCAATACTACCAAGAAATAAAGCTAAAAGGGCAAGACCAAGAGACAAAAGGGGGCTCCCATTTGCAATGGGGCAATGGTGTGAAAAGCCCACAACACATACCTTTACCTATTTCTCCTTTAATGGCTTCAACTTATGTTTCACTCCATCCTTTGTTAGAGTTTAGGTAATTTCTAACCCATCATGTACAACATGCATGTATAACTTCCATGGCCTATTTAACAACATATGACATATTTCTATTGGTATGAAATCACATAGAACCTCATCATGGTAGTCTCTAATCTTGAACTTCAATGAGAATTACTCACTAACCATGACCTTGTAGTCATCTTACACCTAGGCAATATGGTATGGACAGGGGTGTTTCTTCCTCTTTAGCTTCAAATTTTTTACCATCTTTTATGCCACCAAATTGTCACCACTTCAACCATCAATGATCACATCACAACACTTATCTTCATATTTGTACCTAGTGCAAAACAAACTCCTCCTTTGGTTAGGTTCATTCTCTCCACTTCGAAAGACTATCCTATTAAATAGGACTTCTCCGCTTTTGGCATCTTCAAAATGGGATGATCTAGTATCTTATTCAACATGCATAACTCTAGCCTAACCTTCCGTTCTTTGATCTATTCTTCCTTGGCGCTAGGAACATTGAAATGCTTTATGCCCTTCTTCATCACAATGAAAGCATTCTCCATGGAAACCTTCTCTTCTAGATTCTTTTCCTCTGGCTCTTCCTCTTTGATCTCTATTATTGTGAACATGGAAATGATTTGAATTGTTTCTTCTTTGGTTTTGACTACTACTTCTAGTCTCATCCTTGTTCTTTTGATCATCATTTTGGTCTCCATATGATCATCCACTAGCTCTTCCACTATGATCTTTATCACTATTTTTGTTATCAAACTTTTTCTCAGCTTCTCCTCTACTCTTAGGAAAAACTAGTATGCCTCCTTAGTACTAGTTATTCAAACCAGGCTTAACTCTTTCTAATTGCTTTGCCTTAACCCATTAAGATAATGGAATAATTTCTCCTTATCAACTTCCACATGGTCGGTTCTTATGAGAAATTGGTAGAACTTAGTATACTCTTGAATAGATCTTCCTACTTTCTTTAACCCTTAGATCTTCTTCGACAAATCAAGCTTGTAATCCATGGGAATAATCTTTTTCTTCATTTTAGCTATCATTCGATCCCATCTGGTGATTTTTTTTCCCCCTCTTCTATTTCACTCCAATTGCATCTTCTGCAACAAAATATCTACATGACCCTTCAGTATGGCCTTTTCAAACTTGCCCCTATCCATATATTCAATATCTTCATATTCAAAGTATTCTTCCAATTCATTTATCCAATCAATAAATTCCTCTACATTAAGATTTCTTGAAGATGTGGGAACATAAAACTTAGGTCTTCTTCCAATCTTAGAAATGGCTTTGAAATTTTTTTCCTTCTCTAGGTTCAAGGGTAAAAGCACAAACCTATGTCACCCTTTTGTAAAGAAAAAGGCTAACAAAAGTATAATTGTTTACCTTTAATGAAAAAGTGAATTATTATTTAGAATTTGAAATTAAATTAAACTAATGAATTGTGTAGAAATAGATGATATTTAGGATTTCAATTTTTAATAATTATTTGGAATAAGATTTTGATATATTTTCCTAATTTTTATAGATAAATTTATAGTTTTTGAAAATTAAGGGTCAAGTTCCCACCACAAAACTAAATCAAAGTAAACTTACTTCCCTTTTATTTAAAATCATATTATAGATAACATATATAGTTAGAAAAATCACAAATAAATATAGGTTTTAGACCTTTATTTTCTCTTTTATAATTATTCAAATTTTAACTCACCTAAAATCAATAGTTTTCATCTTCGATCACATTTTTCAAAACAAATCTAGTCTAACTAGAAGAAAAAATATAAATTCTAGAAGAGAACTATATTATCATGAATGCTAATGATACCAAATTGGGGGAGTATCCTAATTATTATAGAGTACTAATATATTTCACTCATGACTTTGTTTTTCATTGATGTCAAAATAGCAATGTTTCTATAGATACTGGAAGAATAGCAGTTAGAGATCTTATGTTGTGTAGTAACTAAGGGTTAAGTGATGCACAATTATGAAAATGTTCCTGAGAGTATCCTAATGACATGGTTAAGAGGATGAAGTCTAAATCAAAGATGTATGATAGTTATGTTTGATTTACTATGAGCAGTAAAAAAATAGAGCATCTGTTTGGAAGCTTCTAATGTTTGGATTATATCTTTTATCCAAGATATAATGAGGTGATGCATAGTCAACAAGTGACATCAGACACTCAGGTGATAATATTAGGAAGTGCACAAGACCTAGAGTCATACTTCTAAATTTTTGTATACACTATGAGATGATAGTGCTACTATAATTTTAATTAATTATATATCTAATTTTAAACAATTGAAAAATCCTTAAGGTCGACTTACGAAATTATTATGAAGGTATGGTATAAAGAAAAGATGTCTTCCTTAATTCTAAATCATCAAGTATCTATTATACATTATATTTGTGAAGATTGAAAAGAAAGAGAGTGTATATTGAATGTATGTAAGCGATCCTAGGGATTATTGAATGCATATCTCCTAATCTAGTTACAAGATTAGAAAGAGAAGATGTCCTATTGATAGGACAAAGTAGGGGAAGGAAGTATAATTTAGCTCTAGTATTCTAAAAGGAATAATATAGAGATCATTTGGACATTTGGTTCATTGGTATTTCCCTCGACGCTACTTAGGTAGTGGGTCCAACTATCTTCCATAACTCTTATCAGGGTTGGCACAACTCCTAACAGGTTTGGAATCTCCTAATAGAGATTCAAAGTTTCCTAGTAGGGACTCAAATGTACTCAATTTTGTAATAGACTTCTAATAGGGTTTATCTTCTAACAAGGAATATTTATTGTAGTACATCATCTTGTGCATATCATCCCCACTAGGTTTTTCCCTTTGATCAAGGGTTTGTCTACTTAACATATTTGGTGTTATTGTGTATGAGTATCTTGATGTGGTTTTAGTTAATATTAGTCAAGTGGGTAAGATTTTTTAAATTCATTATTGGTGATATGATTCATATAAATGATTCACCCCTCCCTATTAGTTATATCAGTGGACTATATATTCTAACAATTGGTATCAGAGCATCAGGTCCTTGAAGGTTAAGCTTAGTAGCTTTGGCAGATTGACTGTGAATCATTTCAGAAAAGAGTCCTAGATTTGATGGGGCCAACTATGAGAGTTGGAAGGATAAGATGAAGACTCAACTATTCTGCATGGTTTTGGGATATTGGATCTTGACAAGGAGAAAGAAGAATTTTTTTGAAGAATCAAAGCTAGAAGATTGTAGTGAGGAAGAAAGAGATTTGTTCATGTATAGCATTAGAGAAAGAGAATCTCTATTATCAGCCCCTAAATTGAATCGATACAATGAGGTAAAGTCACTTGAAATATCTCATGAACTTTTGAAAGAATTATAATCTACCTTTGAAGGTGATGATCATAATAAAAGAATGAGGTAACAAAGTTGGATATGTGCATATCAAGATGTTGAGATGATGGAAGATAAATTTGTAAGAAGTTATATTGGTAGAATATCAAAAATGGTTACAAGAATTTGATATCATGATGTAACCAAATATGATGATGAATTCATATGGTATATTTTCAAAATTTTATCAGGACCTTTCAAGCCAATTGCATAGATGATATAGTTAGTATGCTCTACACTAAGGACTATTCCAACAATTGATTAATTGTGTATTGTCTTGGATTTTACACAAAATGTTATATCATTTCTAGTTAGTGTATGTCCAGCTCACTTGGGCATTGAAGATAGTTTTCTATGTGTACTAAGAATTCCATAGTTTACCTAGTTTAGAATATAGTATCTACCAAGTTCACTCGAGCACCAAGGGAAAGTTTGTGGAAGCTGAGTGTTAATTGAGCTCACTCTATTAATGAAGGAAATGTTAGATGGAAACAGTGTTAACCAAGGTCACTTGGTTACTAAAGGAACTTTTCACATATGTAGTGTTGACCAAATTCACTTAGTTAACAAAGAAAAATCATTTCTCACTTAGTGTCTACCGAGCAAGGTCAACTAATGAATGATTTTATTGTTTTGACATATTAAGTTCTATTGAATTGTCTGTTGGTTCTAGCCAACTAAGGAGATGAATATTAATTATTCTAAGTTGTATTCTAGGTGAATTGAAAATATCAAAGATATCAATATAATCTCAAGTTGAGATTTAGAGAGTGTAAATGCATGGAAGATATATTAAGATTTAATGATGCTAAGAGGAAGCGAATCAAAAGGATAAGTCGTATATCCTAAAAAAGTTGAAAGATATATTCGATCAAGAAAGATCAAGTATATAAGAAAGATTTGAGATCTATGATTAGCAAATCAGTTGCATTTGAAATCATGTCATCTCATTTTTACTCTCTAACCATCGTAGTAGTGATCTAAATCTCTTAATAGAGTTGTCTTTATAGCTATTTGTAAATGCTCTAACAAGGTGGCATTTCTATCATACTATCCTAAGACCTCTAACAAGGCCACTCCTAATACGGTGATTAAATCATCTAATAGGGTCACACCTAATAGTGTGTTTTGTAACCTTTAACAAGGTTGGCTCCTAATAGGCCTCACTTTAGAAGAGTGAAAATCAGTACCTAGTTACAATTGGTGGTTTCTCCCGAATTGGGTTTCCACATGAAATCTTGGTGTCAAATATGTTCATGCTAGTACTCTTATGTGTTTGAAAGTAAGATAATGTAATAGCAATCTCAGATAACATCATAAGATTTGCATGTTAAGTATTTGCCAAGAATTTTTAGTGTTTACTGTGTTACAATATTTTCTATGTCTTTCACAAGCATCAATAGAATTAAGTTTTCACAAAGTTGTTTTGTACTAACATCTAAGGGATCAGGGATTTATTTTTGTAGTAATTGATTCATGCCTCATCTCTTAGTTACTCCTCTTATATTTCTAATAGTTGGTATCTAATCATTTGGTGGTTGCAGTGAAGGTTTTAAGGACCTAAGCTAAATATCAAAATGTCTTATAGAAGATAGATTATTAGGCTAAACTAAGACAACTTTGTAGCATGGAAAGGACTTATAAGATTACATCTTGCAACTATCAGTGATTCAAGTTGTAAGTATCTTGATGTTAAATACAAGAATCTTACTGGAACATTACCATTTGAAGATATAGAAGAATAGAAAAATCATAACATCAGGATGATTGATATTGCATCTGCTCTTAATTATGTTGATTTTGATGAAGTAAAAGATTGCACTATAGCTCATGAAATGTGGATCAAACTAAAAGACATCTATTGAGGAGATGATAATGTAAGAAGAGAAAAATTTAAAAGTCTCAAAGGATAATTTGATTAGAGGAAGAGAAGATGAAAATATTGCAAAATATGTGGAAAGAATCAAAGCAAGTGGAAGTGCAATTAGAGCATCTAGAGGAAACATTGATGAAAAAATAGTTGTAAGCAAGGTACTCAGAACCCTTCTTCCTATCTATGCAATAGAGTATCTACTATCCAAGAAATGTGATGTGATCCAAATAGAAATATAACTTTGGATTCTCTAGTTGGAAGATGAACAACTTTTGTATTGGATAACTATGATAACTATGTTCCTAGCTCCAAAGGTATTGAGTCTACATTTGAAGCCAAACTTTCACTCAAGAAAAAGGGTAAGAAATCAAAGGCCAACAAATGTAAAAGTGATGAAGAAGAATAATTTTTTTATAGTGATCATGAAGTTTTTAAAGCCCTACTTGCAAGGAAATATTCCAAAGGTAGAGGAAAGTTCAAAAGTAAGATTCCTCTAATCTATTTTCTTTTTGAAGAAGTTGGTCACATTGTTGCAAGGTGCCCAAAAAAGTAAACAAGGATAAAAAGAAGAAAAATAAGTACAAAGGAAAGAAGGAATTAAAAAACTACAAGAACTACAAGGGAAAAGGTAAGAAATCTTGTTTTATGGTTAAAGATTATGATAACAGTCAAGACGAAATGGTATATATTGTTGTTAAACATGAATCTAATGATGAATGAAATAAGATGAAACTTATTATCTCATATTATAAAAAATGATAAATGGATCATTGATAGTGGCTATTCACATCATATGACTAGAGCAAAAAAAGGTTTGAGCACATGGAATATTATGATGGTGGTAGCGTGATATTTGGAAACAATGAACCTTGTTGCATAAAAGGAAAATGATGTATTTCATTAACCAATGATCTTAGATGTGACAAAGCTTATTGGGTTGAAGGACTAAAGAAAAATCTACTAAGTGTGGCATAGTTGAATAACATTGGATTCAAGGTAGAATTTATGAATGAGAAGGCCAAACTATTGGATGGAAAAGGAAATTTGGTTAGATCTAGTAAACAAACAAAAGGTAATGTATTCTATCTTGAACTTGGTGAAAGTTCATGTTTTATTGATCAAGTAGAAGAAATATGGTTATGGCACAAAAGATAATGTCATATGAACTTTGATAACCTAATTAAGATAAGTAAACACAAAATACTAAGAGGTATTCCTAGCTTGAGGAAAATTGATCTGAGTCTATGCAAAAATTATCAAATTGGAAAGATGGGAAGACTAGTTTCGAAAGCAAGAACTATCATTCTGAAGAAGTCTTAGAGTTTGTGCCTAGAGACTTATGTGGACCTATTGGTATGGAAAGTTACAATGGAGATAAGTTTTTCATTCTTTTTTATTATTATTATTCTAGAATGATGACTATAATATATCTAAAATAAAAATTAGAAGCTTCAAAAAAAATTGTGGTATGTAGTGAGAGTAGAAAAAGAAACTAGAAAGAAGTTTAAATATTTGAGATTAGACAAAGGTGGTGAATTCATCTCCAATGAATTCAATAAATTTTGCATTGAAAAAGGAATTAAAAGACAAGTATCAGCCCTTGGTACACCTTAGTAGAATGGTATAGTTGAAAGAAAGAATAGATCCATCATGGATTGTGCAAGAATACTAATGATAGAAAAGAATGTTGCAATCAAATACTAGAATGAAACAATCAGCACTAAAGTTTATACTTTGAACAAAGTACAGTTGAAGAAAGACTCAAATCAAACTCTTTATGAACTATTGTATTGCTACAAACCTAATGTAAGTTACTTGAAAGTATTTGGTAGCAAATGTTATATCTTGAATGAATCTAGGAAATGTCAATTTGGTGTCAAAGGTGATGAAGGAATATTCCTAGGATACTCCTATAGAAGTAAAGCATACAAGTGTTTGAATTTATCTACTCATAAAATCATAGAGAGTGCACATGTGAGAATTGATGAGCTTGTAGAAAAGATTGAAGAAGAAAGAAGAAAAGGAACCTCAAGATTACAAAATATTTGTTTACTATGAACCCAATACCCTACCAAATCTATCTAGAAGAAAGGAGGCTTCACCTCTCAAGTCTCCAAAATATCCAATAGCTATTGAATTGTAGATAGTGCAACCTAATTCATAGTGTCAAGGACCTGAGTCACAATCAAAGGCTACTAAGCTACTACAAGAGCAAACTGAGTCTAATGGACCTGAGTCATAGATGGTGTGACCTGGGATTAGTACTGAAGTTCATAATGAAATTAGTGAAAAAAACTTCAAATCCAAAGAACCTATGTTAGCAAGATATGCCAGAAGGCATCATGCACCTTATTAGATCAATGGAGACAAATCAGATGGAACAATAACATGAAATAAATTGAAAGGTACATGTTTACTTGCTACGTTTGAACCTAGAAATGTTAAAGATGCTTTGGATAATGAAATTTGGATTGAAGCAATGAATGAAGAAATATAACAGATAGAGAAGAATAAAATTTGAAATCTTGTTCCTAGACCCAAGGATAAAAATGTAATTGGCACAAAGTGGGTGTTCAGAAATAAGCTAAATGAAGATGGAGAATTTTCTAGAAACAAAAAAAAGTTAATATGTAAAGGCTATTGTCAAGAAGAAGGTATTGATTATGGTGAAATTTTTGCTTTGATTGAAAGATTAGAAGGTGTTAGAACTTTACTAGCATATGTAACTCATAGAGGATTTAAATTTTATCAAATGGATGTAAAATCTGCATTCTTAAATGAAATTCTTGATGAGGAAGTCTACATTGAGCAAGCTAAAGGTTTTGTAGATCCTAACAAAAAGGACATGGTCAAAAAATTACACAAGGCATTATATGGTCTCAAGTAAGCTCCTAGAGCTTGGTATGAAAGACTTCATAAGTACTTGATACAAATTGGTTTTCAAAGAATAAATAATAATTGTAGTTTGTATATCAAAGAAGGACCAAACAAAAAGATTATATTTTTTGATGATAATTTATTCATAGGAAATGGTGACTTATGCAATGCATTTTCACAAGAAATGAGTGAATAATTTGAGATGTCTATGTTTGGAGAGATAAAATTCTTTGTTGGATTTTAGATCCAACAGAGGAAAGATGATATCTACATTACTCAATCTAAATATATCAAGCAATTACTAAAGAAATTTGGAATGGAAGATTCAAGACTAGTTGGAACCCTTATGTCTATTGGACATAAACTTTCCAAAAATGATGATTCAAAAGAGGTAGATGACCACATACAAATCAATGGTTGTAAATTGTAGTATGTAGTGCATACAAGGACTAATGTTGCATTAGCAGTCGATATGGTGGCAAGATTATTAGCAAATCCCATAGAAAATCACATGATGAAAATCAAAAGAATCGTGAGATATCTTAAAGGTACTGATGAATATGGTTTATGGTACAAAATAGGAGGCAATTTGGACTTAAACATATTTACAGATACTGATTGGGGAGGAAGTTTTGGTGAAAGAAAGAGCATCAGTGGTGGAGCATTCTTTCTTGATAAAGGACTAGTGTCTTGGACAAGCAAGAAACAAAATTGTATCTCTCAGTCCATAGAAGAGGTAGAATATGTGGTAGCAGTAGTCAATTGTTCTAATATTTTTTGGTCAAACAACTATTGGCATGTATGAAGATAGAGTTCAAGGATCCAATAATCATATATTGTGATAACACCAATGCAATCAATATATCAAAGAATCCTATGATGCATACCAAAACAAAACACATTTCTATAAAATATCATTTCTTTAGAGAATTGGAGCAAGATAAAGAAGTTAGATTGGAATATGTAAATAAAAAAGAACATATTGCAAACATATTCACCAAGCCATTACCTAAGGATGTATTCCTATATTTAAGAGGTAACCTAGGGGTTGTTCCCCTATCTAAAGCTCACTAAATATTGTTTAGTGATGCATCAACTAGAGCATGTTGAAGATCAATTAGTTGGTCCAGTATTGACAAGGGCATATAGAAATGAATCAATACTTGAGGTACATTGATACTTGCTAATTATTGACTTTGGCATGAGATGTCAAAGAGGGAGAAGTTTGCTATCATATCTCATAGAAATTTTGTAGGAAAGAGATGTCAAAAAGCGATAATAAACTTAGTAGACAGAAGTTGTCTGACAAAGGGAGAAACTAAAGGCAGAAAGAGTTAACACTGATAGAGGGAACTCTCATGGATGATCATATAAATGAAACTAAGGATATATTCCTTACCTTGTTCCTTATTCTAAAAATTTCATTGCACTATGGCATGTCATGTTGCCATCAATGCCAAAGAGGGAAATTTTCTAAATAATTGATTAATTGTGTATTGTCTTTAATGTTACACAAAATGTCATATCATTTCTAGTTAGTGTATATCGATCTCACTTAGGCATTGAAGATAATTTTTTATTTCTATCGAGCATTTTATAGTTTTCCTAGTTCAAAAGACAACATCTACTGAGTTCACTCGGGCACCAAAGGAAAGTTTGTGGAAGTTGAGTGTTAACTAAGCTCACTTAGTTAATAAAGGAAATGTTAGATGGAACCAGTGTTAACCAACCTCACTTGGTTACCAAAGGAACTTTGCGCATATGTAGTGTTGACCAACTTCCTTAGTTAGCATAGGAAAATCATTTCTTGGTTAGTTTCTACCAAGTAGGGTCGGCTAACAACAGATTTTCTTATTTTGGCATATTAAGTTCAATTAAATTGTTTGTTTTTTCTAGTTGACGTAGGAGATGAATATTAATTATTCTAAGTTGCATTCTAGCCAAATTGACACTATGAAAGATATAAATTCAAGGTCAAGTTGACATTTAAAAAGTGTGAATGCATGGAAGATAATTTCAAATTTAATGATGCTAAGAGGAAGTGAATCAAAAGGATAAGTACTATATCCTTAAGAAGCTAAAAAGATATATTTGATCAAGAAGGATCAAATATACAAGCTAGAATTGAAATCTATAATTAGAAAATCAATTGCATCTTAAATCAAGTCATCTCATTTTTACTCTCTAACCATTGTAGTAGTGATCTAAATCTCTTAAAAAAGTTGGCTTAATAACTATTTGTAAATCCTCTAACAAGGTGTCATTTCTATTGAACTATCCTAAGACCTCTAACAAGGCCACTACTAATAGGTTGATTAAATCCTCTAATAGGGTCAAATCTAACAGTGTGTTTTGTAAAATTTAATAGGGTTGGCTCCTAACTGGGCCCACTTCAGAAGAGTGAAAATTAGTAACTAGTTACAATTGGTAAATTTTTCCAAATTGAGTTTCTACATTAAATTTTGGTGTCAAATGTGTTCATGTTATCTCTCTTATGTTTTTGAAACTAAGTTAAAGTAATAGTAATCTCAAATAACATCTTAAGATTTGAACATTAAGTATTTTCCGAGCATTTTCAATGTTTATTGAATTATAACATTTTCTGTGTATTTACCAAGCATCAACTAAATTAAGTTTTCATTGAGTTATTTTGTATTGACATTTGTGGGATCTAGGATTTATTTTTTTAGTAACTAATTCACCCTTCCCCTCTCAGTTAGTCCTCTTATATTTCCAACAAAGGACTTCACCAAGGAAACCTTTCATGGTAGATTGCAATCACTAGAAGCATATCTGAGATAGTCTTGTGAACTTGCAAGAGTCGAAACAACATTCAATGCCCTAAACATTCAACCTAAATTGACAAGTGGTGCAAGCACCAATAGAGATTTTCTAGTAGTAAAAAAGTGGATGAGGAAAATAAGGTAGAGGAATGAATGACCCTTCTAGTGAGAAGAGAAAAAGATGGTAAGAAAATCTTCAAATGTTGGACTTTTAATGAATTTCGTCATTATGCATCTAAATGTACTAAGAGAGAGGGAAAATGTATAAAGGAAAGTTTAATCCTAGAAGAGACCAAGATAGAAATTGTTTATATGCAAATGAGGATGAAGAACCTAATGAAAAAGGTTAGAGTGAAAGTGATGATGACTTAGGATTTGTGGCTACCAAGGAAGATGATCTTGACAAAGAAATTAGAGAAGAAAGAGCTCTAGTTACCCAAGTGGAAATTTTTTTGAGTGGATAATTCATAATGGTTGTTCACATCACATGACTGGTGATATGAATAAGTTTGTTAAGTTTAAGAATCATGATGGAGGAATTATTAGAGTTGGTAATAATGTAGCCTATCATATTATAGAAATTCGATCCATTACTCTTGATGGTAGAAATAACACTAATGATGTCTATTATGTTCATGGATTGAAGCATAACATATTGAGTGTTGGATAGTTGGTGGACAAAGGTTATTAGTTATAGTTTACTGAGAAGACCTACACTATCAAATATACAGATGGTAAGATGATTGGAACTAGCACTAGATCTAGAGGTAATGTATTTTAGTTGAATCTCACTAAGATGACATGTTTGATAGAAAACGTTGATAACATTTAATTATGGCACAAAATATTTTGTCATGTAAACTTTGATAATATTGTGAAGATTAGTAGCACATTTACAATGAGATATCTACCTAAGATTGTTAAGCCTACCAACATTGTATGCAAGGAATGTATTTTCATTATGAAGAGGAAAGTGTCTTTTTTTAGCAAGAAGTTACCATAAAGAAGTTGGAAATTGTTCACACAGATCTGAGTGGTCCTACAAGAACTAGAGGATTCTATGGGGAAAGGCATTTTATGAATTTTTTTAATGGTTTTACTAGAATTATGTGGGTATCTTTTCTTAAAGAGAAATTAGAAGCTTTTGTGAAATTCAAGATATTTAAGAATAGAGTTGAGAAAGAGTATAGTGTTAAGATTAAATGTTTGAGATCTTATAGAGGAGAATTTGCCTCTAGAGAATTTAACATATTTAGTTTTAAAAATGGAATCAAAAGATAGCTATTTGCACCTAGAGCATTTGATCAAAATTGGATTTTTGAGAGTAGAAATAAATCTATAATAGAGGTAGCTAGAGGATATTATTTGAGTATGATGTTTCTTAGACATTCTAGAGAGAAGCAGTGAATGCACTAGTATATGCTTTGAAAAGGGTACAAATTAGAAAAGGTATGGATAAGACACCTTATGAACTATGGTTTGGACATTGACCATTAGTAAAATATTTCAAAATATTTGGGAGAAAATGTTATATTAAGAGAGACAGTGACATTGGTAAGTTTGATCCAAGAAGTGATGATAGTATGTTTCTTGGATACTCTTTGAAAAGTAAGGCTTATATATGCTTTAACTATAGAACTAAGACAATGATTGCACAAATGTAAGGAATTATGAGAAGTTTGGAACAAAATAAAAGATGATAGATTACAATTTGGATGAAGAATTGGATAGCTCTAGAATTGTTAGACAAAATGCTAATGTTTTCATTAACACTGACAATGACTTGTAGAATGGTCTATGAATTATTGAATAATGAGAAGTGTATAGATCTTAGGTAGAGAAGAGATAAGAGTTGAGAGGTCAAATTCTACCCCTAAAAAAAATCTTACAAGGAATCACCCTCCTAAGTAGATAATTAGAAGTAAGGATAGAGGAGAAATTACAAGAAACATAGTAAATGAGAAGATATATTTTATATCTAAAGTTGAACCAAAGTGTGTAGATAAAGTAGTCAAGGATAATCACTAGATCCAAGAAATGAAGGAAGAATTGGTCCCTAGATCAGAGGACAAAAATCTGATAGGAACTAAATGGGTTTTCAAGAATAAGATGAATGAACAAGGACAAGCTGTGAGAAACAAGGATAGATTCATTTGTAAAGGTTATTCACAACAAGAAGGTATTGATTATGAGGAGATGTATGCACCTATAGAAAGAATGGAAGCAGTAAGGATGTTCCTAGCTTATGCAGTGAACAAAAATTTCAAGGTCTATCAGATAGATGTCAAGTCTACATTTCTAAATAGAGAACTAGAAAAAGAAGTCTATATTGATCAGCCTAAAGGTTTTCCTTTATCGCAAGATAATGACATTGTATGTAGATTTAAGAAAGCTCATTATGGTCTAAAGAAAGCACCAAGAGCCTGGCATTCAAGGTAGGACAATTACTTTGTATAGCTTGGATTTGCTAAAGGTATGGATGATAGTAACTTGTATCTAAAAGAAATTGAAGATGGTTTATTGATCATTGTAATATTTTTTGATGACATCATTTTTGGAGGTAATGATGAAGCTAGTGACAATTTTTTTGAAGATATGAAGAATAAATTTAAAATGAACGTGAGAGGAGAAATGAAGTTTTTCCTAGGATTGCAGATTACACAGAACAATGATGGTTTATTTATCTCACAAACTAAGTATCTAAAAGACTTGTTGAAAATGTTAGGTTTGGAAATTTGTAAACCTATTGGTACACCATGATAATTGGTCATAAGTTATATAGAAAAGATGAGACACATACAATAGAATAGAAGAAGTATTGATCAATGATTGGAGGTTTGCAGTATCTAACTCACACAAAACCCGATATAGAAAATGTTGTTGGGATAGTAGCTAGATTTCAATTTGAGCCTAAAGAATGTCATTTTATGGCAGCAAAGAGAATATTTAGATATTTGAAAGGGACATCTACCTATGGAATTTGGTATGATAGATTAAATGATTTCACACTCAATGCATATATTGATGCTAATTGGACGGGTAGTATGGATGACAAAAAGAGAACAATCGGTGAAGCATTATTTCTTGGAGGAAGATTGGTTTCTTGATTAAGTAAGAAGCATGATTTTATTTCACAAAGTACATCTAAGAAAGAGTATATTGGAGCAACAAATAATTGTAATCAATTTATGCGCATAAAGTAAATGTTGAAATATATTAGAATTGGGATTGAAGAACATGTTATCATTTGTTGTGATAACACAAGTACAATGAGTATGCCTAAGAATCATGTATTCTATTCTAAGAGTATCATGTGCTAAGAGAAAAAGCAATAGAAAAGGAGATCAGATTAGATTATTTAAGTACCAAAGATTATATTGCAAATATCTTTACAAAACCTTTTCCTAAAGATACATTTGAGTACCTAAGAGGTATGCTTGGGGTTATGTCCTTGCCTACTTTTGAGTATGAGATGTAGAAAGTGCATTAATCCATTGGCATAGAGCACTATTATTTTACTATATTGTATGGTGATGCTTCCTAAATGGGGTAGTATCTATTATTCATTGATTCATTGAGGACTCTTAGTATTTTGTATATGGTATTGAACAATTTCTTTGGACACTTGAGCTAGTTCATGATTTGAGAAGCTAATTAAGAATTGCTATTTATCAATTGGTATTGTGATGGAACCTTTGACATTGATGTCAATGGGGGAGAGACAAGCTTGAAAAATGTCTCCCAAGGCATAGAGTAGAGTGTGTATGAGAAGTACTCCTAACCACTAGGGGAGAGATATTGTTGTCAGAGAGATTTAGAAATATTCGTGTAAGATGTAGGAATATGCAGAAATAGATGTACGAATATGCAGAATGAGTATACCTAAGAATCATGTATTCTATTCTAAGACTAAACATATATCAAGTATCATGTGCTAAGAGAAAAAGAAATAGAAAAGGATATGGTATTGAACAATTTCTTTGGACACTCGAGCTAGTTCATGATTTGAGAAGCTGATTAAAAATTGCTATTGATCAATTGGTATTGTGATGGCACCTTTGACATTGATTTCAATGGGGGAGAGACAAGCTTGAAAAATATATCCTAAGGCATAGAGTAGAGTGTGTATGAGAAGTACTCCTAACCAATAGGGGAGAGATATTATTGTTAGAGAGATTTAGAAATATTCATGTAAGATGTAGGAATATGTGGAAATAGATGTTTACTTGGTATTATTTGAAATTAGATAGTTTTTTGTCTATATTGCCATCAATGCCAAAAAGGGAGATTGGTGGAATGAATTTAAATAATACTAATTTGGGAGAGTATCCTAGCATTGGAGAGTATTGATATGTTTCATTCATGTCTGTGTTTGTCATTGATGTCAACATAATAGTGTTTTTGTAATGATTGAAAGAATAAAAGTCAGAGATATTATGTTGCATAGTAATTGTGTAAGGGTTAAGTGATGTATTCTTATGGACATGTTCTTGAGAGTTTCCTAATGATGTGGTTAAAGAGATGGAGTCTTGTTGGTTCAAATAAGTATTTGCTATTTACACTTTACTTAAGTTTACTTAGGTCATTGTATTATTTTATTATTTTTAGGTTGACACTTAGGAGTTTGTGTACTTTTATGAGTTGTCTTGTTGACAACACAGAAGTAAGAACCTCTATTTAACACATGGGTATGTGCAGGATCATGGTGTGCCAAAAAGTGGCAATCTGAAAACTCTATAGTTATGAAATATCTCAAACCATTTTAAAATCTATTCCAACTTTTTTCCCACCCACCCTGATACTAAATGAAAATAATTGATATCTTTATAAGGTCTACTATATCTTTTGATATCAAACCTATATGGTCAACTTTTAAAATATCTTAAAAATGTGTTTTTGGCCTATTTTTATGTGATTTTTACTTCAAACATGTAGCTGACAACTTTTTTTCACCAAAATTTGATGAAATGAAAAGGGTTTTTTAATAATGTTCTTATATTTCCATAAATGTAAGGTTTGTCAAATTATGAGTTCAATAAGTAATTATTACTTATTTTCTAATGGAGTTACGTATAAAGTGCTAAGTGACACACTACTTGAAAAATAACTATAACTTTCAAATGGTACAACATTTTTTAAATCAAAAAGATGCATCACATTCTATGTTTCTTCTACTATAAGGAAAAAAATCAAAATTTGAATTTTGCAAAGTTTTGAATTAGTTAAGGTGGTCAGACACGAGATTTTTTTTTATTGCAAAAATACCAAAGTCAAAAATTAATTAATTATTATTTATTTAGAATAAAAATACCCAAAAATATGTGTCACATCTAAGCATGAGTCTACTACTTATATCTAGAATATTATTAAAAAATATTATCATTTAATTTTGATTAAGGAGGTTAGACATTTGTCAACTTATTTTTTTTTAAAACTTTTTGTAATATTGCATTAAAATTCAAGATGTGGACTAATCAAATTTTATTTTTTTGAGATAAGTCCTAGTAGTTTAGAAGCTAGATTCAATTTTTTAGAGATTCTTTTCTCTCAAATTTTTGATATAAAGTTAATAACAAGTAAAAAATTGTACATCAAGTTGACATAACCCAAATTTTTTGATTTTTTATTGCCACTTAAGAGCATAGTTTGGTTGACCATGATCCTACACATACCCACATGGTGTCTACAACACTAGAGTTTGCATAATTAACTAAGTTTTCATGTAGACAACATAGTTATTTGCACTCTTAATTAAGCTCATGGTGTCTACAACATTATTTTTTGTGCTACACCTTTGTAGGCTTATCCTCTCATCATCACACTTACTCTTGTGCATAATGGAGGATAATCCACTCCTGGTGGACATGTTCTTGGTTGTAAGACTTATCAGTGTACTGACTCCTAGACTTTCTAGAAGCATTCTAGAGGCCTTTATAAACATGCACTCTCAGTGTACTTGTACATCAATTGAATACTATATTGTTATTATGATTATACTCTGGTCTATTATGTGCTTGTGCTTGAGTTCCTTGATCTTAAGTGATTTTTCATTAAGGAAAATTCTTACATGGTATTCAAAGCTGAGGGAGATTCTCTTCATATAACCATTGGAGACCTTGTTGCTTTATCTCTCGAAGGGACTTGATTCAAATTTGGAGCATCTATAGACATTGGGACCATCTAGAGCCAAAGTGGACCTTGCCATTGTTTCCAAAGCATCAATTTAGTGAAAATTGACTATAAATTTTCCTATATTGAGCCATAGCCAATTTTGAGGCAATTTTTTTTTCTAAAGTAGCACTTGAAGACCTGATTTGTAAATCTAGTATGGTCATTTAGTAGATCTATTAATTTATTTTCTAGATCAGTATTGTTCTTTGCATTTTCAAATTCCTATTTTCAAAAAATATTTTTGGCCTCAAGGGCCTACAAAGAACTTTATTTTGCAAGAATCGGGTGGTGAAATCCTAACCAACATAGAGAATATTCTTAGAATATTCTAGGCAATAACACTGGATTTAATCCAATATAGTCTAGTCATCACAAATTGGCCACAATATCTGTTCATTTATAACTTTCTAGTGGGCATATCAAATTACATTTCTAACCTTCATAGCAATCAATGGCTACACAAGCCTTACAACTCATGGAAACACCTACCATCGGTAGCTCAATTCAATTTAGTCCTAGTGGTGTCTTGCTTTTATACACCATAGAACATGCCCACTACGTGTATGTGGGATAATCCCACTTTACTAGCTCCTATTAAATCTTCTCTATTGCTGGCCCTCAAAGCACATCACTAGTTTTACATGTCATCATTGTCAGTTACTAACCTCCCTACAAGACTCTTGATCAAGTAACCAATGGTAGCATTAGAGAAGTCCTCCAACACCCACTATACTCTAAGAACTAGCCATTGGTCTTCCATGTGTCAACCATGGACATTGCCATGCAACTACAACTCTAATCAGTGATACGTCAAATAGTGATCTGCCACATAAGTGCCAACATAGACTCTAATAGGGCCATGTGGAATCTAATAGCCTTGCCACATTAGGACTACCAGCTCCATAACCATACAACACATCAATGGTCCTAGTTTGCCAGTTGTACTGAGACACGTTAGCCACTATACATGTTTATACATCTATTAATATCATCCATGAAATCAATACCACATCAGCAAAGGATTTTTTTGCTAACATCATCAAATTTGAACTTCTATGATAGCCATTTTACCATCAAGTTAAACCAAGTGTTTTCTTCTCTAGAGCCCTCTCCAGATTTAGTTTTGATTTGATAGTCTGACTTCAAGAGGCCATATCTCACTCGTTCAGACTCCAAATGAAGTGTAATTTTTTATGGTTTTTGGTAGAATTTCCTAAAAAAATTAGTGGTGCAATTCTTTTCTAGTTTTGGTGTATGGATTTGTCAGAAATAACATTTTTTTGGTGTTTATACCTGTCTAATCTTACATTTTGCATTTTCAAACGCTTCGTATGGGCTCATCTAGACTCAAAATTAGGTTCCATTCTTTTTGAAAGTGCATTTTTTCATCTACTTTCTAGATCTATAATTAGATTATAGGCTTGTGTGAATGTAAATACCATTTTTAGAAATAGGTCCTATTTTGCATTGTATTGCTTCAAAATTGTTGTATTTTTGAGCTACATGGTAAATTTATAGATTTGAATTCCAAAAGGAGGTTGTAAATAGCAAAATTAGAAGCCCACTTTGTAAATTTTGAGAAGTGGCCTATTGTAAATGCACTAAGTATAAAGTGCCAAAATATTTCATTTGGGGGGTATTTTGATTGAGTGAAAAAGGGAGGCTGTGTATTATGTTTTGTGTCTCCTTGATGTTGTGATCTTGCATTATGGGCTCTTTTTCAAAGTTAGCTCCACATAATTATGCTACTTGGAAAGAAAACATAAAGGGACCATTAGTTGAAAAAGGTTTGTTGCATTACGTAACTAGTGCAGCAAAAAAACCTCTTGTTGATGTTGATGAGGCTCGAAAAGAAGAATAAGAATACAAACAAGAAATGGCCCTAGGAACCTTGCTCAAGAATATCTTAGATCCCATCAAATATCATTTTAGGAAACTTACCAATACAATACAGGTCTGTGATAAACTTGAAGCATTGTATGGGACAATAGATGAACATATGACCTACACCATTGAGGACAAACTTCTCAAGTTGGATCCTAAGAATTTTGACACCATCAAATATTATCCTACCCAAGTAGACATGTAATGGGCACAACTTAAGAATTGTGGTGAACCCATCAAGGACGGAAAGATGATCAAACATATTATGTCTCATCTTCCACCTGAATGTTCTCCTTTGGTTTCCAGTTATAATACTCCCAAATTAACAATATGCAATGCCTACACTAAGCCTTCATTTGATAAATTTTTAGAAACGTTGGTCTTAGAACATGACAATTTACTAAGTATGGGAATTCTGACAAGAAGCAGAAGCGGTGGAGGGCTAACCCACAAGGTGAAACACAACAATCCTCCTCTAAACAATAATCTTCCTCACATGAATCTTCTTCCACTCAACAATCTTCCTCACAAAAAGGAAAGTATTTTTCCAAAAATAATCAGAAGGGGAACAACTCCAACAAAAGGGAGAAGAAAACTTGTGCCTATTGTAAAATGAATAGTCATGATGAACATGAGTGTAAGGATAAGCATATTGATGAATTGGTAAACCTAATGAGGAAACACAAGATTGATGTACCAAATTCCTATAAGGATAAGGGATCTTCGACCACTTCAACGGGTAAGGGACAAGCTTTGGTAGCAAGTACAAACAATATTGGGGAATGGATTCTTGATTTAGGAGCTACACATCATATGGGTGCTTCAAGGGAGCATTTTTCCTCTTTGAAACCATCAAATGTATCTTACATCTATGTGGGAAATGACACTCAAGTTGAAGTTTAAGGGAAAGGGAATGTTGAGTTGGACAATACCATCTTCAAGGATGTTCTTCATATTCCTAACCTTAGTACCAACCTTCTTCCATCTGCCAAATAACTCACTACGGATGTGGAAAAAAAGTGGAGTTCCTTCCTAATATAGTTGTGGTGAAAAATCTCAAGGATGATTCTATGGTGGTGGTTGAAAAGGCTAATCTTGACACAAGACTTTACTCTTTTTCTCATTTTGTGTCTAAGTTCACTTCCCTTGCCTTGTTGATTCATTCAAATTCACAAAGTAAGCTATGGCATGAGAGATTTGGACATCTCAACTATTACTACCTTCAACAACTTAGCAGCAAGGATTGGTCATTGGTCTACCTCAAGTCAAGTATTTAGAGGGTGTATGTCTAGGTTGTGAAGCAGGAAAGCATCCTAAAGAGTTATATGACAAAGGGAAGTCTTGGAAGGCTATTTTTGTTCTTGAATTAGTTCATAGTGATGTAGTTGGCCCATTTCTAGTACCATCTTTTGGTAAGGCTTGCTATGTTCTCATCTTTATTAATGAATTTTCATGCTACACTTGGGTCTTCCTTCTTGCTCATAAGAGTGAAGTATTTGATAACTTTATCGCCTTCAAAGCTCAAGCTAAGAAGTAATTAGGGAAAGCCATCAAGATTCTATGAACATATAATGGTAGGGAATATGTCAACTCTAGTCTTATAGAATTTTGCACTCATGAGGGTATTGATCTTCAACATTCAGTTGCATACATGCCATAGTAGAACAATGTTGTTAAAATGAAGAATAGAACCCTTAAGGAGATGACCACTTGCATGCTTTAACAGAAGTCTCTAGATCAAGTGTTTTGGGCATAAGCCATGTGTTGTGCCAATTACATCCAAAATAGAAGTCCCCATAAGGTCTTAGATGGGATTACACCTTTTGAGGCTTGGTGTGGTAGAAAACTAAGTGTAAAGAACTTTAAAGTTTTTGGTTTTCCAGTATGGGCAAGGATACCTCCACAAAAGAAAAAGGTATTAGAACCTCAAAGAAAACCTTGTATATTTTTTTGATATCATGATCATCTTAAGGCATACAAACTCATGGATCTAGAAACACATGAAATATTTTTTGAGAGGAGTGTTTACTTTGAAGAAAGCTGTCCAAGTTTAGCATGTTTAACTCCTCATTCTTCCTCCTTAATGAGAAGTGATCATAGTGATGATATGACTTGGAAGATGAGATTCCTTCAACTTTGACTCATGGGACACCACCTTTCTAGGTTCCACAAATAGTTGACGACATTCCTTCTTCTTCGACTAAACCTTGTTGGGAACAACAAACCCTTGATTCAATAAGTTCATTGGTGGGGAGTCCTTTAGACACTTAGAGGAAAAGGTCATAGCACAAATCGTTTACACATGCTTATATTGTTGTTGCTTTAGATCTACAGTCATTTAAGGAACCATCAAGGATTCTAGAATGGGACAACGCTATGGAGGATGAATATAATCTTTGATGAAAAAAACACTTGGGACCTAGTTCCCCTTCCTAAGGGAAGAAAGTTGGTTCAATGTAAGTGGATCTATCAAACCAAATTTTTAGTGGATGGAAGTGTGGATAAGCATAAGGCTAAACTAGTTGGCAAGGTTTCTCACAGGTTCTAGGCATTGACTATACAAAGACTTTTGCACAAGTCACCAAGATGAACTCCACTTGCTTGACACTAGCTATTGCTATAGCTTATGGTTGGGTTGTACATCAGATGGATGTAAAGAGTTCTTTTTTGAATTGTGATCTTCACGAGGAGATTTATATGGAGCCACCACAGGAGTTCGTATAGGATTCTACTATGGTTTGTATATTGAAGAAGTCTATTTATGGTCCTAAGTAGGCTCCTTAGGCTTGGTATGTCAAGATGGATTCCTTCCTACTCTTAGTAGGATTCAATAGGTTTCATTCTGATTTGAATGTCTACATTCCTTAGAGGGATGACTCACACTTGATACTTGCACTTTATGTAGGTGACTTGATCATTATAGGAAGTACTTCATCCATCATTGTCAATGTCAATACCTCTTTGCAGGACAAATTTTCTATGATAGACTTGGGTTTACTACATTATTTCCTTCATATTGAGATACCAAAATCTTTAGTAGGGATCACACTTTCTCAACCCAAGTATGCTCTTAACTTGCTTTATTGATTTCACATGATGACTACAAGCCTACTCCTACTCCCTATCTTTCAAGTTTCAAGTTAGAGGCCAAGTGTAACACTCCACTTGTTGATGCTACATTTGTACACATTTAGTTGGGAGTCTCATCTACTTGACACATATATGCCTTGATATAGCTTTTTTAGTTGGCATGGTTTCTCACTTCATGGAAGAGCTACATGAGATTTAGTTGAAGGCCACCAAGTGCATCTTGCACTACATATAGGGAACACATACACATGGAATACACTATGCAGTAGGTACACAACTTTAGCTAGTTGGATATATAGACTCAAACTATGCAGGGGACCTTGATTCTTGCAAGTCTACTTTAGGTTGTAACATGTTTCACCTTGGTTCTAGCCCTATTTTTTGGCAAAGTAAGAAGCAAAATAGCATTGCTCTTTCTTCAGTAGAGGTTGAGTATAGAGGAGTTGTCAATACACCTATAGAGGCTCTTTGGTTTAGCACATCCTAAATGAGTTTGGATTTGATCTACCTAAACCTATAGTTATACATTGTGACAATCAGAGTGCTATTGATATCTCTAAACATCCAGTTCAGCATCAATGGACCAAACACATTGAGATTCATATGCATTACATCAGAGAGTTGATACATGAGCAAATCATTGCATTACAGTATTGTCCTATAATAGAGCAGGTCATAGATATCTTCACCAAACCCTTCACTAAGGTCAAGTATATTCGTTTACAAGATCTCTTGGGGGTGTGGGATGTTGTAGAAAGGGTAGTCCCTTGACTTCTCTCTTCATTCAAAAGGGACAGATCTTTTCCTCATCTAATTTCTTCGTCTCTCTGATCTTATTTATTGTACTTATCTCTCTTTTGGGTGGAGGGTTATTCCCATGATTTTTTCCCTCATTCTCCATTTTATGAGAGATTAAATTGCATCACATTATATGTAGAGCATTTCTTTTGTATGAATAGAAGATGTATGGAAATTGTGTGTGATTGACTATGGGAAACACAAAAATAGAGAATCTATTTGGTAGTATCTAATGTTTGCATTATATCTTTTAGCCAAGATATAATGAGGTGATGCACCCTCAACAAGTGACAAAGGAAAATTAGGTGATGATGTCAGTGAGTGTGCAAGATGTGGAGTCACACATGCAAATTTTTGTATAGTCTACAAGCTAAAAGTCCTATTGTAATTATAGTTAATAATATATCTTATTTTAATTAATGGGGAAATCTTTAAGGCTGACTCAAGGAATTATTATGAAGGTATGGTATAAAGGAAAGATGTTACCCTTAATCATAAAAGTATCAAGTATGTATTGCGCATTATATTTTTGAAGTACGAAAAGGAGTAGAGGGTAAAAGTACAAAGTTGTGTCACCTTCTAGGTTGACTTATTAGAATGACTAAATTTGAGTATTTCTATCTAAAATTATTTTTTTTTTTAAAAATATGATCTAGGTAAATTCATTATAGCTAAGTTATATATGGTCTCACACTTTTCCAATTGAAAATTCCTATTAAATGCATGTTTTATAGTAGTTTGTATCCAATTACTAAATAAATAAAATTATTTCAAAAAAGTGACATTTCAATAATTCTTACTATTTTTTATTTTTTTTAATAACATATAGAACCATTTTATAGAGTTCAGAGTCAAGAATATTCTCATGTAGAGTTCATAGTGTTTTAATTAGATATAGTATATTGAAATTAAAAAATTCCACAACTGTGTATTTTAACACTAAAAAAGATATCAGTTTTGAGAAAGAAAAAATATTAAACCATATCAAAAAAATCTAAAAATTATATGATGCTCTAGAGGAAAGATTCTCTTCTAGAATACATATTTTGTCTCCTAGTTGGAATAGATTTATTTTGGAAAATGTGTTGGGAAATGAAAATTATCGATTTTAGGTGAGTTGAAATTTCAATCCTTATAAAAGAGAAAATATAGTTCTAAAGCCAATTTTTATTTTTTATTGTTCTAGATATTTGTGTTATCTATAACATAGTCTAAGATCAAAGGGAATTAATATTATTTTCATATAGTTTTGTGGTGGGAAATAGACCCCTAACTTTCAACATTTTTCAACACCAAAAAAATTATCTAAAAAATTAGGAAAATATATCAACTCTTATTCTAAATAATTATTAAAAATTGTAATACTAAAACTCATCCATTTCTACACATTTCATTAGTTTACTTCATTTCCAAAATCAAAATAATAATACCAATTTTATTTCATTGAAGGTGAATAGTTATACTTTTGTTAGCCTTTTCCTTTACAAGATGGTGACATAGGTTTGTGCATTTACCCTAGAGTGTTGATTGTGTTAGCATGAATGTTGATGCTATGGGGAGTATTGTAGAACATTTTTATGACTATGTTTATCATTGATAGAGTAGCAGATTGTGATCTTTGTATTAAGGACATTACATTATGTATCTACTTATGTGCACTTACCAACACATACTACAGTATGTATTGGACACACAAGCAACTGTGCAAAACCTGAATCGACAAAGTATGGAAAATATTAATGATTTATAGAGAACCACATGGAAATAAAGCATTGGGAAAACAATTTCTATTCTACAATTGATACAACACATTGTATTTGGAATGAAGGGTTAGATAGTCAACAAAAGGAAGTACAGTAACCAGTGATGATGTCAGTGAGTGCATAGGTATAAAATTTGCACATGTGAAATTTTTGTTATAACTTTGCACCAAAAACATTAATTAAATGTGCATTTCATTTAATTAATGTATGATAAAATGTGGAGCTAACTAAAGGATTTAATATTGAATGTGGTATAAAGGAAAGATGTTTTTCAAGTTTTATATATAAATATTGAGATCAAGAAGAAGAGAAGAATTGAAAATTGTGAAGCAATAGAGTAGAGTGATTTGCTAAAGTGTGTAAGTGACCTCAAGGGTTACTATTGAGGGATACTAAGTTCCAAATCTAATTGCATGATCTGAAGGTGAGGAATTCGAACATACTGGACAAAAGAAGAAGTGAAAAATTGTCTCACATCTATTATTCAAAATGAAATTGTTCTAAGATCAATTGGATAGTGGGTTCATCAATCTGATCTTGAAGCTATTTGGACAATGGGTTCAACTGCCTTCTACAACTCCTAATAGGGTTGGAAACTCCTAACACAGTTTCAAGATCTCCTAATAGAGACTCTTTGTGTTAAGTGTTGTAATAGACTCCTAACAGGGTCCATCCTCTAACAAGGAATATTCATGTTAATACATCATTTTGTGGGCATCATTCCTAGTGGGGTTTTCACTTTGATCAAGGGTTTCCCTAGTCAACATATTCTTTGTAATTTTGTATGTGCATCTCTTTATGGTTACTGTTTACTTTGACTAAATGTTTGAGATTGTTTAAAAGGTTAAATGTTATAGATTCTTATATAACTAATTCACACCCCCCCCCCCCCCTCAGTTATATTGGTGGACTACTATTTCTAACAATTAGTATCAGAGCATTAGGTCCTTGAAGGGAAGTTTAACAACTTTGGGAGATCCATGGAAAATTTATTTACAAAGGAAATTCCTAGATTTAATGCCACAAACTATGATAGTTGGAAGGATAAATGAAGACTCATCTCTTCTACATGGGTCAAAGATATTAGCTTGTAACCAAGGCATCTAAGAACATTGCAGAAGAAGACAATCTTGAAACCTACACCAAGGAATAGAGAGAAGTATTTATGTGCAACATAAGGGCAAGAGAAGCAATATTATCAGCTCTACCTAAAGGTGAGTACTGTTAGGTAAAAAAATCAGAACATCTCATGAAATTTAGAAAAATTTAGAGGCTAATTATGAGAGTGATACACATGCAAAAAGGGCTAGATTGAAAAATTTGTATTGTGCATTCCAAGATGCTAGAATGATGGAGGATGAATCTATAAGAAGCTATGTTGGCAGAATATCTAAGATTTTTGTAGGAATCACATCTCTTGATGGAAATAAATTTGATGATGAAGTGATATAGAAGATCTTCAAGATAGTAGCAAAAATGATTCAACTGATGATACCTTATACTACTAATTTCACCAAAGAAACATTTCTTGGTAGAATAGAAGCTATAGAATTTGATCTGAAACAATCTAGAGAATTAGTCAAAGTTGAGACAACATTTAGTGCACTGAATATCAAACCTAGTTTAGCAAAGAACACAAAAATAGAGGTAGATATCACTAGCAACAACAAGTCTATTGAGGAAAAGATCCAAGATGGAGTAGCTCTTCTTTTGGAGAGAGAAAAATATGGTAACAATACATTTAAATGTTGGACATGTAATGAATATAGTCATGATGCATCTAAGTGTCCTAAAAGAGAAAGAAAGTATAAGGGAAGATTCAAGTCTAGAAGACCTAGAAATTGTTTATATGCTAAGGAAGAAAAATATGAAGAAGAATATGATCAAAACTTGAGTGAAGATGACTTAGGATTTGTAGCTATAAAGGAGGATGATCTTGACAAAGAAACCAGAGAAGAAAGTGCATTGATCTCACAAGTTGAAAAGAAAGATTGGATCATTAATAGTGGTTGTTCACATCACATGCCTGGTGATATGAGAAAGTTTCTCAAATTTAGAAGCCATGATGGAGAAATTATCAGAGTAGTGAACTATTGGTCTAATTTTTTACATAATAAATTTTCTTAAAATTATGGTATAAAAATAAGATGTGAGTCCTTTTATTTGATCCTAGGGTTTCAGGTTTTGGTCTTGTATTTTAGATACCTTTTAAAATTTGTGTAAAACCCTAGGTTTTTCCCTTTTTAAATTTTCCTAGCATGAAATCTTTTAAATGGATTTAATATTTTTTTCCCACCTGCTTTGAAGTCATTGTTGAGTCCTTTTTGAAAATGTCTTGTCCTCTCATTGGATCTTTTTTGGATCCATGGATGTCACGTACTCGTTATAAAATGTTATGAGGCTATTTACTATAGTGATGTAGAAACCATCAGAAAACTCTATTATGGTACTGAAAAATGAGGTCCAGCACCAAAGAAGTGTATCAATTTGAAAAAATTATGGTCACGTGCTCTATCCCAGGGTTGTTAGTATCAGAAAGGATGCATGTGGAGCAATTTGCAAGTGGTGTCATCAGAACCTAGGTTTTTTTGATGAGTCACTATATCGTGACCAAAAAATCTATACGCCCTTCCTATAGTGATATAATGAGTGCTCATAATATAAAGAAAGTGGCAAACTTTTAAAGTTGATATGACCATGAAATTCCCATGTAGTTTCATAAATGTGCACAACCACCTTTTCTGATAGTGGTATTAATTGGTGAAATTTTAATCAATGTGTTACATGTTCTCCATTACCAAAATTTTGAATTTTTTAGAGGTCACTATATCATGATTGGGAAAGTGATCAACTTTTTAGTAGAGACATAGTGAGTGCCTAGATATTGCAAAAGATTGTTTTCTTTTAAAATGGGTGGTGATTTTGAGGATACCAAGGAAGATATCTTGCAAACTATGCCTTTATTTCTATGATAGTCCTATCATTCATGGTTATTTTGTTTTAATTTTTCCCAATGCCAATTTTTGATGGGTCATCGGAAGTTTCTATGTCTCTATTGGAAAGTTCACGACTCTCACTAGTAGCGAGGTAGCAACTAGTTAGAAAGTTGTGATGTAATGACAAATTTTGAAAGGTGGGCCACAAACAAGTGACTCATTAGAAATGAGCTATGTAGATCAAATGACATGGTGGCATCCTACTAAGCATTTATATGCTAGAAGTTCTGAATTTTTTGAAGGTTGATATGTTGCTATAAAAAAGTTAATGACTTTTACTAGTAGTGATGTAGTGAACTGCCTAAAAAAATAAGAAACATGACAAAGTCAAGGAGGTGTGAGGTCACTAGGGATTAAAATAATAATATATATATGACAACATGTTAAGCCAGCTCAGCATTAGCAGTAACCTGGACCTATGCCCCATGCATAAAACATATAAGGGATTCTAATCATTAGATGAAGCATGGATCAATGATACTTTCTATCTCGCTATGGAAAGATGTGAAAAGTTTATGTACAATGAGGTATCGAATGGGGGACCCACCACAACTTCATAGATTCATATATTTTCCACACCCTTAGATCAACTTCAAATCTATGTCCATCGCTATCTTGCTATGAAGAGCTGCACAAAGTTTATGTATAGTGAGGTAGCAAATGAGGGATCCACCACATTTATCTTAAGAGTTGTATCAAACGTCTTCCACATGATCCAAGAAGAATCAATGGTTATTGCTATCTCACTATGGCAAGACACTCAAAAGTTATGTATAGCAAGGTAGCAACTTGATGACACATGTCCCTAGTCATCAATGGGCCCAGACTAAAATGCTAGCATTGAAGGAAAGGTACAAATGGAAGCATTTTATTGGCTTGGTTGCCAACATGTTAAGAAGAAAGGTGAGTCAGCCCAGTTTTCATTCCTGGATGATAGGACATTTCGAGGATCAATAGCGCAAATTCAAAAGGAAATGTGATACCACTTTATTTTTCTATTCTATGCATTTATGATGAATGAAATCTTCACGTGTGAGAAAAGTAGAGTATAATATCAGAGATTTTTCCATTTCTAGTCTCATGCAAAAAAAAATTCATGTTTTTTGAGCAAAAGAGCCTACTAATGATATTGTGTTGAGCCTGGCAAAGACATGAAGTAATCCTCCATCTGTTCATGAGCTATTGTAGAGGTTTAGAGAAGAACAAGTTTGGAAAATCAAGTAAGTACTAATATTACAACCTTTGTAGCATTCTAGTTCCTATAAATTACAATCAAGATGCCTCCCTAGAAAGCATTTTCTATGCAAGTAAATTATATGGATAGGAATGTTCATGACAATTTGCTAGAATTACTCCCAAAGTCCACCACTGAACCTGCACAAATTAAAAATTTAATTTCCTTAAACCCTAGGCTTAAGATTGTTGATGGCCTATATGACAAAGGGAACTGGGTTAGGGATGCAACAATTATGCAAACTGGTCTTGTTTTGTTCAAAAAATGATTTTTAGAGAGGAATTTGTTTGCTCTACATGTTAATGTCTAGAATTTTGATTTGGGAAAACTAGTAGTTCCAAGTGTTTTCATGGATTATGATTTCTTTGAAGCCATTGCCAAGAATTATTACCAAGCTATTAGGGTGGTGAGAAGAACTAATGGTGTGCCTCTGATCTCAATTAGTCCTGAGGAAATTAGAGAGGTTTTCACCTAGAGCCATTATCAGATTATCATGTGCTAATTAATCTGCCAAAATTAGAAAATGAATACAAGGAAAAGAAGGATGTGATTAGGGGAGGTGCACTAAGGGCACATATTTGCACAATAGGATCTTTGCCAGTAATCATTGCAACCTCTAGGGAACCTTTTAAGAAGAGTTTTTTCACTTCCAAGGCTGTAGAGATATATAGGACCCTATGTCATATTTTTGGTGAAGATGAGAAGGATTTCATGTCCATTGGCCTTATGCATATGATGGTTCAAATTGCCTCTTTTGGTGTAGATGTTATTTTTTATTTTGCTTCCTTTTTAGTTGAAGAAATCCATGTTGGTTTGGTTGGAATTACCAAAGGGAAACTAGAGAAGACCTTTGGGCACTATTCTCTATTGATGCACATGTTATTCTTTAAAGGGGTGGCATATTTTGGTAAAGAGATGGAATTGAATAGATAGGAGGATGGGGAAGCACTGCCAATCCAGTTGTGGAGTGTAGATATGACCTAGGATATAAATAAGGCTATTTTTATCAGATTTGATAGGTATTTTGCCTCCAAATTGAGATGCCTCATATTGAGTGACAATCCTAGAATCCCCGAGGCACCAATGAATCTTATTAGGCCTATGGATAACCCCCATGATTTGATAGTTTCACACAATTGGGGAGATATTATTCCTTACTCTATTTTTACTATTTTTAGAATTTATGGTTTTAGGGGGAGCCCTCATGCATTTGCCTACCAAGTACCTCTAAAGGTAGGAATGGCTAAAGTTTTGTGGCAATTGGGAGGAGTAGAGGAGATGTTTCTATTGAAAAGGTCACTAGGGTCAATTTTTCCTACTTGCACTGTGGCACACCAGTTTGTGATTACCAAAGGGGATTGGCTTTTTTTGCATAAAATTTTGGATCAGTATAAAATGGCTATCTCCCATCCCCAATTTTGTGATATTGAGGGGTTCTTTAATCAGACCTTGAGACATAGGACTAAATTGAGACAAGTCAAACATGACTCATATTATCCAGAGGAAATTATAAGGAATGAGTTCTCATTACAAGAATAGGAAACTAGAAAAGAAAAGTGGAGAGTCTATTCCCAGGTTTTAGAATTCATTCATTGTTTTGATAAAAAATATGGTCCTCTAGATAATGTTGATACAAAGGTTGATAAAGTAAATAAACTCATGAATACCTTCCCTAAAATAATGGAAGCTATGAATGAGAAGAAATAATTTTTTATTGATTTATACCTAGATAAGGCTAGAGAGGTCATGAACAGGTTGGCTTTCACTCCTAATGTAGGAGCTGGTCAAATAATTGTTCAAAGTAGGTTAGGCTACAATATAATTCAGAATTAAAAAACCACTAAAGATAAGGGCAAGAAGATAGCGGAATCTACCAATGTAGTCCTAGAAGAAAATCCTCCTAAGCCATCCCCAAAGAGGAGAAAAATAATAAAGGAAAAGGGTCCTCAAGTTGAGGAATATTCACCCACTCAATCCCCTTTAAGGATTGGAGAAGAACAGCTTGTTGGTGAGCAAATTGAGCAGATGGGATCACAGGGAGGTATTTTTATCACCCAGGCAAAGTTAGATGAGGGTAACCCTGAAGAACCTCCTCCACCAAGTCTGGATCTAACAATAGCTAACTATAGAGAAAGGGAATTGGACCATGTGTTAGAACAAGAAAGTCATCAATTTTTGGCTGATGACAGCTTTGTAAAATCTAGAGCTTTCCAGCAATTTGTATGGAGGGTCAACATGAATAATTTTGAAGAAAGATGTAAAAGGTTGAGAATAGAGCATCTAGAAATAGATGAAGCCTCCATCAAGAACCAAAAAAAAAAAGAAATGATAAAATTATTTCATAATATAAGCCTTGAGGAGGGAAGGAAAATGGTGAGGGCATCAAACATTTTATTGTTACCAAATTGGGACATTGCTAATGCCTTAGTTTTCAATTCTATTTCAAATAAATTTAATTTTCAAGATCAAAATAAAAAGACTTTCAAGGTACTACATTTATTGAAGATCAAGCTACATTGGTTAGTTGGTCATTAAGAAGAGGATCTAGAGCCACATTATCACAACTAGATGAGTCTAAATTAATGGGAAAAATAATTGTAAGGAGAGTTGTTGATACCTCTCATGTATAGGTAGCACATTGGAATGTGGATTCATCCCAATTTCTTTTGGCTACTACTAAGAAGGAAGAACATGCCATGTTTGAGCTATGAAGTAAATATGAAACAATTCTTGAGGCCTACAATAAGGAGGTAAAAAAGAGAATTGAACTTGAGAACAAGCTAATGGGGAGGTCCACAGTGCCTAGAATAACATACTCTCATCCTCTAGTGGAACCCTTCAAATCCACCCCCCTTATAGAAGTACCAGACACACCCCAAAGGCCAGAATACTACATAGCTAAGGATTTTGAGGAAGAAAAAAGTAAGTTGTGGGCCTTACATGTGGAGCTAAATATACAATATGAAGACAAGTGAAGAAAAGCTCTCACCTACCTTACAGAAAAAATTGAGTGGCCATTGTTTTATGATCAGTTACCAAGGGTAGTAAACAGTTGGGAAGAATTGAAAGTGAAAGATGAGGCTTTAAATCCTATTATGAATAAGTGGGGGAAGAAAAGGAGAAGAAAAGAGGTGACATTTTTGTGTTATTCAGTCGTAACATCATCCCATGATCAAATTGAAAAGATTTATGACATTGTCACTGACTTGCAAGATTTTGATGATAGGAGGGTTTGTTTGCAAAGAATAATAGTGGGTTACTTGAGTAAGTACAAGAGCCAAAAATTTGATTTGTTTCCCCATGCTATTAACAACAAGAATAAATTCAAATGCAAAGATGAGTGGACCAAAAAATTAGACGATGTGTTCTATTTAAGGATGAATAAAATCATAAATGAAAAAGGACATGCTTGGTGGGCCACTTCAACTAAAGAGTTAGTAAAGGTGCAATTATTGTTTGATTCTTTGAAACAAGATTTTGTTACCATTGATAATGAGGCTAAGTATGTGCTCAAAAGACATAATGATATTTCACAATTCAACTAGCCAAGTGATACATTGTTTGACGCATGGATGGTGGATATCACTTGTAATGAGTAGTTTGAGGAAGTTGGAATAGATGAAGATGACATATATGATGATGAGGTGTATATTATTGACACATTAGAACTAGATCTAAAAAATGAAGAAGGTGAAGATCACCAATTAGATACAATTATAGGTACAGAAGCCCAACATATGGATGTGACAGAGAAACAATTGAGGGTAAAAGTAATGTTGTTCGTCCAAGGTGAAAACAGTGAAAATTCAAGGGTAAAAATTGATTTAGAAAAACCATAGGACTCAACATTGGCTAGCCTAGTGGCAACATATTTAGAAGAATCAAAATAGTGGTGGTGAATCAAAAAATCTAGTAACTTGTTATGATGTAACAAAAATGGGCCTGACAAAGTTCATTTTGATGTGTAGCTTTTTGTTACATAATTTTTTTTCTAGACACTTGTCAAATATTCCAAGCCTAAAGCTTGTTGCATATCACATATATAAGTCAGATCCTCGAGCTAGAAAAAGGGTCCAAATTCTAATGTATTTTTTGGGAATGTCAAGAAATAGTATAGTCAGTCTAGTCATGTGTAGTTGTATTTGAATTTACTTCTAGTTATGTACTTTTCTAATGACAAATAGAAATGATAGTATCAACATGAATTCATGGGTTCTTCATTGAGTCACTATTCGTTCTTGTATTAATCAACAATAGGATAATACAAAATCGCATTTACACTAGACCTGTTTCACTATTTTCTATCTCTATTTCATGAGTTTATTAATTTTGAGATCATTTGAATAAGGTTCATATGGTTGACTGCGATTTGGATGGGTTGTATATTGGTTTGTTGTTACTTTTAATTCAAAGGATTATGTAAATGCTTCAATATATCAATAGAATTCATGAGTTTATGAAAGGGATATCTCATAAGAATGGAGATAGGTGATTGTAGTTGATAAATTCAATTACAAGTTAATTGAACAAGATCTCCTACTAATAGTTAACTCTTTGCCCCTATGGCTAAAGCACTGATCATATAAATCAAAGGTGTTAGAGATTAAATTATGCTACTACATGTCCAAACATTTCAAAGTTAAAGTCATTCTTGTTCCATTTTAGAGTTATAATTTTGGTTAGCATTTATTTATATTTTACTTTTGGATATTAGGTAGTTGCTATTCCCAGAAGTAATTGTAAGCTTAAGGAGAATTAGGAAAAAAATTGCTTAAGAGGGATGTATATAAATTAGAGAATATCAACAAATGGATAAATTGCACATGTGACAATGATAGAGGATGAAAATTAGAATGAAGCTAATATAATTCTCATCTATCAATGGTTATCTAAAGCATCCCCTAGGTAAACTCACCTTGGTCTTGTAGAGCCTAAAGAGTAGGAATCCATTTTGGTTTTGCTGAAGTTGGTCCAAATGGTTTACACTTAGAATTGTTGATAGGAAGTGGCTATTCCTTAGATTGTGTGGGTATTATCAATTTGGTGTTGAGCATATTGCAGTTTAGTAGTTTTAAACAATAATAGGAACAATGTAGCTTGTCACATTATAGGAATTGGATCTATCACACTAGATGGTAAAACATACCCTGATGATGTTTATCTCGTTGATGGATTGAACCATAATCTATTGAGTGTTGGACAACTTATGGACAAAGGTTACCAGTTGCAGTTTGGTAATGACACATGCATTATCAAAAATAAGGAAGGAAAACTACTTGGCACTGGCACAGGAACTAGAGGTAATTTATTTCAATTAAACTCCACTGAAACCACATGTTTGGTAGCCAAGATTGACAATAATTGGTTATGACACAGAAGATTTTGTCACATTAACTTTGATAACATTGTGAAAGATAGTAATACATTTGTTTTGAGAGCTTTACCTAAGATCACTAAACCCACTAACATTATTTGTAAGGAATGTATATTGGCTAAGTAGAAAAGAGACTCATTTCCTAGCAAGTATTTTTTTACTGCACAAAAGCTAGAATTGGTTCATACAAATCTGAGTGGTCTTGCAAGAACAAAGGATTCTATGGAGAAAGGTACTTTATGATTTTTGTTGATGATTTTACTAGAATGATGTGAGTAGAGTTTCTTAAAGAAAAATTAGAGGCATTTGAGAAATTCAAGATATTCAAGAATAAAGTTGAGAATGAATCTAGAGTTAAAATTAAGAGCCTAAGATCTAACAAAGGAGGAGAATTCACTTCTAGAGATTTCAATATCTATTGTGAAGAGCATGATATTAGGAGACAACTATCTTCACCCCATACACCTAAGTAGAATCAGATTGTTGAAAGAAGAAAAAAATCAATTTCTGATCTAGCAAGAGCTATTTTTTTCAAGAATGATGTACCAAAAACCTTTTGGAGAGAAGTAGTCAATACATCAGTATAAACACTAAATAGAGTGCTGACTAGGAAAGGTATGGACAAAACACCCTATGAGCTATGGTTTGGTCACTCACCATCAGTCAAATACTTCAAGATATTTGGAAACAAATGTTGCATCAAATGAGATGATGATATTGGTAATTTTGATCCAAGGAGTGATGAAGGTATGTTTCTTGCCTATTCATTAAAAACTAAAGCTTATAGATGTTTCAACTATAGAACAAAAACTATAGTTGAGTTTGCGAATGTTAAAATTGATAAAAAGTTTGGCACTAAGGAAAAGATGATGGATTATAACTCTAATGGAGATGACTATTTTCGGATGACTATTAGAGGCAATGAACTATTTGTCAAAACTAACAACATGATTTGAAGAATAATGTGCAAACTAAAGTAGTTAGAAAAGAATAGAGCACAATACCTAAAATAAGAGTTGAAGCAGCAACTCATACCCCAAATAAGAATTTTATAAGAAATCATCCTACTAATCATATAATAGGAAGTAAAGAAAAGGGAGTAATGAAAAGAAGTATAATTAATGAAGAACTATGTCTAATATCTCAAGTAGAACCAAAGAGAATAGATGAAGAAATCAAAGATATTCATTGGATAAAATCAATGGAGGAGGAACTTCAGCAGATAATTCAAAATGACAAATTGGAATTATTTCCTAGACCAAAGGACAAAAATGTTATAAACACAAAATGGGTATTAATAATTAAAATGAATGAGCAAGAGAAATAATAAGGAATAAAGAAAGAGTTGTATGCAAAGGCTACTCTCGACAAGAAGAAATTAATTATGAGGAAACATATGCACCTAAAGCAAGGATGGAAGAAGTCGGAATGTTCCTTGCACATGCAACAAATAAGAATTTTAATGTATATCAAATGGATGCTAAGTCAACATTATTGAATGGAGGACTTGAAGACAAAGTTTATATTGAGCATCCAGAAGGTTTTCCTTTGACAAAAGAGAAGGATATGGTTTGCAAATTAAAGAAAGCCTTGCATGGATTAAAGAAAGCACCCAAAACCTGATATGCAAGATTGGATCAATACTTAGCAAAGTTTTGATTTGCTAAAGCAACAAAATATAGTAACTTGTACTTAAAAGAAATAGAAAATGTTTTGTTAATAATCATTGTATTCATTAATGACATCATTTTTGGAGGAAATGATGAAACCAACAACAAATTCTCAGAAGACTTGAAGAATGAGTTTGAAATGAGCATGATAGGAGAAATGAAATTTTTCCTAGGATTTTGAATTGTTTAGAACAAAGAAGGTATCTTTATTTCTTAGAAAAAGTAACTCCTATTATAACTATTCACAAGTTATCAAGCAAGGATGAGACACCTACTATTGAACATAAGAAGTATAGATCTATGATTGGAGGATCGCAATATCTAACTCATAACAAACTAGATATAACTAATGCAATTGGAATTTTTGCAAGATTTCAAGCTGACCCTAAAAAATATCACTATGCAGTACTAAAGAGGATATTCATATATGTAAAATGGACATTAGATTATGGCATTTGGTATGAAAAAAGAAATAGTTTAACTCTTTGCACTTATATAGATGTTGATTGGGCCAAAGACATGGATGACAGAAAAAGCATAGTGGAGGAGCATTATTCCTTGGAGGAAGATTAGTTTCATGGCTCAACAAGAAGCAAGATTGTACCTCACAAAGTATTGCAGAGGTAGAGTATGTTGTATTAGCAAACAACTATAATCAAGTCATATGGATGAAGCAAATGATGAATGATATTGGAATTACATTTAGAGAACCTTTTATCATTTACTATGATAGCACAAGTATAGTTAACATGTCTAAGAATCCTATTTTGCATTTTAAGACTAAACACATTGCCATAAAATATCATGTGTTGAGAGAGAAATTTTCTAAGAAAGAAATTAGACTGGAGTACATTAACACTAAGGAATAGATTGTAGACATTTTCACAAAGGCCATACCAAATGATACATTTGAGTACCTAAGATGCATGCTTGTGGTTATGCCCATGCCTAGTTCAGAATACAAGATGCAAAAGTGCATTAGTCCAAGGTATATAGCACCATTATTAGACTAGACTAAATATTGATTCTTCCTCAATGGGGGAGTATCTGTGATGAATGGAGTCAGTCAAGAACTCTTCATAATAGTTAATTGGTATGCAACAGTGTCTCTAGACGCTTTCATTATTTATAGAGATATATGTAAAAGTTGTAAAGTGATAGACCAACTTGTGGTCACACTAATAGATTATTATATGTTCAAATAATTAAACCATTTATGTACTATCTTTGACATTGATGTCAATGGGGGAGAGAGTGACATGAAAAATATTGGAAGGAGTTTGTAATATGGGGGAGAAGTGTTGCAATAAATGATTTTCAAGAACCAAGATCTGATTGATGAAGAGACTTATTGGTATTATTGGAACTAGATTTTTTCATCTATGTTGCCATCAATGCCAAAGGGGGTGATTGTTAGCATGAATGCTGATGCTATGGGGGAGCATTTTAGAACATTGTTATAACTATATTTTTCATTGATGACAACATAGTAATGAGTTTGTAAAGACTGACAGAGTAGCAAATTGTGATCTTTGTAATAAGGACATTACATGATGTAGCTACTTATGTGTAGTTACCAACACATACTACAATATGTATTTGACACATGGGCAAGTGCATAGAACCCAAATTGATAGAGTACAAAAAATATTAATGATTTACAAAGAACCACATGGAAACAAAGCATTGGGAAAATAATTTATATTGTATAATTGATACAACACATTGTATTTGGAATGAATGGTTAGACAGTTAACTGAAGAAATTACACTGACCACTGATGATGTTAGTGAGTGCATAGGTATGGAAGTTGCACATGTGAAAGTTTTGGTATAACTATGAGCTGACAACATTAATTAAATGTGTATTTCATTTAATTAATGTATGATAAAATGTGAAGCCGACTCAAGAATTTAATATTGAATGTGGTATAAAGGAAAGATGTTTTTTGAGTTTTATATATAAAGATTCAGATCAAGAAGTAGAGAAGAATTGGAAATTGTGAAGCAGTAGAGTAGAGTGATTTACTAATGCAAGTGACCTCAAGGGTTACTATTGATGGATACTAAATTCTAGATTTGATTGCATGATCTAAAGGTGAAGAAGTCTAATGTACTAGACAGAGGAAGAAGCAAAAGATTGGCTCACATCTATTATTCAAAAAGGAATTATACCGAGATCAATTGGATAGTGGATTCTTTGATCTCACCCTAAAGTTGTTTGGATAGTGGGTTCAACTGCCTTCTACAATTTCTAACAAGGGTTGGAATCTCCTAACAAACAGTCAAGATCTCCTTATAGGAAATCTTTGTACTAAGTATTGTAATAGACTCCTAAGTGAACCAAGGGATTATTGAAGGCACATTTTGTGAACTAGTTACAAAATCAGAAGGAGTAGAAGTATGGTCGATAGGATAGAGACAGAGGAAGGAAGTAGAATTTAGTTCTATTATTTTACAAGGAATAATACAAATATCATTTGGATAGTAGCTTCATTGTTCTTGCCCTCGAAGTTTTTTGGGGAGTGGGTCTATCAGTCTTGCACAACTCCTAATAGGGTTGGCACAATTCGTAACAGGGTTGGAATCTCCTAAAAGGAATTTGAAGTCTCCTAATAGGACTCATATGTACTAAATGTTGTATGAGACTCCTAATAGGGTCTATTGTCTAACAAGGAATATGTATATTAGTACATCATCTTATGGGTACCATCCCCACTATAGTTTTTCCTTTGATCAAGGGCTTCCCTAGTTAACTTATCTAGTTTTATTGTGTATAAGTATCTTGTTGTAGCTTAAGTTTACATTACACATATGGTTACAAATTTTTAGAGTTGGTATTGATGATATTATTCATATAACTGATTCACCCCCTCTATTGGTTATATTGGTGGACTATATATTCTAACAGACTCTCTCCTCTAAAACATCATATAAGTTTTTATTTTTATAATATGATTTAATATTTTTTTTCCTTTCTCAAAATCAACATCTTTTTGAGTGTTAAAATACATGGTTGTAGAATTTTTTAATTACAATATAATATATCTAATTAAAAAACTATAAAATCTATATGAGAATATTTTTTACTTTAAAGTATATAAAATGGTATTTATATGTTATTAAAAATATATAACAAAAAATTAGTAAGAGTTATTGAAACATTAATTTTCAGAAATAATGTCATTTCTTTAGTAACTAGATACAAACTAGTATAAAACATGCATTTAATAGATATTTTTGGTTGGAAAAGTGTGAGACCATATATAACTTAGGTAAAATAAATTTATCTACATCATATGTTTCAACAAAACTCATTTTTAGATAGAAATACTCAAATTAATTCATTTTAATAAGTTAGCCTGAAAGGTGACACAACTTTGTACTTTCACCCTGAAAATATCATCTTCTACTTCTTGAGCAATGGATCCTTCCCTTTCGTCCTCAATTTCATCACCTGTTGTGGCAAGATTCATTTCTCTACACATTTTTTCTTACAATTCTTTCATTTGCCTCTAGAGGGCTCTAAAACACTATAGTGTAAAACCTACTACACTCTCACCATGTTTTTTTTGTGGAGGCATCTTCATGCTTTCCTCAAAACCTTAGTGCAAACTACCTTACAATTAGTGATCTATCTACACCTTTGGCCCAAATAACAGTCCTCGTACAATCTACCTCATAGTCAACAATTTTTCCACACATTTAAGAACTCTAGCTCTGATACCACTTGATCAAGAGTGCTCCCTTTAATAGAATAAATACATAATAGGATCAAAGAGTAACAAAAAATTGTAGGAATAAAATATGGGATTATTACTATTGAAGCAAATACAAAATTACAAAATTTTGAAGCACAATATGAAAATCCACATGGGCACCTTCCTTACAATAATTTACAACACAGAGATAAAAACTATCACCCAGAGCTATCCTAAACAATGTTTAGGTATTTCTTAAATAGGTAATTTTATGCTGCTCAAGAAAGTTCTAGACCCTCAAACTTAATACCTAGGGTTGATAGACCCTAACAATAGATATACACTCCACCAAATACATTTTGGACATTTATTTTAGAAATTTTTCTCAGCACAACCTCAGAAGGCCATAACTCTCAAGCCATTGCTACAATTGCCTATTATAACCACTTTTTAGAATCCTCACCTTTTGATCTATAGGCTCATATACACATAAGCACCTAGCTATTGAGTTTTGTAGCCTCATCTAGGTACGTTTAGGCCTTAAATGGTGAGGCTGAAGTTTTAATACCAAAATTGCACACCAAAAATCTGTAACAAATCCATGAGCACTCTTGGTATGGAACTGAACCTCCACTGGTAGGTTGATATATCCTAGATGAGCATCGACCTCTTAAATTAGGACATTCTGATATTGTATGACTAACTTAATAAGAAAGAATCCTCTATAGAAATTAACTCTACATTATGAAAACCCTTATTCAAACAATTGAAGTGAAATATGATTTGTTGATACAAGATTTCTCTTACACCCAAGATGCTCTTGTATCACCCAATACTATAAACTCATAATGTTACCATAGTCAATATATATCATAAACCATTCATATAAATATATCACCAAATAAATCATCTCAAACCTACACCAAATATGAACCAATGTGTAGAGCTCTCCAAGAGCTTTCTACTGTCTATTTCAAGTCTGAAATCTAACTCCACATGACCAATTGATGCCAAAATTTGTTCTCAAAATAGAAAACATATAGCTTCTGGGATTTGAAAACCTAAAAGGATTTCAAGATCATAGATCAAACCTAAACTAAATTGTATTTCTTTGAATTAGCTTTTGAACAACTATAAGAAGCTTAGAATATTATATGGGAAGTGAAGGTTATGGTCATTTTACCAAGATGATCCTTTTACCATTTTCATTGAAAATTTTTTTTGGTGACAAAAGTTCTATCATGATCAAATTTTATGAGTGTCCTAGGCTAGAACTAAATATGTTTGCATTTTCTCTTCATAAGACCAAACTAGGGCATATTATATATTTAAAGTTAATGGAAAATCCAATCCAATTCCAATGATGAGGTTTGTTTTTTCTCCATGAGGTCATTTTGTTAATCTTATTCTAATTTTGATAAGGTAGTGACAAAACACTTATGTCATTACTTAATAGAACTTTTTGTGGGCCAAGTAAGTAGTTATGTCAAGAAATATACACAGTTAGTGTCAAGCGCTAGTATTTGTTGAGCATATGGTATGTGTCGAGTCACTCAAGTGTTGAGAAAGACATATATGCCAAGTGATTCATATGCTAAGTAAAGTAGAGGATGCCGAGTCATTCAAACATTGAGTTATAACATTAAGGAAATTGTGAATGCTAAGCATCAAAGCTTTCAAGTGTCAAGTAAGTAGTTTTGGACATAATTGTTTGTAATGGCACAAACTCTTATATAATCCATTTTTGGGATGACTTAAGGATTAGTTTATGATTATACAAGATATATATTAAGGTATATTGAGAATCCCTATGCAGTGCATGCAAGAAATTAGTTTAAGGGATGTTCTAAGTGACAAAATGTGTGAATTACAATCATTGATTCCTACCTAACCATAGCTCATCTAAGTCTACTTAAGGAGGGAAACCCCTAAAGAGTTTGCATGTGTAGATGAGAAGAGAAGGTTGAATCCTAAGTATAGTAAGAGAATTCATGGTGACTAAGGAGGTTGTGAGAGAAGAATGAATTATACAATTAGATAGAAAGAATATAGCATAGAAGTTAAAGGACATAAGAGATACATCTGATTAGGAGGATCAAGTACACATTAGGAAAGAGGAGATCTTCCATCTAGTAGAGAGGTACTAATCAAAGGATCAAGGATAAAACATTCCAATTTGTGAATCAGTGAAAATCTCTTAACCATATAGTCCTAGCAATCTTTTATAAATACTTTAATAGGGTGCTTACTTTACTTTAATTTGAAGTTCTCTAACAAGGCACACTTTTAGTAGGGTGTTGAAATCCTTTAACAGGGTAAGATTTAACAATATTTGTAAGCCTTTAATAGAGAAGACCTTTTACAAGGTAGATCATATGATCAAATAGTTGTAGCCTTTATTGGATACACTTTACAACTATAATAGTGAAGATTTACAGGCATCATTCCCACCCCAGTTTTACCTTCTCCGAGGGTTTCTAGGTAAACACCAATTAGTATCAAAGGCTTGTTCTTTGGAAATGAAATCTTTTAGCTTTGAGGAAAGATCTTGAAGATGGAATTCTACAAGTTTGGAAACACTATTGAGAACCAAAAGATTAAAATTGAGCTTTCCCTATACTAACTCAATAAAGAAAGAGATGAGTTGAAGCATTCATTAAAGAGAAGGAAATATATAGCTATTGAGGAGGATGAGACACATTACCTAGAGGGAGAGACTACTAAATTATTTGTAGATGGAAACTCAAGTGAGATTTGATGTAAAAGTTATAGATCTAATTAAAAAGAATGGTACCCTAACTAAAGAGGTCATAAATATTAAGATAGAACAAGAAGTCCAATTAGTATTTCTGTGTGAGGTCACCAAGAAGGAAAAGAAAGATGAGGATGAAAAATTCATGTTTGAAAATGACAAAATAACACTAACCACCAGACTAGAAGAGAAGACATCAGAGGTAGAAATGATTACTGACATGCAACTAGATACAATTAATCAATTAATGATTTCTAATCATGAATTGAATGGAAAGGAAATTGAGATCAGAACCCTAAAGTTAATGAATGAACATCTAAGTAATGAACTAAGAAGAGAAAATCAATTTGCCAAAAGTTTCCACAAACCTAGTGAAGTCATCAAATACTTTGAGAAACTGATGAGATCTCCTAAGTCTAACAATGATACTACCAGATTGGGATACACTAGTACCTAGGAAGGAGAATCATCTAAAAGTGGTGAAAAAAGAAACAAAAAAGGTAAGAACTTTAACCTCACTTTTCATAATTGTGGAAAGTTAGGTCATATAAAAAATGTTTGTAGGAGCAATAATGCAAATCAGAACCCTAAGAAAAAATTCAAGGGCTACTGACACAAGTGCAACAAACAAGGACATTAGGCAGATGAATGTAGGACCAAGAACTTAAGCACACAAAGATTTGAAGGATATTTCTATAATTTTCAGAAGTATGGACATAAAGCATATCAATGTAGATCTAATTCCAAGTGGACATCAAACAAGAAGACAAAGGTATAACATAATGGAAAATCCTATAATTAAAATTAAAATTTAAAAGGTACAATTATCACTAATATCAAGAGTATGGACATGTTCCTAAGACTTGCATTGGAACACATTTCAGAAGTGATTACAATAGATGGTTGAGTCAAACTACACACTTTAGCTATTTGAAGACTGGTCATATCAACAGAAACTGTCCAACCAGGTCACTAGTGCAGAGTAATGGAAATAATAAAAGAAAATAGAAGGTTGATGTTGAGAAATTTAAAGTGTAGATAAAAAAAATATGGAAGAAGAAGGAGGATTGCAGAACATCAAGTTCAAGTGAGGTCACTTCATCGAATGGATCAGGTGATCACATCACCCCCAACTAGAAAATCAAAAGGTATGTGTAGGACTAACATCTCAATGATATATTTTATGTAAATTCTAATAATATAAGATCTTTATAGATTATATATGCATAAACTAAGATGTAATAGAATAGTTAGAACCTAGAAGAAATCTTTATTTTTGTCAATTTTCATGTTGTTGTTGAGCATGAAAGATTTCATAGTTACTTCTAAGCATGAATAGAATTTTAGTTGATGTCGAGTTGTGAAGATATGGTAGTATTGGTCGAGCATGCTATGTGAACCTAGAGAAGTGGAAGTCATGTGTAAACTGATTGAGCTGGAAGTCTTATATTGACCAAACTAAAAGCTATGTAAGCATTAAGTATTTACTAAATTTTTTTAAGGGTTATATAGTTGTTTCTCATCTCATTTGCATTCATTTCAGATTGAAGAGAGAACGACGATCACAAAGGCAAATTGCAATAAGACATTCTTGTGTTTGGAAATGGAATTCAACTACAACTCTACAACTCGACACATTGATCAGATTGGAAAGGTATTTTACTAGAGCTAAGTTTTGGTGTTTGAGTTTTTGTATACCCTAGGTATCAAATATGGAAAAAATCTCTTTTGCAAATGTTAAGAAAGAATGAAAGGAATTGTTCAATATGCAATTAATTAGTAATGAGGCTAGAAAACAACCTTTTTGGGAAATGCCTAAAATTGCATACAAAGGAGAACCATGTGGTGCACTATCAATGATACCACCAAAAGTTAAAATGATTCAGGATGTCAAGTATTGTTATAGATGTAAATTTGGAAGTGTAGGTGACATGGCGATAAGGGAATTGTATAATCAACTTTGTGATGATGGAGTTTGAAGGGAAGAAAATTAAATCATAGAAAGGAAAGGGTTGAACCATGCCCTAGATTTCCCTAATGTATTCAAGACTAATTGAATCAATATTGTGCTCAATAGAATGCATGACAACTTCATATGGCTAGAAAATGGACCCACTCAAATCACTAAAAGGATCATTAGCCAAATATCAGAGTATCCTACCCTTCTTTAACCCAAGGGGATGTGAAGTGATTCAAAAAATATAATTGAGAAGAATAGAGGTGCAATATAGAATAACACGGGAATGTCTATCAATTCTATCTCAAACCCCCTAATTTCTTTTTTTGTGAGAGTGATAGCTCACAAGTTCTTTCAATCTAGTAGATTGAATAGTGTGTCATGCATGGCTATAGATTTTTGGATACAAAATAGTAAAGAGAGACCACACCTATGACCTTGTCGAGTTACAACTACATCAACTATTTGAAAACTTGTAGGCCATAAGGAAAACCAAGAGTGCATCTTGCAAATTTGGCTCTTTGTTAGTTAGTATATTCTTTTATGTGCAAAACACATTTCCCTAATTTGGTAAAATTTCTTGGAAGATCAATAAGTCTATTTCAATTTAGATTGGAGAATTCATAGAGCAACTTAGAGGTAACTTTGATTCAATAATGATAAGTTATTTTGAAGAGTTCAAGAATTCTATGAACCAGAGACTAAGGATTCCAATGTTACTAGTCAAGAAATATTATGACATGATGTTTTCTTTCTACTCAATACTAATTATACATATGTGCACCCATTCCTACCTAGGGTCAGATGGATTAAGCCCTTGTCATATGAGATAAATATTGATGAGTCATCTGTAGCTATTACAACTCTACTAGCAAAAGAAATAGATAAAAGTGCCACCTCATTTGGGAACTATGAGGTAGCAAAGTCTAGGATTAGATGGATTTTAAAACATCTACTATTCTTAGGAAGAAGAACAAAATAGTCAAGAAGTTGAAAGAAAGATTTGGCAAAGGGGAAGATGAAGAAGAAGATGAAGATGAAGAAGAGGAATAACAAGTCCAAGCCCATTTGACAATTACTCAAGGAAAAGGATAAGATGAGGGATCTCATGAAGAAGGTGTCGAGGGAGAAGAAGTCAATGAGGAACTTAAGGTTGTTGAAAAGAAAAAAAAAAGGCTAAGGAGCCTTAAGTGGAGAAACCCAAGAAGAAGATTGTGAAAATGTCACAATAGAAGCCAACAACTCCTATTACCAAGGATAGCACAAGGCCAACCACTAAGAAAGTAAAAGTTGCTAAAAAACCTAAAGGTAAGAGGTCTATTGCTTTGGCAAGCCAAGCCAACTAGTTAAGAAGACATATGAAAGTATAAAATATGTAGCTCCAGCTAAGTCAAATGAGGAGAAGATTGAATCTAATTATGTGAGTCAATTCAAGGTGGTAAGCAAAAATCTCTCCTCTTATTTAGATAATTTGTGTGACAATATAAAATCAAATCCAAATTTGTCTAGTTTTGCACACATAGATTTTAATAAGATAGGAAAAGTTGAACAAAATACTATAGAGGAAGCCATATATGTGATGATGACTACATTCAAATCAACTCCTATTGAGATTTCTAGCTCATTACCTAAGAGTCTATATGACCGAGTTGAGTAGAAATGGAAATACAAGTTACAAATAGAAATACAAATTAGGGAATCGAATTTAGCCCAAATAATGCTAGAAATTGATAAAAGATAGATCACCGAGCCTATGAAAAAGCATAAAACAAAATTCTCCACCAAATATAGATCTTTTCATATAATAAAAACGTAGATTGAGGATGTGGTGACCAAGAGTACACAAATCTAGAAAATAATTTATGCATCATCCACTCTTAGAATAATAGAGAAAGATAAGAAAGCATTGCAAGAATCTAAGAAAACTATGAAAAAAAAAATAGAACAAGCATTAGAGACTACAAATGATGAGTCATTCAAGGATGGTAGTGAGGGAGGAAGTTAGGAATTAAGAGAAGAAGAGGCTAAAGCTAAAGAAGATGAGAAAGATGATCAAAGTGTACATAAGGTACAAGTTTTGAGAAATAGTCCTCCACATGTAGACCAAGAGTGTCAGTAGTCCACTTAATACAAATCAAGGATTTTTTTGACGATTCTTCTTAGAACATTAATCCTTTGGCTAAGGATGATTTAAGGAAGATATTGAAGAGTTCCACCATGGCAGCATAGTTATGTAAAAATCTTGTATTGATGAGAGTACACAAAATTAAAAAGGTAGATATGGCAATAGTAGGAGAGAAGCAAATTGACAAATCTAGTATGCCTCTAGAGGTAAAAATTGCAAACACAGAGTCCAAGCACTAATTGAAAAGGTGTTATTACAACACTAGTTGCATTACCTCTAGTTTCATTCATTTCTCACAAGAAAGCCTTATTGAGAATTAAGAAGGATAAAACCAAAATTAGATTAGGTTAGGAAGCAAGTCTTGCACCTACACCACAGACACAAGGTGAAGATAAGAAAGAGGATAGTCAAATGGATAAGCCTAAAGAATTGAAGGTGATTACCACTACAGAGGAACAAATTGCTATCTAGAATCTAGTTACCTTACCAATTTCTATGACTCCTACAAGTAGTCAAGTTCTTTAGAGGGTGAGTACTCAAGTCATATCATTGCAGATATCTAGGCTGAGTGTAGAAACATCAAGGAGCTTGGTGGGCCTCTAAAAGGCCATTGTTTCAAGATCTTTTTCTCTTGCTTTTAAGTAGTTATCTTGTAGAAACAATCATGACTTTATAGTTTTAAGAAAATGAGCATGTGTTTTCATGAATATGCTCTATATATAATGAGACATTAAGTAGAGGTATGAATAGTTCAAATATGCTATAATTTCTTGAATCTATCAACAAAAATGGCATAATGAAGTGATGTTGCATCCTTATAAATGCTTCATTATTTATGCTATGTTTTGGGTAGTTTCCTCCTCTCACCATATGATTTGCAAGAGTTGTACTTTGAACTTACACCTTTTCTAATATTGATGATAAAATAAATATATGTATGTGGATGTGTTGTGCGCATTGAATTATTTTTAGGTACTTGTCACAAATAATTCAACAATCAATACCTTAGTACTAAAGTCGGAACCAACTAGATTGTTGAGTCATCAAGAGTGGAGCAAGTCATTATATGCCTTCTGTTGCAAAAATTCAAGAATGTATCTTCCACAACCTACTATATTCCTATAGGATTTATTCTTGATTAGTCACGATTCTATTTCAAACATTATGAGTTTGTAATTGATCCTCATTAATGAAGTGATTATAGAGTTAGGGAGTAGTTTTTATTTCCTTTTAAATAATGTATATTGTAGCTTCAAGAAAAATTTTTCAAGACGAAGAAGACTATAGGTTTATTTTCATAGTGGTTGAACATGATTCAATTTTTAGTTAAGTGTAATCTCTTCACCATGAATGAATAGAATGAACAATTCAAGCCTATTTTTGTTATCTTGATTATCTTTTCTATTCACTCATCCAAGGGGGCCCACTTTGCGAGTGAACTATTCTATTAGAATAGATTTCATTTCCTTATTTGTTTTCTTGCAAGATAGAGTTGTATTGCTCCTACAACCATTGATAGTAGAATCAACAAATCATTCTTGTAGCATAGGTGAATAGATAGGTTTAATGTTACAACATTACTTTCAAGATTTAAGTGGAGTTATTTTTTTAGTTGATCGTATATAATCCCTTAACCATTTCATTTGCATTAGTTATAATGACTTGAATAAAAATTAGAGGATAGAATTTGCAGTCATCCTCTCAAGTTTACACTTCTGGGTTGACAAATTAAATGAAGTTAGTGTACTATTTTAAGTAAACACATGATGGTGCTTGACTAGGAAATCAAAATGAAAGGATGTCCACTCCTTTGTTACTAGAGTAACAAATTGACTAGACATTTTTGGCATTTTTTATGAGGAGGTATCAATCTAGTTCAACCCTAAAGTCATTATGTTAATTTAAATTCTGCATTACTTGTCATGCGTAGAAGAAGAGACCTCCTTGGGAGATTTCTTCCCTATAATATTTAGGAAGACATTTTTAACCCTTAACCTGAAGAACCTTATAGTGATAACGAAGAAGAGGAACATTTTGAAAATATAGTCACTACTACTCAAGAATGAATATGTTCATCCTCTAATTAATCCTTATGTTTTGATGATCCCTTTACTAAACCTAAATACCAAGATAATCTACTTGCCCTTGTGCTCTATTAGCCACCGCTACCAGATCCTTCTTCCAGATTGGTTCAACCTCAACCTACATTTCCATTTCCTATCATTCATCAACAAGGTAATCAAAAGTTAAATAAAATACCTTCTATTGCACTTCTGAAGTTCTATGGACTAATTACTGAAGCCCCAAAAACCTTTCTCTTTGAGTTTGATATCCTTTGCAGAAGTTATGGCTATACAACTAATGCTCACAAGATAAAGTTTTTTCCATTTACCTTCAAGGAAGTTTCTCTAAGATGGCTGATGGAGTTGGATGCTAGCATTGTACTAGATTCATCTGCAAGGACCAACTTGTTTCTAAAAAAGTATAAAGAACATTGTAGGGGTAAAGATTTGAATGGGAATGACATTTTCAAAACATCCCAAAAGAATGATGAAACCTTGGAGGACTATGCTTCAAAATTCATGTTTAACTTGGAGTGTAATACATAACATCAATTGAATCAACAATCAAATAAATACCTTTTTCTGAGAGGTCTAAATGATGGAAGTATTGAAGCTTAGATTTAAAAGTAGTAGGAGATATCACTCAGAAAAAATGGACTCATATACAAAGTAAATGTTTGAATTTTTCTAGAGTTACTATGAAGAAAGGTAGAGGACTTAGAGATCTACTACATAAGTCTAATGGTAGTTCAAGAGTATCAAAGATGAAACTATCTAATTTACTACCAGATCTCAAAAAAGATTATTACTGATGTAGCCACTCAAATTGACACCATGCAAGCTAGAAGGAATAATGATGAAGTTGAAGTTGTAATAGTTGAATTTTATCCATGATGTAGAGAGAAGAAAAGGCAATGTAGATGCAAGTCTATTGTAATCTTGGAGACACAACCAATGCCTAGTAAGTTTAAAGCCATTGATGAAAATGGATAAATGCTCTACATTACTGAATGAAGACCATGGGCTCAAAGACAAGGTATGTTGTAAGATCCTCTTCAAATTTATAATAGTAACAATAAGTGAAAAAGTACTATTTTAGTGGAAATAATAATTGGTACCAACCTTAGTAGGGTTGGTAACAATGTTAGCAAGGTTGGAAACAACCATAGAATTGGAATACCCAACCTAATTAGCAAGCTCTAATGCCACCACCTTAGTAGTAGGGTCTAATTCCTCCACCTACATCCACTAATCCTCCTCCCAAGAAGATTCAACTAGCAATTCAACCTAATCCTAATCTTAACAATGCCAAATAACTAGCAAAACAACAAAACTATCATATTTCCTTAAATGATATCCACTTAAGGTCAAGAACTACTCTCCCTTCACTCTAGAAGCCTATAGTAACTGAAGTGGAGGATTCCCTAACTCTTCAAGTAGATGTTTCCAATCAACAAACCTCTCCTATAGCCAAAGAACCTTCATTTCCTCATAGGTTGTTGGAACAAGGTCATCCTACCAAAAAACATGCAGTAATTGATTTTCTTAATCAACTCAAGTAAATGGAAGTGCAAATACCATTACTTGATACTATCACAAAAGTCCCTACTTATACTAAAGATATTAAGGAAGCATGCATCAAGAAACCAAGAAGAAGGAAGAAGGATCCAACAACTATTCATGTCTTAGGACAATTATCTAATTTGATGTTGGAGAAATTAACTATGCCTAAATATTCCAACCTTGGCAGTCCTATGGTTACTATCACCATTCATGGGATGCAAGTCCAAAATGCTCTAGTTAACATAGGAGCATCCATAATGTCATGAAAAAGAAGGTACTATCTCAATAATGTATCATTGGTCTTAGAGAAACACCAACTGTACTTCAACTTGTTGATAGTTCTACTATCAAACTAGGTGGGATGATAGAAGATGTCATAGTCACCTTGAATTCTTGGGAGTATCGCATAGACTTTGTTGTCTTTTCCCCAAAGGCTAACATGGGAGGGTATCTTTAATTTTATGATGACCATGCTTGGCCACTATGGATGCCTATATAGCTTTTTAGTATGGTAAAATGACAATATCCAATGGTATTCATACTAAAAACCTTACCCTCTACTCCCCTGCTCAACCACTCTTATTAAATGACCAAGTATTCTAACCAGACATGGGTGATGAAGACCCATAGGTAAATTCCATCCATTAGTTAATGATGATAGGTCAAGAGTCATTTGTAGCCTCTCAAGAAGAAGATGGGATCATTTCATCCATTATAATGAATGAATATGAGTAAAAGCTCAAATGTTTCCTCAAACAGAATATATCCTAGAAACAATATTACTACCCTTAAACACACCTCATCATTTAAAATCATTGTAATTCCTTCACTCCTTATTGCCTCATGAGATGGATTCTTTCCCTATTATCCAGTTATTTATGATAGATAAGGTTATTAAGATGAATGTTGGTCAGAGGAAAGGAGCTGAATGTAAACAATGCCTTATCATCTTCCCATCAAGAAATTATGTTGTAGTTACTACAAGAAAATAAAAAAAACATTTTCTTGGGACTACATGGATATGAAAGTACTAGACTCTATGCTTTGTACTCACAAGATTTACATCAGTCTAGATTTAAACTTGTTTGATAGCCTTAGAGGAGAGTTAACCCTATGTTAAAGGATAGTTAAAAATGAGCACATAAATTATTGAGTGTTGGTTTTGTCTACCCTATCCCTGATAACTAATGGGTTTCACCCCTAGTTATTGTACCAAAGAAGGTAGGAAAATGGAGAATTTGTGTAGATTATAGAGACCTCAATTCAACCAATAAGAAAGACCACTTTTCTTTACTAGTTATACATCAAGTTCTTGACAACCTTGATGGCAAGAAATATTTCTCCTTTTTGGATGGTTTTAGTGGTTAAAATCAAATACAAATAGCTCCAGAGGATCAAGAAAAAATAACTTTCACATGCCCATAGGGTACCTTTTCCTACTCAATCTTACCCTTTGTCTTATGTAATGCCCTAGCCACCTTTTAACGAGTTGTCATATGAATATTTTTAGATATATCTACTAACTATCTGAAGATATATATGGATCATTTTCATATTTATGGGACTAATTTTGAAGAAGCAAAAGACATCATAGAAATAGTGCTTAAGAGATGCCAAGACTATAGCCTTTCTCTAAATAGTGAAAAATGTTTTATGGTGATGGAAGGAGTAGTGCTAGGTCATTTCATTTAATCCAAAGGCATCCAAGTAGATCCTACCAAGATTAAAGTCATTAGTACCTTTCCTACACTAGAGAAGTAGAAGGATGTATGAAGTTTCCTAGGTCATGTTGGATATAATAGAAGATTCATCAAGAATTTTAGTCATCTTGCAACACCCCTTTATAACTTGTTAAAAAAAGGATTTCAAATTTTCTTAGGACTATTGGTGTTTGAAAATGTTACTAGGGTTTCAATTATCCCATTGAGAAACTAACATATCTAGGGGTAGCTAACTCCCATTTTCAACATGCCATTTTTGAGAATATGCCAACTACAAGGCATGATCCTTCTTCTACTTCAGGTTCTGTTAAACCTAGGCGGGTAGACCTCAGATTCAAATGATACCATACTAGTGCAAAAACATATCCCTAAATCTATTAAATAGATGAAATCCCTTATATCTCCTAGTAACTCATGAAATAACATCAATCTACAATAACTAAATGCAGATCTATGAATCTCATAGGATGAGTGAGGGTTAAACTATTTTAGCTCTTCAACATAAAATTGTAAAGATAATTTGAATTTGATATGATTTTATGTGGGTAGGGAAAATGGATGAAAACCATGTATAGACAACAACTTAATAACCTTGTAGCTGGTCAGTGTTTGATCAATTGGGTAAACTGGTGAATATCCCTCATGTATTTTGGATATCTGATACTTATTTATATATTTAGATATATGATCTATCCATTCAACTTGTAAATAGACATCAATGTTTGATCTAAATCTCATTCTTGCCTGATATCCCCCTCAATAAAACTACAACCCTATTAAATCTCTGAAGCGTTTACATAATTCCTTTAATTACAAGAAACAATGATGCAACATACAACCTTAAGGGATTGCACTTATAATCTAGGCTCTTTGTTCAAAGACCATAAAACATCACAACTCAACTAAGAAAGGAGACAAGATTTAGACTAAAACTAACACCTATTGCTCACTATATTAATTTCCTTTAAATAACACATGAAAATGCATGAAAAGACTCAAAAATTACCTAATAAACTAGAATGTACAATAACATATGTTTTCATACAAGAGAGAAAATGGTGGGAATGAGAAACTGATGGGATGGGAAGGGGGTATCGCAACCAAAGAAAAGCTTCATGGTCTAGAACCAACACATCCCAGGTCTTCCATTCAAAATACATCAATTCCAGGGCTAGTCCTACTAACTATCTTCATACCAGAGAAACTTTCCCCATTTTCCAACCCCCCAAAAGAGAAGAAGGAAGAAATAAATATCAAGAGGGCAATTTTCAGATTTAATCTACAATTGACAAGTGTCCCCTCTGAATTCCTTCCTAAGAAGATCAAAAACCTCTCTCTACTTTCTCTTTGCAACTGAAAATCAAATCCCCATGATTTTGGCTCTTAGAAGCATAAAGAATACCAGATATTTGGTAAAAAATTATAACTGATTTCTGATGTCACACTTGAACTCAAAGGAAAAAGTGAAAAATCAGTTATATGACCTTTAGGAACCAACAAAACATGACAGAATTGATTTTCTTCACTTTCACATCTCACCAAGCCTTAATATCTATCCTTTAACCAATGATGTTGATCAATGATGAGCTTTTCCTATTCTACTGAGAATACCCTAGATTTTACAATTTGGCTTATAGCTCAAACCGGTGAGCAACTGTGCACAAACTGTACATATTTTTCCTATAGGAAACCCGTTGAAAGTAAATTTTAAAAATAGTCCCCTACTATAATTATCAGGTTTGCAACATCTTTGATTTTAAATTTCAAAAAGTTTAAAATTTCCTAAGGTTCAAACTTTATAAAAAACTAGTTTTGCTTTTAAAAGTCCACACGTGACCTATTCTCAGAAGGAATTTAAAATAATTAAGTTTTTATGACTTTAAAATTTTTCCTTTTCCTTCAAATTCATGGTCAACCCTAGTTTGACCTTTGCCTTTCTACCACATGGTAGCCTCTTATTGGCTAACCACCACTCATCAGATGCCACATCATCATTTGTGGGACCCATGCAACATGTTACCATTCCACAATCCCACATTATTTATCCCATGAGCACTTCTATTTTGCGGAAATGCACTAACCGTTAGATCTGCCATGTGGTAGCATCCTGTGTGTCGATCTTAGACTGCTCTTTTTGCACCACCTCATCATCAGTCAAGACTTGTCACCATGTGTTAATCAGGGGTATTCCTACATTATTTAACTTGTAAGGATCTTAATCTAGCAGGGATGCGCGAGCCATCGATCTGGCCACATGGAAAGATCTCATACAATGACCCTCAAACCTGCCACATCATCATTATTGCACTTCTATTTAAAAATTTGCATTTGATCACTCATCTGATGTCATACCCAGGGACCACACCACATCAACACTGCCTTTCAAAAGGCACCTTTGTTAATTCACAAGTCAATGTGTTTGTAATTGTATTTAAAATGCTATAGAACCCATCCCATGATGAATATGGGATAAAAAACATAATAGGTGCTTTGTTTTTACATGGCTCTTCTTTGTTGAAACCATGGGCTGATACCATGCCGTGAGCTCTGTTATGCTGAGTGTGGAGGCTTTTACTTCTTTCCTACATGATTTCTTCTTTTGGTGATATGCACCTTCTTCTTGATGTCTCTATCTTTACCTTTGGCATGATCTCCCTGCTAATGCGTGGATTTGGTTTTTAATGACCTGTGTGTATGGGCATCTTCTCATTGTAAATGTCCTGGTTTCCAACTTGCTGTAGCAGGAAAATTCTTGAACTCTCCTTTTGTTTTGCTGGCGCATTCTTCTTTTTATATTGCATGAGCTAGATCTTTTATTGTGTGATGCTCTTTTTTTAATGCATGACCTATACTCCTCTCTAGGTCGTGGGTTTGCTATTTGCATTGTGTAGGTTCTTTTTTCATCTAACTTGTACCCTTGTTCTTTTTATTGCCATTGTTTCTTGATTTTAAGTGGCTTGGTTTTTCTTGTTATATCCCCTTTTAGGTCATGGGCATTGGAGGGTGGGTCTACTATTTTTCAGGGTGTGTGTTCTCTTTAACTCCAACCCCTGCTCCTCTTTGCATTTCACTTGTCTATCTTGCATAGAGTGGGATTTTGATGCCTCTGCCCCTTCCTTTACAAGAACCATGGATACCAAAATAGTTGGCAAAATTGAATGGTGGCAGATGCATCTAATAGTCTAAATAAAAGGCTTCATCATTTGTTACAGGACGTTCAAAATAATCTCACTCCCCTTTAATCTTTGATATGTGAAAAGCAATTTCCTCCCATATTGAATTTGATTTTCCACAGTGCTCAAAAGAATCATAATTTTGGCCTTAACACATTACTCCAATTGGCGAGGCTACAATATGTGGACCTCATTTCTTCACACAAATATTAAGTATATAAAATGATATAACAGTCTCCAACATAACATTTACCAATCCCTTCTTTACGAACATGAGTTTTGGGATTATTATTGATCTGCCAAACTAGTTTCATTAGAACCTTTTAACCTTATAACTAAACTGGAAAAGGGCTAAATGGAAAATTTTAATCATGCATAACACTCATAGGTTAATCTGATGAAGATTAGTCAGGCCCCAAGGTAGATCCAACTAAAAAAAATTCATTTCTAGAAAATTGATCCTTCAGATTAATCCATTTGGCATCTCAAACTGATTGAAAATAAAATCCATCATTGAAGCAACATTTAAAACTTATTTTATCCCTTTTTGTAACCTGTCACTTTTGATGTCAGGAGGTCCTTTGCCTGACCTTAAAAATTGATCCAAACCTCTGATGGTGCCCTGAGATTGAACACACTGATTCTCTGTTCCACACTCTTGCACCCTGTCAAATCTTGTCTCATGAAAAATTTGCAATAAAAAGATATTCAATGTCAAAGTTGCCTTCTTAGATTTACCTACAAGAAAAAATGTCAAAAAACAACAAACTGGGTTTGGAATTGGCTTGGAAAACTAGGCAAATGAGCACATGGGAAGAAAAAATTTGGGACATTGATTCTCTGTCATGAGAATAGTATGAATATATGATTTAGGCTCATGAAGAATAAGAGGACACATTTGGCATGCACTCAAAGTGGGCTACTTGGATTTTACAAACTGGAACAATGATTGAAAAGCAGTTTTTGCAAATGGAATGGACTTGGGAAAGTGTGCAAATGGATTCGTCAAGACTTGAAAATTGACACACTCAAAGTATTTTTGGAGGACAACAAAATGGTACAATCCATTTGATTTCACTATTGTGGATTTCAAGATATAATTTCCTGAATAGGGGTTCCAATCAATCTGCACTTTATGGCACCAGTAAAAAGATAGAAATTGTGTTTGGAATTGTGTTTGAAAACTGATCAAACGGATTCATCAAGACTTAAAAATTTGAAACATAACAAGTCTCTGACATCTGAAATGCAATTCAACAAGAATTTTCTCATTTTGATCAACTGGGTCAAAATTATGACACGTCAAATAGGGCTACGAATCAATCTGGATACCTTAGCCATAACAAAACAATGCAAATTGGGTTTTTAATCATGTTAGCAAATTGATCAAATGGATTCATCATGACCTAAAAATTTGAACATATGAAGTGTCTAACCCCTAAAACACAATGCAAAAGGAATTTCTTCATTTGGGTCAATTGGGTCAAAGATATCATTGGTCAAACAAAGCTTCCTAGAATTGTGAATAACTACACAAATGCATGAAACAATAAATGACCAAGTTTGAGGGGTTTGAAACCTAGTCAAATGGATTCAAAATGGGATGAAAATTGGAACACATGTTTTTCAATATGCATACTAAACATCGCCAAATTGGTGGGCCATGAAACATTCCTAGTTAAAATATATTCAAAGACAAACTGAGCTACTATACTCATTTTGACACTTGGGCAGAATTGCGAAATTTGACACTAGTTCAAAATGGGACTTCATCGAATGATTCAAAATGTCAGTTTAGCTTCATGAAACATATAGATGCACTGAATAAAAAGTTTTAGAAGCATTAAAAAACTCTTAGGATTCAAAATGATAGTCAGGTACATATGCAATTATGGGCAGTTAAAGGGCTTGAAATCTCAAAATTTTCAATATGCGACTCAAAATTAACCATGCAATTTTTAGTCCCAATGGTGAATTTGTCTAGGGATGCATTTCCTTTGTGGGCATGGCAAGGATTCAGATCTCTGGGAGAAGCAGACCATTCCTGAAACAACAAAAACTTTCTCTCAAACAACTTTATTGAAAGCAAGAAATCTACTTCTAATATGTACAAATGATGGCCCTAGGCCACTAGAAAGTTTTCAAAACTCCTTACCTCTATCATACACCTAATTCTCATCACCATCTCTATGAGGTAAGAAAGAATTATCTTTCTCAATTTTACCAATCAGATTAGCATCTTGAATCACATCACTTGGCAAAATGAAAATATCATCATTCTCATAGTGCCTATAAAATTCAAAGACTATTTCATCTTCATGCTCACTATGAGAAAAAACATCAGCATGCTCATGACTACACAAACTAGACTAAGAATCCAAATCCAACGATGATTCATGCATGCTGATTGGAAACACAAAAATTTCATAATCTAGATTATTCACCAAGTTGCATGTACCAAAAACTTGCAACTCACCTTGTGTCTCCGGATACAAAGAGTATTTCAAATCTGATTGTTTCCTACTTGTGGTCATATCATTCACTAAATTAGATTCATCTTTCACTAAAACCTCTTCACATTCTTCAAACAACTCATTAGTTACCAAGCATGGAAACTCATTATGAAAGTGTTGATCTAAACTATGTTGATCACTATCATTTTCTTCATCTAACTGATTGTCAAAATACACCTTGAACTTATCTTTACAATACTTATCAGCACATGAAGAAAATCTATAACCTAATTGACAATATTCACTATTTTCCTCTTCATCATACGAAACATCAAAACAATGTTCAGAAAGATCAACATAAAAAGAATCTAAAATAGCATTAAACTTCCCTTCATTAACATTCTCTACATCTAGCAAATCGTCATGTGTAGAGATATTTGAGGTACTATCATCTACAGCTCTAAAATCTAAAAAGGATTGTTTGGATTCCACATCTCTTTCTACATCAAACTTTAGCAAAGTAAGTTGACTGAATGAAGAAACGCTTTCTTTTCAAAATCACAAGCCAACAAATCATAGATTTCATCAAAGTTCAAGAAGACTACCTCAAAAATCTTCTCCCAGCTATGATTATCATCTGGATGGCATGAAGAATTTACAACAGCAATATCATCAGTATAACAATCTGGAAAATTAGAATTATTACAACATTCATTCTTATCATAGCAATCACTACCCTTACTGCTATCATAACTTTCTCCAACTTCATATTTACTATAACCAAGTTCAATTTCACTTTCACATCCATCTTCGTTATGCTGATTGGAATTACCCAATTCATTAACATTTGAATCCACCTCTTCACATTCGAAAGACAAATTATCATTCTCTATGGACTCATTGTATTCATTACTACCTTGACTTTCAACACACTCGTTATTATCATTTGAAGAAATAACATGAAATCTATAATCACTATTTTCCATCTCCACAATGAATCTTTCAATTTGCAAAAACCTTTTTAATCTTATAGGTGCTGGCCAATTGACTAAATCAGGTACTAGAACATCAAGGAAAATACTATGTAGGGAAGATTCCTTAGGTCTACAATGAAAAGGCATCTTGTTGATTATTGATTTGACCCTTATATAACATTGTTCAGCACTTAAACTTGGATTATTTCCTATGTCAATTATTATAAGTATTTCGGTCAACTGGGTCAAAATTATAACATGTCAAACATGGCTATGAATCAATTTGGATACCTTAGCTGTAACAAAACAATGCAAACTAGGTTTTTAATCATGTTAGCAAATTGATCAAATTGATTCGTCATGACCTCAAAATTTGAACATATGAAGTGTCTGGCCCCTACAACACAATAAAAAAATAATTTATTCATTTGGGTCAACTAGGTCAAAGATATCATTGGTTGAACAAGGCTTCCTAGAATTGTGAATAACTACACAAATGCACAGAATAGTCAATGACCAACTTTGAGGGGTTTGAAACCTAGTCAAATGGATTCACAATGGGTTGAAAATTGAAAAACATGTTCTTTGATATGCATAATAAACATCCCCAAATTGGTGGGCCATGAAACATTCCTAGGTAAAATATATTCAAAGACAAACTAGGCTACTGTACACATTTTGACATTTTGACATTTTGAAATGGGACCTCACCGAATGATTCAGAATGTCAGTTTAACTTCATGAAACATATAGACGCACTAAATGAAAAGTTCTAGAACCATTAAACACCTCTTAGGCCTCAGACTGACAGATACCTACATATGCAATTTTGGGCAGTTAGAAGGCTTGAAATCTCAAAATTTTCAATATGCAACTCAAAATTAACCATGCAATTTTTAGTCCCAACAAGGAGTTTACATGTGCCACATCTTTCCCATAGCTTAAAGTAGTCCTCACCGTAGACACCTAAAAACCTTTAGAAAATAAAGTATTTTTTATTTTCTAAAAAATTCCTGATGACATCATCATTTATTAATTAATTAATTATTTTATTTATTTATTTATTTTTATGCCATTAAATCCCTTTATCTTAATTAAAAATATTTAATTAAGGAATCCCTCCCAAAAATGTTTAAATCTTATTCAAATATTATTTCCTTATTTATTAATTATTTAATTAATAAATTGACCAAAAAACCCAAAATAAATTAAAAAATTATTTTTTGCCCAAAACTTGGCTAATTTCCTTAAGACCACTAACCTCTTCCAAAATCTTCTAATCCTTCTTTAATTTTGATTAAAGGCCAATCCTGTCATTTCCTACCCCTAATCCCAACTCAAAATATTTAATTAAGATTAAATATTAATCCTCATGTTTATTAAAAAAGTTTTTATAAATATCTCCTCAACCCAAACCCTTGAAATAAATAAAACTTTATTTATTTCCTAAAAATCTAATTTATCCTCATCCTAAGAAGTTCTAGACTCTTCTAGAAAGTCTTCATCCTCATCCTAGGAAATTCTAGACTATTCTAGAAAGTCTTTATCCTCATCCAAAGTCTAGACTCTTCTAGAAGATGTTTTTAAACCTAATCTTAATCCCCTCCTAACCTTGTCACATTCCCTAAAAATGGGTTAAGACTTATTAACCCAAGCCAAAGTCAACAAATATCTCCTCCTTCACCCACCCTCATTAAATGCCATCCACTTGCCTATCCCTAAGCTAATCCTAAACCATCCTAATCCATCCTCTAATAATTTTCACAATCTTAAGCAATCTTAAAACCTTCCTAATCAAGCCCATGTCAAAATTCCTCTTATCTCCTTCAAAATATCCCAACCATAAAACTTTATGAAGTCCACTAGGCCATAAATGACTCTTCCAAGCCCTTTTATTGCTCTTACAAGCCATTATGAGGGTCTTTATGAAGATTTTATCCCTTGAGCCTCCTTTGTTGACTCATCCTTCTCCTTTCCTCCATCCTCTCACCCTGTGACATGTGTCACTCCCTGATTGGCTGTAAGGAAGCACAATCCATGTGCTCTCTTCTCATGCAATCTGAGCCCTCCATGAGCTTTTTCCCATACTTGCATCTTAGCCCTCAATCCCTCAAGCCTCTTGCCTATAAATTGGATCCTTCCCCTTTGCAAAACAACACAATCCATGAAGTAAAGTCATAATGCCATTTTAAGAAGCCATTTTACATCAAAACCATACACTCACACCCAAATTCCAACTCCATTTGAAGCCGTTTTTGAAGCATAAGCTTGAGCATACATCTTATCTATTTAGACAAAGCCACTCAACAAGAGAGATTCTTATTGAGAGAGTCCATTAATGGCTCATATTCTCAATTGAGAGCTCATCTTAGTCTATCTTGAAGTTTATGAATTTTGTTTAGTTTGTAAAATCTTTATTTAAATTTGGTTTCTATTAGCATACTAACATTGCTCTTATACTTTTTGGCACGCCCGGTGGGACCCCGCATGGGTCATCTTCATTAGCTTTTTTAGTCAAGTTTTGTATGTCATTTGCTAATTTTGGCTAATTTTGCTTATTTTTGTGATTGGTAGGATTGTATAAATTGGTTTTGTAGGTCCACATGAGCATGAAGAAGACAAAGGAACTCATAGTCTATCTCATAGTATTTACAGATTTTTCAAGCTTATAGGTGGACAAAGCACTTGGAATTCTTCTTCCTCTTCTTGTCTATATTCTTCTTATTCCATCTACTTCTTCTTCTTCTTCTTGTGGGAGATCTTGGCCTCTTTTTTTTTTAAGGAAGAAAAATCATACACACTTCTTTTTAGTGCTTAAAATGAACCCCCAAATCATACTTAAATCCATTAAAAAATTAAAAATTTGCAAAAAAGAAAAAAAAATTTAACAAGTGAAACTAAACCAATCCAATCATTTTCATCCTTGCAACATCAAGCTTTTAGATGCATTCATGCAAAGTTAGGAAAACTTCATTTTTGGGAATTTAAAAAGAACTTCAAGTTTCCATTTCAAAAGGTTCAAAATCAACACTAAGTGCACACTAAAATCTAAATCAAACTCAAAGCATCAATCAAGGATAAAATGAACCTCATTTGCAAATATTTTAAAGTTCTTTTAAAAATCTCATGAAAACTAAGAGTCCTAAATGGTTGCCAAAAATTTTCCTAAAAGCTTTGTTATTTGTTCCAAACAAATGTCTTGTTGCAAAATCTTGAATGTTTCTTAGGTTTTTCATGCATCAAAACAATCTAGGAATATCATTTTTGGGCTTAAAATATGCAAACTAGAACAAAAAATCTTGAATGAAGACCAAAGTCCAAAGAGTCATTTTCACTTTTGAGTCCAAAACAATCTTGAATGATCTAAGGTTAAAACAAAGCACTTCAAAGTTCTTAAAACAACACACAAAATCTCAATCTTGAATGCTCAAAGGAAAAAACTTGAATGTTTAATCACTTGTCTTCGAATGCATGTTGCTAAAATCACTCTTGAGTGCCATGGATTAAAATCAAGTTTGTTTTTTTTTATGAATGCATGATTAAAACAACAAATCCAATCTTGAATGTCATAGATCAAATAATCATCTTTAGGGGCATAAAAAGAATCCACATTTTTGAAATCTTCTAAGTTATAAAAACTAATAAAGATGCTTTGAGTAAGTTTGTAGTTGGACTCACCCTCTTTAATCACCCATCAATTTAACCATTGGTTGCAATCTTAGCGCCATCTATAAGGATGGGTCTACCTAAGAGGGTGTTAAGTGCTCCACAAAGATCAAACTCCACTCACTTGGGTCTTTAGTAGTTTTTCTAAGTTAGAAAATTCCTTGAATTCGCATTAATCTCTCTCACACTTAATTTCGGCATAAAAATTGGACAAATCTTGACATGGAGGGCCTTCGGGCGCATGCTTGGCAATCGAGTGTCACACATCTTTGTTTTGGGCTTAAAACAAACTCACACTCAATCTTGAATGCCTAACAATCAATGAACATTGCATGGTTTCGACGCATTTTCAATTATGCTCACATTTCTTATGTTGATGATCTCTCGACTTTCATTATGCTGACGATGCTATCAAATTGGAATGAACATTGTATGCCATAATCACAAGTGTCTTCAATCATAGCTTACAAAATCTAAATCATCAATTGGAATAAACGTGTATCTTTTGCAGCCCAAGATCATGTATGCGGTCTTGTTTTACACTTTTTAGGAGGCTTGCTTGGGGATTTCATCACCCCTTGGGACGACCTTTACTCTAGCGTTCCAGCGGAGTATAAAAATTGGGAGGTGAATCCAATGACACCTCTCTTGGAATCAAGATTTTGTCACTTGGGCTAAGCCTCAAGGAACCTTATACCCTTGAGAAGTGAAATATGAGAAGTGGGTTATCGCTCCTCTTAGCTGTGTGACATCTTTTTGGTTTCATCTATGGATTTGGGCCTCATGTACCTTGTGTATATCAAGGAATCCCTAGCTATAAAAAATTTCATCCTTGTAGAAAGCTTCCTAGGATGTTGGTGTGTTTGACGTGCTTGCTCCAAAATTTTGTCTGCTTGTTTGTTCATAGCTTTTGAATGAATGTTTGCCAACTTTGGTCAAAATCTCAAAAAAGTAGAAATCTCCTAGCCCAAGGCATACTTAGCGTAGTCACTAACTCATCAAAAAATCGTCCAAGCTCCCCAACTGCAACCGAATCTATCTAGTTCCTTGCTTTAGAACAATCCCAAATTCAAAGTCTCTCCAAATCATCCCCCCCCAGCTAGCTAGCAACCCAATCCAAAATCACACCCAAGCCTTTAGAGAGTTGTTGTCATTCTACTAGAATTTTCTATCCAATGAATCCGACCAATCCACCAGCCTCACCAAGGTTATCCCTTTGACAAAACTTTGTCTAGGGTAATCTAGCTTTCTCACTTGTTATCCCTCATCACCTTGAGCTAAAGTTTGGGATCCACAAGTGGTCAATCTTGTGTCATGCCCATAGGATCATTAGTCTATCCTCAAGTTGACACAACCACCAGAAAATCTATCACACAGGAAAGCAAAACTCTCACTTTTTGACAGCATGCCCTTGAAGTCTTCCATCCACAGGAAAGCCAAAAATCTCCAGCCAATCCTCCTTAGGTCTGTCATATAGCTTTGACTTTCCCTAGGAAATATTTGCAAACCCAATCCAAAATCTGAGCTTAATCCAAATCCAACCATGGGCTTCCATGTTCATCCATATGCAAGACCCCATCCCCATCTGACTCATCACGAAAACATGAAATCCCAAACCTATCATGATGTGTTCGATCATATTGTCCTTGCTCCCGCTACATCCTATTCCAATGATGATGAAAATCTTATCTTGTTGACTATGACTAGTATCTTGAGAGCGTTAGAGGCCTTCCACCAACCATCCCCCAAAATCCAAGAGTTATTACAAACTATCTAGTCATGCCATCTGATATCCCAGCTTCTCCTCCATCACCCAATCAACCAAGCTTCCAATCTTTCACCCTCATCACACTAGCTATTCCTATCAATCCACCACCTCCACCTCTGACACACGAGTCTCCAAGGAATCTCCTAGAGGAAATACAAGAAAATTTTCCTCCAATAGTCGATAAGCCATGTCATCTAATCCAACCATGTGAAGTAGTTAGTGATGAAGCTTCCCCATCTATAATATCACCCCCATCTCCCATAGCTATCATCCCCATACCATCCATCAAGTTGCTTAAAATCCTTCCACTTCCCGCAACCATCAAATTCCCACCACCCATCAAATCGCTCCAAATCCCATCCACATCTCCTCCTCGAAGCATTATCCAAATCCCATATAATGAACTTCATGCATCCACTCCCATCCATTCCTATCAAGATCTTGTCCAAAAGCATGTTGAAATATCCTTTGATAGAACAAAAGATCCTGATAGCCCACTTACTCCCCTACATGATCCACTTTTACCACCCCCTCCATATCTAAATCCTACCATCTTACTTACTCCATCTCAAGATCCCTTTCCCTCAGCCCACCCAACTCAAGATCCTATCCTCCCATCTCCTCTACCTCATGATCATACATCTCCCATAATCCATGATGATAGATCCATCAAAAAAGAATTAATTATCATATCCGAAGCTCTAACTCCTTCAGCTAGTAATGGACTCACATCTTGTGTTCCAAATAATGAACATCATATTGAAAAAAGAAATGAAAATTTATTTCTAGATGTTGCTATCCCCACTATTCCTGCATGGTCCCAAGTCCTTCAATCTCCACCCCAAAGTTCCCATCTATCTTATTCTCCATCTATTTTGGGCCCTCATCCTACTCCTTATCTCCAACCCTCCATTTTGGGTCCATATATCCCTTATCTAAATCCCACACCCTTTCCATCCATTTTGGGTCCTTACATACCTAATATGAATCCTTTATCCCCTCCATCTATTTTGGGACCTCCACCTTCCCCATTTCCATCTATTTTGGGCCCATATCCTTCCTTCCCTCCATCCATTTTGGGAAATTATATCCATCTATATCCTATGTTCCAATCTATCCTTCCATCCCCTCAAATCCACCAGTTAGATCATCAAAGGCATTCACCCTTGAATCCCTTCCAACCTTTAAACCCTATCACTCCATCAATTATCCCTCCATCTCCTCCATTCTCTTGTTCCCATCCCATGGCTAATAGAAGCATATTGGATGTCAAAATACAAAAGCATAAATCCAAAAATCCAAAAAAATCCAAGTCTCAACATGTCCCTTCTAAAATACATATTCAAAACAAGAAACGTTTAATCCCAATAAAAGAAAAAGTCAAGAGGCCACAAAAGCCCAAGCTAAAAAAGTCAAAAATCATGTGGATACCCAAGATGCTCATAAAAGAAATACATCTCAAAGAAAAATCTCAATTGGCATCCATTCATGCTACTCAAAAAGCCTCATCCATCCATCCTTCATCCAAATCCCCATATAAGCATCCTTCATCCCCCCAATCCACTTTTAGTCCATATGCTTCTTATCCTAAATTTTCCATCCTCCATCTTCCAGCTCTACTTTTAGTCCTTATCTTTTTCTTCCTCCATTTTCTCCTCAACCTCACTCAAAACCATCTTTCCCACTACTTTATCACCTCTCAAGGTGTGTGCCAATGATGATCTTTCCATTTTCCTCATCCATTTACCCACAAGCCTTATGTCTTTGCATCCATTATCTGTCAAACTCCCACCCACCATTCCACTTGTTCAATCCAATCCTTTTTCAGCCATCCTACCAACATCTATGAGACAAAAATAGCTGAAGAAAGCCAAAATCATTCCAACTAAGTCAAAAGTCAAAAATTCAAAAAATAATTAAAAAAAATAAAGCATCCACTAGTGAAAACTTGGCAATTCAAGCACCTTGGACAAGTACCATGATGAAAACTTGGCAAACAAGCATCATGCGTAATCCTGCTATCCCCCAAATTAGCCTATCACCCTCATGCTTTTGGTCATCTCTTGACATCCAACTCCATCTTCCAATCTATCCACCTATCCTCCACCCTCCATCTTCCATCTCACAACATCCACTTATCTCCTGCAGCTTCAGCCAACCATCCCAGCTATCATCCATCTCCCTAGCCCCTTCAGCTTTTTCCATCCTAGCTTCAATCCTATCACATCCATCATAAGACCTCCTTCCACATGTTATATTCTGATTGGGGGCACTATATTCCTTGGAGATCTTGTATTGTCCATCCTCCCTTGTCATTGGTATCTAGCTCAAGGATATCCTCATGCAAACCCAATGTCATCTCTTTATATCCATCATAATCCTAGCTATCTACCATCCTATCCACCCATCTCATCCTGCTCCTCTAGCTATCTTTGGTCACAAAATCTCTCATCATCATTGGATGCATCCTGCCAAATCCATATCTTTTGCTATCACCCCACCCTTAGCTTTCGAATCTTGCACAACATCGAACCATCCCGCTATCGTATCATCCTAAGCTTTTGCCTGCTTGTAACTATCTTGGTCAGCTTTAGCTTGTAAATATCTTGGTCCATTAGCTTGTACATCCTCTTTAGCTTAGTACCATTGTATCTATCTAGCTTTTGTGTCAATTCCTCCTTGATCAACATCTTGCACACATCGCACATTTTGGTTAGCTATTCCAATGCATCCTTTAGCTAGATCTCCTGTCACCAAAGTGTTATCCTTCTTAGTCCAGCTTGTCAGACACATCACTCACCCAGATCCATCGGCTTAGGTGCTCTCCAATAGATCCTTGTAGGATATAGCTTTCCTCATGTCTGATCTTGGTCTGTTAGTACCTCGTCCTACCCATCTCGTTGGCAAATGGTTCTCTTTTGGATTTTCACTTTCTTTTGATTTGGAATCTTCCCTTTTGGGTCTTGAAGTATCTTTTCCAAAAAATCTTTTTGTTCCCTCCTCAAAGTTGCCATGATCTTCCATATCATGGTATACTGTGAATGGGGAAATCTGAGCATAAGGTCTTGATCAAGTCTTTTGTTTTTTTTTCTTTTCTTCTTGTGGGTTACCTAGTGTTGGTTCCACTCTGATTCTTTCGAGATTCATGTGTGATGCTGGGGCAATCCTTGCGTGTTTGTTTTGAGTCAGTCAGTCAGTCCTTTGGATAGTTGGTGAAAAGGCCTTGATTTTCTTGGTAACCTTGGCAATTAACCAATAGTCCTATAGAAAATCTAGTGCTCAACTACATGGTGGTACTTCTCTTTGAAGTAACCCCCTGCTCAAAAAGCATCAATGGTTTTCCTTCATCTCCATTATCCCCCATCCATATCCAGCATCCGTCTCTCCTACCCTAGCTTATGCATCAGTATCTCTTTGAATCACTCCTCACCTTTAGCTTTAGGGATCCACAATCCTAGTCTTAGGGATCCACCAATCCAAATCAATCCACCAAGCTTCATCTTTCAAGATCCACAATCCTAGTCATAGGGATCTCTGAAACCCACCTTTTGCGAATTTGACTCTTTGAAATCCTGTTGCATCAGCTTTTTAATCCCCTCATCCATCTCCCCATCCTGGATTCCTTTTATAGTGCTCTGCTCCTTCATCCTCTACAATCCTTGAGAAATTAAGCTTGCTTCCACTTGTGCCTCTAATTCTCCCTTTATCATTCTCCCATAGTGAGAGTTTGAGCTAATTTAGCCCCTTCTCTTTGCCAATATGAGTTTCCTTGCTCATCCAAGATTCTTGTACTTTTCAAGAAGCCATCGAGCCTCACTTTCTCTCCCCGCCACCTTCTTGAGGGGGCATCTCATAGTCCATTCTCTCCTCTTCTGCTCTAGCCTTGGGCATCTTATTTTCTTATCTTTGATGCCATGCCACTTGTGGCATCACATCAAAGAGGGGCAAAATGTAGACACCTAAAAACCTTTAGAAAATAAAGTATTTTAATTTATTTATTTATTTTTATGCCATTAAATCCCTTTATCTTAATTAAAAATATTTAATCAAGGAATCCCTCCCAAAAATGTTTAAATCTCATTTAAACATTATTTCCTTATTTTTTAATTATTTAATTAATAAATTGACCAAAAAACTCAAAATAAATAAAAAATTATTTTTTGCCAAAAACTTGGCCAATTTCCTTAAGACCACTAACCTCTTCCAAAATCTTCTAATCCTTCTTTAATTTTGATTAAAGCCTAATCCCATCATTTCCTACCCCTAATCCCAACTCAAAATATTTAATTAAGATTAAATATTAATCCTCATGTTTATTAAAAAATTTTTAATAAATATCTCATCAACCCAAACCCTTGAAATAAATAAAACTTTATTTATTTCCTAAAAATCTAATTTATCCTCATCCTAAGAAGTTCTAGACTCTTCTAGAAAGTCTTCATCCTCATCCTAGGAAATTCTAGACTATTCTAGAAAGTCTTTATCCTCATCCAAAGTCTAGACTCTTCTAGAAGATGTTTTTAAACATAATCCTAATCCCCTCCTAACCTTGTCACATTCCCTAAAAATGGGTTAAGACAAATTAACCCAAGAAAAAGTTAACAAATATCTCCTCCTTCACCCACCCTCATTAAATGCCATCCACTTGCATATCCCTAAGCTAATCCTAAACCATCCTAATCCATCCTCTAATCATTTTCACAATCTAAAGCAAGCTTAAAACCTTCCTAATCAAGCCCAAGTCGAAATTCCTCTCATCTCTTTCAAAATATCCCAATCATAAAACTTTATGAAGTCCACTAGGCCATAAATGACTCTTCCAAGCCCTTTTAGTGCTCTTACAAGCCATTATGAGGGTCTTTATGAAGATTTTATCCCTTGAGCCTCCTTTTTTGACTCATCCTTCCCCTTTCCTCCATCCTCTCATGTTGTGACATGTGTCACTCCTTGATTGGCTGTAAGGAAGCACAATCCATGTGCTCTCTTCTCATGCAATCTGAACCCTCCATGAGCTTTTTCCCATCCTTGCATCTTAGCCCTCAATCCCTCAAGCCTCTTGCCTATAAATTGGATCCTTCTCCTTTGCAAAACAACACAATCCATGAAGTAAAGTCATAATGCCATTTTAAGAAGCTATTTTACATCAAAACCATACACTTACACCCAAATTCCAACTCCATTTGAAGCCCTTTTTGAAGCATAAGCTTGAGCATACATCCTATCTATTTAGACAAAGCCACTCAACAAGAGAGCTTCTTATTGAGAGAGTCCATTAATGGCTCATATTCTCAATTGAGAGCTCATCCTAGTCTATCCTGAAGTTTATGAATTTTGTTTAGTTTGTAAAAGCTTTATTTAAATTTGGTTTCTATTAGCATACTAACATTGCTCATATACACTCACCATAGCACCAGTTTTAAGAGGACCTAATTAGGGACTTCCTTTCAACATCCATATAGATGCCTCAGAATATGCTATAGGTGCAGTGTTAGGTCAAAAGGTAGACTCAGCTGGACATGCAATTTATTTAATCAGTAAAAATTTGCAAGGTGTAGAATCTAACTACATAGTTACTGAAAAAGAGTTACTTGCAGTTGTTTATGCATTGAATAAATTCAGGCACTACATTAATCGATATGAAATATTTGTTCATATTGATCATTCTACTATAGAGTATCTAATGAATAAGCCTAAAATATTAGGAAGATTATCTCATTGGTTGTTAGTTATGCAAGAATTTGATATCACCATAATTGATAAACCCCACAAGGTCAATGTGGTAGCTCACTTTCTCTCTCAGTTGCATTTCCCTAAGGATCCTGCATCAATTGATGACAAGTTTTTAGATGAACACCTTTTCCTGTTATCAACATAGAATCCATGGTATGTAGATATTGCAAATTATCTCACCGTAGGAAAGATGCCAAGTCACTTCTGTACCAAACAAAGGAAGTTACTCTCTAAAAAAAGCTTTAATTATTCTTGGATTGTTGGATTTATGTTTTATACTAGCCCTAGTGAAGTAATGTTTTCGTGCATTAGAGAAGATGAAACATATGATATCTGTTGAAAATAGATTGATACAAGTATGATAAAAGTGTTTCAATCATTTTTTGTCAATGATGTCAAACCTCCTAATTGATAGTAAGATAATTGCTTATATGATTTAATTACTATCATTTATTTTATTGATGAAAAGGATTTGATCAAATGACGTAACAATAGAACCTAGAGAAAAATTTGAGTTATGATATGAAAATAAGTACAAGAATTAGTTTGGACCATGATATTATAGTTCATTGATAATCTACTTGAGGTTGTAAAGGTTGGTTAAATTGATTAAGTTCAGAAGAACAAGTTAAATGAATTTTATCTTCCAAGCTTAATTTTTTGCGTATTGGATGCTGAGAAAAGTTAGTGCAAGCTGAGTAGAGAATTAATTGGAGCTGAGAAAAGTCAATTTTCATGTAAGCCAAGAAAAATAGTATAAGTTGAGTAAAGTTTAGTTGATGTTGAGCAATAGTAAGCTTTAGTTTATGCCAAGTGATTTAGTAGAGGATGCCAAGCAATGCAATATGTAATGAGCATCAGAAGCTAGTTATTGTCAAGTGTCAGCATTATGAAAAATATTGAGAATTTGATGAATTTGAGCCAACAAGTTTGATTTCTTAGATTGTGTGAACCATGTGGAAGAAAAGGTTGATGAGCTGGTGGCACAAAATTCACGGTGAACCATTTTGAGGTGAATTCAAAGAGGATTGAAGGAGAAGTTTCTAGAAGGGAATGAAATGAAATGATGGGTAGATTTAATGATTCCTACCTAATCTAGCCTAATCCTAAAAGGAATGACAAGGGATGAATGATAGAATATCTTAATTCTCTGTTTATAGAGATGGCTGATCAGAAGCAAGGGTTGTCACATGCAAGAATCCAAGGAAGACAGGGATTCTAGGTATTTCTTCATTCAATGACCTAAGTAAAGAGACTCCATTTGCAACTGGAGAAAGATGGCTTAAGAGTATGAATGCTCAAAGGGTGAACAAGCTATCAAAGCTGAAGAATGTGAAAGCCAAGCATAATGAAGGACTAAAACATAGATCTACAATTTTCAATGGTGTTGTAAGTTGCTACCAGGTCAAGCCTTACTAGTACTCTCTAATTATCGTATTTGTCTTAGGTAAATTCTTTGGATTAAGCTTGAAATAATAGTTATTTGTAGATCCTTTAATTGGGTGACACTCCAAGTGAATGATCTAAAGTCCTCTAACAAGGCTCACTCCTAACTATGTGATTGATATCCTTGAATTGGGTTACATGAAATAATGTGCATTGTAACCTTTAACAAGGTTGGCCTTTCATAGGGCATCACTTCAAAAGAGTGAGAATGAGTAGCATGTTACTGGTGGTTTTCCCAAATTGGGTTTCTATGTTAAATTACTATGTCAAATGTGTTATTGAATATATTATGTTTCATGTTTACATTTATGCAAATTGATTTTATAGCAACCTACAAATTTAAGTGATTGCATAATCTAATGAATGCATGCTTGATGAAAATGTTATATGGATATGGGTTCACTAAGCTATGAAAAGTTTTATTTGTGCATGTGGACCTTGGATAACTAATTCACCCCTCCTTTTAGTTATTCTAAAGAATTCCAACAATTGGTATTAGAGGCATTTACTTAAGAGGACTAGTTTGAAGGTACTAGAAGCAAACATATCAAGATGTTAAAAAAGAGAAGTACCTAAGCTTAATAGAGATAACTTTCCTACATAGAAAAGTCTAATGAAGCTACACCTAGGAGGTGTTGGAGATCATGCACAATCTACAATTATGGTTGAGCATGTTGATCCTGTTAGAGCCCTAATTACTAAAGATTGAAAAAAAAAAAAAGAGAACACAACCAGGTAATATTGGAGATTGCCTGTACACTAAGCTATGCCAAATTTGATGATAAAAGAAGGTTGTAATAGTGAGAAGAAAATGTGGTAGACTCTACACACTATCTGTGGAGGTGATAAAAATGTTCTAAGAGTGAAAGCTAAAAGTCTTCAAGGAAAGTTTGATGATATGAGAATGCAAGAAGGTGATAATATTGCTCAATATGTCTCTAGGATAAAAGATGTTGTTAATGTAATAAGAGGAGCTATAGCTAAAATTGATGATGATATTATACTAAGTAAAGTTTTGAAAATATTGCTGCCTATTTATGCTATTAGAGTTTCTCCAATAAAAAAATCGAGATGTATGCTAGGGAATGATCTAACTCTTGAAGGTCTAGTAGGTAGGCTCACTACTTTTTATCTATGTAACTTTGATAATTATGGACCTCAAAATATTGAATTTATTTCAAAGCTAAGTTGTCATTAAAGGAAGCTGATGAGAAGAAGAATAAGAAAAAGGCAAAATGTGTGTCTAGTAATAGTGATACAGATTAGGAAGATGCAGATCAACTTGAAGTACTATTAGTAAGGACATTTCACAGAGGTAGAGGAAAGTTTAAAGGTAAGTTACTTATCATGTGTTTCAATTGCAATGAGGTTGGTCATATTGTTGCTAGATGTGTAGAGAAGAAGAATTATAGAGGTGGTCACAAGTACAAAAGTAGAAGAGATGAAGACAACAAAGAGTACAAAGACAAAGGCAAAATTTCTTTCTACATTAAAATAAAGGGGAAACAAAAGATGGATCTGACGATCATGATGATGAAGTGGTGTATGTTGCAATGAAGGATGAATCTGATGAAGATAAGGCAACATCACTAGTGTCTATTGTGAATAAGAATGATAGATGAATCATTGATAGTGGGTGTCCACATCACACGACTGGAGATAAAAGTAAGTTTATTACCTTGAATTATTATGATGGAAATAGCATAAGGTTTGGTAACGATGCACCACATGTGATAAAAGAAAAAGTTCTATCAAGCTCACAAAAAAGACTTTATGTGACAATGCTTACTATGTTGAAGGACTTAACTATAATTTTTTGAGTGTGTCACAACTAAATAATTTGGTATGTAAGGTTGATTTTGAGAATAAAATTGCTAAGATATATGATACTAATGGAAAATATATTGGAAAAGGTGATCAAACTAGAGGTAATGTATGCTACCTTGATATAGAGGATGCTACTTGTTTAGTTGTAGAATTTGATGATGTGTGGCTACGAAACAAGAGGTTATGTCATGTTAATTTTAATAACTTGGTTAATATCATTAACATGAAAAGAGTCAAAGGTTTACCTAAGTTAAAGAAGCCTAACAATATAATTTGCAAACAATGTCAGTTAGGAAAAATGACAAAGTCATGTTTTAAGAATAAGACTCATACCTCAAAAGGTATATTAGAAATTATTCATACTAACTTGTGTGAAACAATTTAAGTGCAAAGCTATAAAGAAGATAAGTACATTATGTTGCGTATTGATGATTATTCTAAAATAATGATAATTATGTTTCTAAACCATAAATCTGATGCTTTCCAAATGTTTAAGTGGTACTTAGCAAGAGTTGAGAAGGAAACAAGTAAAAGTCTAAAATGTTTGAGATATGATAGAGGAGAATTTACATCAAATGAGTTTGAGATGTTTTGTAATGATAGAGGAATCAAAAGAAAAACATCTGCTCCTAGAACCCCTCCACAAAATGGAATTATTGAAAGGAGGAACAAATCTATAATGGACTATGCTAGGACACTCATGATGGAGAAAAATGTTTCTTTTGAATACTAGAGAGAACCTATGAGTACAATTTTCCATACCTTGAACCCTCTACAAGCCAAGGAAGGTACACATTCAACACCTTTTGAAATATGGTATGTATAGTCACCCAATGTAAAATATTCTAAGGTATTTGGAAGCAGGTGTTATATTCTCAAAGATTTTAGAAATGGTAAACTGAATGAAAAAAGTTAAGAAGGTATAGTTCTTGGTTATTCCAGAAGAAGTAAATCTTATAAGTGTTTATATACTAACACTAACAAAGTTGTGAAAAGTGCAAATGTGAAATATGATGAATACATAAAAGTATATAAGGCTAAACCTATTAAGGAATTAAAAGAATAAAAATCATTAGTATACTTTTATGAAGGTATGCCTACTGATGAAGATTTTGTAACTCAAGTTCCAAACCAACAACAAGTTTCAGTGACTATTAAGTCACATACTATGAATGTTAAGTTGCATTCATAAATTGAGGTACATTCAGGTGCCAAGTTATAGGATAAAGTCAAGGCACATTCTAATTGTAAGATTTGTGTACATAAAAGAGATGTTGAACTACCTAACAATGAGGTATACAGTGATTTAGAAGTTGAGAGATCAAATGTAGAAGCTAGCGTTGAACCAATATTGTCTAATTATGTCAAGGGCATCATCCTGCTACGCAAATGATTGGAGATAAAGATGCTAGACCAATGACAAGGAACAAGTTGAGAAATGATACATGGTTTTTGAACATGAAAAAACCTAAAATAGTGAAAGATGCCTTAGAAGATGTGGACTACAGTAAACCCATGGAAGAAGAGATTGAACAAATTGAGAAATATAGGACATGGATTCTAGTTCCTAGACTAGAAGATAAAAATGTGATTGGTCTGAAGTGGGTATAGAGAATCAAGTTAGATGAGAATGGTGAAGTTGCATGGAACAAGGCAAGATTGGTCTATAAAGGATATGCACAAGAAGAAGGGATAGACTATAGAGAGACATTTGCCCCTATTGCAAGACTAGAAGGAGTAAGAACTCTTCTTGCTTACTCTGCATACAAAGGTTTCGAGGTTTATCAAATGGATGTTAAGTTTTCATTACTAAGTGGTATATTGGAGGAAGAGGATTATATAGAAAAACTAGAAATATTTTTTGATGCTAACAACAAAAACATGGTATCTAGACTAGACATAGATTTATGTGGTTTGAAGCAAGCACCAAGAGCATGGAATGAGAGGCTTCATAATTATCTAGTGAAGATTGGATTTGAGAGAACTAATGGTAATGACAATTTGTACTTGAAGACAAAGGAAGGAAAATGTATTTTGTTAGATGAAATTTTTGTTGATGATATCAGATTTGGAGGTCAAGATACCTTATGTAATGCATTTGCCAATGAAATGAAGAAATAATTTGAGATGTCTATCTTTGGAGAGATCAAGTTCCTTATGGATTTGCCAGTACATCTAATGAAATATGGTATATACATCATAGTCAAAGTATGTAAAGGACATACTAAAAACTTTTGAATTGGATGATTCCAAGGTTGTAAGTACACCTATGGCGAAAAGACATAAATTGTCAAAGAATGATTATTTAGCTAAGGTGAATCAAAAAATATATAGGCCTATGATTGGAAAATTATAGTATGTAGTACACAAAAAACTTGATATTGTATTATTTATAGAGATAGTTGCAAGATTCTCTACTAATTCTAGGAAGAATCACATGATGATAGTTAAAAGAATAATGATGTAATTGAAAGGAATAGACAACTATGCTCTATACTACCATAAAAATGAGAAATTTGAACTAAGAGCCTATACTGATGTTGATTGCACTGAAAATATTGATGACAGAAAGAGTTCTAGTAGAGGAGCATTTTTCTTAGGTAAAAGGTTAGTTACATGGACTAGCAAGAAACAAAAGTGCATTTCTCAATCTACTGCTAAAGTTGAATATGTTGTTGTTGTAGTAAATTGTAGAAATATTGTATAGATCAAAAAACTACTCAAAGGTATGAAGAAGGAAATCAATGAATTTGAGATACTTTATTGTGATAATAAATGTTCTATAAATATATCAAATAATCCTATGATGCATACAAAGACTAAGCACATTGTAATCAAGTATCATTACTTGAGAGAATTAGTTTAGGATAAAGAGGTGTAGATGGAATATGTTAACACAAAAGAGATAATAGCTAATATCTTCACAAAAGAATTACCAAAGGATGCTCATGAGTATCAAAGAGGTAAACTATTGGTGATACCCCTATCAAAGGCTATCTAAGAAGCATGAGGGGTTCCCTACATCAAACAAGTTGATTGACATATGTTACACATTGATGCAGTGGGTCTTACTTTAGGAGCTACCTAAAGAAATCAAAGAGCTAGAGCTATAAATCAGTCACAAGCAAGGTGACAGAGGGAGAAATTGAAAAATATTAATATCTACATATAAAGATGATAAGTCTTTGGCATTGTTGTCAAAGAGGGAGAAAGTGTACTAAGAGATGAAAGCTAAGGGGGATGAAGGAGAAATCTTGATGACTAATCTTGTTTTCTAAGGGAGCAAGTGTCTTGAGGGGGAAAGTGTAACTATTGATTACATCTACCTAGTAAGATTGAATTAATGTTAAGGGAGATATAAGAAGTAATCAAGAGGGAGTCATAAGGATGAATTGATTGATTATCTATTGGTCAGAACAAAATTTTGTAACTTATTCAAAAGATGAAAGTTGTTGATAAAGGGATAGATTTCAATTCAAGGGATTATTTTCTTTTTTTTGTTTTGTTGGTCTTACTAATTAAGTCTGGTTAGTTTCGTTTGTCGTCAATACCAAAGAGGGAGATTGTTGAAAATAGATTGATACAAGTATGATAAATGTGTTTAATCATTGTTTTGTCATTTATGTCAAACCTACTAGTTGATAGTAAGACAATTTCTTATATGATTTAAGTATTATCATTTATTTTATTGATGAAGATGATTTGATCAAATAAGGTAACAATGGGACCTAGATGAAAGGTTGAGTAATTATATGAAAAGGAGTACAATAATTAGTTAAGATGGTGATATTATAGTCCATTGATAATCTACTTAAGGTTACAAAGGTTGGTTACACTGATTAAGTTCAGAAGAACAAGTTAAACAAAGTTTTTCTTCTAAGCTTAACATTCTACATAGTGGGTGCCAAGAAAACTTAGTGCAAGTCAATTAGAAAATAAATTGAAGATGACAAAAGTCAATTTAATTGCAAAACCAAGTGAAATGGTGTATGTTGAGTAAATTTTAGTTGATGTCGAGCACTAGTAAACTTTAGTTGATGCCAAGTGATTTAATAGAGGATGTCAATCAATACAATATGTGTTGACCATCATAAGATAGTTAATGCCAAGTGTCAACCTTATGAGAAAGATTGAGAATTCAATGAATCTAAGTTGACAAGTTTGATTTCTTAGATTGTTTGAACCACGTGGAACATAAGGTTGATGTGTTGGTGGTACAAAATTCATGGTGAATCACTTTGAGGTAAATTCAAAGAGGATTGAAGGAGAAGTTTCTAGAAGGGAATGAAATGAAATGAGGAGTAGATTCATTGAATCCTACCTAATCTAACCTAACCCTAAAATGGATGATGGTGGATGAACAACATAATATCTTAATTCTCTATTTATAGAGATGGTTGGTTAGAAGAAAGGGTTTTCATGTGTGAGAACCTAAGGAAGATAAGGAGTCGAGGATATTGCTTCATTCAGTGACCTAAGTAAAGAGACTCCATTGGAAAGTAAAGCAAGAAGGCTTTAGGATATTGATTCTTGAAAGGTGAACAAGCTATTAGAGCTTAAAAGTGTGAAAGCCAACTACAATAGAGGATTGAAATAGAGATATGTAATATGTAAGTGTGTTGTAAATTTTTATCAAATCAATCTTTACTATTACTCTCTAATCATTGTATCACTCTAGGGTAAATCCTTTTGATTAAGGTTGACCTAATAGTCATTTGTAAATCCTTTAACTGGGTGACATTCCAAGTGAATGATCTAAAGTCCGCTAACAAGGTTCACTTCTAACATGGTGATTGAAATTTTTTAACTGGGTCACATTTAATAATGTACATTATATCCTTTAATAGGGTTGGACTTTCACAGAGCATTACTTTAGAAGAGTGAGAATGAGTAACACGTTATTGGTTGTTTTTCCCAAAGTGGCTTTCCATGTTAAATCATTGTGTCGAAAGTCTTATTGAATCAATTATGTTTTGTGTTTACATTTTTGAAAATTGCTTTGATAGTAACCTACAAGTTTAAGTGATTGCATAATCTATTGGATGCATACATGATGAAAATGTTATATGGATATGGGTTCACAAGCTATGAATTTTATTTTTTACATTTGGACCTTGGATAACTGATTCACCCCCTATCTCATTTATTCTAAGGAATTCCAACAATATCTTGAGAGAATATCATGATGAACCTTGTGGAGGTTATTTTACAACCAAAAGGATAGCCTTTAAAATATTGACAATTGGGTACTATTGGCCAAGTATACACAAGGATGCAGCTAGATATATGAAGAAATATGATAAGTGTCAACAAATGGGAAGACCCACTAAATTTGATGAAATTCCCCTCCATCCTCAAGTAGTTGTTGCACCCTTTGAAAAATGAGGGATTGACTTTGGAGGCCCTATTTAACCCTCTTGACAAAGTAAATCTTATATCTTAGCTTACATTAATTGGGTGGAGGCCAAACCTATGAAACACCCAAGGGGTAACAATGTTGAAGATTTATTGTATGAATCCATCTTTACATGGTTTGGAGTCCCCAAGGAGTTCACATCTAACTAAGGAACTTAGTTTAGATCTAATTTGATAGCAGCTCTCATGGAGGGATATGCTATTTGACATGGAAAATCATCACCTTACCACCCATAAGCTAATAGCCAAGTAGAAGTTACCAATAGAGAGCTAGAAGCCACTCACACAAAAATAGTAGCACTACATGGGAAGGATTGGGTCATATACCTTCTTGAAGCTCTTTGGGCTTATAGAACCACCTAAAAATATACCATAGGTTTTACTTCTTTTAAACTTGTTTATGGGAGCTCCACTATCATGCCTATAGAGTTTGAATATAAAACTTTGAGGACCACTTTAGAGCTCAATATGGAACTCACCATTAAACAACAAGATTGAATCCTAAGTTTAAATGGTCTTGATGAATGGCACAAATCTGCATTAAAAAACATTGAACTCATCCAACATCATTAAAAATAAAGGCATGATGAGTTTATCAAATATAGAATGTTTTCTATAGGTGATTGGGCAATTCTTTTTGATTTCAAGTATCAATACAATCTAGGAAAGTTTCAGACTTTCTAGTTAAGACCATTTGAAATTATTGTTGTATTTTCAAATGGAGTGATCGAGTTGTCTACTATTGATCCTATTTGATTCAAGTTTTTTTTCAATGGGCATCACCTCAAGATCGACAACAAAAAAGTAAGTTGTGAGGAGTTTCTGTAGTAGTTTTAGCATACCAAATGTATCCTTGTTCCTGTAGTTGAATAGTATGGATCTTCCACCTTGACTGTTGCCAATATTGAATTCTTTCAAGCTTTTCAAAATAAACACTTTCATCTTGAATGTATTTTCTTTGTCTTGCATCTCATCTCACCTTCTCTCTTTTCCATCCTCCCACCTTATCCCACCATTTTATCATTTCTAGTGATTTTTTCCAGAACTTCTTCCTGTGTGCCTACCAAGTACATGGCATATACTCTTAAATATATTTTATTTTACTCACTATTTGTTTAGAAATTTATGTTGTTTAACTTTATTCCTCTTGCATTTCCTAGCTTGGTGGGACCCATGCCTAAACTTAGTTAGGTGGGGGGGGGTATTCATTTTCAAAAATTTCAAATTGCATGTAAACTTTAAAAGCTATTGTCTTATGTAATGTTTGTCATCATACATTGATGACTTGTCCCTCTATGATTACATCATTCAGATTGTTAAGGACATTAAAGTTGAGCTTAACTTTTAATGATAATTGTCAGCATGTTTGGGGTGACATGCATGTACATGAGTGAAAATTATGAGATTAAATGTGAGGAAGGATATCATGAGATTGTGTGCATTACAAACCTTTATGAAGCATGAAGTGATAGTACACCATAATCTCTATCTGGTGCCATAATATTGCAAATTATGTTAACTTACCACTATTGCACTCTAAAAAATGCCACGATCTCATCAAAATTTTGTTGTAAGGAACAATGGATGGAGGTCTCTAGAGGTATGAACCAATTGATCATAGAGTTTTGTTGGGTGACACAACTAGTTAGGAAATGTTTCAGAGAAGGGAATGGTTAGATTATTACCTTGGTCTTAAGGGATTTTATGAGGAGGTTGGCCTTCAATTTTTTAGCGCCCTATAGGATGGTTTTGTAATGGTTAAAGGCCTCATAATTGAATTTATAGAATAAATGGTATTCGAAGTCACTAGGCTACTATAGGAATGAAAAAATTGGGCAAAATATTTTGACCTACAAATGGCTAGGGCATAATTTAGTGTGTATTCTAACCCTTCATTAAGTATTGACAAAAAGTAGGGTACCTCTAGACTATCGTTGTCATTGTAGTTTATCTAGCCAACAATATTCATCATTCAATACTTCACCTATGAAGAGCATTACAAATGCCTGCATGCCCCACATTTTAAAATTTTGGCTCATTTGTGGCACAATGATTGATAGGTAAATCTCCCTAATTTCCTATTTAATTTTGTCAAGAAAAAGGCTTCTTTGGAAAAATCAAGAAAGGATCAATCTATTTCCCATCATTGCTTGATAAAATTAGTTTTGGAAAGAGAATTGAACAAGCAATTTATTGGGACATGGGAAGAGTTCATGTAGTTAAAAGAGGTAGGACCTAGGTTGGTCATCCCTAGAGCCCGATGAGTTGGACAAAGGGAAAAGAAATCTACTGGTTTTTATAAATTCATTCCTAGGAGTGAAAATGTTCCTAAAGCTACTCCCTCTAGTTCTAGACTAGTAAAGAAGAGAATCTATAAAGATGATGTCTCTATCTCTAGTGAAAAGAATAGAAAAAGTAGGGAAACTACCAGTGCTCCCAAGACACCATCATTTTCTAAGACTAGGTCTACTATTAAGGAAGTAAAAGGTAAAGTCTTGGAGCTTCAGTGAGAAAAATTAGAGAAAAAACCTAATGATAAGAGTAATGATAATGAAACCCTACACTCACAAGAATAGAAAGTTTTAGAAAAGCCTCCTAAAGCTCCTATTATCGAAATGTCTATAGGCTAGAGAAAATAAAAGAATCCTCCATGCCTATCTACACCTCCTACATGGTGAATTGCAATGCTTTCTGTGGGAAATAAGGTTACTAAATCCTCTGATCTAGTGATTAACTTAGAATCTTTAGAGGTTGAGAAAGAATCCTCTTTCGAGGAAAAATTGCGACAAAACATAGCCATTGATAATAAGTGTAATAACTAGAGTCCACAACCTAAAGCTAACATTAGTGTTAGCTACATGATTATTGATAGTCATAGGGAGTCTAAAGAACTAGAAGCATTTGAGGAATTTGAAGAAAGTCATGTTATGTAGGATATTAGTGAAAATATAGAAGACCTTCCTTCTAATGACCATCTAGAATTTAGACAAGAAATTTTTGAGGAAGCAATGGAAAAGCTCAATTAGGATGGGCTAGATACACTAGCCACAATGTTAGTTAAATCTAGTAAGGAAGAGAATGTGGTGACAATAATTGTCATAAGAAAAGGAGAATACTCCACACTACAAAGTGTCAATAAAACTCCTCATTTGACATCTAAATGAATAGACATTTTTAAGCTAGAACCATTTCCACCACCCAATTTGTCCACACCTTTGTCTGTAGGAATCAATTTATTTAAACAATTGTTATGGAAAAGAGCTCAACTAAAGCTAGAAAAGGAAACATTTAAACATGTTATTAATGAATAGAGCTATTAGTTGAAACAAAGCTCATACTAGAATGAAGTTTTGAAAAGTAGAATTGAACAAGTTATGGGATTAATTACTCAACTAATGGAATGTAGGTCACCCTCACTAGTGTATGCATTATTTCTTAAAGAGCATCTTGTAAATTATAAGTTGAATAGAATTGTTTAAGGGCTTAATCCTTCTATTGCAACTTTACATGAGTTTTATCATGCATTCCTATCCATTCCAATTCCTTTAAAGAATCTATTGTGTGAAATGTATCTCCATAATTTAGTAGTGCCTAATGACACAAAGTGGAATTCACTCTTGTATATAGTGGATGTGTAGTTGAGAGTAGTGATGTCTTGGATGCAGAATGAGATAAGTAGGGAACATCAAAACTTTCCTTCATGAATAGTGAAATGACCATACCTCTACTCATGAGACTGGAAGTTCAATACTCTATATGGACAATTCTGGATTGGATTTCTATTCTAGACAACCTAGTTAGAGTTGGTAAAGCATGCTCAGTTACAGAGAAAGTCTTTGTAGATTGGGAATGACATTATTAAGATATTGAGATAGCCATTGTTGTTTGAAGAAAAAGGTGGATATGGATGCCACATGATGTGAAGATAAGAGAACCCCACTCTCCTCAAAATTTAACTCTTGTTACTATTAGGGTTCCATGGTATATCAATTTGGGAAGGAATCAATGCAAATATTGGCTTCCATTAAAGTATCAACCCCCTATTCTCCTACAACCACTAGTAGAAATGAATGATAATGAGGAGAAGCATGATATGATAGTAGAAGTTCAGTGATGGAGAAGGATCAAGGAAAAATATGGGTACTTTGACTATGTTAAGAATGAGCTAGGGGAGAGAATAGCTAGTAATTGGAGAGTTCAAGTGAAAATTAGAAACTTCATGGTTGTTGGGGACCAAAAAAAGCTCAGTTGGGGGGAATGATGGGCTTCTAAAAGGCCATTATTTTAAGATCTTTTTGTCTTTCTTTTAAGTAGTTATCTTTTACAAACAATCATGACTTTATAGTTTTAATAAAATGAACTTATGTTTTCATGTATATGCTCTATATATATTATAAGACGTTAAGTAGAGGTATCAATAGTTTGAATATTCTATAATTGCTAGAATCTATGGACAAAAGTGGTATAATAAAGTTATGTTACATGATGATAAATGTTTCCTCATTTATGCTATGTTTTGGGTAGTTTTACTCCTATAGCCATAGGGTTTACAAAAGAGGTAATTTGAACTTATCTTTTCTAATATTGATGATAAAATAAATATATTAATATGGAAGTATTGTGAACAACGAATGCTTTTTAGGTACTTGTTGCAGATAATTCAAGTGTCAACACTTTAGTACTAAATTTAGAGCCAACCGGATTGTTGAGTCATCACAAGTAGAGCAAGGCATTATATGCTTTCTATTCAAATAGCACACAAATGTAGCTTCCACAACCTACTATATTCTTGGAGGATTCATTCTTGATCAATGAAAATTCTATTTCAAACTTTATGTGTCTATAATTGACCCTCATGAATGGAGTGATCAGAGAGTTAGGTAGTAGTTGTAGTTTCCTTTTAAATAAATTATGTTGTAGCTTCAAGACAAGTTTTTGGGGAGGAAGAAGAATATAGATTGATTCTAATAGCAGTTGGGTGTGATTTAGTTTTTAGTTAAGTGTTATCTCTTCACCATGAATGAATAAAATGAGCAATTCAAGTCTATTTCTTTTATCTTGATTGTCCTTTCAATTGACTCATCCAAGGGGGCCCACTTAGTGAGCGAACTGTTCTATTAGAATAGATTTCATTTCCTTGTTTGTTTTCTTGCAAGATAGAGTTATGTATATAGAGAAACCATTGGTAATAGAATCGATGAATTATTCATACAACATAGGCAAATAGATAGGTTTACTATTGCAATATTACTTTCAAGTTGTAAGTGGAGTTATTATTGTAGATGAGAGTATAGAATTCCTTCAACATTTCATTTGTGTTATTTGTAATGACTTGATGGATAATTAGAGCATAGACTTTGTAATCATCCTCTCAAGTTTATGCTTGACAAATTAGATGAAGTCAGTGTAGTATTTTAAGTAAACACATGATGGCTTCTAACCATGAAATCACTATGAATGGATGTCCAATCCTTTCTTATTAGAGTAATAAGATAACTAGATAGAGCTCAAAGGACATATCTTATGAAGACGTGAGTCTTGGTTAGGTGATTGAACTACCCAAGTTTCATCTAACCACTATCACCATTGACTAGATGAGCATTCTGTAAGAATCTCTACACAAGAAGAAACAAAAAGAGTTTCTAAGAACATAGCACAACCAGAATAAAATTCTTCATGACATCAAAGACATATTTCTGGATGCTTTCACTCTCCTAGATACAAATGAAGATAAACCAATTAGTGAGAAACTGGTCCATATTATGGATAAGATTGGTGATGTAGACCTAGATGTAAATACAAAACTATTGGAATGGTCTAAAAGAAAATTTAACTCTAAAGTTCTTGAACAGATCTCTAGTGTTATTACACTAAGATATGTTGACATAGAAACCAAAATGGAGCATGTGAAAAAGGTGTTAGAGAATATCTTTGAACTCTATACAAAAATATTTGTAATGCGAACTTATTCACACAAGAAATACAAAGGGCTATTGACTAGCTACAAGGAGATCTAGAGTTAACAGGTACAATATTGAAACTATCTCCTAGTCAAAGTTAGACTCATTTTTAGAGATAAATATCTTCTCAAGGTAAGCTAGCCACATTACATTCACAAGATGCAAATATAAGGGCTACCTTGATTAGGATCTAGTCCATGTTGAACCCACACATGAAAATATTGCATAAGGAACTAGCCTTTGTTGAAACATTGATGAAGAAGGATGATCAAATTTCTATACATGATGGTTTAGTTGACCTTGCTACATAGCTAGATGTTTAATACCATTCTTTGGATATAGCTTTCAATAACTAGGATGTAGAATTGAAAATAATTATGGAGATCCACAAATCATTTCTAGACAAACACACTATAAGTGTACCACCCATGACATAAGTGACAAAAAGGGGGATTGTAAGGTTTTTACAAGGGGAATATGGTTTTGTGACACAAATATTGGACAATGGTAGCACAAAATATTTAGCCATTAGGAGTTATACAAAATTTAGAAATAACAAGGAACACTCAACTCAAGGCAAGTTATTAAATTTTGGAGAGGCATGATAGTTAAGTCATTAGTTGTGAAATTTTTTTAAAATTTTAAACTTTTGTATGAGATATAGATTGTCTAAGTTATGGAAATAAGTTAGGTTGTATATGTATGAAAAATTATTTTTGCCACTCTAGTCAAAGTGGGATATTGTTGATCTCATTTTTTTTTTGACAATGTAGTGACAAAACACTTAAGTCATTACTTAATAGAACTCTAGAAGTGCCAATAAGTAATCTATGCTGAGAAATATATGCAATTCATGCTAAGCACTAGTATGTGCCAAGCAGATGGCATGTGTCAAACCATTCAAGTGTCAAGCAAGAAATATATGTCGAGTGATTCATATGCCAAGTCATCCAAGAGCCAAGTTACAACATTAAGGAAATAGGAAATGTCGAGCATCAAAGCTTTCAAGTGCTGAGTAAGAAGTTTTGGACATAGTTATTTGTAATGGAAAAAACTCCTATGTAAAGCATTTTTGGGAAAATTTATGGATTCTTTTATGATTCTAGGAGATACATATGAAGGTATATTAAGAATCCCTATGCAATGTGTGAAACCAATTAGATTAAGAGATGTTATAAGTGGCAACATGAGTGAATCAAAATCATTGATTCCTAACTAAGCCTAGCTCACCTAAGTCTTCTTAAGGAGGGAAAACTGTAAAGAGTGTGTATGTGCAGATGTGAAGAGAAGGGAGAATGCTAAGTATAGTGAGAGAATTCATGGTGACAAAGGAGGTTGTGAGAAAAGAATGAATTCAAGAATCAGTTAGAGAGAATAGAATAGAGCTATTTAAGGATAGAAGGGATACATCTAATTAGGAGGATCAAGTAAACATCAGGAAAGAGCAGACCTGATATCTAGTAGAGAGGTGCTAACCAAAGGATCAAGGCTAAAACATTCCAATAGATGAATTAATTAAAATCTCTTAACTGAGTACTCCTAGTAGGCTTTTGTACATCGTTTAATAGGTTGCTTAATTTATTGTAACTTGAAGTCCTCTAACAAGGCACACTGTTAGCAGGGTGTTGAAAACCTTTAACAGGGTAAGATTTAATAGTCTTGGTAAGTCTTTAATAGGGAAAACCTTTCACAGCATAAACATAGTTTATGATCAAGCAATTGTAAGCTTCATTGGATACACTATACAACTACAATAGTGAAGATTTGTTGGTGTCATCCACATCTTAGTTTTATTTTCTCATTGGAGGGTTTCTAGGTAAAAAAATTATTGTTTCATGTGTTATTTGTTTCATTCTATGGATGAATATGTGTAGCTAGTTATGTCAATCTACATGCTAAATGGTGAGATGGATGTGTCGTGAATGTTTTTATGGTTAAATTTTTGAAGTGTTGTTTCACCACCCCATAGCCTCAGAGTTTACTTCCCCCTTGTTAATTCCAACACATTTCTACAAGCTAACCCCTAAAAAACTACATTTAAATGGAACATCTAAAAAATCCTTTTGACCAATAATTCCACATGCCCAAAATCTTCCAACATCTCATCATAATAGAAAATCTAAAAACCTCAGATTTGCAATGAACAACCTATCAAACCCAATATATTTTTCCCTTTCTTTCATCCTCTCATACATTCTCATGGATTCAATCTAGGGTTGCAAAAATAAAGCCATTGCTTTGACACCACTTATTACGAAACTTGCAAAAAAAAAAACCATTTCCACATAGCCCATATATATCTAAAAAAAATAAAAAATTAAAATCCATATGAAAGAGAATAGACAACATACCCACAAAAATGTGACATAAAATATACCCTAGGAAACCTTAATTGAGAGAAAACCAGCCTCCAAGAAAACATCATCGCCATGTATCATTCGAAAAAAAACACCATTCCAATAAAATAATGGCATGCTTCAAATCCATAGCCATAACCATGAAATCCATGTGAACAAGCATGAATACACACATCTCATGCCATGCTTCCAACTTGCTAGCCATTCCCCCCCCCCCCTTAGGGTGGCAATATGTCTAATGGTCAATTCACATTTTCAAATTCAAAATTTCCATGCATGCATAGGGATACATAAAAAAACCTTAGTCTTAACCTTGCATCCCTAAGTCTTTAAACTATTATATTTGCATGTTATATCCCTTAGGAGCTTTGAGTTGCAATCCTGTGATTTTTAGTAGGTCAACCTTTTTGTCATAGTAGTGTAGTTGTCATTTTGGTTGTAAATAATGAAGAGTTCTGATGTTGTGACAAGATTCTATGGGTATGATCTTATGATATACAGTGGATCATAGGATCATTAGACCAAGTGGGTAGACCTACGATATAATGAAATACTCTATTGTTGTAGCATCAAGTTGTCAAAGGATTGTGAGGCCAGATGATTGTAGAGGGGACAATGTGATTTTTTGATGTTATGATAAGTCTATTTATCATGAGATCACAAGGGAAAATATTACAGTTGATGATGCTACGATAAGGAAGTTATTGTAAGATCTTGTGATCATAGCATCATTAGGTTGAGTGATCACAGGTGTAAAAAGAAAGGGTTCTAGTGCTATGATGAGAATTACATTGTAGGATCATCAGGAAAGTAGTGCAAAGGTTAGGTGATATGACATTTGTAGTATCATAGTGATCATGAGATCATAGAGCTGAATTGGCAAGCTCCTGAAGTTATGAAATGGTAGCAATCATAAGATCGTAGCTCCTCCATGTCAGGTATGAATAGGTCACCAACCTTGATTGGTCAAGGGTATTTAATTATGCAAGTGCCTCAGCTTCATTGTGATATCAAATCTAGAGGATCTCTATTTCTTGTCATGTTGCTATCCAAAGTTGTAAGGTCATTAGTCATAGCAACATAATGACAAGGTACCACATGCCTAGGTGGCTCCAGTCTCTTCAATTACTATTTTCAGTCCTCTATGATCATGAGATTGTGAGGGTAAATGTAAGGGTCTTTGATGTTGTGACATGGTCAGATCATAAGATCACAAGGGTAGATTGGTGGGTTTTTGAAGCTATGAAATATGGTGGATTGTAATATTGTGAAGATGTTTCAACGAGGTCTCAATGTTAAGATGAACTAGCTATCCTAAGATCATAAGGATTATAAAGAGTACCCTTGACCATAAGATAGACCAATGATCATAATATTGTAATGGACAGGTTTCCAACTAAAGATGGTAAGGGAATTTTGACCCCATTTGAAGATTGTACCATTGTAGGTTGACCATGATAAACTATTTTCTTGCTTGAGCTGGAAATTGACAAAGGGTCTTTGACCAATGAAATTTTAGGAAAGGTACAAAGTGGAGGTTGAAAATAGTTAACTCACTCATATTTTTTGACTTAACATGTCAAGAACAAAGAGAACAACTCTTTAATTGTGAATTAGATCTCTTGTATCATTTGTAACTACTTTTGTTCATTCTTCATGCCTATTTAATGCAGTTTCATCCTCCTACTACCCTACTTTATTCATCTACCTAGTCGTAATGTTAATAGCCATCATTTCTATCTTCTCAAGGCTAAAATATTGCATTGAAGATATGATTTCTTTCTTTTGGATGTGTACCATGAATCTTCCCTAGATTTGCAGTGATTATTTTCTACAACTTTAATGGTAGTTGTTGTGCTCTCCCTCAAACTAGAAGCTATCTCAATTATGCTAAAGAACTATAAAAGAAAATTTTGTAACCCTTCTTAGGGTCAGTCATTTTTCTCTAATTCTATAGCAGTAAGCATTCTATGCTCTGCTATTGTAATTTCCTTTGCCTCTGAATTAATATATTCTCTATTGTATCTCTTTCTTCCATTAATATATTGTGCAATACCTTCTTTCCTTATGTTGAGTGTATTGTCTTGATTCTTCAACTATATGATTGCACCTATTTGGCCTTTGAATGATATAGAGTGAAGTCTGTTCCTTGTAGCATTCTTTTGGTTTTTGATTTGCATATAGTTATTAAGTTAAACAAGGATTGAATTTGTATATTTTGCGGTTATAAATTGATGAATTATGCATTATTAGGAAGATATAAGGCTGAACAAGCTATTTCAGTGTATCACCCCTTTAGATTAGATTAGATAGTTTGATTTCCATGCATCTCCTTCTCCCTTTTCCTCTCAAGAATAGTTAGGTGAACTCTGATAGTAAGGGATTTTTCCTTCTCTAGAGACTCAATCTTATTGTTCAAGTCCCACAACTTGGATATTATTTTCATGTTTCAGAAGGTTTCCTTTAGGTAAGACTTTAGGAAAGGGTGCAAGCTTTTGGGACAACACAACCTTCACAAATGGTGCCTTGGCTAACATGTCAAGCCTTTTCCTATTCAACTCTTATTTTTTTCCTTATTTCCTTTTCATATTGTATCTACAACTTCCCTTGTGGATTCCTATATATTAGTACATCCTAAAAAACCACTTAGTTGTATTACATAAACCATATGATATCAAAACCATTGTCCCCACATTTAAAAGTAGATATTATTTTTTTCCCCCCAATATTAGATAATTACATCAAATATTATCACAATGTTAAAATACAACTCATCAAGAATATTCCATACAAATCTTTACATGTTGCACGCCCATCTAGGTGCTCCTAGGTGTAACATTACATAATAAAATAAGATACTTTACAATATAAAAAATTATGCAATGTGTACAAAAACTATTATCTCAACAGAATGGCAAAGCAAAAAACACTTAGATAAATAAGGATTTTTTTTGGCCTATATAGCTATTAAAGGTGCTTTTCAAGAGGATTCTCCAAAATTGCTTCCCTAGTCACACATTTAACAAAAAAAGGATCTTTTACATGGAATGATATAGCACAACAAGATCTTGAAAAAGTCAAAGAAATCAGGTGCTCTTGTCCACTGTTAGCTATTCTAGATTTTTCCAAGCCATTAAAATTGCAATGGGATGAAATAAGGGAAGGGACAGGAGCATTACTTATGCAAGAGAAGCATCCAATAGCTTTTGAAATGAGAAAGATAACACATGCAAAAAATCACTAATCTATATATGATAATGGAATTTTTACAAGAGTGCATGTCTTAGTTAAATTTTGACAATACTTGATCTATGGGAAATTTATTGAGACAAATCATATAGTTTTTGGTTCTTCCTAAATAAAAAGCATCTAAGCAATCAACAACAAAAATGGGTTAGTCAAATCCAAGCATAGTACTTTGATATAGAATATACATGTAAAATGAATTAATATTGAACGTCTTGATGCTTTCTCAAGGAGGCCCTCCTCATGCCATTGTAATCATGTATTTTTTTCTATCTCTCTATCTATTGCTTTGTTGGATTCTATTTTATATAGGTAGGTGGTTGGTAGTTTGTTTTACGTAATACATACTAATCCTAATCTTTTCAATGTAACTAGCTTTGTTTCTTGGTTCTCCAATGATCCTCATGAGATCCTATGGAAAGAAGACACACACAATTTGAGGTGCATTTAGGGAACTATCCATTATAGCATTCACTAAACTACAATATCGCCACACATTGTCGGCTTTATCAACTCATATTGATATAGTCATATTGACAATTGGAAGTCTACTTATGGCTTTATTTTTTATCTTCGTTCTAGTTTTATCATATGGTCCTACAAGAAGTAGTCTACTATTTCATTATCATCTATAGAGGTTGAGTATTGAAAAACATTGTTATCTAGTTGGGATATTTTGTAACTTTCATAGTTGATCATTGAGCTTGGATTCCTCCTAACAGTTCAACTATTCTTTGGTCTAACAATCAAAGTTCCATTCACATTTCCTAGCAACTAGTACAAAATTAATATACTAGTCACATAAAGGTTTGCATGAATTTAATTAGATAATTTATTCATGATGATGTTCTCATCTTAGGTACATCCCTATAGGACAACTAGTTGTAGATATCTTTACTAAACCTTTGACATCAGTGTGCTAAGTTCAGTTATGCACCATACTTTGGGTGAAGAAAGTTGTTCTTGTAGGGTCTAAGAGAGGCCTTCTTTCCTTTGAAAAATATGTGGTTTTCTCCATGTTTCCACTTTATAGAGATTTGGTGGTGATTGGATACCTCATTAGGCCATGTTATTGGTGTTGGAATCTTAGAATTGGAATTATTATTGTTTTATCATTGATGTCAAATCTATTGATGAGACATGTTTCCAACTGATCTAAATCTCATATCTATTTGATTGATGAAGAGGATTTGAGAGATTACTCATAACAATAGAACCTAGAGGAAATCTTGAGTTATATAAAGGAAGATACCATGGACATTTAATTAGTTAAACCTTCACAAGACAAAGTGATTGTTTATATCAATAAAGTAAAAGCTTATGCAATGTCAAGTGATGCTAATGTCAACCAAACCACAATAAGTGTCGAGAAAATTAATGTTGACTAAGCATCAATATACACTAAGCAAGTTAATTGATGCTAATGAAAAGAATTCTACAATGACCAAGTGATTAAGTGATGACCGAATCTCAGAACTTAGTGGTTGTCAAGTTATAGTATTTTGAATATGTTTTGAGGAATAATGATTTCCAATCAACTCAGTTCATTTCTTGGGATATGTATTTAGCTATGTTGAAGATAAGATTTATGACTTGGATTACTAAAATCAAGGAAAATATTAAGTATTATATCTATGATCAGATTTGATGGATGAGAGGATCCTAGAAAAGATAGAAAATGGATAGATAAATTGAATCTAATGAACCAAATCTTAAACCCTAAGATCTATGATAATCATGGAAAACAACAAAGAAAGAATTACCTATTTAAGGAGGTATAGAGCTTAACTTTGAAAGAGTGTGGAGAAGAAAAGAGAGTACATGCACATAGAGAAAAGAAACACACAAGTGTGAGTGTGACAAAAAAGAATGAGGAATTGCTTGTGCATATGCTGCTGATATTGATAAGTAAAGTTGAGAAGAAGGCTTGAGTTTTGAAGTGTTTCCATTGATGCCAAAGAGGAAGATTGCTGGAAAATTATAATTAAAAAAAATGTTGTTTTGTCATTGATGTCAAATGTACTAATAAGACATATTGCTACCTATTCTAAATATTATATATATTTGATTGATGAAGAGGATATGAAAGGTTACTCATAAAAATAACACCTATATGAAAAGTTGAGTTTCGGAAAGGAAGCTACAATGGACATTTGATTAGTTAGACCTTGACAAGAAAAAGTGATTTTTTATATCAATAAAGTAAAAGCTTAAGGAATGTAGAGTGATGCTAATGTCAACTAAGCCATAGTAAGTGTCAAGAAAATTAAGTTTTAACTAAGCATTAGTATCCATCGAGCAAGTTAATTGATGTTGAGCCAAAGAGTTCTACAATGATCAAGTGATTAAGCGATGACTGAGTATCAAAACTTTGTTGTTGTCGAGTGACTATATTTTGAAAATGTTTTGAGGAATCATGATTTCCAGTCAACTTAGTTGATTTCTTGCAATATATAAATGGTGTTGAAGATAAGATTGATGAGATTGATCATTAAAATCAAGGAGAAGATTAGGTATTACATCTATGATCAGATTAGATGGATGAGAAGTTTCTAGCAAAAGAAAAAGGACGATGAATAGATACGATGAATTTGATGAACCAGATCTTAAACCCTAAGATCTACAATAATCATGGAAAATGAAAAAGAATGAATTACATATTTATTGTATAGAGCCGAACTTTTAAAATGTGTGGAGAAGAAAAGAGAGAATGTGCACAAAGAACAAAAATGCACAAGGGTGAACACAAGCATGAGTGTGAGGACAAAGGAAAAGGAATTCCTTGTGCATATCCTGTTGATGTTGACAAGTGAATATGAACAGATAAGAACATGAGCCAAAAAGTGATTTGTAATCATATAGATCAAAACCCTATTGTATTATTTCTAATCATTGTAAATAGTTTGCATTGAAATCCTTTTAAGAAAGGTTCACCTAATAGTCATTTGAAGGACTTAATAGTCTATGTAAATCCTTTAGCAAGGTGATATTCTAAATGGAATGACCAAAGTTCTCTAACAAGGCCACTCCGAGTAGGGTGATTAAGTCATCCTCATATTTAACAGTGTGTATTTTAACCTTTAATAGGGATTTCTCCTAACATAGATTACTTTGAAAGAGTGAAAAAGTGCTGACATGTTGCTAGTGGTTTTTTCCAAATTGGATTTCCATGTAAAATCCTAGTGTAAAACTTGTGTTGAATTTTTAATATGTTTTACATTTGATAAATTTTACATTCAACAAAGTATGTTGTGATTATGATAATAATTTTATCAATACAATAGAGATTGAGAAACAAAAGGCTATGAAGAATTATGAACATTTTGATGTTTAATTGTTCAAATGGTACTTATGGACCTTGAGTAACTAACTCACCCCCTTCCTCCCACTCTCAATTTTTCTAAACATTTCTAACAATTGGGACCCAAGTTTTCTTCTACATGTGTATGTGTATGTATATGTCTATTTGTGTGTATTTGTATATACATACATATATAAATATACATATATATACACATGTATATATATATATATATCTATACATACATAAATACACATAAACATATACATGTACATATACATATACATATACATATACATATACATATACATATACATATATGTGTGTGTGTGTGTGTGTGTGTGTGTATGTGTGTGTGTGTGTTTCATGTCCCTTTTTCAAATAATTAAAAATAATAATCTTTACTAAGGCAGGCAGGCCCAAAAAGGTGAAGTTTCGGAAAAAGGGGACAATCTTTGGAAGCTAATGGACTAATAAATAAAAATTATAATTAAAATATGTTTTATTAACCCCTCTTGGACGTGAGTTAGGGTTATGCCCTCTTTTAAGGGTTTTGGAGGCATTTTGGGCTCATTCCAGAACTTGAGTTTTGCTCATTCTTTGTTATTCTTCAGAGGCTGCCAAACCTATGGAGAAGGAGACCCAAGAATGGGAGTTTGCAAGTTTCCAAGGGGACCCAAGAATAGGAGTTTTTAGGTTTCTAGGAGGGCTAATGATGGGAGTTTGAAGCCATTCCATGTGCATGCTCATACAAAGTTTGCCTTTGTGCTGAACAGTGCAGATTTGTGGGTTTTCGAGTGTACTTTTTGTATGAGTTTGGTGTTTTCAGTTGAGTATTTCATATCAATTTGGGTTTCTGCTGTATTTCAGACTTTAAGGTGTTAAAATAGAGCTAAATATATGTATTGAGATGTGATTAAACTTCTAAGATAGATTATTAGTGTTTTTGTGGTGTTTTCGAGCATTTTTGTGTTAATTTCAGGAGCCCGATGAGCATAGTTTTTGTCCTACATTTATGAACTATTGTGTAAAGGCTATATGGATCTGGAAATGTCATTTTGTAGGCTTTTATGCTGCTGAAATTTTTGTAAAAATGTCCATTTTCAGATTTATTAATAATTTGTGAAGTTGTGAAGCTTTTGGCACTATTTTCAGCATACCCGATTTGGGGTTTCTTGAGAAATTTGGTGGATCTTTGTGATATTAGTTGTTTGATCTTGAAAATCTGATTAGAGGCATGAAATATCATACAAAACCAGTAAAGGGACATTTCAGTGGTATCAAAGCCATTATCTTGCCAACCTGAGGGTTTGTAGAAGTTTGCATGTTAGTTTTGAGAACTACCCAAATCTTGCATGTCATAATTTATGGTTGCATGTTGCTTCTAATCAGCTGCATGTCAAAATTTATGGTTGCATGCTACTTCTAATCATTTTCATGATAGTTCTTGGTGAATTTGGTGGTTGCATGTTGCTTCTAATCAGTTGCATGTCAAAATCTATGGTTGCATGCTACTTCTAATCATTTGCATGTTAGTTATTGGTGTTTGAAGAAGTTATATCCTATTGGGGTTACACTATACTTTATCCAGAATGGACAGGTATAGTATAGAGTGTTAGAGGACACGATCTTGGACAATTGATATGCAGATTCAAAATAGTAGAAAGGATGGTTATTTAGACATTCGAGATAAACTTATGAAAATAAGCCATGACATGTCTGAATAGTTGGTTGAGCACCACCATATGATGAATGACATGTTGTCTGACCCAACTAAGGCGGATAAGTTGACTAGATTTCTATTTGGCATATTTTTTCACAGGGAAAATGACACAATTACCAAGAACTTGCATGAGGAGTTTGAGAAACTAGCTTATAGCCAGGCAGAGGTCTCAGATTCTACTCTGCCACAGGAGGTGGTGGGAAAGGAAATTACACAGATCGATAGTAACGGTCAACTTGATATTCAAATTGAGACAATTATTTATAGGTTGTCAAAGGGTGATGCCATAGGTATTCAGGATGGTATAGTTACAATAGGTAGTGACTACAGTGTAGTGGGTTCAGATGATGATTATGAGGATGTTGTTGTGCAGGATGGTGAGATACCTGGTAGAGATGAGCAGACATTGAGCATTCATGACTTTGCTGAGAAAGAGTACCAGGCACAATTAGATGCGTCATCACATGAGGTTGAGGTTGGTAGTACTTTACATGATTGTTCCAACCAGCTGAAGGTGAACAAAGATAGTATTGTGACTTCATTATCTCATCATGACAGGTATGTGGAGTTAGTTGGTATTGGTCATATTACTCAGGTGAGGAGTTTTCTTGAGTTACCAATTGATTCTAGTTTATGGATATGGACTCGAGATTGTTATATTGGTGTTTGGAATTTAGTTGACTGGAGATCTTTAACACTTTTTGGTAGCAGTGTTTCTTTGGGTGCTATCATGGATTTGATTAGCAGATTACACAGTGTTGTCTTTTCTTGTGCCAGTATCTTGTCTGATGTTGGTATTAGTTTTTATACACCGATGTTGGGCTTTGTTCATATATCCAGTTGACCATACTTTCTGGAATGTGTTGATGATATTTCATATTTGGCAGTGTGTATAGATGATTGCTAGGATCATATTGGCATTGATGACATCCAGGAGGATGCAGTGGGCAGTTTTGAAGACTTAGTTTCCTTGGGTATAGAGGATTTGGACAGCAATGCTAATGTTTTTGATACTCCGTATGTTGATATGAGCTTTAGATTTGATTCAGATGATATGAATGGTAATACTATAGAGACTAGTAACTTTGAGGATACTCCTTTAGACGGTGCATCAGAGGAGGTTTGTAGGAGATAGTCAAGCTAGTGCCATCATGTGTCTAATCAGTTGAGAGTTAGTGACCGAGACATTGCTATCACTTGCCAGCATTTTGATGTTGCTCATCATTTGTTAGCAGCTTATGGATGGGGTTCTCCTACTAGTGATGAGCAGAAAGGAAATTATCTTTCCTTGACAGAGATCCACTCTTTATGGGAGGCTATTCAGATTTTGAGAAAAAATTATATGTAGTTGGTAGCCGACAGAGATTATCTTATGGATTGGGGCAGTACAGCATATGATGCATTGTTGGCCAAGGAAGATGGGGTGAGTGAGCTTACTGAGCAGCTTGAGGTGACTTTTGAGATTCTTGAGAGTACACAGTTGGCTTTCAAGGAGTCACAGTTTCATTTGGCTAAGGTGACCATGGAGTTAGAGTGACTATAGTCTTTACTTGATTCTATACAGTCACAAGCTATGGTGTTTGGTGATCCGAGGATGTCCATGTCCAAGATTTTTAGAGACAGTGGAGATGGGGATGCATCCATCCTTGATACTAACATTGGCATATCAGGTTCATTCCCACTAGAGTCAGGTTCAGTTGAGTTGGGTGCTGTAGCAAATTTTTATGGTATGCCTGACATGGTGGTGACCTCTAGCACTAATGACACGAAGACTAGATATGATGTATCAAAGACCATGTGTGATGTTGGTGAGCTAATAGTTGGTATGGTTCCTGCTAGCAATACTACTCCCTTGGTGATGTCTTTAGAGGTAGTAGTCAGTTCCAACTTGGTTAATGATCGATTGCAGTTAGTTACATCTAGATTGCAGTCTGAGCCACTGACTGAGATTGGTGCATTCTATAAACATTACATTGTGAGGTATGCTCATCAATTTACCTTTGATGACCATGTTGATGAGATGATGATACAGAGATATACTTTGGTTCCTAGTGCTTATCATCAATTATGGGATAGTTTGATGCCTCGGGATGAGAGTTGTGATGGGCACAACATGGCGATAGGTTCTGTAGTTGATAGCTTGATAATACATGACTTAGAGCAGGAGTTTTGGAGTGATGCTTTAGCAGGTCTTGTTATTGATTCTACTCCTTTGGCTATGACATCTGCTGACTTAGCTGGTGATCAATCATAGTGGATTGTATCACTTGTTCATGGTGAGTTGTTGACTAAGGTTGGTCTTTTTTATCAACATTATATTGCAGGGTATGTACATCATTTAGCATTTGATCCTTGTGTTGAGGAGTTGATGGCAGGCAAATTTGGTTTGGGTTCCATTTCTTGTTGTTTATCTTGTGATGGTTTTTTACCATCAGGGTGCATGGGAGTTATGGTTATGAGATAGTGGTTGGTGATTTGCAGAGTTGTGTTGACTGCAGGAGTTGTACAGTGTGTGGATTCTCCATACTTGGTACAGTTTCATTCGAGAGCATTCACCATTGTTGTAGAGTTGGATTGTACATTCTGTATAGGCCAGTGGGATGCGTTGATGGTATTTACTATGTTGGTGGTTTGATGTGTCCACTTTACTTGGGTTTTGATGTTCTAAGAGTTTGTGTCTCATGGATTTCTGATTATGGAAGTTGTGACTTTGGAGTTTGGTTGAGCAGTAATTGTCAGTTTGATTACAGATTCCTCTTGGTTATATTGCAAAGGATATTGCTGGAGCCTGTGTTAATTGACAATAGTATAGTTCATGACTACATTTGGGATCTAGGTGGATTGATTGGTTTATTGTTCAGCCATTGCTTGAGGACAAGCAATATTTGAAAGGGGAGGACTTGTCATGTCCCTTTTTCAAATAATTAAAAATAATAATCTTTACTAAGGCAGGTAGGCCCAAAAAGGTGAAGTTTCGAAAAAAGGGGACAATCTTTGGAAGCTAATGGACTAATAAATAAAAATTATTATTAAAATATGTTTTATTAACCCCTTTTGGACGTGAGTTAGGGTTATGCCCTCTTTTAAGGGGTTTGGAGGCATTTTGGGCTCATTCCAGAACTTGATTATTGCTCATTCTTTGTTATTCTTCGGAGGTTGCCAAACCTGTGGAGAAGGAGACCCAAGAACGGAAGTTTGCAGGTTTCTAGGGAGACCCAAGAACGGGATTTGGCAGGTTTCTAGGAAGGCTAAGGATGGGAGTTTGAAGCTATTCCATGTGCATGCTCATATAGAGTTTGCCTTTGTGTTGAACAGTGCAGATTTGTGGGTTTTCGAGTGTGTTTTTTGTATGAGTTTGGTGTTTTCAGTTGAGTATTTCATATCAGTTTGGGTTGCTGCTGTATTTCAGACTTTAAGGTGTTAAAATATAGCTGAATATATGTATTGGGACATGATTAAACTTCTGAGATAGATTATTAGTTTTTTTTGTGGTGTTTCCGGGCATTTTTATGTTAATTTCGGGAGCCTGATGAGCATAGTTTTTGTCCTACATTTGTGAAATGTTGTGTAAAGGCTATATGGATCTAAAAATGTCATTTTTTAGGCTGTTATGCTCCTGAAATTTCTGTCAAAATGTCCATTTTCATATTTATTAATAATTTGTGAAGTTGTGAAACTTTTGGCACTATTTTCAGCATACCCGATTTGGGGTTTCTTGAGAAATTTGGTAGATCTTTGTGATATTAGCTTTTTGATCTTGAAAATCTTATTAGAGGCATGAAATATCATACAAAACCAGTAAAGGGACATTTTAATATATATATACACATATATATACATACACACACACACATATATATACATATATGCATATATACATATATATACATATATATATATACATATATACATATACATATATGTATACATATACATATATACATGTATGTATATGTTAGTACCCAATACAACCCTAGTTTTAAAACTTGTAATTCATAGCTTCAAATCACTTTGAACCTCAGTTCAAAGTAGTTCGAAGTGGTTCAATGGTTTAGTTGATCTGTCCTGCAGGTTCAATAGAAACAAAATTCAGACTCTCGGTTCGAAATTGAAGATTTGTTAATTCAAAAAGGTTTAGAATTCTGTGTCAATTCACATTTCAGGCTCAGACTTCATCGGTTCAATGGCTATACAGTTTCATCAGTTTGAAGTGGCATAGCAAATGTGTTCAGAAAATAGTTATCAGAAATGAAGGGTTCAATGAATTTGATAGTTCAAAGGTTCGGTAATTCAAAGTTTGAGTTTAAAGGAAAGCATAGAGACTTTCCTCTAATATGATTGGTTTCATCTGATTCAATTGATGCAGTTGATTAACATAAAAGACCATCACATTCATTTTAATTTCAAGTTCAGGGTTTCTGAACCACTTTGAACTGAAGTTCGAAGTACTTCAAAGTAGTTAATTGGTTTAAAAGTGCAAAGTGGTTCAGAAATTTTAATATGCAAATGCGAAAACAAGTTTCAGGTTCAATGCCTTCAAAATGATCCTACGAGCTTGTGGATTCAATATGGCTTTTTATATGTTCAGAAAATTTCATGTGATGTGATGGGTTTAAGACAGTTCAAATTAGTTCAAATGTGGAGCTCCAACTTGTTAGGTTTTGAGATCCAGATTAATGAGAATAGCGGCTCAGTTTTAGAATCAAGCTTAGATCTAGAGTCTAAATGCAGATTTAGGCATAGTCATTTTGTGAATTTTAGATGTGAAAGAAGTCCACACACATATTGAACATGGAATCATGGTTAAGGTTGAGGAACATCAAGAGCTATGATTTGTCTATGCATTAAAACAAATCAATTTCCAGGTCGAAGAGACTGATCTGCTTGATAGAGGTGATGAGCATTAACCTTATATTGGTGATATGGATTTGTATGAAGTTTAACTTAATTGAATAGTTGATAAGAATAGCATTGATTTCATGCAACATACATACAATGAGCTTACATTAGAATGCATCCATCTTAAAGTGGACTAAATATATACAAGTAGAAGAAATCTTAGATTCTTTGATGGCCTAAAAACAGTCATATTTTGGGGGTCGTATTTCACAATTTAACCGTTGGATCAAGCTCAATTTTGGATATGTGTTTGAAATCTTAGATTACTACCTTCTCACCAGAGTGATTTCCAAAATGTATGCAAAATCTTGAGATATGCATCACCGTTTGCACCTCTATTGGCTCAGCAATAATAATTACAAAATGCAGATCACAAAATTGGGTCTCAGTGCAGGGGGGTTAACTTCTAATTAAACCATTGGATTTGGCTCAATTTTTGATATGTTGTTGAAAATTAAGTTATGCACAATCTACCTAGAGCGATCTGTGAAATTGTTCTTGGTTCATGAGTTATAGTCAATAGAGTAGATCACTATCAAAACTGTCAATCACAGTCACAGAATTATAACAGAACCACATCACCAACAAATGCCACCTGTCAACATGAGTATACCATAGGGGCCACGAATTTGCTAAGATATAAGACTATTTTTATAATAATATAACCACGTAAAGAAGGAAAAGAACATAAATTTTAAATAAAGTTCACCAAGGAAAACCAATGGTGGGGGAAAAATTAAGAAGTTTCCACAGAAATGATTTTAAATAATATTGATATCCAAGAATCAGTTATGGGAAGGTGAATGGAGATTGACAAAAGAGAAGAATAAATAAGTGACAGGAGGTATTCACAGGGGGTTTTTTTACATAGATCTTTCTCTCTAAGACTGCAGACTTGATGCTATAGCAAAGAGAGAAACTTTTCCAGATTATTTCCAGCATTAGCCCATTTTCTTGTGAAGGCCATGAGGACCAGAGCTAGAGTTTTCCTTTCTTGCTTTCTAAACTATGCATGTTAGAAAATAAGACAGTTGTGTTTGTTTGAAATGCAGAGAAAAACTTTGGGTTTCATTAATGGTGATTGTGATAGCAAGTGCATCTTTATGCTTTTAGAGGAGGGAGACTTGAAAGTTAGTTGTTTATCAAAAATTTGAATTTGAGAAATCTACTTTCCACTAATTGTGATCTTTGTGTCGCTTTAGTTTTCTCTAAAATATGTTGTTATATCTCCATATCTTCATTTCTGCACTTTCTCAAGAAGATGGATAACGTGTTTCTTGATTCTATCTGTTGTTAGGGTGAATGGACTTTGTGTCATTTACCATTTAATTTCTTGTAGCTATTTAGTTTTTCCCGCATCTACGTTGTATTTATAGGTAGATGTTTGATATCTTTTTATGCTTCTTGGTAAAAGTATTCACATTTGATTCATTGAATATTTCACACGGGGAGCTGTACCTGATAAAAATTCAGAAGAAGGTTATCAATCCATGATAACCTATCCAACTGTTGGTGTTAGTTTCTCCTCTCACTTGGGCATTCAGGGTAAGATTTGCACATGTTTTCTTGGAGGATAATCTGTTCACTAACAGTATACATGTATACATATATACATATATGTATATATGTATACATATATACACACATGTATATATGTATACATATATTTACATATGTATACATATATACACATATGTATAGATGTATACATATATACATATATGTATATATTTATACATATAGATCGACCTGTTAATGCCCGATATAGCCATAGGACTTATACAACACATGATGTGGTTAAACCATGTCACAAATCCTAAAGGAGAAGGCTGGCAGTTACCCCAAAAATTCCCCCCTAAGCATTACCTGAGGAGATTCAAACCTATGGCCAAGCTTTGAAACCACTTGTTACAAGCTAGAGTTGTCGTTAGACAAAAATATCGACCTATTAATGCCCAATATAGCCACTAGACTTATAGAACATAGGAGGTGGTTAAACAATGTCATGAATCTGGAAGGGGAAGGCCGGTAGTTAGTGCACACACACACATACATATAAAGATATCTACATATATGTTTTAATGAATGATTTTGTATATTGGTTTCTTTCTTCTCAAGTTTATTATAATTATTGTTGTCTCTCATCTCTTGGCCACTTTACTAATATAGTGCATGATTTATAGGTATCCATTGGATGTTGTAACATTTTTCCTTAGGACTCTTATGGGACTAGGTATCTCTAGTTTAATTTCCTAAACTCTAGGTAGACATTTTGAAAGTTTTCTATCTATTCAATATTTTATTCTAATGTTGATATATTGGTAATTAGAAATTTAGTCATAGGACTTATTTTTGATACTTTTGAATCATGCTTAATGATTCTTTTTTCTTTTAAATTGAGTTTTCAAGTCTTTCATCTTCAACAAATATATATCTACATGTTTGTGATGCATGTGCATGCGCGTGCACGCGCACACACACACACACACAAAGAGAGAGAGAGAGAGAGAGAGAGAGAGAGAGAGAGAGAGAGAGAGAGAGAGAGAGAGAGAGAGAGAGAGTGCTTTCTTTCATAGAACTATTCTATATATTGTCTTGCAACTATCTTGCTAAGGTTTCATGTTATTTATGAGCTTTTCAATATATTAGGCTAGGCAATGATATTTAATGACAATTGTGATATAGCAATCCTAACATCATATTAGATCAAGGGAATTCTCTCCCTTACTAACCTTTTTATATACTATAGCGATAATTTGAAACCTTTTGGGGTATTATTTTTTTCTATGTCTTCCAAACTAGATGTGGAAGATTGTATGTATGGATTCTTAACAAATATTATGTACATCTAATATGTAGACTCATTGAGGCTCTATTAAGGTCATATATGTTTATTTTTGTCTCCTTTCTTTGTTTTTCTTACACTAGCATGTATATGTAAGTAAATTCATGTTTTACCTAAAAGTATGAGGTGTATTTTTAATCTAATAAATGTTTGCAGTGACAAGGACAATTTATGCTTCCTTTAGAGTTGCATTGTCATTTTCTAGATGAAATAGACTAGCCTAAGTGAAGTAGTAGCATTTTTTTCTACTAACATGTGTGTTCATTAATAATTGCCACAAGTTCTAATATGTCAATTACAAGTGATAAAGTTTTTTACAAGTCACAACTTTGGTCCCATTATCAACTTATATTTTTCATGTACAAAAATTTTCATGATACGTATACAATATTGATGAAGTTGTTGGTTGCTCTCCTATATCCCTGTCTAGTGGGAACTGCATTATTTGTGTGTGTGTGTGTGTGTGTGTGTGTGTGTGTGCGCACGCGTGCGCGTGTGCGTGTGCGTGTGCATGTGCATGTGCGTGTGCGTGTGCGTGTGTGTGAATTCATATGAAGCATCATAATGTACAAATTAATTGTAAAATACATTGTTCTTGTCAATGAACTAAATGTTGATATCATGGGTAATAATGCATGATGAACATGTAAATGTAATGGAGTCCTTACGCAAGCTAGTTTTCTTGGAAATTGTAAAAAAAATTGTATGACCCTTATAAAAATATTATAGTAATTTTTAATATTAAATGAAAAATGATATTATAAAATATTAAAAATAGAATATTTGCTTTATTACTAGGCAAAATGTTTGTTAATAAAATAATATCTTAGATATAAATAAAAGGACATTCTAAATTTATTAAAATTTAAAAAAAACTCAGATTATTTTTATTTACCGAAAAGTCTTTATATATATTTAAATCATCTTACAAGAAAATGTACTTAAATTTACAGAGTACGCTTAGATGTCTAGAAGCTGATGTACTGAAAATAACATGTTGCATCAGGTCTGCAAAATCTTTTTCTCAGAGTAATAAGTAAATTAATAATGCTGGAAGGAAATGACACAATAAGATTTGCATTTCAGTTTAAGCACCTGAAAATGTGGTACAACATATGTATGATGAAGATTTTATGAAAATATTTATTTGCAGAACAATCTTCATCTGAAGTTTGGACAAATGACTTCCAACACTCGGCTCATTATTCTATCCATACACATGGATCAAGCAAAAATGGACAAACAGTTACCCAATAAGTTGAACACCAGTTTCAATAACTCTATTATTTCCACTGGTAGATTCTTCTGAAATAACCATTGGCAGATTCAGTACAATATCCTGAACTGAATTATCAGGGTGTGCTCTGCTTGTGTTGCCTTCGTTCCGTTCTATCTGAAGGAGAGAAAAACAATATCAAGATTGTTTCAAGTGAAAAGACTAGTCTAAACAAAGAATATATATATATATATATGACAGAAGGGGTATAGTACCGCGCTCATAAGGGACTGATTTTTTGATTGAAGTTGGCGCTCCTGCATCCATAATAATAATACATCAGACAAACTGATAAATTGATAAAAAGTTAATTACATAAAGACAGATCTCTATGAATGAATACAAGATTGTGTAGTTACAAGGAACTCATACCATCTCTTGCAGCATGACAATCACCTCAATTTGCCTTTCGTCCTGTTGAAGTAAAACAATAATAAAGGAATGTCTATTACTTCAAAAGATCTTAGAACACTAGGTGTCCCTTGAATTTGTAATTTGTTAAGCCTGCTTTACAAACTGGATTTGTTTGTCGACATAATCAAGAAAATTATGTGAAAGAAAGTCAAAATTAAACAATCCCAGCTTGCAGTTTGCCTACCTTCTTTGATCTTACACGAGCTAAGCTCTTCTCCAGTGTGTTTTGAAGCAGCTGGATTTCTGAAATGCTTAAGGACGTAAGGGCTTCGCCCTTTAGGTTCCTGCGAGTACACGCTACTTTAACCTCATATGATTAACTGTAAATACTTCAAATTCATAATGATTGAATACTTCAAATTCATAATGATTGAATACAGAAAAAGCCATGCAAATCAAGACATCTATTTATATGGAAAATTTTATATTCCTCGTAGATATGGTTGAAGAATTAACCTCTATTTCACTTTCATTAATAGTCTTATCAAGCTCCGCTTTATGGGCAGTGATTTCTCCGTATCTCTGTAAAGTATTTTCGATACTTACATCATAAATGGAAAAAGAAATGTTTATAATCAGATGCCTGAATATATTGTGGAGATGGGGCGCTGTAAGCAAAGAAGCATATAATATATCGTAAATATTGAATACTTGCATATATGATAGATAGATTAGGGTTAGATGGTGTACCTGGTATTGGCATATTCGTAGACCTTTCCGGTGTTGGAGAAGGTGATGACAGCCACTTGTGCATCACAGAGGACTGGGAGCTCGGCGGCCTTCTTAAACAAGCCCTTCTTCCTCTTACAGAAACTGACCTGCCTGCTCGTCGTACTCTCAATCTTTTTGAGCTGGACTTTCCCTACTCTTCCCATGGCTGCCTTGCCTACGTACGTATGTCTTGTTCAAGCAAAATGTCATCTATCTATACAGCTGTTTCATAGTTTTCTCTAATATCTAGGCATTACCGAAAATTTTGAGAGCATTCGTTAAGAGGAACAAGGAAGTGAAGTCTCATATGCTCGTGCGCGTATGAAGACAGTCTCGATTAGTCAACTCATAGCAGGACAGAAAGTATAATACAAGATTTATAAACTCTTGTACGTGACTCAGCCGAATGATCTCTGGATAAAATCCTTGTGTATTTCGATCTTAACGAATATTAAAAAATTGATTAAAAATACTGGGGAATGTTCCAAGTTATATAGCAGCTTGAAAACAAAATAGAGGCATATTGTCAAACTATTGGAATCATTCAATTCAATTTTTCAATTTAATTGACCAATCAACTCATTAAAAGAAACTTCAAATGTTTATATCTTTTTCTAAATTTTCATTATTTTCTAAATCACATTTTTCATTTATTGTATTGGACCATGTCATATTTGGTCCAACAAAAATTCAAATATTATCTAACAATTCTATCATATATTAATAAATGCATTAATTACACCTTTATCTTTTTCACATTTGTGACAACTGGATTAACTTTTCAAGTTTTACATTGATGTTTATTTTTCTCATTTGTAAGAAAATACAAATATTTTCTAACAAGTCTATCATGCATTAATGAATACGTGGATTAACTTTTCAAAAAAAAATCAGTTTTATCTTCCACCTCACAAATGAATGCCTAATCAATATTAATTATCACTATCTATTTTTCTAAATATAGAGTTAAATTTTTTATATTTCTTATTTTAAATATATTGATTAGCTTTACATTGATGTTTATTTTTGTCATCTCTAAAATGTTATTTGTTTAAGTTTACACTATATTTTACAAGCTACTATTTTACAATTTTGTTCTAATTTTTTTAATACTATTTTACAAATTGTAAAACTAATACTACCCCTCAAATTAACTAGATATTCTAGTAGTTTGAATTAAGTAATCAATAATTTATTTTTTTAAATCAAATGTTTCAACTAAATTAATAGAAATGCCTAGTTCATTCATATAATATAATTTCTATTATTATTTATTTTTTTTAAAATAATATAATAATTAATATTTTTAAAATTCCTTTAATGCTCTTTATCATTCTACCTTTAATTGTCTATATAATAACATATCATTCTCTTTTTAAGCTCTCTCTTCATATCCTTCCTTTCTACCTATAAATCTCCATTTTCCTTCTTTTCCAATTATTGGCAGGAACTCTGATGCATTGTGCCTCTTGTTGAAAACTTAGTTTTAAACAATGGAATAAAAATCCAAAAATTAAAAAGAGGAAATATTTAGTATCATCTTTAAATGGTTATAATACTTTTTAGAATATTGTATAAATAGTTTTGACTTCAAAGTAAAAAAGAACTAGGAGATACAAGATCACCCTACAAGTTCACTCTGCATGTGGCTGGATAAAATAAACTATTCATCAAAAAAATATTAAAAAAGTAAAAAGAAAATTGTTAGGCTCCATGAGCAAGGTAGGCCGAAGGAGGGTCTTTATCATCAAAACTGCAAAAGTCTGTGAGGTTTGCAGATGGCTAAGGGGGAACCCAACCATCAGTAGGGGAATCAACATCATCATCTTTCTCTTTTTCTCCCTCTAGCCTTGGTGGAGAGAGAACTAAGTCTAGCTAAGGGAAAACCAATTTAGGGTCTCTATGCATAAAGGGCCAGCTCACATTAGGAGCAACAAGAGGAGCCACTTGAGACCAACCCAAACCCATCCTCAAGGAAGGAGAGGTAGAGTGGTGGCGACAACTAGAACTACCACTAGGAGAGTGATGTGAAGGCTGTGACCTAGAAGTATGTGAGTGGTGTACTGAACTACTCTAGTGTCTCTAGTGACCACGTGGAGGAGTATGATCACCAGATAAAGTATCTAGTGGTACCTAGATGATTGTACAAGCAACATTAACCCAATGAGCCAAAGGTCGTGCTAATGAGAGACCTACGACACCACCTTATCTCTTAGTACTTAAATCTACATTTTGACATTATTATGAATACATGCTTTAGCGTACCTAGCAACATGTATATCAACAAAGTTGTTAGAGAGTAAAATACCATTGTGATATTTCCAAATAGTAAACAAAATCTTCATTCTAAAAGCATGCCATATTTAGGAATAGTTGAAAGGGAGTCTAGTCAAACCTTCAAGCACAACCATATGCCAGGTGAAAGCCTTCGGATAGAAAGGCTTAAAAATATCATGAATCTAAAGCCAATAATTTTGAGCTCACCTACAAAAACAAAAAATATGCAGGAATCTTTTGGGCTGGCCATGAAATGGATGTCTAGGATCTGGGACACCCAAATGCTAAAGCCAGAGACCCAATAAAAGCCCTTGGAAAAGAAGATAATAGGAAATGTGAGCAATTTTTGGCTCAATGATAGCTTGCCAAACCAGGGCAAATCTAAGACTCTAAGTCTTGTGAGAGGAGTGAAAATGCAAACATTGGTTGAGAGTTTCAACCATATGAAGGTGGGGAACTAGCCATCAATAACCCAACTTGGATTTATAACTAGTCAAAGGAGTGGCAGGATACCACTTCCAGTCCTTCAATAATGGGCAATATGAGAATACCAAGCCTGTGCAACATATGGGGACGCACTACAGAAACTAAAAGATCATCTATCTGAATTTCACTTGCAAGTCCTCCCATGAGCAAAGGCTCAAAGTAACTCTAGAAAATAGATCTTTGGGTGTCTTGATTCTCCTTCTAAATAATTGCAATTCACTATCTCTTTGAATTTTAGCCAAAGGAACATGTTGAATAGTAAATAGAGGAGACTGCCACAAGTTTTTATGGTTCATAAAGAGCCCATCTCTGAATCTATTGCTTACCCAATGAAGATAAGGTTTGATGGCTTACCAGGCTTTAAAAATTCTTTTAGCAACAAAGGTACCCTGAATTTGTACTAGTTTAGTGGTCACAAGAAGGGCTTGAAGCCAATCCCCTTCTAGGCTATCAAGTTAACTAGAAATATTGAAGAATTGTAGTGTCACAATAAATTTTCTAGGCCTCATTGCTAGTTAGATCCTGAATGATCCACTTGGCACAAAGGGAAATCCCCCACTTATGAGTGGAAAATAATCCAAGACCACTGGAGTCTTTGAGCAGACAAAAAGAGTCCCAAGCTACTATGTGAAAGTCGTGATGCACAACATTACAGGCCTAGAGGAAGTCCCTTGAGAGTCGTTCAAGCTTGAGGTGTCATGCTTTCAAAGGGGCCCAACATTAGGAGTAGTAAACATGCATAGTAGCCACCACTTTAGAAAAAATCTAAAATTTTCTTGAAAGTAAGAGAGGTTTGGTGATCCAATAATCCAACTTCTTCTCAATTTGAGCTAGGACAACATTCCACAACTCCATAGGGGAATCTTGAAAAGAAAAGGGATTGCCTGGAAAATGAAAAATTTCTCCATGTTGTACCCATTTCTACCTAGCTACAACTATTAAGGGTCTAGCAAGAAAGATTGTTTATAGCAAAGGGTCTTATACCATTGAATAGTAGACCTAGAAGAAAGATAGAAAATATACACACATTGTAAGGTGTTGGCAATACTACCTTCATCATTCAGAAGGGTGAGAAATGAGTCATCTATAAAGTGTCCACTCACAAGATACGTAGTGGAATCAAGAAGAGCGATACCACACACAAGGCCTCAAGAGATGGTGTCTTGAAGATAGGTAAATCCTTCAGTAGCCAAGACATAATGAGAAGGCGTTAAAGGAAAACCTTGAGGGATAGATTTGTAGAGCCCAAAGGCTTTAGATTTTCAACCATTTATGTTAGTACAAGTAGAGGCATCTACAAAAAGAATCCAAGCTAATTGTAGAAAGACTTGGCCAAATCCTAGGACTTGAAGCATGGGAAAAATTAAAGGTTATTCAATCCATTCATATGCTTTGGAAAAGTCAATCTTAAAAAAAATTGCCTACTTTTTGGACTAATGAGCCCACTTTATAACTTCCCAAACAACACTGATATTCTGCAGAATATATCTGGATTTGATGAAACCAACTTTTTTAGGACAAATAATCTATGGGAGCAAATGCCAAAGTTTAAGGTAAAGAGCCTTGGAAATAATCTTGTAGGAGATGTTCAATAGAGTGATGGGCCTACAATCTCATACGTCATCAAGATCGTTAGCTTTAGGTATCAATTTGATATTACCTTTTTAATTATGTTGCCTAAAGAATCATTATTATATACTTCTTGATAGAATTGATGCAGATTAGGGCCAATATCCTCCCATAATGCTTTGTAAAATTCACAAGGGAAGCCATCACATCTAGTGGGTTTATCATTATCCATGGAGAAAATAGCTTCCTTGAGATTAGGAAGTGTGAGCTTCTTCTCATAAAAGGTATATTACTTAGGAGCAAGCTTATTGGGTGGTAGAAATGCAAAATTGTAAGGCATGGTCACATAGTAGTGTGCCCATATGTAGTGAAAACCTTCTCATAATGATACAAAAGGCCTAAAGGATGTTAGGTAGGTCAGAAAGGACCTAGTAGTCTTTGCTAATATGCTTGATTCCCATTGCAAAGTGGTGCACTTGCACAACATTGAAAAATTCCTTAGAAGCTTGGTCGCCAACCTTCAGCCAATGGAGACAAGCTTTGATCTAAGCTCCCCTAGTAGAATAATTGTCTGAAATGTTTTTCAAGTGTCTAATATTACCAAATTGAACTTATAATTCTGTATCAAATGGATTCATAGTGAGAGCTTCTAAGGCCATATGAAGATCTTTAGTGATGGCTTCATAAGGTCTTCTTTGGTACATGACCAACTCTCTCCCATAAATGCAAAAAAAAATGTTTTATTTATTTTATCATGAAAGTTGATATAGTTTTTATAAATTTATAATTTATTTTTCATTTTCTACAATAAAAAAATATATTATTTGAAATATGATTGGCATATGCAATTTGGTATTATAGGAACCCTTTTTGTAGACATCTTCCATATTGTGATAGTTTCACCTATGTTTTAGGATGAAAAAATATTTATGCCAAGAATTAAACTCCAACTATTAATGACATAACTTGACATCTTATAGTCCATTTTATAATTAGTTTTCTATTGATAAAGTTTTGATTAGGGAAAAGTAGGTTTGAAGGGGACTCAAAACTCCAAACAAAATGGAAACAATGTAAGGAGGTAGTCTTATAGGGATCAACAACCCAAATAGTCAAAGAATAATTCAAAGGCTAGATTTATATGGAACAACAACCAAGTCAAGCTATTTTTACATGGACTACCAACCAACAAAAATAAACAAATTAGTAGTAACCAAAAGTTCTGAAAAAACCCAGAAAAAACTTAGTTTAGTTCTTTTTATAGTACCAAAAATGATAGTACCTAAGACAACAACCTCCTTAAGAGAATAATGAATTTTATTTAGAGGAATATATAGATAAACTTTCTTAGTGCTCTATCTAGTCCTTCTTCTTAGACCACCACCCAGTAGTGGAGCTTGACCAATTAAATTAGCTTCGTCCAAAGAACCTTTCCCAATGGAGGTAGTAGCAGTCAAGATGGAAAAAATAACATCCTTCATACCCATCTCACTATCCTTAATCAATTTTTTAAGGGAAGTTTCATACTACTACAGTTTGATTGGGATGTTACCAACCAGAGAATCCAACTCCCCCCTCTTCTTATATTCCTCATCCAACTTCACTAATAAGAAAAAGGAAGTTTTACTACAAAGAAGAAACAAACAAGTGAAGTTTTTTTTATTTCATTATAAATCTAGTTGTCAGTCTCAAACCCAACATTAGCTTTGTATTTAGCTTTATTTAGATATTTTAGAACATTATTATCACTCTTTAAATCTTGAATATCCTCAAAATCCCTAGTCTATTGAAGCTTATCCTTATGGTCCTAGGTTCTAGTCTTTGGCTCATTATATGTACTAGGATTAGTATCACCATGGCCACATTTGGATCGAGAATCAATAGCAGTCACAAGATCATGGGCAAGGGTAGTGTTAACAGGGGAGATTTTAGCTTGCACTAAGTCTAGTGATTGGGAATTCTGACTAATAATCTCATCTCTATCATTGTTATTAGTCTCCTTATCTTGCAAGACAACTACATTCACCATCTTCCCACTATCTTTTTCAATGATAAAATCGTTCACTTCTAGATTAGAGTTGTTTCTTTTTATTCTTTTGTGTTTAGAGGAAGAGACATTATCTATAACTCTACTCTTAATGGAAGAATTCTTACCACTCTTGCTGACAATACTAGGTGATTAAAGAAGAGATTCATGGGCTGAGATATCATCTAGGCTGAGAGCAATATCCTTGTTTTTAGAAGAACAATTGTCACTCATAGTCTGAGTAGTGTCATCATCTGGGGGAGCATCAACAACCTCCAAATCATGAAAACTCTTATTAGAGTCTATTTCCATTGCTAGAGCCTTCTTTTTGCTACATTTTGTTTTTTTCCTCAAATAGTCTTCAACATTATCCTTGTTGTTGGGTGTACCTTTTACAACCCATTTCCATTTACTAGTAGAAACAAAGTGAGTAGGGCTACTATCATGAAAAAACTCAGTGATAAGTAGGATGAGACACTCATGGATGATAGGTCTAGACCCCTTATGGGATTTAAGCCTAGTTAGGAGAGAATTCACCAAGAAGTAAGGGAAGAAGATTCTTTTCTTGTAATAAAAATGATACATAGAAACAAAGTTATATTGATGAACCCTAGAAGCCCTACCATCTCGAATGAAATATAGCTGCACACAAGTGAGAATCTCCTACCAAATATCCTTAATTTCAGCAAGATCATATAAGTTACCAACCTTTACCAGTCTCACTTCCTCTTGGTCATTTTTAGAAACATGCTTGATAACTGCTTCCAAATCTTTTTTGTGCTTGAAAAATATCATACCTTCATTGGATAGCCCAATAACCTTAGCAATGAAATTAGCATTATTGGTGAACTATCATCCATAGAGAATAACTTTGTCACCATCCCAAGCTTTGTAGAAATTGTCTATCACATGAGGTTTGTAACTATGAATTTTTTCTATGTGTCTAGTCACCTTTCCTTTTTCAAGCTAATGCCAAACTTCCTTCTTCTTTTTCTAGTAATGGCTCTTCTTGGGTTCCAACCTTTTCACTTCCCCACCCATATTTTCATAAAGAACACCACTTTCTAGAATGTGACTAAAATGTATTAGAGAAAAAGGCTAAGAAATGATCAATATCTTTCCTTTAGAAAGTCCAAATAATACCCACAATTTGTGTGAAGTACTGACAAATGTGCATTCACAGAAAAATTTCAATTTAAAATAATAAATGAAAGTATTGATGATATGAAAAGTGGAGGTTGCAAGAACATCAAATATTTATTTTCCATTCTTGAGATATATTTCTTTCATAACTACATTTAGTTTTTAGATCGTCATCCATGCTTAAATGATCATTCCATGTGACGATGTTGTTATTTTGAACTCCCAAGTTGGCCATCCAATTAACCAATGTATTTGTCTCACAATAGTTATGAGAAATGAAGATTCAAAAAAAAAATGATATCTTCTTTACTTCTGCAAAGAAGGTTAGAAATATTTTAGGTAGGATCATTTTTATTGTTCAGGATATTAAAAGGTTCTTGCAACTAGTATCCTTAGCCAGCTTGATCATGTAATGAACTCCTGCCATCTCAACTTTATGGCTAAAAGTAATCCCAAGAGGGATAACCTAAGTACAAATGATATTGCAATTAGAATCCCTTATGACTCCCCCACAGCTAGTCTTACGAATGTTCCCTTTGGAAGCCCCATCAAAGTTAGACTTTATCCAAACATTGGGAGGAGATAACAAGATGACATTCTCTCTGAAATAGTCCTTTCAATAACTATATAGTTTTGACTAGGATGTTTTAAGTTTATATTAGTAATATTTTTTACCAATTTCTTAGGAGGGGGTATTGGTATCTCTAAAGATTCTATCATTCCTTTCTTTCCATAAGCCCCAACAAATATGGGGAAAATAATACTACAATAGAATGCAAGGATGTTCACCTTCGAAGGGGCTCCTCTAGCTTAAAAATTTGTCAGCAAGATTCTCTTGAAAATTCCATTGAATTTCTCAAAATTTGAAAATTTCCTTCCAAACATCCCTACCATAAACAACAATGTAAAAACATATGATCAACATATTTTATTTCCTTTCTACAAAGACATCACCAATTGGTTATTATGACTATCCCTCCTTTTTAAAGATTATCTATAGTGAGAATTTTTTTCTGTAGAACAAAATAATATATCAATCTTAGGAGTTAAATGTTTAGTATAAGCTTTAACCCATGGGCAATCAATTCTCTTTTCTTGAAAGAGGGAAGAAACTCTAAAGTTGGCACTCGAGTGCACATCCCGAATGACCATGTCTTGGTTATTGATATTGATACAAGAGGAAAAGAGAGAGAGTTGAGCAGGACAAAGGTTGATATCCAGAGAAGTGAGGTTCACCCATCTATTATTAACCCAATAGTCATTAACTTTTATACCATAGGTAGCTTTCCAGTACTCAATAATATGGACATTATTGTAAAAATAGTTTAGGGGAGAATCCCATATTGAGCTATCCTCCCAAAAACAAATAGTTTTTCCATCAACCAGCTTCCATTTACAACCTTTGGTTAGAATACTCTTTGTATCTTGAATAACTTTCCAAATGGAAGACATATTCTCTAAATTATCAGCCAAGAGAAAGCAATTCAGGGAGGAAGAGTGCTGAAGATTTTTACTCTTCCATATTTTACTCCATTCCCTATCATCATTGAAGACTCTCTAACCTTGTTTAGCCAAGAGGGATTTATTCATTTCTCTTATAGGTATAATGCCCAACCCTCCAAGGTTCTTAGGTTTGCAAATAGATTCCCAAGCAATAAGAGGAAGTCTTTTTTATTCTCAGTCCCAGAGTACATAAAATTCCTTTGAATTCTTTTCATATCCCAAATGTACTTAATTGGCATTTTAAACATACTAAGAGCATAGATGGACAGACTTTGAAGAAAAGATTTAAAAAGAGCAATTTCATCGGATTGAATTAGTGAAGTACCATTCTAGCCTACAATTTTTTTGTTTTTTTACCAATGAGCATTTCCCAGAAGGATTCAGGCAGTTTGAAGCCAAGGGGGAGGCCCAAGTAAAGTCCAGGAAGGGTAGCAATATCACAACCAAGAATCCTAGATATTTACACTGTCTCTCTAGGGGAGTATTCACAAAGTAGATAGAACTCTTTTCCCAATTGATTATTGACTAGAGGCTTTAATATAGATATTTAAAGCATTCGTGTAACTCCTAGCTTACTTAACTATAGCAATCCCTATTAAAATCATATCATCCACAAATTGTTCATGGGAGCTTGCATTAGAAATAGAAGAGGGAAAGAGTCAATGGATGCAGCCTTGGGCTTTTAGGTGGTTAATGTATCTCCCCAAACATTCAACCATAATAATAAATAAGATGGGGGAGATGGGATCCCCTTGTCTAAGCCCTCTTGAAGGAGAGAAAAATTTGATGAAGAACCATTGCCTAGGATAGCCACAGAAGCCATCAAAATAAGTTGAGAAATGAGATGGATGTATCTTTTCCCAAAGCCAAAGGCCTCCAAGATCTTAAATACGAAACTCCAATCTACTCGATCATAGGCCCTTGACAGATCAAAATTCATAAGAAAACCTTGATTTTGAGAAGCCATTATGTAGAATAAATGCTTTAATGGGAAAAATAATTTGACTCTAGAATTTGACACCCAAGGACAAAGCCATTCTACTTAGGGGAGATGATGTTTGAAAGGATGGAAAGTATTCTCAAGGTAAGGACCTTTAAAATGATCTTATAAATAGAATTACAGAGACTAATATGGCGAAAAGCATCTAGAGTATCAGCCCCTGCCCCCTTTGGGTTAAGAGCCAAAAAAGTGGCATTAAGCTCTTTCAAGAGGCACCTGGCACCAAAGAACTCCTTCATAGCATCACACATATCTTTACTAACAATATGCCACTTTTTTGCAAAAAAACCATAGGGAAACCATTTGGGACTAGCACTTTATTATCTTAAAAAGAGAAGATATCATTATGGATTTCAAAAGCAGAGGGGATTACAACTAAAATAGAGTTCTAATGGTCCAAAACGATGGAAGGAATATTTTCAAAAAATTTCTTTGGCTCAAATCACAAAAAATCTTGTTAGATGATAGTAGGGAAGCCAAAAAGTATTTCTTTTTAATAGTTATATCCTCCTCATTAGTGAACTCATCTTGACCAATATTGATATTCAAGATTCTATTAGTAGCTATGCACTTCAAGGTAGTAATATGAAACTATCTCAAATTGTGGTGCCCTTCCTTGAGCCAGATAGCTCTAAATCTTTGTCTCTAGTATGATTCTTCATAGGAGATGACATTAAGGAGTTTAGAAAAAGTCTCATTTTCTTCTTTGATAAGATCCTCTGAATAAATAACATCTTGAATTTTTTCGTGAGTCAACTGAAGTTCCTTTTGATAAACATCTTAATTTTTTAAATATGTCACCAAAGGAAGACTTGTTCCAAACTTTCACTCTGTCTATGACAATTCTGATTTTTTTGGCAACTTTGAACATGGTAGTACTATCAACTTTTGTTTTCCACCAAGAGTTACAAACATCATTGAAATCCTTGTGATGCATCCACATTTTGTCAAATCCAAAGGGAAAACATCTTTTCTTTCCAATGGGATCACAATTAAAGACAAGAGGGAAATGGTCTGAGACAATTTTGGAATTGGACAAGAGGGATTTCTTCCAATCTAGAATCCTATTATTAGAAGCCAACACCCTATCAATCCTAGCTTGAATACAATTCTAACCAGTCCTTTTGTTAGACCAAGTAAACTCAACTCCTTTTAGATCAAAATCAATAAGACCATGATTGATAAAGTCCATAAGTTCAATTCTACCATCCAAGTGGGAAATATTACTTGCAATTTTCTTATGGTCATATAAAGGAACATTAAAATCACACATAAAGAGCCAATTGGGTTCATTAAATTTACTCTTCAAATCCTTAAGATTAGACCATAAAGTCTTCCTAGCTCTAGTTGAGTTTGGAGGATAAATGTTGACTATAATCCAATCATAACTTAGAATAATATGATGACATTTTACCACAGTAAAAACTTTATTCTCCATGAGGATTGTACCATAAATGTAAGCTCCATTCCAAAGATCAAGAGTTCCTCTTGAGGCTCCATCAACACTACTAGTAGCTTGACCACAATTCTTGAAAACTTAAAAAACATTTGCCAATTCTATTAATAAAGTTGCACTTCACATCCAACACTAACACTATTCATTCCCATATTGTTTGACATTGATATTTTTAATATTTACTTGAGAAATTGATTTACTTTGTGCTAGCTTATTTTTAATTTTAAAAATAATTAAATAAATATGATGAAAAAATTATATTTAGTCAGTTGTTATTACTGGTGATTATCATGTATAATGTATAATTGAATGCAATTTATTCCTTAGTTCTAAAAAGAAATCAATTTGATGATACAAATGACCTTTGCAATTATTGCTGTACCTTTACAAGATTATTAGTCTCGCTATTTTTTCCTTTTTATTAATGTTAAAGATTATAAGCCTAAATATATTAAAATGTATAAAACAATTAAAAAAATGTTTAAAAAGTCTAATATATAATTTTCCACAATTGATAATGCACAAATAATTATATACATATTTAGGCCATATATTAAAGTCCTTATGTATAGGTCTTCAACTACATATGTAACTAGTTTATCATTTATAACCACTCTAAAACTAAATGCACATTTAAAAATTTGAAGAAAAATATAGAAGACAAAAAAATGAGTATCCAAAAAACATAACATTTGTTTTAGTCCTTAGATACATGTAGGTATGGGTTTCAAAGTGTTAATTTAACATTGTCGTAAAGAGAAGAGTAGGATGGTCCATCCATTAGTAACTCAAAAGAAACCAAGCCTCCCATGTATGAAATTTAGGAAAACATAATCAACATTTTTTAAAGACTACATTTCTTAGACTTGTAATTGAGGCTTCTTAACATAAAATGTAGAAAGTTGAATAGAAAAGTCAAACACCGACATCCTCATGCTTGTAGTCTATACAACATGGTAAATAATTTATTCTCAAAATCAAATAATTAATTTATATATTATTTTTGATGTACATTGGGAAAGCAAGTATTACATACAAGACACAAAATTTTGACCAAGCTATTGAATATAGACTATAAGCACTTAACTAAAAAACTAATCACATGGCAATGAGAAGTATGGACAATATTCATGTAAGGGGTTTTATATTTATTTACATTTTAACAAAAATAAATAAAAAGAGATATTTTCTATATGAAATAAATAATTCACCAGCTTTATGATTTTACCATTTATGTTCTATATTTTTATATATTAAAATGTAGTCAAAATGGGGCTTGACACAGAGCATAGAAATAGGATTGGAGGTCAACTAAACATCATTCCCATATAATTAACTTGTTAGAACAATTAGATTAACTAAGGGGGGGGGGGGCGGGGGCGAATGGTAGGGGAACTTTTATCCTCACATCCAAATGTACCAATTCAAGTTTTAAAAACTTAATCGAACTCATGAATCCATTCAGTCAAAACAACAAATCATCAATAATCCAACATATCTATATCAACACTCTCTTTGTTAAGTATATGTTGAATAACATAAACGAATAACTGTAAATTGCATGAAACATTAAAATAACATTCACATATGTATGACACTAGGACTTTATGTAGAAACCTAAGTTGGGATAACCCACTAAGGAACATGCTATAACTTTTTACTCTTACAAAGTGAGATTGGTCAAGAGCCAACCTTGTTAAAGGTTGCAAAGCACATTGTTAGGTGTGACCCTGTTAAAGGATTTTATCACCCTATTAGGAGTGGCCTTGTTAGAGATCTTTAAAACCTTCCATCTTAATGTCACCTTGATTAAAGGATTTATAACATGACCATTAGATCAACCTTGATTAAAGCATTTTACTGCCATAATGGTTAGAAAGTAAGAGCTAGGTTGATCTAATAAAATTAAGCTCTCTATGCATGTTCAAATTTCCATTCATCTTATTATTTTTTCATTGAATACACTTCATCACAATCTCTATTTATGATCTGTGATATTTGATCTATTATCTCTTATCTTTGATATTCTTGGCAACTCTTTAAGAAATCCAAGTCTTTCACCAACTTACTTTTGGTCTACAACTCTATTCTTCATAAAATGTCCACAAATACCCCATCCAACAACCTTGTAAATCATCCCTTATGTGTGCTTTAGAAAGGTTTAATCTTTTTCTACTTAAACAGAACTATAGATCTTAGGGTTTAATTAGATTCATTGAATTTTATCCATTATTTTTCCCTTCTTCTCTTGAAACTTCTATAAACTTCTTATTGAATCTGTACATTAGATAGCTTAACAAACTGAATTCATGGATTAAATACTCTAGCTCATCAATTTTTATATTTTATGTGTTTTGACCAATCTGTAAATTCAACAATGTCATCCTTATATCTTGATTCTTTTAAAAACTATTAGAATAATGACAATCAATCATTTCTATGTTCTTCATCTTTTTCATCACTAGGTAGCTCGGTTACTATTGATCTATGTCAATAGACTTACATTGGCTTGTTTAGCTAATATTGTGCTCAATCATTACTTTAGTTTTCCTTCATTTTGCTCAACCATTACCAGTACTCAGTCATTCCTTCATTTTTCTTAGCAATGCTTGACTTCTTTATTGACCTACTACATAGTCACTTGGTAAAACTCATGTTTCACTCAACTTCTTGACGTCTATCAATCATCTCTTCTACACTTTAATTCATATTTTTTTCTTCAACTTTATACAATGTTCAAACATTGTATTATCTTATTAAATACTAACTAATAAAGTTCCCTTTCTAGGTCCATCATAGTTATTTCTCATTACTCAACAACTTTACTAGTCATCTTTCTCTTTTGGAATCCTCTTCATCAATAAAATAATATGGCACTAGACACACTATTAAAAAATGTCTTAGTAGTAAGGTTTGATATCAATGAAAACATAATAATTATTCTAGTTGTAGTTTCCAACAATCTCCTTCTTTGGCATTAATGAAAACACCTTTATTTACCATGCAATGGAAAATGTGATCACCCTATTTTCACTATCAACTCTCTCTATATTTTGTATTAGTTCTTCATTAATATTGACAATGAGTGATTCCTAATTTTCCTTAGTCTATCCATCAAGGAACTCAAAGCTCTTCTATATCCTCCTTAAGGTCTTATCTTCACACTACCACTAAGGTAACACTTCTCCTATTCACCTACTTCACCAATCCACTCTCACCAAATTGTAGTTCTTCACTATCTCCAAGGTCAAGTTTTACCCTTTTCTTGAATCCCACCATAGGATGAACCCAAAAATTTAGTAGGCATCCATAGAATTTAGGGTTTCCTTTATTACACATTCAATAGTTTTCAAGGTGCTTGAAGAGGTTTGAGTCATAATCTTGTAGAAAATCTTAAGATTTTCTTATTTAGGAGAGCTACTAGGGCTAGTAGAAATTAGGCCTCCTAATTGATGTTTTGGTCTCTAGTTTAAAAACCCTCCAAAGGACTTTCCAAAAACACTCTAGATTAAGATACCCTTTTTAGAGTGCTCTAAGATTGACTTGGTTTTAGGTCACAAAGGTGTCTATATAATCCCTTTCCAAAATATCCCTATTTTTTAGGGTTTTAAGGACTTCACACAACAGTTGACTAGTATTAATAAAAACCCATGCAAGATGATTTCCCTAGGACTTTACCTTTTTTTTTTTATGTGCCTTCATTTCATGTTCTTTCCAAACATGCCACTGGATTGATTGTTCCAATCCATCTAACAAGCTCTTTGACCACTCTTTTGTTGATCTTCACCTAGTCATGTAACCTCCTACTCACCTAAGGCTTGACATTAAATATAGAAAACCAACTCATTCGCACTCCAAAATGAATATATTTACAACATATAAAATTCAAGAAAAAGAAATTTTTCTTGAAGGTACTCAAAATAGGATAGAGAACTATGTAATTGTAAATAATTTTGAAAAGTTTAACTAAAATGAACTTCAAGAATCCAAACTTATGTACAATAAACTACATTCAACCCCCTATCCAACACCAATACTTCACTTTGGCATGAGATGGTGTGTAGTACCCTTTTAGCATGTGGGGTTCCCTCTTGTATGGATAAGGTAACTTATTTCTTCAAGTTTCTTAGGTTTGCATATTATTGTCAACATTGTCAAAATCCACACTGGTAGAAATATGCAAGTAAGATCCAAACTTATGCTCGTAAGCCCACCAAAAAATCTTCATTTCTCCCAAGCCTCATCTACTACCCCTTCTCAAACTTTACCCAAGATCCAGGTGTAAACTACCTCATATTCAGTGTTCTGTCCACACACTTAACAAAAATTCACTCACTCAGCTACTCCATCTTCCCTGTGTTGGATCCCACTTTTCCTCGTGACTCACTCCACTGAATCAATGCCTAAAGACTCCAAAAGACCCCCTAATTATACCCAACTAAGCCACGAGTTATCCTAGCCCATTACAAATTAATATAACCCTTACATTAAATAAATGTATAATCTACAAGTCAGTTGAAACACTCATTAAATACCTACAACCCAGATTAAATTCTAAAAGGTTGGCTCATAGACAACTTGTGAAACACAAACATGAAGACATGAATGAGTGTTATAAACCTCCACTAAGTATTAGAAACTCACCAAGCATAACTGAGATCCCTTCATTGATCAAGCCTACATAGGAAATACTATTATCAAGTTCTGAGTGTAAAATGAGCCACAATATACATCAAGTGCACCAAGCATCACCAAACACCTTCATTAACCTAGTCACTTAGCTAACACATCAAATAGAAACTAGCCAATAATGACTGAGTACCATATCTTCACAGACCAAGCATGAACCAAAGCTTAACTGAGAACACTCAATAAACACACAAATTACCTCTAAAGTAACTACTAAGCACTCCTCCAAAGTAGTCACCAAGAAAACCCAAAATGCTCCTGTATCAACTTTTTCCAATGATTTTATTAGCATTGTCATTATAGGAAAACTCAGCCTGTGATATGATCTAATCCCATGACTATCCATATTTTTTGGTTAAGCATCTTATTAGATTCCTAAGCACTTTGTAAATGACCTCTATTTGACCATCAATTTGGGGATAGTAAGTTGAGCTATGAGCCAAGCTGGTTCCCAACTTGTTCCATAGTGTTTTCCAAAAATGTCCCATGAACTTGACATCCTTGTTTGATATAATGTTGGGGTCAGTGCAAGAAGTTGGGTCTTACTTTTGGCCAAAAAGTGGAAGTGCTTTTCCTATTTTTGAAATATTTTGTTGAAATTGATGCCAAAATTTGAGCCATTTAGAGATTGAATATAAAAATACTTTAGAAATAAAAATTGTAGTGCCTGGGATCTTCTTTTTGAATATGTAATTTATTTTTATACCCATATGATAGATTGTTTTTTTGCGATGGATATTTAAAAACCACTTTTTCAAAATGCCTATTTCAGGACCATACCATGCTCATGTACAAACACCATAATTTGACACAAATAAATTTTTTTTTGTGAATCCTTTTAAATAGAGTTACCTGACACATCAAAGATTGATGAGAATATTTTTCTTGAATTTTTTGATGAATAATTTTTTTCTTATTAATTTTTAACTAGCTATAAAGGTAAATTTTAAAACCTCTCGTGTATGGACACCATAATTTGATTAAAATTTCACTTTTTTCATTTTAAAATTTTTTTTCAAAAGAATTGAATGTAGATTGATGACATATAAATTAATTTAAGAAAAATCATAAAATAAAATAGTTATTAAAGTTTTAGTGAACATCACTATTTTACATTTAGGTACCACCTTTGATTAAAAAATAATATAAAAATAGTAAATAAAATCATAATACTATAAAATTTATATTTTTGAAATCAGGACAGTGAGAGCTCTAATGGGTTTTTGTTTCGTAAAAAAATTTGATTGGGAAGACCCTCTAAAAATTATGCCAAGGCATGAATTTTTCAGTTCAATGCCTTACTCAAATTTTGAGAGGCCAATACATAGGCTTGGTCTTACCAACCCTATCCCAAACCAAAATCCAAGGAGGGAAAAAAAACCCATTGCATGTTGTAAGAAACGGGCACCCATTATTTGAAATTCAAGAAAAGCATACCCATTTTTTAAAAATCGGGTACCCATTTCTAAAAAATTCAAAATTTTAATTTTTTGAGAAACAGGTACCCGTTGTTTGAAAATAAAAAATGGGAACCCAATTTTTTTAAAAATAGGTGTCCATTTATTAAATTTATGGTTAGGTACCCAAGCTAAAAATGGGTGCCTATTTTTTCTAAAATCGAGTACCTAATTCTAAGAGGTCTCAATCTGCAGATTTAACTTTCGCAAAATTGCAACCCAACTTTGTGCATTCACCCATTGATAGGAAAACCATGAACTCTAACCAATTCCTTGAAGAAAATGTGTTCTATGTAGCTAACACCATGAGTTTTCTCACATGGTATGATGCAACTCATCTTACCAAATCTATCCACTACTACAAACACACTATCAAAACCCGTTCTTTTCCTTGGTAAATAAACTATGAAATCCATGCTTCTATACTCCAAAGGCCTATTAGGTTTTGGTAGGGGCTGATATAAGCCACTATTTAAAGAGGTTCTTATATCCTTTTTAAAAATGATACATTGCCCAACATATCTTCTAGTATACCTTTGCATTTTTGCCAAATAGTAGTGCCTACTCACAAGTTCTAAGGTTTTATTCAAACCAAAATTCCCACTCAAACTTCCATTATGATTTTCTTGGATGGAGATTTTCCCTCATAGAAACCCTCAGAACACATTATTGATTATCTATAAAAAGAAACTCATTCTTCAATCTCTCAAACCCTTCATCTATTACTATAGTTGACACAAACTTGGGTTTTAGTCCTACCTTGATGGTATTTAATATAGGTAAAAAGATTTAACTAAATATCATCACAAACTTCCTATATAATTGAGCCAATCCATGGAAGCTTCTAACTTCTATCCCTAATATTAAGAGTTAGTCAGCTTAGAATAGCCTCCATCTTGCTTGGACATATCTTTAAACCTCCTTGGGAAACCATATAGCCTAGCTACACTAATTCTTGTTTTATGAACTCGCTCTTTTCAAGATTAATGGTGAGTTTCTCCTCTTGTATCCTTTTCAATACTATCTCTAGATGCTTCATGTGTTCCTCTTTTTTTTTTTACTAAAGATGAGGATGTGATCTAAGTACACAACTACAAATTCACCTATGCAGTCCTTGAAGACTTCATTAGTAATGTCATCAATGTGTTGGGTACATTTTTAAGGCCAAAAGGAACAATGAGCCATTTATAAAGACCCTCCATGGTTTTAAATGCATTTTTCCATTCAACTCCTTCTTTCATCCTAATTTGGTGATAACCACTCTTAAGGTCTATCTTTGAATAATACCTAGCAACACTTACACAATCCATCAAACGCTATATTTCTACAAATAGGAAAACTATACATAATAGTGATCCAATTTATGGCCCTAGAATCAGTACACATTCTCTACCACCTCCTTTCTTGGGTTCTTAGACCACTAGGATTACACTATTGGAAATATAAGAGGAGTAACTAAGAGGGGAGGTGTGAATCAATTACTACAAAAATAAATCTCAGATCCCTTAAATGTTAGTAAAATAATTCTTTCAAAACTTAATTCTATTGATGCTTGTCAAACAAAGAAATCTTGTAACTCGGTAAACACTGAGAATGCTTGGTAATTAATTAACATGTAGATCTTTATGTATGATAATTATTACCTTAACTTAGTTGCAAACATAGAAATGAAATAGCATGAACACATTTGACACCGAGATTTAACGTGGAAACTCAATTTAGGAAAAAATACCAATTGTAACTAGTTACAATTTTCACTCTTCTAAAGTGATCCCTATTAGGATCCAACCCTATTAAAGGTTACAAAACATACTATTAGGTGTAACTCTATTAGAGGATTTAATCAACCTGTTAGGAGTTGCCTTGTCAAAGGTCTTTAGACAATTCAATAGAACTATCAACTTGTTAGAGGATTTTACAAATGGTTGTTAAACCAACTCTATTAAGAGATTGAGGTCATTGCTAAAATGGTTAGAGAGTAATAGTGCAATGACTTGATTTAGATGTAACTAAATTTGTTGATTATAGATATTTATTCTCGCTTGTACTTGATCCTTCTTGATTGAATGTATCCTTTCAGCTCCACCATAATATTCTGCTTATCCTTTTGATTCACTTCTTCTTAGCTCTATCAACTCTTCAATGTATTCACATATTCCATTCATAAATTCTAACCATCAACTTGATATTGTACTTATATCTTTCTGTAACACCCCACTCGGGAATCCCAAAAGAAATTAACCTAGTATGTTACAAAGTTTACTAGACTATTTTTTATTAAAAGTTTAAACAACATCAAAGTAATAATAATGTGGAAGGAATGTACATACATACACATCAAATACACATAAGCAATTACAAATATAGTTTCAATTCTTCAAAGGTTCCTTTACATTGAGTCACATTTAATAAAGTTTTATTAATAAGTTTAAGTCTTAATTACAATGTCCATAATCATAAAATGAATAAATACATACACAGTCATATAAATATATGCATAAGTACAACTAATAATATGAAAGAATATCTAATGAATAACATCCATTGCACATGTCACAGGGTATGTGAAAATAGATACAATTACATCAATATACATAAAATATCTCGTAGGATCTCAAAACACATGATACATCAAATGAATAGAAGTCTTCAAGATAAGAGGAAGAATGATAATGGTACCACTATATCAAGGAGCATCAAACATCTATCAATCTGAGGGGTACCCAAATGGTAAGAATACACTACCTCCTGACTACGTGGTCACCTAATTAGGCTCTCACTCGCACCGTACAAGAAAGATAATGTATGATCTACACGTAGATAATCAAATCATAAAATAATCCTAGGCAAAGAATCCTTATAGTGAAAACTACCACAAGGGTAACATAAATTACTCAAGAAGAAAGATAATCAAAATCAAAAGGACACTCATTCTGATTCTAACATCTTATACCAAGTCAACATACAAATACAAGGACAATAAATATACAACCACCTCAAAATCAATGTCAAGTGTCACAAGCACAATGACCAATAGATAACAACTTCCATCAATAAAAGTAAACTTCCAATCACTAACTCCAACAATAAAAACACTACTAATGAATAACTGATCATTCATTAATAAAATTCAACTATCAATAATAAATGACATCCAATTAATGAGTAACAACTCACAATAAATACAACATCAAAAGTAATATCCAACAAGTACACCACTAGAGAAAAATATAAGAAAATTATGAAAGAGACTTAGCCTACATAGTATGGAATGTCATCACATGAGCCAACTCTAACATTACCCTAGCAGTCTCTCAAGACCCTGACTCCCCTAGTGACTCTATGCTTAACCCTAATACCCTCTCATGATGATGAGGAAACTAGTCATACCTGTCAACTTATCATGTCCATCTCATCCTTAGTCTCTACAAGCACTCAAGGCACATATGAGGAAAAATCTCTAACTTATCTCTTTTAATGCATGTCAAGGAAAAGGGCTAGGCAAGATATTTTGATTACTATGTTATGGGTATGTGCAGGATCATGGTCAACCAAAATATGCTCTTAACTGGCAATAAAAAATCATAAAATCAGAGTTATGTCAACTTGACATGCAATTTTCTACTTGTTATGAACTTTATATCAAAAAGTTGAGAGAAAAGAATCTCTAGGAAATTGAATCTAGTTTCTAAACCACTAGGACTTAAATCTCAAAAAAAAAAAAATTATTGGTCAAAATTTTGAATTTTAATGCAATATTACACAAATTTTAGAACAAAAATAAGAAGTAGATGTATGTCTGACCACCTTAATAAAAATCAAATGATAATATTTTTTAATAATATTCTAGATATAAGTAGTAGACTTGTGCATGGATGTGACATATTTTTGGGTATTTTTATTCTAAATAAATAATTAATAGTTAATTTTTGACTTTAGTATTTTGGAAAAAACAATCTTGTGTTTGACCACCTTAACTAATTTAAAACTCTAAAAAATTCAATTTTTCATTTTTTTTTCCTTATAGTAAAAAAAACATAGAATGTGATGCATCTTTTGGATTTAAAAAATGTTGTACCATTTGAAAGTTATAGTTGTTTTTCAAGTAGTGTGTCAGTCAACACTTTATATGTAACTTCATTAGAAAATAAGTAATAACTACTTACTAAAATCATAATATGACAAATGTTACATTTATAGAAATATAAGAACATTCTTAAAAAAACCTTTTCATTTCATCAAATTTTGGTAAAAAAAAGTTGTCAGGTACATGTTTGAAGTAAAAATCACATAAAAACAAGCTAAAAGAACATTTTTAGGATGTTTTCAAAGTTGACCATATAGATTTGGTATCAAAAGATATAGTAGACCTTATAATGATACTAATTGTTTTCATTTAGTATTAGGCTGGGTGGGAAAAGAATTGTAATAGATTTTGAAATGGTTTGAGATATTTCAGAACTATTGATTTTTTAGATCACTACTTTTTGGCACACCATGATCCTACACATACCCTTATCACTATTACACAAGTTACAATGAGTTACCTTGGTAGCCACTTTGGGCCCTAGCCCCCATTGCAAGCCACTCCTATAAAAATGCACCTAAACTACCTTCCCAAAAATTACAAACCACAAGAGTAATATTAATCGAATTTGGTTTCTTAATAGGCAACCAAAAATATAACATTGGTTTTGAAAATCCAAGTTCTAATAAATGCTCAATAGCATAAAGCTCATAAAACATAACTCTCAATTCAAATCATAAATATCATCATGACATCTAGTTAAATAATCATAAAAGAAAACTCAAAAATACCTCTAGTGCATGTCCTAACTTGGCTAGCTAAACAACCCACAAAGAAAACTATCAAGAAAATAAACATCACAAGACTATAAATAAAATATTAGAAAACACATAGTTTTCAGTAACATGATATAATTCCACCAATTTCTCTTGTTTGGTTTGGGTCATAAGGATGTTTTTAGAAATAAAGTAAGAATATACATGTTAATATAAATTGTTATGCCAATATAATTATTTAAAACAATAAGTATTTTAATATCCAACTTTTTTGTGCATATAAAATATCATACAATATTATCATGCTATTAATTTAAATAATCTTAATTCATAAATGTATATTATTAGATTACATACTAATATCAATTTTATTTGACTTCTATTTAAGTCCAATATTAATATTTACTTTTCCTTTAATTCATTATGCAACTAGAGATAAAATTATAAATTTAATTTAATTATTTATAATTTCTCTCATAAAGTCAAATAGTTATTAACTAAATGATTACAAACTGAACTCTACCACAACTTCTCTTAAAATATAATAAAATTCTAAATATTTATTTATTAACTTCCCTCTTGCATTAATAATTTTAAAATAATTTATATGCAACTAAGAGTTTAATTAAACTTAAATAATCACTAATACTAACATTCACTTTATAACTAAATTAATAATATTTATTTCATTTAGAAACTAATAAATTATTATTATTTAAAAAATATATCTAAAAATTAAGTTATATTTTTATAAAATAAAAATAAACATGCAATTAGTATTTTCACATGTCTTTGATCTATCAAATCATGCAAACATACTAAGTTTTCTATTTTTAGAATATTTGTTTTCAAATGCATGTAACCTTAACTTAGCTTTCTATTTTTAGCATATTTATTTTCACATGCATGAAACAATAACTTAGCTCTCTCTTTTTAACATATTTGTTTTAGATTATATATCTTATTCAATGATCTATAATGAATACAGGAGCCTCCTGTACCATCCTTTTTCTTTGCAAGAACAATTGGGCTACCATAGGGAGATGCACTTGGGCAAATATGTCATTTCTGAATCAATTATTGTATCTACCTTTTTGTCTCATCATTTTCTAGAACCGACCTCCTATATACTACCTCATTAGACAATGGGGTTCTTGGTATCAAATCAATAGAGTGTCTAACTTGGCAATGCGAGGTTACTCCTATTGGTAACTCAAACACATTTTGATATTTTGTTAAAATATGATGCATTGATTTTTGTTGTTTTTTTGTGATGGATACCATGGAATGAGAATTATGCATAGTTTTCTTTTGTTCCTCGAGATGAATCATCAATAACACAAATGTACCAGTTTGGGCTATGAATCTTCTACATTGTTTTTCACTAATCAAAGATGCAAAGTGTGTAGGACTTACATCTAGAATCATGTAGTTTTTTCAACCTGATTTGATTTTCACACTTCATTGTCTAGACTCATATGCAGTCCATGACATTGATACATGTATGTCTATCCTAACAAAATATCACACATATCAAGAGGAGCTACATCATAGATCACCTCATCTTTGAATGATTTAATGGAATACGATAGATGACATTGCTTGTTTACTTGAATATCTCTGCTTTGGCTCACACTTTATAGTCTTAGTGGATATCAAATTCTTTTGACTACCACTATCAACAATAAAATGCAAAGATTTTCCTCCTACCAACATTTTTGAATGGAATAATCTCTCTTCATCATCACAAGCAAATACCTTTACAATGGCCACTGTGGCATATGGATCAGCCTCAATGATTTTTTCATCCTCATTTTATTTTCCAAAATCTGTCACCTCGAGTGCAATAGCTTCTTCATGGGTTTCCACCGTTAAATTTTTTATAGAGGGACTTGTATGGACTTCACACCACATACCTAAGTCTTGCCCTATTTTCTTTATGTCCCATGTCTTCTTTGCTAGTGCATTTGGAGATGGCTCCATGGTTGTTTTTTTTCCCATTGGCTTATCACCTTCACCTTTCCATTTGTTGTTCATTGGATTTTTCCTCCTCCCTTTTTGTTTGAACTTCTCCTCAATTCTTGATGCATATTTGAAAGCACTAGGCAATGTTTCTATATTCAAGAAATCCATTTCAATCTGAATATATCTATGAAGACCACTCTTATACTTTAGAACTCAATGTTTTTCTAAGTCTTTCATGCCAAGCTTTGCAGAGAGAGCATAAAATATGTTGGTGTACTCCTGAAATGATTGGTCTTTCATTTGTCGGAGTAATTGTCATTGCATATATTTCTATTCATAGGTATCCTCAGGGTAATATTCTTGTTTTATATGCTCTACAAATTCTTCCCATGTGGGTTTTTCATCAAACATCACAAAATATTCATGCTCATCCTAAGACTATTGGTTTTCTTTAGTTGTTAAGTGAACCTCCCATACCAACTCCACATCATTCTCAGCTTTGAGGAGGGCGAAGGTTATCTTTTCAATATCTGAGAAATTATTAACACAAAAGTACCTTGCCAATTTGGACAACCAGTCATCAATAACATCTGCATCGATTTTTCCTTGAAAATTTGGACTATCAAAATTTACCAACACCTTGAATGTGGTTTTTCCACCAAATTTCAAATTGCTTGAACTAGCTTGTGCCTATTGTTTTCCAAGCATCTATGAAAATTGTTTCATCATTTCTTCATGTTACTTATTTAATGCCTCTTCCAGTAGTGTTTTGAAGGATTCATCCATCCCCTCAGTTTGTTGTTTTGTCATCTATCACCGTGTGCATCTCAAAGGAAGATAATCTAAGAGATCTTTTGTGCCCAATCCCAACCTTTGATAAACTAAGCACATACGATGGGACATATAGGAGAAAACAAGATTTGATACCATTGATCTATATTAAGAATTCATATTACAATAGCTGGTTTAGAACTTGTGATATTATGAACTAATTGGAAAAAAACCATTAAAATGCCACAATAGATGATTTGCAGCCAAAAGTGATTCATTCCATTCAAAAATAGAGTTTATACAAGTTTAATGGATCCCAGGGGTCATCACTATCCCTTGGAAATGAAAATGAAGAGTCCACAAGATAATTAATTACAAAATAAATCTAAACAACCATAAAAATCTACAAAAATCTATATTAAAAAAATACATCTACTTGTAGAAGTCATAACTTTCTACTCATAGCTTCAAAACAAAAAATCATCAGAATTTTTGGAAAGATCTTCTAAAGTTCTACATTTTGTGTCTAAAGTCTTAAGCATACCAAAATGAATTTTTGGCCCTACCGTAGCCTAGAAATGCGCTAGAGGCTTCCAAAAATGCAAAATACTAGAAAATAGAAAATACTGAAAAAATAGATTTTGGTGTTTTCTATTTTTTGCTTGTGCCAAAATCTTATGCATCTTCTTGCACTCTGTTTTGATCACATGCATGTAACCATACTATACGTAGCTCTCTATATTTAGCTTTTTTATTCTCACATGCATGTAACCACACTATACTTAGTTTTCTATTTTTAACATATTTGTTTTCACATGCATGTAACCACACTATACTTACTTTTCTATTTTTAGTATATTTGTTGTCACATGCATGTATACATTTTATTACAACATACTTTCCTCTCAATTAATCCTTTTCTTTTTTCAATAAATTTTGTAATTAAATTATTTTATATATAAGAATAATATTTATCTATATTTATAAAATTCATGGTAATCTCTTGGTTCTCATGATAAATTTAAAGTTGAAACCCTAAATGTTCAATTTATTTTATTTTTTCCAATTTTCAATAATCAAATTTTTTGTTCTATTAGAAAGGGGTTTATAAGAATACACTCGCAATAATTTTCTATAGTTTTCCTATAATTTTGCTCAATCAAGTTTTTTTGATTAATAAGTTTTCATTTTTAAAAATCTACAAAATAAATCTTTATTCAACAATCAATATAGTAAATTAATAAGAAGTATGAAAACTACTGGAATTATAGATGGACTAACTAAGAGGGGGGGTGAATCAGTTACCACAAAAACAAATCTTTAGATCCCTTAGATGTAAACCAAGTTACTTACTGCTGTCACTTTGTAAGCATTTGCAAAAATTCTATAATTGGGTGGATTAACTTGTTACTGATTTTAAGCACTCACAATTATTAACATACATGCAAAACTAAATAACATGAACACAAGAGACACTAGATTTAATGTGGAAACCCACTATGGGAAAAACCACCAAGTAACTAGTTACCAATTTTCACTCTTCTGAGGTGAGCCCTATTAGGAGCCAACCTTCTTAGGTGTGATCTGGTTAGAGGATTTAATCATCCTACTAGGAGTGGCCTTGCTAGAGGTCTTTAGAACAATTCAACTGAACTATCCACCTTGTTATAGGATTTACAAAATGGCTATTAAACCAACTCTGTTAAGTGATTTAGGAAATATTGTTACAATGGTGTGAAAGTAACAATAAGTGACCTGAATTAGATGCAACTAAACTTTGTTGACACATATCTCTACTTTGCTTCAATAGATCCTTGTTGATTGAATACAACTCTACTTCTCCTTAAGGATATTTGATCCTTCTTCAAAATTTTCTTGCACTGCCTCTTCACATGATCAGCTCACTACATACTCATTACTTACAATTAGAATCCACAACTTGACCTTTTATTTATACATTACAAATTGTCAAGTCGGCTCAATTACAAGTTACATTTATCAATAAACCATACATCAGTTGGCTACAAATATTACATTAAAAATAAAAAACTTTATTTCTCAAAATAATGAAATCCTTCATTGGCTGACCCTGCTCAGTAAACACTTTTTCAAGTTAACCATCTCAACTCAGTTAACACTGCACATTCTACGAAATCTTTTGGCTACTGAGTGAACTTGATAAGAATAAAATTTCATTTGTTGACCATGAGAGCTCAGTAAAAAATATTTTCTGCCACATTTTCCTTTGATGACCGAGTAAGCTTGGTAGACATCGAATTTCCTTTGTTAACCTTTGAAGCTTGGTAACAACTGTCTGGACAAGATAAAGTCTGAGAGCACTCGGTAGACACTGTAGATCTTCTTTGCTACCTTCTGAGCTCGGTAGACTCTTTCTTTTGCCTTGTTGACCAACTAAGCTTAGTAGACTCTGACTAATAACTGATATTACATTTGCATAACATCAAATACAACACACAATTGAACAATTGTATCCAACACAATCATCCAAGAAGACACGAAGTAGATAGATCTTTCAATGAAATTTTTCAATGGGTTTTCAAACCCTACCTCAAAACCATAGTTAAAATCTTAAGCAATCTATCAATGCATGCAAATCCAAACTCTCTAAAACTTTTAACAATTCTTTTCATCCAATTCTGAATTTTTCTCCCCAAAACTTGTGTAATTGCAAAATTGAGCTCTAGATCCTTGATAAAGAGTTCTCCCCTAAATTGGGGCTTTGATTATGCAATCACAAGAGGGAAATCACTAATCAATTACTATTTATTACATTACTACCTTTTACCTTTTCATGCACAACTCTTTTTGACATTTAATTACAAAATATCCTAATTTAAATAATTAGTTTTCTCTATTTAATTAATTTTCAAAGTGTTTTTAATAAAATATTTATTAATTTAATTAATAACATTATTTAGAGTTTATTATTAAAATAAAACTCCTAAATAATTATCATTAAATTGAATAAATATAACTATGCCACAATCAGAACTATAACTTTATCTTTAAATTTTATTCTTTCATATTTTATTTTCCTCCAGTTTATTAATTAGTGCAAGTACTAATTAAATCATAGTTTATTATTTAAATTAATAATAATCAAAGTTCATTGTTTAAATGTAACTCTAATTTAATTATTATTAAATAAATAATTATAATAAAGCAATATTAAATCTTTAATATTTTAATATTTTAAATTCTCTTTTTGTCGGACTTCTTAAATTAGACTTTTCAATTAAATATTTTAAATTGAAGTACATATTTAATTAATTAATAATTAATTAAATATCATCATATTCTAATTCCTCTCTAACCAATTTTCTAAATTTAGACTTCTAAATTAAAGAACATATTTAATTAGTTTTTTAAAAATTAAATATTCTCATTCTTTAATAATTTCTTTTTAATCAAATAATATTTAATTATATGATTAACCCAAATATTATAATGAAATCATTTACGAAATAAATCACATACCGAAATTCACATAAAAATCAACATTACTAAAACAGACCAAAACTCAAAATCAACCAACATGGACAAAGATAAACTCATGGGTTTAAAAAGGGTAAAAAGTGAGTTATGAGTCCTCCTTGCAAGATAAGTATTTAGGCTATGGCTAGGATTTGACCTAAACATTATCTCCCCATTCTTACCATTGAGTTGTTGTGATAGGGCATGCTCATCCTAGCAATTGAGGAAAGTTGATGGCTGGTACCTAAATTTTGCATAAAGGACGAGCATGTAAATGTATATAAATATATCTAAACTAAGAAAGCAATGACAAGGAGGGGTACACCATGTAGATCTCTACTAGCAAGTGATATGGCTCCTTCCCTTAACCACATCAAACATGATAAATAGAAAAAGAAAATAGACACATGCACCATACACATGCAAGTATGGGGTAAGTACGATAATAACTATAAGATAATAATGCATTGTTACAAATATGAAGTAATCATCATGAAAGCATCATCCGACATCACTGTGAAAGAAATCACATTTATTAACTACGAATCATTAAAGCATCATCAATGCACTAGTAATCATAATCATTAAACAACACATAAAATATAGTCAACTAAGTAATCTTTGTTGATATATCTCTAGTTCAAGTTATGAAATAAAATCCTTAAAACTAACACTTCTATGAAATAGGTATAAAAAGAGTTTAACAAATATAATGGAAAAATAAACTATGGGTGGGCACTACACTTTAACATTATCAAGTTTGCTAGAATACAACTTAGAATAACTAATATTCATCTTCTTAGTTAGCTAGAGCCAATAGATAAATTAATTAAACTTAATATGTCAAAATAAGAAAACTCTTCTTTAGTTGGCCCTGCTCAGTAGACACTAACTCTGAAGAAATTTTTCGATATTAACCAAGTGAAGCTCAGTCAACACTTCATACCAGAAAAGTTCCTTTGGTAAGTAAGCAGTTAGCACTGGTTCCATTCAACATTTCCTTTATTACCTGAGTGAGCTCAGTTAACACTCATCATCCACAAACTTTCCTTTAGCACCTGAATGAACTCAGTAGACACTGCCTTCTAATTTAGGTAAACTCTAAATTGCTTTGTAGCCACAGAAAACTATCTTTAGTGCCCAAATGAGCTTGACATACACTGACTAATGATGATATGATATTTGTGTAACATCAAAGACAATACACAATTAATCAATTATATCCAACAATCTCCCCCTTTGACATTTATGTCAACACAACATGTCATAACACAATGAAATTTTTGGAACAAGAATAAAGTAAGAAACATATCTTTAGTTCCATTCTGATTCATATCCATGAGAACTCCCTCTATCAATGTGAACTTTTTTTGTCTTTAGTTTCTCCCTCTATTAGAAAACTTCTATCTATAGCAACTTCTTTTGATAGAAAACTTTGCCTTTGATATAAGACCAAGTTCAAATTGACATCAAACTTCTTCCTCTTACATTAAATTTCTCTAAATAATAATTTCTATGATATATGATAGTAAACTTCTTTCTCTTTGACAACACATGCCAAAGACAATGATGAATTGTCAGTGTACCTTGAGTACCATTTCATTTGCAATATGCTCTTACCAATACTACACGAACTGATTGACTTTCAACATTCTCTAGTTGATGTATCAATAATCTTCATTTAGTGAGCTTTGAATAGGGGAATGACCCCTAGATTACCTCTTAGATACAGAAATGCATCTTTAGGTAGTGGCTTGGTGAATATGTTTGCAATTTGTTCTTTTTTATTTACATATTCCAATCTGACTTCTTTACCTTGCAACAATTCTCTTAAGAAGTGATATTTTATAGCAATATTCTTTTTTTTGGTATGCATCATAGGGTTCTTTGGTATATTGATTGCACTTTTGTTATTACAGTATATGACTACTAGATCCTTAATCTCTATCTCCATTCCTAACATCAGTTGTTTGAACCAAACAATGTTCAAACAATTGATTGTTCTTGCCACATATTTTGCCTCTGTAGTGGATTAAGATATGCAATTTTTTTTATTGCTTGTCCAAGACACTAGTCTTTACTTAGAAAGAATGCTCCACCACTAGTGATCTTCTTGTCATTAATACTTCCTTCCCAATCAGCATCAGTAAATACTTTTAAGTCTAAATTGCCTCCTATTTTGTACTATAGGCCATATTATTTAGTACCTTTCAGATATCTCATCATTCTTTTGATTGCCATCGTGTGATTTTCTTTGGGATTTGCTGAGAGCCTTGCCACCATACTGAATACAAATGAAATATCAAGCCTTGTATGTACTACATACTATAGTTTTCCAATCATTGATTTGTATGTGTTATGATCTACCTCTTTAAAATCATCATTTTTGGAAAGCTTATGTCTAGTAGACATGGGGCTTCCAACTGGTCTTGAGTCTTCCATTCAAAATTTCTTTAGTATCTCCTTGATGTATTTGGATTGAATAATGTAGATACCATCTTTCTTCTATTGAATTTGTAATCCAACAAACAATTTTATCTCTCCAAACATAGACATCACAAATTCTTTACTCATTTCTTCTAAAAATGCCTTGCACAAGTCATCATTTCCTATGAATAATGTGTCATGAAAAAATATTTCATCCAACACAATCTTCTTGTCTAGTCCTTCTTCGATACATAGACTACTATTATTATTTGTTCATTGAAAACCAATTTGTATCGAGCAATTATGAAATCTTTCATACCAATCTTTGGGAGCTTGCTTGAGACCATATAATGCCTTGTGTAAATTGCAGACCATGTCTCTTTTGGTAGGATTTAGAAAACCTTCTTGTTGTTCAATGTAGACTTCCTCATCAAGACTTCCATTCAAGAATGTAGATTTGACATCCATTTGATAAACTTTAGATCCTCTATGAGCTACATATGCTAGCAAAGTTTCACCATAATCAATACCTTCTTCTTGAGAATAATCTTTACATACTGGCCTTGCTTTGTTTCTAGATACTTTCCCATCTTCATTTCTCTTATTTCTAAACACCCATTTTTTACCAATTACATTTTTATCTTTGGGTCTAAGAATAAGAGTCCAAGTTTTGTTCTTCTCTATTTTTTATATTTATTCATTCATTGCTTCAACCCAAATTTCATTATTCAATGCATTTTTATTATTTCTAGGTTCAAATTTAGCACATAAACATGTACGTTGCAATTTTCTTCTTGTCATTATTCCATCAAATTTGTCTCCAATGATTTTATTAGGTGCATGATGCCTTCTCACATATCTTGCTAACATAGGTTCCTTGGATTTGGAATAAGTTTCAATGATTTCATCAAGATGAGGTCCATTGTCTATGACTCAGGTTCATCAAACTCAATTTTATCTTCAAGTAGCTTGGTAGCCTCTGATGATGACTCGGGTCCTTTAGACCATGACTTGGGTTGCAATGTCTGTAACTTGGTAATTTTTGGAGATTTTAGGTGTTGGATACAATTGTCTATTTGTGTGTTGTCTTTGATCTTACAAAAATTTCATCTCACTTGTCAGTCAATGTTTACTAAGCTCACTTGGTCAGCTAGACAATTTTTTTGTCTACCGAGCATTCCTAGAGATTTCTCTATGAAGATAGTGTTTACTAGGCTAACTCAGGTGTCAAAGTAGATTATGGAAAAATGTAGTGTTAACCAAGTTCTCATGGTCAAAAAAAGAAAGTTTGATAGAGTCAGTGTTCACCAAGTTCACTCAGTTTCCAAATGATTTAGCAAGTTCATAGTGTTAACCAAGCTTCTATTGGTTAACACAGGAGATCATCTCAGAACTAGTGTTTACCAAGCTGGGTCAACTAATGAAGGATCTTGTTGATTTGGGATATGAAGTTTTAATTATTTCAATTATTGATTCTAACCAACTATGGTGATGATTACTGGTCATTGTAATTTGTATTGAGCCAACTTGACAATTTGAATGATATAAATATAAGGTCAAGTTGTGATTTTCAGAAGTATGCAAGTATTGATTGATTGAATATAACAGAGATCTAGATTCAACAATTTAGTTACATCTCAAGTAGGTCATTTCATTGTTACTTTCTTACCATTATAACAGTGATCCAAAATCTCTTAATAGAGTTGGTTTAACATCTAGCTATAAATCCTCTAACAAGGTGACAATTTCATTGAATTGTTCTAAGATCACTTAAAAGGCCACTCCTTATACAATGATTAAATCCTCTAACAAGGTCACACCTAACAGTGTATTTTGTAACCTTTAACCAGGTTGGCCCCTAACAGGGCTCACTTCAGAAGAGTGAAAACTGGTAACTAGTTACGTTGGTGGTTTTTCCCATATTGGGTTTCCACATTAAATCTAGTGTCTCTTGTGTTCATTTCTTTTCCCTCATGTTAGAAAATTATTACTATTAATGTTAGACCAGCTAAAGTAAAACATACTCTGCATTTACCGAGTTACAACATTTTTAGTATGTTTACTGAGTGACATTAGTAATTAGTTTTGTTAGACATCAAAAGGATCTGTATATATATTTTGTGGTAACTGATTCACCCCCTCCCTCTCTCAGTTACTCCATCTATATTTCCAACAATTGGTATGATAGCTTTTGATGCTTGCAGGAAAGGTTTTAAGGACCTAAGCTAAAGATCAGGATGTCTTACAAGAGAGAAATTCCAAATCTTAATAGAGATAACTTTTCAGCATGGTAGGGACTTATGAGACTTTATCTACATTCCATTGGTGATTTAGGCTTGAAATACCTTGATGAAGAATACACAACTCCTACTGGTACATTATCTGTTGGAGATATTGCTGAGAAAAAAAACCATAAAACCATGATGATAGATATTGCATCTGCTCTTAGCTATGAATAATTTGATGAGATCAAGGACTGCAAAACCACTTTTAAAATGTGGAACAAGCTAAAGGACATCTATGGTGGTGATGAAAATATGAGGAGAGCCATAGCAGAAATTCTTAGAGGACAATTTGTTTAGATGAGAATGATAAAAGATGAAAATATTTCCAAATATGTGGAAAGAGTCAAAGCCAGTGTCAGTGCAATTAATGCATCTAGAGGAGAAGTTAAGAAAGCAAGTGTTTTAAGTAAAGTTCTCAGAACATTGCTTCCTATCTATGCAATTAGAGTATCTGCTATTCAAGAAAGGAGGTGTAAGAAAACTCATAAGATAACTTTGGATACCTTAGTAGAAAGATTGATAGCTTTTGAGCTAGACAACTATGGCAGTTATGTTCCAGCTTCAAAGAATATTGAATCTACATTTGAGGCCAAGATTTCACTCAAGGAGAAAGGAAAGAAAATAAAGGACATTCAATCAAAAAGTGAACAAGAATTAGAGAAACTTTTTTATAGTGATCTTGAAGTTGTTGAAGCTTTACTTGCAAGAAAATATTCTAGAGGCAAACAAAAATACAAAGGTAAAGTTTCCCTAATCTATTTTTCATATGAAGAAATTGGTCATATTGCTACCAGGTGCCCAAAGAAAGAAAGCAAGGATGAGAAAAAAAATCACAAGTGCAATGGCAAGAAGGATTTCAAAAATCACAAATTATTCAAGGACAAAGGTAAGAAGACTTGTTTTATGGCTAAAGATTCTAATAACAATGAAGATGAAATAGTTTATATTGCTGTAAAAGATGAATCTAATGATGAAGGAGATAAGATGTCACTTATCTCTCATATTACTAGTAATGATACATGTATCATAGATAGTGGATATTCATATTAGATGACTGGAGACAAAACAAAGTTTGAACACTTTGAAGACTATGATGGTGGTAGTGTAAGGTTTGGAAAAAATGAACCTTGTTGTGTAAAAGGGAGAGGCCAAATCTCATTAACCAAAGAACTTGTATGTGAAAATGCCTATTGGGTTGAAGGACTAAACCATAATCTGTTGAGTGTGGCATAGCTAATCAACATTGGATTCAAGGTGAAATTTATCCAGGGTAAGGTGAGACTTTGGATGATAAAGGAAAACTAATTAGATCAAGCAAACAAAAAATAGGTAACCTATTTTATCTTGATGTTGGTAATTTCTCATATTTTATTACTCAAGTTGAAGAAAGTAAGAAAATAAGAAAATTCAAGAAAGTAAGAGGTATTCCTTATTTGAAGAAACCAAATGTTGGTCTATGCAAGAACTATCAAATTTGCAAAATGGGAATGGCTATTTTAAAAGAAAAAAACTATCAATCTAAAGATATCTTGAAAATTGTGCATATTGATTTGTGTGGACCTATTGGAATAGAAAGTGATCGTGGAGAAAAATTCATTATTCTTTTTGTTGATGAATACTCTAGAATGATGACTGTTATGTATTTAAGAGAGAAGCCAGAAGCAATTGAGAAATTCAAATGGTATTTAGCAAGAGTAAAGAAAGAAATAGGAAAAATTCTAAAATTCTTAAGGTTAGATAGAGGTGGTGAATTCATCTCCAATGAGTTCAAAACTTTTGCATTGAAAGAGGAATCAAAAGATAGGTATCAGCCCCTAGAACTCCCAAGAAAAATGGAATAGTTGAAAGGAGAAATAGAACCATCATAGATTGTGCAAGGACTCTAATGATTGAAAAGACCATTTCTATCAAATACTAGAAGGAAGCTATTAGCACTGCAGTTCATACTTTGAAATGAGTATAGTTGAAGGACTCATATAAAACTCCTTATGAATTATGGTATGGCTATAAACCCAATGTAAGCTACCTAAAAGTATTTGGAAGTAAATGTTATGTCTTGAGAGAATCTAGAAAATGAAAGTTTGATGTAAAAGGTGATAAAGGTATATTCTAAGGATATTTTTGTAGAAGTAAGGCAAATAGATGTTTAAATTTGTCTTCTCATAAAATCATAGAAAGTGCACATGTGAGAATTGATGAGTTTATAGAAAGGACTGCAGAAGAAAGCAAAAAGGAATAGAAGATTATAGAAGATTTGTTTACATTGAACCTGATACGTTGCTAGAAACATCTATTGATAAGGAGACTTCTACTCGAGTCTTCCTTAGTCACCGAGTTGCAAGAACTTCAAACTGAGTCACATACTGAAGCTACCAAACCAATGCCTAAAAATTTAGAGAAACTAGAGCCAAACATTTAAATTCAAGAGGAAGACAATGCAATTCATTCAAAAGGCAAGGAACCTATATTAGCCATGTATGTCAGAAGGCATCATGCACCTGATCAGATTATTGGAGATAAATCAGAAAGTACTATGACAAGAAGTAAGCTAAAAGGTACATGTTTACTTCCTAATTTTCAACCTAGAAGAGTTAAAGATGCATTGGAAAATGAAAGTTGGATTGAGGCTATGAATGAAGAAATAGAGAGAATAGAGAAGAACAAAACTTGGACTCTTGTTCCTAGGCCTAAAGATAAAAATGTGATTGGAACAAAATGGGTATTCATAAGTAAGCTAAATGAAGATGGACAAGTATCAAGAAACAAAGCAAGACTGTTGTGCAAAGGATATTCTCAAGAAGAAGGAATTGATTATGGTGAAACTTTTGCTCCTGTTTCAAGATTGGAAGGTGTCAGGACCTTGCTTGCATATGTAGCACATAAAGGATTTAAGGTATATCAGATGGATGCTAAATCTCCATTTCTTAATGGTATTCTTGATGAAAAGGTCTACATTGAAGAACCAGAAGGTTTTGTTGATCCAGATAAAAGAGACATGGTTTGTAAGCTACACAAAACTTTGTATGGTCTAAACCAAGCTCCTAGAGCATGCTATGAAAGATTACATAACTACCTTATGCAAATTGGTTTTTAGAGAACTAATGATAACAGTAGTTTGTACATCAAGGAAGGACATGATAACAAGATTGTATTGGCAAAGATATTTGTGGATGACACTTTATTTATAGGGAATGATGATCTATGCAAAGAATTTTCAAAACAAATGAACAAAGAGATTGAAATTTCTATGTTTGGTGAGATTAAGTTCTTTGTTGGATTGCAAATACAATAGAGTAGGAGTGATATCTACATCACTTAGTCTAAGTATATCAAGGAGATAGTCAAGAAGTTTGGTATGGAAGATTTTAAACTAGTTGGAACCCCCATGTGTATTGGACTAAAGCTTACCAAAGATGATGATTCTAAAGAGGTAGATCAGACCTTATATAGATTAATGATTGGAAATTATAGTATGTAGTTCATACAAGGTCTAATATTGCTTTAGCAATTGGGATAGTGGCAAGATTCTCAACTAAACCAAGAGAAAATTATGTGATGGCAATCAAAAGAATTTTGAGATATTTGAAAGGCACTAAAGACTATGGTTTATGGTATAAACTTGGAGGAAATGTGGACCTAATAGTGTTTACTAATGTTGATTGGGTTGGAAATCTTGATTATAAAGAGAGTACAAGTGATGGAACATTATTTCTTGGTACAAGGTTAGTATCTTGGACAAGGAAAAGGAAAAATTGCACATCCCAATCCACAGTAGAAGTAAAATATGGTGTAATAGTAGTGAACTATTCTAATATTGTTTGGTTTAAATAGTTTTTGGAAGGCATGAAGGTTGAGATCAAAGAACTAGTTGTCATGTTTTGTGACAAATCAATCACAATTAACATATCAAAGAATCTAGTGATGCATTCCAAAACCAAGCATATTGCTAAAAAATATCATTTTGTCAGAGAACTTGTGCAGGACAAAGAAATCAGATCAGAATATTTACACACAAAAGAATAGATTACAAACATATTTAGCAAGTGATTACCTAAGGATGAATTCTTGTATCTAAGAGGCGAGTTAGGGGTCATTCCCCTATCTTAAGCTCACTAAGTAAAGCTTTAGCAATGCATCAATAGGAACCTAGTTGAAGATAAATTAGTTGATGTTGCATAATTAAGAAAAAATTACATATGAATCAGTTCACATGTGTTTTCGAAGAGGTAGAATTTATTGTCATATCTTTCTAAAATTTGTTTTGAGAGAGAAATATAGTATCAAAGAAGTTATGTAATTCCTTCATAGAGGGAGATCACTACATAAAAGAAGCTTGTGGTATAAAATTTAAGAGGGAGAAACTTTCAATTAGAAAAAGTCTTGTTCAAATATTTCATTGTGCTATGACATGTTGTGTTGATATCAATGTCAAAGAGGGAGATTGTTGGATACAAATGTCTAATTGTGTGTTGTATTTGATATTACACAAATGTCATATCAATTTTTAGTTAGTTTTTACTGAGCTCGCTTGGTCAAAAAGATAGTTTTTCTTTTCTACCAAGCATTCCTTGAGATTACTCTACGAGGACAGTGTCTACCAAGCTAATTCAGGCTTTCAAGGAGATTATGGCAGAAAGCAATGCTAACTGAGTTGTGATGGTTAATGAAGGAAAACTAGAAAGAGTCAGTGTTCACTGAGTTCACTTAGTTGCCAAAGGATTTTGCAAGTTTGTAGTGTTAACCAAGCTTCTATTGGTTAACATAGGAGATCATCTCAAAACCAGTGTTTACCAATTTGGGTTGGCTATCGAAGGATTTTGTTGATTTGGGATATGAAGTTTTAATTATTTCAAGTATTGATTCCAGCTGACTATGGTGATGATTATTGGTTATTGTAATTTGTATCGAGCCAATTTGACAATCTGAACGATATAAATATAAGGTCAAGTTTTGATTTTCAAAAGTATGCAAGTATTGATTGATTGAGAAGGAAAGTGTGTGAGAAAACTTGAAGGATGGTTAGATATCATTTTGGAACAATAAAGTAATATTCGATCAGGAAGGATCAATTTTTTGTGAACAAAACAAAGATTTGGATTTAGCAATTCAGTTGCATCTCAAGAAGGTCATTTTATTGTTACTTTCTTACAATTGTGGCAATGATCCAAAATCTCTTTAAAAAGTTGGTTTAATAATGCATTGTAAATCCTCTAACAAGGTGGTAGTTCCATTGAATTGTTTTAAGACCTCTTACAAGGCCACTCCTTAAAAGGTGATTAAATACTTTGACAAGGTCACACCTAATAGTGTGTTTTGTAACCTTTAACTAGGGTGGCTCCTAACAAGGCTCACTTCAGAAGAGTGAAAATTAGTAACTAGTTACATTGGCATTTTTTTCCATATTGGGTTTCCACATTAAATCTAGTGTCTCTTGTGTTCATTTCTTTTCTCTCATGTTTGCAAATTATTACTATTAATGTTAGACTAGCTAAAGTAAAACATACTCTACATTTACCAAGTTACAACATTTTTAGTATGTTTACCGAGTGACAACAGTAATTAGTATTTTAAAACATCAAAAGTATCTATAAATATATTTTGTGGTAACTAATTCACCCCCTCACCCTCTTAGTTGTAACATCTATATTTCCAACACTAGGGAATCAAGAGGTGAAGCATCCTTTCCTTCAGATAGATTTGGCAGGTTATTAGGTTCATAGTAAACAAATCTTTTGTAATCCTCTAGCTCTTTGTTTCTTTCTTCTTCACTCTTTTCTGAAAACTCATCGATTCTCATATGTGCACTTTCTATGATTTTATGAGTAGACAAATTCAAACATTTGTATGCTTTACTTTTGTAGGAGTATCCTATAAATATTCCTTCATCACCTTTGACATCAAATTTTCCTTTTCTAGATTCTTTCAAGATATAACATTTTCTACCAAATACTTTCAAGTAACCTACATTAGGTTTGTAGTCATACCATAATTCATGAGTTTGATTGGAGTCTTTCATTAGTTGTACTTAGTGTAATGTATGATCTGCAATGCTAATAGCTTCCTTCTAGTATTTGATTGCAACATTCTTTTCTATCATCAATTTTCTTGCACAATCCATGATAGATCTATTTCTTCTTTCAACTATACCATTCTGCTCTAGTCTACTAGGGGTTGATGCTTGTCTTTTAATTCCATTTTCAATATAGAATTCATTGAATTCATTTGAGATGAATTCATCACCTCTTTATGATCTTAGGGATTTTAAGTTCTTTCTAGTTTCTTTCGCTACTCTTGCCAAGTACCACTTAAATATTTTAAAAGCTTTAGATTTTTCTTTTAGATACATTCTAGAATAATCATCAAGAAAAATAATTAATAACTTTTCTCCAATATAACATTGTATTCCAATAGGTCCACATAAGTCTAAATGCACAAGCTCTAAGACTTCGTTAGAATGATAGTTTTTGCTTTAGAAACTAGTCTTTCCCATTTTACCAATTTGGTAATTTTTGAATAGATCCATATCAGGTTTCTCCAAACTAGGAATACCTCTTAAATTTTTTTGTTTTCTAATCTTAACTAGATTATCAAAGTTTACATGACATAATCTTTTGTACCATAGCCAACTTTCTTCTATATGAGAAATTAAACATGAATTTTCATTGAGATAAAGATAAAATAGCTTATCTTTTGTTTGCTTGCCACATCCAACTAGATTTCCTTTTTCATCTAATAGTTTGGCCTTTCCATCCATGAATTCTACCTTGAATACAATGTTTTTCAACTGTGCCACACTTAGTAGATTATGGTTTAGTCCTTTAACCCAATAAACATTATCACATATAAGTTCATTGGTTAATGAGATTTGGCAATTTCCTTTTATGCAACAAGGTTCATTGTTTCCAAATCTTACACTACCTCCATATTAATATTCCTGTTGTTCAAATATTTTTTTATCTCTAGTCATATGATGTAAAAATCCATTGTCAATAATCCATGTATCAATTTTTCTAACATGAGAGGTAAGTTCCATTTTATCTCCTTCATCATTAGATTAATCTTTTACAACAATTTATACCATTTCATCTTTACTTTTATCAGAATCTTTAGCCATGGAACAAGATTTCTTACCTTTGTCCTAGTATTTCTCATAATTTTTGAATTCCTACTTGTCTTTATGCTTATTACTTTTATGTAGAAGTTGAGAAAACCAACTTTACATTTTGCCAAAAACACTTGCATACAAAATAACTTGTTGCTGAAAGGAAACCAAAGAGGAAAAAGCAAAGCATGGAAATCTCAATAAAGTGAGAGAAAAAATGTATTCCAAGATGAAAAAAATACTAATTACAAGAGCTCAACCTTAAAGGTAAAAAAACCCCTAAAAAAAAAAAAAAAAACTAGGTTGTGCATTATAATTAATCTAAAATATTAATTATATGCACCTAAGAGATAGCTTAAGTAAACTAGAGCAATAGACAACTTAATTGACTAAATCAAAGAATTCTAATTAATAAGTGTAAACAAATAATTACTATAACACCCCCCTTAAGAAAAGCTCAAGAGGTAAGCTAATCTAGCACAGCTATGAAAGCAGGAAAATGGGTCTCGACAATAGCCTAATTAGGAACCCAAAAAAAGGAAATCTCTAGAAGTCAGAGACAAAGGAAAAAACCCAGTGGAAAAAACTCCTCTCCAAAAAGAGATAGAGCAAACATGCTAAAAAAAATGAATGAAGGCATCAACACAACCCCCCAAGGAAAACTTCCATAATCCCAAGCACAGAATGTAACTAAAGATAGTGTGGCGATGAATTTTTTTTGGTGAAGGTGTTCGAAACCTACGTGTCAATGGAAATATAGTCCAAAGAGAGAACACCATCCCAAATATATTGATAGATGAAATGCATATGAAGCTCAATGTGTTTAGTGCACTGATGCTCCATTAGGTTGCAAGAAATGTGAATAGCACTCTAATTATTGGACCATAGAATAGTGGGATGATCAAGAGGAAAACCAAACTCAATCATCAACTATTGAAACCATAAAATCTCTTGACTAGCATGCACTTCTACTCTTTACTCATACTTTGTAGGTGAAAGTGCATGAGCATTCTGCTTCTTGCAACTAGGTGATAGGACCAAAGCCAAGACAAAAGATAAAGCCATAAGTAGACTTCTAATCATCAACATCACTAGCCCAATCTGAGTTAGTGAAGCCAACAATGTGAGGAGTCCCTAATGTGTAATGAATTCCATACACAACTGTACCCTAAATGTGTCTCAAAATAAACTTGGTAGCATTCCAATGACTCTCATGAGGCTCATGTGAAAACTAAGAGACAAGACCAACTACAAAGGAGAGATTAGGATGAGTATATGTCAGGTACAATAAGTTGCCAAAATAATGTAGGATCCACTAAAGGAAAAGTGCAATAGGTAGACAAGGTAACACCCAACTAAAATATATGTGGGAGAAAGCTTGCAATCAAGCATGTTAAAGCATCAAAACATGTCAACAGCATATTTCTGCTGGTAAAAAAAGATCCCAGTAGAGGACTAAAAAATATATAGACAAAGAAAGTAGTGTAATAGACCAAGATGAGTCATCTCAAACTGTTTCATCAATGCACACTAGACATCCTAAAGCATAGAGGATGAGCTACCTGTGAGGAGAAGGTCATCAACATATATCACAAGGATCAAATTCTCAGCCTCAAGATGTTGAATGTATACTATAGCATCAGAATGGTAGTGTGTGAAGCCTATAGAAAGTGAAAAGGAGTCCATCTTCTCATACCAAGCTTGAGGGACCTTTTTGATACCATACAATGAGTGTCAAAGTCTACAAACCAAGGAGCAATCCTACACAAATCCCTGAGGCTACTCCATGTAAATCTCCTCAATAAGATCACCATGCAAGAATGCACTCTTCACATCCATCTAAACAATGGGCTATCCCTGAGAAGCTACAAAGGATAGGACAAGGTGAATAGAATTCATCTTGATGACAAGGGAAAATGTCTCAGTGTAATCAATACCCTCAACCTATGAAAAAGCCCTTGCAACAAGACGTTCCTTATACTTATCAATAGAACCATTAGCAACAAACTTAGTATGGTATAACCATTTGTATCACACTAACTTTCTTGCCTTAGGAAGAGATAAAAGATCCCAAATATGATTCTTCATCAAAAAAGAATACTGCTCCTTCATGACACTATCCCACTTAGTATGTCCTATCGCTTCTACAAATTTTTGAGGATCATCACAAATAGCATGACTTAGAAGACTAGAATGTGCAATATGAGAAGAGGTGTGATGGAAAGTGGAAGGGTCGCCAACTAGAGATTTGACATCCTTAGTTGTAACATGAGTCCATTTAGGCATCTATGGAGGATCCTATGGTGGAGGTAAATGAGGATCACCAAGATCATCATCCTCATCATCTAGAAAAAAGACTGGGAAGGATGAGGGAGTAGTGGTAAGTAAAGTAGACTCTAGAGGTAGGGTATCTATTATAGGAAGGTGTTCATCAAACTAGACATCTCATTGAAATAGGATCTATCTGGAATCAAGATCAAACAACCTATATACCTTAATATCCTTGTAGTAGCCAACAAAAATGAGATGTCATCTCTTCTACTCCATTGCTCTCCTCTGAGCGTTGGATAAAAATGCCCATGCTTCACTAACAAAAACTTAGAATAAATATACATTAGGCTTGACATGAGACCAAGCCTCTGTAGGAGTCATATGTCAAACTGCCTTGTGAGGCATTTGATTCTATATATAGTTGGTACAATTAACTTCCTCTACCCAAAAAGATGAATCCATGGACTTGGACTATATCATACAATTAGATATCTTCCAAAGGGTTTTATTATTTCTCTCTACCACACCATTCTATTAAGGGGTGTAGGGAACTAAAGAATGATGTTGAAGACCATGATCAGAGAAAATTCGTAAAAGTTTTGTTCAAATACTCCCCCCCATTATCTATGCATATCAACTAAATAGAAAGACCAGACTTCTTTTCCACAGATATCTTGAGACTTGAAATGAATCAAAGACATTAGACTTGTACTTTAAAAAGTCATCAATGAAAGTAAGCACATACCTAGCACTAGAAAAAGGAGTGGAAAATGACATGAGGTCACTATGAATCAGCTCTAATGGTGCCAAAGCATGAGTAGCTCATCCATGTGGAGAATGATCCCTATGTTATTTTCCAAAAGCACAACCTTGATGAACACCATCTATGCAAGAAATCTGGGGAAGCCCAAGAACAAGTGCATGCATTCTCATTTGTTAAAGATATCTATAATTAACATGTTCAAAATGCTCATGCCAAAGTCTGCTTACTAAATTTTCATGTGCTACAAGATAGGAACTTGTGCCATCAGAAGACTTAGATCCATCAAATCTATATAGGTGAGATTTAGAGTCAAAACTCCTAGTAGCCACTATGAACTACGAATCATAAAAGTCTTGAATAACCACATCATGTGGTGAGAACTCAATTATCTCACCAAAGCTAGAGTGGAAAATCTAATAAATAGACAATAGGTTCATTAAAATGCCAAGGACAAAAAGAACATCCTAAAGAGAACCCTCAACTAATGCAACAAAACTAGAATCCATTACTGAAAGATGCGATGAGTTCCCAACAACAATCTGTGAAGTAGTACAAGAAGCAAGTGAGGTGACCAACTGCTAAGTGTGAGTCATATGGTGAGAGGTATTGCAATCAAGAATTTGGGTTGGTTTATAAGTCATTTCCCATGCAATAAGAGTGTGAGCTTTCCCTATATGGGTGAAATGTGATCCTCCTACATAGTTTCCTTTAAAGCCTTCAAATATTGTAGACACCTAGAAATGAGATGCCCATCCTTTCAACAAAAACTACAGGTCTCAATTGATTTCTTCTTACTCTTGGAGGTAGACCCAATAGACTTTGAAGAAGATTTACCTTTGGAAGAGTTAGCTAGAGGTTTGGAATCAATTTTTTGTGTATCTTTCTTTGGTTTGGCTTTTGGTTTTGGTTTCCCCTATGAAGATTGAGAAAACAATGCTTGTTTAGAATAGCTAAAAGCATCCATCTATTGAATCTTTTCTTGTTGCTATGTCAAATGATCGCATTATGTCTCAAAAGAAGGCATGACATGTCTATTTCCCAAAGCATCCATAGTGGAGTATAAAGTGGAAGAAAAGATGTGATACTATCCTCTCAACATTGAGAGTATCAAAAAAATACACTCATCATTTGTCTTGGTTTTCCCACATCCTTGCAAAACTAATCATAGAGATTTGAACTTCATCAAGAATTCCTCTATGGTGGGAAAGCTAGTAGGAGTCAAAGCAATCAACTCTACATCAAGTTGTAGTGCCCAATACACATTCATTATTCCAAACAAGTTGGAAAACTTGGTCCAAATAGCTTGAGGAGTTGTCAAACCATCCATGTGAAATAGGAGACTATTAAATCAAGATGTTCAGTGCAATCAACCCCATGGCTTCATTCATTTTGTTTCGGTGCTGAAGAACCTCAAAGGGGCATTGCAGGATAGGTTGATTTTCATCCAAACATGACCATAAGCAACATGACATAAGAAGCCTAGTCATGTGTGCTTTCCAAGTATGGTAGTTGTGTGGTGTTATCTGGGCCATAGATGGTTCTGACATTGAGAGAAGAAGATAGAAGTAGAAGGGTCATTTCTAAATTAAATTATAGAAAGAAAGATGCACCCGCCCCACAATGTATAAATCTATCCGTCATATACCAAAGAAACAACTAAGGAAAGCACAAAAAATTGGAAGAAAACCTCAATGCCAAATGCCGAGAGGTAGGAAATTGAAGTCTGTACTTCAATGCCAAAAATAGGAGCCAAAATGGCCAAGTCATAAAATAGAACTAGCATCATTATCTCCAACTATGAAATAGTTTTCCACTAATATTTCATTTTTCAAAAATAGACACTGTATGTAGAAGATATGACCAAAAAAGAAAATGCTCCTCCAAACAATAAGAACAATACACAATTAATTATTTATATCTAACATGCACATGGGCTAATGCTCTTCCCAATGGTACCTTGATCCATCGATACTTGTACTTGTCTTGCTATCTTGTTGTGTTCATTAGGAATCATCTTGTAAGAAGATTTATTGGATAAGAATGCCCCTAGTACAAATTCAATTTGTTAGATTACTTCTCTTTGAGGAGGTAAGGTAGAAGGTGTCCATTTTATGGATGATGTCTTGAAACTTCTCAACTAACAGCTTCACTTCACTAGGAATGGTAGACTATTTGGTGATTTCTTCTTCCCTAGATTTAAAAAAAAATGGAAAACTTACCCCTTCATCATGGTTGATGTCATTCAAGAACTCTTTTTCACTCATCAAAAATTTGTGTACTATTATTTCTTCGTCAGTTTCCTCTTCCACTAAGGACTACATTTTGTAAGTCACTTCACTTTTCTTAAATTTATAGGCATTCTTCCTTCCTTGGTGTACAACATCTATGTCAAATTTTCATGGTTTTACCAACAAAATATGGAATGCATTCATGAGAAACATATTAAAAAGTATTTTTTAACTATACTCTGCAATAGAAAACTCTACCCAAGCTTGTTTATTTAGTAGCACATTTTGTCCCTTATTAAACTAGCTCACTCTATAGGGATGAGTATGAGATTTCTTAACAAGTTTCAACTTCTGCATTGCTTTCTTTAAGATGATGTTGTCAGTAGTCCCAGATTCTATTGTAGCTTTGGAAACCTTAACAAGGATCTTTCATTTGATCCTTAATCATCCTCTCCATGTGCATAAGTAATCTTCCTCTTCCCATGGCATGATGAGGATTCTTTGTTAGGAAATCTATAAGTTGGGTGTCCTTAGCTGTGACAATTATAGCACTTCATAGTAGAAAAATGTGAACTACTACAAAAACCACCTAATCTTACCTTTCCTCCATGATTTGGGCATCTTTATTTATTGTAACCACCCCTTCTATTACCATCACTACTTTTCTCATTTACTGATGCAGTGCAAGGTGGAAGAATCCCCAAAGGAGATGTCCAAACCCTTAGAAAATAACCACACAATAGAAACACAACAAAAATCAACAATAATGCAAGATCTCAAACCAATCCAATACTCTTTTTTCAAAGATAACTGATTACATGCAATATGTCTTACTGTAAGGCCTTATAGGTTAGGGACACATAAAAACATCGATTAAAATATTAGTTCTAAAAGATCCCACAAGATCCAAGTTGCAATTCCAATCCCAACTAGTCTAGATCCATCATTGGATAAGAATACCAAGAAGAACCCACACTTCTACCCTTGGGTCCACCAAGCAATTCTCTGATTCTCAAGCCACACCTACCAACCCTTCAAAATTTGGATCCTCTTCTCCAAGATGGATCCACCTAATGATACCTAAATACTCTACAAGACCCCCTACTTATATCCAACTAAGCCACAAGTCATCCCAATTCATTACAAACTACATTAAATCCCTTACATTAAATATATGTTGAGCCAAAAGTCAGGTACATCATAGATTAAATACTAGGAGCTACCAAAATTAAATGCCAAAATTTGGCTCACAAGCAACTTGGCACTAAAAAAACCAAGATGAAGTAGAGAGTTGGAAAGACCAAGCTAGGCATCATCAAATTCACAAGCACTACCGAGATCCTAGTGCATGCTAAGAAACACAAAGATTGGCAAGCTCATTAACCTTGCTAAGCTCCCAAGCATTGCCAAGAAATACAATGTATGCCAAGCTCCTAGAGTATGCCAAGATCCTAGGCATAAAATATTCCCAATACCAACTAAGCACCACTCCTTTGGTGAATGAGTCAACAACTACAAACCAAAATCCTTCTAACATGCAAGATTGTAAGCCAACCAGGGATGTTGCTATAGTAGAAACCCTAGGTTCAAAAAGATGTTCCAGTAATTGGAAGAACATCGTCTAGGATACAATACATTAATCCCAAATTGGTTCTTCACATAAATATCCTCCAAGTCTTTGAATTGTAGACTCTTTCCCTTGTTCTTCATCTACTTCTTCAAATCCATCCTAAGTGTGTTGCAAATTTGGTTTCCATACTGATCTCAAGCGTTCTCTAAATCTACCAACTCAACTCAACTACCAATACTTAGGTTCCTCATACTAATCTCTTCATTCTGTAAAGGAATCAGGAAAAAATTCTAACCACCTTTCTCAATAGTAAACACATTCTTGACACAATCATGCACAACACCAGTCATACTTCCGAGGTCTACAAAGAAACACATGACAACTATTCATGTCCATAATATCACACAACACTCGATCTTTATACTCCCCAATAGAAAAATCAATAACGTATTGCTCCCTCACTTCCAAAGCATACTCACCTTGCAACCAACAAATCCTATAAGGATAAGGATGTCTCACTCTCTTCACACCAAGTTTCTGAACCATATTCTCCATAGAAAGGTTATCCATACTACCACCATCCACAATGACATTGTAGACTTTACCACCAGACTTACAATGAGTCCTAAACAATCTAGTCCTCTAACAAGAATTCAATGTCCTCTAAGAAACTAGTACTTGTCAAGCTAGTAAATTCTCTCCTTGCTCAAGTTGACTATCTTGGACTACAATCTCATTCACAACAATATTTTTCCTACTAGGCAGACATTAAAAATATTTATTCCCTTCTTTCCCACATCTAAAACAATTACCTCTAAATACACCTCCACCTATGCTCCTTTTCTAATCAATGGGGCTTGGTTCACTTTTTGCACTCAATTTATCTTGTGTCAAGCTATCCAGCTTCACCTTCCCTCTAGTGTTTCCTTGACTTTTACTCTTCAACTTATCTTCTACCTTCATGGAATATTGATAAGAATCCTCAACTAAAGAAATATTTAGTATACCAACCTCATCCTGAATATTGAATCTCAAACCCTTAATGTGCTAAGCTACCTTTTCCTTTGATAATTCTCTTTGACTACACCAAATAGTCAACTTGTAGAACTCCTCAATATAATGTGTTATAGTCATATCTATCTATTTTAGATTCTACAACCACTTAAACAACTCAATTTCATAATCAATAGGAATAATCTTACCATTTAATTTTCTCACCATCAACTTCCATCTAGTGATCTTCATTTCACCTTCTTCTTCTCTGTCTCTTTGTAGTTCTTTCCACCAAAGAGCAACATGTCCTTTCAACTTATTTTGTACCAACCTCACTTTGATAAGATCTTCCATATCCACAAGCTAAAAGTAGTCTTCCAATTCACCAATCCAATCAATAAGGTCTTTGGGAGTCAAAGTATGTAAGAAATAAGAAACTTCCATCTTATGCTTCAAATTCAACTGACCAAGCCTAGCAAACTAACCAAACCCAGTTCTAATAGATTTCCCCACATGATTAGTTTTTTCCTGACTACTTGATCTAGAAGCTTCAAAGTATTAAAAAACTTCCTCATAACTACATTCAATACCCACATGCCTAGGTACACCACCTAAAGCACTCACAATTTCAGCAATCATGCCACTCTTCATCTTTGCAATCTTAGATCTAAAATTCACTCAAATCTTTTCTCAAATTCTTTCTTCTATAGCATCTCTAAGATCATCAGTTTCCCTATGGTCCTATCTTCTTGGAGGTATCTTCCAAAAATTTTGTAAACCCTAAGCAATAGATTCACCAATCCAAAAGATTAATCAGCTCCACAACATCAACCTCCCCTACAAGAACAACCTTGACTCTAATACCACCTAATGCAATGCAAGGTAGGAGAATCCCCAATGGAGATATCTAGACCACAAAAAAAAACCACATCAAAAACACAACAAAAAGAAAAAATAATGAAAGATCTTATATGAATTCAATACTCTTTTATTTATAGACAACTTAGCACCAACAACCCCAAGACCAAGCTGAGCATCAAAATGACCAAGTTAAACATAAAAAAATTCACCAGCACTACCGAGGTCCTAGTGCCTGCTGAGCACAATAGACATTGCTAAGCACCTAGACCTTGTTGAATTCCTAGACCTTGCTGAGCTCCCAAGCATTACTAATCAATACAGTGTATGTCAAACTCCTAGAGAATGCCAAGCTCCTAGGCATAAACTATTCCATGTAGTGACCCAACATCACTCTTTTAATGACTGAGTCCACAACTACAAATCAAAATCCCTCTAACATACAAGATTACAAACAAACCAAGGATGCTCCTACATCATTAATCTTGGAGTCTCCTTGGTTCTTGGAGTCCTTTCTCCTTCCTTCATCTCCACCTCTACAGGTACTTAAGGCATATCTACCTCTTTCTATAACCATTTAATTGGATTCATGTCTCTTCTTGTTCTTCTCCTCCAAATTAAGTGCCAATTGAGAAAACTTATAAACATTGGTAGGGGCCCATAGGCTGATCTCTTCTTGAATGTCTCATCTCAAAACTCATAGATACCTATCAACCTTATCAATTTCATCCTCTCAGATCTTAGACCTTAAACATAGTTTTGAAAACTCCTTTATATAAGAGACAACATGCATCTCCTTATGTTTTAGACTTTTTCTTTTCTTATGAAGTTATATTTCATAATTCTCAAGTAGATAGTTATGTCTAATTTTGGCCACCATAGCCTTCAAATTATTTATTGACTTCTTTCCTTCCTTCTCCCTCTCTTATTGCAAAAACTTCCACTAGGTTAGGGATGGTCCCCTCAATCTTGCCTTTGCAACTTTCACCTTTTGAGCCTTTGTGACTCATAGACACTCAAAGTGCTTCTCCAGCCCTCTATCCATTCCATCACCAACTCTAAATCCATATTGCCTATGAACAAAAGTATACCTTCCAGTGACTTTCCATACATTATTTGGATGGATTTGAGGAAGGTTAATTCTTACATTGGAGGATCTACTCTAGGTTTTATATCATCTTCATCTATGGCTTTCCCCTTATCTTCATTCCCTTCTAGTTTCTTTTTAACATGCTCTAATTTCATACCAAACTTTTCAAGTTTCTCTTTCATGGCCTCTAAGGACTCTTTTAGAATCCTATTTCTCTCCCTTTTCTCTACCAAATTTTTTGCTAGCTCTGCATTTTTCACCATGGTGCTCTCACCTATTGACTCTCCCTCCAAGTTAGACATACACTTACCCCAAATATTTCATTTGCTCTAATACAAATTTAATGATGAGGGATTCTAAATTGCACTTATTCTATCCACCAAGGAACTCAAGGCTCTTATATAGCCTTCTTAGGGTCTTATCTTCACCATATCACTAAGGGAAAATTTCTCATATTCCCCTACTTCACCTGTCATCTTTAACAAATTTGTAATTCTTTAATATCTCCAAGCTCAAGCTTTCCCCTATGTCTTCAATCCTACCATAGGATGAAAAAAGACATTCACAATGCTTCAATGGAATCATGAATTCAATAGTTTTAAAGGTTCTTGATGACATTTGAGTCATCAATTTGTAGACGATCTCAAGATTTTCTTGTTTAGGAGGGCTACTAGGACTAGTACCAATTAAGCCTTATAATTGACCTTTTGGTCTCTAGTTAAAAAACTCTACAAAGGAGAAGCCAAAGAAACTTCATATTAGGATATAATTTTCAGAGAGCTCCACGATTCACCTAGTTTTAGGTCATCAAGGTGTCTTTACAACATCTTTCCAAAATATCCCTATTTTTGAGGGTTTTAAGGACTTCACACAATAGTTCACTAGGGTCAATCAAAACCCATTCAAGATGACTACTCAAGGAATTTTCCTTTTTTATCATGTTTCTTCATTCCATTTTCTTTCCAAACATGCCTCTGGATTGATCATTGTAATCCATTGAACAAGATCTTTGATGACTCTTTTGTTGATATTCACCTAGTTGGGTAACCTCTTACTCGTCTAAGGCTTCACACTAAAAATGGTCAACCAGATCCTTAGCACTCCAAAATAAATAAATAAATAAATATATACAAAATATACAATTATCTTCTTGATTCCAAAGGGTCATGGTTATTTAATAGTTGGAATTCAAGAAAGAGGCATTTTTCTTGACAATACTCAAAATAGGACAAAGAAATATGTAGCTACTAATAATTTTCAAAAGGATAACTAAATAGAACTTCAAGAATCCAAAATCATGGACAATAAGATAAATTCAACCTCCTATATAGCAATGTAAAATAGTAAGCTTAGTCAACTCATTATCATTGCATTTTGATTGTGCAAAGAAACTGTATATGTAAAAATGTTCCATGTTTGCTATTGGTTTCAATATGAAATTTGTACAATGCAACACCACCCCTTCACATGGGCATGAGATGGTGTTGCATAATTTTTTTGCACATGTGGTGCCCCCAACACTGACAAGGTAATAATTTGTTCAAGTTTCTTAGTTTTTGGGTATGTGCAGGATCATGGTGTGCCAAAAAGTGGCAATCTGAAAAATATGTAGTTCTGAAATGCCTCAAAGAATTTCAAAATCTATTCCCACTTTTTTCCCACCCATCCTAATACTAAATGAAAATAATTAATACCTTTATAATTCCTACTATATCTTTCAATACCAACCTTATATAATCATCTTTAAAACATCCCGAAAATGTGTTTTTGGCATGTTCTTACGTGTTTTTTACTTCAAGCATGTAGCTGACGACTTTTTTTAAACCAAAATTTGATGTAATGAAAAGGGTTTCTTAAGAATGTTCTTAGCTTTTCATAAATGTAATTTTTGTAAAATTACGAGTTTAGTAAGTAATTATTACTTATTTTCTAATGGAGTTAGCTACAAAGTGTTGATTAACATACTGGTTGTAAAATAGCTATAACTTTCAAACCATATAAGATTTGTGAAATCCAAAAGATACGTCACATTCTATGCTTTGACAAATATAAGAAAAAAAAAATGTAATTTTGATTTTTTTGAACTAGTTAAGGTGGTCAGACACAGGATTTTTTTAATTCTGAAAATAGTATAGTAGAAAATTCATAATTAATTATTTATTTGGAATAAAAATTTCTAAAAATATGCGTCACATCCAGGCATGAGTCTACTTTTTATATCTAAAATTATATTTAAAAATATTATCATTTGATTATGATTAAGGTGGTTAGACATACACCTACTTTTTATTTCCACCATGAAATTTTTGTAGTACTGCATTAAAATCCAAACTTTTGACCAATCAAATAATTTTTTCTCTAGATAAGGCCTTGTAGTTTAGAAACTATATTCAATTTCCTATAGATTATTTTCTTACAACTTTTTGATATAAAGTCCAGAACCACTTTAAAATTATGTCTCAAGTTGACATAACCCTGATTTGCTAATTTTTCACTGCCACTTAAGGCCATAGTTTAGTACACCATGATCCTGCACATACCCTTTTCACAATGTTGTTAATGTTGTCAAAATGTAACTTTGCAAAAATACAAAGTTTCTTGAGAAAGTTTTTAAATATTTGGAATTTGACTAGTTTTAGACTCAAGACCCCTCAAATGAGTCTAGCAAGGTCTAAAATCATCTTGTAACTCTATTTCCCATTTCTAAAGGTTTGGTCAAGGTTTGGTCAACCTTTGGTCCACCTAGTCAATTACAAGCAACTTGAGCATTCTAAGGACACTCCTAGACTTCCAAGTCTCATTCACTCCTCTACCTACATACATGACTCTAATAAAACCGTTGGGGCTTCATACTTATCCCTTATTCCCTAGTGGTTTGCTAAAACCACATACAAGCCAAAACTTTTAAGACCTTTCATTATGATCCTTAGGTGCTCTTGTGCCAAATATCCATTGTTTTATTTTGATTTTGATCCATGCAATCTATGATATGCTCCATATTGTCCCTCTTTACTTCTCTACACATTTCTTTGTGAAAAAACAATATTGCTTGTCTATTTGATATTGGATTGTAACTTGACATTAATCTTCTCCCTCTTTGACAATGATGCCAAGGACATCATCTTTTTAACACATTTTCATCTTTATCGCTTTCACTATTGACTAATTTTTCAATTATCATTTTCCTTGACTATATCGCCATGTGTATGCTCGTATCTTCATTGACTTATACTTGTGTCCTTTCACAACTTTTGGTGGCTCCTAAAGTGTAATATCCTACATCAATTCATAAGATATTTTTAACATAACAACAGATACAATGTTACATCTCTTCTTAGTTTTCTTCAAATAGGGGAATGGTCCGTCCATGACCTTTTAGATACAAAAATGAATCCTTAGGTAGTGCCTTACTGAATATATCAGTTGTATGTTCCTTACTATACACATATTCTCATATTACATCTTTGTCATGCACTAATTCCCTTAAGTACTGATACTTAATTGCAATGTGTTTGGTGTTTTTATTCATCACAATATTCTTAGATATATTTATATTAAATCTGTTATCACAATATATCACCACATGTTCAATAATTTTTTACTTTAGACCTTCCAACATTTTCTTAATCCTACCATGTTTGATCAATTAACCTTTGCTACAACATATTTAACTTTAGTTGTGGATTGTGAAATATAGTTCTATAAAATCAATTGTTTTCCTAGAAGGAAAGTGCCTCCACTTGTACTTTTTATATAATCAATGTTTCCAACCTAGTCAATATTGGTGTATACTTTCAGCTCAAACCTATTCTTCTTCATGTACTATTTTCTATACTACATAGTCTTTTTCTTGTTTTAGATATCTCATGATATCCTTTTTCACATTCATCATGTGATTCTCCTTAGGATTATTAAAACATCTTGCAATAATACCGACAACTTATGCAACATGAGGTCCTCTATGAACAACATATTCTAATTTTCCAATCATTAACCTCTAGAATGCCTTATTTACTTTAGTGGAATCCATATTCTTTTAAATTTGATGTCTAGTAGCCATAGGTGTTCCAACTTGTCTTGAATCTTCTATTCCAAAGGTTTTCAATATCTCCTTCACATTTTTTGATTATGTAATGTATATACCTCCTCTCATTTGAAAGGCTTGCAAAAGTAACAAAGAATTTTATCTCTCCAAACATTGAAATCTCAAATTCTTTCTTAATCTCATTAGAAAATGATTTATAGAGTAAATCATATCCTCCAAATATTATATCATAAACAAATATTTCAGCTAGCAATATATTATCCTCATATTCACTCTTCAAACAAAAATTACTATTATCATTAGTTCTTGCAAAACTAATTTAAACCAAATATGTATGTAACCTTTCATACCATATTCTAGGAGTTTGTTTCAAACCATACAAATATTTGTGCCACTTACATACCATTATTTTATTTCTAGGTTAAACAGTTCCTCTAGGTTGTTCAATATAGACTTCTTCTTAAATATTCCATTGAAAAATGCATATTTAACATCTATTTGATATACCTTGAAATCTTTGTAAGAAGCATATGGAAGTACTATTCTTACTCCTTCCAACATTGTAACTAGGGAGAATGTCTCCCCATAGTCAAATTATTCTTGTTGTGCATATCCCTTACAAATCAATATTCCTTTGTTGCTTGTGACTTTCCCTTTATCATTCAACTTTTTTATGAATACTCACTTCGTTTGAATCACATTCTTATTGTAAGAATTTGACTTAGGCCAAAATTCACCCAAGAACTAAAGAACTCAACACAAGCACATAGTAGACCAAAATAGATAGAGTATGATCAGAATGATGATATTCATTCAATAACTAGATTCAAGAGTACACTAGGAGTGCCTGAATATAAAGGCCTCAAGAGAGCTTCTAGAATGCATAGAAGTTAGCATCATGATATGTCATACAACTAGGCACATGTCCACCAGATATGGATTATCCTCCATTAAGCATGGGATTAAGTTTGATGATGTGAGGATAAGCCTACAATGGTGTAGCATGCAAATCATTGGAGTAGACAACATGTGCTAAATGAGAAATGCGGATAAATGTCTTGTCATCAGGACAACTCATTGAATGATGCATACTCATGTGTTGTAGACACCATGTGCATAATTAGAGTTGCATAACTCAATGAGAGTTCAGAAACTCCTAAGTGTCTCACCTAAAATAATAATAAAATAATGCAAAGTAATTAAATAATGCATTAACCTAAGTAAAACTTAAGGAAGTGTAATAAGTAAATAATTATTTACACCAACACTTATCTTTTGGCCTTGGTGCCAATGTCCATGTCTCATTCTTCTCTATTTGATCAATCTCCTCATTCGTTTCTCTAGCCCAATATTCATTCTCCAATGCATCTTTAACTATTCTTTGCTCAAGCTATCATAGTAAATATGTATCTATAAATCTTAACTTCACTACCAAAAGACCTTGTAAATAATCTCTTGTGTGTCCTCAAATAGATAGGTTTACTCTTTTACCACTAGCACACAACCATAAATCTTAGGGTTTCATCAGATTCATTGAATCTATCAATCAACTTTTCCTTTTTCTTCTTTTTCTCTTAAAACTTCTAATTGAATCCTCACCTTTGGTTGCCCTAAAAAACTCAATTCATGCATCAAATACTCCATCTCATCAATCCTTATTTGCTAAATTTTTTGACCAATCTATAAAGTCAACTATGTCGGTCACAAATTTTGATTCTTTCACAAACTATTAAAATTGTGACACTCAATCATTACTAGGTAGCTCTATCAATATTGTTCTCTCTCACTCAACTTACACTAGCCTTCTTAACTAGTACTGTGCTCATGCATTTCTTCATTTTTCCTTCATTTTTCTAGGTCATTACCAACACTCAACTAAGACTATTTTTCTCATCTATAACTTAAGTTTTTTAATCTTCTACTTAGTAATGCTTGATTTCCTCATTGACCTAATAAGTTGTTAGTCACTCAAATTCATGTTTTTCCCAACTTCTTGATTTCTATCAATCATCTCTTCTACAGTTCAACTCATCTTTATTCTTCAATTAATAAAATGATGAAATAATACACTAGCTTAACAAATACTTATTCATAAAGAACCTTTTGTAGGTCCATCATACTTATTTCTTTTTACTTGATAACTTTACTAGTTCATATTTATCTTGTCAAATACTCTTCATCAATGAAATAATATCACTTTCTACACTATTAGAAAATATCTTACAAGTAGGATTTGACATTAATGATTTATAATTTTTTGCTTTTTTGAGGTAGCATCTTTTCAAATGTTAAAATATCTACTTATAATACATTAAAATTATAAGATATTATAACTAATCAAAACAATATGAAATTTATATGATGATGATATAGAATCCAAGATTTGTTAAAGGGTATTCTTAGTTTTTTAATGTTGAATTTTGATAAAGAAATCAAATTTGACTAGAATAGATTTAGAGTTCCTAAAAGGTGAGACATGTCTATGCTTTTTGCCTTGGATCTTTTGCTTTGGAAACTTGGTAGCATGTAATTTATGTGTCCATCATGAATCACATAGAAGAATTCTTTCACGTCTATGAAAAGATTGTTCTCATTAGATTAATTAGTTGTTCTAATACCAAAATGAAAGTGGAGAATGTATTTTATATCATATTCAATAAATATGGGTTGTATGAAATATATTATATTAACCAATTTTTTAACTCCATAACTGATAGTTGTGTAGCAAACTATTATATTATTTCAAACCTAACAATGTGTTATGCTAGCAATACTTACATGTGCCCCAAAAATTTTACATATCTAGGAAACATCATTTTTACAACGGTGTTTCTTATAACAATTGATGTTTCAATATTAGTACCCTCCCTCAAGCCATAATTAACATTATCACTTGGAAGCTTTCTCTGTTAGGGAGGTACAAAAAGATGGAACATCTTGGAATTGTCTTTGCTTGTCCAATTTTAGGATTTCTTTTAAAGAAACCCTTTCATTAGGGTTTTTAGGTTTTATTAAATTATAGATTTGGTCAATAGTTTTCTCATCAATTGATGAGCATCCATGGGAAAAAATCAAGGTCGCTAGACTCCTTTTCCCTATTAGAATATAATTTTCTCTGAAGGCTCTAAGACTATTCCTATAAGTGGCTAAAATCCATAAGTAGGCATATTTATCATTAAATCGTATTTTCATAGAAAGTAACAAAACAAATTTGTCACTCCCCACTATAGTCCACCCATTATCTTCTAAAGAATTTATGTAGGAATGCAATGACAATTTCCTATATCACCAAACACTATTTCCCTTCAAGAGTTTCCCAATCATACATTAGGGCTAGATTCCTCATAAAAACTCCCCAAAAGTATGAATCCATTTCCATTAGAGATGCCCTTATTTTCCCTTTATTGTTTTCCAACAAGTTATTATCATGCCCAATTTGTTAATAATTATCCTTGCCTCCTAGGGATGAATTTTTGAAAGAAGAGATTTATTTATATAGTCCATATGAAGATGCTCTCTTTTGTGTATAATATGAATAATTTTTCATAAACATTAAAAATAAAATATTAAATTTTTATGTGAGGCTAAATGGTTTTCTTTAATGATATAATATTATAAATAAAATTGACAAAACAAAAAAATAAAATGACTTACTATATTCACTAAAATTAAAAACTCGAATTATTTTATTAATATCATTTTGCTCACAAAAAAAATGCATATTAATTTTTGAATCATCTTATATGAAAAATGTATTTCCTACATACAAAATATCCTACAATACATGTCTGCAATGATTTTCCTCTCAGAATAATAAATAAACTAGTATAGATATCTTAAATGAGTCTATCTAAAAAAAATCAATAGATATCCATTACAAAGTGATCAAAATTTTATTTACTACACTTAAAAATATTTATATTTTCTTGTATCGCTATATGTTTGTTTGAACTCACTTAATATTTTAATTTTAATTTTTTTAAATTTAATTATTTGAATTTCTAAAGTTTATAATCTTAACAAATATTTTATGATATTTATTAAATTAAAATTCACACATTTACACTATCTCACTCCATTCTTTCTACCATTGCAGAATGTGTATTTGAAATAGAGGGTGACTAAATAGCTGGCATTGGTAGTATACAGAGTCCCACTATTCATGAATTTATCATAAATTATATTCCAAGGTCTTATTAGAAACTAACATGTTACCACCTATAAACAAAAACTAACTTGCCTGCTCGTACTCTCAATCTTTTTGTGCTAGACTTTCCCTAGTCTTCCCATGGATGCCTTCTCTACATACATATGTCTTGTTCAAGCAAAATGTCAACTATCTATAGAGCTATTTTGTAGTTTTCTTTTAAATCTAGGAATCAACCACACTAGATCTAGAGCTTACCGATCATTTTGAGAGCATTCGTTATATGAGCGTTTGGAATATGTTCGTGGCCGTGTGAAGACAAGCTCAATTAGTCAACTCATACTGCGAGAAAAATTATCAACCAAGAATTTGAAACTCTTGTACATGACTCAGCTAAATGACCTCTCCCCCCACAAAATCAATGTGTATTTTGATCTTAATGAATATTTATGCTGAGAGGTTTTCTATACAATCACAACACAAATACCCAGCATGAGAATATGCCAAAAAAGATTCTTCGTCAATAAAAAAGAATTGGGAGCAATTACAAACATCCAAATTAAATAGTAAAAAAGAATTCTTGAAATAAGAGATGGCTGAAATAATAGGAAGCCAAATGGAGGCTGAAATAATAGGCCCAAAATAATAGGGCCCAAAAAAGTAGGACCCAAAAAAATAGGGCTCGAAAAAATAGGTGCAAAATAATTTCAATATGATTTTTTTTTTGTTAAATATAATTTTGCATGCACATTCATGCTTTTTTTTGCAGGGAGTGAGGGAATTTGAAACAAATTCATGGAATGTGAAGAGACGTCTGTTGGGGGATATGAGGAGCCTCTCAGAAGTTATAAAACCAGGGCTCCTCATTTCATTTTCATTTTATGTTTTTGCAGGAAGGAAGAGGTGGAGGTTATTGGAGGATTAGATTGGAGTTTTTGAATAGGAGTAGATTGAAGTTTTGGAGTAACATTTTTGCAGGCAAGATTTCCATTTTTTATTTAGATTTAGATGTCGATATAAATTGAAATTCAAAATTAGTTATAATATTCTACTTTGATTTAGATTTCAATTTTAATTAAATTCATTTAAATTTAGAATTATATTCATAACTACTTAGGCTTGCATTTAATAGTTTAGTCTTGCATGTTTGATTTAGATTTAGATTTGTATTCAAAATCTATTTGATTTATATATTTTATAATACTTTTCATTTACATATTTTAAAAGTGCATGTTTCAAATTAGTTTTATATTTGCATTTTTAATATTAGTTTTAGATTTGCATATTTCAAAATAGTTTTGGTTTGTATGTTTTAGATTTGAATGTTTCACAATAGTTTTACATTTGCATGTTTCTAAGTATTTATATTTTCATGTTTCGAATAATAATTTTATCATTAATTTGGATGAGAATACCACCATATCAATAAATTTATGTTTTATTAAAGTTAATGATTTATTTAAAGTAGATAAATCATATATTTAGTATATATTTTATCATTATTGAATTATAAAATAAAATAAAATTCTCGAAATAATAGCTAGCCAAAATAATATTAAGCCAAATGGATGCCAAAATAATGGGACCTGAAAAAATAAGGCCAAAAAAATAGAACACAAGAAAATAGGGCTGAAATAACTTAATTAAAATTTTAAATATAAAACATTTTCTTTTTGTTAAATATATTTTTGCATGCAAATTCATGCATATTTTTTGTGAGGAGTGGGGGAATTTGAAACAAATTCATGGAATGTCAAAAGACATCTATTGGGGGATATGAGGGTTCTCTCCTAAATTATAAAAAAAAAGTCTCCTCATTTCATTTTTGTTTTGTGTTTTTGCGAGGAAGAGATGGAGATTATTGGAGCAATTAGAGTATTTGAATAGGAGTAGATTAAAGTTCCATATAGTTTAGCCTTGGATGTTTGATTTAGATTTAGGATTCAAAAACTATTTGATTTAGATATTTGATAATACATTTCTTTTGCAGATTTTTAATGTGCATGTTTGAATTTAGTTTTACATTTCCATGTTTTACATTAGGTTTAGATTTACATATTTCAAAATGCTTTTGGTTTCCATGTTTTAGATTTGTATGTTTCATAATAGTTTTATATTTGCATGTTTCAAAATATTTATATTTTTAATGTTTCATAATTAAATTTAATCATTGATGTGGACAAGAAGGTCACCTTATCAATAAAATTTGTATTTTATTAAAGTTAGTGATTAACTTAAAATAAACAAATAATATATATAGTTTATATTTTGTCATTATTTAATTAGATTATATATGTTTTTTATTTAAATATTTTTCATACTATATATAGATTTTTATTAATATTTATGTTTGTAATGTTTGAAAAGTGGAAAACAATGCCACCATATTTCAGACATTACAATCTAACTATTTCATTTGAAATAGTTTTGATTTTTATTTATGTTATTTTGAACATTATTCATTTGAAAGAATTTATGTTAACTATTAATACTTTTTCATTATGATTATTTCCATATGTTGATTTTTGTTTATAAGTTTGCAGGTTACTATTTGAGTTATGGATACCTCGAATAGAGAATCAAATATTATCAGATACTAGAGCATAACTACTTCAATGATCTCAAATGATTTCTTCAAGATTTAGTTTGAAAAATGCCCAAAAATAATTAAAGAGGCGCAAACAACTATAATTAAAGTTGTAGAGAAGCAATATTTCGAATTGATTATGTTGAGGAAATGGAAGAAATGTATATGGAAGATGCATAAAAATTTCTGTGTGACACATCTACAAAAGTGGATAGGTTTCCCTCAATGATGAAAGAAGTATTTCACAATCATTGTTTAAATAAAGGTCACAAAAGAATCCTAATCATTGAAGAATGTGACATGTATTTAGACCATGACAGATATATTTTTTGTATATAATTCATTCTTTTCTCTGGTTTCAAATTTTTACTTCTAATTAGTTGTATTGGCAATTTTATTTCCCCATTGTTCAATGTAACTTTCATGGAGAAGAGAACAAGACAAAATAAATTTATTGTTGTATGAAAAATTTCTTCAATGGATGTGGCTACTAAGTATATTAATTAAGAAAGAAAATCATAATTCTAAATAGATTCCTTAATCATAGGGAGATTTATTGATTACATTTCTTAATCATTGCAATAAAAATTGCATTAGCATTATTAAAAATTCAACAATATATAATGTTCTCACATCATCATGGAGAAATAATTTTCATAAAATTGACTCTTATATATTTTTTCACACTTTTAACATCATCTGAATTGTTGTGTTGGGACTTATAACTTCCCTTTCATGAATTAATTTTTCCACTATTCGAGTCATTTGTATAATATATATCCCAAATCTGACCATAGTTGTACTCCAAATACTCCAACACTACACCTAAATCTCATACTTCCCTTAACCCTATCCCTTATTTTAGTGTAACATTTAACCACTTATTAACCCGAACCATAACACCAAGTGTCATATAAAAAAAATTGTAAACCTTGGATCCTAACTTTAACTCTTACTCTATATATGATTGTACTAATCATTTAGTAAATTATATACCTTAGCCTAACCCTATATGTACAAGTAACTAGAAATAATATTATATTTTTTATAAGTGATAATATGTATATACACACACCTAGAGAGAGAGAGAGAGAGAGAGAGAGAGAGAGAGAGAGAGAGAGAGAGAGAGAGAGAGAGAGAGAGAGAGAGAGAGAGAGAGAGCATACCTGTAGAAAAGAAGGAGCTCATATTATGTTTCTTATAGAGGCATGTTTTATGTAGAGAGAGAGAAAAAGAGATTATGAGGTGTATCTAGAGAGTAGGCACAGAGAGAGAGAGAGAGAGAGAGAGAGAGAGAGAGAGAGAGAGAGAGAGAGAGAGAGAGAGAGAGAGAGAGAGAGAGAGAGAGAGAGAGAGAGAGAGAGATTAGGGGTGTATCTAGAGAGAATAAAGGGGGAGAGAGATTAGGAGGAGTATCTAGAAAGTAGGGTGGGAGAGATAAGTGGGTGTATCTAGACATTAGAGAGATAGATTAGGGGGCATTACTAGAGACTACAAAGAGAGGGTATATTTAGATAGTGGGGGGAGATATTAATGGGTGTAGTTAGAGAGAGAGAGGGAGAGAGGGAGAGGGGAGAGAGAGAGTGGGGGGGAGGATTACATTATTAAAAAGGTTAATAACTTATATCACAATAGCACTAATCATGGGCACTATAGTAGAACTAACCCATATTAAAATTTAACCTGTCAGTTATCCTAACACCAAGGTAAAGTGTAATAATAGCACTAACATCAGCTATAATATGATTAGTAACCCAAAAATTATCTTAACCATGATAATAACATAAACTCGAACTCTAACTCTAACTCTATCTCTAACTTTAATTCTCCCCCTAACCCTAACCTTAATCCTTTATAATCCTAAATCTAATGCTAATTCTAACCCTAACCCTAATTCTAGCCCTAACCCTAAGCCTTACTATAACTCTAATCCTAACTCTAATTCTAACTCTAATGCTAATTCTAACCCTAAATCTAACCCTAATTTTGACCCATATTCTAACTCTAACTATAACTCTAACTCCAACTCTATCTATAACCCTAAACCTACCCCTCCCCTAATTCTAACCCTAACTCTAACTCTAACTCTAACCCTAACTATAATTATAACTCTAACTCTAATTTTAACCCTAACACTAACCCTAACTCTAACTCTAACTCTAACCCTAATCCTACCCATAATCCTAATCCTAAAACTATATATAGTGCTAATCCTAACCCTAACACTATATGTAACTCTAACTCTAATCCTAACCCTAATTCTAATTATAAACACAATCCTAATTCTAACCCTAACTCTAACTCTAAACCTAAATCTAACCCTAACTCTAGCCCTAACCCTAAACCTAACCCTAACCCCAACTCTATCTCCAACTTTAACTCTAACTTGATCCCTAACTCTAACTCTAATTCTAACCCTAACCCTAACCCTAGTCTCAATTCTAGCCCCAATTCTAACCCTAACACTAACACTAACACTAACACAAAAACTAACACTAATTATAATCCTAACCCTAATTCTAACCCTAAATCTAATCATAACCCTTATGTTAATCATAATTCTAGTCCTAATTCTAACCCTACCTCTAACTCCAACTCTTGTTCTAATTCTAATTCTAACTCTAACTCTAGCTCAAATCCTACCTGTAAATCTAAACCTAACCCTAACCCTAATTCTAACCCTAACTTTATTTATAACCCTAATTCTAGCCCTAATCCTAATTGTTACCCTTACCCTAACTCTAGCTCTAACTCAGTATGTAACCCTAATTCTAACTCTAACCCTAATTATATCTATAACCCTAATTCTAACTCTAATCCTAATTCTAACCCTAACACTAATTGTAACTCTAATTCTACCCCTAATCCTAACCCAACCTATATAACCCTAACTTTAACCCTAATTCTAACCCTAACCCCAATTCTAGCTCTAACCCTAACCTAATTCTAACCCTAACTATAACTTTGTTCCTAACTCTAACCCTAACTATAACTCTAACTCTAATTCTTACCTAACCCTAACCCTAACCCTAATTCTAACCCTAACTATAACTCTAATGCTAATTCTAATCCTAACCCTAATCCTAACCTTGATTCTTACCCTAGATCTAAGTCTAAGTCTAACTCTAACCCTAACTCCAACTCTAACTTTATCTCTAATTCTAACCCTACCCCTAATTCTAACCCTAACTCTAACTCTAACTCTTTTTGTAACCCTAACCCCAATATTAGCCCTAACCCTAACTTTGACTATAAACCTACCCCTAATCCTAACCCTAAGACTATATATAACTCTAACTCTAACACAAACCCTAATTCTAATCCTAATCCTAGCCTTAACTCTTACCCTAACCCTAAATCTAATCAGGTTACTTTAACCTAACCCTAATCTAACCCTAACCACAACTCTATCTCTAACTTTAACTCTAAATATAACTTGAACCCTAACTCTAACTCTAATTCTAACTCTAACTCTTATGCTAACACTAACACTAACACTACCTCTAATTTTAACTCTAACTCTAATTGTAACCCTAACCCTAATGCTAATCCTAACCATAACCCTAACACTAACCCTAACCCTAACCCTAATGCTAACCGTAATCATTACCCTAACACTAACCCTAACCCTAACTCTAACACTAATTATAATCCTAACCTTAATTCTAACCCTAAATATAACCCGAACTCTAACTCTAACTCTAACTCCAACCCTTATTCTAACTCCAATTCTAACTCTATCTCTAACCCTAACCCTAACTATATTTGTAACCTGAATTCTAACCCTCACCCTAAATCTTACCCTTACCCTAACCCTAACTCTATCTCTAATCCTAACTATATTTCTAACCCTAATTCTAACCCTAACCCTAATCCCAACTCTAGCTCTAATTTTAAACCTAACCCTAACTCTAACTCTAACTTTAACCCTGACTATAACTCTAACCCTAACCCTAACTCTAGCTCTAATTGTAAACCTAACCCTAACAAGAACCCTAACCCTAGTTCACACCCTATCCCTTACCCTAATTTTCATCCTAATGCTAACCCTAACTCTAACTCTAACCCTAACCCTAACCTTAACGCTAACCCTAACCTTAATTCTAACCTAAACCCTAACCTTAACTCTAACTCTAACCCTAACCCTCACCTTAACACTAACCTTAACCATAAACATTAATTTTCCCCTAACTCTAACCCTAAATCTAACTCTACCATAATTGGACTCTAACCATAACCCTAACCCTAACCCTAACCCTGGCCCTTCTATAACCCTAACCCTAACCATAACCATAAGTCTAACCCTAACCTTAACCATGAGCATAACTCTAACCCTAAACTTAACCATAAACATAACTCTATCCCTAACTCTAACCCTAAATCGAACTCTACCATAATTAGACTCTAACCCTAACCCTAATCCTAACTTCAATCCTAACTAAAACCCTAACCCTAATCCTAAATCTAACCTTAACCCTGACTCAAACCCTAACCCTATCCCTACAATAACCCTAACTCAAGCCCTATAATAACCCTAACCCTAACCATAACCATAACTCTAACCCTAACCTTAACCATGAGCACAAATCTAACCCTTAACTCTAACCCTAAATCCAACTCTACCATAATCGGACCCTAACCCTAACCCTAACCCTTACTTTAATCCTAACTCAAACCCTAACCTTGACTCTAACCTTAACTCTGACTCAAACCCTAACCCTAGCCTTACTATAACACTAACCCTAACCATAACCATAACTCTAACCATAACCTTAACTATGACCATAACTCTAACCCTAACCTTAATCATAAACATAACTCTAATCCGAACCATAACCATAACTCTAACCCTAACCTTAACCATAAACATAACTCTAAACCAAACCTTAACCATAACTCTAACAATAACCATAACCATAACTCTAACCCTAACCTTAATCATAACTCAAACCCTAAACCTAACTCCAACCCTAACCCTAATGCTAACCCTAAACCTTATTCTACCCCTAAGGTTAACATTAACTGTAATGGTAACTTTGTCCCTAACCATATATCTATGTTTGACTATAACATTTTACATTACAATATGCCAAAAAGAAAATTACTTTTTTTAAACCATAATCCTACCCCTAACTATAACCCTAAATATAACCCTAAATGTAAATCTAACTCTACCATAATTAGACTCTAATCCTAACCCTAATCCTTAGTTTAACCTTCACTAAAACTATAACTTAACCCTAACTCTAACTTTAACCTTGACTCAAAACTCTAACTCTAACCTTAACCCTTACTTTAATCTAGATGAAAACCATAGCCCTAATCCTAACCCTAACCTTAACCTCAACTCAAACCCTTACCCTAACCTTAACCCTGATGTAACTCTATATACAACCCTAACTCTAAATATAAACCCAACCTTAACCATCACCCTAAAACTAACCCTTTCTCTAACTCTAACCGTAAATCTAATTTTAACCCTAATCCTAATCCTAATTTTAACCCTAATTATAAACCTAATTTCAACTCTAACTCTAGCCCTTATTCGAGCTCCAATTCTAACTCTACCTCTAACTCAAACCGTAACTCTAATTCTAATCCTAACCCTAACTATATTTGTAACCTAAACCCTTATTCTTACCCTCGCCCTTAGCTTAACCCTAACCCTAACTCTAATTCTAACCCTAACTATATTTGTAACCCAAATTCTAACCCTAATCCTAACATTAACTCTAACTCTAATTCTAAACCTAACTCTAACTATAACCCATACAAGATTCATAATCCTAAAAATAACCCTATCCCTAACTCTAACCCTATCCATAACTCAAACCCTAACAATAGCCCCAACCCTAACACTAACCCTAACCCTAACTATAGCTCTACTCTTCAATATAACATTTTACGTAACAATATGCTTAAAATAAAACCGAATTAAAGTGATGCAAATAAACACCATATATAGAATTAAAACATAAAATATTCAAGAATAATTTTATAGTAAGTTTACACTATTACATTTTTATAGTAAGTTTATACAATTGTATTTAAAAAGAAATAAATAATTCAGCACTAACCTTTAAAAAATAGAATTTTTTTTAAGAATACTTTTCCTGTTATGCCGCGATTGCCACTAGCTTATATATACCTCTATATATATTACGCTGAGAGTAATGGTTCTCGAGGCACCTATTTTCATTTTCATAAATCCCAACTGTGATTAAAATAACCTTGGGATTAAATGAAAATAGGTGCCTTGAGAACAGTTACTCTCGACGTAATATATATAGAGGTATATATAAGCTAGTTAAAAAATTGATTAAAATACTTTGATAGCATTTGAAATGTGTTATAGACGGTCATATGGCAGCTTTAAAACAAAATAGATGCTATATATTTATTGGAAACAATTTTAGAAATTACTAAATGGATGTATATGGTATTGAGCATTTCTATATGGTTGTAATATTGTATTAATAGTTAAAAATTAAAAGTTGTTATTTTTTATGATGATCTTCTGTAATTGAATGAAATTCATTGTTTAGTTTTAAAAAGGAATAAGTCCCATGATACATATGAACTATCTAATTATTTGTCATACTTTTGTGCTTAGATGTTTTGAACACATTGGCAAAAAGTTATGACTCTGAAACATAATTTATAAGCAAGACACATGTCCAATAAGCCATTGTAGAAAATTGAAAGTCATTTAAAATTTTGACATAATTTTTTTAAAAATACAAACTGAGAACTGCTCAATCATCTCCTATAATTTGTAAATAGGACCACTTTTATATTTTTGGATCATGCTTTTACATGGATCAAATCTGTACTCCTTGTTATATCATCTGATGCCAAAGTATTGTGTATAAACTATGAGTAATCTGATTCAAAGATTATCATAGTCCTTAGCAAATTCAATAGTTATTATAATATTAAATTGGAAGTGTGATTATGGTAGTTTTTGGTACCTTTTGTTGAAAACCAATGATCAAATTTATATTTATTTTCTATATAAGGTTGATATACTTTAAAATATAATGCTATTGATTTGGATTCTGAATAATGTTCTCTAGAATATCAATACTTGATATTGACCATATGCTCAATAAGAAAATGGTCTACAAAATATCAACATATGACATTCACCATTTTGATATCACATTTGACAATTGGTCTCAAGAAAATCAACATATGATATTCACCAAATAATATTTGAGTAATGGCCTCCAAAATGAAATGCAAGTTATTAACCAAGTACTATGCATAATGGCCTCTAGAATATCAAGTCGTATGATATTCATCATGTACTTTGTGTAATGGCCTCCAGAACATCAATTCATATAAGATTCACCTTATACTCAAAACTATTTATAAGGTATGTGCACATGCATTCTCATAATGCTTTCCATATAAACATCCACCATGCAAGGTCTAATCTATCATGTTCTACATAGACATTGTAAGATATCCACCGTAATAGAAAATTAAGTTATTGTAAGATCATCACCTTCCAATAACTTTTGCAAATAAAAATGACATCATTTGGAAGCCATCACTTCCTCATGATGTAAAAAGGAAGTAGGCCTAAAAAAATAGTCACTCACAAAGATTTTGAACTCCCTTTGAATATCAATCATCTGAGATCTTCATTCAAGATTGTCTTTGAAGAAGTATAAGACTCTTTCTTCCTATGATAAAATTCTCAGAGGAAAAGATTAAGACACATAACTATTATAGTATGTATTGAAAATACAAACAAATAAATTTTATTTTCAAATTATTTTAGTCAAAAAATATATATTACACTACTTTGGTATTCTAGGACTCTATCTAATAAATTATACACATTTCAAGTGCTTCACATTTATTTTATAGTTTGATGAAGATGGTATGAAAAATAAAGAACTCCCTCTTAATCCAATATTTAGCACATTTCATGGATACTCTAAAGTTTATTTTAAAATGGACATTTTTTTTGATCTATATCATAGTTACTAACTTTAGCCCATGATGCTTGATGTTTCAGTTTGTCAAGGCAATGAGATCCTAAGTGACCATAGTTTGTCACATCTAAAGCATTGTATCTTAGAGTAATCTTGTTGACATTTGGTTAATGAAGATATGTAATTATTGACATTTATGGAAACACATGATGGATATGCCTATAGGAAACCTCAAAAATAAAGATACTTAGCTTTTGGTACTCAGAAAATTATCTACTTGTATTAATTTGGTATACACCAATGTATTGTTTTGTATGTAACTTGTTACTGAAGTCAAATTGTGACTAGAAAAGTTAGGTGGAGAGTGTATACATGTTGATGATGACATGTGTAACATCATAAGTTAGTAAAAACTATATAGAATAGATATATTTGTGTTTTACCAGTGAAATAAGACAAAAAAATTGAAGGAAATGAATTATTTTATTTACAAAATAATTACTTGTCCAATTAGGGCTGACATCCTAGATGTTAACTCTAAGTTGGAAAAGTGCATTATGGTCTTAGCCGACCTAGTAGAAATTTTTGTAATGTCATGGTATTTATGCAAAGGACATCTTGCAAATTAAAAGTGTAATGTCCAAGTGACGTGTAAGTTGTGTGAGTATTGTGATATGTGAACTTACTGTGAAAGTGATATATATGCAAAGTTTTGTAAAGATATTTTTGTGATCCAAGATCATGCTGAAGATTAGAGATTAGTTAAGAAAGAAGTTATAGAGAAATATTCTAGAAGTTTGATTACTTGTTTGGGCAGTGAGTTGTTCTTGTAATTAGAAGTGCATGTTTGGACATTGGGTTCATCTTTCATCTATTGTAGTGCAACTCCTAATAGGGTTGAAATTTCCCAGCAAGGATTTAAAGTCTCCTAATAGGGGCTTTCTATACTAAATTTTCTCATTGACTCCTAACAGTGTCCATCCTCTAACAGGGAAGTTATATATCAGTATATTATCTAGTAGGTATCATCCCCATTGGGGTTTTCACTTGGCTAGGGTTTCCCTAGTTAACAAAATATGGTGTTATGAATTATCTTTGTGTATGGTTATTGTTACTATTCAGCATTACTTTATTAATTTTTTATGTATGGTTTAAAGAGATAAACAATATCTAGTTATTTTAGATTACTAATTCACCCCTCCTAGTAATTCCTATTTCTAATTATTATTATCAGAGTGTAGTTACTCTGAAGAGGCTTAAAAGGTTGAGCAAGATCCCTATGTATATACAACAGTTGATTAAGAACCTTGAAGAGGCACTTGAAAAAATTAATCTACTTACTAAAGAAAGAGATGTGTTGAAGGATAGATATGAAGACTCCAAAGTATACATTGGATAGTTGAATGATAAGATTGAACATCTCAAATCCAAGCCTGAATCTACTTAATCTGAAACTAGTGATGATGATTATTCAACTAAAGATAGATTACAAGATCTTGAAGAATGAATTGAGGATTATGAATCTGAAGTTAACATTGAGGAGTGATCCTAGCAAGGTTGAATCCAATTTGAAGACTGAGAATACACATCTTAGAGAAATTTTGGCGAAGAAGACATATAAATTTGAAATATTCAAAGAAGATCATCAAGAACTTCATAAGTACAATACTATTACAAAAAGTGAATTGAATCAGTGCAATAAAAAACTTGAGAAGCTTTATTCTATCAAAAAAAAATTGATGATTCAATGTCAATACAGAGACCTACTTATGATAAGACGGGTCTTGATTATCTATAACATGTTTGCAAAGAAACCTGAGATTAGATTAGATCTGAAAGAAAAAGAAAAATCTAATGATAAGATTGAGTCCAATCAATCTTATCATAAACCTAAATAAGTTGGACAAGACAAGGAAGTTGAGATATTGGATGAACTGAAGTAAGTGGAATCTCCAAAAAAAACTAGGTATGAATTTGGAGGTAAATCTTTTTCATGTAGTTCAATAGGTCATATGAAAAGATATTGCATAAATAAGTCATTTAATCATGTTAAGGACTTTTATTGTCATAATTATCATGGTATGGGTCATAAAGAAATTGATTGTAGGAAACCTAAATATGATAATGATAGAAGGAATAGTAGAATGTCTAGAAATACTAACACTATAGATAGAAGAAGATCTAGTGCAAGGACAGTGAGAGAAGGAAGACCTTATGAGGGAAGAAGATAAATCTTGTATTGTAAGTGTAACAAATTTGGACACATAGCTTGAAATTGTCATGCACCTGATGATTAGTAGAATTCTAGATGAAAAACTCTAGTATGTTAGTTATGCAACAACTTCATACATACAAGAAAGTATTGTAGAATGGAAAAAAACTTTGGAGATAGAAGAAAAAATGGAAGAAACGTTGGAAACAAAAGAAATAATGGAAGAAATGTTAGAAATGACAGAAGGAACCATGAGAGGAAATCCAAAACTAACAAAGACAATGAGAAAGAAATAAATGTAGTTAGTGAACTTTGAGAAGAAATCAATGAGGAATTTGTAAAAGGATTTTGACATCTCAAAAAGAAAAGCTAGAAGATGATGAGATAGGAATATCGAAGTCGATTGTCAAGTTTGATTCAATTAAGTTGAATTAAGCTTATTGATAGCACAAGAATTTGAAATATTCATCTAGATATTGAACCAGAGGTAGCGAAGTTTGGATAAGGTGTATCAAGATATGTTTAGATGGTATGTAAGCTCACTTATAATTTGGAGTTTATGTAAACTAGTTACAAAGAAATTAAGAGTTATCGTTATTATAGAGAAAGTCAATTCTGTAGCAGAAGATGAAAACTATGTTTTTATAGAGAATTTTATGGAGAAAAGTTTTGTGGAGTATTGTCATGATGGAAGGAGGCTATGATAAACTTTAGTCAACATCTAAAGATTGGATAAAATATCTTGAGCAGATATTTGATTTAAGAATGTAATTGACAACTTTAATGAGTTTGCAAAGTACTCAATTAATGCAAGTTCAAGTTGAAGGAATAAAATAGAGTATAGAATTGATGTTAGAATTCTTTAGAATAACTGAGAGGGGTGGTGAATCAGTTATTCAAGGTCCAATAATGTCTAATCCAAATTTTATAATAAAATAAGAGTGAATCAGAGGTACTATCCTTTTTATTTTCTTATCATGCATGCAATTAAACATTAAACAATCATGAAAAGTAAACATGCATCACATCATAACACAAAGGATTTTGGTGACCTAGAAACCCTCCAAGAATAAGAAGGTAAAATTGGGGTGGGGATGACACCCACAAAATAACTGCACAATTGATATCAACCACTTCTGATGGTTTTCCCTGTTAAAGGCCTTCCCTATTAAAGGCTTTACACACTGGTAAATGTGACCCTCTTAAAGGATTTTGACACCTTATTAGGAGTGTGCCTTTTTAGAGGACTTAAAAACATTCAACTTAGAATGCCACCCTATTAAGGGATTTACGTAGAGCTATTAGGCTCACCCAAGTCCATGGGATTTATAGTCACCTTCTCAAAAATATCTTTTATCCCTCTCTAAGGATCTCCTATCCTTCTCCTAAGGATCTCTTATCCTTCTCCTGAGGATCTCTTATCCTTCTCCTGGGGATCTTCTATCTTTTCCTAAGGCTTATCCACCTAGCTATTAAGCTAACCTAGCAATGTAGGATTTCAATGTCTAATAAAATGGTAAGAGAGTATTAGAAAGGTTTTGACCTGATAAAGATTGCAACTTTAACCTTGCAGATTTCAAATCACTCTTTAGTTCTCTTCTTTGCTTGGTTTTTCTCCCTTGCAATGCTAATAGCTTGTTCACCCTTCAAGATCTATCTCGTTGAGTTCTTCCACTTGTTATGCCAATGCACTCTATGGTCACTTGATCAACTCAGAGTCTTGATGCTCTATACTTACTCCTCACTGTGTCCTCTTCTAAACATTTCACACTAGCCTTCTCTTGGCTTCTTCACACGAACACTCTTATGAATAGCTCCCTCTCACACGTACGCTTGATATCTAACCTATAACTCCTTATAAAGAAGTTTTTTTCTTCATTTTCTACTCAAATATTCTTGCTCATCAATTTGATTTAATCTTGAGAAAACAATATTGTTTTCCCTCTAAATTGTTTCTTCCAGAAACTTCATGATAAATCCATCAACATTCACCTTGAATTGGTTTGCATTATTTACATAAAATTCTGTGACATCTACTCATCATCCTTATCATCTAATTAATTCACAAAATTCAATGTAACAAACTTGTCATTATGATCTGCCAAATCTTTTAAGTTAACAAATAATGCAACAACTTGGCATCATTAGTTTATTGATGCTCAGCACCTGAAGAAATTTTCTCAAAATCCATTACCTTTTTTTGATGCATGGCACCTAAAGTCTTTTCCTGAGTTACTTGGAACCTAAACAATTACTATATTACTCAACACCTGAAGGATTTCTCCACACACACTGAAGTTGAACTTGCTCAACTTCAACTAAGAATTTTCTCGGCTCTGACTAGCTTGCTCAGCTCTCTCAAATGAACTTAGTTAGGCTTTACAAATGACTTAGTTAAACCTTACATCTTTGATGTGTCTCAGTGTGTCCATCCTCTTAGTGTATGTCACCAATACACTATTTCATCAATGGATTAGCTAATCCTTATACTTCATTACAACATCATAACTTCAAGCTTTCTCTAAGGAGCTAGTTACATCTTATTGATTGCCTCCTCCTTATCAATCAACCAATTGATAGTATTTGGATTACTTAAGAAATTTTCATTCCCACAAGTAGCAAGTTTGACATCAATTACAAAAAAATGATTGAAAACATTATTTACCAGTTCCATCATTCTTTATTCATGATCTTTTCAATCATTCCCAACTATCTTCCTCTTTGGCATTGATGGCAAACCAAACTGATCAATTGATTGAGTTGATCAACTTAGTTACCACCAAAATTATATACCAAACAAAAAAAAAATTGTTATTACATATCTTCCTTTTTGTATCATGTCTCCCTCTTTTGCTAATACAAAATGAATGCTTTGTTCTGCTTCTCCCTCTTGACTACTGCATTTGTACTCTGTATTCCTAATCTTTCCTTCATAGCTACTTGCTGATTAGTTTCTTATTCCTTCAAAATCTCCCTCTTTCATCTCTCCTTTCATACATTCTCATACATCTACATATCTTTACCTTTCATTGATCAGTTTCTCATAAATCTCCCTCTTTGGCATAAATGCCAAAGATGTAGCATCTTCAACATGCTAAATATAAGCTTTGCATCTCATGTTTTCTCCCTTTGTCACCATGCTTGTGACTTATCTGTAATTTTTGTCCTTGTTGTCATCCTCTACATCATTCTTCTTATATTACAAGGATCTACTCCTATTGATGCAGGGCAGCTTCTTTCTTGCTTTAGAATGCTTGAGTTAGGGGCATTACCCCCAACTTGCATCTAAGATATTCATAAGTATCCTTGGGCAATGGTTTGGTGAAGATATCTATAGCTTGTTCCTTTGTGTGAATGTACTCCATATTCACTTGTTTTTCTTCCACCAATTCTCTGACATAGTGATACTTGATTGCAATATGCTTGGTTTTTGCATGCACTACTAGATTCTTGGATATAATTATAGCACTTGTATTATTACAATATAGTATCATAGGTTTGGTTAACTCTTCTTTCATTCCTTTCAATAGATATTTGAGCCACACAATGTTTGTGCAATTTACTACTCCTACCACATATTCTGCTTCTGCAGTGGACTAAGATGTGCATGTCTATTTCTAGCTAGTCCAAGTAACTAGCCTTTTACCTAAGAATAATGTTCCTCCACTTGTGCTTTCCGTGTCATCATTGTTGCCTCCCCAATCTTCATTTCTATATACATTGAGCTCAAACTTCTCATTCTTTTTGTAATATAGACCAAAATCATCAGTTCCTTTGAGATACCTCATTATCCTTTTTACTGCCATGAGATGATTTTCTCTAGGATTAGTAGAGAATCTAGCCACTATTCCAACTGCTAATGCTATGTACAACATATTATAGTTTTCCAATCATGGATCTATACATTGTTTGGTTGACTTCAACTGATTCATCATTTTTGGATAGCTTATGCCCTATTGCCATTGGTGTACTGATAGGTTTGGAGTCTTCCAATCGAAACGCCCTGAGTATCTCTTTGATGTACTTTGATTGTGTCATGAATATACCATGTTTTAGTTGATGTACTTGCAATCCAACAAAGAACTTGATTTCTCCAAACATAGACATCTCAAACTCATGTTTCATTTTGTTAGCAAAACTTTTGCAAAGTGCTTCCTTTCCTCCAAAAACTATGTCATCCATAAAGATTTCAGATACAAGGATATCCTTACCTTCTTCTAATTTGATGTACATGTTGCTGTTATCATCAGTTCTTTCAAATCCTATTTGCACTAGATACTTGTGAAATCTCTCATACCAAGCTCTAGGGGCTTGCTTTAATCCATATAGAGCCTTATGCAATTTACATACCTTATTTTTTTTATTTTCATCAACAAATCCTTTTGGTTTCTCTATGTAGACTTCCTCTTCAAGTATACCATTTAGAAATGCTGACTTAACATCCATTTAATAGACTTTAAATCCTTTGAAGGCTGTATATGCTAGTAAGGTCATTACTCCTTCCATTCTAGCAACTGGAGCAAAATTTTCTCCATAGTCTAGTCCTTCTTCTTGTGCATACCCTTTATAGACTAGTCTTTCCTTATTCCTTGTGATTTCACCATTCTCGTCTAACTTGTTTCTAAACACCCACTTGGTTCCAATTACATTCTTGTTAGCTGGTCTTGAGACTATGGTCCATGTCTTGTTCTTTCCAATTTGTTCTATTTCTTCTTTAATAGCATTGTACCAGTCATCATCTTTTATGGCTTCACTTACTATTTTTGGTTCTATTTTGTTGAGCAGACATGTCTCACTTTTGAGTCTATTCCTTGTCATTGGTCATGGCTCTTTGTTTCCAATAATTTGATCTGCAGGATGATGCCTTCTTACACACTTTTCCAATACTAGTTCTTTCCTTGTTTGCATGTTGTCTCTTTTAGAATCTGAATCTTCATGTGTATTTTTATCAAATATTTCTTCATTTCCTTCCTGTTGATAGTTCTCAGAATCTGAATTTGAATTCTTTGTATTTTGCAGCTTCGCTTCTTAATGTGTCTGCTGGTCGACATTCACTGTATGTGACTCAATAGATACTGGATTTTGTTGTTGATTGTCATTCTGAGTTGCAACTTCACCATTATTAGGTATACCTTCATAAAAGTATACAAAGGTCTTGTATTCTTCTTCTTTCTTGGTGTTCTCAACACTTTGAACTTCTACAAGCTCATCAAATTTCACAGTTGTGCTTTCTACTACTTTATTAGTGTAAACATTCAAGCACTTATAAGCTTTCTTCTAGTAGAATAACCAAGAAATGTGCCTTCCTCACTCTTTGCATCAAACTTTCCATTTCTAGACTCTTTATATATATAACATTTGCATCCGAATATTTCAAAATGTTTTACATTAGGAGAATTCCCATACCATAATTCAAAAGGTGTTTCATTTGTACCTTTCTTGACTTCAACTCTATTGATTGTGTAGACTGCAGTACTTACAGTTTCTCTCCAATACTTGAGTGCAACATTTTTCTCCATCATCAAGGTCCTAGCACAATAAATAACTAATCTATTCCTTCTTTTTGCTATACCATTTTGAGGTGGAGTCCTAGGTGCTTATGTCTGCCTTTTGATTCCTCTTTCATTGCAAAATTCTTCAAATTCTCTTGATGTGGATTCACCTCCTCTATCAGATCTGAGAAATTTTAGGCTCTTCCCAGTCTCTTTCTCAACTCTAGCCAAGTACCATTTGAACATTTGGAATGCATCTAAATTTTTTTTAGGAACATGACTATCATCATCTTTGAATAGTCACCTACAAATAGCATTATGTATCTATCACCTTTGTAGATTTTCACTTCAATAGAACCACACAAGTCAGTTTGAACTAGTTCTAATACTTCATTAGAAGTATAGGCCTTGCTTTTGAAAGTTTACTTGGTCATCTTCCCTAGTTGGCATTGTTTGCACATGGTGTTATCAGGCTTCTTCAACTTTGGTAGACCTCTGACTTTCTTCATTTTACTGATGCTTATCAGGTTGTCAAAATTTACATGACATAGCCTCTTGTGCCATAACCATACATCATCAGTTTGAACAATGAGACAAGAAGCATCTTCCATGTCTAGGTAGAACAAATTACTCCTAGTTTGGTCACCTTTTCCTATTAGACTTCCTTAAGAATCATAAATCTTGGCAACTCTATTTTCAAATTCAACCTTAAATCCTATGTTGCCTAACTACAAGACACTTAACAAGTTATAATTCAGGCCTTCAACATAGTATGCATTATCATATGATATCTTTTCAGTAAGCTTGATACTACCTTTCCCTTTGATCTAACATGGTGCACTGTGACCAAATCTAACACTATTTCCTTCATATTGACTAAAGCAAATAAACTTACTTTTATCTCCAGTAATGTGATGAGAGCATCCACTATCTATGATGCATTTGTTATTCTTATTCATGTAGGTTACCAGGGAAGTTGCTTCATCTTCATTTGATTCATCTTTCATAGCCACATAGACTACTTCATCATCATTCTTGTTAGAGTCTTCTTCAACAATGTACCATCTTTTTCCTTTACCTTTGTAGTCCTTGTTGTCCTCTTTCTTGTTCTTGAAGTTGCCTCCATCCTTGTCATTTTTCTTTTGTGTGCATCTGGTTGCAATGTGACCAACTTCATTACAATTGAAACAAATGATTGACATCTTAACTTTGAGTTTCCCTCTTCCTTTGTGAAATCTTCTTGCTAGTAATGCCTCCAATTTTTCTACATCATCTTCATCAGTGTTGCTGTCACTAGATACATACTTTTCTTTTCCACTCTATTTCTTTGTTTGTACCTCCTCATTGTCTTTTATTGTCATTTTGGCTTTAAATGTAGATTCAAAGTTTTCTGGCTTGTAGTTGTCAAAGTTGGATAGCTCAAAGGTAGTGAGTCTTCCAATTATTCCTTCAAATGATAAAGTGTTTCCTGGTACACATCTTAGCTCTTGGATGGTTGATACTCTTATAGCATAGATAGGAAGAAAATTTCTCAAGTATTTGCTACATACTATTTCTTTTGATAACTGTCCTCCTGGGCTTCTTATGGCACTTACCACTTCTTTCATCCTTGCACCATATTGAGCAGCATTCTCTCCTTCTTTAATTTTCATGTCATCAAACTTTCCTATTAGGATCTCTCTTTTGGCTCTCTTAACATTATCATCTCCTCCATAGATTCTTGATAATGTTTCCCACATCTAATGTGCACTACCACATTCTTTGATGTCATCATACTCGACATAAATTAGTGCTAAAGATATATCTAAAATTTCTTGATTGTGCTCCTTCTTCTTGCTCATGTCATCTACAGTGTGGGGTCCTACAGGGTCTACATGATCAACTATGATTGAGGTTTGTGCATAGTAACCTATTCATCCAAGGTGAAGCTTCATCAAACTTGTCCATGCAAAAAAGTTGTCTTTGTTTAGCTTGGGAACTTCTCTCTTGGACATCTTGATCTTCTTGCTACTAGTACCTTGAAACAAATCAGCAGTGCACTCTGATACAAATTGTTAGAATTTTTTAGAATAACTAAGAGGTGGGGTGCATCAGCTATTCAAGGTCCAATTATGTCCAATCCAAATTTTCTAATAAAATGAGAGTGAATCAAAAGTACTATCCTTTTTACTTTCTTATCATGCATGCAATTAAACATTAAACAATCATGAAAAGTAAACATGTGTCACACATTAACACAAAGGATTTTGGTTACCCAGAAACCCTCCAAGAATAAGAAGGTAAAACTAGGGTGGAGATGACACCCACAAAATAACTATGCAATTGATTTTAACCACTTCTGATGGTTTTCCCTGATAAAGGCTTTACACACTATTATATGTGACCTTGTTAAAGGATTTCTACACCCTGTTAGGAGTGTGCCCTGTTAGAGGACTTAAGAGCATTCAACTTAGAATGTCAGCCTATTATGGGATTTACATAGAGTTGTTAGGATCAACCAAGTCTAAAGGATTTAGTGTCACCTTCTCAAAAAAATCTTTTATCCCTCTCTAAGGATCTCATATCCTTCTCCTAAGGATCTCTTATCCTTCTCCTAAGGATCTTGTTGGCTCCTAATTTAATTGTGTTTAAATAACCAAGTATGCAAGGAAAGAATGTGTCTATGGGTAGCTATCTTCAATAATGGACACACTTCACCAAGAACCTGGGCCAACTATAAGGCTATACTCCTTCTGCACTTCAGGCTCTACAAAACCTAGGCGAGTAGACCTATAGATTCTTTATATGGTACTAGTTATCAAAGCATACACTGAATCTAATGTAAAGTAGATAAAAACCCCTAAATCTTCTATACTTACCCAAGAATCACAAGCATGAAATAGCTAAGAACATACTTCATGAAATTGGCAAGCTAAGTGTGGGTTAACATTGAATAACTTTCAAAATAAAAGGGAAAAATGATTTAATATGTTGATATCAGCAAGACCCAAGTATTAGCAACAGAACTTAATGACCCTATCTCTGATCAATGCCTTATCTATTGAGAAATTCAATGAATCATAACCATACATCTCTTGGAAACCTCAGACGTATCTCTACATCAAGATCCATGATCTATCTTTCACCTTGTGAATAGACATCTGCTACAGAATGAATCTCATACTCAAAACATCCTATCATGAAATCTGCAAACCCTATGACAAACGTCAAGAAATCACATGGTTCTTTGCCCCACTAGCAAGAAATTTTAATCACATACATTCCTAAATGAAATGCAATCTAATCTATGCTCTTTGATCATAGATTAGAAGAAATAACATATCCATAATCAAGAGACAAGATTCAGACTGAATTTAAAACCTTTGTTGCTCTTTATTTGTTTTACTTGAAACCAAATACTTGAAATGTATAGAAAATAATTCATAAGTCACCTAATAGACCATAACTATCTACATAACAAGTCAAAATGCTATTCAATACAAGAGAGAAATGCTGAAGAATGAAGGTGGAATCATAGATCTGGATCCAACAAAGTGGTCTCCCAGAAGGACTGAAGATTTCCAACCCACAATGATTTCTTAGTAACAAAAAACTAGAACCCCTACAACGAAGGAAAGAATGAAAGATATAGGAGAAGATGAAAATATCGAATCTGATATGTAACTGCCATTTTTCCACCTAGAAAAACCCTCTCAACAGATTCAAAACAACTTTTAGATCTTTTCCCTCAAATGCTAAATCAAATCCCTTTCAGTTATGGCTCTAAAAGCATCAAATTTCTGAAACTATGATTGAACAAATTTTTGATTTGATTCTTGATATTTTACTCATGGTAAAAATGAAAATCAATTTTAAAGATGACTCTTTATAAGCCAACAAAATATTCTGGAACTGATTTCCTTCATATTCAGACCTTACTAGGCCTTGAAAACTACCCTGTAACAAACTTTGATGCTTCATGATGAAAATTAGTCACTGCATAGAGAATGCCTCTGAAAATTTAAAATTTTCTTATAAATTGGACCAACTAATTGTTGTGCATATTATGACTCCATATCTGAAAAATTTAGATTCTCCTGGTTCCGATGGTATACTACACTACCCATTTCTGATAAAAATTGCCCTTGATATGGCCACTTAAAAAATAAGCCTCCATGATTGAACCAGAACATTTAAAATGAAAAATTTAAAAAGTATATAGTCTAAACTATATAAAAATTTGAATTCATTTAAATTTTCCATCTTATGCGTTGATCCTATTTGAATTTTCATTTGAATTTTATTTTTTGTCTCCCTCAATCCACTGTCGCCACTTGTCACACGCTGGTTGGGCATGAAAATTCTACTTTACGTTCTCATGCAGGGACTCACATTAATATTTTATTAATATTTTCAATATCCTCGTAGCCCCGGGAATCTCCAAATTTTGCTTCCCGTCCATATTCTCAAAGCTTCTATTATGTTCTTGTTGTATTTCCACTTCCTGCCAAAATTCACATTTTATACTGCCCTTCCCGCCTTCGATATGCCCATATTCAAATACCCATGGAGATATTAGAATTACCAATGTTTTAAACCTTATAATATATTCTTACGACCAGCGAGTTTTTGGCCGTTAGATCAACAGAAATCAGCGAAGGGTGCTATCTCTCTATGGCAGAATTGTGCGAGGATTATATCTGCGACATCATGCCCAATTCACACGTGTCTGGTGGACTCGGCGAGCAGGCTACAACGGAGGGCAGGTCGGGAAATTTTTCCAGCACTGCAGGCGCTATGGCTCTATCGCACGTCGACCAAAAAATCTCCATGGCGACATAGCGCCCAGCGGAGATGCTCACGTCGGCGGGCAGGACACGTTGCTAAAAAAATGTTGCGGTGGTCGGGTAAAGGTTTGGCGGGCCGGAGAAGATAAACAGTGAGAAATTCAGGAAAAACATTGGGCCCCATTATGTACCTCATCTGCACAGTTGGTGGAGCCCAGTGCCACGGTAGTGAATCAGAAGGAACCATGCACGGATAGGGACATGTCATCGATTGGGCGCTATGGTGCTATGGGAATTTAACCTCAATTTTCCCATAGCGACATGGCACCTGGTCGACACGTGGTCACCCTGTGAGGCCAAGTCGCAAGTTTTCCTGGTGGTGTTTCACTATGCCAATAAGGAACCACCACATGTAACCAGGCCAGAATTTTTGATAGCACAGCTAGCACAGCCGGGTTTAGGATCTCCCCGACAGATTAGGGCTGATTGACGGTAGGCACCATCGCGTTATGGAGAAGCTGGAGGATTTTTATCATGGCGACATAGGGCCCGTGCGCCGCGTGTCCTGGTGGGACCAATTTCATGTTGCTGAGGATTGAATGATCAATAGACCAACAGGAGGACGCCATGTATTAGCAGGCTTGGTGAATCAATAGAAATAGAGGGTTACGGGAGGTCAAGTTCTCTGACCGTCAGATTAAAAGAGATCGGCGGCAGGTGCCATCTCGCCATGGTGAAGGTGCGAGTTTTTTATCATGGCGACATAGTGCCCATTTACCATGTGTCATTCAGGTGTGGTGTGGATGCTGAGGTATCACCAGATACGATGGGCCTGGGGTAAAGACAACATAGAGCACGATGAGTCTTCATGATCATCGGATGGAGACAGATCTACGATGGGTGCCATCGTGCTATGAAGAACTACTCGGGACATAGTGATAGTGACAACGCACCCGGATGAAATGTGTCTCGCTAGCTCGGTTAAGGTTAACAGTTGGCGGTTAGCAATTATTGTGACTGTCGCAGTCGTGACTTTATTTAAAGGTGGCGCGGTCAGTCTGATGAAGGTGGTCAACCGCGAAAGGACTCTCCAAGTGGCAAAACAAAGGATTATGATTGGCCTACGTAGCCTAGTCGGCATATAAGAAACTGGGTCAACTGATAGGCTAGGTTGATTCATGAACCAAGAAGCAGGGATGATCGACGTTATCTTGCGATCCGATCTTCGCGATCATTTTTGACCTACCAGGAATGAATGCAAGACATAAGGACACTCCACCCATCTAGTCGATCCATCTACCATGTCAGGGAATGTTGTGGCGCCATTTCTATCTTCCCTAGGCTCTTCTAAAAAAAAAATGAGATTTTTTGGTATGCAAGCCAGGATTCAATCAGATCTTCGATTGGATTCTCAAGATGGGAAGTTAATGCCAGTAGGTAAGAAGTGAATGTAACGCGGAAATCTTTAGTTATGCCTGATCTATAAAGGCAATTTTGTGATCTGTTCTCAAGGTCGACTCTTCCTAATTTTCTCTGCTACTGCTTGCAGACTTCCAGTGTAAAATCCCTTTGTCTCTGAGCCATGTAATACCCTGTATCATCTCTTTCAGCCATCAGTGTGCATGAGCATCATTTTGCCTCCCATTGGTGCATTGTTGAGATCAGTGATCTGCATACTGTATCTATCTTTGGCCTATTGGATAATTTACAAGTGAAATCCCCTTTTCCTGGTGTCATTCAGTTGGTCCTCTGATCTGTATGTGATTATTGATCGATATAAGTCTGGACATGTATGACTTTTGTATGTTACCCTGGTTTTGTAGTGTATATATGGGCAGGAATGAGTCTGAACACTCTGTTTTGGTGCATCACCGCCTTAGATTAGACTAGGTAGATTTGCTTTAACGCTCTCTTTCTCCCTTTCCCTTCTGAGAATAGATAGGTGCACCTTGACAGTAAGAGGAAGCCAGCCTTCACCGGAGACTCAACCTCGTAGTTCAAGTCACATAGCTTGGAGGTTGTTTCCATGTTTCACTAGGTTTTCCTCATGCATAGGCCTTGGACAAGGGTGCAAACCTAAGTGACAATAGTTTTTGGCATGCCTGGTGGGACTCATATCAGAAGATTTCATGCCTACTGGTGTCAAAAGAAGAAAGAGTTTCTAAGATTAATGCTGAAGAAGTAGTGCTGGCTTTAGTATTCAAGCCTTCAAGAGGTGGATTCATCATGTACTTGGCAACTCTGAACATCAACAAATCTGGATTCATGCCAAAGTTGAAGAAATTCATGCCCAGAGTTGAAACAAGGTGTCTTCTAGAGGTAATTTGCAATATCAAGAACTCTCACTTTCAAGTCCTAGAAGAAGGAGGGCTAGAGCTTCATTATCACCAGTTAGAGGTGGAATAACAGTTAATATACCTATAAGATCTATCTCTACTCCTCCTACTATCCGAACTCAGCCTAGATTGCCATCAGCACTCATCAATAGAACACTTGCTTATATGGCACACCCTCGAGTTCATGCTTTTGCCACCTTTAATGGTGGAAGTCCTCTATTGTTAGCCCAAAGACATGATATACTAGTAGTTGCACTAAAAAGCATACCTAATTTTACTGGTGAAACTTCTATTTCCCCCCTAGAGCATATCCAAGAGGTAGCGAATGTCTCCAATATTCATGGTATTACAGAAGATGATGTTGCCGTCAAACTTCTAGCCTCATCTTTAAAAGGAAAAGCATTACAATGGTATAGAGGCTTAGCTCATGGTTCCATAACTAATTGGGATGGACTAGGAGCAGGATTATGCAAACATTTTGAGGATAAGAGTGACCATTTGTCACTATTAGAGCAGCTTACTACAATAAAAAGAGCCCCCCATGAATGTATGACTGATTTTAATTATAGATTCCAAAAGACATGGGATAGAATACCTACTATAGTAAAACCTACCCCTAGTAATGCTTTCTTGCATTACCTTAGAGCTTTCAATAGTGACATTTCCACCACAATCCAAACTATGGGAGGAGATACATTACCAAATGCTTATGAGACAGCTACAAAAGCTGAGAATATCCTAATACAAGTGAAAAGTTGGCTCGAAGGCCTCCTATGCCTTTCTTTCCTGATGTTCCCAACCACCAACCAGCAATAGCCCCTCTCCCTACAATTTCTACATCACAAGCCCTTACTCCAGTTCCCCATGATTCCACATCCTCAAACAGAGTAGATGAACTCAAGGAAATACTCCAAGGTCTAGTGTTGAATGCAGATAAAAGAGAAAATACCCTAGATAAAAAATTACAAGAGCAGGGGAGGGAGTTGAAGGACCAAGGGAAGAGATTAGGGGATAGTTTTTCTCTAATAAAAAAGATGAGTAACAAAGTGGTGGCCTTAGAAAGGCAGCAAGCTCAAGGTGGCAAGCCCCCTCAGTTACAATATCAAGCTCCAAGTGGTGATAGACCTCCTAAGAAGTGGAATAGCTCTTTTGATCAGAATAGGCAAAATAGTCATGCTACTGCTTCAAGCTCAAATTAGAATAGAGCTTTAGTCCCTCAAAATAACTTGGCCCAAGATCAAGATTTTTGTCCTTCTTGCAACTATTCTTATATCTATTGCATGTGTCAGAAGGCAGAATCTTATATGGCCCTAACTGTCCAAGAACCTGCAGCAAAGCAACCATACAAAGAAGATCATACCAAGGAGGCCTCATATATTCAGAGGCAGGGTGATTTCTCTTTCATGAATCACCAGATGGAGAAGCATTGTAATGTAAACTAGGATTTTGTTGCTCATAACACAAGCAAGAAGAGAGCTATGGAACATGCTGCTCCTCCTTCTCCTAAGCAGGCCTTCAACTTCAAGTGTTATACCTAACACACAGACGGCAAATGAGCAAACAAACACTTCACAATAGAAAAGGAAAGGTCCAAGAGAGGAGAATGCAAGTGATCCCTATGTTGCTCCATCTCAATCTCTCATGAGCGCAACTCCCAAAGTTTCTACCAAAATTCCTAACACACCATTGAGTGTGGTAGAGAAAATGAAGAAGACCAATGTAAACATTTCCATGTGGGATGCTGTTGCTACCATACCAATGCAGAGGAAGATGCTGCAGCAAGAATTGGAAAGGATTGAGCCCAAGGATCAGTCATCTACCATGGAGAGTGCCACTAGTTTAGTACAACCAGCAGGAGATGTGGAGACAAATAAAAAGGTTAGACCTCCTCCATTTTATGTTTCTCTGATTATAGGGGGAAAATTAGTCCATAATTGCATGATAGATTTAGGGGCTAGTAGCTCAGTAATGCCTAGGTGTGTTGCTGATGCTTTAGGGATGAAATATGAGCCCATTGTTAGGGATGTGTTACAACTAGATGGGAGTACTGTCAAAACCGTAGGCATCCTTAGAGGTGTGGAAATGGCCCTACATGCATGCCCTGGTTGTACTGTGATTCAAGACATATCTGTTGCTGAGGTTAAGCCCTATTTTGCCATCTGTCTTTCAAGAGATTTCACTGCTCAAATTGGTGGATTCATATCTGCTGATTGGTCTTACATGTCATTTAAGACTAGATATGGGGCCAATGCTTCAATAAGAGCAGAACCTCAAGCCCTTCATCACACTGAACCCTACACTCCAAACTTCATCAATATGAATTGCCCTATCCTAGAGATGGATGAAAATAACATAGTAAATGAGCCTGTCACTTCCATAGTAGAGATTCCTGATTTCTTCTTAGATGAGTGGGAAAATACATGTCAGTTTGAGCCTATGTCGGAAACCCTTGAGACAGGCCTCGGTACATATTGCATAATAAAGAAAGAGGCTCAAGTTCTTGACCTTGTTGAGACTAATGATGATGTAAATGGAGTATGGAGTATGTACTTTGATGGCTCAAGGAATAGAAATGGATCAGGGGTTGGTGTTATGTTGATCTCTCTTGCACAAATAAGATACTACTTCTCTTTTAGGTTCCAATTCAGTTGTACCAATAATGTGGCCGAGTATGAATCCTTGATCCAATGTCTCCTACTTGCCCAAAAGAGGGGAATTCAAGCCTTGAAAGTATATGGGGACAGCGAGTTGGTAGTGAACCAAGTGAGAAATCAGAATATCACCAAAAATGGCCTGCTCAAGTCTTATAAACATAGAGTCTGGGATTTGCTTGAGGGTTTCCAAGCATTTAATATTCAAAGCATTCCTAGAAAAGAAAAGAAATATGTTGATAGACTTGCAACAGTGGGTGCATCTTATGATGTGCCAAGGAATCTCGAGGAAGAAAAAAAACAACAAGTAAGGGTAGTGGTAAGGCCCGCTGTTCCTGATAATAATACTCATTGGCAAGTGTTTGAGTCTGATGAGCAAATTGTGAGCTTCTTGCAGAATGAAGCAAAATTTTCAGAGAGAAATCAGTCAAGACTAAAAGATCAATATGGTGATCAGATCATTCATCTTAGTTCCAACAAGCTGCCCAAGGGTCTCATCACCTTGGAGAGTGTCTTTAATCCTAATGATCAGTCAAGGGATAAAGGAATGAATCTAGCTGCAGAAAAGGATGACCATGCCCCAGTTACTATTGCTGATGGAAAATCTCTTAACATGGGGAAGGTATGTTCTGAAGCTAAGCAAGAAAATTTCATTCATCTATGTCAAGAATTTAATGATGTATTTGCTTGGACATACGATGATTTAAAAGGGTTTGACCCTAGTTTGTTTCAGCATACCATAGATTTAGTTGATAGGGTCAAACCAGTAAGGCAAAATTAGATGCCAGTGAATCCCAAGATTGAACCTTTAATGAGGAAAGAACTATCCAAACTGATTGAGGCTAACATAATTTTTCCTATCAAACACTCATCATGGGTAGCTAACCTTGTCACTGTAAGGAAGAAGAATGGAGAAATAAGATTGTGTGTGGACTTTAGGGATCTTAATCAGGCTTCCCTTAAGGATCACCATCCTCTCCCTTCTATGGAGAAAATTCTGTCCAAGGTCAGTGGGTCAAGGAGGCTCTCTTTTCTTGATGGATTTTCTAGTTATAACCAAGTGTTGGTTAAAGAATCTGATAGATATAAGACAACATTCACTACTAAATGGGGCACCTATGCTTATTGCAAAATGCCATTTGGATTAACAAATGCAGGTGCCACATTCCAAAAGGCAATGGAGGTAGCTTTCAGAAGATTAATTGACAAGTTTTTCTTAGTATACCTTGATGATATAATTGTGTATTCCAAGAATGTGGAAGATCATCTTGATCATTTGAGATAGGTATTTCTAAGATGTAGAGAGTTTGGGGTATCTCTCAACCCAGCCAAATGTGTCTTTGCTACAAATCAAGGAAAACTATTGGGACACATTGTATCTAAGGATGGATTGACCATTGATCCAGAAAGAACAAAAGCAATACTTGCCCTTCCTCTCCCTAAACACAAGAAAGGGCTGCAAAGTTTCCTTGGTAGGATAAATTTTGTAAGAAGGTTTATTCCTAATCTTGCTACCATGGTGAAACCCCTTACAGGCATGCTCAAGAAAGATATGGTCTTCCCATGGACCAAGGAGGGGAAGAAGAGTTTCAAAAAGATCAAGGCAACCATAGCATCGGCCCCTACCCTCATGAACCCAAATTTTGAGAAAGACTTCATCCTCTATACTTTAGGTGGTGAGTCAAGTATTTCTGTTGTCTTGACTCAAACAAATGACAAGAATGAGGAGCATCCCATAGCCTTCTTTAGTGAAGGGCTCAAGGAATACAAGGATAAGTATAGCTTTGTTGAGAAGCAAGCCCTTGCCGTCATTAGAGCTTTGAAGAAGTTCAGACACCTCTTATTGCATAATAGGATCCATTTGTTGGTGCCCCATGCAAGTGTAAAAGACTTCCTGTTAAACAAAGATATCAGTGAGAAGAGAGATGGATGGATCACTAGGGTAATGGAATATGATGTTGACATTCAGATTACCAAATTGGTAAGAGGGAGAGGATTATGCAAAGAGATGTTATCAGACCAGGATTCAGATGAAGAAGCTGCTATGGTAATTACAGAGCAACAGGGGGAAATAAATGTTAGTGCCCCAAAGAGCTGGATGGATGAAATGAAGAACTTTCTATCAGGAGATGGGTACCCTCAGGGATTGGAAAAAACTAAAAGGAGACAATATAGACTACAATCCATTCCCTATGTTGTGATTGATGATATCCTATTCAGAAAGGATTTTAATGGGACCCTGTTGAGATGTATTGAAGAGGATCAGGTTGAGAGGATGATTAAAGAACTTCATGATGGCCCTAATGGTGGCCACTTCTCTACAAGAACAACCACCATGAAGATCATGAGGGCTGGATATTATTGGCCATATCTGTTCCATGATTGTTACAGGTATGTGAGGAAACATGAGAAATGTGCTTTTTTCTCAGGCAAACAGAGACTTGCAACTCTTCCTCTTCATCCTATTCAGGTGGATCAGCCCTTCACCCAGTGGGGGTTGGATTTTATAGGCCCCATTAATCCTCCATCTAGTGCAGGTCATAAATGGATCTTGGCTGCTACTGATTATTTCACTAGGTGGACAGAGGCAGTTGCCTTGAAGGATGCCATAGAGCCATCAGTTCTTAAATTCCTTGATGGAATTGTATCTAGATTTGGTGCTCCATCTACTATCATCTCAGATAATGCCAAGTCTTTTGTTGGAACCCAGATTTGTGCATGGGCCATGAATCACAATATCTACCTGAGCACATCATCGAACTACTATCCTCAAGGTAATGGTTTGGCTAAATCTTTCAACAAGAATCTAATCAGAATTATGAAGAGGACAATAGAGGACAATCAGAGGGCCTGGCACAAGAAATTAAGGACTGCTCTATGGGCTGATAGGATAACACCCAAGAGATCTATTGGGAATTCACCTTTTGTGCTAGTATATGGTAGGGAAGCTAGACTCCCAATCTCATTGGAGTTCCCATCCTTGGAGTTATCTCATCAGCTAGAACTAGTTGAAGATGATGCCATGTCAGTAAGAATGGCAGAACTAATTGAGTTGGAAGAAAAGAGAAACAAGGCCACAAAAACTCTAGAGATTCATCAATAGTAGATGAAGAAGAATTTTGATAAGAAGAGAAGGGCCAGAATCTTCAGAGAGGGGGATCTAGTCCTCAAATGGGACTTAGACAAAGCAAAACTAGGAAGACATTCCAAATTTGATGCACTATGGAGCAGCCCTTATCTGATTTCTAGTTGCAAACAGGCAAATGCATTCCAACTGAGCAGACCTAACGGTGAAACTCTGCCCATTCTAGTCAATGGGATCTATTTGAAGCCCTATTTCTGAAGGGTTATGAGTCCATGTACATAGCTAATCTAGTTGCTTCCTATTTGTTTCTATTTTGCAATAAGTGCACATGCACATGGCTCTCTTCTTGAGTCGCCGATTTCCAAAGTTTTGACATGTCTCAGGCTGCTGAGGAGGTTCTATTTTTTTTGTTTCCAATCATTGAAGTAGAGCTAGAACCTTAAAGTTTTTCAATGTTTTGATTTCTTCTTTAAGGGTTAGGGTTTCTTGCAGTTCTCAGGTTCGTACCTTTCAGACCCATTTCTTGACTCCATAGCCCAATGGATTTTTTGCAGGCACTAGTCTTATGCTTTGAGTGGGCTCATGCCCCCTGTGAGTCGCCAGAAATGTTGTATTTCCACTTCCTGCCAAAATTTGCATTTTATATTGCCCTTCCCACCTTCGATATGCCCATATTCAAATACCCATGGAGATATTAGAATTACCAATGTTTTAAACCTTATAATATATTCTTACAAGGCGCGAGTTTCTGGCCGTCAGATCAACTGAGATCAGCGAAGGGCGCTCTCTCTATGGCAAAATTGCACGAGGATTATATCAGCGGCATCGCGCCCAATTGACATGTGTCTGGTGGACCCAGCAAGCGGGCTACAACAGAGGGCGGGTCGAGAAAGTTTTTCGGTGCCGCAGGCACTATGGTGCTATCGCACGCCAATTGAAAAATCTCCATGGTGACATAGCGCCCGACGGAGATGCTCACGTCGGCAGGCAGGTCACATTCCCAAAAAAATGTTGTGGCGGTCGGGTAAAGGTTTGGCGAGCCGAAAAAGATAAATAGCAAGAACTTCAGGAAAAACATTAGGCCCCATTATGTACCTCATTTGCCCAGTTGGCGGAGCCCGGTGCCACGGTAGTGAATCAAAAGGAACCACACACGGATAGGGACATGTCATCGGTTGGGCACTATGGCACTATGGGAATTTAACCTCAATTTTCCCATAGTGACATGGCGCCTGGTCGACACGTGGTCACCCTGTGAGGCCAAGTCGCAAGTTTGCCTTGTGGTGTTTCGCTGGGCCAATAAGGAACCACCACGTGTAACCAGGCCAGAATTTATGACAGCATAGCTAGCACAGCCAGGTTTAGGATCTCCCCAACAGATCAGGGCCGATCGACGGTAGGCGCCATCGCATTATGGCGAAGCTGCAGGATTTTTATCATGGCGATATAGCGCCTGTGCGCCACATGTCCTGGTGGGACCAATTTCATGCAGTCAAGGATTGAATGACCGACGAACCAACAGGAGGATGCCACGTATTAGCAGGCTTGATGAATCAATAGAAATGGAGGGTTACGGGAGGTCAAGTTCTGTGACCGTCAGATTAGAAGAGATTGGCGATAGGTGCCATCTTGCCATGGTGAAGCTGCGAGTTTTTTATCATGGTGACATAGTGCCCATTTACCACGTGTCATTCAGGTGCGGGGCGGATGTTGAGGTGTCACCAGATACGATGGGCCCAGGGTAAAGACAGCACAGAGCACGATGAGTCTTCATGATTGTCGGATGGAGATAGATCTACGGTGGGTGCCATCGTGCTATGAAGAACTGCTCGGGAGATAGTGATAGTGACAACGCGCCCGGATGACACGTGTCTCACTGGCTCGGTTAAGGTTAACAGTTGGCGATTAGTGGTTATTGTGATCGTCGCAGGTCGTGATAATATTTAAAGGTGGCGTGGTCAGTCTGATGAAGGTGGTCAATCGTGGAAGGACTCTCCAGGTGGCAAAATAAAGGATTACGATTGGCCTACGTGGCCTAGTCGGCATATAAGAAACTGGGTCGACTGATAGGCTAGGTTGATTCATGAACCAAGAAGCAGGGATGATCAACGTTATCTTATGATCCAATCTTCATGATCATTTCTGACCTACCAGGAATGAATGCAAGACATAAGGACACTCCACCCATCCAGTCGATCCATCTACCATGTCAAGGAATGTTGTGGCGCCATTTCTGTCTTCCCCAGGCTCTTCTCAGAAAGAAATGAGATTTCTTGGTATGCAAGCCAGGATTCAATCAGATCTCTGATTGGATTCCCAAGATGGGAAGTTAATGCCAGTAGGTAAGAAGTGAATGTAACATAGAAATCTTTAGTTATGCCTAATCTATAACGGCAATTTTGTGATCTATTCTCAAGGTCGACTCTTCTTGATTTTCTCTACTACTGCTTGCAGACTTGCAGTGTAAAATCCCTTTGTCTCTGAGCCATGTAATACCCTGTATCATCTCTTTCAACCATCAGTGTGCATGAGCATCATTTTGCCTCCCATTGGTGTATTGTTGAGATCAGTGATCTGCATACTATATCTATCTTTGGCCTATTGGATAATTTACAAGTGAAATCCCCTTTTCCTGGTGTCATTCAGTTGGTCCTCTGATCTGTATGTGATTATTGATCGATATAAGTCTGGACGTGTATGAATTTTGTATGTTACCCTGGTTTTGTAGTGTATATATTGGCAGGAATGAGTCTGAACACTCTGTTTTGGTGCATCACCGCCTTAGATTAGACTAGGTAGATTTGCTTTAATGCTCTCTTTCTCCCTTTCCCTTTTGAGAATAGATAGGTGCGCCCTGATAGTAAGAGGAAGCCGGCCTTCTTTGGAGACTCAACCTCATAGTTCAAGTCCCACAACTTGGAGGTTGTTTCCATGTTTCACTAGGTTGTCCTCGTGCATAGGCCTTGGACAAGGGTGCAAACCTAAGTGAAAACAGTTCTCATAGCCCAAACGTAGCACTAGAGGTCTCAAAAAAATTGTTTACGCTCTCACGCGAGCAGAGCAACATAAGGCATTAAATTTTGTCTTATGGGCATACGTTGGGCTTCACATTTTGTAACACTGGAGGCCTTCATTCTCAAACATTTTCTCATACACAAACATAACAGCGGAGAGGTTTTGGAATCATCTCTCGCTCATACGTTGACCTTATCTTATGCACAGGGCATCAAAATTTATTGCTTTTAACCCTATGGGCCCCACACAAGGCCGTGGCTCTTCAAAAGCCATTAATTTCAAGACACAATAGATTGTCTTGTTGGTGTATTTAAAAAAGTTAAAAAATTTCACCCACAAGAATGTGGGATAAAATGCATTTCTTTTCCCACATATCCCTGCGTATAGAGCCCCTTTTTTGGCATGATCAACTTCATCTCTGCGCAGGGGATTCTCTTCTACAACTGTGGCCTATTTGGTTATATGCATGTGAGATCTTTGAGTTTTATATTTACATGGATTCTACTTGTTTGACCCTTTAACAAAGCTATGACTTCCTTTAAATGCATGGGTGACTCCTTTTTACTTGGCTTTGCTTTAACACAAAGTCTCCCCTACCAGGCATGTTCTTGTGCCTTTCACTCCAAGCTGTCCTCTGCCTCTAGCTTGTGTTCAAACATGGAGTCATTTTAAAATGTTGCGTTGGTTCTTCATTGCATATTCCTACGGCTGTGTTTTTGTATTTGCTGACTACCCTTGTTTTAGCATGGATACACTTCTAGCCAGCATGGGCATCTATTAATGTCTACTCTTCCCTCTTTAAAACTATGATTCTGTTCTAAACTCTCTTTGCTAGCCAGCTACTCCTTAGCAGATTGCGTAGGCTTTTTTTTTTAATTGTTGGCAGATTCAAGTTTGCATGGGCTCTACCCCTATTCTCTAACATAACACTTTGGCAGTCTCCATTAGAATGCATGACCTTGCTCTTTTGGTGGCTTATTTTGCGTAATCTTCCATTCAATTTGTTGTAGAAGACCAGGTTTCTTTAGCGTGATCTTCTTTAAATTTGGCATCCTTTTTAATGGCTTTTATACATGTGTATCTTACTAATTACGCCTATTGCAAATTTATTCTAAAGTTTATATGGTTGATTGCTCATGGAAGTGATATCTTGACCAAGATTTTCTTTGGCAGATGAAAGCTCCTAAAGAAATGCTCTCGCAGCTACAACCTTTCATCTTAAGCCTTCAACTTCTTTAGAGATCTGCTATCATAAAGTGTAGCCCTACACTTTTATGCTTAGATTGCATGTACTGATCCACATCACCAACATATTTCTTCTCTCAAACAATTGCAACTTTATGACTTACCTAGGAACAAATTAAAAATTTTAACTATGATCTTCACAATATCGGTTGTTCCCTCTATTTTCTTTGACTGCAGTGGCATCTTCTAATGTGCTTTCCTCTGTTTCTTGTGTGGATTCTTTATTTGCATGACATTTCCCTTTCATCATCACATGGAGTGCTACTTGTATACAGAGGGTCCTTGTGTTCTTCATGCTGCCTCTACTCATCATGTCAAGAGCCTCTTGAATCATGTTGTCTATGTAAGTGATACACTGAATCAAAAGAACACATAATGCCGCGTATAATATTTTTTGAGTTTCCATTTGTAGTGGCGCTTCCAGATAATAGAACTTCTCCTGAGTCTACGCTAAACCTTGACCATGAAGGTGTTTTTGAAATGAGGTAATATCTCTAAAATATTTTTGGATACTCTTCTAAAAAGGTTCCAGAAAGCTCCAGCCCCCTTTTTTTTTGGAGGGAGCCTCTACATTATCCTACCAATCTTTTGTCATGGGATGGAGCTCTTCAATCCATATGTAACCCCATCAATCTGATGTAATTAGTCGGGCCCCAAAGTGGGTCCGACTAAAAAAATTTTGCTTCTGAACAACTAAACCATCAAACAAACCCACTGATTTGTTGAACTGATTTGAATCACATTTGATCACTGACTGACCATTAATACTCATTTGAAATCATTTTCGCAACACTGTGAAACTTGTTTTCGGAGGCCTGTTGCCTGGCTTTAAAAATTGATCAAATCACCTGATCATGCCCTAAAATTGAAGACACTGAATCTCTACTTCACATTCTTGCACTTTTTTAGATCTCATCTCATGAAGAATTTGGAGTCAAAAGATATTCACTATCAAAGTTTCCTTCTCAAAATCATCTGCAAGAAAACATGTCAGAAAACAACAAACTGGGTTTGGATATGGCTTGAAAAACTAGGTGAATGAGCACATGGGGAAATGAAAAATGGGACACTCATTTTTTGTCATGAGGAAATTATGGATCTATGATTTAGGCTCATGAAAAAAAACTGGGTGCAAATGGTGGACATTCAAAGTAGGCTACTCAGAAATTTGCAACTAGGAACATTAATAGAAAGTGATTTTTTGCAAATGGATTTGTCATTACTCGCAAACTGGCACACTTAAATTATTTCTAGAGGAAAACATAGGGGTACAATCCATTTGACTTGACCAATCATGGATCAGGAGATATAATGTCACAAACAGGGCTCCCAATCAATCTGCAAATACTGACACCAACAAAAGTCAAAAATTCCATTTCGAATCACGCCTGAAGACTGATCAAACAGATTCATCATGACATGAAACTTGAAAGATAACAATTCTCTGACATCTAAAATGCAATGCAATAGGAATTTCAATACTTTGATCAACTGGACAAAATTTATAGCACATCAAACAGGGCTTCCTAGATTTATGAACAATTTGCAAATGTGTGAAAACAGTAACTGACCAACTTTGAGGGATTCAAAACCTAGTCAAATGAACTCAAAATAACTCAAAATATAAAACATAGGTTTTTAGGTATGGACACTAGACACTCCCAAAGCATAAAGTCAAAAAACATTTCTGAGTGTGAGATATTTAGTTGCAAATAGGGCCTACTTTCACTGTTTGACACTTAGGGTAAAATGCAGATTTGGAATTTGCTCAAAACAAGACTTTACAGAATGGCTTAGAATGACAAATTATCATTATGGAACAAGTAGGCATACTGAATGAAAGGTGCTAGAAACATTAAACATCCCTTAGGCCTCAAACTGACAACTGAGTACAAACTCATTTAAAAGCATTTATAGGGCTCAAAATTCTCAAAGGTGCTCAAAATTGACCATGCAATTTTTAGTGCCAACAGATCTCTTATCCTTCTCCTGGGGATCTTCTATCCTTTTCCTAAGGCTTATCCACCTAGCTATTAAGCTAACCTAGCAATGTAGGATTTCAATGTTTAATACAATGGTAAGAAATTATTAGAAATGTTTTGATCTAATAAAGATTGCAACTTTAACCTTGTAGAATTCAGATCACTCTTCAGTTATTTTCTTTTCTTGGCTTTTCTCCCTTGTAGTGCTACTAGCTTGTTCGCCCTTCAAGATTTATCTCCTTGATATCTTCCAATTGTTATGCCAATGCACTCTATGGTCACTTGATCAACTCAGAGTCTTGATACTCTGTGCTTACTCCTCACTGTGTCCTCTTCTTGACACTTCACACAAGCCTTCTCTTGGCTTCTTCACATGAACACTCTTATGACCAACTCCCTCTCACATGCACACTTGATCTCTGACTTGTAACTCCTTATAAATAAGTTTTGTTCTTTATTTCCTGATCAAGTCTTCCCGCTCATCAATTTGATTTAATCTTGAGAAAATGATATTGTTTTCCCTCCAAATTGTTTCTTCTAGAAACTTCATGATAAATCCATCAGCATTCACCTTTAATTGGTTTGCATGGTTTACATAAAATTCTATGACATCTACTCATCATCCTTATCATTCAACTAATACAAAAAATTCAATGTAACAAACTTATCATTACTGATCTGGCAAATCTTTTGACTTAACAAATAATGTAGCAACTTGGCATCATTGGTTTATTGATGCTCAGCACCTAAAGAAATTTTCTCAAAATCCATTAAATTGTTTTGATGCTCAGCATTTGAAGTCTTTTCCTGAGTTACTTGGCACTTGAGCAATTACTGTGTTACTCAGCACCTGAAGGATTGCTCGGTACACACTAAAGTTGAACTTCCTTGGCTTCAACTAAGAATTTTCTCGGCTCTCTCAAATGAACTTAGTTAGGCTTTACAAATGACTTATTTGATGTGACTCAATGTGTCCATCCTCTTAGAGTATGTCACCAATACACTATTTCATCAATGGCTTAGCTGATCCTTATACTTCATTACAACATCATAACTTCAACCTTTCTCTAGGTGCTCTAGTTACATCTTATTGATTACCTCCTCCTTGTCAATCAACCAATTGATAGTATTTGGATCACTTAAGCAATTGTCATTCCTACAAGTAGCAAGTTTGACATCAATGACAAAATAATGATTGAAAAAATTCTTTACCAGTTCCATCATTCTTCATTCATGATCTTTTCAATCATTTCCAACAATTGATTCTCACTTCATTATGATTACATAAAAAGCATAGGGCACTTAGAAGTGAATTGTAAAGGTGATTTTGAAGAAAACCCTATTTTTGAAAGAGGTATTTTATCATTTATCTCCAAAATTTATTTGATAAAAATTTATATTTGATAGAAGCATAGATATGTTGGTAGTTTGTAATGTTAAGAATGAGGAGAGACCAAAATTAAAGGTTCTTTCCATAAAACCCATACAAGGAAACCCTAATTCAACATTATACATTACTTTGAACAATGTAGTTTATTTGGAAGATGTAGGAAGTTATCCTACTAGTAAATTTGAATCTATTAGGATTAAGTGTATGAACAAGGATATGGAACTAGTCTTTAATAATGATATGATTGTAAAACCTAAATTTGAATATTTAAGAGAGCTAGACCTGTTCAAATATCATTTCTACCAAGAATTGGACATAGATGAGAGGACACGAATCATACTAAGTAGAATAAATGAAGGAAAACTATGGATGGAAGATAGTGTAGTTGATATTTCTTTAATCCTTATTCATGAAGTAAATAGACTTAGAAAACAAGGCAATGTACCTATAGGTGAGACATTGGTTAAGAAGAAAGTTGAGAGCTACACAAAAGCAATTTATAGTGGAAAGGCCATGGTGATTAGGACCATTAAAAAAGGTGATGTAAGATTCTTGATTAGAATCATTGCCTACTCTATATGTGCAAGTTCTAAGATTGATGAATTTTTAGTCAGATTCATCTATGCGGCATATAAGGTATGTGTTCAAAAGGAACAAGTTAACCTTAGTGAAATTCTAAGAATGTAACTTCTTGAAAACCTAGAGAAAGTCAAAAGGACAAAGAATGGTGTGTTTAGATTTCATTTATTGATCAATCATTTACATTTCCATGTACTTAAGAGATTTTTGTATTTGTTAGTCACAAAGATTATGAGCAGTGAGAGGTTTATAATGGAGAAGATCACAAAAGTGTGTAGAAGACATCCAAAAGATAAATTATTTGATAGTGGGAGCTTGATAATGACAACATTTCAGAATGAGATGAGACAGCAATTTAGAATTGTACATGTAATTGTAGATAGATTTAACAAAGAAATTTGTGTTATGGTTGATACATAGTTTACTTATATTCAAGCAATAGAATGTCAGGAAATATTTCTTGATCCACAAGGTTATGAATTAAGTGATGAAATAGTAGTTGGATACACTGATTTATTGTTGAAATCAGAGAAGGGCCAAGTTGAGTATAAATTTGGAGCTTATGATGACATTACCCAATCAGCTCATCAGGCATCCATAGAGAAGGCACCTCACAAGAAGATTGAAACAAAAATGAAGAAATCCTTATCAGAGGTTGATATAACTAAGAATGAGTCACAAGCAGTAAGAAATACTATGAAACATGGTATATTGAATGTGAAACCTTTGTTAGTATCTATTGTAGAGACATATTTAAAATGGAACATTCCTTATGCAATAGTATCAAATGTATAGACAAGTGAGCCAAAGAGGAAATATGAGAGATTAGTGAAAGCTTTGGCCAATAAGATAAAAAGGGTCAGGTAACAAGCCACTAGATTAGGAAAGAGACAAAAGACATTGTTGACAATTGTTGAGTCTAGTGAAGAAGAAGAAAAAGAACAAGAAGCTAAATAGATAGAAAGGGTAACTACTTCTAAGTAGTCAGTAGGAAAATCTCAGCAATAGTGGAAGCCAAAGATAGAGAAGATAAATTTAGTTATTGCTAACAAAGGCAACTTTGTTTAGATGAACAAATTTTATGAATTGTAAAATAATTTTAAGAAAAATTGGATTGATATCTCTATTGTGAGATACATAATTGCTAACAATCTAAAACTCAAGGATATTGAATGCACAATAAACCAAAATGTTTATGATAGACTCATTGAAAATAAGGCACCAGCTTGAGAAGAGGACATAGAACTTCAAAAGTCTATGATAAGAACCATATGCAACACTAATGATGAAGAAGAAATTAAGAGATTGTTGAACAATCTAGCCTTACTTGAGAAACAAGGTAAGACCATTCCTTTCTATGGTGGGTGATAAAGATTAAATAAGAACTATAACAAAAACAACCATAAGTCAAATTTTGATAGAATCCAAGGCAATGTCTTCACCAACACCTAGAACTTTAGAAGTGTCAACAACTGGTGACACAATGCAAATAGGTTAGACCAATCTTACAATTAACATTGATTATACTAAATCATTTGAGAGTTCTAAATAAAATGAACCTTATACTCAAGGAATTGAAGAACAATTGAAATGAATTGAAGAGGAAAAGAAGAAGAAAGTAGTAGAGACCAAGAAGAAATTGCTTGAAGATGAGATGAAAAAGTAAAGTAGAGGAAGAAAAGGAGAGATTGGTTGAAAAAGAAATGAAAAGGAAAATGGAGGAAGATATGAAGAAGAGATTAGAAGAGGAACAAAAGGGATAAAATGAAATAAAGGAAAGAGTAGAGAAAAAGGAAGAAGATAGAAGAATCAAAGAGGTAGCTAAAAAGAAGCAAAGGGAAGATGAAAGTAAACCTTCTAGTTCATCTACTCCACTTTCACTTGCTACCTTGACAACAGATGATGGTGATCAAACTAACTTGATTTTGTCTTTGTCAAAACTTATTTAGAAGAACAAGATAGTGAAACACCTACAAATAACCTTGATGGAGGTTATTGGTAGATTAAATAATACTTTGATAGTCTAGCACACATAGGCAAATCCTGAAGAGAGGGCACAAGCAGTGCTCAAATCCTTTGATGAAGAATTCAAAAATCTATTGAATTTTGTAGAAACAAAGGCATAGATCCCACATGATGCTAACTTGTTTAGCACTATTTGTCAGAATATTAAGAATGATTTGATAAGTCTTGATACTTTTACCAAGGAACTTCAAAAATGTCAATAGAATGGTAAGATATTGTACATCAAGTGTACTCTATCTCACAAGTTGAATAAGGATATTGATAGTTAGATTAGAGGAAATTTGAGTGAGCTTGAGGCTCTATCTAACTAGGTATAGCAACCTTTCAACAAAGCTTATGATCTTGAAGGACAAGTGGCTAGTATTCATAATAATATCAAGAAATTGGAACTTTGGAAGGAACAAATTTTAAAGAGAGTATCAGATTTTAGAGACTTTGTTTCTCTGAAAGTATATATCATTGAGAAATAGTTGGAGGAATTTTTCAAGGCTAAGGACACTTATTCTAACTTTTTATACTTTGACCTCAATGTAGTTGAGATTGCATAATATGCCCTAGGAACAATTCTCATCTCTATTGAATCAGCCAAAGATACATGGTGAAATGGTATGAGCAATCTTAAGGCATTTTTTGATAATTGCATGAAGATACTATCAGCTTAAGGTAGAAGAATAATTGTTTTAACAATAGCTTTTGATAGTTTTTGACATTCTAACCTTTTTTCATCAATGTTAAAGGGGGAGAAACTACATAAGAAAATTGTAAATTAGGTAAAGAGAAGATACAAATTTTAAAGTATGAAATCATATTATAAGGGGGATCATATGTAAGATGGATAAGTTGTAATAGATGTAATGTTACTATATTATTTTTCTTAAGTTTTTTATACTTAGCCAATTTTCCCTATTTTATTGCCATTAATATGAAAGGGGGAAATTTTTGACAATTGGCTAATGAAGATATGTAATTGTTTTCATCTATGAAAACACATGATGTGCATGCCTATATGAAACCTTGAAAATAAAGATACTTAACTTTTGGTACTCAAAATTTTGTGTAGGTATGAATTTGGTATACAATAGTGTATTGTTTTGTATGTAACTTGTTATTGACATCATATTATGACTAATGAAGTTATATGCAGATTTTATAGATGTTCATGATGATGTGTATAACCTTGGAAGTTAGTATGGACTGTATGGAAAATATATATTTATGTTTTACCCGTGAATATGACAAAATGATAGAAAGAGAGGAATTATTTTTTTTACAAAATAATTACTTGTCCAATTAGGACCGACATCCTAGATGTTTTCTCTAAGTTGGAAAAGTGTATTATGGTCTTAGCTAACCTAGCAAAAATTGTGTAAAGGAATGGTATTTATGCAAAGGACATCATGCAAATTAAAAGTGTAATGTGTAAGCAATGTGTAAGTTGTGCAAGTATTATGATATGTGATCTTACTTTGAAGGCAATATATGTGCAGTTTTTTAAATCTATTTTTTTGATCTGAGATCATGCTAAAGATAAAAGATCAGTAGAGAAAGAAGTTACAAAAGCTATATTCTAGAAGTCTAATTACTTGTTTAGGCAGTGAGCTCTTCTTGTAATTGGAAGTGCATTGGGTAGTGGGCTCATCTTGCATCTACTGTACTAGAAATCCTAATAGGGTTGGCAAAAATCCTAACAGGGTTGGAATCTCCTAATAGGGAAATACTAAATTTTCTCCTTGACTCCTAACAGGAGCCATCCTTTAACAAGGAAATTATATATTAGTATATTATCTAGTGGATATCATCTCTGTAGGGGTTTTCCCTTGGCAAGGGTTTCCCTCATTACAAAAATATGGTGTTATGAGTTATCTTTGTGCATGGTTACTATTACTATTCAACATTACTTTACTAGTTTTTTATGTATGGTTGAAAGTAACAAATAATATCTAGTTGGTGACTAAAGTTTGTAGATTACTAATTCACCCCCACCTCTTAGTAATTCATATTTCTAACAAATCCATATGTTTTCCTTTTCCCTTTAAATTTAGAATTCTTCTTATTATTGATGTGGGTTTTGAGATCCTAAACATCACATCTAATAGAGACATTATTGTGAGACATTAGCATGCCCTCCTCTTGTATGCAATCAACCTTTAGTCAAGAAATTTTAGGAAGCTTGGAATGAGCACATACTCCTTGTCTAAAGTGTTTCCATGATAGTGACAGTCCCTTTAAATGAATCATGGTTAATTATTTCTCATCATAGCTTTGACCAATCATAGATAGTGGGTTCCTTAGTTATATTATCCTCATGAAATATGAAGTGTCTATTTTTCCTTTTTTCATCTTTATCATGGAGAGATTGTCTTTTGGAGATAGAATCTAGTAGTATTGTTTATCTCAGACATTACTTGAAGTTCTTTAAACATTTCATATGTTGTGTCTAGCTCTGAGATGATTGTAAGTAAATTGTTTCTAACAAAGTCCACAATTAAATTCATGGCTTTGGTGTTATCATTTTCCCATTTTTTCCAATTCATTACTTCCTTTGGGTGGTGATTCAGATTTTTCAATGATTTGTTTTAAGCTATTCTCTTTCAAGGTAAGATTCATTCACAATTTATATCCCATAAAATTTGAATCACCTTCAATCCTATATTCTACTCTCATACCATTCACCATTTTGATAGAACTGTGATTTAAGAAAATTTGATTGCTCTTAGATAAATATGATCAGGATCACTCTTAGACTAGCTCTAATGCCATGTTCAAAAGAAATGACCAGATTTATATTTACTTTCTATATATAATGTTGATATACTTTAAAATATAATGCTCTTGACTTTGAGTTTGAGTACAAGCTATAATCTCAATATATTAAAATTAGTCCAGATTGAATTTGTGTTCTCCACATAGTAGTATATTGAATATATTACAAGATGCAAGTTTGAATAACATTCTCTGAAGATTGTTACAAATATATCTTCATGTATATATATTTTTGCTTGTTATTTATGACATAATAACTAGATATTTATCAAAGATCAAACTTAATATTTATTCACTATGATGAAAGTACATTTAACCTAAATAAGTACATTGAAGGCTTTTATTACATTTTGTTTCTATGTTTCTAATTATTCCACGTGGAAGGTTACCAATGGTTAATAGGTATATGACTATAGAGTCATATCCTCTTGGGGGTGACTCCATGGTGGAGTCATGTCCTATCATACACATGTCTCCAAGGCAATACCCACATAGTGTTCTTTCAACAATCGACAGTTTTGTCTATTTGCAAGAAGTTGGTTAAAGTATTTAGATGGTTAACATAATATTATTATCAATTGTACAATTTGATATGAGTGTGTATCTATATATATATATATATATATATATATATATATATATAACATTTTAATGTATAACATATTTCCAATGTGCAATAATAAAAATTAATATGTTATATTGATATATTTTCAATATTCTCTTGGATATTAATACTCAAATATCATTTTAAGTTATCTCAACATTTATTTCTCATTATATATCTTTATGTATCTCACGTGCTATTGTTTGCACAAAAATTTAAAAAAATATTGGCATTTCTGTTACTTTCTTTTAGTTTTGGGTCATTTTTGCAAAACTTGTTTTGAAGTATAATTTTCTAGGATAAGGTGATTTGATCTTAGGATATTTTATTGGTTACTTATTATATTTTGTTAAAGTTAATAAATGAGACCAAATCTTCTAGGAGAGACATGAAACAAAATTTAGAAAGTTTATCATTTTTTTTATATTCTTTTACATTTATTTTTATGAAAGAGCTGCGTGCAAAGAAAGTGTCTAATATGTTTTAAATACATTCAATGTAGATACTAAAAAAATACTTTTCTATTGCAAAAAAATCTATAAATATAATATGTTGATGAAAACATGTGTGTGTGTGTGTGTGTGTGTGTGTGTGTGTGTGTGTGTGTGTGAGAGAGAGAGAGAGAGAGAGAGAGAGGTTAGAACATAGGGTTTTGATTTTAGATTTTCTATAGGACACAATAAGAAGTAAATCTATGTGTGGAGAATTAAATATATTATAACTTATCACTAAATAATAAATGATTTGGAGTAGTGCATATGGATTAAAAAATTAGTAGTGAGAGAGGGAGCAAGAAGAGCGTTCAGTCATGTAAATTTGTAGAGAAGGTTAGACCTATGAGAGACAAGGCCTTGAATGTAAGAGGAGATGAAAGATTTGATTGAGAAGGGTAGTAATCTGATATGCTTGTAGGTATTTCTATAAAAATACTATCATTCAACCTGCTAAACATATTTATTCAATTTGAGACTTCATGTGGGATTGAAGAAAAAACTAGAGAAGAAAGCATCATTCTAGGGGATCCAAAAATGAGAGTACTCAACTTAGGTCCAATAGAGTGGATCAAGATGATGTGGCTTTATGCACACCCATTTTTTGAAAAAGATTAATCCTTAAAAATGGAAGACATAAGGGAAAATGAGAGCTAGAAAAATGAGAAAATGTAGAGAAATGTGAACTCCCTTCAATCAAAACATGCAAAGGCATAAGAATCCATTACCTATTGGACTGAGGAGATCTAATTATAAAAAGTTAAAGAAAGTAGGGGACCAACAGATGAAGGTTATTCAAATTTGGACAAAAAAATATAACAATATGTTGATCCTTTCAAATCATGTATTATCTAAGGAGAATACCCTTTCAATCATAACTACAAATCATTTAATCACACCAAATTTTGCATATCTAATAAATTCAATGCTTAAAGCCAAGATCTCTTCTCTAAATATTTCACAAGAATATGTATTGACTTGGGTATCCCAACACTGGCATGGAGCAAGTGATATAATTTTCTTTGATCAAGATTCATCATTGTTCACTATTCCTTTTAGATCTGAAGCTTTTCAAGATTTAGTATAAAGATTCAAGGGTTAGTTTTTAAAAGGGTTTGGGGTGTGTACCTGGCCAAGTAGTCAAATTACCATAAACTAGTGCAGGGTTTTGCATGAGAAAGTACCAAAAGCTGCGTGAGAAAACCTAGCACACCATAAAAACTTTTTCTTTCTCACATGAGAATGCACACTTTCACATGAGACTCTAAAACAACAAGTGAGGAACATAAAGAAAAAAACTAGGAAATAAATTTCCTCCACATTAGGGAGTACCAGATACACAATTCAACGCATAGACACTCAAATACTATAATTGCAAGATGGAACTACAACCACCATGTAATGTAGAAGCAAAGAACATACTAAAAGCAACATCATAGTGTACAAAAGCAACATTGCAATGAATGAGAATAAAAAAACTCATACGTGGTTCCTCCCAACCATAATAGCATCATGAAACCCCAAATGTCCTAGCCATCTCCTGTGTGTAACATCCCAAACTATAGATCAGATCATTAAGGCTATCTTATGAGGACATCAACACAAAAAAGTACTACATCATAAGTATAAGAAAATCTAACATGCTAAATAGTAAAGCATTAGATATTCCAACCATGATATCAAATCACATCATCTACATCATATGCTAGACATCATAATAAGGGAATGAATCAATAAACTAACATCAAATAAGCATGATAGAAAAGCATTCCAATGAAATCATAATTAATAATAAAGCATACCCTAGAACCTAAAGTACCAAGTGAAAAACATTGAGCAATGATTGCACAAGAATAATAGACCATCTCTATACACCAATACCTAGTAGTAGTGAAGGTAGCTACACCTCCCAACCATATAACACCCATGGGTCCATTCCCATCATGTTGATGGAGATAATGATCCAACTACAAACTCACATAAAGCACACATCCATGACTGTCACTCAAGCTAGATAGTATGATTGAAACCAAGATCATGAAACATTGCAAATACAACAAGTCCTAGTTAGACACTCTATGGGTAACTATGTAGGGGCTCTTGTGGAGAGTTGGTAAACATGCTAACAAACCATACCCCTCGATACTCCCTCTAAAGGCTAACACACTGCTTCCTCAACTAGACCACAAGGACTAAGTATCATTAACCATACCCCTCAACATCATCCTAGGGAGGCCAACATTACATTTCTTATATTATTTAATTTTCTAATAGTTAATTAAGTTTTCACTTATTGGAACTCCTCAATGCCAACTTGGTCTAGGACACCACAATTGTTTTAGAAGCCCCTCCACTGACCTTACCATACATACCCATACTCATCACATGATGAGTGCCCAAAGGCATGCATATTCCTAACCCAACCCCAAATTAACATAACTCCACCAAAGTACAAATGGGAGATATGGTCTCACAAGTCACCCAAAAAATGCCTGTGTATGTGCTCATGTGTGGCGCACCACCATCACAAAGATCAAACACAAGGGCTAGATGAGAACACAAGCATAAATCAAACTGAAGTGAATAACATCTCAAGAGCATAGATGGGACATGCATTCCAATGCAACATAAAAGTGTGAAAATGATCTAACTGACATCCTATACATGATCAAAGTCCAGGATCAACAACATGCTCAAAAAGCCCAAGAAAATTGGGTGGCATGCAAATTGAGATAAAATCCCCAAAACACAAAAAACATGAAAAGTAAAACTCATTTTCTATTTGGGCATAAAAGTCACAAAAATCCAATACAATTTAAGTTAGGACACTATATGCAAAAGTGGCTAGCATAATGATGCTAAATCTAAAACTCTCATCATAAAAATGGGGAAAATGTTCATACCTGACCAATCAAGTAGAACCAACAAACAAAAATGGAGGGGAACACTAGTTCTCATTCTCCAAACAAATAACTACCTGAAATAGAGCTAAAACATGAAAAAAAGAGTGTCATACCTGATAATAAAAGGGGCTAAAATAAGAAACAACACAACAAAGTAAATAACCCATAGCATCTATTAGAAATCATGGCACAACAAGGTCTCCCTGAGCCAGATCCAATGAGACTAACCTCGCAAAGATCTCATGCCTATAGCTCTCACAATTAATAGAAACATTATCCTCTACAAGAGGATTCTCAAAAAGCCTCTTAATTTTTTAATTTGCAAAAGTGAGAAGTGAGGAAATAAATTTCTCTTTCAATACTTATTCACTTTTCAAGTGAATAATTGATTAGATCAAATAACCCACCAACCTAGTTAACCCCCTAATCAACCTAAATGAAAATAGGGTATTCCTAGTAATAGGAATTCATCTATGGAAAAGTTTCTAGAAATTCAATTCAATACAATTTAAAGCCCAAAAATCCAAAAATAATCAAAGCAATTCCTTAACAACTTTCACAACAATGCGAACTATTAAATACACAAACACACTTGAAGGTCTAGTCACTTAATGCAACATGATTTTGGACTTACTTAAATCACTAGAAGGTTTAATTAAACAATTAAATAAGGATACATCAACCATACAGGGACAACATTGGTAAAATATGAACAATTGAATCATTATCTACAGGTGCCACTACTAGGGATATAAATCCTACACACTAAAACACAATCAATTACAATTGCATATATTATGATAGCCAAAAAAAAATTCATTAATGAACTAATTTATCCATTTAATCAATCATATTGATATAATCCATTTATATCACTCATGTTCACATAAAGCATAAATAACAAGAATGAAGTAAATCACCATAGCTTAAATCCACATATAACCAAATCAGAGATATGTCCAAAATACCAGATAACTAGATATTATCATAACCCTACTATCATCTCAAAATGACATTAACGTGCAAATATGATAAACTGAACAATATAGCAGTATAGCATCTACAATACTAAAATCAAAGTACAACATTTGACCCTTGAGTCATGTCAAATGAAAGATATCAAGAGTATCAAGTATCTCTTGAATAAAAATATAGCAAGGTATAGACATACATCATTACCTAATTGAGCTCAGCATACACTAACTAGAAAAGATATGACATTTTGTGTAACATCATAGAAAATACACAATAAACCAATTATTTTCAGAAATCTCCCTCTTTGGGATTGATGGAAACACAACATGTCATAAAACAATGAAATTTTAGAGAAAAAATAAACTAATGAAAATATTGTTAGTTTCATTATGATTCTTATCCATGAGAATTCCCTCTATTACTGTGAGCTCCTCTAACTTCAGTTTTTCCCTCTGTCGAAAAACTTTGTTTTCAACATCTTTTTCTAGTAGCATACTCTACCTCTTTTATATCATACCAAGTTCATTCTCTCTCTTTGACATCTTCAAGAAAATTTACACTCTATAAAATTTCTATGAATACGACAAAAAACTCTCCTTCATTGGCATCTCATGCCAAAGAAAATATCCAATGAATATCAATGTACCTTAAGTATTGATTCCTATGCAATATGCCCTTTTTAATATTGGATGAACTCATCGATCTCTAACATGCTCTAGTTGATGCATCACTAAAATTCATTTTAGTAAGCTTTAGATGGGGGAATGAACCCCAACTTACCTCTTAGATACAAAAATGCATCCTTAGGTAATGGCTTAGTGAATATGTATGCAACTTGTTCTTTATTATTCACACATTCCAATCTTACCTCTTTATGTTGCACCAATTCTCTTAGAAAATTATTGCAATGTAATTAGTCTTGGTATGCATCACAATATTGTTTGTTATATTAATTGCACTAGTTTTTTTATAGAAGATAACCAATGGATCTTTGATTTCTATCTTCATACCTACTAATAGTTGTTAGAACCAAACAACATTGGAACAATTAATTTCTGCTGCAACCTACTTTGCCTCTACTCTAGACTAAGAAATACAATTCTTCTTCTTTCTTGTTCAACACACTAGTATTTTACCAAGAAAGAATGCTCCATCATTGGTGCTCTTCTTGTCATCAACACTTCATGCCCAATCAACATCTATTAAGGATTTCAAATCTAGATTGTATCCTTTCTTGTACCATAGTCCATAGTCTTTAGTACCCTTTAGATCCCTCATGATTCTCTTGATTTCCATCATGTAACTTTCTTTAGGATTTTTTGAAAATCTTGCCACCATACCAATTGCTAATACAATATCAGGCCATGTATGCATTGCATATTACAAATTTCTAATCATTGATCTATATGTAGTCTAATCTACCTCTTTGGAATCATCATTCCTAGAAAGCTTAATTCCAATAGACATAGATGTTCCAAATAGTCCTAAATCTTCCATTCTAAACTTATTTAGTATCTCCTTGATATATTTGGATTGAGTAATGAGATGTCATCTTTCATTTGTTGAATTTGCAATCCAAACAAGAATTTTATGTCACCAACAATGGAAATCTAAATTTCTTTACTCATTTCTTATGAAAAATGCTTTGCACAAGTTATCTACAAAATTTTTGCAAATACAATCTTCTTGTCTAGTCCTTCTTTCATATGCATGCTACTACTATCATTTATTCTTTGAAAACTAATATTTATCAATTAGTAATGAAGTCTTTTATACCAAGCTTTGGGAGCTTGCTTAAGTCCATATAATGCCTTGTGTAGTTTACAAACCATATCCTTTTTGCTAGGATCTACAAAACCTTCTAGTTGTTGTATATAAACTTCATCTTCAAGAATTCCATTCAAGAATGCAAATTTCACATCCATTTAATAAAATTTAAATCCTTTATGTCTAACATAAGAATGTAGAGTTATAGGGCCTTCTAATATTGCAATAGGAGAAAAAATTTCACCATAATCAATACCTTCTTCTTGAGAATAACATTTGCATACTAACCTTGCTTTGTTTCTTGAGACTTCTCCATTTTCATTCAACTTATTTTCAAAAACCCACATTGTACCAATTACATTCTTATTGTTGGGTCTAGGTGCAAGATTCTAGGTCATACTCCTCTCTATCTATTGTATTTCTTCATTCATAGCTTCAATCCAAATTTTATTATCCAAAGCATCTTTAACTAATCTAGTTTCAAATTCAGTAAGAAAACATGTACATTTAAAGTTGTTTCTTGTCATTAATCCATCTGACTTATCTCCAATGATCTAATTAGGTGCATGGTGTTCTCAAACATATCTAGCTAACATAGGTGCTTTGGATTAGAACTTGTTGCACTAGCTTTGTTATGATCTTATGTAACAAGCTTCAGTCCCACTATTGGTGACTCATGTGCTTCAGACTTGGTTTTCTATAGCAATAATTCAATAGATTCTAATTGTGGCTCAGGTTCTTCAGACTGTAACTTGGGTTGCACTAGAAACTCGCTAGCCTCATGATATTTTGGGGACTCGAGAGGTGAAGTATGCTAACTTCTAGTTAGATTTGGAAATGTATCAAGTTCATAGTAGATAAACATTCTATAGTCCTCAAGTTCTTTGTTGTTCTTTTCTTGACTCTGTTTTGCAAACTCATCAATTCTTACATGTGTACTTTCTATGATCTTATTGATAAATTCAAACATTTATATGCTTTACTTGTACATTACTATCCTAGAAATATGCCTTCATCACCCTTCACATCAAATTTACCTTTCCTAGATTCCTTCAAGATATAACATTTTCTACCAAATGCTTTCAAGTAACTCACATTAGGTTTGTATCCATACCATAGTTCATAAGGAGTTTGATCTGAGACTTTCTTTAGCTATACTCTATTCAAGGTATGCAATACAATATTGATTTGTTCTTTCTAGTATTTGATTGCAACATTCTTATCTATCATAAAAGTTCTTGCACAATCCATGATGGATCTATTCCTTTTTTCAACTATATCATTTTTTTTGGTGTACCAAGGGTTGAGACTTGTCTTTTAATTCCTCTTTTATTGTAGAATTTATTGAATTCATTGGAAATGAATTCACCACCTCTGTCTGATCTCAAACAATTTAGCTTCTTTCTAATTTCTTTGTCCACTATTGCCTGATACCACTTAAATATTTGAAATCCTTTAGAATTGTCTTTCAAATAAATTAAAGTCATCATTCTAGAATAATAATTAACATAAAGAATAAAATATGTATCTTCACTTTAGCTCTCAATTACAAAAGGTCCACATAAGTTTGTATAAACTAGCTCTAAGACTTCTTCAAAGTGATAGTTCTTTCTTTTGAAACTTATATTTACCATCTTACCAATTTGACAGTGTTTTCATAGGCCCATATTAGGTTTCCTCAAACTAGGAATACCTCTCACTTCTTTTTTTTAATCTTTATTAAATTATCAAATTTTACATGACATGCCCTTTTCTGCCATGACTAGCTTTCTTCTACTTCAGCAATGAAACATTAACTTTGACTAAGATCTAGGTAGAATAGATTAGCTTTGGTTTTTTTACCAGACCCAACTATATTTCCTTTACCATTTGGTACCTTGGTTTTCTCATTCATGAATTCTACTTTGAATTTAATGTTATTCAACTGTGCCACACTCAATAAATTATGATTTAGTCCTTCAACCCAATAAGAATTATCACATCTAAGTTCATTGTTTAGTGAGATACAACCTTTTACCTTTATGAAACATGGTTCATTGTTTCCAAATCTGACACTTCCAACATCATAGTGTTCCATATGTTTAGATATGTTTTTGTTACTAGTCATATGATGTAATCAATGACTATCAATAATTCATTTATAATTTTTCCTAACATGAGAGATAAGTGTCATTTTATCTCCTTCATCATTAGAATCATCTTTTATAGAAATGTAAATCATTTCATCATCTTTTCTACTATCTAAATCTTTAGCCATAAAAAAATATTTCTTACCTTTGTCCTTGTAGCCTTTGAAGTTCTTGAAATCCTTCTTTCCTTTATACTTGTTGTGCTTCTTTTCATATTTGTCCTCTCCATTTGGACATGTTGTAGCAATGTGTCCAACTACTTCATAAGAAAAATAGATCAAATTAATTTTACCTTTTTTACTTTCCTTTGTCTTTGGGATATCTTCTTGCAAGTAATGGCTCAATAGTTACAAGATCACTATCAAAACTATCTTCCTCTTCACTTTCAAATTATTTTTCTTTTGAGTTCTTAGCTTTCTTCTTGAGTGACAACTTCACTTTAAATGAAAAATTGATGTTTCTAGAACTAGAAACATAATTATCATAGTTATCTAGCTCAAATTTTTTGGTGGCCTTCATTGGTTGGTATCTCATAAGCTTTGTGCCTTTTTGGGTTGCCTCGTAGGTTTGACCCCTCCATCAAATTTTGTTTTTTTGTCAATCTTCCAACTATTGCATCCAATGTTCTATTATTCTTTGGATTTCATCTCATCTATTGAATTATTGATACTTTATTACATTTATTGGAACAAGTGTTCTAAGAAACTTACTTACCACTATCTCATATTCAATCTTTCCTCCTAAAGCTTTGATTGCACAAAAATTGGCTTAATTCCATCACTGTACTTTGCAATGTTGTCATCTTCTCTCATCTTTATTTGATCAAATTTTCCTCTAAGAATTACATATTTAGCTCTATTATCATCTCCACCATAGATTGATTTTAGTTTGATCCACATTTTATAAGAAGTTCCACAATCCTTGAATTTGCCAAATTTGGTATAGTTGATAGATGAAACAATATCAATCATCATAATGTTATGACTTTTCTTTTCTACAATTTATTCAAGAATCATAGTTCCAATAGGTGTCATGTATTTTGTGCATAGGTTCTTTATCTCTTAAACTCCAATGGTTTCCAAGTGCAACCTCATGAGTTCCTATCATGCCTTGAAGTTATCCCTATTTAGCTTGGGGATCTCCCTTCTGTTAGACATCCTAATCTTTAGCTTAGGTCCTTAAGACCTTATCTACAAGCACCAAGAAGCCCTAATACCAATTGTTGGAAATATAAGATGAGTAACTAAGAGGGAGGGGTGAATCATTTACCACTAAAAGAAATCCCAGATCCCTTAGATGTCAATATAGAACACAGACTTCACTAGAAATACTAATGCTTGGTAAACACACATACACTCATTTTACAATAGTGAATGCTATAACTTGGAAAATAATTAACAAGAAAATCTTTAAGATATTATTTCTAATCAACCTTACTTAACATAGTTTCATACACATAGAAGAAATAACATGAACACAAGTGACACGAAGATTTAATGTAGAAACCCAATTTGGGAAAAACCACAAATTACAACTATTTAAGTTGATTTTTTGTCTTCTAAAGTGAACTCTATTAGGAGCCAACCATGTTAAAGGTTAAAAAACACACTAATAGATTATTTAATCACCTTGTTAGGAGTTCCCTTGTTCGAGGTCTATAGATACTTCAATCAAGAAAGGCCACCTTGTTAGAGGATTTACAAATAGTTTTTAAGCTAACTCTGTTAAGAGCTTTAGATCATTGCTAGAATGGTTAGAGAGTAAGAATGAGATGACATGATTTATGGCACAACTAGATTTTTTATTATAGATCTCAATTTTTTCGTGTATGCTTGATCTATTGTAATCAAATGTATCTGTGCAGCTCCACAAGGATATTCTTCTTATCCTTCTATTCACTTTCTCTAAGCATCTTTAATTCTTCTATTATCTTGCACATGTTAAATCCTCAAATTGACCTTATATTTATATCTTACGCATTTAAAATTTGGCTTGAATTCAACTTAGGATAATTAATATTCATCTCCTCATTTTGATGGAACAAACAGGCAAATCCATTGAACTCAATATGCCAAAACAAGAAAATCCTTTATCAGCCGACCTTTCTTTGTAGATCCTAGATTAAGAATTATTTTACTATGTTAACCAAGTGAACTTGGCTAACAATGCATTTTCACAAAGTTCCTTTGGTAATTGATTGATCTTGTTTAATGCTAACTCCATCAAAATTTTCCTTTCATTAATTGAGTGAGCTCGGTTAACACTTAATCTTTTATGAACTTCTCAATATCACCTGAGTGAACTCGGTAGACACCGTGTTTTGAACTTGGAAAACTCTAGAATGCTTCAAAGACATAACAACCTATCTTCATCACTCGAGTGAACTCTATATACATTGATAGGTAAAGATATGACATTTTTTGTAATATCAAAGATCATACAAATTTAACCAATTGTTTTCAACAAGATATTCACTAGAACTTGGATAACAATGAAATATTGAGATATTAATGTTTATTAATGTTTAGTAACTTAGTTGTAGAAAGATAAAATATTTAGAAAATAACATGAACACATGATTCACCAAGATATAACATAGAAACCCAATATGGAAAAACCACAAATGCAACTACTTAAAACATTTTACTCTTCTAAAGTGAGCCTTATTAGGAGCCAACCTTGTTAAAGGTTAGAAAATGCACTATTAGGTGTGACCCTATTAAAGGAGTTGAATCAAGTTTTCAGGAGTGGCCTTGGTAGAGGTCTTAAGAACCTTCAATCTAGAAACTCCACCTTTTTAAAAGATTTACAAAAATAACTATTAAGTCAAGTTTTTTTATGAGATTTTTTCACTGCTACAATTGTTAGAGAGTAACAATGACTGACCTAATTATTGAGGAAATTGATTTGCAAATTCAGATCAATGTTCTATCTTATCCTCTATATCCTTCCTAGTATTCTTTGTGATTAATTGGATGTTCTTCACTTAATCAAATATCCTTCTTTATTTGCATCTTATCTTTTTCCACATCTTCATTTTTCAATCAATAGGTTGACCTTTCATCTATATGAAACTCAATATCAAGTCAGCTTGAATACACCTACAAATAAAAAATCAATATCCATTAAGTTGGCTTACATAAACCAAACAATAAACAAAACAATTGTACTATAAATTAGTTGATACTAAAATTAAGTCACTCAGTTAACACTGAGTTCCTTTCATAACCAACCTAACTTATTTTACAATGAACCCCTTTGGTAACTGACATGACTTAGTTTACACACAAATCCTTGAATGACCAATCTAGCTTAGTTTACATTTGATCACTAAAATTTGCATATTCTTTACTTTAGCTCAGCTGATATTGGAGTCTTCTGAGCTTAGTTGCTACTAGTAGTGCTCTGTTAGAATTTAACATTTGTGTAACATTGGTGAGAACTTTATCCTACTTAGATCCTTTTTTAACTATCCAAGGCTCTCTCTTAGCCTTCTTGTGGTTCCTTCTTGATTCCCTACTTCTAAGGATCTTTTCATAGTCCTCTTCTACCTAGAAACTCACCTATCAACTCAAGCTACTCTCCTAATCCTTCAAGTCACCAAATATGAAACTATGTTCTCAACTAGAAGACAAACTCACCAAGGTTTCCCAATAAGGAAAGTGGGTGTTTTCGCAAGCCTCAAATTTTATTGGTCATTTTCAAACCATTATGCATCATCTTTGAAAATCTTAGTCCTTAGAATCACAATCTTGCTATTTTTTCCCTTGAAGCCCTATGAGCTCCAATTAGGCCTCCTACAAACAAGGAAATTGAAATAAATCCATAAACCCCTTAACAACACCCTTTAACTCCTTATATACTTTGACTCATAACAACCTAGCCTTAAATATTTTCTATGTTTTAACATCACATTGTGTTTGTACAATGTCTTTCGAGAAAACCCTATTTTAAGCATTTATAGGGCTCTGTAAGCATTTTCTTCCTAATATGATGAGATATCCTCATTAGACCTTCCCCCTTAGTATCTAGACACTTGACTCCTTTCAATTGATTTCCCCTAACAAGATTCACTTATAACAATCAGGAAAGTTCATTAAAACTCTCATGCAAGCATCTTAATTTGTGGCCAAATAACACCAAGCTTGCTTAGGGCTTTCTTGAAAAATACAAAACTTGTCCACACAACCACCAAAATGCATATTTATATAATGTACAAAGGCTATTTCTTGAATCCAAAAGCTCATTATTTTTTAACCAAGGGCATCCAAGTTATACCCATTCTTGTTTAGACTGCTATGTACAAACCATCATAAAAAGCAAAACTAACTAATTTCTAAAAACTGACAAACTGAATTTGACCTCCTCAAACAAGTGTACATAGATCATTCATATGTTTTTATGCAACTAATCCATTCAAAATAGTTATGATATCAATCCAAAATAGCAGTTCTCACATCAAAATTATGTTTTGTGTTTATATTTTTCCTTCTACTTCATGAATAATCTTTACAAGATAATTACCAACCCCATAAAATAAAATGGCTTTTCCTTATTTAAAACATCCATAACTTGTCATACCCTTAGGTTGAGTCCCAGACTTCTTTAGTGCTTCTTCCTTAAATTGAGGAAAAGTTGTCATGATAACTTTGCAAGATTTTGTCATGAGAAACTTTTGCAATTTCGCAAAGGTGAGCTTGTAGCACATCAAACCTATATATTTTGACTCATATCCATCCAATTTGATCCAAAAATAGTTGTGGACCAAAATATAACAACTATTCCTCAATTTTAAGGTATTTTGTAGCCTTTACCTAGTTTGACTTGAATACAACATTATAGTATTATCTAGGTCTTAGCCATCAAATCATGACCAACACTTGCACTCACCCTTTTTACACATTCTATAACACACCTTGGGACTCTATGACTCATCCTTATTTTATCAATGGGTGGCTACATCATTTGAAATGAAATTTTTATATGAAGGTTTTCCTTTTCCTAGGGTACTCCTACACCATACTCTTGTGCAAGAAAAAGACTAAGTTACTTGTGATGTGAGGAACTCTAGACTGATTCCTCCTCCTTTGTTTTCACCATGATTGCATAATGAATTCCTTCTCCCTATTTTAGATCCTTTAAGAACTATTTTCCACTCATCAAGAGTGCATTGGCTTTTGAATTTTACACTATGTCCTCATCTAGTAAAGACTATATCTTATAAGTGACTCCATTCTTCTTGAATGAGAACTTCTTCTCTTTGCCATGATGGACTACTTTCTTGTCATACTGTCATGGTCTAGAAGGAAAAAAATTACATGCATCCATTGCTAAAACATCACATAGTATTTATTCCTATTACTTTCCTATGGAAAAATCAACCCATACTTTCTCATTAACCAATATGGTTTGCCCCTTGTTCAACCAAGTGACCTTGTAGGGACACACATGAGGTATTTTGTTTATTTTCAACTTTTGAACTACCTCTTTTGAGATAACATTATTAGTGGGCCTAAGTCAATAATGACTCTACATAACTTTCCCAATATTTTTCATTTGACCCTAAAGAGAGCCTTCCTTTTCTTCTACTCATCCTTGATAGGCTATTTTATTAATATTCTTCTAAACATCAAATTTTCATCTTTCTTTGCATTCAAGCTTACCTTTGAATTCTTATAGTCCTCCTCTTGCACATGCATGATCTTGTTCTCTCTATTTGAAGATGGTGACTTATTAGGACATCGATAGGCAAGGTGACCCAATTGTCCATAGTTGTAACACTTCATAGAAGAAAAGTGTGAGTGTCTCACAAATCCACCTTGTCTTCCTCTTCCATGATTAGAAAAACCTTTTCCTCTACCAAAGCCTCCTTTGTTACTAGAGTCATGAGATTTATCCCTTTATTTAGAGTCCCCTTGTCCTCTATTTCAATTTTCTCTTCCAATAGAGTCTCCTCTATGTCTACCCTTGGAATCTCTACCTCTTTGGCTTCCCTTGTTGCTAGATTCTTGTTTGTTCTTTAGTTTTTCTTCCACCTCAAGAGCCATTTGATAGAAACTATGTAATATTGTAAGGGAAAAGAGACTCAAGTCCTCCTGTATATTCCATCTAAGGAAATCCAAATGCCTACCAAAGTTAATGCTCTCAACTTCTTGTATTCTAGACCTAGGACTTAATTTTTGAAACTCCTTTATATAGGCTGACACAACTAGGTGTCTTTGCCTTAGTTTTTGTCTTTTTTATACAACTAGATATAATAATCCTTTAGTAGGTAATTTTATTTTATCTTTTCTAACATAGTCTTCCAATTTGTTATGGGCTTCTTGTCTCCCTTTTTGTTTCTTCTTGTAAGAACTTCCACCGGGTTAATGCTCGCCATCTCAATCTTGATTTTCCTATCTTTAATATTTGTGTCTCTAAAATATCATCACATTCAAAGTGACTTCCCATACTTTCAATCCACTCCATAACCACTTTGTGCATCTATTTTCCCACCAAAAATAGATATGCCTTTTAACTCTTTTCTAGTTAGTGCCTTCAAGGCTTTATGGATAGGTTCTTCTAATGGAGGATCTCTTGTGGGTGATATTTTGTTTTCTTCTTTAATTTTACTTTTGTCTCTTTCCTAACTTCTCTTTCATTTTTCCTGTAGTCTCTATCACTTGTTCCAATTTTTGCTTCATCTCTTTCATAGTTTCTTCAAGAAGTTTGTTCTTCTCTTCTTTCTCTATCAAATCCCTTTCCAACTTTACATTTTTCATTAGGGTGTTTTCACCTATCGATTATCCTTCCTTTGACATCCAATACTCACTTTCCAAGGCTTTCAATGGCTCTAAAACCACTTTGATGGGGAATTTGTCCTAATAATAACCTTATTTTTCTATCCAAGGCTCTCTCTTACCTTTTCCTATGGTTATTTCTTGATACCCTATGTTAGAGGATCTTTTCCTAGTCCTCTTCTACCTAGAAACTCACTTATCAATTCAAGTTACTCTCTTAATCCTTCAAATCCCCAAATATACAGCTATGTGCTAAAAAAGATAAAAAACTCTCCAAGGCTTCCCAACAATGAAAATGGGTGTTTTGACCACCCTCACAATTATTTTTATCATTTTGCAACCATTTTGCACCATCTTTCAAAATCTTAGCCTTCAAACGAACAATCTTGCTCTTTTTGGCCTTGTAGCTCTATGAGCCTCAATTAGGCCTCATGCAAAAAAGGAAATTGAAATCACTCAAGATACTTATTAAAAATCCCTTTTAATTCCTTCTATAATTTTTCTCATAACAACCTAGCCTTAAAGGTTTTCTATGTTTTAGCTTCCCATAGTGTCTATACAGTGTCTTTCTAGAAAACCCTATTTTTGAGAGTTTCTAACTCATTGTCAAAATTTTATTTCTACTGTGTTGAGAACTCCTCCTCACACCTTCTCCTATGGTATATGGAAACTTTAACCATTCCACTTCATTACCCATAACAATATTGGATCATACCAATTAGGTAAGTTCATTAAAACTCTCCTGTGGCCATCTCAATTCCTAGCCAAACAACACCAACCTTTCCTAGGGCTCACTTTAAAAAATAGAAAAAAAATTCACACAACCAAAAAAATTTATATTTATATAATAAATGAATTCTACTTCTTGAATCCCAAAGGCTATTATGTATTAACCAAGGTCATCCAAGTTATAGACATTCTTGTTCATACCTCTATGTATAGACCAATAAGAAAAGAAAAACTAACTAATTACTCAAACCTAACAAAATGAATTAAAACTCCTCAAACAAGTATACAAAGATAAGTAACATATTATTATACAACTAATCCATGCAAAAAAGGCCTAGGATCAATCCAAAACAACATGTCTCATGCCAAAATTACATTTTCTATGTTTATTTTTCCTCCTTAATGAACAATCCATACAAGAGAATTGCCAACCCCTCAAAATAGAATAGTTTTTCCTTATACAACTCATCCCTAATTTATCAAATCCTTAGTTTGAGTCCCATACCTCTTTAAAGCTTCTTCCTAAAATTGAGGAAAATTTGTCATGAACATCTTTTGCAATTTTGCAATGGTGACCTTGTAACACCAAAAACCTATCTAGTTTGAGTCATATCCATCCATTTTGATCCAAAAACACATATAGACCATATTTTAAAAACTATTCCTAAATTTTGAGGTATTTTTAAATTTTGACCTACTTTGACTCTGTCACAACATTATAGCATTATATAGGTCTTAACCATCAAATCATGACCATCTCTTGTACTCACCCTTTTTACATATTCTCTAACATAGCTTAGGACTTTATGATTAGTCTTTATTTCATCAATGGTTTTCTAGGAAATTTACAAGAAAATATTACTATTAAGGTTTTTCTTTCCCTAGGGTTCTCCTACACCAAACATTAATGACAATATATAATTCCATAATTATTTTCAACAATCTCTCTTTTAAATTGATTACAACATAATATGTAATAAGAAAAGTGAAAATAGAATGATTTATAAGATTTTATAATATCCTTAGTTTCATTTTGATTCTTCAACCATGAGAACTCCCTCTTAGATTCTCCCTCTAACATCTTATCTTCAAAGTCCATCTAATCAAGTTCTCCTTCTTACTATTATACAAATTTCTTCCTTTGATTGATGAAATCAACCAAACTCTCCCTTAATTATTTTAATATAACCATGGAATATTTAATCTCCCTCTTTGACATCAAATTTCAAAGACTTTATAAGATTGATTTATAATGTACCTGATGTATTGATTCATTTACTATGAGCTTTGACTTCTTTGCATCAATTTGATAGTCTTCACTATAGTTAGGTTGATGCATATCACTAATTTGTACTCTAAATAACATAAAATAGGGGAATGAATCCTATCTTTCCTCTAAGATGAAAAAATGCATTCTTAGGTAATAGTTTGGTTAATATGTGAGAAACCTGCTCCTTTGTGTCTATATATTCCAATCTAACCTCCTTATCTTGAACTAATTCTCTTAAAAAATGATACTTGATTACTATGTGTCTTGTCTTAGAGTGTATCACTAGATTTTTTGATGTGTTGATTTCACATGTATTATCACACTACATAACCACTAGGTTCTTAATTTCTTCCTTTATTCCTGACAATAGTTGCTTGATCTAGACTATGTTGGAATAGTTGACTATTGTCAGAACATATTCTAACTTTGATGTAGACTAAAAGATGTAATTCTGCTCTTGACTAGTCCATGCCACTAGTCTCTTTCCAAGAAAGAATGCTCCTCCAATGGTGTTTTTTCTATCACCAAAACTTCCATCCCAATCTACGTTAGTAAATACTTTCAACTCAAGGTTTCCTCCTTTCTTGTACCATAGACCCTAGCCATGAGTTCCTTTTAGATATCTCATAATTATTTGTTTAGCATCATATGATTTTCTCTAGAATTTTCAAATAACCTTGCATACCAACTCCTAATGCAATATCATGCATTGTGTGTATCACATACTAAAGTTTTGAAATCAATGATATGTAGGTAGTTTGGTTTAACTCCTTTGAATCATCATTCATAGACAATTTGTGTCTAGTACACATAGGTTTTACAACTACATTGAAATCTTCCATTTGAAAGGTCTTCAATATCTCCTTGATATATTTTGACTAAGGTAAATTCTATCATTCATTTGATTAACTTGCAAACCAAAAAAGAATTTTATCTCTCCAAAATTTGATATTTCAAATTTTTTCCTTATTTCTTTAGGGAATGATTTGAATAAGTGATCATTACTTGTGATTATTATATCATCCACAAATATTCCTACTCATAAATTTTATTTTTTTTGTCCTTTAATATACAAACTACTATTATCATGGGTTCTCTAATAACCAATCTTTACTAGGTATGCATGTAGCCTCTCATACCATGCTCTAAGAGCTTGTTTAAGAACATATAATGTGTAACTTACAAACCATGTCTCTTTTATTTGCATTAATGAAACCTTTAGGGTGATCAATATAAAATTCTTCCTCAAGAATTCCATTCAAGAAAGCTGATTTTACATCCATTTGATACACTTTGAATATTTTAAATGTAGCATATGTGAGTAATATTATGACCCAGTCAAGTAGAGCAATAGGAGAAAATCTTTTTCCATTGTCTATACCTTCTTCTTGAACATATTCTTTACATACTATCCTTTCCTTATTCCTTGATACTTTTCAATTTTCATTTAATTTGTTTCTAAATACCCACATTGTACCAATTACATTTTTTCCCTTGGGTCTAGGAACAAGAGTCTAGGTATGTTCTTTCAATTTTCTCAATCTCTTCATTCATTTCCTCTATCCAATGTTTATTATTCATAGCATATTTTATAGTTATATGTTTGAATTTAGTAAGAAAACATGTACCTTATTACATATCTAGCAAGTACAAGTTTTCTCAAAGATTCTATGAAACTCTAAACTCTGCTCAAGTCCCACTGTCTAAGACCTAATTTATTATGATTGTGACTCAGGTTCCTTTTCTTCTAGCCAAGACTCAGGTTGCAATGATTGTTGCTTGATTATCTTTGATTACAACTTGAGTTCCACTACAAAATTTAGTGACTTGGGTGGTGTTGATTGCTGGAGTAATGCTATATGTTGTTTCCCAATCACATTTTCTTGTACCTTTGGTAAAGCATCAGGATCAAATTAAATAAAATTTATGTAGTCTTCAAGTTCCTTGCTACTTTGCACTATACTCTTTTCTACAAACTCATCAATTTTTACATGTACACTTTCTATAACCTTGTGAGTAGCAAGATTCAAACATTTATATGCTTTTCTCTTGTTGGAGTACCCTAGGAATTGTTAACATTAATGTTGATGATACTACTTTGGGGGAGTATCCTATGCATTGTAGAGTATTTCAACATGTTGTATTCATGACTATGTTTATCATTGATGTCAACATAGAAGTAAGTCTATGAAGATTCCCAAAGTAACAAACTGAGATCTTATTTGCAAGGATATTTTTTTCATTTTTTGGTGATGTATGGCTAAGGATATGTTCTATACTATGTCCTAATTTTAAGCTTTAATACACAAAGTCTAAGTTAAAGATTTACGAAAGATATGTTTGATTTACTTAGAGAAATATAGAGATATGGTTCTTGGAAATTAGTTTCTAATGTTTGTATTACATCTTTCATCTCACATGTAATAAGAAGATACATGGTTAGCTAGGGGCAAAGGACACTCTAATGGTTACACTAGCGAGTACACATGTCTTGAAGTTGCATGTGTGAAGTTTTGTATAGACTGTGACCTAATAATGTTATTATAATTATAAATTAATTAAAATTATTTCAATATTTAATTGGGAAAGCCTCAAGGCCAACTCAATAAATTATTTTCAAGATATGGTATAAAGGAAAGATATTTTCCTTGTTTGTAATATTTTGTCATCGGTGTATGAATTTTGAAGTGCAAAAACGTGAACAGTGTTGAATGAATGCAAGTAAGTAATCTAAGGGATTATTGGATGTGAGATTTGTGACATAGTTACAAGATCAGAAGGAGCATAAATTTTATTGACAAGATAGAGAAAAATAAAGGAACTACAATTCATTTCTATTATTCTACAAGAAATAATACAACCATCACTTGGACAATGGGTTTATTGGTCTTGCACTTGGAGCTATTTGGGTAGCGGGTCCAACTATATTCCATAACTCCTAACAAGGTTTGCATAAATCCTAACAAGGTTTGTATCTCCTAACATGGATTCAAAGTGTCCTAACAAGGACTAATATGTATTGAATGTTGTTATAAACTCCTGATAGGGCTATATTAAAGAGTAGAGATCTAAGCCTAGAGAAAAAGAAAGAGTTGAGTTGGTAACTCCTAGTAGAAGTATATCAAAGAAGATGAATAAGAAAGGAAAAGATGTAAGGGACAAGGCTAGACTTTTGTGAAAAGGTTACTCATAGCATGAAGACATAGACTATGTGGAGACATATTGTCCTGTAGCCTAAATGGAAGAAGTAAGAATGTTCTTGTCTTATGTAGTGAATAATAAGTTCAAAGTATATCAAATAGATGTTAAATCAACCTTCATAAATGGAGAACTTGAAGAAGAGGTATATATTGAGCACTCTAAATGTTTTTCTCTAATAGAATAAAAAGATATGGTAAGTAGGATAAAAAAATCTCTATATGGTCTGAAGCAAGCACCTAGTACCTGGTATGAAAGGTTGGACAACTATTTGGAAAAACCTAGATTTCCTAAAGGTATGATAGATAGTAACTTGTATTTGAAAGAAATTGAGAATGCTTTGATGATAATAGTAATATTTGATGATGACATCATATTTGGAGGAAATTATGAAGCAAGTGATAAGTTTTTGAAAGAGATAAAGAATGAGTCTGAAATGAGCTTTATAGAAGAAATGAAATTTTTTTGAGGATTGTACATTACACAGAATAGTGATGGTATTTTCATCTTACAAGCTAAGTACTTAAAGGATTTTTTGGGAAGGATTGGAATTGAAAGTTGTAAGCCTATTGGTACACCTAAGGTGACTAGTCACAAATTATCTAGTAAGGATGACACACCTACCTTTGCATTTGAGTTCTGTAAGTCATTTTGGCAAGTATATATAGAGTGTTTATGCTTAGAGTTAGGCAATTTTTTGGGGAGTAGAATTGAAAGTGCAAATTTGCAGTTGGATCTTCGAATGTGAATGTATTTGTAATTGGTCATAATGTAGAAATCCTTATAGTTGGGCATGTATGAAGATATTTTGATGAATTAGTAAATATATTTCACTTGTGTTCCTCCTTTGGTTGTTGTTCTTTGTGTTTTCTTCTATTGTGTTAACTCTTGTAGGATGGTTGGATAGCTAGGTGAGCCTTTGGCCCTAGTTATTCATCCTTTGAATGCAATAGTTGGTATCAAAGATTGAGGTTCATCCTTATGGAGATTAAATTGTTAGAAATCTGATTTGGATTGGTTGTAGGGTGGAAGATCTATGGATTTGACCTATAACTTGTAGAGGGTTACAATTGTGAAAGACCATAATTTGTAAAGATGGTTCATGGTAGAGGAAATAATGTTGATAATGCTATATTGGATCAGTTGAGACAAATTGTAGCTAGATTAGATACTATGGAAATAGCCTAGAGGAGAGGAGTGTATCTCGAGGATATAAGTGATGATGAAGTAGTAGCACTAAACCATAATATAAAACCTAAAGAAGATCAAGATGAGGAAAGATTGTTGTGAGTGTTGTCTAGGGAAAATTCAAAGCTTGTTGTAGAAGTTGTTCCTTATGACGGAAAATTGGATATTAATACTATGTTGGATTGGATATCTAATATGGAGAAGTTCTTTAAATATGAAAACACTCCTGATAATAGAAAGGTGAAGATTGTAGTCACTAGGTTGAAAGATCATGCATCACTATCATGGGAACACTTGCAAACTGATAGACAAGGGAGAGGAAAGGAGAAGAGCATAACTTGGCTAAAGATGGTGAACAAGGTAAAGAACAAATTCCTTCCTACTCACTACCTAGTTAGCTTGTTGAGAAAGATGCAAAATTTGAAACAAAAAGACATGACTATGAAAGAATATACCAACGAATTCTATACATTGGACATCAGATTTGGACATGTGGATGATGATGTTGAGAAAATTGCAAGGTACATTAATGGATTGAGATCTAAAATACAAGATGAAATAAGTTATGTGAAGTTTGAAAGTGTAGAAGAAGCATATCAATATTCCTTGAAAGCTGAGGAGATCTTGACAAAGAAGCATGAACAAAGACAAAGAGGCAGAGGCGGTAGATTCCAAAGAGGTAGAGGTAGATCTTATGGAGAAAGTTGCAAATCTAATAGTTCTATGTAGGATAAACGAAAATCTAAATGGAAGAATAATGAGAAAAGCAAGACTAAATCAAAAAGTGGTAATTCTTACTGAGGCACTAATTCTTATAGAGGAAGAGGTAATTCCCTTTGTAGAGGTGGATTTCATGGTAATTGTTTTAGATATGGTAAAGAGGGACATAGATCTTTTGAATGTAGATCCTTTGAAAGTAGGAAAGGTAATAGAAATTTTGTGATTCAAGAAGATGGTGAGGGTTCACTAAGTGGACCCGAGGTTGGAGAAAATCTAATGGTGAAAAGAACCTTATGTAATAAGGGAAGTGATGAGGAACCTATTTCAAGAAGAATTCTTTTCAAGACAAGATGCAAGATGGCTGAAAAATGATACAAAGTGATCATAGATAGTGGAAGTTCTACAAATTTGGCATTAGAAGAACTGGTTACCAAGTTGCAATTGTAAAGGCTAAAACATTCCAAACCTTATCATGTTTCATGATCAAAGATGAGCATAAGATATTGGTAAGTGAGAAATGCCTTGTGAACTTCAAAATTGGACATTACTTTGATGAAGTTTTGTGTGATATTATGCCCATGGATTGTTGTTAAATTTTGTTGGGTAGACCTTGGCAATATGATAGATATGTTGTGCATGATGGATGATTGAATCAATGCACTCTTTGGGTGAATGGGAAGAAACAAATATTGCAACCTTTGATTGAAAGTCTAGATGAGGTTAGTTGTACTGTTGTAAAAATTTGCATGGTTGATGTGAAATAATTTCAAAAGGAAATGAAAAATATCAAGTCTATTTTACCATAATTTCTAGAGGACCGAGTATTGGTAGTAATGAATGAGTATCAAAAGCTAGTAATGACTGAGTGACAGAAAATAGTGATAACTGAATACCAATAGAAATCATCAAATTTTTGAATGAGTATAAAGACATATTTGTTGATGATATTCTTGATGGTTTACCTCTACTAAGCAGTATAAGTCATTGTATTGATCTGATTCCTCGAGCTAGTTTGCCAAACAAAGCAACATATAGATTTACACCTGCAGAGAATGAAGAACTTAATAGATAAGTGCATGCATTGTTGTAGAAAGGTTTTCTTAGAGAAAGCTTGAGTCCATGCGATGTACCTATTGTATTAGCACCTAAAAAGAATGGATAATGGAGAATGTGTACTGATTCTAGAGCCCTTAACAAGATAATAGTGAATTATATGTTTCTTATGCCAAGGATGGATGACATAATAGATTGTTTGAGTGGAGAAAAGTATTTTACCAAGATTGATTTAAAGAGTGGCTATCATTAGATCAAAATTAGAGAAGGTGATGAATGAAAGACTACTTTCAAGACCAAAAATGGTTTGTATGAATGGTTGGTTATTCATTTTGGTTTGACTAATGCACCTAGTACTTTCATGAGGTTTAGGAATGAAGTTCTGAAAAGATTTTTGAATAAGTTTGTGATTTTTTATTTGGATAATATTCTAATATTTAGTAAGAATAAGGAAGAAAATCTTGAGCATATTAGACAAGTATTGCAGAGGTTGAAAGAGGAAAAGTTGTTGATTAATCTAAAAAAATGATCTTTTATGCAAGAAGAGATTGTGTATTTGAGATTTGTGATTTCAATTGATGGATTGAAGATGGACGTTCAGAAGGTTAAAGCAATTTTGGAATGGCCTACACCTGAGAATGTGGGTGAGGTAAGATCATTTCTTAGTTTGGCTAGTTTTTATAGAAATTTTATAAAGAATTTCAGTGTTGTTTGTAATGCTATGAATGAGACAATGAGGGGAGATAAAAAGGAATTCAAGTGGACACATGGAGCTGATAAAAGTTTTGAGACTTTGAAACAAAAGGTTGTTGAATTACTTGTATTGGCTTTGTCCAATTTCAATAAACTATTTCAAGTTGAATGTGATGCAAGTGGTAATGCAATAGGAGTTGTATTAAGTCAAGAAAGTAAACCCATTGCTTTCTTTAGTGAAAAGTTGAATGACGCTAAAAGAAAATATTCAATGTATGATCAAGAATTTTATGCTATTGTCCAAGCATTGAAGAAATGGAGACATTATTTGATTCCTAAGAAGTTTGTGTTGTATACTAATCATAAAGCTTTACATACTTGGGAAGTCAACATAAATTGAATTAGAGATATATGAAGTGGGTGGAGTATTTGCAAAGTTTCACATTTCTTATCAAGAATAAGAGTGAAGTTACTAATAGAGTTGTTGATGCATTGAGTACAAGATGTTCTTTTTGACTAAAATGAAGGTTGAAGTTCTTGGTTTTGATGAAATGAAAGAGTTTTATGATGTTGATCCTGATTTTTCTAAGGCATGGAGAGAGTGCAAAGCACCAAACCTAATAGATCACATAAGTAAGTATGATGAGTACTTCCTTCAAGAAGGTATGTTATTCAAAGGTGTTCAGTTTTGTATTCCTAGAACTTTATGAGGTTGAATCTGATTAAGATAAAGCATAGTGGTGGATTAGCTGGACATTTTGGAATTGATAAGACATTGAGTTTGATGAAAGAGAAGTATTATTGGCCACAAATGTATAAGGATGTTCAAAAATTTGTTAAAATTTGTGGAGTTTTTCCAGTTGCAAAAGGAGTGAGTCAAAATACTAGTTTATATACTGGTTTTATTCTTGGATTACCTAAGACAATGAAGGGGTATGACTCCATATTTGTTGTAGTGGATAGATTTTATAAGATGGCTCATTTTGTACCATGTAAGAAGACACCAAATGCCGAGAATGTTGCTAAAAATTTCTTTAAAGAGATTGTGAGATTGTATGGATTACCATGAAGTATTATTTTTGATACATATAGTAAGTTTGTTGACTACTTTTGGAAGAATATAGGTATTGAATTGAAGTTTAGTTATACATTCCATCCACAAATAGATGGTCAAATAGAGGTTGTGAATAGAAGCTTGGGTAATTTGATAAGATGTTTAGTTGGGAATAAGCCAAGTAATTGGGAGATGGTATTGGCATAAGTTGAATTTGTATATAATAATTTTGTGAATAGGAGTATTGGGAGGACACCTATTGAGATTTTTACTGGAATGCATCCTAAAGGTATATCATATTTGAGAGATGTTGTTGGTGAAGAAATGAGAAACACTACAGGAGAAGAATTTGCTGATTTTATAGAGTCTTTTCATAAGGAAGTGAAGTTGAGGTTGGAACAAAGTAATCAAAAGTATAAGGAGAACGTTGATCAGTTTAGAAGACATGGTGATTTTCAAATTGGTGATGAGGTGAGGGTTCATCTGAAGAAAGGAAGATTCCTAGTTGGAACATACAGTAAGTTGAAGATGAAGAAATTTGGACCTTGTAAGATCTTGAAGAAGTTTGATAGTGGTGATGCTTATGAAGTTGAGGTACTTGATAACATGAATATATATCCCATATTCAATGTTTCTAATTTGTAAAAGTATCATGAGTTAGAGGATGAAGTTGTTGTATAAGATGATTATCCTAAAAAGTATATTGAACAAGTTGAATAGTTATTGGATCAGAGAGTTGGCAAGAGTACAAGAGAAAAATATTACTATGAATATTTGGTGAAGTGGAAGAATAGATCTATTGAAGATGCTTAATGATTTAAGAGAATCATTTCTTTCAACCCTAGTTGTCTAATGTAGGAGCATCCTAGGTTACCTTGGTATCTTGCTCATTCTACAAGTTGGTGCCTAGCAAGTCCTTAATGTGCCTAGTAGTTCCTTAATGTGCCTAGTAGTCCTTCATGTGCCTAGCAGATCCTTCATGTGCCTAGCACTCCTTCTTATGCCTAGCAGTTCTTTATGTGCCTAGTAGTTCCTTCATGTGCCTAGAAATCCTTTATGTGCCTAGCAATTCCTTCATGTGCCTAGTAGTCCTTTAGGTGCCTAGTAGTCCTTCGTATGCTTGGAAATTCCTTCATGTGCCTAGCACTCCTTCATGTGCCTAGTAGTCCTTCACGTGCTGTGTTACTATAACAATTCCTTCATTTGTCAAGTTACCCAATGTATGTTGAGTGACTCTTCATGTGCTAAGTTGCCCAATGTATGCTGAGTGTTTCTTCATGTGCAAAGTTACCTAGTGTATGTTGAGTGCCAATATTTGGATGTGATTTCTATGAGTCGACTTGGAAGATTTATTTTTGATCATGACATTTACGTTAAAAAAATTTATTGGGATATGTCTAGACTATTGTTGGGTCAACCCTCCTCTTATGTAATGCTCTAAAACAACTTGCAAGCCATTTTGGCAAGTATATATAGAGTGTTTAAGCTTAGAGTTAGGCAAATTTTTGGGGAGTAGAACTAAAGGTGTGAATTTGCAGTTGGATCATTGAATGTGAATGTATTTGTAATTGGCCATAACCTAGAAGGCCTTATAGTTGGGCATGTATGAAGTTATTTTAATGAATCAATAAAAGTATTTCACTCTTCTTCCTTCTTTGGTTAATGTTCCTTTTGTTTGATTCCATTGTGTTAACTCTTGTAGGGTTGTTGGATAGCTGGGTGAGCCTTTGGCCCTAGTTATTCATCCTTTGCCTATGTCACTCCCTCTATCAGTCCGAACTATTTCATCCTTCAAGTTCTCCCTATATTAGAGAACTTATGTCTGCTACAACTTCTTCTAATACCAAAATTTGTCTTTGATATCAAAGAAAATTTATTGTCACTCTTTGACATCTCTTTCTCTTTACAAAATTTCTATGAGATATGATAACAAACGTCTCCCTCTTTGAAATCTCATACCAAAGGAAATGTTCAAGGAATATCAATGTACCTCAAGTATAGATTCATTTTGAATATGACATTATCAATATTGCATCAACTAATTGATCTTCAACATGCTCTAGTTGATGCATCACTAAACTTTAATTAGTGAGCTTTAGATAGGGGAATGGCCCCTAGCTTAACTCTTAGATATAGAAATGCATCCCTAGGTAATGGCTTGGTGAATATGTCTAGAATTTGACATGTTTATCTTGTACCAATTCTCTTAGGAAATGATATTTTATAGCAATGTTTTTTGTTTTAGTATGCAACACTAGTTTCTTTGATATATTTATTGCACTAGTGTTATCATAGTATACGACTACTAGATCCTTGATCTCTATCTTCATACATTCCAACAGTTGTTTGAACCAAATAATATTAGAACAATTGACTCCTACTACCACATATTCTACTTCTACTATGGACTAAGAGATACAATTTTGTTTCTTAATTATCCAAGACATTAGTCTTTCACAAAGAAAGAATGCTCCACCATTTGTGCTTTTCCTATCATTAATACTTCGTACCCAATCAACATCTATAAATACTTTTCATCCAAATTGCCTCCTATTTTGTAACATAAACCATATTCTTTAGAACCTTTCAAAAATATCTCATGATTCTTTTGACTACCATCATGTTATTTTCTTTGGGATTTAATGAGAATCTTGCCACCATACCAATTGCTATTGCAATATCAGGCCTTGTATGCACTACATACTATAATTTTCCAATAATTGATCTATGTATGGTCTAATTTACCTCTTCGGAATCATCGCTCTTAGAAATTTTATGTCTAGTAGATGTAGGGGTTCCAACTAGTCTCAAGTTTTCCATTCCAAATTTCTTTAGTATTTTCTTGATATATTTAGATTGAATAATGTAGATACCATATTTCTTTTTTTGAGTCTATAATCCAACAAATAATTTTATCTCAACAAACATAAACATCTCAAATTCTTTTTTCATTTCTTCTAAAAATGTCTTACGCAAGTCATCATTTCCTATGAATAAAGTATCATCAACAAATATTTCTGCCAACACAGTCTTTCTATCTAGTCCTTCTTTGATATACAGACTATTGTCATCATTTGTGCTTTGAAAACCAATCTATACCAAGTAGTTATGAAGTCTTTTAGACCAAGTTCTTGGAGCTTTCTTGAGACCATATAATGCCTTGTGTAATTTGAAAACAATGTCCTTTTTGCTATGATCTACAAAATCTTTAGGTTTTTCAATGTAGACTTCCTCATCAAGAACTCCATTTAGGAATGTAGATATTACATCCATTTGATACACTTTAAATCATCTCTATGTTGCATACGCTAGTAAAGTTCTAACACTTTCTAATCTTGCAACATGAGAAAGAATTTCACCATAATCAATACCCTCTTCTTGAGAACAGCCTTTACATACTAACATATCTTTATTTCTAAAAACTTTTCCATCTTTATCTAGCTTATTTTTGAATACCCACTTTGTGCCAGTTACATTTTTATCCTTGGGTCTAGAAACAAGAGTCCAAGTTTTTTTATTCTCTATTTGTTCAATTTCTTCATTAATTTCTTAAATCAAACTTACATTATCCAAAGCATCTTTAACATTTCTAGGCCAAAATTTAGAAAGTAAACATGTACCTTTCAATTTGTTTATTGTCATTGTTCTATCTAATTTGTCTCCAATGATCTAATCAACTACATGATGCCTTTTGACATATCTTGCTAACATAGGTTCTTTGGATTTGGAATGAGTTTCACTAATTTCATCATGAAATTTAGTATCAAGATTAGGTACTTCAGACTTTTTATGGACTAGCTTGATAGACTATCACTTGGGTCCTTCAGACTCTAACTCAATTTGCACTGTCTACAACTCAATAGTTGTTGGATATTTTTGGGAGGTGAAGCCTCCTATCTACTAGATAAATTTGGTAGGGTATCAGGTTAATAGTAAACAAATCTTCTATAATCCTCAACCTCCTTATTGCTTTCTTCTTCACTCTTTTTTGCAAAATCATCAATCTCACATGTGCACTTTCTATAATTTTATGAGTAAAAAAACTTAAACACTTGTATGCTTTATTGTTGGTCTCAGATTGGTTTTGACAATTGAGTGTCCAAACACTTAAGATATTTCCAAAGTTCATGCCAAGCTAGTAACATATGTTGAGTATAATATGTATAAATTTTGAGTTGTAGTGAGTGCCAAGTCACTCATGTGTTGAGTAGGTCAAGTGCCAAGTGAACAATTGATGCTCAACGAGTTCAAGTGCCGAGTAGGACATAATTATAGTAAGTGTTAAGCATCAATATTATCAAGTACTGAGTAACACAGAATGGACCTAGTTATTTGTGATGGCACAAACTATTGGAAATATAAGAGGAGCAATTGGGAGGGCAGGGGTGAATTACTTACTACAAAATAAATCTCAGATCCCTTAGGTGTTAATTAAAATTTAGACTAATAAAACTTATTATTGCTAATACTCTGTAAGCATATAGAAATTGTTGTAATTTGGTAAATGTAGAGTGTGTATTACTTTAGTAGATATTATTATGTTATCAGTAATTACTTGTAAGAATGAAATAAATAACATGAACACATAAGACACCGAGATTTAACGTGGAAACCCAATTCAGGGAAAACCACCAAATGTAACTAGTTACTGTTTTTCACTCTTTTGAAGTGAGCCCTATTAGGAGACAACCATGTTAAAGGTTACACAATACACTATTAGGTGTGACCTTGTTAAAGGACTTAATCACCCTATTAGGAGTGGCCTTGCAAAAGGTCTTGAAATAATTCAATGGAATTGCTACCTTGTTAGAGGATTTACAAATGGTTGTTAAACCAACACTATTAAGAGATTTTAGTTCACTGCTACAATGTTTAGAGAGTAAAAATGAAATGACCTGATTCCAATGCAATTGAAATGTTGATTATAGATTTTTTCTCTAGTTCACACTTGATCCTTCTTGATCAAATAACACTTTTTTGCTCCACGAGGATATCTACTTACCCTTCAAGGTTGCTTCTTTCAATCAACTTGCACATCACACTCTTTGAAATCACAACTTGACCTCTTAATTATACCTTCCAAATTGTTAAGTCAGCTCAAATACAAATTAGAATAACCAATATTCATCACCATAGTCAACTAGAATTAATAGGTAAAATAATTACGCTTTACATGCCAAAATAAGAAAATCCTTTGGTAGCCAACCTAATTTAGTAGAAACTAATTCTGAAGTAATTTGTTGTGTTAACCAATAGAGCTCGGTTAACACTACAAACTTAAAAAATTCCTTTGTTAACTGAGTGAACTTGATTGATACTAACTCTGTTCAACTTTCCCTTTACTAACCAAGTGAGCTTAGTTAACACTCTTTTCTGCTTAAGTTCCTTTGATGCCCAAGTGAGCTTAGTAGATATTGCCTTCTGTATAGAGTAAACTCAGGAATGCTCGGTAGACTAGGAAAACTATCTTTACTAACCAAGTGAGCTCAACATGCACTAACTATCAACTAATATAACATTTTTGTAACATCAAAGACAACACAAAATTAATCAATTATATCCAACAATCTCCCTCCTTGGTATTGATGGCAAAACATGTCATAACACATGGAAATTTTGAGAACAAGACTCCCTTTGTTAAAAAGTTTCTCCCTCTTTGATTTTATATAGAAAAATTCTCCTAAAGTATTCTCCCTCTATGAAGGAACTTCTTAACTTCTCGTTTTACAAAATTTTAGAAAAATATGATAGTAAACTTCTCTCTCTTTGACAACACATGTCAAAGACAATTCTGATTAGTATCAATGTACCTTAAGTACAGATTCATTTGCAATATGTCCTTGTCAATACAACATCAACTAATTGATCTTCAACTTATTTCCAATTGATGCATCACTAAACTTTATTTAGTGATCTTTAGATAGGGAAATGACCCCTAGCTTACCTCTTAGATACAAAATTGCATCATCAGGTAATGGCTTGGTGAATATATCTACAATTTGTTCTTTTATGTGTACACATCCCAATCTCATTTCTTTTTCCTGTACCAATTCTCTTACAAAGTGATATTTTATAGCAATGTGTTTTGTTTTGGAATGCATCATTAGATTTTTTGATATGTTGATTGCACTGGTGTTATCACAATACATGACTATTAGCTCTTTGATTTCAACCTTCATTCCTTCCAACAACTATTTGAACTAAACAATGTTAGAGAAATTCACTACTGCTACTAAATATTTTGCTTTTTCTATGGATTGAGATGTGTAGTTTTGCTTCTTCCTTGTCCAAAATACCAGCCTTTTACCAAGAAAAAATGCTCCACCACTCGTGCTTTTTCTATCATCAAGATTTTCTACCCAATCAACATCAGTAAATACTTTTAGGTCAAGTTTGCCTCCAATTTTGTACCATAAGCCATAGTCTTCAATAACTTTTAGATATCTTAAGTTTGTTTTTATTGTCATCATGTGGTTTTCTCTGAGTTTAGCTAAGAATCTTTCCACTATCCCAACTATTAACGAAATATCAAGCCTTGTATGTATCACTTATTGTAACTTCCCAATCATTGATTTGTATAAGGTTTGATCTACTTCTTTGGATTCATAATCTTTGGTAAAATTAAGTCTAGTACACATGGGGGTTCTAACTAGTTTATAATCTTCCATTCCAAATTTCTTGAGTAACTCTTTGATATACTTAGATTGAGTGATATTAATACCATTTATGTTCTACTATATCTATAATCAAAAAAAGAATTTTATTTCACCAAACATGGATATTTCAAATTCTTTATTCATTTGTTCTAAGAATGCTTTGAATAAGTCATCATTTCCTCTAAATAGAGTATCATTTTCAAATATTTCTATTAACACGGTCTTCTTATCTGGTCCTTCCTTGATATATAGGCTATTATTATCATTTTTTCTTTGAAAACCAATTTGTATCAAATAGTTATATAGTTTTTCATACAAGGTTCTAGGAGCTTGTTTAAGACCATATAGGGCATTATTTAATTTACATACCATATCCTTTTTGTCTATATCAACAAAACCTTCTAGCTATTCAATGTAGACTTTCTTATCAAGAATTCCATTCAAGAATGAAAATTTAACATCCATCGAATATACATTAAATCCTCTGTGAGCTACATAAGCCAGTAAAGCCCTAACACCTTCTAATCTTGCAATAGGGGAAAATGTTTCACCATATTCAATACCTTCTTCCTAAGAACAGCCTTTACATATCAACCTTGCTTTTTTTCTTTACACTTTTCCATCTTCATTCACCTTATTTTTGAATACCCATTTTGTATCAATCACATTTTTATCTTTGGGCCTAGGTACAACAGTCTAGGTTTTATTATTTTCTATCTGTTCTATTACTTCATTCATAGCCTCAATCCAACTTTCATTTTCCAATGTATCTTTAACACTTCTAGGTTCAAATTCAACAAGTAAACATGTACCTTTTAGTTCGCTTCTTGTCATTGTCCCATCTGATTCGTCTCCAATGATCTTATTAGGTGCATGATGCCTTTTGACATATTTAGCCAATATAGGTTATTTAACTTTTGAATGAATTGCACTATCTTCATTTTGAATCTCAACTTTAAACTCAAGTCCTTCTATCTATGGCTCAAGTTCTTTAGACTTGGTATGCACTAACTTGGTAGCCTTTGAATGTAACTCGGGTCCTTCTGACTTGGTTTGCACTTCTTGCAACTCGATAACTGATGGAGATTTAGAGAGCTTTAGAGATGAAGTCTCCATTTTATCAAATGTGTTTGGTAGTGCATCAGGTTCATAGTAGTCAAATCTTCAATAATATTTTGGCTCCTTTTTGCTTTCTTGTTCAGTCTTTTCTACAAAATCATGAATTCTCACATGTGCACTTTGTATAATTTTGTGAGTGGACAAATCTAGACATTTGTATGCTTTACTTCTATACAAATATCTAAGAAATATACCTTCATCACCTTTTACATCAAATTTTCCTTTTCTATATTGTTTCAAGATATAACATTTGCTACCAAATACTGTCAAGTGACTTACATTGGGTTTGTAGCCATACCATAGTTCATAGGGAGTTTTGTTTGAGTCCAACTAAACTTGGTTCAAAGTATGAACTACAATGTTGATAGCTTTCTTCCAAGACTTGATAGCAACATTCTATTCAATCATTAGTGTCCTTATACAATCCATGATGGATCTGTTTCTTCTTTTAGCTATTCCATTCTCCTTAGGAGTACTAGGGCCAGATACTTGTCTTTTGATTCCTCTTTCAATGAAGAAATTTTTGATTTCATTTGAGATGAATTCACCACCTCTATCTAATCTTAAGAATTTTAATCTTTTTCTAGTTTCTTTTTCTACATTAGCCAGATATCAATTAAATTTCTCAAAAGCTTCTGATTTTTCTTTCAAATACATAAAAAATCATCATTCTAGAATAATCACCAATAAAATAAATGAAAAAATTTTCTTCACTATAAGATTCTATTCTAGTGGGTCGACACAAATAAATATGCACAATTTCAAAGACATCTTTTGACTAATAGTTTTTGCTCTTAAAACTAGTCTTCCCCATTTTACCAATTTGGTAATTCTTGCATAATCCAACATCAGGTTTATTCAAAATGAGTTTGCTAATTTTGACCATATTATCAAAGTTTATATGACATAAACTTTTGTGCCATAGCTAAATTTCTTCTACTTGAGCAATAAAACATGAAAAATCACCAAAATCAAGATAAAATAGGTTACCTTTTTCTTTCTTACCTAATCCAATAAGATTAACATTGGTTATCTAGTAGTCTTGCATTGTCATTCATGAATTCTAGATTGAATCCAATGTTATTCAGTTGTGCCACACTCAGTAAATTATATTTTAGTCCTTCAACCCAATGGCCATTGTCACATACAAGTTCATTGGTTAATGAAATTCAAACATTTCCTTTTATGCAACAAGGTTCATTATTTCCAAACCTTACACTACCTCCATCAGTGTTCAAAACATTCAAACTTAGTTTTGTCTCCAATCATATGGTGAGAACATCCACTATCTATGATCCATGTTTCATTTTCTATAACATGAGAGACAAGTGCCATCTTATCTCCTTCATCATCAGATTCATCTTTTACAACAATATTCACTATTTCATCTTCACGGTTATCGAAATCTTTAGCCATAAAAAATGTTTCCTTACCTTTATCTTTGTAGGATTTGTTACATTTGAATTTCTTCTTTCCTTTGTACTTGTGGCTTTTCTTCTCTTCCTTCCCTTTTTTTTTGGACACCTAGTAGCAATATGACCAATTTCTTCACAAGAAAAACATATTAGAGAGATTTCACCTTTGTACTTTCCTCTACTCCTGGAATATTTCTTTGCAAGAAGAGCTTCAACAATTTCAAGATTACTATCATATTTTTCTTCAGTTTCTTCCTCACTTTTTGATTGATTATCTTTTATTTTCTTGCCTTTTTCTTTGAGTGAGAGTTTAGCTTCAAATGCAAACTCAATATTCTTTGAAGCAGGAACATAGTTGTCAAAGTTGTCTAATTCAAAAGTTGTCAATCTTCCTACTAAGGCATCCAAGCCTATCTTGTTATTTGGATTGCATCTCTTTTCTTGAATAGTAGATACTCTAATTGCATAGATGGGAAGCAAAGTTCTAAGTATTTTACTTACAAATATTTATTCTTTGATTTATCCTTCAAATGCTCTGATTGAATTAACACTGGCCTTCATTCTTTCCATATATTTTGCAACATTTTAATCTTTTCTAATTCTAATTTGATCTAATTATCCTCTAAGGCTTTCTTCTTTGGCTCTTCTTACATTGTCATCTCGTCCATAGATTTCTTTCAATTTTTTCCACATATCAAAAGTAGTTTTACAATCTTTAACCTCATCAAATTTAGCATAACTAAGAGTAGATGCAATGCCAATCATCATGATGTTATGGTTCTTCTTCTTAGTAATATCTTCAACTGATAATGTTTTAGTAGAAGTTTTATATTATTCATCAAGATATTTGCATCCTAAATCACCGATGCTAGCTAGATGAAGCATCATAAGTCCTTGCCATGCTACAAAGTTGTCTCTGTTCAACTTTAGAGTCTCTCTCTTGTAAGACATCCTAATCTTTAGCTTAGGTCCTTGAAACCTTCTCTGCAAGCACCAAAAGCTTTGATAACAATTGCTGGAAATATAAGAGGAGTAACTAAGAGGGGAGGGGTGAATCATTTAATACTAAAATAAATCCCAGATCCCTTAGATGTTAATTAAAATCTAGGCTGATAAAACTTATTATTGTTGATACTCAGTAAGCATACATAAATTGTTGTAACTCAGTAAATACAAAGTGTGTATTACTTTAGCAGATCTTAAGATGTTATCAGTAATTACTTGCAAGCATGAAAGAAATAACATGAACACATAAGACACCAGGATTTAATGTGGAAACCCAATTTTGGAAAAACCACCAAATGTAACTAGTTACTATTTTTCACTCTTCTAAAGTGAAGCCTATTAGGAGTCAACTATGTTAAAGGTTACAAAAAACACTGTTAGGTGTGACCCTACTAAAGGATTTAATAACCTTGTTAGGAGTGGCCTTACAAAAGGTCCTGAAATAATTCAATGGAATCACCACCTTATTAGAGGATTCACAAATGGTTGTTAATCTAACATTGTTAATAGATTCTAGTTCACTACTAAAATAGTTAGAAAGTAACAATAAAATGACCTGATTGTGATACAACTGAACTACTGATTACAGATCTCTACTTCGGTTCATACTTGATCCTCCTTGATCGAATAACACTTTTTTGCTCCACAAGGATATCCACTTATCCTTCAAGTTTTCTTCCTCTCTTCTTATCTCTTTCAATCAACTTGTAGATCACACTCTTTGAAATCACAACTTGACATTTTACTTATACCTTCCTGATTGTCAAGTTAGCTCAAATACAAATTAGAATAACTAATATTCATCACCATAGTCAACTAGAATCAATAGGCAAAATAATTAAACTTTACATGCCAAAACAAGAAAATCCTTTGGTAGTTGATCAAGCTCGGTAGAAACTAATTCTAAAGAAATTTCTTATGTTAACCAATAGAAGCTTGGTTAAAATTGTAAACTTACAAAATTCCTTTGGCAATTGAGTGAACTCAGTTAATACTAACTCTTCTTAACTTTCGCTTTATTAACTGAGTTAGCTTTGTTAACAATCTTTTCTGCTTAATTTCATTCAATACCCAAGTGAGCTCAGTAGATAATGACTTCTCTATAGAGTAAACTCAGGAATGCTTAGTAGACTAGGAAAAATATCTTCACTAACCAAGCGAGCTCGACATGCACTAACTATCAACTAATATGACATTTGTGTAACATAAAAAACAACACACAAATAATCAATTGTATCCAACACAAACAACTATGTAAACTATTTTTGAGCCAACTTATGGGTAGATCTCAAGGCTTTGAAGATAAGACTAAATCTATTTGGATTCCCTATGCGATAAACATATAACCAATTAGAAAAATGAAAGGAATTGAGCGCGAAACTCAATCGTAGACTCATACCTAACCCCAAGCTACCAAATTCTTTTTAAAGGAAGACGAAGCCCCATAATTTAGATTGAGTATTAGTGAATGTGTATGTAATAAGGTGATGCTAGCAAAGATTTGAAGGAAATGAAAGGGGTGAATTGATTAGTATACATTCAAGGTGGCTTAAAAGTGTGAAAGAATTGTAGAATAAGTTTGAAGAATAGAGTAGAAATTATACAACATTGCTACAATAGATTAATAGGATCAAGATCTACAAAATTGCAATCTAAAATTAGCAAGGTAAAGTTGTAAGTGTATCAGATCAAAAAATTTACTATTACTTTCTAAAAATGGTATGAATAGGGTGAAATCCTTTGGACAAAGGTTGATTTAGTGGTGTTTGTAAAATAATTTAGCAGGGTGACATTCCAAGTGAGTGTTCTAAAGTCCTTTCACGAGGCACACTTCTAGCAAGGTGTTAAAATCTTTTAACAGGGTGGGATCTAATAATCCTTTGTAAGTATTTAATAGTGCAAGCCTTTTACAGGGAAAATCATGAGAATGGTCAAACTATGTAACCTTAATAGGTGAACTTTATTACTACAATAGTGAAGAATTGTGGGTGTCATCCCCACCCCAATTTTACCTTCTCATTGGAGTTTTTTGGGTGATCATATCTAATGTCAAGTGTTTATGTCGATGTATTTACTTTGCATGTTATTTCAATATGTTAATGCATGCATTTTGTTTAAGTTAAAAGTTAGAGATTAGTAATTTTGATTCACCCCACCCACCCCACCGCCCCCCCCCCCCCCCCCCCCCCCCACCTCTTAGAAGTATACATTTCTCATTCATATTTCTAGCAATTGGTATCTGAGCTAAGTTCTCATTAGGAGAAGCCTTACAGTTTGGAGAAAAGATCTTGAAATGGAGGTTTACAAGTTGGGAAAAACTATTGAAAATTAGGAGATTGAGATACATCTCTTACTACAACAACTGAGTGAAGCTAGAGATACCTTGAGAAGTTTACTAAAGAGAAGGAAAGAGATTTATATGGTAGAAAACGACACAAAATACAAAGAGATTGTCACCAAAAAGCTATTTGCAAATGGTAACTCTTGTGAATTTAATGTGACAATTGTAAATCTCATGGAAAAGAATAGAGCACAAGCTAAGGAAATCCAAAATTTCAAGTTGGAGAAAGAATCACAAGCTATATGACTGTGTGTGGTGAGTAAACATATGAAGAAAGCAATAGAAGATAAGGCCATGATTAAAGAAGAAAAAATACTTTTGGCAAAAAAATTGGAAGAGAAGGTAATAGAGCTATCTAGGATCTCAAACATGCAATTGGATACCTTAATCCAAATCATGAATGCTCATCATGAGTTGAATGTCAAGGACATTGAAATATCTATATTAAAGTTGTGAAATGAATAGTTGTAGAATGACGTCAAAAGAGAAAAGTAATTTTTTGAAATTTTTAACAAGCCAAACAAAGCCATCAAGTACTTTGAGAAACTACTGAAATCCCCTAGATCTAATAAAGACAAATTGGGATTAGGCTACATAAGCACTGAAGAAGGAGAACCATTCAAAGCTTCTGAGGAAAGAAATAATAAAGGTAAGAATTCTAAACCTACTTGTCATCATTATGGTAAGAAGAGACATACATCTAATATTTGTAGGAACAAGAATGCTAGTCAAAATGCTAAGCCTAAGAACATGACTCACTGTCACAAGTGCAACAAATAAGTTCATCAAGCACATGAATGCAGAAATAGAACCATGCATGCACCAAAAATTTGAGGGACACTACTACAATTGTCAGAAGTTTGGATATAGAGCCTTTGAATACATATCCAAATCCACATGGTCACCAAATAAACCAACAAAGGGAAGAAGCTACAAAAATTTGTATAGCTAGGATTACAATGCAAGACATAGTTGTCATTATTGTCAAGAATATGGACATATCCCTAAGAATTGTATAAGAACACACTTTAGTGGTAACTACAATAGATGGTTGAGTCAAACTACATGCTACAACTATTTGAATATTTTTCATATCAGCAAGCATTGCCCAACAAGGACAAAGACACCTAAATTAGAGTTTAACAAAGGAAAAGGCAAGGTATATGTTGAACACATCAAATGAGAGATGAGAAAAACATGGAAAAAGAAAGATGTATGAAACACATCAAATGAATGGATCACTTCACCTGATAGGTCAAGTTATCACATATCATTGAAAACTAAGCAAAAGGATGTATGTGATACTAATGCTTTAAAATTTTTTATCACACATTAGTTCCAAAAGAAGTTAGTACTAGAATAGATATGTTAGCAAGATGAAAGATGGGTATGTGTAGGATCATGGTCAAGAAAACTATGCACTTAAGTGGCAATAAAACATTAGAAAATTAGGGCCATGTCAACTTGACGTGCAAATTTCTACTTGTTGTTAATGTTATATCAAAAAGTTGAGAGAAAAGAATCTCTAGCAAATTGAATCTAGTTTCTAAACTACTAGGACTTATCTCAAAAAAAAAAGTTGATTGGTTAATTTTTTTAATTTTAATGCAATATTACAAAAAATTTAGAACAAAAATAAGAAGTAGACATATGTTTGACCACCTTAATTAAAATTAAATGATAATATTCTTTAATAATATTCTAGATATAAGAAGTAGACTCATGCCTGGATGTGACACATATTTTTGGGTAGTTTTTTTCTAAATAAATAATAATTAATTAATTTTTGATTTTAATATATTTGGAATTAAAAAATCTCATGTCTAACCACCTTAACTAATTCAAAACTCTACAAAATTCAATTTTTAATTTTTTTCCTTATAGTAGAAGAAACATAGAATGTGATGCATCTTTTGAGTTTAAAAAATGTTTTACCATTTGAAAGTTATAGTTGTTTTTCAAGTAGTGTGTTAGTAAGCACTTTATACTTAACTCCATTAGAAAATAAGTAATAATTACTTACTAAGCTCATAATTTGAAAAACCTTATATTTATGGAAAGAAAAGAAAATTCTTAAGAAACCCTTTTCATTTCATCAATTTTTTGTGAAAAAAAGTCATTAGTTACATGTTTGAAGTAAAAATTGTTGGAAATCAGATTGAAAAGATCATTGATGAAGAAGATTGAAAGAGGGAGATTGTTATTAAAAGAATGTTTTCAATCATTTTTTTGTCATTAATGTCAAACTTGATATGTGTAGGAATGAAATTTTCTTATAAGATTCAAGTACTATTACTTAGTTGATTGATGAAGAGGATTTAATCAACAAGATGTAACAAGAGCACCTAAGGGAAAGGTTAAGTTATGATATTATAATGAAGTGCAAGGATCTATTAAGACAATGGTTAAATGGTGTATTGATAACATACTCAAAGATACAGAGGTAGGATACACTTAGAAACATTGGATGAATAAGTTGTAATAAGGTTGACTACAAAGCTTAAACTAAGTTCATTAGTGGGTGTCAAGCAAGCTAGTTTAAGCCGACCAAATTTTTAGTTGGATCTGAGCAAATGAAAAATCTAGTGTGTGTCGAGTAATCTTCAAGTGTTTAGAAAAGTAATAGGTTCTTAGTGAACTTCAGATGTCAAGCATCAGAAAATCTTAGTAGGTGTTGAGTGAACTTCAGGTCCCAAGCATCAAAAAAATGTAATTACGAGATGGCTGACCACCAGTATTTCAATAGTGTCGAGATGCTACATTATTGGAAATGTCAAAGATTCAGAAAATATAAACCAACATAGTTGTTATCTTTAATTTTATGAACTGGTTGGATGATAAGGATGATGAGCTGGTGGCACAGAATTTTATGTAAACTATTTTTGGGTGAATTCAAAAGGATTATTCAAGAAGTTTTTAGAAGAAACATAATATGGGTTAGATTCAATGAATCCTACATAATCCATATGAATTGAAATTAAAATAAGGAATAATTAAGTGGTAAAATATCTCCAAGACTTCTATTTAAGGAATCATAGACCAAGAAGCGCCTACTGCTACTACTGGTGAGCCAAATTGTGAAGTGGTTAGAAAGGTGTCAAGGAGAAGGCATCTAGGAGAAGGAAGAGTACAAAGGGTCTTCTTTGACAAGTGGTCAGAGAAAGATGATTGCACTAGTACATTGATCATGGAGACTCAAGGAGACAAAGCTTGAGAGGAGGGCAAGCTATCAGAATTGCAAGAGATTGAAGGCTAGGCAATGTGAAGAACTCAAGAGTGATCTGAAATCTACAAGTTAAGTTGTATGTTGTAATTAGGTCAAAGATTTTCTAATACTCTCTAGAAATTGTATTAGACATGAAAATCTTATGGACTTAGGTTGGTTTAATAGCCATTTGTAAATCTTTTAATAGGGTGGCATTCCAAGTGAATGTTCTAAAGTCCTCTAACCAAACCCACTTCTAGCAGGGTGGATAAATCCTCTAACAAAGTAAAATTTAATAGTGTGTTGTAAGCCTTTAATAGGGCAGGCTTTTCAGAGGGCATCATTTCAAAAGAGTGAGAGTTGAGTAGCATGTTACTACTAGCTTTTCCCAAATTGGGTTTTCACATAAATCACTATGTTATGTGTTCATTCTTTATGTGTTATACTTGCATGTTGATTTACAGTAACTTGTTGATTATGATAATTAAAGATTTGATGAATAAATGGTTGAATGGGCTCACTACAATTAATGAAAATGTTTTAATTGGACATATGGACCTTGGATAACTAATTCACCCCCCCCAGTTATTGTAAGCCATTTCTAACAATTAGTATTAGAGCCATCTTCTGATTTAGTTTCAAGGTACTAGAAGTAGGAAGATCAAGACGTCCAAGAGAGAAGTTCCCAAGCTCAACAAAGACAAATTTTTTGCATGGTAGAGCCTAATGAAATTGCACCTCAGGTCAATAGGTGATTATGCAAAAACCTCAATTGGAACAGAACATGTAGAACCAGTTGGACCTCTTACTATAGATGATTTGAACAAAAGGAAGGAGCATAGTCAAGCAATGTTAGAGATTGCCTCTGCACTTACTTATACTGAATATGATGACATCAAAAGATGTGATACTACATTCAAGATGTGGAAAACCTTGTCAAATATTTATGAAGGAGAAAAAAATGTTCAAAAAGAAAAGAGAGAAAGCTTCAGAGGAAAGTTTAATGACATGAAAATGGAGGAAGGAGAAAATGTTGCTCAATATGGATCCAAAATAAAAGAAGTGGTAAGTGTAATAAGTACTCTAGGTGTTCAATTGGAAGAAGAGTCTATCAATAGAAAATACTTGAGAACCTTGCTCCTTATCTATGCTATTAGAGTTTTAGCCATCCAAGATCTAAGGTGTGTACTATGAAACATATTAACCTTTGAAGGAATAGTAGGAAGACTCACTGCATTTGAACTGTCTAACTTTGACAACTAAAGAACTGAGAACCTTGAATCTAATTTCAAGGCCAAGTTGATAATGAAGAACACTGAGGAGGTGACATTAAAGAAGAAGAGTAGAAAAGGAAGGCATGCATCCAGTGATAGCAACACAAATGAGGAAGATGTGGAATAGTCAGAAGCACTACAGGCTAGGAGATTCTATAGAGGCAGAGGAAAATTCAAAGGTAAGCTCCCTATCATTTGTTTCAATTGCAATGAAGTAGGACATATTGTTGCAAGACATACATTGAAGAAGAACTACAAAGAAGGAAACAAGTACAATAACAAAAGAGAAGATGATAGTAGAGACTACAAGGACAAAGGAAAAAGATGCTACATTGTTGAAGAAGATTCTAATGAGAATGATGATGAAATAGTCTATGTGGTTATAAAGGATGAATCAGATGAATATGAAGATAAAGCAACAACATTGGTAACCTGTGTGAACAAGAATGACAAGTGGATCATAGATAGTGGATGATCACATCACATGATAGGAGATATAAGTAAGTTTATTACCTTTACTCAATATGATGGAAATAGTGTTAGATTTGGAAATGATGCTCCATGTCAAATCAAAAGGAAAGGTTCCATTAAACTTACTAAGAAGATTTCATGTGATAATGCATACTATGTTGAAGGATTGAACTACTATTTGTTGAGTGTGTCATGGTTAGGCAATGTAGGTTGCAAAGTAGAGTTTGGAAACAAAACTACCAAGATCTATGACACTAATGCAAATCTAATAGGAAAAGGTGAAAAAACTAGGAGTAACCTATTTTACCTAGATATGGAAGATGCAACTTGTCTTGTTGTTAGACTTGATGATGTGTGGTTATGGCATAAAAGATTATGTCATGTTAACTTTGACAATCTGATTAGCATCAGCAAAAAGAAGAAAGTTAGAGGGTTGTCCAAACTAAAGAAGCCTGAAAACACAATGTGCAAACAATGTCAACTAGGGAAGATGACTAAGTCTAGTTTCAAGAAAAAAACTTCACATCCAAAGTCTTTGAATTAATCCATAAAGAATTATGTGGACCAATAGAAGTGCAAAGCTACCTAGGAGACATATACATAATGCTATTTGTAGATGACTATTCGAGGATGATAATTGCTATGTTTTTAAAGCAAAAATCTGATGCATTTCAAATGTTCAAATGGTATTTGGCCAGAGTTGAGAAGGAAATAGGAAAGAGTCTAAAGTGCCTAAGGTCAAAAAAAGGAGGATAGTTTACATCAAAAGAATTTGAAATATTCTGCAATGATAGAGGTATCAAAAGGAAAACATCAGCACCAAGAACTCCACCTCAGAATGGCATTGCTAAAAGAAGGAATAGATTAGTGATAGACTATGCAAGAACCTTGATGATGGAGAAAAAGGTTGCTCTAAAATACTGGAGAGAAGCTGTAAGCACTATTGTTTACACCTTGAATAGAGTCCAAGTTTAGAAAGGTACAAATGCAACACCTTTTGAATTATGGTATGGTCACTCACCTAATCTAAAACATTTCAAAGTATTTGGTTGCAAATGCTATATTCTTAAAGATACTAGAAATGGAAAGTTTGATGAAAAAAGTTATGAAGTCATATTCCTTGGCTACTCCACTAGAAGTAAGGAATACAAGTGTTTGAATACTAACACTAACAAGATTGTGGAGAGTGCAAATGTAAATTTTGATGAGCATGCAAAAGTCCAAGTTGATGAGTCCAAACAACCAAAAGATTATAGATCTTTTTAATACTTCTATGAAGGAATAACTATTGAAGACAATGCTACCAATCAAGCTGAGAATCAAAATCAAATTTCATTATCAGCTGAGTCACATCTAGTGAATGCCAAGATGCATTTAGAAGTTAAGCTGCATAATGAAGAAAATGTGCATTCTAATTTTGAAAATAGTATACATGAAAGAGATGATGAAGTACCAGATGAAGAAGAGAAAAATGAGTCTAAAGGTGAAGGATCAAAAATGGAAAGAAGGGCAGAACCATGAGTCTAAAGGTGAAGGATCAAACATGCAAAGAAGGGTAGAACCAAGGTTAGCTAAATATGTAAATAGACATCAACCTACAAATCAAATTATTGGTGACAAGGATGCAAGACAAATGGCAAGCAATAGATTCAGGAATGAATCATGTTTGTTGAGAAAGGTTGAGCCTAAAATAGTAAAGGATGCTTTACAAGATGATGATTGGTATAAAGTTATGGAAGAGGAGATAGATTAGATTGAGAAGAATAAAACCTAGACCCCAGTTCCTAGACCAGCTGATAAGAATGTAATTGGTACCAAATGGGTGTTTAGAAACAAACTTGATGAGAATGGTGAAATAACTAGAAACAAAGCAAGAATGGAAGGAGTAAGAACACTACTTGCATATGCTGCTTACAAAGGTTTCAAACTCTACGAAATGTATGTCAAGTGTATGTTTCTAAATGGCATGCTAGAAGAGGAAGTCTACATTGAACAACTAGAGGGATTTGTTGATGACAAGAACAAGGATATGGTTTACAAACTGCATAAGAAACTTTATGGTTTGAAGAAAGCACCTAGAGCATGGTATGAGAGATTGCACAAATATCTTTTGAAGATAGGATTTGAGAGGACAGATAAAAAAACTTGTATATCAAGGCTAAAAAAGGTAAAGGCATTTTGATATCAGGAATCTTTGTTGATGAACTAATATTTGGAGGAAAAGATGTTCTGTGCAAAGATTTTTTTGATCAAATGAAACATGAGTTTGAGATGTCAATGTTTGGAGAAATTAAATTCTTTTTTGGTTTGCAAGTACATCAATTGAAGAATGGCATATTTGAGACCCAATCAAAATACATCAAGGAGATACTCAAGAGATTTGGATTATAAGAGTCAAAACTAGTTAGCACACCAATGACAATAGGACATAATTTATCCAAGAATGATGAATTAGCTAAAGTGAATCTGACAATGTATAGATCAATAATTGGAAAGTTACAATATGTTGTACATAGTAGACTAGAAATTGCATTAGCTATTGGAATAGTGGCAAGATATTCTATAGATCTAAGAGAAAATTAGCTGATGTCAGTAAAGAGAATACTAAGATACCTAGAACGAATTGATAACTTTGATTTGTATTACAAGAGAAGTGAAAAGTTTGAGCTAAAAGCCTACATTGATGAAGATTAAGGAGGTAACATTAATCACAAAAAAAGCACCAGTGGAGGAGCACTTTTCTTGGGAAAGAGATTGATTACATGGATTAATAAAAAGAAAAGTTGTACCTCATAGTCCACAGTAGAAGCTAAATATGTTGTAGCTGCTATCAATTGCACCAATATTGTATCAATGAAACATGTGTTGCAAGGAATAAAGGAAGAGGTAAATGAGCCTATCATACTTTATTGTGATAATACAAGTGCTATCAATATATCAAAGAACCATGTAATACATGCCAAAACCAAGAATATTGCAATCAAGTATCACTATGTAAGAGAATTAGTGGAAGACAAACAAGTGAAGATGGAATATGTTAGATAAAAGGAATATATTGCTAACATATTAAAAAAAACATTACCTAAAGATTCTTTTGAGTATCTTAGAGGTAAGTTATGGGTGATATCCCTAGCCAAGGCTACTTAAGAAAATGCAAGACACCCTTGCATCAAATGAATTGATTGTTGAAATTTTACACATTGATGTAGAGGATACTTACTTTAGGATTCATGCCTAAATTAATTGAAGTAATGAAGACCCAAATTAGTCACAAGCAAGGTGACAAAGGGAGGAAGTGAGAAAAACCTACACAAGCTACACTTGCATATTAATATACTAAAATAGTATGTCTTTGGCATTGTTGTCAAAGAGGGAGAAAGAGTAGAGAAACTAATTAATAGCAGGAGAAAGAGCAGAAACTAATTAATAACATTCAAATGGATAAAATATTTGATCAACATATTGAGGGAGAAGATGAAGAAGCTTATCAAAATAGAAAGATGAGCAATGCATATAGAGGCAGAGAGAGAGAAATTGTAAGAAGGAAGGAAGAGAAAGAAAAAGGATACAACAACTAAGAGGAAGAAGTTAGCACTAAGAGGGAGATGTGAAAATTGATGGTTACACAATCTCATTTTGGCATTTCACTTACTGTTCTAACCTATTTAACATGGTTAAATAGTTTAGTCTGATGGTCAACCAGTTTGGTTTTCCATCAATGCCAAAGAGGGAGATTGTTGTAAATTTGATTGAAAAGATCATTGATGAAGAAGATTCAGAGAGAGATTTTTGTTAAAAGAATGTTTTCAATCATTTTTTTGTCATTGATTGCAAACCTACTATGTGTAGGAATGCCATTTTCTTATAAGATCCAAGTACAATGATTTAGTTGATTGATGAAAAGGATTTAATCAATAAGATGTCACAAGAGCACCTAAGGGAAAGGTTGAGTTATGGTATAGTAATGAAGTGCAAGGATCAGTTAAGAAAATAGTGAAATGGTGTATTGATAACGTACTCAAAGATATAGAGGTAGGCTAAACTTAGATTCATTAGAGGAATAAGTTGTAATAAGGTTGACTGCAAAGCTTAAACTGAGTTCAATAGCGGGTACCAAGCAAGCTAGTTTAAGCAGAGAAAATTTTTAGTTCGAGCCGAGCAAATGAAAAATCTAGTGTGTGCCAAGTAATCTTTAGGTGTTCAACAAAGTAATAGGTACTGAGTGAACTTTAGGTGCCAAGCATCTAAAAAATGTAGTTGATGTTGAGTAATACAGTATGTGCCAAGAACTAGTATTTCAATAGTGTTGAGCTACTGCATTATTGGAAATGTCAAAGATTGACCAAATTTGAGCCAACATAGTTGTTATCTTGAATTTTGTGAACCGTTTAGAGGATAAGGATGATGAGTTGGTGGGACAAAAGTTTATGTAAACCATTTTTGGGAGAATTCAAAAGGATTGTTCAAGAAGTTTCTACAGGAAACATAATATGGGTTAGATTTAATGAATCCTACCTAATCCAAATGAATTGAAATTAAAACAGGGAAGAATCAAGCAGGAAAGGAACTCCAAGAGTTCTATTTAAGGAATCATAGACTAAGAAGAAATTGCTATTGGTATTGTTGCTACTTGTGACCCAAATTGTGAAGTGGTTAGAAGGGTGTCAAGGAGAAGGCATCTAGGAGAAGGAAGAGCACAGAGGGTCTACTTCGATAAGTGGTTAGAGAAAGATGATTGTATTGGTACACTGAGCATGGAGACTCAAGGAGACAAAGCTTGAAAGGAGGGTAAGTTGTCAGAACTGTAAGAGATTGAAGGCCAGGCAATGTGAAGAGCTGAAGAGTGATCTAAAATCTACAAGTAAAGTTGTATGTTGTAATTAGGTCAAATATTTTCTAATACTCTCTAGCAATTATATTAGACATGAAAATCAAATGGACATAGGTTGGTTTAATAGTCATTTGTAAATCCTTTAATAGGGTGGCATTCCAAGTGAATTTTCTAAAGTCCTCTAACTAGGCCCACTTCTAATAGGGTTGATAAATCCTCTAACAGGGTCACATTTAATAGTGTGTTGTAAGCCTTTAACAGGGTAGGACTTTCATAGGGCATCACTTCAAAAGAGTGAGAATTGAGTAGCATGTTACTAGTGGTTTTTCTCACATTGGTTTTCCATGTAAATCAATGTGTTATGTGTTGATACTTTATGTGTTATGCTTGCATGTTGATTTATAGTAACTTTTTGATTAGGACAATTAAAGCTTGGATGAATGGATGGTCGAATGGGATCACTACACTTGGTGAAAATGTTTGAATTGGACATATGGACCTTGAATAACTAATTTACCACCCCCCCTCCCCCACCACCCTTCCTTCTTACTTATTATAAAGCATTTCTAACATCACATAAAAATAGGTCAAAAGAACTTTTTTAGGATGTTTTTAAAGTTGACCAAATAGATTTGGTATCGAAAGATATAGTAGCCTTGTAAAGATATTAATTGCTTTTGTTTAGTATCAAGGTGGGTGGGAAAAAAGTTGGAATAGATTTTGAAATGGTTTGAGATATTTTAGGACTATAGATTTTTTAGATCACAACTTTTTGGCACACCATGATCCTACACATACCTAGATGCAAGATAATAAGTAAATTCCATGGTCAAATCTTTAAGTTTTCACATTACTGCCAAGTGTAAAAGTCCTCTTCAATTAACGAGTAAAGCACTAGTATGTGTTGCACTATCAGCCAAAGCCAACTGAAGCTAAGTTAGTAGTAGCTTTCAAGTGAAGGAAATTTCTATAGAAGTCGAGTAAGGGTAATTTGTATAGATTCCTAGTGATAAAAACCAATGAATGTTGAGTGAAACAAAAATTGCATTAGAGCTGAATTTACAACTATACATATACCATGCAATAAATGTTATATTTTGAAAGGGTATAAGGGAAAATTCTACATATTTTTCATCATTTCAAACATAGAGAAAGAGTGAGTAGAGAAAAGAAGGAATTGAAAAGAAATTCTGAAGCATTTGAATGAATCATGGTGAAGATTGAGTGTCAGTTCATCGATTCCAAATGTATTCTTCACCTACTAAGCTATGAAATTTTATATTTGTAAAACCCTAGCTTGCATAATGGCCTTTATTTCTAAGAATCCAAAGGATAAGGAACCATTTCAAGTTCAATTAGTTAGCAATGAGGTCAAACAACTAGATTTTAGAACCATACTAGAAGCTACATACAAGAATGATCCAGCAGGTGGATTATCAGTTATTTCAGCTAAGGTTGTTATGGTTCAAGATGTGAGGAAGTGTTATAATTGCAAAGTAGGAGGGATTGTAGATATGGAAATCAGACAAGCATATGATAGGTTATGCAAAAATGGAGTATTGAAGGAGGAATTCAAAATTGTAGAGAGGAAGGGCTTAACCTATGCTCTAGATTTTCCAACTATCTTCAAAACTGAGTGGATCAAGATTGTTCTAAGAACAATACATGATAGTTTTCTATGGCTAAAAGGTGGACACATCAAACTTTCAAAGAGGATTGCACATAGGATTACTAGATACCCAATCCTAGATCAGCCCAAAACTTTGAAGAGCGACTCTAAAGAGGTGATTAAAAGAAATACATGAGCCAAGTGGAACAAGAGAAGAATGACTATTGATACTATTATAGATCTACTTCTTGAATTTGTTGTTAGAGTCACACCACAAAAATTCTATCAATCAAGCTAACTGAATAGTGTTCCATGGATAGCAGTTGATGTAGGCTACAAGATAGTCAAGAAAGATCATACTTCTCATCTTGCAGAACTACAAGTGTAGCAAATAATGGAGAACCTACAAGCAATAAGGAAATCTAAAAGCACTGAATATAAGTTTGGTTCCATACTAATATGCATATTCTTCTATGTTGAAAATGAATTCCCACCTTTTGGTAGAGTAGGATGGAAGACCAATAGGTCAGTTGTTGTGTAAATAAATGATTACATTGAACAAATGGGAGAGAATTTTGAGTCAGCAATGACTAGTTATTTTGAAGATTTCAAGCAATCCATGAAATAGATGTTGAGAATTCCTTTTTCCCTAGTAGAGAAATATTACAGTGACATTTTATTTCTTGTGCATATTGACTACACCTTCATCCAAGCTGCAATACCTAGAGTGAGATGGTTAACACCTCTAGGTTATGAAATAAACATTGATGAAGCTTTTGCCTCTATCATTGCACTTCTTGTTGAAGAAGTTGATAAAAATGCTAAAAAAATGGGCAAAAATGATGTTAAATCAAAGGTTGAGATGGAATTGAAGACAACATCAACCTTAAAGAAGAAAGACAAAATGTTGAAGAAGCTAAAAGCCAAGTTTGGGAAAGGCAATGATGGAGAAGATGATGAAGAAGTAGAAGAGGAAGAAGAGGAAAAAGGTCAAGAACCTCTTGCCTTGACCCAAGGAATGGGTGAGAATCAAGAAGAAGGAGGTGTTCAAGGAGGTGATGTTGAGGAAACACTAGTAAAACCACAAGAAAAGAAGAGAAAGGAAAAAACACAGCCAGTTGCACAACCTAAAGCAACAAAGATTGCAAAGCCTAGTGCAACAAAGCTTTCAACACTAGCAACTAGAGCGACTACAGGGGCTACCACTCAAAAAGAAAAGGAGAACGCGAAAGTGAAAACTAAGGCAACTAAGCAAACTAGTCCTATGTAGAAGAAACTTAGAAGAGAATATGTAGAACAACTAGAGTTAGATGATGAAAAGACAAAGTTAGAAGACACAAGACAATTCAAAAGGGTAATTCATACTCCCAAATCTAATCTAGAAAACATTTGTGATAACGTCAGAGATAAAGCAGATTTGACTAGTTTGAAAAACATTGAATTTGGTAAATTGAGTAGAGAAGACCAAAACATGGTTGAAGAATCTGTATATGCCATAATGGAAAAATTCAAGAATACCCCTCTTGAATTTGATAACATAATGCCCAAATATTTATATGCAATTGTTGAGAATAAATGGCACTATGGCCTAGATATGGAGAAAGAAATAAGAGAATCTACATTGGCACAAGTGATGCTAGAATTGTCAAAAGGAAAAATAACCAAAGCTAATAAGAAATATTGTAGTAGATTTGCACCAAAGTATAGGGCATTTAGCATTTTACAGAATAAAATTGAAAATGTTGTGAAGAAGTGAAAACAAATGTAGAGGCTAATATATGGATTTAGAACTATAAAAGAAGGAGAAGCATTTTTTTTTGAGGGAAGGAACAATGAAGAAGAAGGTGAGGACAAGGAGGAAGAAAAAAAAAAAGAGAAAGAAGACACTACAATGGAGGAGACACAAAAAAAGAAATATGTGGTGGCAACATATGAGGAGTAGCAAGAATAACAAAATGTGAAAGATTCACAATTGCCAGCTATGAGCCCTCCACGTTACACAAATAGAACTCTAGAGACTATTATAGTGAATTATGTCCTTGAAAATTCACCTTAGAACATCAATCCATTAACTACATAAGATTTGAAAAAGATACTTGATGAATCCACATTATAGGCAAGACTATGTGAAAATCCTATAGTGGTCAGTGTAGATGAATTACAAAAGGCTATAGCTGACATAAAAAGGGAAAAGATGACTACATAAGAACCACCTACTTCCATACCTACAGCTACCAGTGCTCACCCATTGACACAAACAGAGGATAAATCCACAAAGGTTGACACTACTACAAAATTTTATAAAGTTTAGACTATAGAAAAAAAGGAGCCAACAAAGGAACAAGTAGGATAGACAAATGCTTCTGTACCTACTGCACAAATACAAGGTGCACCCCAATCAATCATAATTGATCAAGGAAGGTTTGATGAAGATAAGGACATACCAAAGGAGAATGAACAATAATCCATTCAAAATTTGGTAAACTTACCAACAACTGGCACTCCTACTAAAGTCCTTCAGAGGCTAAGCATTGATGTAATACCATTGTGAATTTCAGCACTAGGATCTAGATCAACAAAGGTTGTAAAGGTATTCCACTATGGCGATGCACTGTTAGATGACTAAATAGTGATACCAAAATATGATTATGCAACCATGAACTTAGAATAGATTAATATCATGAAGGAGCATTAAAAAGAAAGAAGAATCGAGAGATACTCAAGAAGGAGTATAAATAAAGGCAAGAACTTCAAGAGATCAAAGACATCTTTTTAGATTCTTTTAGCTTGAAAACACCTAATGAATCAAAGCCCATATTAGAACAATTATCAAAAATTGTTGAACAAGTGACAAATGAAGACTAGGAAACCAATGTTAAACTCATGGAATGGTCTAAAAAGAAATTTCAAGAAAAAGTCAATGGAAAGATATCTGGTGAGATAACATTATCACAAGTTGATAAAGTGAAGAAGGTACTTGAGAACATATTCTCATTGTACACAAAATTGTGTGATCCCACACTCTTCACACAAGAAATGAGATACAAGATTTTGAGTCTAGAAAGGAATTTGAAGATTTCAAGTATGCAACTACCTCAAAATCTAATTCAAGCTCAGAAGCACTTTCATTTAGTGCTTCATACACAAAATCAACTAGCTGTGTTAACAACAAAAGAAACTAACATTATAGCCAAGTTGATTAATATGCAAGCCTTCCTTACCCCCATATGGAAATACTCTAGAAAGAACTAGCCTATGCAGAAGTAGTGTTAAAGAAAGACCCAAATCTTTCAACATTGGACAGAATAGTTCATCTTGTAGAAGAGACAACTATCTAGATCAAGTCACTAGATGTTGTATTAGACAATAGGGATGTTTCTTTGGAGATCATAATGGAAGTCTGCAAGAACTTCTTAGACAAATACATAATCAATGTATAGACTCTTTGACATTAGTGTCAAAAAGGGGGAGAAATATTAAAGGGGAGAAAAATATGAAAGGGGGAGAATATGAAAGGAATAGAGCAAGCAAAGGGAGAGTAGACAAAGGGGAAGAAACTAACAAAAAAAACAATAGAAATAGAGTGTCAGAAGTCAATAATTTTTGAAGCCATAGAGTATTAACATGAAGAAAATCTACTTAGAGAAGAGAAGAAATTTTGGATATAGAATGGGCACATTAACTCAGGGGGACTTAAAAAAATTTAAGGTATATGAGTCTATTACGGAGTTCTGAAATTTTTTGAAGTTTTGTACATATGCTAAATTGTATTTATATTATACTCAAGGTAATTAGATTTTTTATGTACAGTTATCTGTTTTTGCCACTCATGTCAAAGGGGGAGATTGTTGATCTCAAATTGGTTTTGACAACACACTTAAGATATTTACTAAGCTCATGCCAAGCAAGTAACATATGCTGAGTATAATATGTATAGATGCTAAGTTGCAATGAGTGTCACGTCACTCATGTGTTGAGAAGTTCAAGTGCCAAGAGAATAGTTAATGTCAAGAAAGTTCTGAGCAAGACAAAATTATAGTAAGTGTTGAGCATCAGTATTATCAAATATCAAGTAACACAGAATGGACCTAGTTGTTTGTGATGGCACAAACAACTATATAAACTATTTTTTAGTCAACTTATGGATAGATCTTGAAGCTATGAAGATAAGATCAAATCTATTTGGATTCCCTATGCGATTGACATGCAAACAATTAGAAAAATGGAAGGAATTGAGTGGGAAAAATTAATGAATCTCAATCATAGATTCATACCTAAACTTCAGCCACCAGAGTCTTTCTAAAGGGAGATAAAGAACCATAATTTAGAGTGAGTATTAGTGAATGTCTATGCAAGAAGGTGATGCTAGTGAAGATTTAAAGGAAATGAAAGGGGTGAATTGATCACTATACATTCAAGGTGACTTAGAAGTGTGAAAGAATTGCAGAATCAATTTGTAGAACAAAGTAGAAACTATACAACATTGCTACAATAGATCAAGAGGATCAAGATGGACAGAATTATGATCTAAAATCAACAAGGAAAATTTGTAAGTGTATCATATCAAACATTCTAGTATACTATTACTTTCTAACAATTGTATCAGTAGGGTGAAAATCCTTTGGAGTAAGGTTGGTTTAATAGTCATTGTAAAATCCTTTAATAGGGTGACATTCCAAGCGAGTGTTTTAAAGGCCTTTATCGAATGTTTTAAAGGCCTTTAGCTAGACACACTTTTAGTAGTGTGTTAAAATCCTTTAATAGGATGGGATATAATAATCCTTTGTAAGCCTTTAACATGGTAGGCCTTTCATAGGGTAGATCATGAGAATGGTCAAACTATGTAACCTTAATAGGTGAAATTTATTATTGTAGTAGTGAAAAATTGTTTTTATCATTCCCACTCTAGTTTTACCTTCTCATTAGAGAATCTTTTGGTAATCATATCTAGTGTTAAGTGTTTATGTGGATGCATTTACTTTACATGTTATTTCAATATGTTAATGCATGAATTGTTTTAAAGTTAAAATTTTGAGATTAGTACTTCTCATTCACCTCCCCTCTCAGAAGTATACATTTCCCATTTTCATTTCCAACATTTACATCTACATGAGTACCCTAGGAATATGCCTTCATCACCTTTGACATTGAATTTACTTTTCCTAGATTCTTTTAGGATATAACATTTTCTATCAAATGCTTTCAAGTAACCTACATTAGGTTTACAACCATACAATAGTTCATAAGGGGTTTGATTTGAGTCTTTCTTGAGCTATACTCTATTCAAGGTATGAATTGCAATGCTCATTTATTCCTTCAAGTATTTGATTACAACATTCTTTTCTATCATTAGTGTTCTTGCACAATCCATGATGGATCTATTCCTTCTTTCAACTATACCATTTTGTTGAGATGTACTACGGGCTAATACTTTTCTTTTAATTCCTTTTTCAATGTAGAATTCGTTGAATTCATTGGAGATGAATTCAACACTTCCATTTGATCTTAAGCATTTTAACTTATTTCTAGTTTCTTTTTCTACTCTTGTTAGATACCACTTGAATTTTTGAAAATATTTTGATTTTTCTTTTAGATACACGATAGCCATCATTCTAGAAGAGTCATCAAGAAAATGAATGAAAAACTTTTCTCCACTGTAACTCTCTATCCCAATAGGTTCACATAAGTCTATTGCACAAGCTTTAAGACTTCTTTAGAATGACAATTCTTTCTTTTGAAACTAGTCTTTCTAAGCTTGCCAATTTGATAATTTTTGCATAGACCGATATCAAGTTCCCTCAAGCTATGAATACCTCTTACTCTTCTATGTTTTCTTATCTTCACTAAGTTATCAAATTTTACATGATATAATTTTTTGTGACATAACTAGATTTCTTCTACTTGAGCAATAAAATATGAACTTCACTAAGATCTATATAGAATAGGTTAGCTTTTGTTTGTTTTCTAGATCAAACTAGATTTCCTTTTTCTGTCCAATAGTTTGGCTATGCTTTCTTCTACCTTGAATCCAATGTTATTCAGCTATGCTACACTCAGTAGAGTATGCTTTAGTCCCTCAATCCAATAAGCATTGTCACATATAATTTCTTTGGCCCAATACATACATCCTTTTCCTTTTATGCAAAAAGGTTCATCATTTCCAAATCTCAGACTACCACCATCATAATATTTCATGTGCTCAAACTTTTTTTTGTCTCCATTCATATGATGTGAGTAGCCACTATCAATAATCCATGTATCATTTTTGCTAACATGAGAGATAAGTGTCATCATATTTCCTTCATCATTAGATTCATCTTTTATAGCAAAATATACCATTTCATCTTCACTATTATCAGAATCTTTAGCCATAAAACAAGATTTCTTAGCTTTGTCCTTGTCATTTTTGAATTCCTTCTTGCCTTTGCAGTTCTTACATTTCTTTTTAACCTTGTTTTATTTGTTTGGGCATCCTGCAACAATGTGACCAACTTCTTCACAAGAAAAATTAATTAGAGGAATTTTACCTTTGTACTTTCCTCTAGCTTTGGAATATTTCCTTACAATCAGGGCTTCAAAAACTTCAAGATCACTATCAAAACTTTCTTCTTCTTCTTCATTTCTTGATTGATTGGCCTCTTATGTCTTACTCATTTTCTTGAGTGAGAGTTTGGATTCAAATGCAAACTCAATACTTTGGAACTAGGAACATAGTTATCATAGTTATCCACCTCAAAAGCTATCAATCTTCCAACTAAAGCATCTAGAGTTATATTTTTATTTGCATCACATCTCATTTCTTGAATAGTAGACACTCTAATTGCATAGATAGGAAGAATGGTTTTGAGTACTTTTCTTATGTATCTATTTTGTCATCAATGTCTCCTCTAGATTCTTTGATTGTACCTACACTTGGTTTGATTCTTTCCACCTATTTTGCAATGTTTTCATCTTCTATCATTTTCATTTGATCAAATTGACCTCTAAAACATTTTGCTTTAGTTCTTCTTACATTTTCATCTCCTCCATAAATGTCTTTTATTTTGATCCACATTGAATGAGTTGTAGTGTAGTCTTTTACTTCATCAAATTCAGCGTAACAAAGAATAGATGCAATATCAATCATCATGATGTAATTTTTCTTTTCAACAATGTATTTAACTAATAATATTCTAGTCAGAGTATTGAATTTAGTATCAAGATACTTACAAATTGAATCAATGATAGTTTCCAGATGTAATCTCATATGTCCTTGCCATGCTGCAAAGTTGTCTCAGTTCAAATTGAGAATCTCTCTCTTGTAAGACATCCTGATCTTAAGCTTAGATCCTTGAAACCTTCTCTACAAGCACCAAAAGCTCTGATACCAATTGTTAAAAATATGAGAGGAATAACTAAGAGGGGAGGGGTGAATCAGTTACTACAAAGATAAATCCTAGATCCCTTAGATACCAATACAAAATAAACTCTAAAAAGTGAACTCTATTGATGCTCAACAAACACACAAAAAATTTATTAACTCGATAAACACTAAAATATCTTGATATAAACTTCAACATCAAAATCTTAGTATGTTACATGTAATTACCATTACTTTAATTTAGTTGCAAATAAGTAAAAGAAATAGCATGAACACATATGACACCAAGATTTAATGTTGAAAACCAATTTGGAAAATACCACCAATTGTAACTAGTTATTGATTTTCACTCTTATTAAGTAAGACCTATTAGGAGCCAACCCTATTAAACATTACAAAAAATACTATTAGTTATGACCCTATTAGAAGTTTTAATCACCTTTTTAGCAGTGGCCTTGTTAGAGGTCTTTGGACACTTCAATAGAAATACCACCTTGTTAGAGGATTTATACATATCTGTTCAACCAAATTTGTTAAGAGATTTAGATCACTTATACAATGGTTAGAGACTAATAGTGACATTGGCTGATTTAGATGCAACTGGATTGCTAATTATAGTTTTCAATTATGGCTTCTATACTTGATCCTTCTTGATTGAATATATTTTTTCAACTCCTCAACAATATTCTTCTTATCCTTCTGATTTGCTTCCTCTTAGCATCATCAAATCTTCAATTATCTTCCCTACATTTCACTTCCAATTTCTATATCTCAACTTGAGCTTATATTTATATCATTCCTATAGTCAATTTAGTTAGAATACAACTTAGAATAATTAATATTCATCTCTATAGTCAGCTTGAACGAACATAAAAATCAACTGAACTTAATATACCAAAACAATAAAATCCTTTGTTTGCTAACCCTTCTTGGTAGACACCAACTTAGAAATGATTTTCTTTTGTTATCCAAGTGAACTCATTCAACATTGCATAGTCATAAAGTTCCTTTGGTAACCAAGTGAGCTTGGTTAACACTAGTTCCATCCAAAATTTCCTTCATTAATCGAGCAAGCTTGGTTAACACTTTATCTTCTGCAAACTTTTCTTTGGCATCGGATTGAGCTTGGTAGATACTATCTTCTAAGCTAGGAAAACCCTGGGATGCTCGGTAGAAATAGAAAACTATCTTCAATTCTTGAGTGAGCTCGACATACACTGACTAATAATGATATGACATTTTGTGTAACATTAAAGACAATACACAATTAATCAATTATTTCATCATGATGAACCAAAGAAAATAGAGCAAGTTGATGAACTTAATCAAGATAAATCATCTAAGGAAGTTAGACATGGATTCAAAGGTAGATTTTTCATGTACAATCAAGTTTTTCTATTGAAAAATATTTCAAAGGAAAGTATTTTAAACCTATTATTAATTTATATTTTTATGATTTTCATGGTTATGGACATAAAGTAGTACATTATAAGAATCCAGGGTTTGATGGTAATAATGGGAATAGTAGAATATTTAGGAATACTAACCTTGTAGGTGATGAGAGAGGAAGATAACAAAGAACATTCATTGATTGAGAGACACAATGGTAAAGGAAACATATTGTATGTTACAAGTGTAATAATCCTTGAAATATTGCAAGAAATTGTAGAGCACCTAAAAGTCAAAATGAAACCAATCATAGAAGACGTGCACTTATATGTTAGTTATGCAATAAATTTGGACACATTATAAGATTTTTCTCAATGGATAGAACAAACTTCAATAGGTATCCTAATTACAGAAGGAACAATAATCAAAATGGAAGAAGAAATGATAATGGCAGCAACAATAGTCAAAAGAAAATAGTTAAAGAACATGTTGATGAATTCAAGGAAGAATTTATGAAAGCTATTAATCCAAAAAGTTCTCATATAGTTTTGGAAGAGTGGTATTTCGATGCACATGATGGAAGATTGAAGTGAACAATTGTTTGTGACTCATCCTATTTAAAGTAAGCATTTCTAGTAAAGGCAAAGCATTAGTTAAGCCAAATTGATGATAGATTATGAATTATAAGCTATGTAGTCACTAAAATTTAGACAACACAAAAAGCAAGATATGGTCAAGTACACAAGAGTATTGTGTTATTGTAGCAAGCCATATGAAAGAAAATGAGTTTACTGTTAATCGATGAAATTTTTTGAAGAAGAAGTAGATGTTCATTTGATGTAGGGTTAAATTTGAAAATATTAAAAGCATTGAGAGTAAGATATTAGGTTCCATTTGATTGTGCAAAGAGTTTGGAGAAAATTTGTGAATGATTTGACACCGAATTCAAGTGCAAAGTGAAGCATTCAATTGAGAAGTTGCGAAAGCCCTTATACATGATATTAAATGTATTTTATGAAGTTTTAAGTTGGAATTTTCAGTACCAACATTTACTAATATGAAAAGGAAATCAATCTCTGATATAAGTGAGACCTAGATACAAATTCCAGAAGCACCCATTTGTTTCTCTTATTGATGATTTGTTAGGAGCATTTTTCAAATCCTGCCAAATGTACTTCACATAGACGAGATTAGAAGCTAAATTCATTATAAATTTGAGAGTGTTGGAGATGAAGATATTCACAAGGATTTGGGAGTGATGTGTAATGTAAACCTAACCCTAAAATATGAGTATTCATACATGAATAAACTACACCTAATTATGTATATGTTCTACACAAAATTTCATAATCATGAGTGTAGTAGGATTATCCTAATTCAAGTTCATGAAGAATTGTTTTGGTTAGAAATACTTTAGAATAACTGATGGGGGGGGGGTGTGCTGGGGGTGAATCAGTTATTCAAGGTCAAATATCCATTTAAAATTTTTTTAATAAGTGTAGTGAGCCCATTCAACCATTCATTCATCCAAGCTTTGACATTCCTATTCAACAAGTTGCTGTAAATTAACATGTAAGCATAACACATAGAAAGGTCAACACATAACACAATGATTTATGTGGAAACCCAATTTGGGAAAAACTAGTAGCAACATGCTACTCAATTCTCACTCTTCTAAAGTGATGACCTATTAAAGACTTATAATACATTGTTAAATGTGACCTAGTTAAAGGATTTATCTACCCTATTAGAAGTGGGCCCGATTAGAAGACTTTAGAACATTCACTTGGAATGCCTCCCTGTTAAAGGATTTACAAATGGATATTAAACTAACCTAAGTCCATAGGATTTTCCTTTACCCTAACTAATACAATTGCTAGAGAGTAACAATAAGGGATTTTGACTTGATTATAGCATACAACTTATCTTGCAAATCTCAAATCACTATTCAGCTCCTTCACATTGCTTGGCTTTTAGGCTTCTGTAGTTCTAACAACTTGTCCCTGTTTCAAGATTTGTCTCCTTGAGTCTCCATGGTCAATATACCAGTGCAATCATCTCTTTGACCACTTATCAAAGTAAAGCCTCTGTGCTCTATTCTTCCTTCTCCTAGATCTCTTCTCCTCGACACCCTTCTAAGAACTTTGCAGTTTGGCACTCTAACAACTCTTGCTTCTTGGTCTATGACTCCTTAAATAGAAGTTTTGGACTTTCTTTTCCCACTCAATTATTCCATCCTTGAATTTTGGTTCGAATGGATTAGGTAGGATTCATTGAATCTAACCCACATTTTGTTACTTCTAGAAACTTTTTTAATAATCCTTTTGAATTCACTAAAAAATGGTTTACATAGAATTTTGTGCCACTAGCTCATCATCCTTATCCTCCAAATGGTTCACAAAATTCAAGGTAACAACTCTATTAGCTCAGATTTGGAAAATCTTTGGCATTTCCAATAATGCAATAGCTTGACACTAATGAAATACTAGTGCTCGACACATACTGTATTAGTTGGCATCAACTATGTTTTATTGATGCTCTATTATTGTTACTTTTCTTGGCACTTGAACTTCACTTGGCACCTAAAGTTCACTTGAGACACACTAGATTTTTCTTTTTGCTTGGCTCCAACTGAGATGCTCGACTTAAACTAGGTTGCTTGGCACCCACTAATGAACTTAGTTTAAGTTTTCCAATCAACCTTGTTCCAACTTATTCCTCTAGTGTTTCTAAGTTTAGTCAAGCTTTTTATCTTTGAGTATGTTATCAATACACCATTTAACCATTGTCTTAGCTGATCCTTGCACTTCATTACAACATCATAACTCAACCTTTCCCTTAGGTGCTTTTGTTACATCTTGTTAATTAAATCCCCTTCATCAATCAACTAAGTGATAGTGCTTGGATCTTATAAGTAATTATCATTCCTACAAATATTAGGTTTGACATCAATGACAAAACAATGGTTGAAATTTTTTTTTAACAACAATCTCCCTATTTGATCTTTCAACAATGATCTTTTTCAATCAGATTTCCAACAATCTCCCTCTTTGGAATTGATGGAAAACCAAACTGATCAACCATCCAACCAAAATATTCAACCATGTTGTCAACATGCTAACTAGGTTAGAATAATAAGTCAAATGCCAAAAAGTAATTATACTACACAATTTCTTCCTCTCTACTTCTCCCTCTTAGTTGTCGTATCCTTTTTCTTGTTTTCTTCCTTCTTACATTCTCTTCCTCTATATGCATTTCTCATCTTCTATTATTCTTTGTTTTGATTAGGTTCTTGTTACTTCTTTTTCTTCCTCTAATTTGATTAGTTTCTACACTTCCTCCCTCATACTATTGATCAAATGTTGTTGTTCAATTTATCTGCTACTTCTCCCTCCTTGACAACAATGCCAAAGACATGATATCTCAGCATCTTAATATGCAAGTGTAGCTTTTGTAGATTCTTTCAATTTCTCCCTCTATCACCTTTCTTGTGACTAATTTGGAACCCTTTTCTCTTTGATTACATCAGGAATAAATCCTAAAGTAAATATCCTTTGCATCAATGTGTAATATTTCAACAATCATTTCATTTGATGCAGGGTAGGCTTACTTTTACTTCAAGTGGCCTTGGTTAGGGGTATCACCCCTAACTTGCCTCTAAGATACTCAAAAGCATCTTTAGGTATTGCTTTTGTGAAGATGTCAACAATTTTTTCCTTTTAGCTAACATATTCCATCTTCACTTGTTTCTCTTCCACCAATTCTCTTACATAGTTGATTGCAATATTCTTGGTTTTGGCATACATTATAGGGTTCTTTGATATGTTGACGGAAGTTGTATTATCACAATAAAGTATCATAGGCTCAATTAATTCTTCCTTCATACCTTGCAACAGATGTTTAATCCATAGAATATTGGTGCAATTGATAGCAATTGCAACATATTCAGCTTCTACTATTGACTATGAGGTACAACTTTTCTTTTTACTGGTCCATGTAATCAATATTCTTCCTAAGAAAAGTGCTCCTCCATTGGTGCTTGTTCTTTCATCCATATTTCCTCCCCAATCTACATTAGTATAGGCTCTTAGCTCAAACTTTTCACTCCTCTTGTAGTACAAACCAAAGTCATCAGTTCTTTTTAGATACCTCAGTATTCTCTTCACTGCCATCAAGTGATTTTCTCTTGGATTTGCAAAAAATTTGCCAATATTCCAATAGCTAATGCAATGTTTGGTCTACTATGTACAACATACTATGACTTTCCAATCATTGATCTATACCTTGTTTGATTCACTTTAGTAGACTCATCATTCTTGGATAACTTATGTCATGTTACCATTGGTATGCTAACTAATTTTGAGTCTTCTAATCCAAATGTCTTGAGTATCTCCCTAATGTATTTTGATTAGGTCACAAATATGCCATGCTTCAATTTATGTACTTGCAAACCAACAAAGAATTTTATTTCTTCGAACATTGACATCTCAAACTCATGGTTCATTTGATCATCAAAATCTTTGCATAAAATATCTTTTCCTCCAAATATTATATCATCAACAAAGATTTTTGATATCAAAATATCCTTACCTTTTTTCTGCCTTGATATACAAGTTGTTGTTGTCATCTATTCTCTCAAATCCCATCTTCATAAGATATTTGTGTAGTCTCTCATAACATGCTTTAGGTTCTTGTTTTAGACCATAGAGTGCTTTATGCAATTTGCAAACCATATCCTTATTATTGTCATCAACAAATCCCTATGGTTGTTCTGTGTAGACTTCTTCTTCTAGTATACCATTTAGAAAAGTAAACTTCAAATCCATTTGGTAGAATTTGAAACCTTTGTATGTAGCATATGCAAGTAGTTTTCTTACTCCTTCCATTCTTGCAACAGGGGCAAGTATTTCCCCATAATCTAGTCCTTCTTCTTGTGCATAGCCTTTGGAAACTAGTCTAGCTTTGTTTCTAGTTATCTCACCATTCTTATCAAGTTTGTTCCTAAAAACCAATTTAGTACCAATTACATTCTTATCAGCTAGTCTAGGAACTAGGGTCTCAGTTTTGTTCTTCTCAATATGGTATATCTCTTCTTCCATGGCTTTATACCAGTCATCATCTTTTAGTGCATCTTTCACTATTTTCAGCTCAACCTTGCTTAGCAAACATAACTCATTTTTTAGTCTATTCCTTGTCATTGGTCTGGCATCCTTGTCACCAATGATTTAATCTACAGAGTGATGTCTCCTTACATACTTAGCTAATCTTGGTTTTGTCTTTCTTTCCATGTTTGATTCTTCAGCTTCAAAGTCATTTTGTTCTTCTCTATCTGGTATTTCATTGTCTCTTTCATGTGAATTGGTTTCAGAGTTAGAATGTGAATTTCCTTCATTCTGCAACTTAGCTTCTAAATGCAGCTCAACATTCACTAGCTGTGACTTGGCTGATACTGAGATTTTTTGATGATTTCAACTTGATTGGTAGAATTATCTTCCACATTCATTCCTTCATAGAAGTATACAAAAGATCTTTAATCTTCTAATTTCCTGGATTCACCAACTTGGATTTATGTATGCTGATCAAAATTTACATTTGCACTCTCCACAATCTTATTAGTGTTATTATTCAAACACTTATATGTTTTGGTTCTAGTGGAGTATACAAGGAATATGCCTTTACTTTATGCATCAAACTTGTCATTTCTAGTATCTTTAAGAATATAGCATTTACAACCAAATCATTTGAAATGTTTTATATTGGGTGAGTGACCATACCATAATTCAAAAGGAGTTGCATTTGTACCTTTCTTGACTTCAAATCTATTTAGTGTGTATACTGTAGTGCTTACAGCTTCTCTCCAATACTTTAGAGCAAAAATTTTCTCCATCATCAATATTCTGGCATAGTTTATTACTGATCCATTCCTCCTTTCAACAATACCATTCTATGGTGGAGTTCTTGGTGCTAATTTTTTCCTTTTGATACCTTTTTCATTGCATAATATTTCAAATTCTTTTGATGTGAACTCTCCTCCTTTGTCTAATCTTAGGCATTTCAAACTCTTTCCTATTTCCTTCTCAACTCTAGCCAAATACCACTTAAACATTTGAAATGTATCAAATTTTTGTTTTAAAAACATAGCAGTCATCATCCTTGAATAGTCATCTACAAATAGCATTATGTATCTATCTCCTAGGTAACTTTGCACTTCTATTGGTTGACATAAGTCTATATGGATTAACTCTAGTACTTCTTTGGAAGTGTATGTTTCACTCTAGAAACTAGACTTAGTCATCTTCCCTAGTTGACATTGTTTGCACATTTTGTTTTCAAGTTTCTTTAGTTTAGGAAAACCTCTAACTTTCTTCTTTTTGCTAATGCTAATCAAATTGTCAAAGTTAACATGACACAATATTTTATGCCATAACCACACATCATCAAGTCTAACAACTAGAAAAGTTTCATCTTCCATATCTAGGTAAAACAAATTACTTCTAGTTTTTTCACCTTTTCCTATCAGATTTCTATCAGTGTCATAGATGTTGGAAGATTTTTTTTCCAAATTCTACTTTATAACCTACGTTGCCTAACTATGATACACTCAAAAAATTGTAGTTCTATCCTTCCACATAGTATGCATTATCACATGAAATTTTCTCTATAAGTTTAATAGAACCTTTCCCTTTGATTTGACATGGAGTATCATTACCAAATCTAACACTATTTCCATCATACTGAGTAAAAGTAATAAAATTACTTTTGTCTCCTATCATTATATGTAAGCAACCACTATCTATAATCCATTTGTCATTCTTGTTCACATAGGTTACCATTGTTGTTGCTTCATCTTCATCTGATTCTTCCTCCATGTCCACATAGACTACTTCATCATCATTCTCATTAGATTCTTCTTCAATAATGTAGCATCTTTTGTCTTTGTTCTTGTAATCTCTACTATCATCTTCTCTTTTAATCTTGTACTTGTTTCCTTCTTTGTAGTTTTTCTTCTATGTACACCTTGCAGTAATATGACCCACTTCATTATAGTTGAAAAAAATGATAGAGAGCCTACCTTTGAATTTACCTTTGCCTCTATGGAATGTCCTAGCTAATAGTGCTTCCAATTGATCAAGATCTTCCTCACCCATGTTGCTATCACTAGATGCATGTTTTCCTTTTCTAATCTTCTTCTTTGATGTCACCTCCTTAGTGTCTTTCAATGTCAACTTGGCCTTGAAAGAAGATTCAAGGTTCTCAGGTCTATAGTTGTCAAAGTTGGACAATTCAAATGCAATGAGTCTTACTACTATTCCTTCAAAGGTTAGTGTGTTTCCTTTTACAAACCTTAGCTCTTGGATGGTTGAAACTCTAATAGCATAGATAGGAAGTAGAGTTCTCAAGTATTTTCTATTTATAGTCTCCTCTTCCAATTGTCCACCTAGACTTCTTATTGCACTTACCACTTATTTCATTCTGGATCCATATTGAGCAACATTTTCATCTTCCTCCATTTTCATGTCATCAAACTTTCCTCTAAGGATTTCTTTATTTTCTTTCTGAACATTTTGATCTCCCCCATAGATATTTCATAGGGCTTTCCACATCTTGAATGTAGTATCACATCCTTTAATATCATCAAATTTAGTATAATTGAGTGCAAAGGCAATCTCCAACATTGCTTGACTGTGCTCCTTCCTTTTGTTCAAATCATCTGTAGTAAAAGGTCCTATTGGATCTACATGTTCTTGTTCAATTGAAGTTTTTGCATAATCACCTATCAATCCAAGGTGTAATTTTATTAGACTCCACCATGCAAAAAAGTTGGCTTTGTTGAGCTTGGGAACTTCTCTCTTGGACATCTTGATCTTCCTATGTCTAGTACCTTGATACTAAATCAGTAGATAGATCTGATACCAATTGTTAGAAATGCTTTAGAATAATTGGGGTGGGGGTGGGGGGTGGGGGGGTGGTGAATCAATTATTCAAGGTCCAAATGTCCATTTCAAAAAAAATTACTAAGTGTAGTGATCAAATTCAACCATTCATTCATCCAAGCTTTAACATTGCTATTTAGCAAGTTACTATAAATCAACATGAAAGCATGACACATAAAAGGATCAACACATAACATATTGATTTGTGTGGAAACCCAATTTGAGAAAAACCACCAGTAACATGCTACTCAATTCTCACTCTTCTAAAGTGATGCCCTATGAAATGCTTGCCTTGTTAAAGGCTTACAACACACTATTGAATTTTTCCTAGTTAAAGGATTTATCCACCCTATTAGAAGTGGGTCTAGTTAGAGGCCTTTAGAACATTCACTTGGAATGCCACCTTGTTAGGATCTACAAATGGATATTAAACCAACCTAAGTCCATAGGATTTTCCTTTACCCTAACTAATACAATTGATAGAGAGAAACAATAAGGGGTTTTGACCTGATTGTAGCATACAACTTATCTTGCAAATCTCAAATCACTATTCAGCTCCTTCACATTGCCTGGATTTCAATCTTTTGCAGTTCTGATAGCTTGCCCTCCTTTCAAGATTTGTCTCCTTGAGTCTCCATGCTCAATGTACTAATGCAATCATATTTCTGACCACCTATCAAAGTAGAGCCTCTATGCTCTATTCTTCCTTCTCTTAGATGTCTTGTCCTTGACACCCTTTTAACCACTTCACAATTTGGCACTCGAGTAGCTCTTGCTTCTTGGTATATGACTCCTTAAATAGAAGTTATGGACTTTCTTTTCTTACTTGATTTTTCCATCCTTTAATTTTTGTTCGAATGGATTAGGTAGGATTCATTGAATCTAACCCACATTTTTGTTCCTTCTAGAAACTTCTTTAATAATCCTTTTAAATTCCCTCAAAAATGGTTTACATAGAATTCTATGCCAGTAGCTCATCATCGTTATACTCCAACTAGTTCACAAAATTCAAGGTAACAACTCTGTCAGCTTAAATTTAGTGAATCTTTGACATTTCCAATAATGTAGTAGCTCGACACTATTGAAATATTGGTGCTCAACACATACTGTGTTACTTGGCATCAAATACATTTTATTGATGCTTGGCACCTATTACTTTTCTTGGCACTTAAACTTTACTAGCACCTAAAGTTCACTCGGAACACACTAGATTTTCCTTTTTTCTTAGCTTTAACTGAGAATTTTCTTGGCTTAAACTAGCTTTCTTGGCACCCACTAATGAACTTAGTTTAAGCTTTGCAATCAACCTTGTTCCAACTTATTCCTCTAGTGTTTCTAAGTGTAGTCAATCTCTATATCTTTGAGTATGTTATCAATGCACCATTTAACCATTGTCTTAGCTGATCCTTGCACTTCATTACTACATCATAACTCAACCTCTCCCTTAGGTTCTTTTGTTACATCTTGTTGATTAAATCCTCTTCATCAATCAACTAAGTAATAGTGCTTGGATCTTATAAGAAATTGTCATTCCTACAATTAGCAAGTTTGACATCAATGAAAAAATAATGATTGAACACATTGTTTTAACAACAATCTCCCTCTTTGATCTTTCAACAATGATCCTTTTTAATCAGATTTCCAACAAGGTATTGTTCCTATCATAGTTGATAATGACCTAATTCATAAGGTCACGAGTTTAAGCAATGAAGGGTGTAATCTAGTGAATGACATGAATGTGAGAAACAAATTTGAGATGAACCTAAAAGTTAAGTTTGATGGAAGGAATATCAGAGTTGAATTGATCTAGGACAAAGAAGTAAGATTATTAAGAAAAATTGTTAGTTATAAGTTGAATCATAGTTCTAGAGTGAATGTTGTGCTAGTGGGAGTTTTTGCACGAGGCTTGTGTTATGGTAGTTGAGAAAAAGAAAGTAAATATATATAAGATAATCAGAGTGCAATTGTTGGACAATATTGCAAAGCTAAAGAAGTCTAAGAATGCATTCTTTACATTTGAATCTCTATTGACAAACTTTTTTTATTAATGCAATCAAGTTGTTTCCTAGTATGACAAGTTGGGACAATAATTAGTGGTGATGAAATGGTTACATGGTGTTACAGGGCTAGACTAGAAAATGTGAGAGATAGAGACATTGATAGAATAATGAAAAAGCTTCCAATATGAGATCACGCTAAGATAGAGAATCCATCCCTCTATGGTGGAGAAGTATAAAGATGAAATATAATTCATGGTAGAGACTGACACTACTTTAATGGAAGTAGTAAAACCTAGAATAAAGTTTATTGAACCCATGGGATATGAAATTAGTGAAGAAATCATTGAAGAATATGTGCAGATTACTCTATAGTCAGAAAGGGACATTGAATGTCCAAGGTGTGGTACTTGTGAAGAGAAGATAAGTGAACTTCATTTTCAACATCATATTAATCAAACCAATAAGAATGCAGAAAATAATATTGAATCAGTTCTTAAGGAGTTAGGAATGACAAGAGAATAATTTAATGAAACCAAAGGTATAGAAATAGAGATGAAAGATAGTGGGAAATTTGAGGTGTTGGCAGCCACACCTATTGCCATTGCAAAACCATATGTCAATGTGATAGTAACAGGAACTACTTCACAAATACCTATTGCACCTTATGTAAAAGTTGCACACGTACAACCAGTCAGAATATAATATGGTGATCAAAAGAGGAAATTTAATGATGTAGAGGTGATAGACACATCTACATAGAGGAAATTAGAGAGATTAGTGAATTTTAAGAAAGAATCAACACCATCCTCCAAGAAAAGGGTTAGGAAGAACTAGTAGAGCCAAAAAGAGAAGAAAGATGCTGAAAATTAGTGAGTCTAAGGAGTCTGAGGAATAGACTAAATAGAAAAAATTTGAATAGGCTGTTGGAGAAGGAAGAACATCAATTAGTAAGAAAGCCTAGAAGCCTAAAGTTGAAAATCTAAATATACAAATTATAAATAATGATGATTTTATTTAGTTGAATAAGTATTATAGTTTTTACAGTAAAATGGATAGGAAATAGTTAGAAAATGATGTAGTGAGAAATAAGATATTTGATAGCTTCCAATATAAGATTCCAAAATATTTGTACAATAGATTGCTCAATAGGAAGAACTAAATTGAGAGAGAATATGATTAATAAATTGTGTGAAGTAAGCACAAAGGAAGACATAGAAAATATCTTGAAAGGTTTGAACCTTTGCTAAGGAACAAGAGAAGAGAACTTCTTCTTATGGGAGGAAACTATGAAGAGGTTAAGAAAGAAACTGAAGAAGCCATAATGAAATATATGACCTTCATGTGTAAGGTCACCAAGGAGAGTGCACAACTAGGAATAGAAAGTCTAGTTTATATGGAGGTTGGTACTCCTATTGATGGTGAAGAAGATATTGAAGAGGTAAAAAATTCTTACTTACCTCCTAATATAGTTATTGGTACTAAATCCATGCAAGTGGATAGCATGCACACAACTGTAGATGCTAAGGAAACTCCTTTTGCAGGGTATGGGTCCAACATTATTGGCAATATTACTGCTTATTCCAACTTAGATGAAGAGGATGATGAAGAAGAAAATAAAAATGAAGAAAAGATTAAGGAGGAAGAAGAAGAGAGAAGGAAAGAAATAGAAAAGGAAAAAGCAATAATAGAAGAAGAAAGTAGAAGAAACTTATGAATTGAAGTAGAAATGGAAGATTGCGATGCAAGAATTAGTAATCTTGCCCAATCTAAAACATGTGGAAACAAAATCTAGGAAGTTAGAGTTTTAGCATGAAGCTGGTATACCTTATATTGCACTAGAAAGTACACCTATTACAAAATCAACAAATACCATGTAGTATCAATAGTTAAATGATTGACTATTCATTATCTAATGATGATGATGATGATAAAAAAGGATTAAGGAGATTTTTGAGAAAACTTCTTGAGAAGAACTAGTCTAAAATGACCTTGGAAAGAACATTAGTAGTACTAAGGGAAAGGATTCAAAGAATAGTTCATGAAACTGTCAAAAATCTAGACTTACAAGTAAAGGCAAAAGAATTGGTGAAATCTTTGGATGAATGATTCATAACCTTGTGTGAAATTTATTTAGTTAAATTATAGTGCAATCACTAATTTAAGTAATAAGTGGAGCAAAATAGAGAAAAATAGCTAACTAAAGTGTAGGGCTTAAGGAACTATTTTGGTAACAAAATCATTACTTAATGGATAAGTGCAAGAAGTTGGGTTAGTGCGAGAAATTTCTTGTCAATTGATGTCAAAATTTGAGGCATTTAGATATTGAATATAAAAAAAACTATAGCAATAAAAATTTTTGTGTTCAAAATCTAGTTTTTGAATATGTAATTTATTTGTATACCCATATCATAGATTTTGTTTTTGCTATGGATCTTTAAAAATAACTTTTTTTAAATGCTTGTTTCAGGACCATACCACACTCATGTAATGACACCATAATTTGACACAAATAAATGAATTTTCATAAATCCTTTTAAAGGGAGATACCTAATACACCTAAGATTGATGACAATATTTTTTCTTAATTTTTTATTGAATAATTTTTTTATTATTAATTATTAATTGGCTATAAAGGTAAATTTTAAAACCTCTCATGTACAGACACCATAATTTGATCAAAATTTCACTTTTTCCAAAAATTCTTTTTTTTTAACCTCAAAAAAATTGTATATAACTTGATGACATATAAATTAATTTAAGAAAAGTTATTAAAGTTTTACTGAACTTCACTATTTTATATTTATATACTACGTTTCATTAAAAAATAATGCAAAAATAGTAAATAAAATCATAACACTATAAAATTTATATTTCTACAATTAGGACAGTGAGAGCTCTAATGGGTTTTTGTTTCATAAAAAAATTTGATTGTGAAGGCCCTCTAAAAATTATGGCAAGGTTTAAATTTGTTAGTTCAATGCCTTAGCCAAATCTTAAGAGGTCAAGGCATAGGCTTGGTCTCACCAAGCCTATCCCAAACCAAAATCTGAGGTAGGAGAAAAAAATCCGACCCAATGTTGTAAGAAATAGGTACCCATTTTTTAATTCAAAAAATGGGTACTTGTTTTGCAAAAGTCAAATTGGCATACAAAATCCCCCCCAAAAAACAAAATTTTAAATTTTTAGAAATGGGTACGTGCTTTTGAAAAGTAAAAAAATGGGTACCCATTTCTAAAAAATACAATTTTTTCATGTTTTCAAAAACGGGTACCCATTTTTAGAAAATTAAAAATTGGTACTCAACTTTTTTAAAAATGGGTGCCCATTTTTTAAATTTCAGATTGGGGGACCGAGCCTAAAATAGGTACCCATTTTTTAAAAATGGGTACCTGTTTCTAAAAGAGCATGATCTCAATCCGTGGACTTCTATGAAATTGAGACCCAACTTCTTGCTTCTACCCTAATCATGTTGGGTTGACATCCTATATGTTTACCCAAAGTTATTTTATATTTGGTCAAGTATGTGAAAGCATCAAGGCTAACTAAGTAGAGATTTATTAATTTTTGAGATATAAGTAAAGATCATATCTTGTGTGGATAACATGAAGTGTGAATGTGATGCAAACTATATGTAAAGAAAGATTAAATGATATTCAAGCCTTATGTGATGTAAAATCTAATGTATGGTCAGAGCAAGTGTGAGATACAATAGTAAGACAATCTTGTATGTATATCTACTCTTGTGAAGAATAATAATTGTATATTACATGTGAGGGTAATGGGCTCTTCTTTAATATATTATATTTGGTCTACCAACTCCCAACAGGGTTGAGGCTTTTAATAGGGCCTAGTCCTCAAACAAGGACACGAGACACTATATGTATTTCATAGACTCCTAACATGGTCAATATCATTTTCGTCTAATTTTTTACAAAATAAATTTTATAAAAGTCCTAGGTAAAAATCAGATATAATTTTATGTCTTGCCTACTAGGGTTTTGGTTTTTCCCTTTACAATTTTTCAAACCCTTTGAAAACCCTATCAATCCCTGAGTCTTATGTTTCTTTTATTTTTGATCAAGCATCAAGCTTTTGAAATTCTAAATATTCTTTGACCCATTTAATTTTTCTGCTTTACCAAGTGCCTTTTACCCAGTTTGATCCCACCGTCTGATCTTTGTAAGATCTATGGTTGTTGTGCCATCACTATGTGAAAATGCAAGGTTTTTAATGATAGAAACATAGTGATTGCCATGAAATGGACTAGAGGTGTCACATAGTGAAGGGTCGGTTCCATAAAACTACTTTTTTTTGAAAATTTTGGTCACATGCTTCATGTCATAATTCTTAGTATCGAAAAAGAAAATACTTGGAATGAGTTTGCAGTTGGCATCACAGGAGTCTAGTTTTTTTCTAACGAATCACTATGTCATGACTGGAAAATCCATGTGCCTTGCCAATAGCAACATAGTTCCTTAACAAAGAATATAGAAGAAAGTGGTTCTTGAAAAGGATGGTGATCATGAAGTTCCCAAGTGATATTCTAGACATGCACCTTTATTACTTTGTCAAAGGTGTTAATTGTGGTAATCATGATTGAAAAGTAGATATCTTCCCGACACCATATTTTAACAATCTTCATGAAGTCACCATGTCATGACTAGAAGAATAATGGATCTCACCAGTAGTGACACAGTGACTTGACATGAAGTGATTTTTGTGGTAGCAATTTTACAAGGTGGGTCCCAACAACTATCTCATAAAAAGTAAGCAATGTAATCTCCTGGCCATGATGACATCCTACCAAGAAATGTGTATGCACCAAAAAATTGAATAACACAAGAGGTTGCTATGCCACAACCAAAAAATACTTGTGCCCTACCAATAGCAAAATAACACCTAGCCTGAAAATGTGAAACATGGTGGAGCCCAAAGCATGTGATGTCACAATAGGGATTAGAATATTAAATTATCTACGAATTTGATAGGACTTTTCCACATCATCAGTAACATGGACCCACACCCAAGTCATAAGTCAGAGGAGAGATTGTGATCATTGGATCAAAATCAAATCAACAATCATTGCCAACTCACTATGGGAAGTTGCATGCTCTACACCCAACATGACATGCTGACTAAGGGACCCACATAGATTGTATAACTCTAATGCAATTTCCTTTTCTTTAGATCAAGCTTAGATCTGTGGCTGTCACTTTGTCACTATGGAGAGTTGCTCAAGTTTTAAGGATAGTGACATAATGATTAAAGTAAATGGATAAGGGACCCACCACATTTTTATTAAGTAATGAATCAAATTTTTGATGCTCAATCAAGATGGAATCAATGGTTGTCACTATATCACATAGGCAATATGCCCACTCTTTATGTATAGCGAGATAGCAACTCGACGACATGTGTCCTCAAGGATTAGTGGGTCCCATTTGCAACACCAATAGTGAAGGAAAAACTTCTAGGTGGAGAAATTTCATTGGATTGACTACCAACATGTCAAGTGGAAAATGACACATCCCTATTTTCACTCCTAGATCGTCAGATTTTTTGAGATCAATTGAGTGAATTTAAACATAGAAGGTGGTGCCATCTATTTCCCTTACAATTTATTTATGAGCCATGAAAGTTTCACATGTGAGCAAAAAATAGGGTATATTACAGAAGATCTTGCTATTTCCATCCCACATGAACAAGATTTCAAGCTTCCAAAGAAGAAAAAGTTAGCAAGAATTTGTGTTTGGCTTGATTAAGATGTGAAGAAATTTCCCTTTGTTCACAAGACATTGCAAAGTTATAGAGGAGAAAAGGAAAGAAAACAAGTAAATCCCCATGTTCTATACCCTCTATAGCATTTTAATTTTCTACAAATTATATTCAGTATGCCTCCTAAGAAGTTTTTCTCTGGGTAGGATGATTATTTGGCTAGGAATATCCATGATAACCTTCTTGAATTGTTCCCTGAGTCCACAAATGAAACTATGAAAATAAAGAAGTTAACCTCATTAAACCTTAGGTTCAAAATTGTAGATGGGTTATATGATAAAGAGAATTGGGTCAAGGATACCAAAACTTCTCAAACTAGGATTTCTTTGCTTAAAAAGTGGTTTTTAGAAAGGAATTAATTTGCCCCACATGCTAATATCTAGAACTTTGACTTAGGAAAGCTAGTAGTTTTAAGTGTTTTTATGGATTTTAACCTTTTGGAAGCTGTTGCAAAAAATTATGATCAAGCAATCAGAGTAGTAAGTAGAGTTGATGGTGTGCCTTTGATCACAATTAGCCCTGAAGAGATTTGAGAGGTATTTGGTTTAGATCCTTTATCATGTGCCCATTGAACTACAAGAATTAGAAAAAAAAAAATGTCAAAGAAGGATGCAATTAGGCAGGTTACACTGAGGGCATGTATAGGCACAATTCAAAATTTTCCAATGATTATAGTGTCCTCTAGGAAACCCTTCAAAAAGGAATATTTCACTTCCCAAGCTATGCAGGAATACAACACTTTGTGTCAAGTTTTTGGTGAGGATGAACAGAATGTCATGCCCATCAGTTTTATGTACATGATAACTCAGATTGCCTATTTTGGCGTGGACATTAATTTTGATTTTTCTTCCTATATAAAAGAGGAAATTCATACAAGGCTAGTAGGAATTGCAAAAGGCAAGGTAGAAAAAACTTTTGACCATTATTCTTTTCTAAAGCATATTTTTTGTTCACAAGAGTAACATATTTTGGTAAGAAAATGAAATTGAACAAAGAACGGGATGGAGAGGCACTGCTAGTATAGTTATGGAGTGTACATATCACCTAGGATGCTGAAAATGCTAGTTTTGTTAGGTTTGATAGGTACTTTGTGTCAAAATTGAGGTGGCTTTTATTAAATGACAATCCCACAGTGCCTAGGGCACTGATGAGTCTCATGAGGCCCATGGATAATCCTATTGGTTTGAAATTTTCACATAATTGGGGAGACATAATCCCATACTCTATTTCCATTGTTATTAGGATTTATGGTTTTAAAGGAACCCCTCATGTATTTCCTTACCAAGTACCATTAAAGGTAGGAATAGCTAAACTTTTTTGGTAGCTAGGAGGACTATAGGAAAATTATCTAGTGAAAAGGGGTAGAGGCTCAATTTTCCCAACTTGTACTTCAACTCACCAATTTGTGATCACAAAAGGGGGTTGGCTTTCTATGCATAAAATACTAGATCAATACAAGATGGCTGTCTCTCATCCCCATTTTTGTGACACTGAGGGATTCTATAACTTGGCCATTAGGCATAGAATCAATCTTGGCAAAATTGATCATGACTCATATTTTCCCAAAGACATAATAAGAAATGAGTTCTCTTTGTAGGAATAGGAAACCATGCAAGAAAAATGGAGAGTGTTTTCAAGGGTTTTGGATTTAATTCATTGTTTTCATGAAAATTATAGTCCTCTGGGTAATGCCATTGCAGAGGCAGATAGGATAAATAAATCCATGATTACTTTCCTTGAAACAATGGAAACTATGAATGAGAAAAAATAAAATTTATTAACACTTATCCAAATAAGGCTTAAGGAGGTAATGAGGAGACTGGGATTCACTTCCAATCTAGGGATAGGATGATTCTCTAGAAAATTTCAGGCTATAATATAATTCAAAATAATTGGGCCACTATGGATAATGACAAACAAATAATAGAATCCACTAGTGTTATCTTGGAAGAGAGACTTATTGAGCCCTCTCGAAAGAGGTGAAGAATAATAAGGGACCAAGGTTGAAATGTCCCTTTCTCTGATTTTTTATGATATTTCCAACCTCTAATCAGATTTTTAAGATCAAACAACTAATATCACAAAGATCCTCCAAATTTCTCAAGAAACTCCAAATCGGGTATGCCAGAAATAGTGCCAAAAGCTTCACAGCTTCACCTATTATTAATAAATCTGAAAGTGGAAATTTTTACAAAAATTTCAGCAGCATAACAGCCTAAAAAATGACATTTCCAGATCCGTATAGCCTTTACACAACAGTTGAAAAATGTAGGACAAAAAGTATGCTCATCGAGCTCCCGAAATTAACACAAAAATGCTCGGAAACACCACAAAAACACTAATAATCTATCTCAGAAGTTTAATCACGTCTCAATACATATATTCAGATCTATTTTAACACCTTAAAGTCTTAAATACAGCAGCAACCCAAACTGATATGAAATACTCAACTGAAAACACCAAACTCATACAAAAAACACACCCGAAAACCCACAAATCTGCACTGTTCAGCACATAGGCAAACTCTGTATGAGCATGCACATGGAATGGCTTCAAACTCCCATCCTTAGTATTCCTAGAAACCTAAAAACTCCCATTCTTGGGTCTCCCTGGAAACCTGCACACTCATGTTCTTGGGTCTCCTTCTCCACAGGTTTGGCAGCCTCTGAAGAATAATAAAGAATTGAGCAAAAATCAAGTTTTGGAATCCGCCCAAAATGCCTCCAAAACCCTTAAAAGAGGGCATAAACATAACTCACATCCAAGAGAGGTTAATGAAACATATTTTAGTAATAATTTTCATTTATTAGTCCAACGGTTTCCAAAGAGTAACCCCCTTTTTTTGAAACTTCACTTTCTTGGTCCTGCCTGCCTTAGCAAAGATTATTATTTTTTAATTATTTGAAAAGGGGACATGACAAGTCCTCCCCTCCCAAACATTGCTTGTCCTCAAGAAATGGCTGAACAATAAACCAATCAATCCACCTGGATCCCAAATGTAGTCATGAACTATACTACTACCAATTAACACAGGCTCCTGCAATATCCTCTGCAATATGACCAAGAGGAATCCATAATCAAATTGACAATTATAGCTCAACCAAACTCCAAAATCACCACTACCATAGTCATTAACCTATGAGACACAAACTCTTAGAACATCAGAACCCAAGTAAAGTGGACAAATCAAACTACCAACATAGTAAATACCATCAACGCATCCCACTAGCCTATACAGAATGTACAATCCAACTCTGCAACAATGGTGAATGCTCTCGAATGAAACTGTACCAAGTATGGAGAATCCACACACTGTACAACTCCTGTAGTCAACACAACTCTGCAAATCACCAGCCACTATCTCATAACCATAACTGCCATGCATTGCTGATGGTGAAAAGACATTACAGGATAAAGAGTAAGAAATGGAATCCAAACCAAATTTTCCTACTATCAACTCCTCAAAAAAATGATCAAATGCTAATTGATGTACATACCCTGCAATATAATGTTGATTAAAAAAACCAACCTCAATCAACAGCTCACCATGAACAAGTGATACAACCCACTGTGACTGATCACTAGCTAAGTCAGGAGATGTCATAGCCAAAGGAGTAGAATCAATAACAACACCCACTGAACCATCACTCCCAAACTCCTACTCTAAGTCACATATTATCAAGCTGTCAACTGCAAAACCTATCACCATGTCATGCCCATCACAACTCTCATCTTGAGTCATCAAACTATCCCATAATTGATGATAAGCACTAGGAACCAAAGTACATCTTTGTATCATCATCTCATCAACATGGTCATCAAAGGTAAATTGATGAGTGTACCTCACAGTGTAATGCCGATAGGATTCATCAATCTCAGTCAGTGGCTCAGACTATAATCTAGATGAAACTAACTGCAATTGATCATTAACCATGTTGGAACTAACTACTACCTCTGAAGATATCACCAAGGGAGTAGTATTACTAGTAGGAACCATGCCAACTATCGACTCACCAACATCACACATGATCTTTGATACATCTCTAGTCTTCGTGCCATCAGTACTAGAGGCCACCACCATGTCAGGCATACAATAATCTGCTACAACGCCCAACTCAACTAAACCTTACTCTAGTGGGAATGAACCTGATATGCCAATGTTAGTATCAAGGATGGATGCATCCCCATCTCCACTGTCTCTAACAATCTCTGCCATGGACATCCTCAAATCACCAAACACCACAGCTCATGACTATATAGAATCAAGTAAAGACTGTAGTCGCTCTAACTCCATGGTCACCTTAGCCAAATGAAACTGTGACTCCTTGAAAGCCAACTGTGTCTTCTCAAGAATCTCGGAAGTCACCTCAAGCTGCTCAGTAAGCTCACTCACCTCATCTTCCTTGGCCAACAATGCATCATATGTTGTACTGCCCCACTCCATAAGATAATCTCTGTCGGCTACCAATTGCATATAATTCTGTCTCAAAATTTGAATAGCCTCCCATAAAGAGTGGAACTCTATCAAGGAAAGATAACTGCCTCCCTACTCATCACTACTAGGAGAACCCCATCCATAAACTGCTAACAACTGACGAGCAACATCAAAATGTTGGCAAGTGATAGCAATGTCTCGCTCACTAACTCTTAACTAATTAGACACATGATGGCACGGGCTTGACTATCTCATACAAACCTCCTCTGATGCACTGTCTAAAGGAGTATCCTCAAAGTTACTAGTCTCTAGAGTATTACCATCCATATCCTGTGAATCAAATCTAAAGCTCATATCAACATACAAAGTATCAAAAACATTAGCATTGCTTTCCAACTCCTCTATACCCAAGGAAACTAAGTCTTCAAAACTGCCCACTGCATCCTCCTAGATGTCATCAATGCCAATATGATCCTAGGACTCATCTATACACACTGCCAAATATGAAATATCATCAACACATTCTAGCAAGTATGGTCAACTGGATATATGAACAAAGCCCAACATCGGTGTATAAAAACTAATACCAACATTAGACAAGATACTGGCACAAGAAAAGAAAACACCATGTAATCTGCTAATCAAATCCATGATAGCACCCAAACAAACACTGCTACCAAAAAGTGTTAAAGATCTCCAGTCAACTGAATCCCAAATGCAAATATAACAATCTCGAGTCCACATCCGTAAACTAGAATCAACTGGTAACTCAAGAAAACTCCTCACCTGAGTAATATGACCAATACCAACTAACTCCACATACCTGTCATGATGAGATAATGAAGTCACAATACTATCTTTGTTCACCTTCAGCTGGCTGGACAAATCATGTGAAGTACTACCAGCCTCAACCTCATGTGATGAAGCATCTAACTATGCCTGGTACTCTTTCTCAGCAAAGTCATGAATGCTCAATGTCTACTCATCTCTACCAAGTATCTCACTATCCTGCACAACAACATCCTCATAATCATCATCTGAACCCACTACACTATAGTCACTGCCTGTTCTAACTATACCATCATGAATACCTATGGCATCACCCTTTGACGACCTGTAAACAATTGTCTCAATTTGAGTATCAAGTTGATCATTATTATCAATCTATGTAATATCCTTTCCCACCACCTCCTATGGAAAAGTAGAATCTGAGACCTCTACCTAGCTATCAACTAATTTCTCAAACTCCTCATGCAAGTTCTTGGTAATTGTGTCATCTTCCCTGTGAGAAAATTTGCTAAATAGAAATCCAGTTAACTTATCCACCTTAGTTGGGTCGAAAAACATGTCATTCATTATACGATGGTGCTCAACCAACTGTTTAGACATGTCATGGCTTATTTTTATAAGTTTATCTCGAATGTCTAAATAACCATCCTTTCTACTATTTTGACTCTAGATATCAATTGTCCAAGATCGTGTCCTCTTAGACTCTGTACTATACCTGTCCATTCTAGATAAAGTAGAGTGTAACCCCAATAGGATATAAATTCTTCAAAAACCAAGAACTAACATGCAAATTATTAGAAGTAGCATGCAACCATAGATTTTGACATGCAACTGATTAGAAGCAACATGCAACCACTAAATTCACCAAGAACTAACATGCAAATGATTGGAAGTAGCATGCAACCATAAATTTTGACATGCAACTAATTAGAAGCAACATGCAATCATAAATTATGACATGCAAGATCTGGGTAGTTGTTAAAACTGACATGCAAGATCTGGGTAGTTGTCAAAACTGACATGCAAGATCTAAGTAGTTGTCAAAACGGACATGCAAACTTCTACAACCACCAAATTCACTAAGAACTAACATGAAAATGATTAGAAGTAGCATGCAACCATAAATTTTGACATGCAGCTGATTAGAAGCAACATGCAATCATAAATTATGACATGCAAGATCTGGGTAGTTGTCAAAATTGACATGCAAGATCTGGGTAGTTGTCAAAACTAACATGCAAGCTTCTACAAACCCTCAGGCTGGCAAGATCATGGCTCTGATACCACTGAAATGTCCCTTTCTCCAATTTTGTATGATATTTCCAACCTCTAATCAGATTTTTAAGATCAAACAACTAATATCACAAAGATCCTCCAAATTTCTCAAGAAACCCCAAATCGGGTATGCCAGAAATAGTGTCAAAAGCTTCACAGCTTCACCTATTATTAATAAATCTGAAAATAGAAATTTTTACAGAAATTTCAGCAGCATAACAGCCTACAAAATGACATTTCCAGATCCGTATAGCTTTTACACAACAGTTGACAAATGTAGGACAAAAAGTATGCTCATCGAGCTCCCGAAATTAACACAAAAATGCCCAAAAACACCACAAAAACACTAATAATCTATCTCAGAAGTTTAATCACGTCTCAATACATATATTCAGCTCTATTTTAACACCTTAAAGTCTTAAATACAGCAGCAACCCAAACTGATATGAAATACTCAACTGAAAACACCAAACTCATACAAAAAACACACCCAAAAACCCACAAATCTGCACTGTTCAGCACATAGGCAAACTCTGTATGAGCATGCACATGGAATGGCTTCAAACTCCCATCCTTAGTCTTCCTAGAAACCTAAAAACTCCCATTCTTGGGTCTCCCTAGAAACCTGCAAACTCATGTTCTTGGGTCTCCTTCTCCACAGGTTTGGCAGCCTCTGAAGAATAATAAAGAATTGAGCAAAAATCAAGTTCTGGAATCCGCCCAAAATGCCTCCAAACCCCTTAAAATAGGGCATAAACATAACTCACATCCAAGAGAGGTTAATGAAACATATTTTAATAATAATTTTCATTTATTAGTCCAACGGTTTCCAAAGAGTAACCCCCTTTTTTTGAAACTTCACTTTCTTGGGCCTGCCTGCCTTAGCAAAGATTATTATTTAAGAGAACAAATTTCCACAATCCATTATATTGTACTAGTATGTTTCTGGATTCGATTGTGTTAAGATTTTTACCATCAATCAAATCCAGAAACATACTAGTACAAAGATTATTATTTTTTAATTATTTGAAAAGGGGACATGACAAGTCCTCCCCTCCCAAACATTGCTTGTCCTCAAGCAATGGCTGAACAATAAACCAATCAATCCACCTAGATCCCAAATGTAGTCATGAACTATACTACTACCAATTAACACAGGCTCCTGCAATATCCTCTGCAATATAACCAAGAGGAATCCATAATCAAACTGACAATTATAGGGAAAAAATATGCTCATCGGGCTCCCGAAATTAACACAAAAATGATCGAAAACACCACAAAAACACTAATAATCTATCTCAGAAGTTTAATCATGTCTCAATACATATATTCAGCTCTATTTTAACACCTTGAAGTCTAAAATACAGCAGCAACCCAAACTGATATGAAATACTCAACTGAAAACACCAAACTCATACAAAAAACACACCCGAAAACCCACAAATCTGCACTGTTCAACACATAGGAAAACTCTGTATGAGCATGCACATGGAATGGCTTCAAAATCCCATCCTTAGCCTTCCTGGAAACCTGCAAACTCCCGTTCTTTGGTCTCCTTGAAAACCTGCAAACTCCAGTTCTTGGGTCTCCTTCTCCACAGGTTTGGCAGCCTCTGAAGAATAACAAAGAATTGAGCAAAAATCAAGTTCTAGAATCCACCCAAAATGCCTCCAAACCCCTTAAAAGAGGGCATAACTGTAACTCATGTCCAAGAGAGGTTAATGAAACATATTTTAATAATAATTTTTATTTATTTGTCCAACGATTTCCAAAGACTAACCCCCTTTTTTTGAAACTTCACTTTCTTGGGCCTGCCTTCCTTAGCAAAGATTATTATTTTTTAATTATTTGAAAAGGGGGCATGACAAATGTCCTCACATTGAGTAATATTCACCTACACAATCCCCTTTGCAGATTGAAGAGGAACATCTTACTAGAGATCAAATTGAACAATTGGGAACACAAGGAGGAATTTTTATTACCGAGGAAGAATTAGATTAGGGAACCCCCAAAGAGCGCCCTATGCTAAGCCCTAAATTGACAGTGGTAGATTTCAAGGGAAAGGAATTCGACTCGGTGATGGAGTGGGCTAGTCATCAATTTTTGTTAGATGACAGTTTTGTTAATTCCAGAGCCTTCCACCAATTTGCATGGAGAACAAACATAGGAAAATATGAGGAAAGATGTAATAAAAGTAAGGTTGAGCATCTAGAGATTGAAGATGTAGCCATTTAGACACAAATAAAAGAGGAAATGTTAAAGAAATTTCAAAGCCTAACCCCTAATGAAGGGAGAGAAATGGTAAGAGCATCAACTATTTTATTGCTTCCAAATTGGGATATATCAGATGCTCTAATTTTTAATTTCTTTCCAATATATCAAAGACATTGAACCAAGATAAAAAGGAAATCTTAGGTGCTAAGTTCAGTATAGGCCAAGCTGCTTTGGTTATCTGTTCCATCAAAAAAGTATCCAAAACAATGTCTCTACAAACATATAATACTGGGTTCATTGGTAATTTGATTGTAAGAAGAGTAGAGGATACAACTTCTATAGAGGCAGCACATTTAAATGTTGAAACTTCGCAATTAACTTTGGCCACTATAAAGAAAGATGAGAATAAGAGATTGGAATTGCAAACCAAGAATGAGAAAGTTTTGGAGGCATATAATAAAGAAGTTCATAAAAGAATTGAACTTGAAACTAATGTAATGGGGAAATCTTTTAGGCCAAGAATCACATATCCCTTCCCTCTAGTGGAACCTTTTAAATCCACTCCTCTCATTGAAATACCAAAGACTCCACAAAGGCCATAGTACTATACAATAGAAGAATTTGAGGAAGAAAATAGCAAACTATGGGCATATTATGTTGAGCTAAATATACTATATTAAGACAAATTAAGAAAATCTCTCATGTATTTGGTAGATAAAATTGAATGGCCAGTTCTTGATGAGAAATTAGCTTTGGTTGTAAGGATATGGGAATAAATGAAGGCTAGTGAAGAGTCTTTGAAATTTATTTTTAATAAGTTGGGTAAGAGAAGAAAAGAAATTATCTTTCTATGTTAGTCTGTCATAAGGTCTTCCCATGACCATACTAAAAAAACATTTGGTGTTGCCAATGATCTCTTAGATTTTAATGATAGAAGAGTTGCATTATAGTTGAGAGTGTTTTCTTATCTAAGTATAAAAGTGAAAAGTTTAATTTATTCCCATGTGATCTCGATAGATAAAATAAATTAAAGGATAAAGATGAACGAACCAAGGAATTGGATGACTTGTTCTGTTTGAGAATAAATAAAGTCATCAATGAAAAAGGGGATGCATGGTGGGCCACTACTATAGAGGAATTAGTGAAGGTCCAATTATTCTTTGATTCTTTAAAATAAGATTTTATTAATATTGACAAGGAAGTTGAGTATGTGGTTAAGAAATAACATGACATATTGCACTTTGACTGGCTAGATCACACTCTTTTTGACAAGTGGATGGCAGATATTGCCTCTAATGAATAGTTTGAAGAAGCTAAAACTGATGATGATGAGGTAAAGGAATTTGAAGTACAAGTCAATGATACAACTACACAAGACCAGAGGGAAGAAGAAATTAAAGGAAAGTAACCAATTTCAGTTATAGGTCTAGAGGCCTAGAATGTTGACATGACCAAGGAAGAAACAAGAGTAAAAGTAATTTTGTCAATCCATGATGAAAATAAGTAAAACACTCGTGTTAAGATTGATTTCAATTTCCAGAAAAAACTTCATAATTGGCTAGTTTAGCAACTGCATATACATAAGATTCAAAATAGCAGTGGCTAATCAAAAAATCAATAACATGTGAAGATGTAATAGAAATGGGACCTACCAAAAGAATAATATGATATATTACCCTTCCGTTACACAAAATTTTATCTTTTGTAAAATGTAAATATCTTGTCTAGAGAGACAACTGTCAGCTCTCTATGCCTGAAGCTTGTTACATCTCACACTATATGAGTGATATTGCAAGGCTACAAAAGGGTTTGATTTCTAATACAATTTTAGTTTATATTGAGTATGGTTCAGTCTAGTTAAAAGGTGCAAAACTTATGATGTATTTTCTCTACAAATATTTGGAATATATTGATATTACAGGGGTCTAATGTCTTTTCTAGAGTCATTCTAAGTTTTATTGAAATTGTATGAAAATCTTCAAAGGATATTAATACAAAATTGATCCATCCCCATATCTATTCTTGCCAAACTTTGTCTCCTTTGTTATGACTTGGTTATTCTGATATTGTGTGGGCAAAGCTTGTCCACTTGAATGCAATTCACTTAGTTTGTATGTCAATTCATTATTGCTATTGAGTAAATGAGTTAAGTAAATGCTTTAGTGAATTTGATGGGGTTACTATGGTAATAGAAAGGATATCTATAAGAATGAATTCTAGTAAGAATTGTTGATACTATTTGTTGTAATGCAACAAATTAGATCTATAAATTTGAGTAGACTCTAAATCACAATGAAATAGGCACTAATCTAGTTAATCTAACTTGTAAATAGGTATATCATGAATAAGCACCAAGTCTAAAATCAAAATCAACTTTATTTTACTATTTTGAAGAGTTTCAAAGGTGGTCAACACTTATTTCCATATAAGTTCTCAGCCTTAGTTAACCACTTTTTTTGGAAATATTTGCAAATCTGAGAAGAATTGTGACCAAATCTGCTTATAAATGATGTATATCATCTGAAAAGGTCAAGGGATGGATATATGTATATGTATTTATGTATGTATGTATGTATGTATGTATGTGTGTGTATATATACACACATACATATATACATACATACATACATACATACATACATACATACATATACATACATACATACATACATATATATAACGGATAAAAGATGAGAATCAAAATGAAATTAATACAATTCTCTTACAACAACATTCATTTGAATCATCCCCTAGGTATACCCACCTTGGTTCTGTAGAGTCTAAAGAGTAGGAAACCATTCTCGGTTTTGTTGAAGTTGGATCCAAATAATATGCATACACAATTGATAATGGGAAGTAGCTAGTCCTTGTATTTGTGAGTATTATTATCTTGGTATTAAGCTTTTGTTGTTCAATGGTTGAAAAACACCAAAAAAATGGTGACTTTGTTGGGGATTTGTCCAACACATGTGTAAGAAGTATTGCAGGTCTTTGGTCTTGTTCTGTACATGTTTGTCAGATATTTTAGTATTGCTCATGGTTATAGTGGACATGTTTTAAAGAAAAACCTTGAGAATTTAAAAAGGAAAAGAAAACCAAATGCCATAGATGTGCACTAATGTACACAACCCTTCCAAGTTGGGATATATGTAAAATTTTATCATGATATTTACATTATCATGAATTTAGATGTCTAGATATTTTCTATATCATCTCATGTCCTTTTCTTAAAGTTGGGAGTAATTTTAATTGTTGTATTTTCCCTAGAATAGGGTGGTGACTCAGTCAAGGTTTTGAAGCTAGTGCTTATTTGATAAATAGTAAATATGGTTCACAAGAGAAAAACAAAAGAGCTTACACAAGAGCCAATCCTGATGTACCAATGTATACTAACTTACCTCAAGGTGGTAGGAAGAAATTGAATAAGAAAAAGGCATACCCAAACAACACCTAGAAACCAAGAGGTAGTGTATTAGTTAATTGTCAATACCAACTAGTGGTAGGGAAAGAGTCCTCATCACTCAATTCTAAATTAGAAACCACAAGACTTTTAGGAGGAATATTAAGTACCTCATTACTAGATGAAAGAATATATCAAGACAAGAATATGTCACTACTAGGGAATGCATGATTTGATAGCTGAGATGAATCATAAGCTAGGACTTAGGAGATAATTTGGAGATCCTTTTAATCCTAGAGCCATCCCATACATGAAAACTAATCTTATATATTTATAAGATGATCCTACTGATTCAGAAGCCACTTTTGTAGATCATAAAGAAGTACAATGTGAGATAGGAGTTTTGAAGAAATGGGTTGTTGAGGAAGAAGCTAAACATGCTCGTCTAGAAAAGGAAAGAGAGAAAACCACCCTAGACACCATTGTTGAAATAGATAATTTTCTTAGAAGGATGGCTTCCTTAAAAGAAAAAAATTAGAAGTTAGAAGAAAGAACTTCAATCCTTCATGTTGATGTCTTTGTAGATGTAGATAGTTTGAGAGCCAAAGTTTAGGAGCAAGAAAATTTTATAAGCCAAAAACAAGAACCTGTTATTTCCCAAGTTCAACCCTACAAGCCCATCCAAAATAACCCGATAGAACCTACTATAAAAAAGACAGATAAAAGAAAAGCCAAAGCCATAGGGATCTAGATAAATGAGGCAGAAATAGCATCAAGTAAATATGTAACCCCCCTTATGTCAAAATTAGATCTAGATTTGGAAAAGGGTAGGAAAGAGAAAGAAGATCTTGCAAAAGAACTCAAGAAGGTTGATAATAAATCCCAAGCCATAGAAACTAGGAGAAAAATCCAATTTGTAGTGTCTAATTTTGCATTGGCTTCATGGCCAAACTTTCTCTACCCCAATTGTAACTTATGTGCCTATTTGTGGACCAGTAATTTCAACTCAAGGAATATCTCAATCTACCCCTGCCTCATCATCCACAATTAGTACTCAAGTCCTAATCATCCAACCTCAACAATCTCAAAGTAGAAAGCACCTCAAATATTGTTGGTTTTTAGAAGAAACCCATATACATGGAAAAATATAGACAAATGTCATTTGTGGGTATTCCTAGTGCTCCACACCCTATATCTTTCAATTTAAGAGATAAAGTTGTCAAGTTATCAAAAAATAATGTTGTTATTGGTGAAGAGCACTTAAGAATTTTTATAGATATGCTAAATGACTTTGAAGTGGAACATGAGGATGTGGTGATAAAGTTATTTATTCATTCATTAATTGAAGATGCAAGGGACTAGTTCAGAAGATTACCTGATGATAGCATTAGTTCATGGAGTGATTTGGAGAAATTGTTCAAAGAACAATATGGAGATAATACTAATGCTAGGTTTATGTTGAATGATTTCAATAACATCAAGAAGAACCCTAATGAGTCTACTTTTTATTTCAATGTATGATTCCAAAAGGGTATGTACAAATTGTTCCAGGTTATGAAGTTGAATAAGGATGTTTGTCTTACAACCTATTTTAATGCTTTTGATAGAAAGATGGCTTACTAGTTAAGGGATAAAGATCCTGAAAATTTGAGGGATGCTTATAAGATTGCAGTGAATATTGAAAATAATAGGAAAGCATCTAGCAAGCTTGGTAGGAGAGATGATCCAAAGTTGTTCAATCCCAAGAATAACAACAAAAGGGAACCTGACAAAACCCCTGGAGGAAAGAAGCTTAAATAACCCATAATAGGTTAGGTGTTGGACTTGTTAAAAAAGATAAACCAAACTACTTTCAATACACATAAACCAAATGTAGGTGAGAAGGCCCCAGTGAACAACAAAAATTTCAATAGATAATCTAGAATGTAGAACTACCCTTATACCACTCAATGGAAAGATGGTAAGACAATTTCTAGCCAAACCTAGAATGTAAAAGATAAGGGTACAACAGATCCTCTACAAAGAAGTTCTATTAATATGAATGATGATGTTCCATGGTGTATCATTTGTCAGTCACCTCACTCTTTAGAGCATTGTGTAGTTGCTCAGTCATTTGTTTCATATAGTAATGCACAAAATGAGGATGATGAAGAAGAAAAAAATCCATGATGACATAAGCTGTAATATGGTGAGCATGTGCAATGATTGTGTGGATTCTAATTTGGAAGCAACTAAAAGTGATCTTGAAAATAAGAAAATTACCTATCAGTTACATCATCAATAGGTGTTCTAAAATGATGAAGGTTGTAATGAAGATCAGGTATGTGTTACATCTTATGAAGTTGGCCATGTAAACTTGAGAATGCCCTCTAAGGAGAAGATTGATAGAATCTTTCCCAAGTGCATAGCAATTACAATTTGAGAAATTAAATAGTTAACAATGATGTTGGGAAGCCTTCTAGTATATTTATAAAAGATGTTACACATAAGATGAAAGATGAAAACTAAAATGCTAATATAGAGATAGTTAAAGTTAAAGTCATCAAAACTAAGAAGTGGGAACACAAGAAGAAGGTTCAATTCCAAACAAATGAGATAGCAAAAGCAATTGTGTAAGAAAAGAAATACAGACCTGGTACTGTCAAGAAAATAGTAGTACCTATTGCTCAAAAGGTTCCTACTCTGGTTATGATTGTGAAACCCACTATATTTAATCCTATTGACATGATATACATCTTGTCACAAATTACTATTAAAGTACCCTTATCTAAACTATTTAGAATTGAAGAGCATAAAATCAAAGCCTTATCATGGTTGGGAGGGATAGGAAATAATGATAATATTGTACAACAAAATATCATTCACAAAACCCCATTGGTAGTAGAAGATAGTGATATTATATCTCAAATTATCAAAATGTTTTTGGATGATTCATCTATAGCATATATAGAAGATATTGACCCTTTTTTCTCAATCTAATTATAAAAGGAAAAACCCTAAAAAATTGCATGATAGATTTAGGAGCTTCTAACACCATCATGCCCTTCAAAGTAATGGAAACACTAGGGTTGAAAGTAGAAACTAAGCAAGGTAGATGTAGTGGTATGAATGCTAGAGAAGTTCCATTTATAGGTACCATCAATGCTTTACCATTTAAGCTAGTTGCATACCCTGAGGTAGAATAGACTATGTCAATCCTTGTAATTGATATTCCTCCACATTACGGAATGTTGCTCTCTAGAAAATAGAGTGTTGCTATGAGTTTTAGCCTACAATGTAACCTAACCTATGCCACTTTTCACATAGGACATAAGACTATTAAAGTAGATAGAGAGCCAAGGGTTAGTCACATTTTGGTGGAAGAAATTGACAAAGACTCAACTTTTTTTTTAGACACTAGTGTGAATGCATTTAGAGCTAAGTTAATTATCCAAGAAGTTGAGAAGTTGAAATGTCCCTTTTCTAATTTTATATGAAATTTCAAGCCTCAAATCAAATCTTTAAAAGAAAACAACCAATATTTCAAAGATCCACCAATTTCTCAATAAACCCCAAATCGGGTATGCCAGAAATAGTGCCAAAAGCTTCACAGCTTCACCTATTATTAATAAATTTGAAAGTGAAAATTTTTACAGAAATTTGAGCAGAATAACAGCCTATAAAATTAAATTTCCAGATCTATATAACATGAACACAATAGCTCCCAAACGGAGGACAAAAACAATGCTCATCGGGCTCCTAAAAATAGCACAGAATAGCCCGAAATCACCACAAAAACTTAATAATCTAACACAGAAGTATAATCATATCCAAATACATATATTCAGATCTATTTTAACATTTAAAAGTCTTATATACAACAGAAACCCAAACTGATATGAAATACTCAACCGGAAACACCAAACTCTTATTAAAAATACACCCGAAAACTCACAAATCTGCACTGTTCAGCACAAAAGCAAACTCTGCATGAGCATGCACATGGAATGGCTTCAAACTCCCATCCTTAGCCTTCCTAAAAACCTAAAAACTCTCATTCTTGGGTCTCCTTCTTCATAGGTTTGGCAACCTTTGAAGAACAACAAATCAATGCACAAAAATCAAGTTCTGGAATGAGCCTAGAATGCCTCCAAACCCCCTTAAAAGTGGGAATAACCCTAACTCATGTCCAAGAGGGGTTAATAAAACATATTTTAATAATAATTTTCATTTAGTAGTCCATTCTCTTCAAAATATTATCCACTTTTGCTGAAACTTTACCTTTTTGGGCCTGCTTGCCTTAGAAAAGATTATTATTTTTAATTATTTGAAAAGGGGACATGACAAGTCCTCCCCTTCCAAATATTGCTTGTACTCAAGAAATGGCTGAATAATAAACCAATCAATCCACCTGGATCCAAAATGTAGTCATGAACTATACTATTATCAATTAACACAGGCTCCTGCAGTATCCTCTGCAATATAACCAAGAGGAGTCCATAATCAAACTAACAATTACTGCTCAACCAAACTCCAAAGTCACAACTTCCACAGTCAGAAACCCATGAGACACAAACTCTTAGAACATCAAAACCCAAGTAAAGTGGACAAATCAAACTACCAACACAATAAATACCATCAACACATTCCACTGGCCTATACAGAATGTAAAATCCAACTCTACAACAATGGTGAATGCTCCCGAATGAAACTGTACCAAGTATGGAGAATCCACACACTGTACAACTCCTACAGTAAACACAAGTTTGTAGATCACCAAACATTGTCTCATAACCATAACTCCCATGCACCCCTAATGGTGAAAAGCCATCACAAGATAAATAGCAAGAATTGAAACCCAAACCAAATTTTCCTGCCATCAACTCCTCAACACAATGATCAAATGCTAACTAATGTACATACCTTGCAATATAATGTTGATAAAAAAAACCAACCTCAGTCAACAGCTCACAATGAACAAGTGATAAACCCACTGTGACTAATCACCAGCTAAGTCAGGAGATGTCATAGCCAAAGGAGTAGAATCAATAACAACACCTACTGAAGCATCACTCTGAAACTCCTGCTTTAAGTCACGTATTATCAAGCTGTCAACTATAGAACCTATCACCATGTCATGCCCATCACAACTCTCATCCTGAGGCATCAAACTATCCCATAACTAATGATAAGCACTAGGAACCAAAGTACATCTCTGTATCATCATCTCATCAACATTGTCATCAAAGGTAAATTGATGAGCATACCTCACAATGTAATGCTGATAAAATGTGCCAATCTTAGTCAGTGGCTTAGACTACAATCTAGATGTAACTAACTACAATCGATCACTAACCAAGTTGGAACTGACTACTACCTCTAAAGACATCACCAAGGGAGTAGTATTACTAGTAGGAACCATGCCAACTATCGGCTCACCAACATCACACATGGTCTTTGATACAACATCTTTAGTCTTCATGCCATTAATGCTAGAGGTCACCACCATGTCAGGCATACCACAACAATCTGCTGTAGCACCCAACTCAACTAAACCTAACTCTAGCGGGGATGAGCCTGATATGCCAATGTTAGTATCAAGGATGGATGCATCCTCATCTCCACTATCTTTGACAATCTCGACCATGGACATCCTCGGATCATCAGACACCACAGCTTGTGATTGTATAAATTCTAGTAAATACCATAGTTGATCTAACTCCATGGTCACCTTAGCCAAATGAAACTATGACTCCTTGAAATCCAACTGTGTACTCTCAAGAATCTCAGAAGTCACCTCAACCTGCTCAGTAACCTCACTCACCTCATCTTCCTTGGCCAACAATGCATCATATGCTGTACTGCCCCACTCCATAAGATAATCTCTTTCGGCTACCAACTGCATATAATCCTATCTCAAAATTTAGATAGCCTCCCATAAAGAGTAGAACTCTGTCAAGGAAAGGTAACTACCTCCCCTCTCATCACTAGTAGGAGAACCCCATCCATAAACTGCTAACAATTGACAAGCAGCATTGAAATGTTGGCAAGCGATAGCAATGTCTCACACACTAACTCTCAACTGATTAGACACATGATGGCACTAGCTTGACTGTCTCCTACAAACCTCCTCTGATGCACTGTCTAAAGGAGTATCCTCAAAGTTACTAGTCTCTAGAGTATTACCATCCATATCTTGTGAATCAAATCTAAAGCTCATATCAACAAACAGAGTATCAAAAACTGTAGCACTACTATCCAACTCCTTTGTACCCAAGGAAACTAAGTCTTCAAAACTGCCCACTGCATCCTCCTAGATGTCATCCATGCCAATATGATCCTGGGACTCATCTGTACACATTGCCAAATATGAAAGTCATCAACACATTTCAGCAAGTATGGTCGACTGGATATATGAACAAAGCCCAACATCAGTGTATAAAAACTAATACCAACATCAAACAAGCTGCTAGCACAAGAAAAGACAACACCATGCAATCTGCTAATCAAATCCATGATAGTACCCAAACAAACACTGCTACCAAAAAGTGTTAAAGATCTCCAGTCAACTGAATCCCAAATTCCAATATAACAATCTCGAGTCCATATCTGTAAACTAGAATTAGCTGGTAACTCAAGAAAAATCCTCACTTGAGTAATATGACCAATGCCAACTAACTCCACATACCTGTCATGATGAGATAATGAAGTCACAATACTATCCTTGTTCACTTTCACCTGGCTGGAAAAATCGTGTGAAGTACTACCAGCCTCAACCTCATGTGATGAAGCATCTAACTATGCCTGGTACTCTTTCTCAGCAAAGTCATGAATGCTCAATGTCTGCTCATCTCTACCAAGTATCTCACCATCATGCACAACAACATCTTCATAATCATCATCTGAACCCACTACACTGTAGTCACTACCTATTGTAACTATACCATCCTGAAGACCTGTGATATCACCCTTTAATGACCTGTATACAATTGTCTCAATTTGAGTATCAAGTTGACCATTACTATCAATCTGTGTAATATCCTTTCTCACTACCTCCTGTGGCAGAGTAGAATCTGAGACCTCTACTTGGCTATAAGCTAGTTTCTCAAACTCCTCATGCAAGTGCTTGGTAATTGTGTCATCTGTCTTGTGAGAAAATTTTCCAAATAGAAATCTAGTCAACTTATCCACCTTAGCTAGGTCAAACCACATGTCATTCATCATATGGTGGTGCTCAACCAACTGTTCAGACATGTCATGGCTTATTTTTATAAGTTTATCTCGAATGTCTAAATAACCATCCTTCTTACTATTCTGACTCTGGATATCAATTGTCCAAGATCGTGTCCTCTGAGACTCTGTACTATACCTATCCATTCTGGATAAAGTAGAGTGTAACCCCAATAGGTTATAACTTCTTCAAACACCAAGAACTAACATGAAAATGATTAGAAGTAGCATGCAACCATAGATTTTGACATGCAGTTGATTAGAAGCAACATGCAACCACCAAATTCACCAAGAACTAACATATAAATGATTAGAAGTAGCATACAACCATAGATTTTGACATGCAGCTGATTAGAAGCAACATTAAACCACCAAATTCACCAAGAACTAACATTCAAATTATTAGAAGTAGCATGCAACCATAAATTTTGACATGAAAGATTTGGGTAGTTGTCAAAACTGACATGCAAACTTCTACAAACCCTCAAGCTAGAAAGATCATAGCTCTGATACCATTGAAATGTTCCTTTTCTAATTTTATATGAAATTTCAAGCCTCAAATCATATCTTTAAAATCAAACAACCAATATTTCAAAGATCCACCAATTTCTCAATAAACCCCAAATCGGGTATGCCAGAAATAGTGCCAAAAGCTTCACAACTTCACCTATTATTAATAAATCTGTAAGTGGATATTTTTACAAAAAATTGAGTAGAATAATAGCCTATAAAATGAAATTTCTAGATCTGTATAACATGCACACAATAGCTTCCAAACGGAGGACAAAAACAATACTCATCGAGCTCCCGAAAATAGCACAAAATAGCCCGAAATCACCACCAAAACTTAATAATCTAACATAGAAGTATAATCATATCCAAATACATATATTCAGCTCTATTTTAATATTTAAAAGTCTGATATACGACAGCAACCCAAACTGATATGAAATACTCAACTGGAAACACCAAACTCTTACAAAAAATACACCCGAAAACTCACAAATCTGCATTGTTCAGCACAAAGGAAAACTCTGCATGAGCATACACATGGAATGGCTTCAAACTCCCATCCTTAGTCTTACTAGAAACTTAAAAAATCCCATTCTTGGGTCTCATTCTTCACAGGTTTGGCAGCCTCTGAAGAACAACAAAGCAATGCGCAAAAATCAACTTTTGGACTGAGCCTAGAATGCCTCCAAACCCCCTTAAAAGAGGCCATAACCCTAACTCACATCTAAGAGGGGTTAATAAAACATATTTTAATAATAATTTTCATTTATTAGTCCATTCTCTTCCAAATATTATCCCCATTTTCTGAAACTTTTCCTTTTCGGGCCTGCCTACCTTAGAAAAGATTATTATTTTTAAATTATCTGAAAAGGGGATATGACAGAAGTTGCCTGCTATGATCAAGCATGAAGTTGAGTGTTGTATAGCCTCACCAAAATTATGGATATTTTTTTTTGATGAGGCTAGATTCTAAAGAAGGTTCAGGGGAAGCAATGGTTTTTTTTTCTCCTAAAAAGAATACTTTTAGATACTCCTTCACCCTAAAATTTCCATGCACAAACAATATAGCTGAAATTAAAGCCTTGCTATTAGGATTGAAAGTGGCTACCCACCATGAAATTAAAAAGCTACATGCTATATTTGATTCAAAATTGGTTATGTTGCAAATAAGGGGGGCATATGCATCTAAAAATAAAAGATTGAAATAGTATAGGAATGTTGTTTGGGATTAGATAGATTTTTTTGATGCATTTGATGTTTCATAGAGAGATACAACCCAAAATAAGATAACTAGCTTATTAGAAAATGTAGCAATTAAACCACTAGAGGTATCATTTGTAGGATTTTTATAGATTAAAGTCCAAAATAGACTCTTGATACCTAACAATATTGAATATTAGAAAGTATTCAAAGATGACAAAGATATTGTGAATTTATTTTTGAATGAAGATAAATACCATGGTCAAGAATTGGACTATAGTGATTTGGTCGAGACTATAGTTGGTAAGGAAACATTTTTTGGTCAAAAGGTTATACAATTAAAGACTAATAAAATGCCTAAGGGTCTAGTTGTTTTGGAGAACAAGTTTGATAACCAAGATAGGGTAAGACCTGGGGCTAAAGATTATAAACCTCCAGAGCTAAAAGAGATAAATCTAGGTACTAATGAGGCCCCTAAGAAAGTTTATATTGGTCAAAATTTGTCAGCTAAAATTACAAAGCCCTTGATTGACCTACTGAGAAATATGTAGATGTTTTTGCATGGTTATATGATGACCTAAAGGCTTATAGAGAAGATCTTTTCCAACATGTCATTCCACTCAAATAAAATGTGAAACCTTTTAGGCAGAAGAAGAGACCAGTAAATTCCACCATAGAACCCAAAATACAAGAAGAATTAATGAAATTAAGGGATGGAGGGATAATTAAACCTATTAGACATTCCACTTTGATCTCAAATCTAGTACTTTTTAGGAAAAAGAATGGAGACATCAAAATATGTGTGGATTTAAGAAATATGAACAATTTTTCCCTAAAAGATAATTATGGGTTACCAAAAATGGAAGCTATGTTGTAGCAAGTAACTAGTTCTAAACTTATGTCCATGATGGATGGGTTCTTAGGGTATAACCAAATCTAGGTGAAAGAAGAAGAGAAATTTAAGACAACATTCACAACTCCATGGGGAACTTATGTATATGTGAGAATTCTATTTGGATTGATTAATGTTGGTGCCACTTTTCAAATAATTATGGATATAGCTTTCCATGAGTACATCAACAAGTTTATGGTTGTATATCAGGATAACCTTATAGCTTATTCTAAAAGGGTTGAAGATCACTGTAGATGTTTGGAGGAGATTTTCATCAAAGTCTTAGAATATGGAGTGTCATTAAACCCTAAGAAGTGTAAATTTGGGGTAACTTAAGGTAAACTTTTTGGACATATAGTATCAAATGATGGAGTGAAAATAGATCCTAAAAGAGTGGCAGCTACTAATAAGGTACTTAGGCCAAAAAATGTGAAAGGGATACAATCATTGTTTGGGAAAATAAACTTCCTAAGGAGATTTGTTACAATTTTTTATGAGATTAGTGGGCCTATTTCAAAAATACTTAAGAAATGAGCTACTATTAACTAGGATGGTGAACCTTCACAAGCATTTTAGGACATTAAGACTGCTATAAAAAATGATATAGCTTAGGACCCCTGACTACACAAAACCTATGCACATATTTTCTTTTGCATCTTTCCATACTATAGGTATAGTTTTGTTACAGAGGAATGTAGATGGGCATGAACAATGTTATTGTTTTCTTTAGTAAGTCATTGCAACCTAGTGAACTAAAATATGAGATAAATGAGAAACAAGAATATGCTTTGGTAAAAGTTGTTAAGGCTTTTAGATGCTACTTGATAGGTTCCATTGTCATTTCATTTGTACCTAGTGCTACTATGAAAGACATATTTTCTCAACAAGAAGTGTCAGGTAGAAGATGTAGGTGGATCAACAAGATCCAAGAATTTAAAATTGAAATACAGATAAAAAAATTGGTAAGAGGTCAAGGATTAGCTAATCTTATGGCTCAGTCTAATTTGAATGCTAATCAAATAAATATTGTAGCAGATGACCTAAGATTTGGTTTATGTGATATGTATCATTGTGAGTGGTATGCTAATGTTATATATTATCTACAACACATGGATGCTCCTTCCCACTTGATTGAAAATGAGAAAAGAAGCACTAAGTTACAAGCTATCTAGATATATTATTGGCAAAAAAAATTTATGGTGGAGAAACTTTGAGGTGGTGCTACTAAAGTGCATTGATCAAGAAACATCAAAGGAAGTATTGAGTGAAATGCATGCTAGAGTATGTGGAGGGCATAATATGGCCAAAACTACTACACACATGGTAATGAGAGCTAGATTTTGGTGGCTCTCCTTATTTAAAGATGCCTAGATAATGATTAAAAAATGTTATACATGTCAAAGATTTGTAGGTAAGTAGAAATTCTCAAGAAATACTCCATTGAAGTTAGTAGAGGTTCAAGCACCATTTCAACAATGGGGAATGGACATCATAGGAGAAATTTCTCCTAAGTCTATTACTAGTTATTCATGGATCTTAGTTGCTACTGATTATTTCACAAAGTGGGTAGAGGTGATCCCTACAAGAAATGCAGCTAGTAAGGTAGTAAAAAAATTTCTTCTCAACAACATCATTTCCAGATTTGGTTGCCCATAGAAAATTGTGATAGATAATGCAATGTGCTTTAGATCTAAATAATTCATAAAATTTTGTGACAAATATGGAATCAAAAGATCTGCCTCTTCTCCTTATCATCCACAAGGAAATGGACAAGCTAAATCCATGAACAAAATTCTGTTAAAAATTATTAAGAGAACCTTGGATGATAACAAGAAGGCATGGGATTCCAAGTTGCAATTAGCAATATGGGTTGATAGTGTAACTATGAAAAATGCCATTGGTGTAGCACCTTTTGACATTGTATATGGAATCTAGACAAGGATGCCTCAAAATAACATAGTGGGCTTGTATATCTATATTCAAATGTATGATTAGGATATAATTGATGATATGCAAGAAAGGTTGGATAAGTTAGTTGGATTAATTGAGACCCAAAAAGAGACATCACTCAAAAATTAGAAGTTGCAACTACAGGTCAAAGAAATCTATGATAAAAGGATAGTAAGAAAGAAATTTGAAGATAGATATTTAGTCCTCATGTGGAATGCTAGGATTGATGATAAAGGAAAAAATGGTAAGTTTGATCCTATATGGTTAGGTCCCTATCTGATTGAAAATACATGAGGAGAGGACTCTTATATTCTCAAGGATTTGTCAGGAAACATTCTTGAACTGCCAGTTCATGGACAATTCATGAATAAGTATTTCTCTTGGAAAATACTTGTTTCTTTCATGAACAATAGTTTTAGGTTTTTTGTACATTTGTATATTCCTTGATCTTTGTGTAGTTTCTTGTGCATAGTTTTGTCCTTGTTGTTGTTCCTCTCTCAAATTTTGTCATTATGTGTCAAGTTTGTGGTCTACTTCTACTAGGGATTCTAAGCTCTTAGTTGAATCCAATGTTTTCAATGTCCCCAGAAAGAGCCACTGTTGGTCTGATTTTTTACAAACTAAAATTTATAAAAGTCCTAGGAAAAAAATAGATTTAATTTTATGTCTTGCCTGCTAGGGTTTTGGTTTTTTCCTTTACAAATTTTCAAACCCTTTGAAGAACCCTATCAATCCCTAAGTCTTATGTTCCTTTTATTTTTTATCAGGCACCAAGCTTTTGAAATTCTAAATATTCCTTGACCCATTTAATTTTTTTGCATTACCAAGTGCCTTTTACGTAGTTTGTTCCCATCGTCTAATATTTATAAGATCTACAACTATCGCATAGTCACTATGTGAAAATGTGAAGTTTTTAATGAAAGTGAAATAGTGACTACTATGAAATGGACTGGTGGTGTCATAAAGTGGAGGGTCGGTGCCAAAAAATTGCTTTGTTTCTATAATTTTTTTCACATGCTTCATGTTAGAATTGTTAGTATGTAAAAAGAAACTACTTGGAATGAGTTTGCAATTGGCATCATCAGAGTCAAGTTTTTTCTGATGAATCACTATGTCATGATTGAAAATCCATGTGCCTTGCAGGTAGCGACATAACAACTTAATAGAGAATATGGAAGATAATAGTTTTTGAAAAGGAAGGTGACCATGAAGTTCCCAAGTGATATTATGGATGTGTGCCTTTATTACTTTGTCAGAGGTGTTAATTGTGGTAATTGTGATTGAAAAGAAGATATCTTCCTGACACTAGATTTTAACACTCTTCATGAGGTCACCATGTCACAAGCAAAAAAATAATGGATCCCACTGGCATCAACACAATGACTCAATGGGAAGTGATTTTTGTGGTAGCAGTCTTAGAAGGTGGGTCCCAACAATTGTCTTGTCATAAATAATCCATGTGATCTCCTAGACATGGTGGCATCCTGCTAGGAAATGCATATGCACCAAAAAATTGAATAACATGAGAGGTCACTATGTTGCGAGCAAAAAATCCTTGCACCTTACCGATAGTGACATAGTGCCTAGCCTAAAAATGTGAAACATGTCAAGGCCCAAATCATGTGATGTCAGAACAAGGATTAGAATATTAAATTATCTACCAATTTCACAGGACATTTCCACATCACCAATAACATGGACCCATCCCCAAGTCATAAGTCAGAGGAGAGGTTGTGATCATTGGATCAAAATCAGATCAACAATCATTGCCAAGTCACTATGGGAAGTTGTGCATTGTTTACGCAACATGACATGGTGACTAAGGGACCCACTAGAGATTGTATAACTCTAATGCAATTTTCTCACCATTAGATAAAGCTTAGATCTATGGCTGTCGCTTCGTACCTATGGAGAGTTGCTCAAGTTTTAAGGATAATGACATAGTGAGTAAAGAAAATGGATAGGGGACCCACTACATTTGTATTAAGTAATGAATCAAATGTCCAGTACTTGATCAAGATGGAATCAATGGTTGTCACTATATTCCATAGGCAATATACTCACTCTTTATGTATAGTGAGATAGTGACTAAGCAACACATGTCCTCAAATATTAGTGGGTCCAATTTGTAACACTAGCAATGAAGGAAAGACATAGGGGGAGAAATTTCATTGGATTGACTACTAACATGTGAAGTGGAAAATGAGTCATCCCTATTTTCACTCCTGGATCTTCATATTTTTTGAGATCAATGGCATGAATTTAAACCTTGAAGATGGTGCCACTCAGTTTCCCTTACAGTTTATTTATGAGTCATGAAAGCTTTGCATGTGAGCAAAAAATAGAGTATATTGTAGAAGATCTTGCCATTTACATCCCATGTGAACACGATTTCAACCTGCCTAAGACGAAAAAGTTGGCAAAAATTTGTGTTGGTCTTGATTAAGACATCAAGAAATTTTCCTTTCTTTGCAAGACATTGTAGAGTTACAGAGAAGAAAAAACAAAAAAAAAAAGTTCTTGTGTTCAATACCCTTTGTACCATTTTAGTTTTTTGTAAAATATATTTAATATGCCTCCCAAGAAGGTTTTCTCTGGGTAGGAAGATTATTTGGCAAAGAATATCCATGATGACCTTCTTGAATTGCTCCCTGAGTCCACAAATGAAACTATGAAAGTAAAGAAGTTAACCTCATTAAACCTTGGCTCAAAATTGTAGATGGGTTATATGATAAAGAGATTTGGGTCAAGGACACCAAAACTTCTCAAATTGGGCTTTCTTTGCTTAAAAAATAGTTTCTAAAAAGGAATTTATTTGCCCGACATGGCAATATCTAGAACTTTGACTTAGGAAAGCTAGTAGTTCCAAGTGTTTTTATGGATTTTTACCTTTTGGAAGCTACTAAAAAAAATTATGATCAAGCAATTAGAGTAGTAAGGAGATTTGATGGTGTGCCTTTGATCACAATTAGCCTTGAAGAGATTCGAAAGTTATTTGGTTTAGAGCCTCTAACAGACTATCATGTGCCCATTGACCTACAAGAATTAGAAAAAGAATATATGTTAAAGAAGGATACAATTAGGCAGGGTGCACTAAGGGTACATATAGGAACAATTGGAAATTTTCTAATGATTACAACATCCTCTAGGGAACCCTTCAAAAAGGAATATTTCACTTCCTAGGCTATGGAGGCATACAAGAGTTTGTGTCAAGTTTTTGGTGAGGATGAACATAAGGTTATGCCCATCAGTTTTATGTACATGATAACTCAATTTGCCTCTTTTGGTGTGGATGTTATTTTTTATTTTGCTTCTTATATAGTAGAGAAAATTCACACTAGCCTGGTAGGAATTGTAAAAGGAAAGGTAGAAAAAACTTTTGGCCATTATTCTTTGCTGATGCATATGTTTCTATTCAAAGGAGTAGCATATTTTGGTAAGGAAATAAAATTGAATAGAGAATAGGATTGAGAGACACTACCAGCCTAGATATAGTCTGTAGATATGACCTAGGATGCTAAAAATGCTAGTTTTGTCAAGTTTGATAGGTACTTTGCCTCAAAATTGAGGTTCCTTTTATTAAGTGAAAATCCTAGAGTGTTTAGGGAACTGATGAGTCTCATCAGGTCCATGGATAATCCTATTGGTTTGAAAGTTTCACATAATTAGGGAGACATAATCCCATTCTTTGTTTCCACTATTATTAGGATTTATGGTTTTGAAGGAACCCCTCATGTATTGCCCTACTAGGTGTCATTAAATGTAGGAGTAGCTAAATTTTTGTATAAGCTAGGAGGACTACAGGAAAATTCTCTGGTGAAAAGGGATAGAGGCTCAATTTTCCCAACTTATACTTTAGCTACCTACTTTTTGATCACAAAAGGGGGTTGGCTTTCTATGCATAAAATACTAGATCAATACAAGATAGCTCTCTCTCATCCCCATTTTTGTTACACTGAGGGATTCTATAACTTGGGCTTTAGGCATAGAATCAAGCTTGGAAAATGTGGTCATGAGTCATATTTCCATACGACATAATAAGAAATGAGTTCTCTTTTCAACAACAGGAAACCGAGAAAGAAAAATGGAGAGTGTTCTCAAGGGTTTTTAATTTTATTCATTGTTTTGATGAAAATTATAGTCCTCTGGGTAATGCCATGATAGAGGCAAATAGGATGAATAAACTCATGATTAGTTTCCTATAAAAAATGGAAACTATGAATAAGAAAAAACAATTGTTTTATTAATACTTATCTAGATAAGGCTAAGGAGGTAATGAGGAGACTAGGGTTCACTCCCAATTTAGGGGCAGGACAATTTATTGCCCAAAAAAGGCAAGGCTATAATTTAATTCAAGATAAGAAGGCCACTTTGGATAAGGGTAAACAAATAATAGAATCCACTAGTGTTTTCTTGGAAGAGAGACCTACTAAGCCCTCCCCTAAGAGGACAAGAATAATGAGGGACAAAGGTCCTCACATTGAGGAATATTCACCTACACAATCCCCTTTTGCAGATTGAAGAGGAACAACTTACTACAGATCAAATTGAACAACCAAGGTCACAAGGAGGAGTTTTTACTACTCAAGTAGAATTAAATGAGGGAACCCCCCAAGAGCCCCCTATGCCAAGCCTTAAATTGATAGTGGCAGATTTCAAGGGAAAGGGACTAGACCCTATGATGGAGCAAGCCAGTCATCAATTTTTTTCAAATGACAATTTTGTTAATTCCAAAGCCTTCCACCAATTTGCATGGAGGAAAAACATAAGCAAATATGAGGAAATATGCAATAAATTGAAGGCTAAGCATCCAGGGATTGAAGATGTAGCCATTTAGACACAAATAAAAGAGGAAATGATAAAGGAATTTCAAAGCCTGACCCCTGAGGAAGGGAGAGAAATGTTAAGATCATAGGTGTTTTCTTGCTTTCAAATTGGGATATAGTAGATGCTCTAGTTTTTAATTCTTTTTCCAATAAACTAGAGACATTGGACCAAGATAAAAAGGAAATCTTAGGTACTAAGTTTAGTATACACCAAGCTGCTATGGTTATCTGGTCCATCAGAAAAGCATCTAGAACAATGTCTCTACAAACAAATAATAATGGGTTGATTGGTAATTTGATTGTAAGAAGAGTAGATGATAAAACTTCTATATAGGTGGCACATCTAAATGTTGAAACTTCACATTTAACTTTGGTCATTGCAAAAAAAGATGAGAATAAGATATTGGAATTGCAAGCCAAGTATGAGAAATTTTTGGAGGCATATAATAAAGAAATTTAGAAAAGAATTGAACTTGAAACTAAGGTAATGGGGATATCTTCTAGGCCAAGAATCTCATATCCCTACCCTCCAGTGGAACCTATTAAATCCACTCCTCTCATTGAAATACAAGAGCCTACACAAAGGCTAGAGTACTATACAATAGCAGATTTTGAGCAGGAAAAAAGCAAATTATCGACATTCCATGTAGAGCTGAATATACAATATGAAGACAAATTAAGAACAACTCTCATGTATTTGGTAGATAAAATTGAATGGCCAGTGTTCTATGAGCAATTAGCTAGGGTTGTAAGCATATGGGAAGAAATGAAGGCCAGTAAAGAGACTTTGAAACCTATTGTTAATAAGTGGGATAAGATAAGAAAATAAATTACCTTTCAACATTACTCTGTCATAAGGTCTTCCCATGACCATATTGAAAAAACATTTGATGTTTTTGATGGTCTATTAGATTTTGATGATAGGAGAGTTGTATTATAGTTGAAAGCTATTGCTTATCTAAGTAAGTATAAAAGTGAAAAGTTTGATTTATTCCCATGTGCTCTCGATAGAAAAATAAATTTAAGAATAAAGATGAATGGGCTAAGGAATTGGATGAATTGTTTTGTTCGAGAATAAATAAAGTCATCAATGAAAAAGGGCATGCATGGTGGGCCACTACTATAGAGGAATTGGTGAAGGTCCAGTTATTCTTTGAGTCTTTAAAACAAGATTTTATTAATATTGACAAGGAAGTTGAGTATGTGCTTAAGAAGCAACATGACATATTGCACTTAAATTGGCCAGATGACACACATTTTGACAAGTGGATGGTAGATATTTCTTCTAATGAATAGTTTGAATAATTTGAAACTGATGATGATGAGGTACATGAGGATAAAGTATAGGTCATTGATACAACTACACAAGAATAGAGGGAAGAAGAGGATAAAAGAAATCAACCAATATCATGTATAGGTCCGGAGGCCCAAGATGTTGACATGACAGAGAAAGAAACATGAGTAAAAGTAATTTTGTCAATCCATGATGAAAATAGTGAAAACCCTTGACTTGAGATTGATTTGCAATTGCCAGTACAAACTTCATCATTGGCACATCTAACAGTTGCATATACCGAAGATTCTGAATAATAATGGCCAATCAAAAAATTAGTAACATGTGAAGATGTAAAAAAAATGGGACCTACTGAAAGAATAATATGATGTATTACCTTTGTGTTACACAACATTTTGTCTTTTGTAAAATGTAAATATCTTTTGTCTAGAGGGACAACTGTCAGTTCTCTATACCTGAAGCTTGTTGCATCTCACACTATATAAGTAAGATTCCAAGGCAAGAGAAGGGTCCGATTTCTAATACAATTTTAGTTTATATTGAGTATGGTTTGGTCTGGTTAAAAGGTTCAAGACTTATGATGTATTTTTTTTGCAAATATTTGGAATATACTGATATTACAAGGGTCTAATGTCTTTTCCAGAGTCATTTTGAGTTTTATTGCAATTGTATGCATATCTTCAAAGGATATTAATACAAAATTAAATAATCCCCATATCTATTCTTGCTGAATTTTGTCTTGTTTATTATGACTTGGTTATTCTTATATCATGTGAGTAGAGCTTGGTCCACTTCAGTGCAATTCACTTAGGTTGTATGTCAATTCATTATTCCTATTGATTAAATGAGTTAAGTAAATGATTTTGTGAATTTGATGGGGTTGCTATGGTAATAGAAAGGATGTCTATGATAATGAATTCTAGTAAGAATTGTTGATAATATTTGTTGTAATGCAACAAATTAGATCTATAAATTGGAGTAGACTCTAAATCCTAATGGAATAGGCACTAATCTAGTTAATCCATCCTGGAGATACGTGGGTCATGAATAAGCACCAAGTCCAAAATTGAAATCATCTTTATTTTATTGTTTTGAAGAGTTTCAAATGTGTTCAACACTTATTTTCATATAATCTCTGAGCCCTAGTTAGCCACTTGGTTCTATAGAGTTTAAAGAGTAGGAAACCATTCCTGATTTTGTTGAAGTTGGATCCAAATAATATGCATACACAATTGATAATGGAAATTGTCTACTCCTTAGATCTACGAGTATTGTTATCTTGGTATTGAGCTTTTGTTGTTCAATAGTTGAAAAAAACCAACATATCCTTGACATGATTATTTTCTTTAGTGGATCATGTTGTGGTTATCATCCCCACTAGGGTTTTCCCTTAGCCAAGGTTTCCCTAGATAATAAATAATTGGCTTATGAGTTCTCTTTGTGTATGGTTATATTTACTATTCATCATTGTTAGTTTACTTTCATATGTAAATTATAAAGTAATTAACAATATTCAGTTGTGGCCAAAAGTTTGTAGAATATAGAATATACTATTCTATTTCTAACATATGAGGGCTTTGGACTATGGTATTTCCTTAAATCCAAGGAAGTGCTCTTTTAGGGTTAATAAAGGTAAAATTTCAGGGCATATAGTTGGAAATAAAGGTCTAAGGATAGATCCTGAGAGAGTGGAAGCGATTGAAAAAATCTAGAAGCCAAAGTATGTGAAAGGTATTCAATATTTATTTTCTTATTAATTTTGTGGAGATAAGTTGACCTATCTCTAATATACTCAAGAAAGGTTCTAAAATTAAATGTGATGGTGAATAAATTGTTGGTTTTTAGAAAACAAAACAAGAAATAAAAGATGCCCCTATTTTAAGATCCCGTTATTACTCAAAGCCCATGCACATGCATTTTATTTTGCATCATTCCATACTATTGCAATCATTTTGCTATAAAAAAATAAAGAAGAATTTTAGTAGCCCATTGCATTCTTTAGAAAATATCTTCAAGTTGTAGAGTCAAAATATGCAATAAATGAGAAACAAGCTGAATAGGATGAAATTAAGGGCTCTCCTCAACTTGAATTCCCAAATGGAATGATCCAAACTGATTAATCACAAGAAAGTGATCAATGCACAAATGGATAATGCAATAGAGACTAGAGAGAAAGGTGCTCATATGATCTCACTATTTGAAGAGTATATGCTTAAATCTTAAATAGATAAAAGACAAATACTAACCTTGAAGTAGAATAATTCTATAAAATGTTGTTTTTTGGAGTTTGTGTATAGTTTTGGGGATCTCTACAACCTATTCTAGACTATAAATGTCAAGATGGAGAAAACCCACAAAAATTTTGTCCTTTTGAGAGGAGTTTGACCTTGATCCTAATAGTGGGGCATTATCTTACCCCGTAGCACAATTGTACACCAAAAATTTGACCTTGACCTACACAGCTCTAACAAAATTTATGTTGATAGATCCCACAAGTTAAACAAAAAGGGTATCCAAATTTGTTCTTTAATTTATTGTTTCACACATCTATCTGCAAGAAAAAGAGTTTTCTTTTTTTTGTGGATGGGGGTTTTCCTTGCTCAAACCATAGTTTGGAATCAACCTTGAAATGTAATTGATATTGCAATATATATATATATATATATATATATATATATATATATATATATAGACAAAGTAAATAGAACTATTCACATTTCTTATATTGAAATCCTTGTGGAGGATTCAAATCCTTGCATCCACAAATTCAAATGATCCAAATGAATGTAGAAATGTATGTCAGATGTCTCTAATCAATGGCATTAGATATTCAATACCAATCATGAATGGATCTTCACATAGGAACATGCTTGGATCAATATGGATGGAAAAATATTCAACAAGAGGGCTCCATAGAGATTGAATCCTTCAATAGCTAACAATGGACCACCTTGATGAATTGGAATGCTTAAACACTTGAATGCTTGAATACTATTGGATCTTCACTTCATAAAACATTTGATAGCATAATGCATCTTAGATAAAAATGAAAGGAAGAGGCTTCCTTATATAGAGATCTAGGGTGCATACTCCTAGAGAAGACCAACATGAGAGCATTAAATACCATTTAATCTTAACCCCTAGAAATGGACTTAGATTAAATGTAATTTAAGAGTCTACCATTTGGAAACCCAAAATAGCCAACCCAAAAGTGAGAAAAATTAAATTTCTAAAGCCCGATGTCTTAAAACTCCAAAAATTTTCTAAAGGTTAACCCTACCCTTGATTAGTTTCGAGGTCATCTTTGACCTAGGTTACGGTCAAGGTCAACCATTACCTAAAATATTATGCTTTACCTAGAAAGTTAAAGTTCTCAGTTTCATAGAGAAAGTTGTTAGAAAGAGGCCAAAAATGGAGAGAGAGAGAAGTGGAACAAGGAAAAAATAGCCAAATCCATGCAAATACCCATTCAAGGAAATTGACATGATCACGTATCACTTACTTAGAGGGATAAACACTCTTAATATGTAAATTCTTCCATTTTAAAATGATATGCAAGCATATGCACTAGTTAAGGCTATGAAGGCATTTAGATGTTATCTTATGGGAGCTATTATGATTGCTTTTGTTCCAAATTCTATAGTAAAATATATATTCTCTCAAGAAGGGGTGATAGAAACGAGGTGTAGATAGATCATTATGATCAAAGAGTTTAAGATAGACATTCCAATTTCAATTGTGGTAAGGTGATAGGGACTTGTAAAAATAATGGAAGAAACCAATTTGGAGGAAAACCAAATAAACCAATTAGATGATGATTGTAGAAGTAATTTATATGATATGGATGCATGTGAATGGTACAAAGTTTTAATTTATTATTTGTAGTATATGAAAATTTCATGATCAATGATTAATAATAAAAAAGAGGAAATTAAAGGTACAAGTAATTTAGTATGTAATTTTCAAAGGATAGTTGTAGGGGAGAAGGATGGAAGGTGTATTGCTAAAATGTATTGACCAGGAATAGTCATTCAAGATGTGAAGGCCATTAAATGGATAAAACAACAACTCATAAGGTAATTAGGGTTGGATTCTAGTGGCCTACATTATTTAGAGATGCACATGAACTTGTAAGGAAGTGTGATTTTTGTTAAAGGTTCACAAGCAAGTTGAAATTATCTAGTAATTTAGTGTTAAGACCAGTAGAAGTGCAAACACCATTTCAATAGTTGATAATTGATTTCATTGGAATGTACAAGTTTAACCAACAATATGATGAAGGTGTATAAGATGAAATGTAAATAAGATTAGATGATATTTTACAATTGGATGAAACTAGTAGGGAAGCCTCTACTAGAAATGCTAAGTTGCAATTATAGGTAAATAATTTGTATGATAAAGGAGCATCAATAGTGAAGTTTGAGCCAAAAGACTTAGTATTACTCTAGAATGTCAGAATGGAAGATAAGATTAAACCTAGAAAATTTGATCCCATTTGGTTTGGTCCTTGTCTAATTCACAAGAAGTGCATTCAAGACTCCTATTTTATTAAGGTACTATCAAGTGATATTCTAGAATTTCTAGTTCATGGACAATTCCTAAAGAAGTACTTCTACTAAAGGTAATTCATATTACATGAATGGTAGCTTTAGGTTTTTGTATACTGGTAAATCTATTAATCTTAGATTGGTTTTGACAAGGCAGTGATGAAATACTTAGTCATTATCTATCATTATTACAATGCAAGTTGAGTGATCAGAGGAAGCCAATAGAGTAGCATGAGTCAAATGGTCAAAGCATGTAAAGCATCATTTTCTAGAAAATACATGCCAAGTAATACACCTAGTCAGTTCAAGCAATAATATGTACTGAGAATATAGTTAGTGTCGAGTCACTTAGGAGCCAAGTAAATAATGTATACCAAGTCATTCATACATTGAGTTACAACATTGAAGATATAGTGGATGTCAAGCATTAGAGACTTCAATTATAGAGTGAACAATTTTGGACATAGTTTCTTGTAATGGTAGAAAATTCTATGTTAACTATATTTTTTCTAACTTAATAATTGTTTTATGATTCTAGAAGATGTATACAGATGTATATTGCAAATCGCTATGTAGTACATGCAACCAATAAAATTGAAGGATGTTCTAAGAGACAAAATGGATCAACCTCATGCATTCATTCTATCCTAACCCTAGCCCACTTCTATTTACTTAATGAAACAAAACCTAAATAGCTTGTATGCATGAAGGAGACTTCTAACAAGCGACACTTTTAGCATGGTATTTTAATCCTTTAATAGAGTAAGACCTAATATTCTTTGTAAGCCTTTAATAGGGTAGACCTTTCATAGGGTAGATCATAGTTTATAGTCAAGATTCTTGTAACCATAATTGGCTACACTTTAGAGTTTTAGTATCGAAGATTTTTTAGTGTCACCCCCACCCTAATTTTACCTTCTTATTGGATGGTTTCTAGGTAACAAATTTATAGTGTATCTATTATTTATTTCATGCTATGGATGAACATGTATAGTTAGTTATTTCAATTTACATAATAAATTGTGAGATGGATGTGTGGTGAATGTTTATGGTTAAAGTTTTGAAGTGTTGATTCACCCCACTCCCCCTCTATGAGTTTACTTTCCTATTGTAATTTCCAACAATTAGCATTAGATCCTTGATCTCTAGAATGAAAATCTTTATGGCTTTGAGGAAAGATATTGAAGATGGAATTCTACAAGTTGGGAAAGACTATTGAGAACCAAAAGATTGAAATTGAGCTTTCTCTGCACCAAATCATTGAAGCAAGAGAAGTATTGTAAAATTCATTTAGGAGAAGGAAAGAGATATCTATTGAGAAAAATGACACTCATTACCAAGAGGAAGACACTACTAAATTGTTTGAGAATGGAAGCTCAAGTGAGTTTGATGTAGTAGTTGTAGATCTAATGGAAAAGAATGGTGTCCTAACTGAAGAGGTTAGAAATATTAAGACATAGCAAGAAGTCCAATCAGTATTGCTATGTGAGGTGACTGAGCATAAAATGAAAGCTAAGGAAGACAAAGTCATGATTGAAGATAACAATAGAACATTTATAATGAGACTAGAAGAGAAGACATTAGATGTACAAAAGATTTATAATATACAACTAGATACAATGAATCAATTGATGATTGTAAACCATGAATTTAATAGAAAGGAAATTGAGATCACAACCATGAATTTATAGAATGAACAACTAAGGAATGAACTGAGATTTGAAAAGGAATTTTTTGAAAGTTTCAACAAACCTAGTGAAGCCATTAAATACTTTGAGAAATTGATGAGATCTCCTAGATCTAATAATGCTATTGCTAGACTGAGATACACCTATAATGAGAAAGGAGAATCATCTAAAAGTGGTGAACAAAGAAACAAAAAACCTAAGAACTACAAACCTACTTGTCATAATTATAAAAACTTGGGTCATACAAATTTTTTTTTGTAGGAGCAACAATGCAAATCCAAACCCTAAGTAGAAATTAAAGGCTTACTACCATAAGTGCAACAAACAAGGACATCAGGAACATAAATGTAGGACCAAGACCTTAAGCAAATAGAAATTTGAAGGATATCACCACAATTATCAAAATTATGGACATAAAGCATATGATTGTAGATTTAGGGCCAAGTGGACATCAAGCAAGCAAACAAAGGTACAAAAAAAATGAAAATCCTATAATTGGGATTATAACACAAAGTATAATTGTCACTATTGTCAAGATTATGGACATGTTCCTAAGAATTGTATTAGAACACATTTAAAAGGAAACTACAATAGATGGTTGAGTGATACTATATGCTTTAGCTATTTGAAGATTGGTCATATCAAAAAAAACTATCCAACTAGATCACTAGCATCATGTAATAGAAGCAATAAAGGCAAAGAAAAGGTCAAGGTTAAGAAGGTCAAAATACAAATAAAGAAGAAGAAATATTGCAGTGCATCAAGTTCATATGAGGTCACTTCATCCAATGGATTAGGTGATCACATCACCCCCAACTAGGCAATCAAAGGTTATGTGTGGGACTAATATTTCAAAGTTATATTATACATTAGATCCAAGGTTCTAAATTGTTAAAAAAGATAATATATGAATGAATTAAGAAGCAATAAATCTATTAGAACCTAGAACAAATCTATAGCTTTGTTAGTTTTCATGTTATTTCCAAGGATGGAAGGTTTCATAGTTACTGCCTAGCATGAATGGAATTTTAGTTGTTACCAAAGTAATGGAGTTATGACTAGTAGTATTGGTAAATATTTCTATGTGAACTAAGTTTAGTGGAAATCATGTGTAAGCCAAGTGATTTAGAAACCTTATGATGATCAAGTTTACAACTATTTAGGCATAAAGAATTTATTACAAAATTCTAAGGGTTATATAGTCATTTCACAACTCATTTTCATTCACCATTGATCAAAGAGAGCACAAAGAGAATGAAGGCCAATTGCAATAGGATATTCTATCATTTGCAAACTAAATTCAACTACAACTTGACTCGTTCATCAAATTGGAAAAGTATTTTACTAGTACCAAGATTTTTTGTTTTAATTTTTGTGAACATTAAGTAGATAATATGGCATCTAGCTCTTTTAAGATTGTTAGAAAAGAGGGAAAGGAGGTTTTCAATGTTTATCTAATAATTAATGATGTAAGACATCCACCTTTCCAAGAAAAGCTTGAAATAGAATGCAAAGAAGACCCATTTGCTACATTGTCAATGATACCACAAAATGTTCTCATTATTCAGAATGTTAGGTGTTGTTATACTTGTAAAGTTGGAAGTATAGGAGACATGGAGATAAGGAATTTTTACAAATTTGCGAGGATGGAGTCTTAAGGGAAGAAAACAAAATTGTAGAAAAGAAAGGGTTAACTCATGACCTAGATTCCCTAATGTATTCAAGACTAAATGGATAAAGATTGTGCTTGTTAGAATACATGATGTCTTCATATGGTTAGAAAATGGAACAATTAAGATAGAAAAAAGAATCATCAACAGAGTGATAGGGTATGCTACCCTAGATAGACCTAAGAGAATGTGAAGTGATTCAAAGGAGATAATAGAGAAAAACATAGATATAGTTTGGAATAAATAAGAGATGTCTATAGATTGTATCTCAGCCCCCCTGATTGCCTTTGGAGTCAGAGTGATCGCACCTAAGTTCTTTCAATATAGTAGATTGAATAGTGTATCTTGTATGACTATGGATTGGGGATACAAGATAGTGAAGAGAGACCACACCTATGACCTTGTAGAGTTACAACTTTATCAACTATCTCAAAACTTTGAGGCCATAAGAAAAACAAAAAGTGCATCGTGCAAGTTTGGTTCTTTTCTAGTTTGTATATTCTTTTACGTGTAGAACACATTTACAACTTTTGGAAATGTTTCTTGGAAGACCAATAGGTCCATTATAGTTTGGATTTTAGAATTCATGGAGTAGCTTGGAGATAATTTTGAGTCAATAATGACTAGTTATTTTGAGAATTTTAAGAAATCCATGAAACCAAGACTAAGGATTCCTATGTTACTAGTGGAGAAATATTACAATGATGTTTTCTTCTTAGTTTATGTAGATTATACATATGTGTAGGAAACTATTCCTAGGGTCAAATGGCTTAAGCCCTTTCCATATGAGATTAATGTAGATGATGCATTTGTAGATATCATACCTCTACAGGTAGAAAAATTGATAAAATTGCCACCTTACTTAGGAACTATGAGGAAACCAAGTCTAGGATTACAATTGACTTGTAAATAGCTATAGTTCTAAGGAAAAGGAGAAAACTTGTTAAAAAGTTTAAAGATAGATTTGGTGTAGGGGGGGAAGAGGAAGACAAAGATGATGAAGAGTACAAACAAGTCCAAGCCCCATTGGCACTCACTTAGGCCAAGGAGAATATGAGGAAGTTAATGTAGAAGGTGTCAAGGAAGAAGAAGCTAAGGAGGCACCTAAACTAGTTGAGAAGAAGAAGAGAAAGGAAAAGGATCATGAAGTAGAGAAACCAAAGATGCTTGTGAATGTTCAACAACAAAAGCTAGCAGTACCTGCTACTAGGTCTAGTACAAGAGTAGCCACTAAGAAGGTTAAGGTTGTTGAGAAACCAAAAGAAAAAAGGACTATTGCCTTAGTAGAGCTGAGTCATCCTACAAAGAAGACATATCTAAGGAGAAAATATACTCTAGTACCGAAGTTAGATGAAGAGAAAATAAAGTCTGATGACATGAGTCAATTCAAGATGGTAAGCCATAATCCCTCCTCTAACTTAGATAATTTGTGTGACAATGTAAAATCAAATGAAGATTTATCTATTTTTGCACACATTGATTTTCATAAGTTAGGGAATGTTGAAAAAAATATTGTTGAGGAAGCCATATTTGTGATGATGGCTACATTCAAATCAATTCATATTGAGATTTCCAACTCACTACCCAAGAGTCTATATGACCGAGTTGAACAACAATGGAAATTCAACTTGAAAACGAAAAGACAAATCAGGGAATCCACTGTAGCCCAAGTTATGCCAAAATTGGATAAAAGGAAGATTGCTAAGGCTATGGAAAAGAAAAAGTCTAAATTTTCCATTAAATAAAGAGTTTTCCATATCTTGACTAAGAATATTGAAGATGTGGTGACCAAGAGTACAAAAACTAGAAAATAATCTATGGGTTCTCCACTCCATCTATAAAAGAGAAAGGTGATCAAGAAATGCAAGACCCAAAGCAAGTTGAACAAGTCAAAACAAAAATTTCACAAGAGGTATCAATCAAATATGGTAGTGTGGGAGGTACTAAGGAAGCAACAACAAAAGAGGATACAAATGAAGAAGAGCATCATGATGAAAAAAATGTACAAGATGCACAAGTGGCAAGAAATAGTCCCCCACATGTAGACTAAGTGAGTGAATAGGACTCGATATAAATAAAGGATGTTCGTGATAATTCTACTCATAAAATCAATCCTTTGACTAATGATGACTTGAAGAAGATAATGAAGGATTCCACCAAGGTAACACAATTATGCTTGAATCTTGTACTGGTGAGAATAGATCAAATTAACAATAAAGAAGTGGCATCAGCATAGAACTAAAGTTAAACTAGGTTAGGAATCAAGTCTTGCACCTACTCCATAAAATCAAGGTGAAGCATAGTGGGAAGTGAGAAAAGATGATAAGTCTGAAGAGTTAAAGGTGATACTAGCCCAAAGGAACAAATTTCCATACATAATATGGTTACCTTACTAGTTTCTATTAGTCCTACCAATAGTCAAGTTCTTTAGAGGCCAAGCACTCATGCCACACCCTTGCAGATATCGAGGAAGATTCTAGAAACACCAAGGAGCTCATATGAGATATCTTATGGAGATGTAAGTCTAGATGAGGTGATTGAACTACCAAAGTTTGATCTTAATACAATCACCACTAATTAGATTATCATTCTACATGAAGCTTTATAGAGAAAGAAACAATAAAAGTTTCTAGAAAAGGAGCATAAGTGGAAGCAAGTGCTTCATGAAATCAAATATATCTTTCTTGATGCTTTTGGTCTTCCAGAAATTAATGAAGACAAATCAGTTATTGAACAACATGTATATGTTATTGATAATATTGGTGATGAAGACCTAGATTCCTATACTAAACTATTAGAATGGTCTAAAATAAAATTTCACAGTAAGGTACTTGTAAAGATATCTAGTTCCATTGCACTCCGATAGGTTGATTTAGCAACCAAGATGGAGAGATTGAAGAAGGTGTTGGAGAAAATTTTCTCTCTTTACACCAAGTTATGTGATGTGAATCTTTTCACATAGGAAATTTAGAGGGATTTTGACCAACTAGAGGGAGATCTGAAGACTATAGGTAATAGCTTAAAACTATCTCCTAGTAAAAGCTACTCATATTTTCATCTCCTGCTATCCACACAAGGTAGGTAGTCTTGTAGAGAGAAAAGTACAAGATGCCAACATTTGAGCTACCTTGATAATAATCCAATCCAAGTTTACCCCACATATGGAATTATTACACAAGGAACTAGCCTATTCTAAGACCTTGATGAAGAAAGAATCTCATATTTCCACTCTTGATGGCCTAGCTAACCTTGCCGCCAAGCTTGATATTCAATATCAATCTCCATAGGTAGCATACAAAAATTGTGACATAGCATTGAATATCATAATGGAGATCCATAAATCTTTTTTGGATAAACACACAATAAGTTTACCATTCATGACACATGTGTCAAAAAAATAGAATAGTGAAGTGAAAGGGATTATTAATTATTTCTATTGATACATGAAGTAAAAGAGAGTAATTATGTAGAAGAAAGGCACAAAAATTATACTTAGGAGGAGTACCAGATTTATAAATAGAAAAGAATCATTTAATCAATGAGGTAATAGAGAAATAAGGTATGACAATTAGTCATCCATTTTGCAAAATTTGGAATTTTTGAAATTTGGTATAAGCACCAACTCACAGATATATGTTGTCTAAGTTATGCTCATAAAAAGGATTGTATATGCATGAAAACATGGTTTTTCCACTCTTACAAAAGGTGTAGATTGTTAATCTCATATTGATTTTGAAAAGGTATTGAAAAAATACTTAGTCATTATCTATTAGTATTATAGTGTAAGTCAATTGATTAGACCAAGCAAAGCAATTAGTACGAGCTAAGTAATCAAAGCATGTCAAGCATCAATTGCTAGACAGTACATGTCAAGTAATATTCCTAGTTAGTGCCAAGCACCAATATGTGTCAAGTAGATGGTTGGTGACAAGTCACTCAGGAGCTGAGTAAATAGTGTATGTTGAATCATTAAGAAACTAAGTTACATCTTTGAAGATATAGTGGATGCCAAGCATTAGAGACTTTAATTGCTGAGTGAATATTTTTGGATATAGTTGTTTGTGATGTCACAAAGTTCTATGTAAACCATTTTTTGGATAGACTTAGTGATTTTTTATAATTCCATAATATGTATATAGATGTATATTACAAATTTTTTGGGATTAACCTTAAACAGAAATAATAGTTACATGAAAATATAACCAATACCAAAAAATAGTAGATTGCATAAAAGAGAATGCAAGACACAAAGATTTAACATCGTTCACCCAATACCTAGGCTACACCCACCAACAACAAGTCTAATATTATTATAATTCAATGATTATAGCTAAATTACAATATATAATCCCTTACAACTCAATACTGCTGCAAGAACTAATTTTTGCATCAGACATTATGAAAAATCTCTAACCCTAAACCTTTTTATTAAAGCTTTTTGCCACTTATAAAATTAGGGGCAGAATAATTGAAAAATAGTAGCTAACACCTTTTACAATATAAGGACACTTTTGGTTTTGGGGGCGTTGTCCCCATGAACCCCCATGGGGGCATTTCCCCTCAATCCCACCCTATACTATGACAGGGAGCCCACCTGTAGCACTACCTTGAGACCTTGCAAGGGCCTTTCCCCTTGACCCTATCTTAGTGCCACTACCCCCAAACCCCTATAGAAATAACCTAGACAGAAATCATGCCAAATAAACTTCAAAGTCTGATTAGGCTCAATGTCATAACAGAATCCCAATGTAGTACATGTAACCAATCAAATTAAGGGATGTTTGAAGAAGAAAAATGGATTGACCTTACTCATTTTTTCTAACCTAACCCTAGCCCACTTTTTGTTACTTAAGGGGAAAACCCTTAATAGTTTGTATCCATGAAGGAAGAGAAGGAGATGCAAGAGAGATGAATTCTAAGTATAGAGAGAGAATTCATGGTGACTATTGAGGTTGTGATAATGTTATGAATTACATAATTAGTTAGAGAGTATAGAGGAAAGAAGATAGAGGACAGAGGAGACATATTTGATCAAAAGGATCAAGTACACATCAAGAATAGAAGATCTGACATCTAGCAACAAAGTGCTAACCAAAGGATCATGGTGCTAATTCATTCTAACAAGTGATGAAGAGAAAATCTCCTAATAGAGTAGTCTTAAAAGGCTTGTCTAAATCTATTAACCAAGTGCTTGTTTTATTTCAAGTTAAATTCCTATAACAATGCACACTTTTAGGAAGGTGTTTAAATCCTTTAATAGGGTAAGATATGACCATCATTTTAATGCTTTAATAGGGAAGACCTTTCATAGGGTTGATCATAGTTTATGGTCAAACTTCTTATAACCTTAATTGGCTACACCTTACAGCTAGATAAGTGAAGATTTGTGGATGTCATCCCCACCCCATTTTTTACATTCTCATTGGAGGGTTTTTGAGTAACAAATTTATTGTGTTATGTGTTATTTGTTTCATTCTATGGATGAAATTTTCTAGTTAGCTATTTTAGTTTACATGCTAGATTGTAAGATGGATGTTTGGTGAATGTTTTATGGTTCAAGTTTTTAAGTGTTGATTCAACCCACCCCACACACCCCCCCCCATCCCACCCATATCAAACTTTACTTTCCTATTTTAATTTCCAATAGTTGGTATCAGAGCCTTGTTCTCTGGAAATGAAATCTTTATAGATTTGAGGAAAGATCTTGAAGATGGAAGTCTACAAGTTGGGAAAGACAATTGAGAACTAGAAGATTGAAATCTAGCTTTCCCTACACCAACTCATGGATGTGTGGTGAATGTTTATGGTTAAGGGTTTGGAGTGCTAATTCACCACCCCCACCCCCCACAAGAGTTTACTTACCTATTCTAATTTCCAACATAATCTTATAAGTTCCTATAAATATGTTGTAATGTCTCCTAGTCTGATCAAGTTTTTCTCTCTATTTATTCATAATTTTCTCATGAATGTAGTATGCTTTTCCAAAAATGCTAAATACTTACATGGATGAATGCTATCTATTATTCTTAGATAGAGTCATTGACAGCCTATGTTTTCACAATGTAAATGTTTCTAAAGACATTATGAAAATCAAGTAATTTTGTATAAGGTAGGGTTTCCTATATTTTAGTGCAAATATTTTAGAAGAATAACCCTAAGTTAATAATCCCTTTCCCTATGTTCTATTAATTTTGAGTTGTATTGTATATCTCAAAGTTATTGGTTACGTGTTTGATAAGGAGTGACCAAGTTATTTTCCTAGTCATAAAACATTTCATACTATAGTTGACCCCTTAATTATTACTCATTAGTGTTTATTCATAAGAAGAATGTCATAAGTGTCAAGAGGGATATCCTAATTTATTCCCCAATCTTCTGATGAAATTTTGAGCGTAAAGATGTTAGTACCAATCCTATATTATAAATCAATTATCCCAAACTTATGCCTAGGTCTCAAGCATATTTTCATAAGTCTTTTCAAATATGCATACTAATATAACTCGAGTCATTGGTTATAGATTTTAAACCTAAATGTGATCTTCAATGTTATGATAAGGTCGTAAGTGTAATTGTGTAGGTTTTAATACTAATGAGATGTCAAATCCTCTGATACTATGACTAAGTGAAAGTGTAAGATTATATAGTCTATTGCAAAGGTAACATTAACTTTCTCCAATGCTATGATAGGGTGATGTTGAGTGAATGCATAAGTTCATGTCTAGAAGGGGGATTCAATAGTTAAGGTTTCTAAATTCTTGATGGACTATAGAGTGTAATGTAGAAGGGTTTCTCTATCCAATTATTTTTGAGATCATCGGGCTACAAAGAGATTAAGATATTATGGAGCGTATGATCAAAACCCTAATAGGAATTTTTTTATAATATTCCTTTTCTAAGTAAAAAGGGAAAAAAGTGATAGGAGGGTTCTAGAAAATAAAAAAGTTTATTATAAAATAAAGGGAAGTTCAGCTTTTTGGTGTTTTGAAATGTCATGGTTTCAAATTATACTGATTAGAGAAAGATACATCTAGGGGTAGCTACTTCTCATCTACAACATACCCTTTCAGACAATGGGCCAACTATAAGGCTAGACCCTTCTTCTACTTTAGGCTCTGCAAGACCTAGGTAGGTGGGCCTCATCTTCATTTATATGGTACTAGTGCTAAAGCATACACTTGAATCTAACAAAATAGATAAAACCATTAATCTTTTAACACTTATGAAAAGATCCCAAACATGGAATAACTAATAACATGACATAAGAATCTGATAAGCAAAGAGAGTGGCAACATTTTTTGGTTCCTTCAACATTAAAGAGAAAATATATTTGAGTAATGATTTTGATTTCAGTATATCCATGATATGAACAACATAACACTTTGATCATGTAGTTGATCAATGCCTTTTCTATTGGGAAATCTTGCAATCCCCTAACACACATCCTTGAAAGTCATTGACATATCCCATACATCACAACTTTTTGATCTATCCATTCACGTTGATAATTTGACATTTTCATCTTTTTGAATCTCATACTCAACCTATCCTTTCATGAGATCTACAACACTATGATTATAAACCAAGCATTTACATTACTACTTGAGTCATAACCAAAACAAATCAACATGTGCAACCTAGAATAGATTGCAACTAAGTTTCATACTCTTTGTCTACAAAACACAAAAGATCACAAACAACGTGAATGGGAGACACGATATGAAAATGAAGATTAACTTGCTACAACATTTTTATTCATTTCTTTGAAAAAAATCCAATAAGATAAATGAAATTGAAAAATAGAAATGCCTAACAAATTAGAATGATCTATAATCTTATTACTAGTTGTTCATTAGAAGAGAAATGCTGAAGAGAATGGTATCATAGTAGTGAAAATGTCAAAAACTGGAACCCTATGGTTTCACAATGAAAACTGCCAACCCTTGAGAAAGAGAAGAGGAGAGACTAAATAGAAAAGAAGCAATCCCAAATCAAATTAGACACTACCATTTTTCCACTTGGAAAACCACATCTACAAATGGAAAACATTTCTCTACTCTCTCTCTGTAAATACACAAAAGATCTTTTCATTGTTGCTTGAAAAATGCCTTGAAAATATTTTCAAAATGATTAGAAAGTCTAACTAGTTTTAATGCTAGATATAAGATCAAAGAAAGGGGGAAAAGCCTCTCAAATGACTTATGGGGACAAGATGAAGCTTTTAGAATCATTTTTACCAAATTCTAGCCTCAACAAACTTTTATATCCCCAGATCAAATTAGAGACTGCCATTTGTTCACTTGGAAAACCCCATCTACAAATGCAAAACATTTCTCTACTCTCTCTCTATAAATACACAACATATCTTTTCATTGTTTCTTGAAAAATTCCTTGAAAATATTTTCAAAATGATTAGAAAGTGTAACTATTTTTAATGCTAGATCTAAAATCAAAGAAAGGGGAAAAAGCCTATCAAATGACTTGTGGGGGCAAGATGAAGCTTTTAGAATCATTTTTAGCAAATCCTAGCCTCAACAAACTTTTATATCTACCTTCCAACTGATTTTGATGCACAATGATGAATTATTCTCATTCTACTGAGAATTCCTTAGAAAACACAAATTGCTCATAGACTATACCTCTAAATAACTATGTAAATTCTGATCCTATATTTAGAAATTTCATCTTCTCCCAATTCTTATGGTATTTTACATTGCATATTTTTGATGAAAAATGACCCTTTGGCATGCTTTTAAAAATTATGCCCCCCATTGCAAGTTCAAAGCATTTAAATGAAATTTTTTAAAAATTTCAATACTTAAAACTATATAAAACTCAAAATTCCTTTAAATTTTTCAAATGAGCTTTTGTACTCTTGTTTTGCAAATGAAAAATAATAAAAATCAAAATTTCAATTTTGATATTTTTGGCCTTCTTTTTCATTTGGGTCAACTCTTGGTTGACCACTTAGGCACCACATGGCAGCCTTCTATTGGTCTGCTCCTGCCATCTTGCATTATGTTCTATTATTGTCCTTGCCACGTGTCATGTTAGTGCTGCTTCGTATTCCTAAGCTTAGGTTTTTCCTTAAATTGGGCTAACAGGCACTTAACCAAGCTTCGCACCTTCAATGTTCTTTTTGGTTAACCATAGTTAAATCATGCAATCATGCAAAATGGGCATTTTCACATTGTTGGGGCTTCACTTTCTACTTAACATTTCTTACTAATGAATTGATGATTGGAAACTAATTTTCATTTTCATGCCATCACATGGCTTCCTCCTAACCACATGGTTATCTCTGTGAGCATGCAATTTAGTGCCATGTGGTGATGCTGACATCATCATTTTATCTTCTTTATGCATGTGACATCTACCAATTGGCTATCCATGGATGACTATGATGGACCCCTCACACATGGATTTGGCTTCAAAATCTACATGTCTTGTTAGACACTTAACCATAGTGTATTTATGATTATAAGTAAGAAAACTTTCTTCCATCTAAATAATGTGGGAATAAGATTTGTGGTTCAACCCCATTTTTTGGCGTGGTTTCTTTCTCCATTAGATGTCTGCATCATTTCCATACATTTTGACATGTGCTTGCATGAGATAAATTGACAATCATGGAGATGACAACAATGGAAATCACCCACTCTCTAATTTTTTTAATTCCACAATGATCTATCTAAGTTTTGTGGACTACTGAAAGAATATATGTTTGGAAAATGTTTATTGTTCCTCGAGGATTTCTTTCACACCTTTACTAGATTGAAAAAACATTATTCATGATATCAAATTCCCCCTTAAACTTGTCTCATCATCATTGCCTTGTCTTTCAGAAAGGGTCCCACAATTCCTCATGTTTATGGTGCCCAATCTTTTTAGAAAGATGATGTCTACCATGAATAGGGTCTTGCTAAAATTGCCTCCTTTCTTCCTATTGACTTTTCAACTTGCCCCTATCTCTAAAATGTCTTTGGTATTGGGGAAAATGTTCATCTCTACCCTAGTTTATTTTTTTCCTTGGCCAAACCTTATTCTTCTCAACCCATCTGCTAAAATTCAAAATTTCAATAGAAGCCAAAATATATCCAAAGGCACTACTCTACTCATGCTGCCTCCATTTGAACTTTGTAGGCTATACTCCTTGAAAATGGATGATCTATTCATTCCCTTTAATCATCTCCATTCATTTCCCTTGTAGTTGTGAATGCTCTTAATGTTGCTACCTTTTGTCTTTTCCATGACATCTCTGCCACTAGTCATAGACCATAGCCTCTACTTTTGACCACTATGGAGCATCTCCTTCCTACTAATGACACCTCTTGCACATGGTCTCCTCCATTTCAATAGATCATACAAAACCATACGAGTTTTAAACTCTTATTAGAACTTAAGATCACTTTTAATGGTGTGTATCATATCTCTATTACAGATATTATTCCAAATATGACAACTTTGGGACCATTTGATGAGGATGATATCATTTTGGCAACACATTCATTATTTAGTGTATCATACAGCTTGCAACTCAACCAGAAAGAATATCAAAAGGAGGAGAAGAGAGAATTAATAAAACTTTAAGACTATTGCTTGATTTTCTTTCACTTGATTATGGGGTCCAATTGTAAGTCAAGAAGACTTTTTTTCTAATTATATGTAGTATTGGCCAAAATCTAGGTCATTTGAACATAAGCATACTTGAATCCTTTGAATGATGCAATCTATAGTTCTTCCTTTAGCATAAAACATCAACTTCACCATGAATAACATTGAGTTATTTTAAAAGAAGGATTCATTTTATTCCATGAAGGCTCATCAATATAATTTTTCCAAGGATAATCCAATTTATGGGTGTTATTTTTATCCACACACTAATAGAACTTGCCCTCCACTTGAAAACTTTTGTGTGGATTCTCAACTTTCAATGCATTTTCATTGTACGTCTTCTAAGTAAACATGTATTCAAAACCCTGTTATAATGTTTATCGTGTGGACACATGAACAAACCCATCTATTCCCATTTTACCTCAATAATGAGATGATCATTCTAAAACATCATAATTATTTGAAATAGTATAATTTTCTATATTGAACATTTTCAATCCCTACTATCTTATTAGTTTGATGTAGATTAGTCGGGCCCCAAAGCGAGTTTGGCTAAATTTTTTTCTTCAAACAAATAACATTTCAAACTAATCCATTAATTGCCTAATATTGATTGAAATCAATTTTCACCATTGACCAATCATTTAACACTCATTCTTTAACGTTCTCTTAGACTACCAATTTCATGCCAAGGGATCCTTTGACTAGCCTTAAAAAATGATTGAAATAGGTAACTAGGCCCAAAGCTCTAACATATCGATTCCTTATTTTGCATTCTCATACCCTTCAGATCTCATGTCATGATGACACCTGGACCAAAAGATATTGACCATCAAAGTTTCCTTCTCAAAACTGCCTCCAAGGAAACATGTCAGAAAACCATAAAATGCATTTAGTTTTCACTTTGAAAATAGGTCAAATTGATACTTGGGGGCATGAAACTTGGGGCATTAGCTTACTATCATGAGGAGAGTATAAATATAGGATTTGACTCATGACTAATAATTAGGTTCATTTGTTGACAGTTCAAAATGCGCTACTCAAACTTGCAAGACTGGAAACAATGGCAGAAAAAGTGATTTTTGCAAATGGAATGGACCTAAGAAAGTTTGTAGACGGATTCATCAAGACTTACAAACTGGCACACATAAAGAATTTTTAAAGTAGAACACAATGACAATCCATTTCATTATAAAAATCACAGATTCAAAACTATGACATCTCGAACAAGGGTACCAATCAATCTGCATTTCTTGACACCAATATAACTTTAGATATTACATTCAGAATAACGTTCAAAATTGATCAAATGAATTCATCATAAGCTCAAATTTGAAACATAACAAGTCTCTAGACCCTAGAATGCAATGCAAAATGAATTTTCTCATTTTGGTCAATAGGGTAAAAGTTATAACTAGTCAAACAAGGCCTCCTAGAATTCTAAACAATTAGCATTAGTATGACAACAATAAACAACCAACTTTGAGGGATTGAAAACCTAATCAAAACATGTCAAAATTACTTGAAATCTGAAATATAGGTTCTTTGATATGCATAGTAAACACTTCCAAAGTAGAGAGTCATGAAATTTTAGTGGGCACAAGATATTTTTATGCAAGATATTCCTAGAGGTGTTTGTGGGTGTGGATTTTTTGAAGGCTCTCATAGCTTACTACAACTATGCAACAAAATGTTTTCATAAGAAGGATAGGAGCATACTATATACATTGGATTGGGCTTGAAGGCCAAATGAGAGTAGAGATTGATGTTCAAGAATTCCAAGATAAATTTGAGAGAAATATTAGGTTTTATACTAGAAAATTCATGTTGCATCATAATCCCTATGAACTCAAATCAGTGGGAGATATACCAAAGATGGTGGAGAAGGTGCTTCTAGTGAATTATTTATATAATTATGTTCAAAATACAATATATAGCTTGCATAATGTGTTTGTAATTGATGATTCAAATTTAGTATGCAGAGGAATCTATTTCATGACTTTGAACATTTAGGACCCCTATACAAATATTGAGTATTATTATGTGAGATATATTATTGAAAAAATACAAGAATGGGTTGTAGTTGCCTAGAGAGGGGAATTGGGGAATTTTAAGTTAACAAATTAATTGTTATTTATGCATGTGATTTTATATAAGAACATTGGCTACTTTAGTTCAAACTTCATTGATCAAACGTCAGACCTTAATGGAGATTTTCTAGTTTAGTTGTGGACTTGAGTATGGGATAGACTCTATTCTTATTCTAGTTTTGTCTCATTTTTCAATAATTTCAGTTACTTTGTTATGAAAATGCTAGGTTTCCCACAAGTCAGACTCCTAGAGACATTGAAAAGATTATTTAGGCCTTCCTTATTTCATGATGATATCAAATTAGACCGTCAATTGGGGGACTTGTCTTTTTTTTAAAGAAATCAGTTATGAGAGTTTTTTCTTGTTCTCAACCTCCACATGCATTACTAAGATACATACCTACTAAGTTCACAATAAATTCATGTGGCATATATTATTATCATGGATAGGTAATATTGAGGTCCTAAGTTATAGAAACGAACTTTTCTATGAAGGTGCTTTGAAACTTGTGATTTTTCAATTGGGAAAGAGGTCATAGATTAGATACATGATTTTTTAAGACACTATAACTATTCCCTACTCCTTAGAAGATCTATGATCCTAAGAATATAGTCATAAGTACTCTGAAAGAAATAAGAAATTTCACCCTCCCAAATAATAAGATTTTCCCCCAAAAATATATAATTAGAAATAATCTAATTAAAATTAATGTGAAGGAAATGTTGAGGAAGTATGAAAATATTCAAAGAATTGAGAAGGAATTGAAGAGGAACAAGGCCCACCTTCAAGGGTTTTCTTTGGGTATTTCCTATCTTTTCATATTAGAGAAATGTTTAGTTAGTTATGACCATATCATGTCGTAGGTTCCTCATACCCTAGTAGGAGAGGAGGAAAGAGTGAACTTAGATTCCTCTAAACCATATGTAGTTATAGAGGAAATAGATGGTCAACTTGATGCACCCACCTGGGTGGAAAATAGGAAAAAAACATAGAAAATCATACATATGCATGAGAAGGTTAAGGAGAGACATTTTAGCTAATGACTTGGACAATTTAATATTTTTCCTAGAAGCAAAAATTAAGGTAGCTTGGATTTCTTTGATAGGTATAAAGTTAAGTACTGCGAGATTGGATGATAGAATCATTCAGGATAAAAATTCCTAGAAGATGGTGATATCATAGGTCATAAGAATTTAAAATATTCTTGTATAGAGTAAAAAAAAAGTGAATTAACACTGACATTGAAATGAAGTGAATTAGAAGAAATGACAAAGGAGCCTATTGATAAATTATTGCTATATGACCTTGATAGTGAAACAATGATGATAAATGAGGCAAGAAATATTATGTAGAGGAGTGGAATGCTACTTGTACCTGGAGGGAACCTAGGGACAACATTTGTGCTAGACCAAATTGGAAGATAGGAGAAGTCAATTTCATATGTGGCATTTGTTGTATGGGCTTATAGAGGGGTTCTAGTTTTAACATACACATGAAGACACTCCCTCTGTGGAGTATTAGTCCTAAAACAAATAAGTTCAAATTGATAGATGTGCAACACAAAGCTCAGGGTAATGTGTTACTATGGACATTATAATCAACTACTAGTAAGAAAATTTCTAGTATAATGAAACATTTTTCTTTTATGAATGAAGCCAAGGTTTATCAAATTGAGGATCAAATTGCACAAATATTTAGGGATTATATAGATACCAAGAAGTTGTATGAAGATAATCCCAGGAAGATTTATGTGTCTAAATAGAGAGTTAAAGATCTTGAGGATAAAGAACAAGAACTATAAAGTAAAGTTGTCTACTTAGAGGAGTAACTAAAGGCTAAAGTGAGAAGATGTGAGAAATGAAGAGCCTAAAGGGATAGATGAACTACCTACCCTAATATTCAAAGAAAAATTAGTTGAAACTGAACATATAGTTTCTATGATGGAGATTGAAGCATCAAGTCAAAATAGTCAATTGAAGATGGATGTGCTGAAAGAGATGTTATCTCATAGATTGTAGGTATTAAAAAGAATATCCCAATAGGTTCACAGTATCCTCATTTCTTTACAAAGTGTAGAACATGTATGTAATGAGTCTTTTACATGGCTTTCCCCTATTTTTAATCAATGGGTGCCTTAGATTCAATTCTTTAACATACTAATTATTTTTATGTGAAAGAAGCCAAAAATGCCTAATAAAATGTTACCTATGAAGGAAGCATTAGAGATTGTGAGATATTTAATTGGGATCTTTACAAATAAGTTATAGATATTTGAGGTAAAATAAAAATATTGAATGGGGGTATTGACATTTTCATTCCTTCCATTTTCGGTGAAGAGAATATGTTGAAAGATTGGTAGGAGTGGTCAACATCATTTGATCATACTATGACATTAGAGAAAGTTTCAACAAGTTTTGGTGGAGATGTTAATGAATATTTAGTTTATGATTTGATTGATGATATGTTAAAGATAGAAGTGGATATTAATAATTTTTTTGCAGAATCAAAGTTCATCATAGATGTTAGGTGGAGTAATTTGGTTAATTAATTGGATGTAGTTAGAGGCACCAAATGGCCAACAAAGAGAGAGCTCTATGTTTGGGAAGCAATTGGAGAGATCAAGGTTTTTCTCACTGGAAGTAGTTATAAGATAGATGATGAAGATGGATGAAATAAAAAATATAGAAAGAGAAGGAATTATATTAGGGTATCTTGTATATTTTCATTAACTATATACAAATATGTCTATAATACAAACAAATATTGTACCTAAACTACTTCTCAAATCAATTTAGCTGCAAAGAATATTTGCAAAACAATATTTTTTTTCTTTGCAACTTATTTTGTAGTAAGTCATGCAATGACGTGTATTCACAAATTTGAAGTTTGTTTCCATCCTTTTCTATAAAAGGATTTCCAAGATTGGGAAAGAGGGTATGAAGTCAAAAGATATGATCAACATGTTAGCATGAATGTTGATGGTATTCCTTTGGGGGAGTATCCTAAGTATTGGAGAGTATTGACATGTTGCATTCATGAATATGTTTGTCATTGATGTCAACATTGTAGTAAACATATGAAGATTGGCAAAGTACTAGGTAGAGATCATAGTTGTGTGGACAAAGTTTTGATGTATAAGGAAGCACATTTTAGGAAATTTTATACCTTGTGTCATAATGACAAGGTGAACTGTGAAAATTCTAAGAAGAAAATGTATGGAAGTTATAAGTAATTTATAGAGAGTAGTATAGAGACAGAGTGCATGGAAAGTAGTTTATGATGATCTTATTATATCTTCTAGCAGAGATCTAATATGTTGATGTGTGGTCAGCTAGTGACAAAGGATAGTCTAATGGTGACATCAAAGAGTGTGCAAGCCCTATTATCACATGTGTGAAATTTTGTATATACTGTGAGCTGACAATGCTATCATAATTATGAATTAATTAGTTATCTTATTATAAATAATTGGGAAAGCCTCAAGGCCAACTTAACGATCTAATTTTAAGAAAAGGTAGAAAGGAAAGATGTTTTACTTATTTGTAAGATGAGATTGTAATATATGTTCCATGCAAAGTGTGAAAAGGAGCAGAGTGTTTGGTGAGTGTGAGTAATAAATCCAAGGGATTATTGGATGTGAGATTTATGATCTAGTTAAAATATCAAAAGGAGATGGGTCATGTTGATAAGAAAAAGAAAGAGGAAGTATAACTCAATTCTATTATTTTGCAAGAAATAATGCATAGATCATTTGGACATTTGGTTCATTGGTCTTGCCCTTGAAGCTATTTGGACAGTAGGTCCATCTACCTTCCACAACTCTTAATAAATTTGCACAACTCCTAATAGGGTTAGAATCTCCTAATAAGGATTCAAAGTCTCCTAATAGAGACTAATATATAGTGAATGTTGTTATAGACTCCTAACAAGGTCCATCCTCTAACAAGGAATATTTATGTTAGTACATCATCTTGTGGGTATAATCCCCACCCGGGTTTTCCCTCTAATCAAGGGTTCTCCTAGTTAACATATTTAGTGTTAGTGTGCATGAGTGTATTTTTGTGGTTTCAGATTATATTGCTAACATGGTTAATTTTGATTAAGGTTGATAAGTGTGATAATAGTTGGATAAATGATTCACTCTGCTCCCCAGTTATGTTGGTGGATTATATATTCTAATAGAACATTGTCATTTAGGTCAGTCATATTTGTTAGAGTAATAAGATATTGCCTTATTAATTAAATCATTTTGATTTAATTATTAAGTCACTTATTATGTCCAGTTTACTTAAGCTAAACTTAAGATGTATAATATTTTGTTATTCTATTAATTATTATCATGCAACCTACAACTTTTGTATTAGAGTTTTGATTTCCTTTTTAAGGATGATCTCTTTTCTAATTTATTCATTCACTTTTGATAATAGCAATCTCCTTTTTGCTCATCAAGAATGTTTCATCTATGGATCTAATATTTCCAACATCTATAGCTTTTGCTTCTCTCTTTTTGTGATAGGTATTTGTATGCAAGTGATTCTTGGGAGTTGTGGGGTTGGTCTTTCATCAACTTCAATATGGTATCAAAACTCTAGATTTTCGTGCCCCTATTCTGTTTATGAGAAGCCTATCTTGGCTTTTAGATCTATGCTTTTTCTTTTAGAGGGCTTCATTTTTTAGACTTATTTTGTACTAAATCTAGGGGGTAACTATTTTTGGGTAACTTTGAGCCCAAATTGACATCATCATTGAGCTCAGAGTGCCCAAAACCCTTATTTTCATATAAAATTTGTCTAATTTGGACACAGTTGGTATACAAGGATAAAATATATTCATCACAGATTGGGCATGTTTCTTGAGGTGATAATTTTTTGATGTTTCACACATTTCCTGATGTAGTGATTTTCTAATTTTTGAACACAAATAAAGATTTTTGGCATAATTTCTAAGGTAGTATTTTGTGCTTTTGCACACAAATCATGATTTTCTTGAAAATCAAGATTTTTGGCACATTTCTTGAGATAATGATTTTGTCATTTTTGGTACAAAAATAAAGAGTTTTTTGATACGCAAATCAAGATTATTGGGCATGTAAATCAAGACTATTTTGGTATAGATTTGACTTGCTTCCCAAGATAATTTATGGTACTTTTGGGTGCACTTTTTGAGGTATTTTGGCATGGATCCCAAGGTAATATTTTTTTTTGTTTCAACAGATTTTTGACCTACATGTGGTTTTTTGGCAATAACTTTCTCATCCAGACTTTATTTTTCAGTCTGAAACAAGTGTCAAAAAGTTGATTTTGAGCCTTTCATGATGGTGCATCTTATTTGGATTTTTTATGCTATTTGGTGCCCTTTTTCTGTCAAATTCAAAATTTATATTTTGCATTCCAAGAGACATATTTTGAGATCATGTATTTTCTAGATTCTTCTCTAGGCACATCACATTCAATTTTTTTCTTTTATGCATTCTAGTGGATATCTTGGTTTCTTTAGGTCTAGCGATCGATTTTTTTGTTTAAGATAATTTTTTATGGGTTTTACTATCTCTTGTATTAGCTTTTTATCTCTTTTGATCTTTTTTGACATCCTTTTGTAGTATTTTTGCAAACACGCTGAGAGAAAGTGTCACTCTATTGCATTTTAGGATCTTGCATATGTTTGTGTTTTGTTGTACTCACACTACATTATAAAGTGTCTCAAGGGGTTTCATGTTGGTAATATTTTCCATCTTCCTTTTTCAAGTGAGTGTTCATTCCATGAAATTAGCATCAAGATGTGTTAATGGTATGGGACATTATAGGTGTTTGTACTTCTTTTGCACTCTCGATGTTCATGGTTCTTCTTTCTGCGGGAGATATTGCATTAAGTTTCAATTTGTATGTATTACCTCTCAGCATTATAGAGGGGTTATGTTGGTTCTATTTCTTTCTTGGTTTAATGGAGTGAGCTATTTATTCAATATTTGATCCTATGTACTAGGTGATTGCAGTGGCTAGATACATATGCATTTTGGTGAGATACATCATTTTCTGTATTGACATTCTTTCATTCCTATTTTTGGAGGCCATGAAGATACTTTCCATCTTTGATTGATCAACTTTTCATACTTATTCTTCACTATCAGTCATGTTCTATATAGTGGAGGTTCTTTGGATTAGTAGTTTGACAATATTTGTAGCTTCATGCTTTAGTGGTGTTTTTTGTGATCATCATTTTGTTGCTATCTTCTAAAACATTATTTCCATCTCTTCTTGGACTAGGGTTTTTCCATGTGGTTTTCTCTATTTCTCCTCATTATAGATATTTGGTTGTCCTTGGGTACCTCATCAGGCCTTGTTGTCGAGACCCAATTTCCTTTAAGTAAAAGTTTCTAGGTTTTAGCTACTCCCTAAGTTTATCTTTAGTAGGGGTCTTAGAGTAATAAGGTATTGGACCTTATTAATTAAATCATTTTGATTTAATTATTAAGTCACTTATTATCTGTATTTTACTCAAGCAAAACTTTAGGCATATACAATAATTAATTATTTTATTAATTATTATCATGCAACCTAGGTTTTACCTATTAGGCTTTTGATCTCCTTTATAAGGGTGAACTCTCTTTATAATTTATTCATTCATTTTTTATAATAGAAATCTCTTTTTTGCTCATCAAGAGTGTCTCATCTATGGATCTAGTAATTCTGGCCTCCATAGGTTTTGCTTCTCTTTTTTTTTTATAGGTGTTTGCATGTAGGTGATTCTTGGGAGCTATAGGGTTGATCTTTCATCAACTTCAACGCTATTTTTTATGTTATATCTTGAGATTTTTTAAGATAATTTTTAAGTTAATTAAAAGATAGTATTAATCATTTATTTTTTCATAGTCTCAAATCAAAAGTATGTATACTTCGCAAAGAGAAATTAATAAAAAGGATGTTGCAAGATATTTGTGTGCTAAAATTTTATCTCCATTTTAAAAATTTATGATTTTAAGGGTGAACAAACATATTTCATTTTTTTCAAATGAAATTAAATTTGGTTGTATATCATTTCATTGTTTCTTTTAATTGAAGGAATTAGTTAATTGCTTCTACTAAATGATAGGGTCATTATAAGTGTGACAGGGATATTCTAAGTAAAGAATTTGGAGGTAAATATATGATACATTTAATTTCAAGTCAATTAAATAGATCTATTAATATTTATTTATGTGACTCTATTATGACAATGGATTAGGCACTAGTCATTAGTTGAAGAATCAGGCAAAACTATCTTAACTTTGCATGAATTGATCTTTAAAATCATAATCATTTTATATTGTTGTCAAAATAGGATATAAAGTTCGTTATCACTTGTTGCAATAGCTTGTCAATTTTATGGTTAGCTACTATAAGTTATTTATTGAATTGCAATAATGATATTTTTTTAGGCCAAACTTAATGTGAGGGATTTTTGAATTAACATTTTATATAGGAATTGTCAAATCCTAGGTTGATCCACCTTTGTTTAGTAGAGCTTAAAGAGTAGAAAGAATGATAGTGCTTTGTTAATTCCCCTAGGCTTAGATGGGATCTACCAGGCATGGGAAATAGTTAACCCCTATGTATTATTTTATATTTTGTCTTTGGGTATTATTAAATTTTCTGAATCAGAACCCAACAGATTGGATATTAGAGTTTTGACATATTACTATTTTCTTGAGACCATGAGTTGTTCACTTCGAGCATGTCATCTTTTAGAAGGAAATAGTTTACATCACATTGCATTGTTTTCCTTCTTGATTCAATGGTTGCATATTTAAGATTGATCTTGGTTTAGTTTCTTTGTATTGATTACTTTGATCACTTATGTGATTCATCATGCTACTATTGCGTTATATTATATGTTTGACATGTATTGATTGATTACAAGTGATCATGCATACTCATATTCTTAGGTGACAATAGATTTTTATTTACATGAGAGATATGTTCTTTAGATGTACACTCTTGATGAGATTTGAGAAAAAAGTTTGAGCATTCTACACCTTGGTTGAAAATGAGTTCAATAGAAAACTATAAAGAGATTTTTCTTTTCTAAGTCATGATAACTTTCTTATATTGGAGAAGTATAATCATTCCCCTCTCTTGGTCTACTTGAAAGTTGATTAAACAAGAGCTATAGTTATATGGTTATGAAGGATTCATTGTGAGCAATGTATAAGATGGTTATCTTCCTAATGTATATTTTCATTTATGATGATAACAGAAGATGATAGTATGAATATTTTTATAAATGTGAAATGTAGTAGCTTCATCTTCTTTCAAAGGCTTACATCCATATAGATTCATAATATCTTGCTATGTTTGATCTTTGGAGGTTGAACAGTTTTGGATGTAGTTATGGCTTTTATCTTGGAAATTTCAAGGAGATAATACTTGGTGTAGATAGCATTTAGAGGCATTTTTTGAAGGACATCCTACATGCTTATGATATGAAAGTTCTATCTTTTGTGTTGAATATCTTCTTGGATGTTTGGCATTACATAGAATCAATCTTTTAAAACTTAGATGTAAATATGGTGATTACTATTTTATGGTCATGAATTATCACTTGTATGTCATTTTTTTAAGGTTAGGTGTGGACAACATTAGATAGCTATGGATACTAGATTAAAGAGATGTTTCTTGCAGTAATTTTTCTACAAAAAAAAATCATATGGTTTTGTATGGTCCTTAGTACTACATGGTTACAAATTCTCTATGTTGATTTAGTATTTACCATACTACATTTTGTCCTTTAAAACTAATTACCAATTTGGAGACTCCTCATAGTGATAGGTTATGTTGACACATCAATCAAGTCTGTTATTAGTGACACACACTTATTCAAATTATATGGCTACCAAGCTCATTTTATAGTTCTTAGCATTTTCTATGTGTTTTAGCTATCACTAAGTTCTATAGTTTCTATTGAGTCCTTTAGACACATCCCAGTGGTTACCAAGAAGATTCAGTCAATGTGAAGACTAGTAGTGTAAACCATGCATTTCATTTCATGTCGTGTTTATCAGTGATTACCAAGTAGTGCAATATTCACTGAGTTCATAGTGTACATGATGAGAGTCTAATGTTAATCAAGCTTTCCAATGTTAACCAAGAGACTTAGTTTATACTAAGCTCAAGGTGAGAATGTTTACTGAGTCATACAATTTAAATAAAGAGACTCAATTTATATGTTGAGTTTCAAAATGTCTACCAAGTCACTAGTGTAGACCAAGTTTAGGACTACTTAGAAGTGTTCAATATGGACAGAGCTTCTATGCCTATCGAGTGCATGATGATGCCAAGTATTGACAATGGATGCAGAGTATCAAAACCTTGCCGATTCAGTCTTCAGAACCTAAATGTCTTCATGTGGGCCAACTTTGTAACATATGTGGTAACTCATATGATCCCTGACTTTGTAATTTGTATAATTGGATTCATATATATGTAATGTATTGTATCATATCTAATGGATGTATGGAATCTATTGAATGTGAGAATATGAAAATATGAATGTGAATCAGATCAGAGAAAATAAAATGGAGTGAATTGTAAAGGCCATAATAACATAAGGAGTAGCAGAGACATATCTATCATAGAAATATAATTAGTACACAAAGGAATCTCATTCAGCAAACTAAGTTGCAAATTAGAGATCTACTACTACTTCATCCTAATAGGTAGATTAGTCAAATCCTTTCACAAGGTAGACCTAACAATCTTTTTTAAATCTCTTTGCCAAGTGAATACTTGATTGTATGTTTGTAAATCCTTTCACAAGGTGGATCTAGTAGTCCTTATTCCTCCTAATGGGGCAGATCATCAGAAGTGGTCAATGTAAGATTTAACAAACTAACTTGATACTATAGTAGTAAATTTTTGGGTATCATCCCCACCCCAATTTCACTTTCTATTTGGAAGGTTTCTGGGTTACCCAATCTTTGTGTCTCAGTGTTATGAATGCTTTCAGTTTCTTATGCATGTAATTAGGTTAGAATCTATATTATGGATAAATGCTAATTGAGTAGTCAGATTAGAGTGTGGAATTGTTAAATTTTTAGAAGTTATAGATTCCCCCCTTCCTTATCAATAACTTAGGTCAGTCTTGAATATTTCCAAAAAGGTTCTAGTTATATTCTAAGTCTTAAAAACAATAGTCCTCCAAGATAATTATCGAGAGGGGGGGCTGAATCAATTATCTAATAGTTAAAATATTCATCTTCTTTAAACAAACTTAACCATTCAACTAAAGTAAACAAAAACCATAATAAGATGCACATAGACAATTACACCAGATATGTTAACTAGGGAAACACTTGATTAGAGGGAAAACCCTGGTGGGAATGATGCCCACAAGATGATCTACTAATATAAATATTTCTTGTTAGAGGATGGACCATGTTAGGAGTCTATTACAAAATTTAGTACATAGAGTCCCTATTAGGAAACTTTGAATCCTTGTTAGGAGACTCCAATGCTATTAGGCTTTGTAGTACAATGTATGCAAGATGAGCTGACTACCCAAACATGCAATTTCAACTACAAGAAGAACTCACTACTCAAACATGTAATTTACTATTATGTTCTTAATTCGTTGTTTTTTCAACCAGACTAATCACTATTAGACATTATACACTAGGTCACAATCCTTAGATCCAAATATCAACCCTCGGTTCACTTAGCAAAACATCAGCAATGAAGTTTCCTTCACATCCATACTGCTATGCTAAACATTGCATTCAACTATTTCTCTTATTACAATTACTTTGGATAAATAGAATTCATGTCATGTTTTATAAAGGAAAATTTCCTTCCTTTATACAGAGTCCTCAAAACAATTCCCTAAGTTGGCTAGTAGACCTTCTCAATTAATTATTATAGGACCACATTAAGAACATGCTACACTTAGTAGTAACATTAATCTTCTACCTTGCAACTTGAATATATATATTCATAGACACAATATTATGATGAGAGAACTTAGCCACATCATTATCAACATATATTCTTCATGTCCTCAACTTCGACCCTTAGAATATCAATTTTGCTAAGAGATATAACAAGTTTACTAGGACATGCCTCTGTAAACTCTATCTCAGAATAAACATCGCCAAAACTTACATAACTTCTTCTAGACTTATCATTTTTTCTTCCAACATTAACTACATATACTAGATACTTAGAAGTCTCTCTCATAACCTCAGATAGTTAGAATACTCAACTAGTCTTCTATACCAACTTGATCTTTTTGTTATTTTTTTGTTAGATACCACAAAAAACTCATATGTGACATCAATGAAAAATTTATTCATGAATGCAACATATCATCATGGTAACATATCTACAATACTCCATCATAGGAATATCATCAACATTAATATGTACAACAATCTCTCCCTTTGGCATTGATGGGAACATTGATGAAAAACATCTAGTTTCAAGAATACCAACAAAAGACTGTTCATCTTTCTATTCAAATCCTCTTCATTAATTATTCTCCCCCATTAATAAACCAAAATGTGCTTTCTATCAAACTATCATTCCATGTTGTACTTCTTCCAACCAAACTATACTCATGCCAAACTTCTCAAACTATTATGCATACTATTTTTCATGCCAAACTTCTCCCCCACTGACATCAATGTCCAGCAATCAACTTTACTGCATCAAACTTAGCAACAACTGATTCAAGCTTACATAGCTTGAGTGTTCAATGAAACTATTTAAAACAACATCCAATAAGAGTCCTAGATGAGTCTATCCATCATAGATACTCTCTCATACAAGAAGCATCAACATTTAGTCTAGGCAATGATTGTGCTCTATTATACTAGACTAATGTACTCTTGCATTTCCTAATCTAACGTAGGAAGGGGCATAAACCCAAGCATATCTTGCAAATACTAAAAAGTCTCTATGGGAAGAGGCTTAGTGAATATATCTCCAATCTTCTCTTTAGTGCTTACATGCTCCAATCTAATTTCCTTTTCAACAAATTTATCTCTCAACATATGATACTTAATAGAAATGTGCTTGGTCTTAGAATGAAATACTGGATTCTTAGACATATTTATTGTGCTTGTGTTTTCATAGTGTATAATAACAGGTTCATTGATTTCTATCCTTATATCCTTCAGTGTCTACTTCATCCAAATGACTTGATTGTAACTGTTTGTTTCTGCAACATATTATTCTTCTGCTATACTTTGTGATGTAAAATGTTTCTTCTTGCTTACCCAAGAAACCAATCTTCCTCCAAGAAAGAAGGCTCCACCACTAGTGATTTTTCTATCATCCATACTGCCTACCCAATCTACATTAGTATAATCACTTAGCGTGAAATCATTACATTTGTCATACCATAATCCAAAATCAAAGGTTCTCTTCAAGTATTTGAATATCCTTTTAACTACTACATAATGTGCTTCTCTAGGATCAACCTAGAATCTTGCAATAATTCCAACTACATTTTCTATATCTAGCCTTGTATGAGCAAGATATTGCAATCCTCCAATCATAGAACTATACTTTTTCTTCTCAATAGTAGGTGTCTCATCCTTTATAAATAACTTGTGTCTAGTTACCATAGGTGTTCCAATAGGTTTGCATATTTCCAAATCAAACCTTTTCAATAAATCCTTTAAGTACTTAGTCTAAGAAATAAAGATTCCCTCTTTATTCTATACAATCTGCAATCCTAGTCCAAATATTGCATCTCTCCTATCATACTCATTTCAAAAAAATTATTCATTTCCTTAGAAAACTTCTCACTTTCTTCATCATTTCCTCCAAATGTGATATCATCAACAAATATTACCAAAATCATCAAACCATCATTAATCTCTTTCCAATAGACATTATTGTCTATCATTTCTTTTCTATATCCAAGCTTTGCCAAATGTTTGTCCAACCTTCAATACCAAGTTATGTGTGCTTGCTTCAAGCCATATAATGTTTTCCTCAATGTACATACTATGTCCCTGTCATCTATCAAAAGACATCCTTCAGGCTACTCAATGTACACTTCTTCTTCAAGTTCTCCATTTAACAATGTTAACTTGACATCCATCTGATACACTTTGAATTTCTTTTGTGTTGCATAGGCTAAGAATAATCTTACAACTTCTATTCTAACCACTAGAGCATAAGTCTCCTCATAATCTATCCCTTCTTGCTATGAGTAACCTTTATACCAATCTTGTTTTGTTCCTTACAACTTCACCTTGTTCATTCATTTTGTTTCTGAATACCCATTGAGTTCCTATCATATTATCATCTGCTAGTCTGGGGATTGATTCCCATGTCTCATTATTTACTATCTGATCTAATTTGTCTTTCATGCCCTATTTCCAATAATCATCTTTACATGCTTCATCTACATTCTTAGGGTCGACTTGAGATATCAAGAATAGTTCTTCATTGACTTTGCTTCTTCTCATTACACCTTTGTCTTTGCTTCCAATGATCTTCTCAAATGAGTGATTCTTTATCATATTCTTTCCTATAGTAGGAGTTTCTATCTCAACTCTTGGTTCTACTATAGGTTCTAAGCTTTATTCTTACCTTGGATCTCCTTCATTCTACAAATCGTTGTTAGTCTCAAGAAATACCTCATCATTCCTTGGCTTAGTAACAACATCATCATCTGCATTTCAATCAACTATTCTCTCTTGTATCCTAAATTTCACATCAATTCTCACATTTGCACTTTCCATAATATTCTTAATTCTCTAATTATAGCATCTATAAGCCTTTCTTTTCAATTAATAACCAAGAAGCATACTTTCATCACTTCTAGCATCAAACTTACCAATATCATCATCTCTTTTGATATAACACTTACTCCCAAAAATTCTGAAATACTTAACTATAGGTGAGTGACCAAACCACAGTTCATAAGGGGTCTTGTTTGTGTCTTTCCTAAATTGCACTCTATTCATAGTGTAGACTGATGTATTTACAACTTCTCTCTAAAACATTTGGATAAATAATTTTCTGCTAACATAGTTCTTACAGCTTCGGTAACTAACTTGTTCCTCCTCTCTACAACACCATTATATTCAAGGGTTCTTGAAGTTGACACTTGTATTTTAATTCCAATTTCTTAACAAAACATGTTAAGCTCATTTGAAGTAAATTCTCCTCCTTTATCTAATCTTAAAATTTTAATCTTCATACCAGATTCACTCTCAACTCTATTCTTGAATATCTTAAACATATCAAATGCCTCATATTTCTTTTTAAGAAATGCAACCCACATCATTCTAGAAAAGTAATCAACTAGAATCGTAAAATATCCTTCACCATAGAATCCTTTAGTCTTTGTAGTACTATTGAGATCTATGTGTGCAATCTCCAACTTCACTATAGTAGTAAAATTCTCTCTGGGAAAAGAAGTTTTGTTATACTTTTCCAAAACACACTCCTTGTAAATTGTGTTAGTAGCCTTTTCAATATTTAGAAAATCTCTAAATGTAAACATTCTACTAGTCTTCACAATAATATCAAAGTTTATATAAAAAAATCTCTTATGCCATGACCAACTATCATCTACCTTTACAACCAAACATGTCATTCCAGTATGATTCAACTGAAATACATTACCTCTAGATTTGGTTCCTATTCTGATTACCTTTCCATCTTTGCTTTTGATCATGCATGTCTTCTCTCTAAATTGCAACTAATAACCTTTGTCCACTAGTTCTCCAACACTCAAAATATTTTTCTTTAAAAACTATCAACCAAGTATACATCCTCAGTGTTAATTCTACCATCAAGAGTTATAGATCCAATACCTTTAACTTGGCATGCTGCATTGTTTCCAACTCTAGCATTTCCTCTAGAAATTCCAACTCAGGTCTCTTCTCAACCTATGACACCAAAGCTACTTTCTCTAGACTTTCTTCTTTAATTGCCACAAATCTTGATTCATCATCACTAGTACTTACTGCTTGTTCATCAAAATCATTATCTTCATTTGCATACAAACACTCTCTATCTTTTATAGATTTATAATTTCCCTTATACTTTTTCTCTCTTTTAGGACACTTATATGCATAATGACCATATTCATCACAAGTCCAACATGTAAAGATTTTCTTACCTCCCTTTTCTTGTTTTACCAGAATGGCTACTCCTTCAATATTTTTGTCCTCCTCAAATCTATTATTGGTAGCAAAATATCCTCTAGCACTTGTGCTCTTTGATAGACTAGGTTGAATATTCAAGGCACTAAAAGTTGTCTTTGCTCTGGTTAGCTCTCCAAACAGTCTAAGTGCATTCTCAACTACTTCAATTTATCCAAGTAATTATTCCTTTATGAAATCTTTGGTACAAGATATCAACAAATATATCATCTGAATTGCTAACTTAAATGGTGGTGTTAGAGACTTCAATATCTTCCATATGATCTCATCATCTTCTTTGGTTCCTCCTTGTGATTTGATACCTATAGTAATTTTTGATAACATTCTTATATATGTTTTTACATATTCATCTTCCATCATTTTAGCATCTTAAAATGGACAAATCCAACTTTGTAGACTCAACTTCTTAGAATGTGCATCAACTTCAAAACTAGTTTCCAAATCTTGCCAAATCAAATTTGAAGTAGTAAGTGATTTTCCTAATTATATTCAATTTTAGGAAGTGTAGTCAATAGTGCTTCTCTAGCTCTCATGTCACACATAAAAAGATCTCTTTCTACCTTAGTACACATTTCCAAATCCTTTTTAGCAATGATTGTCTTCACTAATTTTGTCAAGATCCAATATCCTAGAACCATACATAGCAGATGTGTCTTCATCTTTTCCTTCTAGCTATCATAATTTGTTCCATCAAACTTTCAACTATCTTTCTTGAACATTTTCACCATGTATCTCCCAAAGTTGTTAAACTTTATCTTCAAGGACCTGATGGTTTAATACAAATTGCTAAAAATAATAGTCCACCAAGATAACTAGGGTGGGGGGGGGGGATGAATCGATTATTTGATAGTTAAAAAATTCATCTTCTTTAAAAAAAACTTAACCATTCAACCAAAGTAAACATAAACCATAATAAGATGTACATAAACAATTACACTAAATATGTTAACTAGAAACCATGATCAGAATTATGGCCACTAGATGATGTACTAATATAAATATTTGTTGTTAGAGGATGGACCCTATTAAGATTCTATTAAAATATTTAGTACATAGAGTCCCTATTAGAAGACTTTGAATCCCTGTTAGGAGTTGTAGTACAATGTATGCAAGATGAGCCCCCAAACATGAAATTTCAACTACAAGAAAAGTTCACTGCTCAAACATGTAATTTACTATTATGTTCTTCTTTTCTTGTTCTATCAACCAAACCAATCATTATCAAACCTTGTAGACGATGAGTTTTGATCAAGCGATGATCTGAGGTGATGGCAATTATAGTCTCAACTAGTGATGATATGGCAATGAGAAAGAGCAGCTATCTCTACCCACCTAATCCTATTTGTTTGGGTGGGGGTGGCTAAGGTCACAAGCCTTGGATCCAAATATCAAACCTTGGATCACTCAAAAAAACCTCAGCAATGAAGTTTCCACCACTTTCGCACTGCTCTACTCAACTTCACATTCAACTCTCTCTCTACTTACAATCATTTCGCATCAATAGAATTCATGTCATGCTTGATAAAGAAAAATTTCCTTTTATAACGAGTCCTCAAAATAATTCCTTGAGTTAGTTGTTAGAATTTCTTCATTAATTATTATAGGACCACGTTAAGAACATGTTACACTTAGTGATAACATTACTCTTATGCCTTGCAACTTGAATATCTTTCCATACATGGAATATTATGGTGAGTGAACTTATACACATAATCATAAACATGTCTTCTTCATATCCTTATCCTTAATCCTCAGAATAACAACTCTAAGAAAAGATATAACAAGTTTACCAAAACATACCTCTCTAAACTCTATCTTAGAATAGGCATCACCAAAACTTACATAACTTCTTCTAGACTTATCATTTATTCTTTTGAAATTAACATCATATTACACATATGTAGAAGTATCTCTCATAGCCTTAGATAGTTAGAATACTCAACTAGTCATCCATACCAACTTGATCTTTCTTTTGTTCTTCTGATAGATACCACAAAAAACTACCATGTTGACATCAATGATAAACTAAATCATGAATGTAACATATCATCATAGTAACATATCTGCAATACTCCCCCATACGAATATCATCAACATTCATGCTTGCAACACTAAGGTCATCACACTTGTAGGAAAGAGTATGCATTTTCAAGGTGCACTAGACATATTCTCAATTGTGAAGTTGTTTTGTATTGCGTATTTGTATTTACACATTTCCTAGTCAATCATAGAAATGATCTTTATGCTCAAATCCACCAAGGATATAGAAAATTCATTAGATTACATTTTAAAGTATTTCATTTTTATCAACTTCTTGATAATCAATTGAATTGATCATGAGGATGAATAGTAAACTCATTTATGTATATTGGTATATAGAGTTGGGTGTAAGTAACATTTTTATGGTGAGTTTTATTCATGTATTGTAGGTACTTGATCAATGAAATATCATTAGCTATGACCAATATTAAAATTCTATTAGGATTAACCAATTGAAGAATTTTTAATTATATCCCATATTATTCACATTTGTATTACATGCATCTAGAACTTATTCTTGAATGTTATACTTTTTTTAATGAACCATTATACATATACATTTAGGTGATAGAGAGGTTTTCGAATGAGTTACTCTTAGCTCTAGATTAGTTCACTTCTAAGACTTCTTATGGATTCTTTCTAATCACAATCCCTAACTCCTTGGGAGGATTAAATTCACTTCACTCATCTTCTAGATAGCTACTATCAATTGAATGTGCATTAATATCTAAGTGGAGCTCACAAGGGTAATCTCTATCACCAACTTCCTATACCTTTCACAATCACCTTGTAGGACATTATGAATTGAAAACCGATCAATTCAATTACCAAATAATTCATTTTTGTTGGATATTTTCATCATTTCCCTACTAATTATAAAACTCATTATTCCTAGGCCTACTAGCCATATTAGGTCTCAACTAGGCCTCAAAATTTGGTTTTTGAGTTCTAGTTCCAAAAAGTTTTGAAACAACCCTACAAAACAACTTTTATTGCATATACTATTTTGGAAGTGCTTGAATATTTTACTTGTTTAAAGCCACATACTTTTTTTATAATGTCAAACCCTAACTCTGTTCATTTAGAAAGGAAATAAATTTATTGCAAGTTTCAGTTGAGAATCCAAGCACGTTGACTCAATTTCTCCTCAAAAATTTATGAAGGCTTCCTTTGAGCCTCTAGCACATCTCCATATTATTGGATTATTCAAACCAATATGGTCCTACAAGTTTCAATATATTGTTATTCTTTGCTCGTAGCTTTGCTATGGTAGTGCTCACATAGGGAAAGAGATTAAAAATGACAAAAAATATATTTTGACTTTCAAAAAATGGAAAATTATTGTACATTGAACCTACAATATGACCTTGAATGACTGTGAAAATCTAATAGTTATGTTTTAGCGTAGGATCACCTAATTAGAGAAACCCAATCGCTCCAATAAACTTTATTCAGGAGTTCAAATTTTTCTTAGCCTAAAAATATTTTACATGATTCAACAAAAAATTACTCAAATAAAAAACAATAGACTAATCTAACTGTATACAGTGAAAAATTAGAAGTTTCAATCCATCAAACTCAAATTTCTCAAGTTGTAATTAGACTGATATATGCTTGCTAGAAAATTGTCACTACTTTACTATTGTTCAAACATCAAAACGCTATCCAACCCCTCTACAATTTCATGGAAGGCCTTAAATATTCCCACATATTATGACTCAATATTTTTTCTTTGACCCATCAAAATTTTATGCCTAAAATGTAGTGTCTTGTAAAATCTTGCCATGAAACATTATAGAGTTGCCAACATTTTTGTGACAAAATTTTGGAATCTTGAGAAACTTTTTGTTTTGTCATGCAGTATTATCACCTATGGATGCAAAATAATGGGGAATCACCCTCTAAACATGTCTATCATCCATATACCTTGATGTTGATGGAGCATTATGTGGACTTTTTTTTGTCATTTTTCATTTTATGTCTAAATTCAGCTTACATGGAAACTTTTGACCAATACATTGAGAAACTTTACCCAACTTTGGCAATAAAAGACAAACACTATGATTTTTTAATAAATTAACTTGTTGAACTCTTGGATATTCCTTATTCACTTCATGACCCTTATAGGATCTTCCACACTAATATTTATCATCCACTACATAGAAACCCTAAGTGTAGCTACACCAATAGGAAAATGAGTTTATTCAATGAATCAAATACTTTAAAAAAGAAACCCTGCATTATTTGTTAGTTTTGTGTTGTCTTGACTCTTGTTAAACTCAATAATTATTTTTCTTTCAATACAAAAATTGATAAATTTAACTCTTACTTGAAGTAAAATAGAATCATCATTTTGCTAGGATGAAGTATCCTCAACTCATAATGTGCAATAAATGAAAAATTTTATATGAAAAAAATACTATATATTGGTAATCAAGGATCAAATTGAAACATAATATATTTTTGAAGCTAATTCTAAGTCTTATGGTTGGGATAGATAAAATTCTTGTATGCTACAACTAAAAGAAAGCCTTACTGCATGATAGTCAAGGAATTGAGATTAAAATGTTTTGGTCTATTTTGTATCTATTGTTAATGGAATGCCACAGAACATCTATGTTTAGGATGTACCCTAATCTAAATTTTAAGCTTGGGTAAATTATGACCTAGAGATTTGGGTGCATGTGATACATGGCCTTAGATTATTAAGAAATGTATTTTCTATTTAAGATGCTGAGTCCTTTAGATTATGGAAACCTAGATAAAGAAGTCAAAACTCTTTATGAGTTTGGTAATGACAATGTAAACACAAACTACAACATTTGCACCATTAAAACTTTGGCAAAAAGTAATATATCCTACAAGTAGTAAAGGTTGATCATAAAAACAAGAAGGAAAATATTTAACTAGAAAGGTCATTCCACTAGGAAAAGATGTCTATAATTGACTAACTATGATACTTGTGGGTTCTAAACTAAGTCTTGAATTATATGAATGGCCAAGATCTCATGTCTAGATCTCTCATGTTGGATCAGTCCACTTCTATGAGTAGGTTGTTTGGTAGAGAATTAAATATTGAGATTGTAAGATCAATGACTATGAGGTAAAACCTTTAGTGATGCTCTTTCAACCTAGATAGATTAGGAATTTAAGGTAAAGATAAACAAGTTTGAACCATAAATATTATTAAGTTCTATTGTCTAGGTTTTCTTAGTTATAAGTGTTAATGATTTTACTTGGAATTAAAGAAATTGAAATTTGTAAGTTAAATCACTTTTTTATGTGAATTTAGTCATTCCATAGAACTCATAGCTTTCCTTTCAGTTAGTAAGCATACTCTTAGTTGTTCATGTTTATATGAAATGTGTAGCAATTAACTATAAATCAATTGTTATTAAAACTTTTTTACTTAAATTAAATGAGTTTAAATTATTTATTAGGAATTTAATTTCCAATGTTATAGAATATTTGGTTGAACGGGCTTCTAAGTAATTAGTTTACATGTGTATTAGTTATTGGGAACATCTACATAAGGATCTCTATATGAGGTTAAAGCAATTGATTGCAATTGATTCGTCTAGATGTGGATTGCTAAAGGAATTCTCTTGTCAAGATTTCTTTAAGGGTTCCTATTGCCTTGTTATTTTAGCAAATGTGGGTAGCTTCTCAGGGCTTTAATGGAATGAACTTTGACCCTTTTGATGTATTTTTAACTTCATAGGTTTACTAAATTTTTGAAATTAGATTCACAAAAAAACATTAAGTTTGATAGAACATCTTATGGTGCTATCACTTAATATTATTGATATATTCTAATATAAGTATATTGTATTCCTTTTTGTCTCTCAAAAGACAAAAGAGTTACAAATTGAATGAATTTCATTCTTTCCAAGAATATATATCACTTTTTTATTAATTCTTTTGTTGCACACTTAATAAAACATCGATCATCTTTAAAAAATAGTGAAAGAATATATATTAATATTATTAGTAAAAGTTATAATTATATTCTTTTGTTTATGAACAGAAAATCTAGTTAGAAAGCTTTCTTGTTATAAAGTATGAAGTCAGGAGATCTAATTTCCACCTACCTTCGTGACATATATTGATTTGTTAATGTATTAATTAATTTTTAAATAATTTAAAATAAATATAATATAAACATGTTCAATATTTTTAAGTTATTAAAAAAAAGCTAAATACAAATTAATAAGTAGGTACATCCATTAGGAATGTTCTATATGTCGGGCAGGTATATCATAAAAAGATCAAGGTCTTATTGGGTTACATTAGTTTATTTTTAATATTTTGAAACTTTGGTGTCTAATATGCTCAAGCTTTTAAAAAGGTTCCAAAAAGTTCTTGGATTTTATTTTCAATTGTAAAATAATAACAGTATTATTTTGGATTTACTTAAACGAAACATTTTTTTTAAAGTGTTCTTAGCAGAGCATGTATTCTGCAGTGCATACAGGCATGTAAGAATGCTCACTAATGCTGACATCATAGTGCTCAAATTCTCATTCAGATTTGAAATCTGGCTTCTAACGCTTGAGAAAATTGCTTGTGACTATGTAGTGCAGCATCTTTTGTCACAAATAATAGTAAACAAATTAATAATTTTCTTAGGAGTGAATGACAGAGAGAATAGAATTACAGTTTAAGAATCTCGAAAGATTGTTCAACCATATCTGCAACTCATGTGATTTATTCCAAAATGTTGCACGTTAAGCAACCTGAATTACCAGCTAAATGATCTTCATCTGCACTTTGCGAAAATCAATTTCAACACCAGCATCAAGACAGCATCCATATTTGCATGGACAAAGAGAGAAGTAGTGAATGAATATATACATACCCAAGTTGAAGAGCGGTCTCAATGACTTTAGTATTGCCACTGGAGTACTGCTGAGATTCTCCTGAATTAATATCAAGAAGATTCCTAACTACACCTTGGCCTAAACTATCCAGCTCTACTCTAGTACTTGTGCTGCTTTCGCATCGTTCTATCTGACAAAGAAAACAAAAATCTACATACATTAGGTGGAAAAAGCAGTGTGAGTAACTAATATAAATTCGAACATGTGAAGGCCGGAATGTAGTACCGCATTCATGAGAATCTGATTCTGTGATTGTAAAAAGTGATCCTGCACTCATAATAATACACTCATAAACATTATAAATGAGCAAAACAATGCCCTTGCAATGAATGTAAATTGTATATTTTCAAAAAAAGCCCTGTACCCTTTTTTGCAGCTGGGAAATCTCGTCACTCAGCCTTTCATCCTGTCGAAAGAAAATAATTATATTTCACATAAAAGTTTCATCTATCCTCGAGATAGGGAAATGATAATTTGAGATGGCTATTTAATAATAAGAAAAATTAAAATATATAAAGAATTAAGATGTTTATATGAAAATATGGATAAAGCATGTACTTATAAAAACATAATAAAACTTTCAAATATAAGAATTAATAGAACTCAGATTTCAAATTTATGTAACTTTAAGAGTCTAAGTCAAATTTGTTCTACAAGCCTCAGTCAATATTTCCTTGATGTACGACTGAAAACATTTCCATGACAATGTATAAATATCATTAAGAATCCCAAACAATAGCCATTATTTCCTTTTAAAAGGCAAAAATCACAAACCATTTGAAATGTAAAATTGACTGATATTTCAATTTCCTTACCATTTATGATGATATATTTAAAATTTTCAATGATTTAAATTTGTAAAAGGTACAAATATTTAATTTTATAAATAAATGCAATATTTAAAATGCAAAATGAAAAAGCTGATTGTTACTAAAATTGTTGCTGGCTGAACTAGCTTGAATTGAATTGGTGAGAGGGTAATGTTTTGGCTGATGTGTTGGCCAACTTGGTATGTGATGGACATAGTATTTCTATGACAATTCATCAAATTTGGTAGAGTTTCATGATATTTGAAAAGTACTGAAATTGGATAAAGTTGATGTGCTACAAGGTAATGTTGTAGAGAATGTTGATAAATATGCTTTTAGTTTCTATCCATTTTTCTTCCTATGTCTTTTTATTTTTCTTCAGAAACATTAATGTACGATTTCTTATATTGTATCTATCTTTATTTTATCTAATATTTATACACTTTTTGCCTTATATATATATGTAGAACTGAATCTGAAATCAATAATTGGCTTCCGATCTGCCTACCTTTTTTGATCTCACAGAAGAAAGGCTCTTCTCCAGTAATTTTTCCAGCTGCTGAAGATCCCAAATGCTTAGGGATGTAAGGGATTCTCCGAGTAGTAATCTGTGAATATCAATAAATTTGATATTCAAGTAACAGTTGCTATCTTAATTTGGACCATTCTTAAATATCACATACTAAGGAAGACATGAGTTTGGAAAAATTAAGTTTGAAAAAATAAGTCTATTTTGACTATTTTAATACTTTTAATGCTTAAGTTCAAAAGATAAACTATACATATTGATGACTGCAGTTCTACGAATAATAATAACTAAGGGCTAAAAGAATAAGAAAACTGAATTTCATTCTAAAACGCAGAAGTACCTGATGGTGTTTCCAAGACTCTCAGCTTCCTGCCTCAGCCTTCTCGCCTCTTCTTGCCAATGCTTCAAGTTTATAGCGATAGTGATTAAACTTAGTTAAAATTTATGCAAGTCCTGATGAATATTGACAAGAAAATACATTGTAAGTCTCTTATATGGATCAAGAACTTACCTCGATGTCAATGTTCTTATGAGTCTCGTCACGTTGCGTTCTGTGAACATTTGTTTGCTTGTACTTGTTAAACGTTTTTTCGATACTAACAGGATAAAGAACAATAATATAATCAGATGTCTGAGAATATTGACGACAAAGAATAACTTCAAACACAACGCTGATTTTCCCACATGTCATGTTATTTCATATTCATAATAAATAACAAAACAGCTGAAGGCGTCAATTACTTTGTATTTTGAAAATATATACAGTATTTCATCAGATTTAGGTTTCTCCACATATTCATCTATATCATCAATTTACTGAGTAGAATTTTCTTATACGATATCAGAGCGGGAAGATCTATGTCTTGCAGTTTGGGGGTAAGCGAAATCGCCAAGAGATTATAGTCAATGAAATAACTGAGTTGTCGCCAGTATTTGAACAGATTAGCACCATCTATGAAGGAATACTGTAACAATGCATGATTTCTTTTTCCTTATACATTCAACCTACATTACAAAGGCCACCTAAAAATGATAGTAGACTATTCAAATTTTTAATGAAAATAATTTAAAAGATAATATAGATCATTGTACTCAATTGGGAGGACAGATTCTGGCATTTCTTACAATGCACAAGAATAGTGTAGATCAAAGAAAAGTAAAGGAAGATGATTTGTTATAGAATAATAGCAAGTATATCAATAAGATGAACTTCATTCGTTCATTTCAATTAGAGAAAGTGGTATTAGAGCAATGAAAGAAAACAGAAATTTAATGTGTAAGTGATAATTTCTGTAGTCCTGATTATTAAAAATTATACAACTCAACTTCTCCAATATAAATATGAAAAAAAGTTTGCGATACAATCATGCAATATTTGTAGCACGATGACACAATATTTTTTGACAAATTGTTCTTAGAAAACTCTCTAAGAGAAATCCAGTACTACAGATGAGAAATGTATATAACTTCAACAAATTAAGAGTTGCAAAAATTCATTCCTCTTGGTGGAAAAACTTCTACAATCTCCTAATATCTCCTACTAATATTTTGTCACTCATATCCCCAACGCTATCATTGCACCCTTGCTAATATTGTTTACTACAAACACTTCACAATCAATAGTTGAGATTACAGACAACCCAACAATAAATTACAAAAAAAATATTTAATTGTTTCCAAAAAGGATAATTAGTTAACGAATAATTGACACTACCCAACAAATGATAGGGGTGGATGCATTGGATCCACAATGATAATTAAAGAGAAAATACATGCTACAGGCACTTATAGAAATTATAAAGTCATTTCATTGCCTGATGATAAAAAAAACCATTGCATTGTGCCTCTTTTATAGAAGTCTTTGATTGTTTCCGGAAACATTTAAATTAACCAACATAGAACAAATAGACTTTTCTAGAAAATATCTAAATAGAAATGACTTCCAGAACTTTCCATACTTGGTAATCTAGCTGGAGATTCTAGAATCCTCTATTATTTCATTTGAGGGGGAAATTGCACATTCTAACACTCCCTCTAATTTCAACCTCAAATGTCGATGTATAGGAATTCTATTTGTGCCAATATTATTGCATTCTTTTCCAAATCCACGCTTGTAGTCTTCAAAAATCTTTTGCTTCTTTTATGCCTTCCTTGGATTTGTTTCCCACTACTACGGTAGTCTTCATTACACTTGAACATTTGCACTTGAATAAATCCCTGATCATACCTACATTTTTTTGCTAATTTAATCCATAGCTCCATCCACAATCCATTTTTATACAACCTGCCATAAAATCTTTATTACACTCTCTATTCCAACATGTCTTATCGCAATGACTTCTCAAGCCACAAATATTACAAGGATGCATATCTCAACATCTATCCTTTGTATGCATTTTCCTATTATAGTGTGAACATTGCACAATCTTTATGATTTTAATTGATTCTCTTGAACCTTTCTCCATCTTTCTACTACCTACATCATATCCAATACCTAGATATTTTGGCCTAACTATAGTCTCAATCGGATTCCTTAATCCCTATGCATCCTTTCCTAGATATTTACCTTTGAAACTCATTCTTTTCATAATCTCCAAACTAATATTGTCATTATAATAGCTAGAAGTTTTGTCAATACAATTTTCATGTTCATCATTACGCTCCTTTTTGCAAACAACTTCAATAAAATGACATTTCTCAATCCCATAATTACTCAAATCATTTGTGTCACAAGTTACATCACATAAAAATTGTTTCACATTCAAACATTCTTTCTCCTATTTTAGAGTAGAGAATTTCTTCTTTAACATATTATTTTCCTCTTCCAATTTCTTCAAATTATCTTCTAAAACTTTGTTCTCTTTCTCAGCATCATCAAACAAGTTTAAATTTTCCCCTAATTCTTTATTTTGCTCTCTAAGTTTCCATGTTTCCTTCACCTACCAATTATGTACTTCTTCCACAAATTTTAACCTATTTTATAGCTATTCAATTTCCTCTATGTAGACACTAATTTCATTTAACAATTTAGACTTTTCTTCTCCCATTTCATTTCTTACTTTGCCAATTCCTTTTGCAAAATATATTTTTTATAATCTAGCATTTTATTTCTTCACCATCACTAATTCTTCTTCTAACTTATTTGTCTTCTCTTTTTTAACTCCACTAGTTTTTCCCATTAAAATCAACAATTTAACACACCTTACTCTTTCTTTTAGGTAATTCTAAATGCCTTTTTACTTCTGGATTTTTAAATAAATCTTCAAACAACTTGAAACAATCCTAATGCAGAGATAAACTCAATGGAAGTAAAAATAAAAGGAACTAGCACCAGAAAGAGATAGATAATAATATTGTTATAATTAATTCATCAAATTAATAGTATATAAACTTGATTTGGTACATATTTCTTCTTTCTGTAATTTCATATCCAAAAACTTCACTAAACCTAAACCTAAAAACTCTATTTATACTTGCTAGGATGGTCTATGAAATATTCTAGATTAATACAAAAAATGGCTTAGAGAATATTCTAGATCAATATAGAATAGGGAAGAATGACCCCACAATGCTCTAAACAAATCTCAAGAAAAGATCTTATTGTAATGAAAAAATTAGGATAAATTCTTCAAGCAAAAATAACGTCCAAAATATTTTATGTGGGTGCTCCTGCACCATACTCGCGGGGACAATAGAATCCAAGTCCCTTGGATTGTCCTTCCTCTTTCTTGTCTTCCAATTCCTTGGTATTTGTTGTTTGTACTCTAGCCAATTACCCAATTCAACTTTCATATTTTCATAAACCTCTTCCACACAAAAATTTAGGTAGAACTCTTGTAAACCTATGATAAATGGATTAGAAAAAAAGATAGGACCTCATCATAGATGAATTCATAAATTTGGTTCACTATAGGAATCATTGCATCTTTTTTTTCGATGTCTTTATGCTACAATATCTCCATTCTTGGAGACAAATTCATCACTATTTGATCCTTATCTATCCTTTTAGCTTCATCACAAGTCTTCTTCCATGGTACTACTATCCTTTTGATAGGCTAGACCACCTTCTTTCTTAACTTCAAATTCCATTTCTTGGTTGCATTAAGGTTCATCACATCCAGCTCTTTATGAATTGTTTCATCACAATGCTCATCAACCATTTCAACCTCTTTTCTATCCCCAAGAACTTCTGTATCATAAGTTTCATCAAAAACATGTTGTTTCTCACCTTTTATATCTACATTATTGTGTTCATTTGGTATGTCAGCATGCACCTATTCATCTGGTATATCAGCATTAATGTGATCAAGTTGTTCTTTCAATAGACAACTCTTCTCTTCCAATGTCTTAGTACAGGCTTCTATAATATGAATCGGTTGATGCACCAGATATGTATTTTCCTTTTCCAAATTTCTTTGCAATTCCTCTTTTAGTCTTGCTAAATTTTCTTCCCCTTTTTTAAGTTCCCTCATTACAAATCTCATTTTATCTTCTATCTCTTGATTTATTCTAGCTTCCTCTTCTCTTTTCTTTTTTTTCTCTTCCACTCTTTTCCTTGGTTATTCCTTCTTATTGTTCTAAAAATCCCAATATGAAACCCATGCATCTAAAAGTATCCTCTTATCATTAGATAAATCTCCTCTTGTGACCATTTTCTCCTATCTAGGTTCTCTCCACTAAACCTAGTCTTGTAGCCACTTTACAGGTTCTCTTCCCAACTTGACACAATAAACACAAACTCACAATTCACCTTTGTCTAGACTTTTTGCTGAGCTCTAATACCAAAAATGAAGCAGAGATAAACTAAATAGAAGCAAAACCAAAAGGAACTAGCACCAAAAAGAGATGGATAAAAATATTCTTCTAATTAATTCATCAAATGGATAGTATATACACTTGCTCTACTATAGATTTCTTCTTCTTGTAATTTCATATCCAAAAAATTCACTAAACCTAAACCTAAAAAACTCTATTTATATTTGCTAGGACAGTCTGTGGAACATTCTAGATTAATACAAAATATGGCTTAGAGAATATTCTAGATCAATATAGAATAACGAAGAATGACCCCACAATGCTCTGAAAAAATCCCAAGAAAAGATCTTATCATAATGACAAAATTGGGATAAATTCTTCATGCGAAAATCACATCCAAAATATTTTATGTGAGTGCTCCTACACCAAATCCCTTTAGATAGCTAGACTTCTCACAATATTCTTCTTAGAGAACACCTTTTTCAGACTATGATCTTCTTTTCTTTTAATGACAATGGGATAATTTCTCAAATGCCATTAATTATAAGAATTCACACCATACATTTTTTTCTTTCCTCTGTCCTTTCTTCTATTAATAGGTCTTTCCACTAATTTTGTTGTTCTCAAGAATGTGTTTTCTTGCCAACTTGCCCTCTTTCCTTATTTTCACAACTACTTAACACTTCCTATGTGGTCTTCTTCAAAACAATTGTCTTTTCTATAACACAAATCAATCCTCCACAATTTAGTAGCACCAAAACATTTATTCTTTGTTAATCATAAATTTTTTCCTCATGGCTCTGATACCACTCTTAGAGGGGTAAAAGCATTGGATCCACAATGATAATTAAACACAAAATACACACTACAAGCACTTATAGAAATTATAAACTCATTTCATTGCCTAATAATAAAAAATCATTGCATTGTGCCTCTTTTATAGAAGTCTTTGATTATTTTTGGAAACATATAAATTAACTGACATAGAACAAATAGACTTTTCTAGAAAATATCTAAATAGAAATGACTTTTAGAACTTTACATACTTAAATATTAATTTGACCTAACCCTAATCAATAATCCTGTTGGAGATTTCAGAATCCTATTATATTTCATTTGAGGGGGAAATTACACATTCCAACAACACATTTATTACGAAACAAATTATTTACTAGATAATTGCATATGGATATACAATTGTCCAAGCTAACTAAAATTAACAAGAATAAATAACATTAATCACACATATCATTGTTTAATGGCCTCTTCATTGTTAGAGAGACCTTTGAAAATGTTTCAACTCCTTTATGAATATTTTAAACTAGAATAATTTTTTTAAAGTATAACCATTTTTATTACTATATTTAATATCTTATTTGGAAATATAAATAGAGGTCAGACTATAGACAACAATGCCACATTAAATTATGGGCCTCATTATTGTGAGGTCTTAGTTTCAAGCCTACTACAATTCTTTCAGTTTTGATGATAAAGTTATTTCAAGATAATTGGAATTGCTTCACTTTTTAATTGATATTTGTGAAGGTTCTCATATGAAAATATATTTAGAAACATTTGATATTTTTAATTGGTATAACAATCAAACTAACATGATTAATGAAGAGAAAATTAATCTAGAAAGTTTAAAATAAAGATAAAATTAAATATATTTTCCACTTAATTAATTTTTTCTTCTTTTATATACATGTGTTGCTAACTTTATTGGTGTTCCTTCACCTAGTTATGTTACATGTGATAAAGGTAAAGTACAAATTTTTATAATAATTAAAAACATGTATAGACATGTCTTTTGTAGTACATTTGCATATTTACATATTGAAAGGTTATGAACCTTTTTAATAATATCCTAATTCTCTTTTCATTAATAGTTCTCATTTATATATTATTTAAAGCTTGGCCTATTTCAATACTATCATGGTTGTTTCATGAATATTCTAGCTAAGAATTTGACACAAAATATAAAAAAAGTTGTTTACTCTAAAATATGAAACATTTTATTAAAAAAATATTAGCTTAATTTTAAAATCTTCACATGAAATGATGAAGAAAACCATTTATAAACAACAATACACATACAAGACACTTAAAGAATATATGGACATGACTTTGCAAAGTAGGTCCCATACGTTTTTCCCCATTTATCAATGAGTCTTTACACTTTAAATTGATATAAAGTTTCTTTCTTTCATATATGATAATAACTCCTAAAATATCATCTATTACAAAATATTATTACTATAGAAGCACATCAAGACCACTTTTCAAATAAAACTTGTCATGTTTCATTATTCTAGATCACATTATCCAAATGGTTATTTATAACATTTAAATAAACAAAAATTCCTTTCTAAAGGTTTTTTTTCTTTCTTCCTCATCCTACCCTTTAGTAGGAGGTTCATAAAATCCTTTGCAATATCATTAGTCCTTGAAATCGATCCAGAGAAGAGTTTTAATATAGATTGTAAAATCAAATAGATTTAAAGTTTATTAATAAATTCTATCTGTAAAATATTAATTTTTTTGGTAGTAATTTTGATTTTATTAAATAATAAATAAATATTAAATAGAGTACAAGATCATTTTGAGACAAGCTTTAAACTTACAATGATGTAGTCATAGCTATGAATAATCTAGGTAGAAAATGAACCACTAAGCTTCATCAGAGACTCATTCAATAAGTGTTGCCTCTATTATTACAAGAATAATTACAATGTAACATAATGACCACAAAATTGGGCTTTCAGTTAAGCCCTAACGACATAAAAAACAAGATAATAATATGATTAGCCATCACAAAACCTTAATAGTTATAGCTATGTAAAAAAATAATTTTTATGTTGAAACCTTCAAACCAACAATTTACGCCATTCCCAATCTCATTTATGATGGAATCACTGTATGGTTGGTCTCTATACTTCATCATTCAATGATAACCTACTTGACAAAGTGTGAAATTACTCAACATGGCTAACAAGAGTCAAGGTCCTTAAGTCCCATTAAGCTTATGCACCATTTAAACTTAATTGTATTCATTGACTTCATCAATGAATTTACAACATTCTCTAGAGTGTCAACATTTTCTAGATTTACCTTTCCATCGTCAACCATGTCATGTACAAAAGGATATTGTACATCAATATTTTTTGTCTTACCATGGAAAGTATGATTCTTCTCCAAACATATTGCACTCTAGCTATCACAAAAGATTGTAAATCTTGCTACATCATAGCCAATATCATAACATCAAAACTTAAGCCAAATTTCTTTGTGAAAAGCATGAGTAGATGTCATATACTCTTCCTTAGTTGTCAACAATGCATTTACACTTTTTCATTTTCTAGTACATCATTGTCTATCAATGTTCCCAGCCAAATCAATATCCACATAATGATGAATGGTAAATTATCTATTTTATCCAACTCATTTTCCTCGATAAAACAATGAGTAAATGATATACCGTTCAAATATCTCAAGATTCTTTTAAAAAAATCCCAATGTGGCGTTCTTGGATTTTCCATAAACTAGCATAATACTCCTACTGCTTGGGAAATTTCTGGTCTCATACTGACCATTGCATAAATGAGACTTCCTAGAACACTTGCATAAGATACTTTCTTCATGTATTCAATCTCATCCAAAGATTATAGCCTATTAGTAACAAAGAGCTTCATTTAATGTAACACAGGAACTTCTTGTTTCTTTCAATCAGACATATTAAATTGCTCCAAAATATTTGTAATATATTTTTCCTGACTAAGGTAAAGATTTTTTCCAATCATGGTACTTCTTACTTTTAACCCCAAAAATAATTTTTTCAATCTGAAATCTTTCATTTCAAATTTCAAGGTCAATTGAGATTTTAACTTTGAAATCATATTGTTGAACCATTTCAACCCAATTTGTTCCAAACTAGCACTTCCCAACATGCTCCTAGCTCTCTCCATCAATGATGGGTTCATCCTTTCCACTAATCTATTTTGTTGTGGAGTATTTATAAGCTATAATCTTATGCCTCCTAATGTCATGATCTACATAGACTTTTTCAAAACATTCATCACAAAATTTTCCACCATTATCCATCCTTAAACCTTTGATCTTTCTCCCAGATTAATTTTCAAGAAGGCTTTTAAATTCCTTAAATTGATTGGACACTTACAATTTACTTTTTTTTTTAAATGTTCTTCTTCAATAATCATTGATAGAATAAATATAATAATTTGAATTAGACAAAGAAGGAACATCTACGTGACCAAATACATTAGAGTGAATGTAGTCCAACAAACCAAAAGATTTTTGAGAACTAGAATATAAATGAATGTGATTTTGTTTCTATAGATTCAATGTTCACATTAATCAATGTCAAGGTTTCAATCAACCAACCCCTTAACCGGGTTTTTACTCTTTAAAGTTTTTGAGCATTTTTCACCAATATTGTTAAGTCTATAATGCTTTCTTAGTAGGAAGCTTAACATTCAGATCATTTACACCATGTAATTCCATATTAGTTTTATTAGAATTTATAGAGACACTATTAGAGCATATAGGTCTAGCATCTAACCTATACAAAATCTAATGTGATCACCCTTAGCTAAAATAATAGAATGACTATTCGTCTTACAACCATTATGGAAAAATATTAGTTGGACTCTGGCATCATTCAATTTATAGATAGAAAGTATGTTTTGAGCCAAATTGAGTATATGAAGTACTCTATCAATTTTGTTTACTAGGCTACTAGGGATTTAGAATCTGAGTCTTTCACTTCCAATAATTTCTTATGTGTAATTACTCACTAGGAACACCTTTCCACCATCATATAGTTCATACTTCAAGAACCACTGTTTATGAGATGTCATGTGGAATGGTACTCCCAAATCTAGCATCCATACTTTGTTGGATGCAGGAACTCCCAATTCTTCTATAAAGGCATCAACATCACTCTAAGAATATTTAGCATCACAGGTGTATTTCCTCTTCTTCTTTTTCTCATTTTTGTAATTCTTTTAGATATCACCTTTCTTCCCATAGTTCAAACATTTTTCCTTGAAATTCTTTCTAGGAGTGGTGGATCCTCACTCTTGAGACTTTGAATTTGTGTCCTTCTTCTTACTTGTTTCCTTTGATCAGTTGCATATAGTGAGAGATTATTTGGCCATGTCATAAGACTTCCTTTTCATCTCCACTCAAAGAAGTACAATTAATACTTCCACCATTTTGAATTTGGTATTCATACTCATGATGGCTATTACCAAGTGCTTCCATGAATTAGATAATGAGGACAATAATAACATACAATTCTCTTCCTCACTAATACACATGCCAATAGATGTCAACTATGTGATCACCAAAATGAGTGATTTTAGATGATATACCATAGTTGTTAGTCTATCCATCTTCAAACAATATAATTTTATTCTTAGGAGAAGCCTATTTACCAAGGATTTTCCTTTATTAGTGTATCCCAATTTCTTCCACAAATAATCTATAGTTTTCCCTTCATGGACATTTATTAAAACTAAATCTACAAGAATTAGTCTTATCAATCTTCTAGCCTTCTGATATGCTAGATTAAAATCTTCATGCTTCATGCATGAAGGCTTGTTTCTAGACATAGTGCTCCATAGATCTCGATCAATAAACATATCTTTAACTTTAAGTATCAACATCTCAAATTTTGTGCCATTGAAATTTTCAATCTTCACTCTTCTTGGTGTACTAACCATCTTAGATTTACAGATAATTTTTTTTGCAAACTCCCGCCTAAATAAAATTAGAATAAAAAACCAAACCTTACTCGATAAGGATAACACACTTAACTAGGCTCTCATACTACTCGTTAGGAAAGAAATGATGGGTAAAATGATTTCCAAATGAATTTGAAAAGGGAATAAGAAAATACAAAATTGTAAAGATATACAAATAAATGAGGCGTGAAAATACCAAACACAAAAATTTAGAGAAAGCAATATATTTAACATGGGAAACCCTTTTGGGAAAAAACTAATGACCCAAAAAAAACCCTTGAAAGGAATCTTTCATTAAATTATAAACTAAGTACAAATACAATAGACTCTAGATTTTTCAAAGGCTTAGATTTCCTTCTTATCAATCTAATTTTTAGTAAATCAATTGTTTACAAATATTGTAGTCATTTATGCATGCTACAATTCATTGCAGAATCTAGTATATTAACCATAATTCTCTAGAATCAAATAATTTTTATTTCTCCAACCTTTAGTCATGCAAGAATGAAAACTACTCCATAGACATCACTATCTCCCATCACCACATGAGCATTGTGCCAAAATCACATTCTACTATAACTATAGCTCTCGTACTAGATTCACCATACCAACTTTAGTATTCCCTTGCCATACTGACTCCTCCTTCACCATACCCATAGTATGACTCTAGGAAAATGAAAACTTGGGAGATGTGTTAAAATTTATGATGGACTTAGTACTTTTTACAATCAGGTTCATGTGTGGTAGTCTTACTGTACTCACCACACTCACTCTAATCATAAAAATTACTATACTCAACACATCATTTGCACATCTGATGTGGATTCACTAAATCATCATATAATCATCTCATGCACATTGGAATCATTATATGGTGAGTCTTTGTGTCTAATAATTTAACAACATGAAAAAAAAGTTTCTTTCTCAAGCTCTGGCCAAAAATATTATCAAATTTATTGGAAGATAGAACATCAAAAGGAGAAATGTTGGGATCATTGCTTATATTTTAGAAGACCTTTTATAGGACCTATATGTGCTTAGAATTAATGGTTTTTTCTATAGGATGACCAGTATAGGTTTTGTATATGAACATCTTGAAATGAGAGAATCAAATTGTAATGGCTACTAAGAGAATTGTATTTTTGATTGATTGAAACTCCTAGACAAAAATATGGCATTAATCTTATCAACACCCATGGTGACAAGCACAAAGTTTCTGTTCCCATTAACTTTCCATGTATCTTAAATAGAGGTATCACTTTGGCCCTTCTTCACATCATAATATGGTCCCTTAAATTGATTCATACATCCCTAGTCACCTGAAGTACTTCATAACTAATATCAATAGTCTTGATAGCTCCACTCCTACTCTCCTCCATTTTATTCTCTAGTATTTCTATGAATTTAGGAGAATTTAAAATAAGGACAACTTTGTACACATTTATATTACAACCATCTCCATCTTAATAAAAAATTCATTATATTGATCCTTTGCATTATCTCAGGTGCCCATGATTTTAGAATGGCAGTCTTTGCTTTCAACTCTACAATCTCTATGTTTTGATCTTCTTCTATTTCACTTACTACCTCACAAACTTCACTACATGTCTTGAAAAAATTGATATTATATTCTCCTTTGAGATAAATATTTGATATGCCAATAATTCCCTTACTACACTATTTATATGCCCTTTCCATTGTGACTAAATAAAATAAATATTTCTCTCAAGAAGAGGCAACCTATATAGGATCATTTTTTTAATCTCTGACTATCTTATCTAGGAAATGAATTACAGAGTACTACATGTGTGCATGTGTGTGGGTGCATGCACATGCACATGCATCTGTGTGTGTGTGTGTGTGTGTGTGTGTGTGTGTGTGTGTGTGTGTGTGTGTGTGTGTGTGTGTGTGCATGAGTGAGTGAGTGAGTGTGTTTCTGTGTTTCTATGTGTGTGTGTGCGCGCGTGCGCACACGCATGTGTGTGCATGTGAGTCTGTTTGTGTGTGTGTGTGTGTGTGTGTCTACATGTGTGTGCGTGCTCGTGTGTGTCTATGCATGTGTGCATGCGTATGCATGTCTGTGTGCATGTGCATGTGTGTGTGCATGTGCGTGTGCGTGTGCGTGTGCGTGTGCATGTGCGTGTGCGTGTGCATGTGCGTGCGCGCGTGTGTGTGTTTGTGTGTGTGTGTGTGTGTGTGTGTGTGTGTGTGTGTGTGTGTGTGTGTGTGTGTATTTTAATAACCTCTTGAAGATATAGAGCATGAAATTTTGAATTCTTCCAACATCTTATTACTTTTTAATAATTATTAGAGTGGGGTTGTCATTGCACCAAAATATTAATTTGTTAGTGTTGGCTACAACCACTTAACTTATAGTGTGCATGAGGAAGCTAATCCCTTGTCATAAATATTGATGTGAGTGCTAAGAATTTTTACAACAATATCCTCCTCAGTGTCACCCAAAGGTTTGAGGATTACAAAATGTGACCAATCTCTAATACCATTCATTAAAGTGGCATGATTGTCATTGCACCAAAAGATTGATTTGTTAGTGCCTAATATAAGTACTCAACTTATAGTACACAAGAGGAAATTAATCCCTTCTCATGAGTCTTGAGGGGAGTGATAAACATTTTTCCAACAATACTATTATTCAAATAAAGCATGGACTTCTACAAAAAAAAGAAAATGGGAAAAATAGATGACGGGGCAGCATTGGCAATGCCCATATGATTCCTACTACAAACGCCAATTCCAATAGCACCCAGATTAGCTCTAATGATCCATCAAAGATAATTTTCATATATCCTAGCAAAGGTTGAAGCCATTTAATCAAAGACCTACATGTACTTTATCTATAGCATGATTCATCATTGAAAAGAGCGAAGGAATGGAAAAGACTTCTCAAGATTTAACTAGAATTTTGTCCCAATTGGAGCATCGGACTTTTCCATCAAGAACTTTTACATTAATATTGACTATCCTTTTTATTGATTTAATAGTGCCTTCTAAAATGAACTCCTTTTCACTTTGAGGTTTCTTGAATATATTTTTACAAATTAGGGTTGATGTTGCACCAAAAGATCAACCTATCAATGCTCAATATAGACACTAGACTTATAGAACACAGGAGGCAGTTAAGCCATGTCAAGAATCCTAAAGGGGAATGATATTGGTTGGTCCAACAATCCCCTCCTCATTGTTACTTGAAGAGATTTGAACCTATGACTAAGCTCTGATAGTACTTGTTACAAAATAGGGATTTTGTTGCACCAAAAGAGCAACCTATCAATGCTTGATACAACCACTAGACTTATAGAACGTAGGAGGTAGTTAAGCCATGTAAAAAATCCCAAAGGGGAATTATTGTAGCAAGTCCAATATATACCCTTATTGAATTCCCACCAAAGTTCCAACATAATAGATATCAATGTTAGAATACATTATATACTAGCTCTAAAATAAACCCCATAGAGAGTTGAGAAGTGGCAGTTGAAAATTCAATTTACTAATATTTTATAACGAATAATATGCTAGGAAAATTTATAGTGTAACAACATATGATATCTTGTTTACGAGACCAAAACCTCTCTTAGGAAACTTCATTAGCTCTTTCCAAAATGAATTTGTCCCAAGAAGATAGATTTTGGATGTGGCCATCACTTCCCACAAAGTTATGCATTCTATCAAAAGAACAAATAATATAGATATGGCCATAAAGATGGACATTTCCAAGGGCTATGGTAAAGTGAGACATGATTTTTTTTATGACATTCTTGAGTGACTAGGATTTGATGAGAGATTCATCTCATTGGTTAGAGAGATAGATAACTTTTTTCAATTTTTTGTGCTCTTTAAAGGAACTCTAAAAGATTTTTCATGACCATGAAGGGGATGAGATAGGGAACTCTCTCTCCCCATATTTATTCATTATTGTGGTGAAAGTTCTTGGAATTAACTTCTTGGCAATGGAAAAAGAAAGGTCAATGAAAGGTAATTAAACTAGCCACCACTCTCTTCCCAAAGGTGATACAGATGTTTGTGCATGACATTTCTTTATGGGATTCTATCTATCATGGAGGCTAGACATTGGAATAAGGTACTAGGGGATTATTCTATAGTGTCATGCTAGCATGTCAATTATCATAAAAGAAAAGACTATTTCTTTAACACTACAAAGATCTTATAGGATAAAATCACTAGAGAATTATAGTTCCAACAGGCTGACCTCTGTGATACATATTTGGGATTACCCCTCACTCTGAAGGAAGTGTCTCCCAAGTTTTGAATACCATCATCAAATGTAGGGCAATGAATTTTATAGCATGGGAGGGGAAGGTTCTGAGTATTGCTAGTAAATTACAACTTCTTGTTGCCTCCTTACAAGGTATCCATGTTTATTTCCTATCCTTATTCAAAACCATTGGTAAGGTTAGAGACTCGATTGAAAAGATTCAATGTAAATTTCTGTGGGTGGGGAGGGAGGAGCATTCAAGGATTAGTTTTGTGGCTTGGGAAAATGTGTGCAAGCCAAAACTTCAAGGGGCTTAAATTTAAGAAGAATCTCTGATCTTAACAAATCTATGATGGAAAGTATTAGATGGAGGTTAATTAGGGAGGAGGTTGGGTGGTGCAAGATCATGAAGGAAAAATATATGAGCGGAGGTAGTTTCCAATACAACCTTTGAAATAATGGTCTTCCAATGGGCTCAAGGATATAGACTAATATTGTGAACACTCAAAAAATTCTAAGGAAAGGTATTAGATTGGTCATTGGAGATGGGAGGTAGATTAGATTCTAGGAGGATTATTGGTTGGGTTTCACCCTAGACCAGTCTCAATTTAGTCAACTGAAGAAGGTGTTTATAGAATGATTTAGCTTGAAGGTGATTAACTATATCGATAGTAATGAGAAATAGACCAATCTACAATAGAGACTCATGGCTCATCCTATGGCCCAATATCTGTAGAAGTTCTTAGACAAAATAAGGGTCCTAGATTTCCCAATGGATGATGTTATGGTGTGGCAGCATAATACATCAAGAGACTTTATCTTTAAAGTGGTCTATAATATATTCATTTCTATAGAGGAATGCACTCATTGAAAATATGTCTACAATCCAAGGATCATTTCCAAAGTAAACTTTGTTGGGTGGATGGCTCTACATGGTAGCATAATTACAATTGAAAATCTTGAAAATTGGGAATTCCACTAGGTGAATAGGTGTGCCTTGTCTCACTCAAACAAAGAAAACTACCCCGCACTTATTGATTCATTGTTCTCATGCTAGGAAAATTTTTTTGGGCATCCTCCATAGATTTGGTGTGCAATGGGTTTTCAATGACAATCTCCAACAATTTTTCTGTGAATGTGATCTCCCTTTTTACAATCCTATCATAAGATTACTTTAGAAATTAATGCCCATGTATGTCTTCTAGTAGTTATGGAACAAAATAAATAATCAGATAATCGAGGATAGATCCCCCCACCTCTATCACTCTCCAATTTATTACTAACACATTACATATGTTTATCCCTCATTGGAAATGTCACACCCCCTCTCATCCTTGAATGTGTTATTGTAAATAATTGGCAAGTTAAGGTTTTGGTCGCCAAGGTTGAGAATTGGCTAGGAAGCATGTTAAATGAAACATCTTCCCCCCCCCCCCCCCCCCCCCATCTCTAGTTAAAACTAAATTTTGATAGTTCTGTGAGTGAGGGTCAGGTTGTTGTGGGCAACATTATAAAATAAAACCATGGAGACCTTGTTATAGCCTATTCTTACAATTGTCAAGAAAATAGTAGTAATTTTGGATAAGTTATGGGTCTATTTTGGGGGGTTAAACCTTCCAACCTATTCGATATTCAAAATATGATTGTGGAGGGAGATGCTCAACTCATTACTAAATCTTTAAGAGGATGAAATAGATTTGGGTGGAATATATCCCAAAAATTTAATGATGGCCATAGTTTTATATAGAGACTTTGGGATGTGTCTATTTAACACATTTAACATGAAGGTAATTGCACAGTGGATGTACAAGTGGCGAGGGGACATGAAACTATGGACACATACAACTGGAAAAATGTGAATGAGCTTCCAAATCATATTTAGGAAGTAATTAGTAAAGACACAAAATGTTGATGAGATATTTTATTTAATGCTATTTATATGGCCTGATGGATGGCATTCATTGTTTAGGATGGCTTGCTAAAAGGTGATCACATCAGTATAAATTTGGATAGCATCATGATTGGATAGCAAAAGGGTGATAAATTTGGGAAAACTTTCCTAAATTGGTATGCTAATTTTTGCAAGATTTGGTGGCATCATGTCAAAAGGGAAAGGACAGATATTTTTCAAATTAAAGGAACTCACATAAAGAAGAAAGCAACTGGGTTTTTAAATGAGGTGGAAACTACCAAACATAATAATAGATTTTCATGGAAAGATCTTATTGAGTGGCATTATATCTTGATGTCATTGTATTTGGGTGTTCGTCATTTCATTTTCTTAAGTTACAAATTTTTGGGTGCTGTCTGGTTTTTTTAGTCTTCATCTGAGTCGAGTTGGGATTATGTCAAATATCTCAGAGGATTTTAATTAGGACCTGGTCATGAGTGGGGAAATGGGTGGTAACCTTTTCATATTGACCTAAGTACTATTGGAAACTACAAAGAGCTGGCATGGATGTATCTGAGAGAGGGGGTTTTTGTATCATTTATGTAGTGCATTGAAGGATATGATGAAGTGGTTTCTATATTGTCAGTGAACTCTTGGACTAACATAAGGGTAGATGTGAATGGGATCTTGTTCAAAATCAAAGAAGATAGAATAGCTAAGGTTGGTGGTTTCTCTATGGAGGGAAAAAAATGTAGAAATCCAACCTATTTTTCTAATGAAACAAGTCTCAATCAATTTTTTTGACCTAGAGAAGGTCATGTGCATGAGAATGGTGGGTTTGGTAGAATGGATCTTTTGAATCTCTAGAAGGAGATAGGTTATGGTATTATGCAACACCTCACACTTGAGGGTAGAGTTTAGATTTTCTACTACTACCATTTCCCCATATTAAACTACTTTCAGAATCATGACCACATATTATTTCCATGACCAAATATTCTTTCCATGTTTTCTTCTACATTCTATGGTAGACAAAATCTTTACAGCTTGGGAGAAGATTAGAAAAAGGAAACCCTACACTATCCTACACTGGGCCTTTATGTATAAATTTTATAATATTCATAAGAATCTTAACCCCATCTAACCTATCAATGTCCAAGTGGTTCTTCCTAATCTAGCTCTTTCTACCTCTACCCCACAAATCTCTATTTAGGTGTTGTCTACTATGAAAACCAAAACCCCAAAACCCACCCTCTTGAAAAAAATCAAAATGAAGGATATACAGGTTATGGACTCACATGTTGAAACTAAAGATGGAAGAAGGTGATCCCTGAGAAATAAGAATCTAAAGAGGGTCAATGTTTTCATTAGACCTAAGCTTGAATTCCCCTAAGCTTCAAATCAAAAAATAGTGATAAGTGGAAACCACCTTACAAAAAATAGAAGAGCAAGAGCTCCCTGAGAAAATATGTTAGAGAAGAGGAAGAAGAAATTGCTAGTGTGGAACAGGGTGAGGATGGAAGTCAATTGATCTACCTTCCATGTCATGTCTCTGATACTCATGAGAACAATACCCTTGATATGCCAAGGGGTGACAAGGGGGAGGCTCTTAGCCCCTCCCAACCCCCCACCCCAAGCATCCTACGAGAAAAGGTGATCAATCACTTGAGAGGTATATCCCATGTTCCCCACCTATTGGTGTTCAAAATGAAAATCCAAGGGTCACTAATAGAAACCATAAAAGGATGGAGGAAATATAAGAGATCCTAGAGTAGACAGTTGATGACATTATTAGGTTTTTTTTGAGGATGATACATTTGATGACCTCCACCCTTCACCTTTTGCATGCAAAGAATGAGTTTTTGACTTTTGTGGTGGGAGTGGATGCTACTAGTTTTCTTTATAGGTTCATGGTAGATGATTGACTCCAACTGATAATGGATAGACCTAAGGGGAGGGAGAAGAACTAGGGGAATTAGTTCCCCCTTTATTTTAAGTTTTAGTTTTTATTATGCCTTCTATTACAAATCTCAGCCCATTAGGGTTTTGTTAATGGTTCTTTCATGGACTTGTGTTTATTATAATGTTTATATATTTGATGTTGTATACTATCTATAGGTTTCTTTCTCATAGTTTGGACACTTTAGTGTGGGTTTTCTTAATTTAAAAAGGGTGGTTGCTTAATTCTAGATTTTCATGACTGTTAGCTCTTCTGCAGCTTCCTGGTAATTGGGCCAACCCCTATTTTTTGATGCTTTCAATTTCAAAAACAAGATATGATAAATAGTGATGGAGTACAAGGCAGGTGTACCTCCAAAGGAGATGACCAAGCCTAAATAAATTACAACATAGAAGAATTATAACAAGATGAAATCTCAAATACCATTCTTTATTAAGAAGATATCTTCATATACACCAATGGATACTGATTAATTACACAACTTGCATACAAAAAGATTTAAGAAATATGTTGGGTTGTAAGGCCTTCCCAGTTAATATCAATATATTCCCAGTTATAGACCAAATTTCTCTACCTCAAGCTCCTCCAACTATAGACTTCCTTGGTCACTCTCAATGATGATTCCAAGACTTTCGGACATTATATATACAACCATCAGGACACACAAATTGGCTTATAGTTCACAATCTCAAATAATAGGAAAGGTATTATACAATATAGGACTAACCCTTAATTATTCAAAGACTAGATACATAATACATAAAGTAACCTAATATGTGACATTCAATATAGGTCCAAACATTAACCAACTTCTTATATCCAAGAAAGTGTAGGCTAACTCTTAAATATATAACCTTTCCAAATTAAATAATAGGCATCATATGAAGAACAACATAGAAAACCAACATCTAAGAAGATGAATCTTAACTTTTTCTAGTTGTAACATTAAATTATGTGCACTTAGGATAATTATCCAAGATAAGTCCACAATAATGATCTAAGCTCATAGAATCTGGAAAGGACAAACAAGAGTTTGTTGAATTGAACTGTCAACTAGATAACTAGAAAAAATAAAATAAGTAAATATAGTTTTGGGGATCAAAGGTTACCAATAGCCTAAGGATGCTCCTATATCAGACACCTAAGGTGACAAGATATTTTTCATAAGGACTTATGAACATGTAAGATCATTTAGAACATAAATCACATACACATTCATAATCCACAAATCCTCTTCATCAATAAACATATAGGTTTTTCCAAACTTTCTATTGCAACCAAGTGTTGCATAAGACATCTAAGATATACTAATGTCTCTACAAATTCTAGCATCAAATGAATCATACATTTTTCATGTTTTCATATGATTAGGATATTTCTTCTGTTTGCCTCTTCTCTTAATCACAGGATTAGATAACTTCAAGTCAGGTTATCTAGGAACCTTAACCAAAAGTATTGTTGTCTTTTAAATCAAAGTCTTGGAAATACTCAAGATTTATGATTTTATATTTTCATCATCCTTCAAAGGAATCAAATAAAAATTCTAAACCACCTTCTCAACTAAAACAATATTCTTTAGACTACATTCATGTATAGTTCCTCTATCAAATTAGAAATATCTTCCAAGTGAGACATGAAAAGTACTCATGTCTACTACATCACATAAGACTTCATTCTTAAATGGTCCAATACAAAAAGTAACCTAGCATTGTTTTGTAACCTCCACCTAATGATCATCTTGGAACAAATAGGTACCATAAGGAGTAAGATGTTTCAAACTTGGCAAACCAAATTTCCTAACCATTTCTTCATAAACAAGATTATCATTACTACCTCCATCCATAATAAATTTACAACACTTACCTTCAGACTTACAAATAATTTATAATAATTTCCTTCTTTTTATATGCTCAACATAATGCTTAATGAACGTGATTCTTCTCATCAAAAGAGATTCTCCATCTTCTAGTGAAGCCAAATCAACATCAAAAGATTCCATTTTCTACTCTTCCGATACTTCCAAGTTATACTTATCCACTTTTACACTAGGATATTCAAATCCTTACTGTCTATCCTTAGCACATTTAAAATAAGTACCTCCAAACATAAACTTATTATAATAACTAATTTCCTAACCCTTATCAACTTTAGTCAATTTTTTACTTCGATTTCTTCATAACTTTTGTTTAACCTTCAATACATATTGATAATCATCTTCCATTTAACTAAGTTTCAACATACTTATTTCATCATGAACATTGGATTTCAAACCATTAACATGATCTATAGCCTTTTTCTTAAAAGATTCATGATGTCCAAATCTAATTTGCATCTTGTAAAATTATATAGTTATAATATTTAATCCAAACATATCTTTCTTCTTCAAGTTATGAATTTTTTTAAATAATTAAAGTTCATAGTCTGGAGGAATGAATTCAGCCTTCATTCTAGAATCCATGGGTTTCCATCTACTAAGCTTAGGTTCATCATTATCTTCTTGATTCTTGAACAATTATGTTTGCCACAAGGAAGCATTATCTTTCAATTTAGTTTGTGCTAACCTAACTATATGTGTAGATCTATAATATTTTCCAACTCAAAGTAATCCTCAAGTTCACTAATCTAGTCTATTAATATCTTTGGATCCAAAGAATTGATTTAAAGCTTTCATTTTCTAAATCTTACCAACTTGATCTCTATAGGTTTCAACAATATTTCTTCTTTTGAAGGGATCTCTACTTCAAGTACTTCAAGATATTTAGTAGCAACTAATGGTAAGCCAAACGAAGATGATATGTATTCATAATTTAAAAATAGATACAAACTAGATATAAATATTGTGTGGAACTAACATAGTGGTTGGTAGTTAAAATGTAACTATAAAAACCAACGTAACCACCCTAATAGCCAATGGTTATGTAGAAAATGTAATAGTGATATTATGCTAACATTCCCCCCCTTATTACAATGTTCGTACAAATGTATCCCCGAAATAGTTCAAATTTGATCCTACCAAGAGATTTGGTGAAGATATCAGCTGTCTGAGTATCTGTAGGGTAGTACTAGAGCTGGATGTGGTGGTTCAAAACTTGATCTTGAGTGAAATGACGTTCAACCTTAGTATGCTTACTGCACCCATGGAAAACTAGATTCTTCACAAGTTTTAACACACCCTAGTTGTTGCAATAGAGAACTAGTGATTTTTCTTCAAGAATATCCAGATCTACTAGAATAATTGATTTTTCTTTTTATATTCCAAACCATAATTAATAGTTCCTTGGATATATCTCAACACATCCTTTGATGCAACCCAATGACACTTCTTTAGTTCCTGCATGAATCTAGTGAGATACCTTACAACAAAACACAAGTCTAGTCTGGTGTAGGTCAAGTAGATAAGGCTCTCAACTAGCTACCTGTAGGGAGTGACATCTACTTGAGGTGAATCCTAGAAATGAGATAGTTGTAAACCTTTCTCCATTAGAATTGAAATCAGCTTATAGTTGACCATTCCATACTTTTCTAGGAGTGTCTTGGGGTAAAAGTACAAAGTTGTCTCACCTTTCTAGATAAATTAATTATAGCTAATTTATATATGGTCTCACACTTTTTCAATTAAAAATGTCTATTAAATGCATATTTTATGCTAGTTTGTATCTGATTACTAAAGAAATAAAAGAAAAATTTAGAAAAGTGGCATTTCAATAACTCTTACTAATTTTTATGATTTTTTTAATAACATATAAACACCATTTTATAGAGCTCAAAGTCAAGAATATTCTCATATGAAGTTTATAGTGTTTTAATTAAATATTGTAAATAAAAAATTCTACAAGCACATATTTTAACACTCGAAAGATGTCAATTTTGAGAAAGAAAATAATATTAAATCATATTAAAAAAGAAAAAATTATATGACAATCTAGGGAAGAGAGTCCTCTTCTAGAATGTATAATTTTTCTAATGGTTAGAATTTTTTATTTTTTTGAAAACTGTGGTGGGAGATGAAAACTGTCAGTCTTAGGTGAGTTGAAATTTGAATCATTATATAAGAGAAAATATAGGTCTAAAGCTAATTTTTAATTTTGATTGTTCTAGCTATATATGATATCTATAACATAGTCTAAGATTAGAGGGAAAAAAGATTGTTTCCATATAGTTTTATGGTGGGAAGTAGACCCCTAATTTTTAGTGTCTTTTAGCAGCTAAAAAATTGTCTATAAAAATTAGGAAAATTTATCAATTCTTATTCTCAATAATTATTAAAAATTATAATCCTAAACTTCATCCATTTCTACACATTTCATTATTTTACTTTATTTTCAAATTCAAAATAATAATACAAATTTTATGTCATTGAAGATGAATAGTTATACTTTTGTTAGCCTTTTCCTTTACAAAAGGGTGGCATAGGTTTGTGCTTTTACCCCTTGGAATATTTCATTTGGGAGATGAATATGTGGTTCTTCTTCTGTGATATCTCCAATCCAAGAAAATAATGAAGTATGGCATACTTGAAGCATCATGGCATAAAGAAAAGTGGATGCCAACTGCACCCGACATCAACAGTACAACCAATATTCATGCTAATGAGCCACCTTGAGCTGGACGTGTTGTTTCAGAAAGCTTTGGCTTCTATTTTGTAGGGAATCTAAAAGAGAAAAATAGAAGCCCAAGCTTTCTAAAACAACACATCCACCTTGAGGTAATTCAATAGCATGATTACTAACCACACTGCTGGCATCGGGTGCAATTGAAATCCACTTTTCTTTGATTACCAGGTTTCGCAGTCTGTACTTAACCAAAAAGTGTCAAATTTCATTGGATGTCTCCTACACAACTCAACTTAGTCTTTAAGCAACTTATATCTTCCTCTGGCCACATACAAGTCTCATTCTAGCAAAGAGACAAACTTAGTAGATTCTAGACTTACATAACACCAAACTTCAAACTTTATGTGTTGATCTTCAAGCTTCACCACTACAATTTCATCACTAGTGTGTTTCTTCTACTCATCATAGTCAACATTGCTGCCCATCGTTGCTCACAGGATACTCCATTTTGTTAGTGTAAATAATTAATGATTACACTTTACTTAATTTTACTTAGGTTAATGCATTATCTTATTATTTATTAGGTTAAACACCTAGGAATATGCATACTCATATGAGTTGTCTTATTGACAACACAGGAGTTAGCAACTCATTTTAACACATGCTTTCTACAACATAATTTTACAGGACACACCTATGTTAATCTTATCCTCTCATCGTCACACTAACTTTTGTGCTCAATGGATGATAATCCACTCTTGTTGGACATGTGCTTAGTTGTGAGAATTATCATTGTGATGACTCCTAGTCATTCTAGAGGCCTTTATATATAGGCACTCCTAGTGTGTATGTACATCAATTCAATTTCATATTTTTATTTTGATCATACTTTATTGGTCCATTTTGTGCTAGTGCTTGAGCTTCTTGATCTTGGGTGATTTTCCCTAAGGAAAATTCTTACATGGTATCAGAGCTGAGGGAGATTCTCTTTGCATAGCCATTGGAGACCATTTTTGCTTCACTTTTTTTAGGATTTTAATTTAAAACCAGAGTATCTATAGCCATTGAGAGCATCTAGAGATAAAGCAGACCTCACCATTGCATCCAAATGATTGATTTGGTGAATTTTGACTATAGATTTGCCTAACCTAGGCCATAGTCAAATCTAAGGAAATTTTTTTTTGCAAACTAGAACCCAAGGGCCCAAATTGTGTTATTGGTATGATCCCTTTAGATCTATGCAGTTAACTTTCTAGATCTAAATAATTTTGTGTCTCTACATTTTTTATTTTTGAATTTACATTTTTTTTTTAAATTCTATGATAAAAGAGATTTTTTTGTAGGACAAGATTGCAGCTTGCTGGTGCAAATTAGATATTTCCATCATATTCAAAAGGTCAAAATATTTCCAAATCAACTTTTGTCTCATCAAAATCAGACATCTAAGGTGAAATCTAGAGTTAATTGATTTTTGGAGGTGTGACGATAGGGATTCAAGAAAAATAATTATAGAGGTGATTTTCAAATAGTGGATATATCCCTCATACGGACTCCTTTTTTCTGAACAATTTTTTTTGTTTCGGGGTAGAATTTTGTGATCTACACAGTGGTGTAGGATGTTTGAGATATTTGTTCTTGATTTTTTCTACAAATCATAGATCCCAATTTTTGCAACTTCAAAGGCTTAGTTCGGGCTCATCTAGACACATTTTTAGGTTCTATTTTTTTTTAAAGTGCTTAATTTTTTGTCTAATTTCTAGATCTACAATCATATTATAGGCTTATGTGGATAGAAATAACACTTTAAAAAATAGATCATTTTTTGCATTGTATTACTTTGTTCAAACTTCAAAATTGTTGTATATCTGAGCTACATTGTTAAGTACCAGATTTGAACTGCAAAAAGAGGTTGTAAATAGCAAAAGTAGAAGTCTACTTTTGTCCATTTTGACAAGTGGCCTATTGTAAACACACTACATATAAAGTGCCAAAAGCATTCATTTTGGGGGGTTTCTTTGATTGAGTGAATAGGGGGGGTGTATCTTGTGTTCTTGTGTCTCTCTTTTTCTCTTGTGCTCTTTTAATTCTTTGCATCATGGCTTCACCTAAAACTCCACTTTGAACTTCACATAATTATACTACATGGAAAGATATTTTATGGAGTAGACTAATGAAAAAAGCTTTAAATCTATACATTGATGGTACAATTGTAAAACCCATTGATGTTGATGCACAAGTTGATTGGCAAGTTAAATACAACTAGACTTTAGGAATTATTAGGAGTTGTGTTCATAGAGACCTCTTCTTCCACATTTCTAGCTTTAAGGATGCCAAGGGTGCTTGGGAAAATTTTGATGGGTTCTATGGTATGGTGGATGGGGAAAAGGGATTCCAAATTGAGGATGACCTACTTCCATTGGATCCTAAGAATTTTGACACAATTCAAGAATATGTGAGCAAAGCAAATGAATTGAGAGAACTACTTAAAGATTGTGGTAAGCCCATGAAGGATGGTAGATAGACTCATCACATCTTGAAGAGGCTACCTTTAGAGTATGCATCTTTTGTTTCAAGTTACAACACTCACAAGTTGACCATGGGAAGTGCCTTCAATAAGCCTACATTTGATGCATTTACAGAAATGTTGATGTTGGAACAATCCAAGTTGATAGATATGGGAATTCTCAAGTCATCCAAGTCTATAGCATTGGTGGCTAGTAATGAGGACCAAAAAAATCAAGATGGAAAAAGGTATACCAACAGTAAGAAAAAGAAGGAAAAGCAAAAATCACAATCAGAGACACAACAATCTTCCTCCTCACAACAAGGCAATTCTTCTTCCAACAAGAAGGGAAACAACAACAACAAGGATAAACTATTTTGTGCATATTGCAAGAAACCAAATCATGATGAGCATCATTGCAAGACTAAGAGAATAGATGAATTGGAAAAATTACTTAGAAAGAACAAAATAAATGTTCCAAATGCTTCCAAGGATTCAAATCCATCCACTTCAAAGGAAAAAAGGCAAACATTTATGGCAAGTTCAAGTTCTTCAAGGGAATTGATTCTTGAATCAGTAGCCTCATATCATATGTGTTATTTAAAAGGACACTTTTCTTCATTAAAGCAGTCTAAGAAACCTCATATCATTGTAGGGAATGATGCACAAGTAGAAGTTGAAGGGAAAGGACAAGTTGAAATGGAAAATGGAGAGTTTAAAGGGATTCTCTATTTTCCTAACCTTAGCACTAATCTCCTTTAAATTTACCAAATCACTCACTATGGAGGTGGCAATAAAGTTGAGTTCCTTGTCGATTTAGTAATGGTGCACAATCTTAAAGATGATTCATTGGTTGCAGTGGGTAAAATCAATCATGACACAAAGTTTTTTCTTTCTCCCACTTTTTGCCTAAGTCTCCTTCACATGCCTTGTTGACACATTCACAATCACAAAGTAAATTATGGCATGAGCAGTATGGACATCTTTCCTTGTGCTATCTTCATCAATTTAGCTCAAAAAATATTGTCAAAGGTCTACCTACAATCAACTTTTCTAAGGGTGAATGTTCAACTTGTTCAATGGATATGCATCTAGAAGAAAAGTATGACAAAGGCAAGTCTTGGAGAGCATAAGTTCTTCTTGAGTTGGTTCACATGGTTCTAGTAGGCCCTTTTTTAGTGTCATCAGTTAGCACGGGTCACTATGTCCTCACTTTCATTGATGATTTTTAAATCTACACATGGATCTACTTTCTTAATCACAAGAATGAAGTGTTTGATAAGTTTCTAGCCTTCAAGAGTCATGTTGAAAACAAATCAAGTAAAATCTTCAAGGTTCTTCATGTGGACAATGAAAGTAGATATGTGAACTCAATACTTAGAGACTTTTGTAAACCTGAGGGTATTGATCTTCAAAATCTAGTAGCATTTAGTCCACAAAAGACAAGTGTTGCAGCAATGATGATTAGAACTCTTAAGTCAATGTCAAGTTGCATGATTCAAGCTAAGTCCCTTGATCCATCACTTGAAGTTGAAGCTATAAGTAGTGCCAATCACATCCTTAATAGGTCTCCTCATAATGTCTTAGATAGAATAACTCCTTTTGAGGCATGGTGTAAAAGAAACCACTTGTGAAACACTTCAAAGTTTTTGGTTGTCTAGCATGGACACACATATCTTCATGAGAATGCAAGGCACAACCACCAAGGCCTTGTGCTTTCATTAGATATGATGAAATTGTTAAGGCATATAGACTTATGGATCTTGAGATTCATGAGATATTCATAGAGAGGAATGTTCCCTTTGAGGAAAGTTCACCAAACTTATCCTCTAATCTTCTACATGCTTCAAACATTGCGGGAAGTGATAGTGACAATAGTGATAGTGATTCAATAGGTTTAGATATGAGGGATCCTATTGACAGATGCAAAATGAGGTCACAACATTAGAAAATTCCACATGCATACATTGCTACAATGATAGGTCCATGTAACTTAGTACAGTTGGGTACACCTTGACTTTCAGTTCTAGAATCACTAGATGACTACATAGTAGATTTGGGAGACATTATTGATGATATGCATCTTCTCTTTGATGAAGAAGATCCTTCTTTAGTTGTTGTGAGGGAATAGTCTAACCCTCTTGTCCATTCTCTACATGATCAGTCTTACAAGGTTGATATGATTGTGGATCCTTATGTATAGCAATTGTAGGAGGTCTCTTTATCATTTGAGGAGATAGTTGGTTCTTTGGGATATGTTCTACATCCATCACTACTAGATCTGAATATGTTCTTTTCAACAATTTTGGAAGTGGTGACCATCAATATCGACATAGGGAAAGTTGAGCAGTTTCTAGACACATCATTCATCTTTGGGATTCTTTCTACACATTGGGGAAGAATTTCATATGTACCTATGACATTGTTTCTTCTTAAAGGGAGGAACATTAGTTAACAATCATGGATAAGCTTCTATATTCATCTTGGAGCGGCTATCATTGATTGACATTCTACATTGGGGGGGCCTACCTTGTCTCCTTTCTTCTTCTTCTTGTCTCTTATGGGGGGAAGATTTTCCTCTTATGGGATTTTGTCCTTCTCATACTTCTCTATTGTACATACATGATGTATGGTGTAATGGGTGGGGTCTTAATTACTTCATCCATCCATGCATCTTATTTTTTCATCTCCCTTTTTGAGGGAGGGTTTTTCCCATGAGATTTTTCCTCTTTCTCCATTTTTAGAAAGATTGCATTGCATTTGTACATGGGTATCTAACATGGCCTAGTAGCCAAGACCCATCATTCATTTTCATTATAGATTTTGTAAGCTTAAGTGCATTCCCCTAAGTTGTACTTGGGGGGGTGTTAGTGTAAATAATTAATTATTACACTTGACTTAAGTTTACTTAGGTTAATGCATTATTTTATTATTTATTAGGTTAGACACCTAGGAGTATGCATACTCATATGAGTTGTATTATTGACAATAGAGGAGTTAGCAACTCATTTTAGCACATGGTGTCTACAACATAATTTTACGTGACACACCTATGCTAATCTTATCCTCTCATCATCGCACTAACTTCTATGCTCAATGGAGGATAATCAACTCTTGATGGACATGTTCTTAGTTGTGAGATTTATCATTATGCTGACTCCTAGTCATTCTAGAGGCCTTTATATATAGGCACTCCTAGTGTGCATTTACATCAATTCAATTTCATATTATTATTCTGACTATACTTTATTGGTCTATTTTTTGCTAGTGCTTGAGCTTCTTGATCTTGGGTGATTTTTCCCTAAGGCAAATTCTTACACATTTCACATAGAAAATGCCCAACAATAAGAGAAGGCTCTCATACCACATGTTCTTAGTTGTGAGATTTATCATTATGCTGATTCCTAGTCATTCTAGAGGCCTTTATATATAGGCACTCCTAGTGTGCATTTACATCAATTCAATTTCATATTATTATTCTGACTATACTTTATTGGTCTATTTTTTGCTAGTGCTTGAGCTTCTTGATCTTGGGTGATTTTTCCCTAAGGAAAATTCTTACACGTTTCACATAGAAAATGCCCAACAATAAGAGAAGGCTCTCATACCATTTAATGGTAAGCCAAGAAAAGAAGATAAACTTTTGTTATTTAACAAAAAGATACAAAGTAGATATAAATTTTGTCTGTAACTAACACAGTAGTTGGCAGTTAAAATGTAACTCAAGAAGCCAATGTAACAACCCTAATAGCCAACAGTTATGTAGACCATGTAATAGTGATATTATGCTAACAAAAACAACATATTTATCTTCAATTTTAAAATTCCTTCTCAATCCATTCAAGATATTTTGGATCTCACTCCTCATATCATCCTTGAATTCTTAAAACATATTCTCTAACCCTATAGGATTCATTTTTCTAGGTGGCATACTAAATTACAATGATGTGTAACTACCTAAAACTTTGGCATTTTTTTCACCAACAAGGATAAATTGGTTTGTAATAAGATTCTAGAAAAACTTAAATAATTCCACTAGAATTATGAGCTAGAACCAAAGTCTAACACCTCACAACCAAGGAATTCAAGCATTCACAATCTTTCCAAGCTTGACCATGATCAAATCAGAAAATACCATATCCAACTGGCTCCCTAATAAGTCACCAACAAGATCGAACATCTTCTCTAATACAATTTGTTGAATCGTAAGAAAGGTTTACACCTCCTAAAGAAATGACGAATCCCAAGAAAATAAAACATACAAAAATTATAACAAGATGCAATTAAAAATAACATAATTTATTAATAATGCATCTTCATATACACAAATAAGTACTGCTTGACTACACAAATAGCATAAAAATTATAAGCAATATGTCAGGCTATAAGACCTTCCCAATTATGGAAAATAAATTCCAAATTATAGACCAAAACTCACCACCTCAAACTACTATGACTATCTACTTCCTATATCACCACTCAATGATGATTCTAAGACTCTAGGATTTTACATATATATCAATAAGGATACACATGTCATCTTAGAGTTCACAATCTCCAATGATATGAAACATATTATACAATATAGGACTGACCATCAATTTATTAGTGACTAGATACATAGTACATTGAATAACCTTATACAACCCTCAATATAGGTCCAGATGTTAACAAACTACCTAGATCTGAAAGCATGAAAGCTAGCTCTTTAATATAGAACCTTGCTGAAATAAATACTAGACATCATATGAAGAACAACAGAGGAAATCAACACCCAAGAAGAGGAAGCATAGCTTTCACTAATTGTAACATTAAATTCTATGCAATTAGGATAATGATCCAAGAAAGGTCCACAATATCAATCCAAGCTTGTAGAATCTAGAAAGGACAAAAAAAAAATGTCTGAATTAATTTGTCAAATAAATAATTAGAATATATATATATATATATATATATATATATATAGATATATTGGGGGATGCAAGATTTTCAATAGCCCAACAATGCTCCAACATCAAATAATTTCTTCTTTCTCTCAAAAAATAACACAAGCAATGGCTTAACAATTTGAATTTTACGTAATATATCATTTATGAGAGTTCTTTTCATAAGAGCCAACCATAAAAAATAATTTGTCTTGCAAAGGACTGAACTATCTTAGTAGAAGGAAAATTCTTTGAACCTTGTAGATTGAATTTCCAAATATCAAATTGCTTTGTACCCTTGTTTAACTAAGCAAGTACAATTTAGAGATGAAGAATAAATTAGTCTACTGGGTACTTGTATTTTAGCTTAAATGATTTGAAGCATCATCTTTTTAGATCTTGCATAAAAATATTAACTTAGTTATAACATCAACTCAAGGAGTTCTAGACAAAAGTGGTCATGGAATAATCTTTTTCTAAATCAAAGAAGTATTTGTTTAGATAAATGATAATGATAAATTGAAACCATGAATGCATTCTTGAGCATAGGAATATTGTAGTTAATTATTTAATAGCTCAAATATCTAGTTCATTTTATGGTTTCTTTATATTTTCTAAGATTGTAGTACATTTTGATTAGCGAGACCCAATAAAGGATTTTTTTTTTCTTTATATAAATTTATATAGTTATTTTGAGTACGTGGGTTGATTAAAAAAAAATCAATACAATGATTCTCTCAAAATTATTGAGGTGAACACTTCACAGAATAATGTCTAAATTCGAACCACTTTTGGTGGAACCAAAATATTAGAAACCTCCTTACACCAAAGAAGGGGTGTCTAATAATGAAACCCAATAATTAACACTCTTAGCATTAGACTTAGAACTATATTTCATGATTGAAGGTAAATTAGTTGTAAGTGTATTCATATAGTTTGATAATAATATATAAAAATAAGGTCTCAAATTGAGAAATAGAAACATCATAAAATATGTCACAATTAGAGAACAAAATTAGTAGTGCAAATAGCTTTATGAAACTATTTTTAGTAAGAAATTAAATAAAGTTATCTAGATGATATTAGTCTTGGTCAACTTCCAAGAAACAATCAATAACCCTTCTACAATCAAGTTTCTAATGTTTATATCTTCTCTTACCTTTCTCCTTTACTAGGTTTTATCGAACTTGCCCAACTAGAGTTTCAAATACAAATGGCTTTCCTAGAACTCTCAAAAGACAAAAAATACTCCACCCAACTTGATTTAATTTTCTACTCTTATCATTTATAGTTTCTAACCCCAAAACCCAACCTACTCAAATTAGGCTTTAATCCTACTAGCCCTCCTTATTGGGTATTTCTAAGTATGTTGAAATCCCTTCCAACATACTAACTAAAACAAATTCATGTCACAATACCCTTTAAGTTTTTTATAATATATCCAAAAGTTAGATATATAGCATCTATGAGAGTCAATAACTTATAACATTTACAACTAGCTTTATCAATCCATTTTTTCAATGCAACCACTCTAACTACTTTTCTCTAAATTTCCATACCCACAAATAGTCTTTACTTCATAATTCCAAACCTCACATTTGAAGGGATTTAAGTGGTTGCATGCCCATCATGCTACCTAATCATAAAACCCTCATTTTTTGGCCACAAAATAAGGGATTATTCAATACCTCATTTCCAATAGCTTCTACATACTACCAATGGATCAGGAACCATCTACTAATTCTCCTAAAATACAATATAAAAAATAATTTCCCCATTCTTCAATGATTTCTCATAGATCAATCTATGGAACAATGATTTCACGATGTTAACCCTTAATCTTTTATCCTAGAGCATCAACACTTCCTTTCCATGATCTCCACACTTAAAATGTTAATATATGTGATAATATAAATAGTTAATACCCAAAGTGGAATGGGTTAAGTGCCCATGATAACCTTCAAAATCCATAAAATTTCCAAGTACAATATTGTACATGATCAATCAACACTAGATGGGTTAAATAGATAAAGAAACTTGAATTACTAAAAAATGATTGAAAACACATTAATCCATTACAATCATTAAGTTTTCAATCAGAAAAATAAAAGAAAAATAACCTACAACCATAAATATTTAGATTTCAATTAGTCATGCTGAGAAAAAATTGTTTGCAAATAGATTTGATCCTTAAACAATTTTTAACTTTTGTTGGAAAATATTCATGAACAAAAGTTGCAAAGTTGCTTGACAACTTGTGAAAAACTCTTTGAACTGTCTACATTTTGACCTTCCAACCACCCTATCAACCAAGAATAGTTATATTTGGCATATTTACATCAACTATAACTCAAAAAAAAAATTTACCATTGGTCTCACATGTTTGACCAATTTAACCTAGTTTTCCCATAACTCCTTAATTGGACCTGAACCTAAATTTTTGGGTATATCTTTTTTACACATAAATCCATTCCAAAAAAATATTATATAATATTATACCTTAAGGATTTATCATGTTTTCCTATTAATCTCATTGGATGCTCCTACTCATCTACTCCACTCTCATTGGATGCTCATGCTCATCTACTCCCCTCCTGGTAGGAATTGAACAACCATGTCAGACTTGACATTTATAGGCAGTGTATCATATGGACCTAGGTGGATCCTCTAAGGAGACTATGTTTGAGGATGGCTTTCTATGCCAATAACTTCTCAGATTTTCAAGATGGGATTATTGTATTCCCTGAGTACTTACGTAGGTACTAGACACAGGCCCTATGCATCTTCCTTGGCTCCTTTAGGGTGGGCTCACATAGACTCTGAATACAAGTCAATCACCATATTTCTAGACAAGATTGGGTGTGTAGACTTTGTACCTTAGTAAAGGTAGAATCTGAGATCCATTTCCTTTTTAGATGCCCCATATAATGAGATTAGAGGGAGACTTTATTGTCTATTTAGAGATTTTAGATCCCTCTCAAAAAAAATTAGGTAAAAAGATCAGCATTGCATTAAAAACTATCTCTATGAGTCCTTACAATTTTGTGACCATACTTTAGAGCTATCATTTCCTAGGAGTCAGACCCAGGCACAACTTATTATGGTCTTCTTCTAGCCCTTAGCTCTAGCTTTGGGTGTGAAGCAACCATACATTCTCTCTAACGCTATTCATTCTAGATCTGTGAAACCCCATAGGGGATCTCTTCACCAGTGACACTCCTCTTATAGTAGTCAGCTTCATCATATGGCCTTTGGTAAATGCATAGATCAATCATTGTTGGAACTTTTTCCCTATGAGGACAAATACCTAATCTTTTCTATGATGTCTTCTACTTTCTTCTTCTTTTGTTGTACTTGTTCTTTTGTGCACACCATTTGGTGCTCTGTTTCTTTGCTTTCTTCTTGGTGTAAGATTCTAGTGCCATAGACCCATGTTGGGGTCTTTTGTTGGACCTTAATACAATTACCTTATCTTATCTTATTCTATTTGGAATCCAAATTAATTTTAGCCTGTATGAAAAACTTTAGTGCTCTTGCTCCATAAAATGTTTTATAATATTATACCTTAAGGCTTTATTATGTTTTCCTATTCTACTTGGAATCCAAATCAATTTTAGCCTATATGAAGTCCTTCTATACTCTCACTCCATACTCCACTTTTAAAGAGTCTCTTTCCATAAGAGAATATGATGGAAAGTCTCTTATTGTGGCATTAAACACCCTCCTTAATTACAATTCTCCTATATCCTTGGGTAGAGAAATTAGTACCATATCCAACTACTCAACTCCATTGCACATGTATAGTATACTTCTACAACACTATAACCCTATTACTGCTTGCTTCCTTCTAAAACTTGTGACCTGCAATTGTATCAAAATACAAGGAAACTTTAGTGTCCTAATATCCTCAAATAATGTTTTTTGCATCTACACCCATGTCATTTATTTCTAGTACCCTCACTATTATGCATATGAATACTTGGTTATCTTCCCCCTTCCAAAGACTTAGGGGGACTACAACACCATTTGGTTCATCAATCAAAGAGAATCCTATACTCCCAAATGTTACTTCAAACTATTTACAAATTGAATCTCTTTGTCTCAAATATTACATTGAGGTCTTCAAGCATAATTTTTTAAAAATCTTGTTAGAAACTCGTATCTTCTTTGGACCAGGTTTTCCAACCACCAACCTATCATTGTCATTAATGAATTCATTCCTAGGAACTTATTCCGTCAACAATTATTCCCTTCTAATGAAAATGATATTGGAACATTGTGTGACTTCATTATCTTAAAAGGGGGTTAACATACAAAATTTTTGATCCCTCTTAATTGTATATGTATTCTTATACCAATCATATATTTTTCTCCTAGTATACTACCATGATCTTCCTAATAATAGGTGACAAAATTTCATAGGCAAGATGTCATACAAAACCTCATCATGATATATTGATACCTTGATACCTTCTCTTTGTTATCTTCTAAACCCCCTTATGCTCAAATTGTGAAATTTTATTATATATGTTATCACATCAAGGTTCTTTTGTTTCAAGTTGTTCATTAACCTTCTGGTTTAAACTACATAATCTGAAGGGAGAAACTAATTCTTCATCATACTCAATGTTGTACTCAAAAAATTAAGTTTTGGTTCTCCTCTTCCACTATCTTTTCTTTCTCACTAGTCCTCTATATCAATGGTGTACCCCTAAACTTCATCCTACAAAAATGAATTATTTTCCCTTCACTCATCTCCTCATTCTCAAACTAATTTTTTAGGTTATCTATCAACCATAAACTTTCTTCACAACTCATTTTCCCATATAGATTGGGACACCATTATTTTTTGTACTTCTTTCATCCTGAACTACTTTAAGAAACCTTATCATCATTTTCTTTTTAGGATGTAACTCCTCTTCATCTAATCTATGAGGAATTTCATTTTCCCTAGTTACATCCTCTCCAAATTCCTCTTGCCATTCAAATTGCTCATCTCTCCTAGGATCCCCTTCTAATGCCTCTAACATTGCTCGTATTGACGTGCATGGTCTCACCCTACTTGTATTAGTTCACTTTCTCTAGAAGCATCTTGTTCTCTTCATTCCCTTTACTCTTTATCCCTCAAATTTTAGCTCTCTTAATTCTTCCATTTTTGTTTCCATTTCAATATTTAGAGGCATCCTTACAAACTATCACCAAATATTTACTATTCCAACACAAGAAATAGTATAATGTTCCCCCGAATACCTACTTTTTTATTTAATACCACTATGATGTAGATTATATTGGTCCTAATCAACTTCCAAGAAACATTCAACAAACCTTATACAAGTAGGTTTCCAATATTTCAATCTTCTCTTTCCTTTCTCCTTCACTAAGATCTATCAAACCCACTCAATGAGGGTTTATAACACCAATGGATTGCACAAAACTCTTAGGAGTCTCAACACGATCCAAGAAATATGATTCAAGGTTCTAGATTAACCATTTTTAGGGTTCTAATCACAAGAAAAAACTTCTCAAATTATGCTTTAACACTACTAGCTCTCCTAATGATGTATTTCCAACTATGCTCAAAGTCCTTCCAAAACACTAGCAAGAAATATTGAATATCTGGATATTGTTTTGATATTTCCTGAACATATTCCAAAAGAAGGTATACATTCTTTGGAATGTTTATATGAATGTAAAGGTTCCAAGTGGTTTATGGTCTTTAATGATTTCTCTGGAAGAGAAAACTAAACAAACTCAATTAAAACATGGATCCTTGAATACCTCAGAAGGAGACGATGGAGGATCTAAGTCATTCTTCTCATTTGAGTTGCTCTTATAAAATAGAGTAGACTTATAATTATAATTTTAGAGGTTTCACCTGCCTCTCCTCCACCATTATGACAACCTTTGATATTTAACACCCTTAGGGAACTTTATTTCAAAATATCAGCACTATTACTAACCAATGATTCCATCTTTAAACATCTTATCTTTACTAAAATTAGAAAATGTTGCAATCAAACTTGGTAAAGATAGATTATTGGAAAGTATTCTTTCAATCACTAAGTATTATTTATTTAATATTATTTAAAGCTTAAAACTGAAATCTTACAAACTCACAAGAGTGTAGACCATTAAATTTTAGTTTCCTTGGTCCACAAACTAGAAATTTTATATATGAAAGTGGTCTATAGCCATTTCAAAATAGATGTTTAACTAGATTATAAGTTATTTTATGTTTAGTAATTCATGTATGTGACATGAACTTGTTCACATGTAACTAAGGTTGATTCATGACTCGTACAAAAAAATAATTACGATTATTAAAGTACACTATAATTTAAGGTCTCAGAGAAAATCAATCTAACTAAGAAGCCACACTCACTTGACCCCGTTTTTAATGAAAAGACCTATTAAAGTTAAGTTTAACCCATCCACGATTGGGGCATGGGGCAGGGGGCATTTAACCACATTTCTCTTGCAAATAGTAAGAAAATTATAACATTGCAAACTACTTTCTAGGTTCCGGTTCCTGGCATTATGCAAATCAATAGAACTAGAAGAGTGAGGATGGTTAGAGTGTGGAATATTTACCACATTCTCCTTTATATTGATGACAATCGAATAATAAACTTGTGATGACCCTCTTTACATTTTTCTCAATGCCATCACAACTCCTTCATGAAAGGATGTGAGGATGTGAGGAGGGAGCGGTCTAAGAGTGTGAGACGTTATTGGACGTTAAAAGCAAGGAATCAAGAGGTGAGAGATCGATTTCTCTTGGCATTCGTACAGCGGACAATGATTCACTAATTGAATACCCTTTTTCATAAAATTAAAAAAGATCTTCTTTAACAACTTCTTTAATTCTGCAATCTATAGACAAATTCCATCACACCTATCTCTTTTTTCTGAGAAGAAAATATTCAAACTACTTTCTACTTAAAAAGGAATTAAAAATTTTCATTAATCTCTGAGTGCTCTTACTCTTATACCAACTGTTGGTTTTGAAAATGAAAACAGTTTCACTACCCAAAGTTTTCCAATGCAAATATTTTTCCTAAACTTAAAAAAGAAGAATTTAGAATAGGCAAAGTTAATACGGTGAAGTAACAAAAAAATGTGTTTATTTTTGAACAGGGCAAAACAAAGTGGCATTTTGTACAGAAATTACAATGAACTTCAATCATTTCCTACTTTATAGTGCTACTCAGCAAGACATTTTTCTGTACGAAAGAAATATAGCTGTCCAGGTACGTGTAAAGAAGGCGAAAATCATAATGATCCTCAGGCTGACATTATATTATGATATAGTATTCATAAAAACTATTAACTCGTAATATAACAGAATAAAGCAAAGGAACAGAGGAAAAGTCCTTTTGTAGTCTAGCATAACAGTCATATGTTAATAAGTCTAGACATGGTGATAGAAATATGGGACTACCATGTACTCTTTGTAAGAGTCATTTAACTGTGATACAAATCAGATATACATAATCTAGTGTCAGTGAGATTTGAACTTTTGACCTCTCTTTGAAAAATACAAACCTCAGGCTGTGCTAAAATGCTTCACAGCCTTACATAAGGAATAACATAGTCTAGGCTGGAAAAAATTCTGTTGTTGTTTCTGTATGTGACTAAATTACTTAAAGAGGTTTCAACTTCTATGCATTAACAGATATACATTGTAGAACTCTTATGTGCAAAAGGCTAAAAAACTGGTCATTTTAAAGTATACATAAGAGTTATTGCACCAATAATCTTTCAGGTCAAAATCAATAGGATTTATAGACAAATTTCAAAATAATAGAACACAAATGTTCGAATATTGTTTAACCAATTTCTAACAGTGGTGTATAGATAGACTAATCATGAATTGAATAAATTTCAACTACTAATACATGTATCCTTTATTAATATACCTAAACTTATTAAAACCAACTATTATTAACATCAAGAAAAAATCGAACAATTATTATTCTAAATGTTATAGATGCAACTTCGTCCACTACTGTATAAAAGGAGTTGTTTCGAAAGCCAAATGGTACGCTGTTTGTCAAGATACTTGAAAAATCCTTTTACAGGAAGGACAGCTAAGATAACATATGTCAACTAAAAACATATATATAGTGTCCCGTCTAGCATAACAGCTCTCCACAAGAACGCATTAAAATGATGTGATGATAATTTAAAATTAATAGACCGTTTTTTTCTCTGTCTTCCTTGCTTTAAATTAATATTTTGTGATTGAAACTTTGCACCATCTAATATGTAGTGAAACTTTGCACACAGCTTGAACGACATAAGTAAATTTCAATTTCAGAATACCAATGGTCCAAACCTGCAATCTGGTAATGACTACAATAGCACCTTACCAAGCAAGCTATCACCGCATCTATGCGTCTTATATAATCAGTGTAGCTTTTTTTCAGAAATAAATAAAACATTACTTAAAATATACAGGATAAGCAGACATACATACACAACCTCACATTCATATATGGCACAACATTTCCTTTCTCATCCGTGAAGAGTCTGAAAAGCTAACAAAAGAATAAAATTTGCAGCAGAAAACAGGACTGGTTGCACTCGGAGACTTTTTTGCAATATTAAATAACATTCAAAATCTTACAGCTTTCTTGTCTTATAGAGAGCCATGGCTCCAAAAGAAACAGTTACAATTCTTGGAGAGAATATCGCTATTTTTTTAACAAAATTAACAGGGTATAGAATTTTTGTAATATTTACCCATTTCTTTATGTCAAGGGAGGGTATCACGTCTCGTTTCTTGGTTTCAACATCTGAATGATTTTTAATAGATGGGCCAAAACATTGCCAAATTTTATTCACCTTAATTTTCTTCATGACTGGAAATCAAACTAAGTGTACAAACTTTCTAAACAAGATCACGAGACTCTCCACTTGCTGTATAAGCTGGAAGTGTGTTATTTGAAACCCTTATAAGAATTCCAAATGGTTTTCAGATACAGAGGGCTATTCTTGTTTAGTAGTCAATAAGCCCAATTGTCATTCTTCATGTGGGGAATGGAGAAAATTATTCGAGTGTGTTGATGTTCACGCTACTGTGTTTGAGCCTTAGCTAACTCACTTTTTAAATTCTTATGGTCACAGCTCACTTACATGGCCAATAGTCACTCACGTTGCCATTTATGTGATTAAATGGAATCCCTCAATTACTACTATTTCTGGCTTGGTTCCGAAGCTTCAGATGTCGGAACTTGGTTATATCTTTTATATAGGCTTACCCTTTCTTATTTTAAAATTATATTTTGAAAATAGAAGATCATAATGCAAACTTCTCTTTGTTCTTGCCTGACTACATAAGACCTTACCTCCTCCCTATGGATTGTGTTTTACATATAACCATGTGAATAATAGTTAATTCATTTATACAATATTATGCAGGTGTAAAATTCTATCATTAACTTGTCCTTTAGTAGAGCTTAGGTGGTTTCAAACAAACTTTTACAAAGTAGAAAAGGGATGAAAATTTAGTTTGAAAAAATTGCTCTTTAAAAAGAGAAAGAAAGAACTAGAAGATTGTTATGAAAGAAAATAATTTTAATTTATCTAGACTCAAGTATTTTTTCCCTAGAAACTATGCATGCCATTTTTCTCTAAAAATTTCTCTCATGATTTCTTAAAGGATAGCTAAGTAGCCTTATCTTAGAAGATAGGCCAAAATGCAAAGATTCTGCTATTCGAGTAAATTAACATTAATTCTATTTACTCTACTTCAATTTATTTAGAATGGATTAGTATACATATGTCAAATACAATTAAAATTTTTAATTGTTGCTGTTAGTTATCATAGATTTCACTATAAATAGACATGACGAATAACTTATTCTTTAATATTAGTTTTATAGGCCACCGTGCATTAAATTTTTATCAAGGGTGTTTTGATTAATTATGCAACTAAGCCTGCTAGACATTAGAATCATGGGGATGGGGCCTGGCCATGAACAACTCTTATTATATTATACCCCTCACAAATGTTAAGTCTTGGCAACAAGGCCAGATCTCCATTAAGAATCTCAAATTTATAATGATGCCAGAGATAATTGGTAAAGCGACAGGTTTAGAGTGTAATGGTAAATGTGTTGAACGCAAGGGAGCAGGCGATTGCAGATAATACTAGAAGTTGTTCTTTAATAAGGGAAAAATATTAGGGTGCTCCCTTCTAGAAATGAGTATACGTGATTATCTCTCCTTGTACCCATTTCTCTAGTTTGCTTGTATGTTATGAAATGCAATACATTATCTTAGAAGAAGATTTTACCACATTTCACGGATATCGGTTTTCAATTCTTAGCAACATCCATCATGGAAAAACCATGAATGTCTCAATTTTTTTTTCGTTCTCACCCCTATGTAATTATATCAAAAAACCGTGAAAACCCTCCTCTCCACTATATCCACATTTGGTTAACCCTCTCCAAAGCTTGGTGAGAATTGAGCTCTTGAGAAATGAATCTTAAAAGACAACCTTAAACATGCTTTGAAACCTAAAGAAGAGCTTAAATCCAGAAAAATCCCTATTAATTTAAAACCACCTCATACTGTTTCCTTCAAGGAAACCTTTGTTGACACCACTTTGGCTAAGTGCAAGACCCTCTCTTAAAAGTTTGTGTCTATTGAGATGATGATTAGTAGGAAATTTAATGTTTTTGATCATGAGGATTCAAATATAGAGATGATCATAACAAAAGAAAGAAGAGAAAAATGAATAAGACAAAAAAGTAGGAGGGAAGTTTAGGTGAGCATAGGACTTCTTAACAAAAGAAAGAAGAGAAAAATGACTAAGAAAAAAAAGCAGGAGGGAAGATTAGGTGAGCATAGGACTTCAGCAATGCAAAATTAAAAAAAGAGTGAAACTAGCATTAAAGAGGAGGTCATCCTTGAAACTGACCAGGAGTCTAGGGAAACTAATAATTATGAGGATTGGGATTATGAGAAGGGAGAAGAGGACATTGAAGAAATTGAAGAGGGTAAGTCAATGGAAATAATGGTTAACTAGGAAAGTGCCCATAACATAAAGCATCATGAGTCCACCTCCATGAATCCTAAAAAGAATGTTAGAAATAAGGAAAGTTCCAAGGTTATTAAACTAGGGATTATTAATGATGATAATGTGTAGGGCTATTTTGAAGCTATCCAAAATTTAATTACAAGCCTATAGAAGGTTATTCAATATAGGGTGACTACGGAGGACCTCAATTCTATTGTGTCCTTTATTTTTGGGCTTCTTAGGGGGAACACGCGCAAATAAGTTATAGGAGTTATGAATGGTAATGTAAGTTGAGGAAGACCATAAAGACAAATTGTCAAGAGGAAGTCTGAGGACTCTAAATAAGAGGAAAAATAAGTTAAGCATTCAAATAAGACTCGATGCATTGCACCAAAACTGAGGAGATGATAAATAATTTCAAACAATTTTTGGTTATTTTCTAGGGTATAATTGTCTCAAGGTCATTCTTCTTTGGAATAGGTTATATTATCTCTACACTATTAAAACTATTTCATATAATTTTTCCACTATTTGGGTATAGGGAGTATGGACTCTATTTTACTTATCTCTCTATATATGGACTTAAACTTATTTAGCTCTCTCTAGTTGGTCATTAATTTACTTATATATTTATGTATCAAATTTAATTTACTCACAGTTAGAGTCCATCTCTTCCATCACTGTGCTAAGCATGGAAGGGGTCAAGATTACATGAAACACATGTTGGACATTTTCGGAGATAGGTGAAAAAATCACAAGGTTGTATCATTGATTTAAAATAGGGGCAATGGAAGGGGTTTGGTAGGCTCCGACAAAGGTGCTCAATCAATTTGTTAACTTGAAGGAGGGTACAGAAGATTTCCTTATCACATTTTCCCTATGCTGAATCATTTTGCATGAACGATTTATTCTATTTTCCTCTATTGATATACTCCTCTCTTTCCCCATTTGTTGAAAAATGTAAAGTTAAAAGGATCCTTGCTAAAACATCAAGGGATTTTACTTAGACTCAATGAATTCCATTGGAATATGACCCTATAGTCCTCTCTTAACCTTTCCCCTAAGCTTAATAAGAAGATCTCCTAGGCTATTTCCTCCTTGGTGAGACAATCTTATTGTCCTACTTCGAAGACTTCCTCTAGTTCTTAAATTAAGACTCTACCTCTTCATAAATCAAAGAATAAAAAGGAGGACCTCCTTAATAACTAAGATGATACCATGGTTATTTTGGATGATTCAAATAAAGGCTCTTCTACCACTAAAACCAATTAGACAACTCACAATAGTTTTTAATGTTGGAAAAATGTTCACCATTCTCCCTGATGTTCATGAAAAGGAATTAACCACCTCTTGTGTACCATAAGTTGAGTGGTTGCATGAGGCACTAATAGATCAGTCTTTTAGTACAACAACAACCCACTCTAATAAGTGGCATCAAAGCTTGGTCACATGTTTGATTCCTTAGACCCTTGGATAATGCTAAGGGGCATATTGTTGGAAAAATTATTTGCACTCCCATTGGGATTTCTGACAAAGGATTAACCATCTCTTGTGTACTATTAGTTGAGTGATTCTATTAGACACTAATAGATTAGTCTTTTAGTGCAATGGTAACCCCAATCCAATATTTACTACCCTTTCACAAAGTTCCACAATGTACCCCCCTATGCCCTCATGGACTTAAGCTATCTAGATGATCCTAAGCTGTCTACCATTCCCTTTCTTAGCCCTATAAAAAAAAGTAATGATATTATGATTGATTTGGACACTCTAACCCGACACTCTATCGAGATGACCTCTTTTTATAATAGGCTGAAAGTGGTGTCTAGGTGGCTTCTTTTTCAAATATATATAGCCCGTAGAGAGATTAACATGCTAGATGAAATTTATGAAGTTGAGAGAAAGTTAGTTTACTAGATGCTAGACTACAAGGATGAGGTTTAGTGGGAAGTGAGTTAGGAGCTAGGTGACAAGCTCTGTACTTTGGAAAAGTAGGAGGAACAAGTGGAGGACATCAAGAACAAAATTCTTCTTGAGGAAGTGAAGATTGAAGTGCTAAAAACCTTGATGTCTATTAAAAAGGAACACACATAGTTGGGGAACAAAATTTATAATTTGGCCTCGTAGAGAAATTAGGCTCTACCCAAGATGGAGGTGGAAGCTAGGATTTTGAAGGGTTGGTTGGAGGATACAACTAAAAAGAGAGAAGAAAAGGAGTAGAATACAAGAAACGAGGGAGGAGACAAGGAGATCTCCTAGGGTTATAGTGAATTTAAGGTTTCTTTCTCCCTTGAGTTCTCATTTCTAGACCACCTCAAGGAGCTACAATTGTAATGGGCTAGTTTGTGCTCTACAGCCTCCTTTTGGTTTTGAATCCCTTGGGGTTTTTGTATTGGTTCCTAATTATCTGGGTTTTGATATGAGGTGGTGCTTGTTGGTCAGTGTGGTGCCAGGGATGAATGTAGTCATTGGTTTAGTCTGGCATGATGTTTCTTGTTCACAAGTTCTTTTGTTTTTTATGCTTCTTGCTAGTAGCATTTAGGCTTATTTGAAGACTCTTTTTGATGGTTGGGGCATTCTTTTTTCTAGCATGGTTTAGATTAAAGGTTTTTTTGTTTAGTTGTACTTACTAGTTCTAGTTCAGTTCTATTTTTTGGTAAGGTCATTACTCACGATCCTTTGGTTTGTCTATTAAAGATTTGATATTAATTTAATTAATATGGATTTGGGCCCTTCCCCCTTTATTTAATCAAATCTCTCTCTCTCTCTCTCTCTCTCTCTCTCTCTCTCTCTCTCTCTCTCTCTCTCTCTCACACACACACACACACACACACACACACACACACACACACATGTGAGTTTTTGTGTGAAAGTATGAATTTCTCTATATTTAGATCTTTTTGCAATTATAATAATAACTAAGGAGGTTGTGAATTCCAACATGGTAGTAGAGTAGTTTTATTTGTATCTATTTCTAGTTGAGAAAATTCTCTCTTATGCCCCACCCTCTCTTGAATTTTTTGGCTATGTGTGTCTATGGAAATGTTTGCAATCAAGATCCCAACTTAAGAGGTTATACAATTTAACATGAGATTAGAGTGGTTTGATTTTCATCATAATTACCTTTAGCATTTTTTTTTTAAAGTCTCAATAATTTAATATATTGGCCATTTCAATATCCTATCATATGATTTTGTGGCTCCTAATATACATCGTCATTTCTGTCGAGATGTTAAAATGCTTGTTAAAAAATATTAAAATTATGGCTAACTCAAAAGCAATAGAGGAAATCATGGATTTGATTTACAAATTTATGCAAAGTGGCACACATATATGTACAAGTTACCTCATTATGTTGTGTTGTTACAAAACCTTCTTTATGCACTTAGTTTTTATTAATATCTTAGTTGTCTTCCTTCTGGTTTCATCTTTGTTCTCTGTCTCCAAGATGGCTCAAGATATTATTAGAGTAAAGCCTATTATTTATCATAATTAATAGAAGAATTGAAAGGTAGTTCATATATGTAAAAAATCTATGTCTCTAATGCACTTGTAACCTTTCCATTTCTGGAGGCATGGGATGTTAGGCATAGAGTTGGTAGTGAAAAAGGACTTAGTGATAAAGATGTTTGGTATTTTGTGGAATGAAAGAAAGTTCTTGACAAATAAGAAAACAGAAAATAAATTAATGGTGTTTTTCTTTCAGAAATGAAAAATAGATAAAGTTGGCTTGACAATTGCTAATTGTTATAACAAGACCATTGCAAAATCTCTTTCAATGTAAGTTTTAGAAGCCATTGTATGATATTTAACTTCTAATAACCACTTTTTCAATATGTTAACCTTGAACTTTGTCATTTATAACCACTTTCATCATGATAAATTCATATACTTTTCCATCACTGTGTCATAGTTTAAATATTCAAAAGTAAAAATTATTTTATGTTAGACTTTCATGGGGCTTTATTCATCTTTGCTTCCAATGTGAAAATTATTTATTTGTAGAGAAGAATCCTAGACTCAAAATAGGTTAAAAAAAATGTTCATCACGAATTGGAGCATTACTCAATGAATCTTGATTATTCTCCCTTTAATAAGGATGACTACGTCAGCTCTCGTTAAATTAAATGCCTCAAAATAGATTCCATGACCCGCTATTAAATTATATTATTTGATATTGAAGATTATACATGATTACATTACAAATTAACTCTTGATTATTTTAGTAGCAATAATGAAGTTAATGGTATAAGTAAATTGGGGTTGTTAGAAACTAGGGTTTATATTGTGTTGAAATATCAACCTTTCAATACTCAATACAACTTTTAGACTTAAATAAAAATCACATGAGGTGATTAAGCCATATCTAAAAATCTACAAGGGATGATGAACCGCCTCAAATAATCCCCTCACAATGTCACTCACCATGACCTACATAGATTCTAATTCATTATCAAGCTCTGATACCACTTAGTAGAAGATAGGGTGCTTATTGCAAAAAGAAATTGAATTATCAATTGATTAAAAATATTACATTTATGAAATCCATAGGAAGAAGTTAATCAATTTAATCAATGTCACAAAACTGAGGAGGATTATTGGGCACTAGCAATAAGAGAATTTTATTTTTTATATAACAGGAAGAGAAAATCCCTATAGGTAGTCGAAATACTCATCCCATGTGAAAAAATTGAGAAATATAAGAAAATAAAGTATTTGAAATTTCAAACCTACTGATGGTCCATGATTTGCTCTTCATATTGTTATGACAATGGATATTATCAAAGATATCACTTTGGAGAATGGATTTTGTTTCTTATGACTTTGTGAATATGAGAAAAAATGTTAAGGATGATATTGATATCCAATGCTCCTTATCCATGTGGATTGTGCACATAAGATTGTTTCTTTGAATAAATAGAGTTTTCAAAATAAAAATATGTAAAATGTGAAGAGAACCCTCATTAACATACAATATGTTGCCAAAGGGATCAAGGATTTAATGATTAACATGAACAATTTATCAAAATATCGAGAAAACCATTGGAAAAGTGTAAGAAACATTGATAGTAGTTGTGAGTTCGTGTCACACAGCCATGGGAAGTAGCTTAAATAAAAATTTAAAATTATTTTAAAAATATGTTTTAGAAGAATAAATGGCATATTTTAAATAATTATAAGGTTAGGTGCACTTTTTTATCTATTAATGTCAATGTTTAAGTTTGGATTTAACATAAGACATTGTGTGTGACATTTGGCCTATCAAAAATTGATTACATGTATTTCAATTTTTGTTCTATTGCCTTGTTATAATTATTTATATCTTGTGATGGATCTGATTCATCTAAATTCTTGTAATATGATCATGGGGAAAAGGTACGTGACTGTATCCACTCAAACTCCTCTCTAATTTCTTTTCTTAGATGCTCCCTTTTTATTTTATAATGAGAGAAATTTTATCTTGGATAAGGTGGCAACAATCAATAGAAATTATAATGAAATCTCCTAAAGTTAGGGCCCCTCAAACAAGTTATTATATTCTATATGAGCTCAAATTCATAAAACTAGAATAATTCTACTATCTTAAAATCCCTATATATGACCTAGTCTAATTGGTGAAGTATTTGGAATGCATAAAGGGGCATCATTAAATGCACACAATCATTTCACAATCTAAAAATGAATAGTAGTCCCCCAAATTATGGTTTAATTTTTTCTTCTCATCAAATTATTTAAGTCTCCAAAACCTTTTGATCTTGGGAGATAATGAATAATTCTAGCATTTTGTACGGACCCCCAAGTGGTCATTCCTCTACCTAGACATGTCAATTTCGCTAGCCAAGGTAGAGGGTGAGGAAAAAGAACACATATCATACTGATGATGGGTGAGCTCCTTTGAGCCACTCTCTAACCCCACTAATGCATGGGGGTTTTATGATCAACATGATCCTCCTCCCTCAAGTGACACTACTTGAGTTGCATGAGGGTTGCTTTATGCTTCTCTTTTTAAGAATAGTTGTTGTTAGTGTTTCTGGCTTTTCTGTTTCAACTCTTTCACATTGATCTTGTATCCCCTTGCCCCATTTATTTATGTAACTTTAATATTTAATTATTAGACAAGAGACTATTCATCAAAAATATAATCCTAAGGATATTTGAAAAAAATGTGTATTTTTTCATAACAAACTAGTATATATCTACCATCCCAAATTTATATCTACATTTTTAATAGCTATGGTTTTTTTAATATTATAAAATTATTCAATTTTGAACTTCTCCAACCCTATATTTCATTCTCAACCAACATATATTATCATATACATAACGTAAGACTAATTTTTTAAATATACATAGGTAGGGGTATTGTCAATAGTCTTGAACATTATATTGATCTCTTTATCTATATGAGTTACATAATCAAATGGCTGGACATTATCCTGTATACATCATATCTAATCACCATGGGAAGAACTAACATGAATTTAGGAACCTCTATATCTTAAGTATAATTCAATGAATCAAAAGTTCATTAAATGTACTTTTAGAATAATTCCACGTGGAATGAAGGTTATTCATCATCTTAAAACTTTGCAAGCTAATTTTTCTACTCTAGGATAGTGTGAAGGTAGTTTCCACCTTTTGTAGCTAGTCCTATTCTACTCATTCTTAAGCTCCTCATTGATTCTTTTTCGATCATACATAGAATAAAATTTAGAAAATAGAAAAATATATACTTTGGTGTGAATTTTATGCATGTTGCAACTACTGCTCTCTAGCTCTTGCAGTAGGAGAAGATGGGGTAAAGTGGAGGAGGAAAAGAAGAAATGAAGGGTTTTCCTCATTTTTTATGCTTAGTTTTTGGTATTTTTAGTTATAATAGTTTAGTTAAGGCCTTTCATGGCTGATATGAATATTTGGACTTTTGAGATAGTTTTTAATATTTTTGATAGTATAGTTTCTTCTATTTCTTATGTTGCTCACTGTCTACTATTTTATGTTGTTAGATAGTTGGATGCTAAACTCTTTCTATAGCACTATGTTTTTTATCTTGAATATGGGTGCCTCGTTAGTTATTTTATTGGTCATTTATTATCTACCTGGTAGTGATTGTATTACCATTTTTTCCCCTTTGAACTATTTACCCAATTTTTACTTCTTTTAATATCAAAAGCATACTCTTGGGTGATTAGTACAAATGACACATCATGAGCATCAAAAATAATCTTGGTTGATGGAATTTAGTGCTTTTCCTAAAGTTATGTTATATCACAGTTCATGAAAATATTGAACTTCACTAATTTCATTATGATCAATTTTTTTTTAATTGTACACTAGTTTGTACATGTTCCCTCTCTTGTATTGAAACATGGACATATAACACCCCCTATCTCGTGCATAGATACCATCCCATTCTTCTACTTAAACTTTATTTTTTATACATTGTAATTCAATTAGATAGTTATCCAAGACCTAGGTCTCCTACCAAATATTTGATGGACATATTTAAATTTTCTCCATGTTTAGGGTCTTTCCCATTTCATTCTTAGTTTTTGGTGTCTTACTTTTCTGTTTATGTTTTGGTCCCATAGGGTGTTTCTTCATTATATTATTGTATGTGGAAAATAAGAAATGCATACACTAATGTGCAATTCTATTAAAAAAATTATATTTCATAGGGAGATATTGTCCATTCTTAATTAGAGAGCTAATAAAAATGACCTTGATAATTGTCTATTAGATCTTAGAATTCTCTTGTGTTTCCACAACCTACTTGTAATTTTTCTTCAACGATAAAATATGAATTATATTGCACCTTTACTTCCTCAACTAGTATGCAGAATAATTCCTTGTAGTAATCTCTAATATCAATAATCTCTAGCCTCCCTTGTGATGACATGAAATTCTTTAAGGAAAAGAAGGTCATGGATGAAGCTATTTCCAAATTCACTAAAAATGATGAGGAGAGGAGTGCTCTAATTAAAGAGGGAGATTAGTACTCAAGTACGCATATTAAACCTATTTTAAGGAAGGTGTTGATAAGTGTTCAAGCATATTTCACCTTGGATGGTAGATATTCTAGAGTCCATAGTTATAATTTGATTTATGTTAATAATTTTACGTTATGGGGATATGGTCTCTTTTCTATTTTACATTTTGAAATCCTTAAATAATAGTCTCATTCACCATAAAAAAAGGCTAGTAAGACCATTCTATATGTAGGGATTCTTCTTCTTCTCTTAGAATATTGTAACTGTCCCACCCCTAAACCAGCCATAAAAAATTTCACCAAGGGGTAGGGTGATATGTCTAGTGGATTAAAGAGACAATTTTCCTTGGGGTTCAAAAGTTAAGAAATGAAAGATTGTGTTAGATGAAATTAAAAGTGCAATTAATATGAGAGGGGATTCAAATGAGGTGTTAGCAAGTTTGATGGATACTAGAGACTAGGGGAATGTTTGGAAGGATTCCCTAAGGGCATGGAGACTAATGTTGATTAAGAGGACAAAGGTATACTTAAATTACAAGATAAAAGTCACAATCTTTCCCCGTAAACTTTAAAGAAGAAAAGCTACATATTAATATTAGGGAGGGGGTAAAGAAAAAACCCATTTTGAAGTGTATGGAAAGTTTCCTTGTTCTTAACATAGTACACTACCCTTTTATGGACTCTGATGTGAAGTATGCTAAACAAGACATTGGTGCCACTATGTTGGATAAGGAGAACTTATAGCCTGATATCATCCCTTCCTCATATTTTCTTCAAAAGGCTAAGGATACAATTGATGTTTCTCTTACCTTGGATAGTCAAGATTAAAATTAAATTCATTTTCTTAGAGATACGGTTGTAATCTTGAGAAGAAGCTTGAGAAAGAGCATAAAGTGAGGAAGATTATGGAAGACAATTGCAATTAAATTTCAAAGAATATTAAGTTGTATGCGGACAATCTCACTAAGATCCAAAAGGATAATGTTGACCAAATTAATTCATCTCTATATAAGATTATAGCCTTTACTCATTAGATTGATTTGGATGACATATAGATTAATGTGTATCTAGGAACTAAAGAGAAGGAGTTGGATACCAAGGATGGACCTCATAAGTGAATAAGGGAAGCCCTTACTAGGAAAGTTGATGCATCCTCAAAAGAGAGGAGTTGAAAGCTATAGGGACTCAAGATGCCAAATCCCTTAACATGTTTGCTTAGGTTCTTAGTGGGTCTACTTCTTACGGCTGTCTAGTTTGTGTTTTATTTGTTGTGGTTTCTTTTCATTCTCTGCTAGTTGATTGTTTCATCTATGTAGCAAAAATATTTGAAAAATCCAGTAATATTTTGAATATCCTTATTTAATATTTCATTCTAGGCTTTGTGTTTGCTTATATATTCTTTTTTACCTTAATCCAAAACTACCAATGTCGACAATGATCATTAATATTTTATAATTTCAAACATTATATCGATGTGAGAATTATCTTTAGTGAGATAATGTCAAAGCTATTTTTGATCCAATTTCTTACTTTTGGTGCGATCTGTGTTTATATCTTTACTCTTTTTTGTTTTCAATTGTTTAGACATTTAAAAGTGTCTATTCAACCTTAAATAAATACATTTGATGAAAATTGTGTTGGATAATCCTTTTCTATTAAAGTAAACATATTCATATGTATGTGACATTTTCATAGAGTTATAAAATGAGGTCTTTAGTTTGGTATGACTATTGTTGACACAAAAGTTTGCATTCTTGCCTAAGGAACTAATTCAAAGGTAACCTTGTGTAACATGGAAATGACCTCCAAGTGTGGGACTTACGCTCTAAGTTTGGATCTTTGAAGAAGGTTGGCTTACTTACTATCAGGGTGCACCTAAACTACTTCTTTAGAGGAAAAGGGAGAAGGAGAATATAAATTAAAATGATGAAAGGGAAAGGGGGTGATGCACCAAGATAGAAATATGGCTACAACCCTTCTTTTAACTGCACTACACATCAATGAAAGCACCAAAATACACTGTTCTTGACTCTATTCTATCTCCATGAAACCACATGTAGGTTTGGAACTCGTTGAGGTGTTGAAAGGAAAGGAACTTCACTATACAACAATTGCTAACAGACTTAGCACAACATATGAATCAAGAAAATGGAAAAGAAACATTCAATACAAGGAAAATATATGCACTAGTAAATAGAATGGCAAGAAAAGGTAAGGAACAATGATTTCATAAATGGAAGGAAAAAGTTGTAGAGCATAATGCTGCTACAAAATAAAAGTGAAGAAGAACCTAAAAAAAGTATTTAAAACTATCTTTGAAGAGTTCAAGCATAACTCAAATCTAACTTGAAGTTCAAACCCCACAAGATGGAGTTAAGTTGTAGAGAGTAGCAATAAATGAATATTAGAAAAAATATGATCTTGAAATTTATCTATCATGATGAAGTGATAGGAAGGGTAAAAGAAATGTACCTAGATGTAAGAAATCAAATCTCATGAGATTTGATCTTTAAAATAATTAATAAGGCATGGAGATGCATATATGCCATGCAAACAAGGCCAAGTAATGTCATTCAACATTAAAAAAAAGTCCTTGTGATGTGCCATAGCAGCATCAAAAATATTTGCACTGCTATAAAAAATTGTAGAATGAAATAACATGCAAGGTAACCTGCTACAAAAATACAAAGTTGACTTGCATGGAATAAATTTGATTTTCCCATAAAATTTGTGAACCATTGATGTAGATCTTCATTTTGGAATGAATGGCTTAGATGTTGCAAGAAATCTCCTCAATAGCGAAATAAAACCCAACTATGGATGCATATCTTCTTTATTCTCTAATGGACAACTAAGATACACTCAAAATATCCAAAGAAGCCACAAGATCTAATGGCCATCATATCTTCATAAGAGGCCTAAGTAATGATGCAAAAATATGATCACCATCAAATTAAAAGCAACCTAGACAAGAAGGATCTGCCACATGGAAGACATTAGTCAATTGGCACATTTGTCGAATTTTCAATTGAAGAGGCAGGAGCAATTTCACAATTTCAGAAAGAGCAACAAAGTCATTCTCTGAAATAGAAGAAATGGTTAATGTGAAATGTTAACTCCAATAGAAAGCAAGTGCTAACCCACAACTCGAGACATGAAGGAAATTGAGCCAACTCAGTCAATCAACAAGTTGAACTACCTCAGCACATGAAGCAACTGAGCCAACTCTGCTAATAAAGAGACCGAGTTAACACAAAATGTTAACCCAACCAAAATGTTTATTATTCCACCTCAAAGAAATCAGCCCATTGAAAATCTCTCAGATCAGTTATTAGTGATGGGCTGAGTGGGGAAAAAATGGCCAACAACTACCATATTCAAGGTCAAATAGAGATAATGTACATGTTATTTCCAGGATATGTTTAGTTGGCTCATGTCAATTTATATATTATCACATTGATATGTTAATGAGTTATGGTTGGCTAGTCATAGACTAGTATTATGTCATGTTCAAGTCTTTGATTTATGTCTTGACATAATTGATTCGTGATTTTTTTGATTAGAAGCTATATTGTTTTAATTATGGGAGGTTGTTGATCAACATTCTTGATGGTCAGTGCAAATATTTAGATGAGTTCTAGGATATAGTTGTTGTTGATGTCATTGTGGTATTTCAAGTTGCTAGATCACATTGAAGGATGTCAATTTATTGAATTATACATGTGATACGAGCTTAAGGGCCTTACTAATAATGTTGCATAAGGAAAAAAAATACATGATGAAGGTTTCACAAATGGGATCACAAAAGGTGTGGGTTTAAACATGGGGGAAGCTCTGTAGATAAGCAATTTTGAGATGAAAGAATATTTCCATGGGTGATCTCCTCTTAAGTCTCAATGTTTCATCTCCATGAGCATCAGTTTGATTCAAAAAGTGCTGATTGTTCTATTCATTCTCATGAGAGATGAGTTCATGTAAACTAGTACACATGAAATATTGGTCAATGAGTTGGACTCATAAACTACATAGTTAAATCCTTATAGTAACATCACAATTGCTATGATGTTGTTTCATGTACAAGGATGAATTTGTCAATCATGCTATATCATATCTAACAATAAGTGGATTGCATTGGATATTGTATTGTGATTGATTTAATATTAGGTTGAGACCAACCTTGGTTATTCTCACAAGGTTGATGAATTATAAAAATAGGTGTAATAATTTGTTATTGTGAAGGTGTCCAAGAGGGAGAGAATGTTGTAGTGATGAATCAACAAATAGGTATAAGTAGAACTCGTATTTAAGAAAGAGATCCAATCTATTTTATTAGAATTGAATTCGGATGGCAAAAACATAATTATATTGTTCATAAATTGTGGATTGTTGTGCACTATGCATAGTATTTCATATAAATATGTAATGTCGTGAACTTTCCTTTATTTTCTTTGAATAGTGAGCTCTAGAAAATGTTCCTAAATAAATGTACATTCCTTTTGTAATACTTTTAAATAGAGTACATCATCTTAGACATATAATTCCCACTATAGTTTAAACCCAGACAAAAGTTTCACGTGACGTAATGGATTTTTCCTTGGTTATTTGTAAGGTTCGTCGTTTAGGGTTTTGAACTCTGAAAACTGATTTACAATTGTTGAGTTTTAAACAAAACTATTTCACCCACCGATTTGTATGGGGCTGCGTTATTTCTATCAACTTTTATCATCGGAAATAAGTCGACAAGACAACAAAGTAGTCTCCTCAAAATCACACCCTATGAAAGCTTTGGACAATCTGCCGTTTGAGAAATTTTGAAAGACAAGTTCAAGTTCCTACCAATGATACATGTTTTTTATTTCATTGCAGTAAGCTAATCTCTCAAAGAAACACGATGGAAACTTTTCTAAGATAACACGTTTCCCAGATGATATGAACTTCCATGATTACCTCACATTAGCCATTGCCAATTTCATAATGAACAGTTAAGACTCTTTATGATGACAGCGATGTCCTTTCTTTTGTCAGCATGACTTTGGCCAATCGACGAGTCTTGACAGAAGTTACCTCGATGACAGTACTCCACGCGACGAAGCTCATTATACGTATCATCAACTTGTTTGTCAAGAAGATCTCGTAGAACTATCTTTGATGAGTTTTCATTTGTTCTCGATTTTCTATACGAAATACATGCGGTGAGTCTCTTTAACCCACATAATATAACTCAGACTGATCATCCTTTGTGTAGGGTCAAGTTATTGGACTGAACAGTAATTTGTCTTTCTCACGAGTACTTTCACCGATATCAGACGAACCTTTGGATTCTCCGAACAATTTATAATGTCTACCTGATTACGTTGTTTAAATCATACATTTTGGTTTTTTATATTATTGACTGATCATCCTTTGTGTAGGGTCAAGTTATTGGACTGAACAGTAATTTGTCTATCTGACGAGTACTTTCACCGATATCAGACGAACCTTTGGATTCTCTGAACAATTTGTAATGTCTACCTGATTACGTTGTTTAAATCATACATTTTGGTTTTTCATATTATTGATTTGTTTTGTATTGTTAGAAATTTAATTTCTATTCTTAAAGTTTCTAGAATTTTAGGTTTCGGTATTTCAATTTGTAATGTCTACCTGATTACGTTGTTTAAATCATACATTTTGGTTTTTCATATTATTGACTTGTTTTGTATTGTTAGAAATTTAATTTCTACTCTTAAAGTTTCTAGAATTTTAGGTTTAGGTATTTTAGCTGTTAGTTGTAGTAATTGAACTATATAAATATTTATCTTGTCCAAGAATGTTAGATATTTCTATAATATTGTAAACTTGGGGCATTGTATATTCATTTTAATTGTCACAGTGAATGAAATACAATGCCACAACACATTGTGTATTATGTTTCATTTTATTATGCCTTTGCCCATCCATCAAATTGGTATTAGAGGCTAGGATAAAAAGAAAAGTTAGAAGGATTGTGCTTTAGGAGGATTGCATCATACAAGGGGATAGGAAGTCATAAATATTTTCATTGTCAAGGTGTTATAAAGATCCACAAGTAATCTTGTTGCCCTATTTAGGGTTTGGTTGATCTGTCTATTTTTTGTAAATTTCTATCGAACATGGCTTCATGGATTTTCCAGCCTTCAATTCCAATGTTTTTTGCAAAGAATTAATATGATTGGACTATTAGAATGAACCTTATATTAGAAACTGCAACGGGAACAATTGTTATGTTGTCAAACCTATAGGTGAGATATTTTGTTATCTGATCTAAGTGTCATACCTATTTGATTGATGAAGAGGTTTCGAGAAGTTATTCATAACAAAAGCATGTAGAGAAAGGTTTGATTTATGAAGAAGACACCATAAATGGATACTTGATAAGTTGGACTTTGACAAGAGAAAGTGATTATTTAAGTCATGTTACAAGTGGAGAAGACAATAATGCTCATCAAGCCATGAAGGTGCAAACAAGACAGATCAAACACATAGACTTAACTGAGAAACGTAGCAGAAGATTAACAAATTTGAATTATATGCTGAGTGATGCTAGTATCGGCCAAGTGCCAGAACAAATCAAGCAAAATTAGTGTTGACCAAGCATTAGTTTATGTATCGAGTGTTAAATTTAGTAGTGACCAAGTAACCCAGTGATGACAGAGTGTTAGAATATAGTGTTGGTTGAGGAACAATATTTTAATGGTTTATGAGAAATCGTAACTTCCAACTAAATCCATTTTATGGAATATGAAAAGTGTGTTGAAGATAAGGATCAATGAGTTGGATCATTTAGTGCTAGAAGAGGATTAGGTAAATGACTTAAGAAATGGATTCAAAGAGAAGTTTCTAGAAAAGAAGACCACAAACATGATGGTGATTAGATTCATTATATGTTATGAATCTAATCATAAACCCTAAGATCTACGGTGATGTTGAAGCTGTAAAAGATCAAAATTACCTATTTAAGGAGGTATAAGGGTGAAATTTAAGATAGATCCAGAGAGTTTTTAAAAAGTTGGAGTAGTTCTTGATGTTGTTGATTGGAAAATCTAAGTAGAAAGCTGAGAAGAGGTGAATAGTGATTGCTTGAAGGGTTTCCAAGTGAATCAAAAACTAAGATGACAATGAAGGCCAAATAGTGAATCAGCTTATGAGCTAAATTGAGATCTATAAATGCAAAGTGAGTTTTACATAATAGATCAAAACCTATTTTTACTTTCTAACCATTGTAAGCATTTCCTGAAATCCTTTAATGAAGGTTGACATAACATTCATACGTAAATTCTTTACTAGGGTGACATTATAATATAATGTTCTAAAGTCCTCTAACAAGGCCACTCATAAAATGGTGATTAAATCCTTTAACAAGGTCACATATAAAAGTGTTGGCTTGTAATAGAGCTCACTTTAGAAGAGTGAAAATTAGTGACATGTTACAAGTGTTTTTTTTTTTCAAATTTGGTTTCCACATTAAATCCTAGTGTAAAAAATGCATGGATGTTATTTATGGTATTTTACTGATTAATGTTTACATTTTGCAAGTATTTTAGATTTAGGACAATGGACAATAGGTTGATGTTACTAAAAGTTAAATTGAAATCAATTATTTCTTTATTTTCTCAAGATCATATATATTTTGAAGATTCAATTAATGAGGAATATTGGATTAATCCAATTAATGTTGCAATGGAATGTATTGAAAGGAACGATACATGGAAATTATTTATTTCCTGAGAACAACGATTGTATATGTTTGAAATGGGTTTATAAGACCCAATTTAAAGAAAAAGGAGATGTAGGCAAAAATGAGGCAAGATTAGTTGCTAAGGGATTTTCACAAGAATATAGGGTTGATTATAATGAGACATTTGCACCTCCAACAAGAGTTGAGACTATTACAATGATTTTAGCTATTGCAAAAATAAATGGATGCCAAATCAACATTCTTGAATGGATAATTGTAAGAAGAAGTCTATGTGAAATAACCATTAGGACATGAAATAAATGGACATGAAGACATGTTTATAAGTTGAAGAAGTCACTCTATGAATTGAAGAAAGCTCCAAGAGCTTGGTATAGTAGGAAAGATTCATACATAATAGAGCATGGGTTTCTAGATTCATGGATTCACCTAAGAACTTATAGTGGTAGGAAAAAATGAATATTGAGATATATTGCAGGAACTATAAATAATGGCATATTGTATTCTACTTTAGATAATTTTCAATTAGTTGTCCATATACATATAATGATTTTGTGGGGAATATTGAGGATATCTGAGAAGCATATCCAGATATGCATTTCATCTTGGGGCATACAGTGTGGCCTAGGCATCAAAGACACAACTTAAAAAAAGTGATAATCTCATCAAGTGAAGTAGAGTGTGTAGAAGGAAAAGCAACAACATGTCAAGAAGTATGGATGTGAAGGATTTTGAAGGACTTAATGCAAGTTCAACATGGACCTACTACAATCCATTTTGATAACAAGTCTTCTATTACACTTTCAAAGAATCACGTGTTTCACAAGAGGATAAAACACAATGACACAAGGTAGAGAGTTGGTCAATAAGAGTAAAATTAATGTAAAGCATTGCAAATCAGAGGAGTAACTTGCAAATTTCTTCGCCAAGGCATTTGCACAAGGACAACTTGAGATTTTGAGGGAAGCTTTGAGAATTACAAAATTTAACAAAGTTTGTAATAGTTGATACTATAAATTAGGGGGGAGTGTTAGAAATATTAATTTCTACTCCTAGAATTAAGTGGACTATAAAACTATGTAAATAACTATCTTGTATGCTAATGTTAGATATTTCTAAAATATTATAAACTTGCCTATAAAAGGGGGCACTATGTATTCATTCTATTATCTTGATGAATGAAATACAACCAATTTTTGTTGTTCCAAAGAATTTTGACTTTTTTGTTTCATTTCATTATACCTCTGCACATCCATCATGTATGACATATTTAGTGTCTTACATTATTGCCAAGGATCATATTAGTCAAATTTTATGAGGTACAGAGGTGGGTAGCTAAAGAATTGATGGTCACCTATTTTTTCTAGACTAACAAAGACTTATATTGAATTATAATGTATGAATGAGTTTACATTGAATGGTAGACAATAGTAGTAAAATGATTATATTTATATGAACAATATTAGAGTTTAGAAAATAATGTGAGGAACAACACCTCATTTTATCAGGTACTAATTGGAATAATCAAGTAGAGTAGAAGATTATGTTATACAATCTTTCTATTATATAAATGTCATTATTATAACTAGGGTCAAATTACAATTAAAAAGGAAAAGATTACTATCATTATTATAAGTTCATAAGTGATTGCAAGGCAAATTAGCTTGGATCACATTAAAAAGCATCATTATATATGCTTTTATATTTATATTTGTAAGAACACTTCAAGCTTTAATTCAAAACTCAAAATTTTGTGTTCAACACTAAAATTTTCAAATAATATTGTGTAAAATAATTGATAACATAACATCCATAACCCTGGGTCAGCCCCCATTTTTCTGGCTGTTATTTAATACATCAAAAATGATTCTGAGCAGCCAGATAAATAAATCAATACTTTTAACTTCTTTATAATTGAAATATCATGCTAGTAGACATAAAACATATTTTCAAAATAAAGCTAGACTATAATTTTATAAAAGAACATTATTTTTCACAAATAGATTTAAAATTAAAATATTAAAAAAGACATAATGACGGTTAGTTCTAATATAGTTATATTTTCTAATCCATCATAATAGACTCATGATTGATTATAGGAATAATATATTATTCCTATAATTTTCAATTGAAAGAAAATGTCAATGCATAAAAGCATGGCTGCAGATTTGATTAGACAGAGATACTTCAGCATATTCGGCATAGTAGATAAATGTTGTGTCTCTATTCCTTTAAAAACAGATAAGTAAAGAGAACAATAGCAACAGCAACAGCAAGCCCGTACGTATGTATCGGAGAAGAATATTGAGGTTTTTGAATAGCTACAGCAAATCAAGCAATAGGTCTATCGATCACAGCGTACAATTATGCAAATTCCTATGGATATTAATCTCTTTGCTGTTAGCTGTTCTACTAATGTAATGATTGTTTTAATCATTTTTAACCATGTAACATTATTTCATTGTATTTTGTTCGTCTGATTTGATTTCAATAGAGAGAAACGAAATCAATGCTAGAGCCTTACGAGACATTATAAATGAAATGATTGTGTCGTTGATTAAGAACAGTTACATTCAAATCATAGAGATAGTTTCTTAGATTTTAAGTTAATAGGCTCATTTTGGGCTGTCTTGGGTGGCAACAGTGAGGGGTGGATGGATTGGATCCACAATGATAATGAAATACAAAATACATACTAAAAACACTTACAGAAATTATAGAATCATTTAGAATCATTTTGCCTGATCATCAAAATCCATTACATTGCGTGTCTTTTATAGAGGTCTTTGATTGTTTTTCGAAACATCTAAATTGGCCTAGCCGACATAAGATAAAAAGAAATTTCTAGAATTATCTAAACATAAATGTCTTCTAGAACCTAACCTTATCCAGCAATTTCTAGAATCCTCTATTATGTTTTTACATTTTATTTGAGGGAGAAATTATATTCCAACGCTCCCCTAATTTCAACCTCAAATGTTGTTGCATACAAATCCAAATCTTTTCTTCTGCCTAGTGCTAAAAGCTAATTTCCAATAATCTTTATATTCATTAATGCAATTGGCTGCCAATGATTTCCTCTTTTCACAAGATCCACTGATAACTTTTCCTCATCATGGTTCATATCAACATTCCTCTATCACAACGACTGTGACTATGATCCCTTTTCATAGACTTAATGGGTTTTGCAAACACTTCAATGCCTTCTTTACAACAATTGTATCTTTCATGGAAACAATAAAAATCCTCTGCAAACTAGTGCCTCCAATAAAATTCTCTCTTTCATTCCATAGGAGAAATCAATTTTTTTTTATACTTCTATCTTTTTACAACAATATTTCTCTTCTCCAAACAAATTTCTTCGCACCATCAATTCTTCAGTTGTGATGCCAATATTCCTTGCTCAAAACTAATATCAATGGTACACAATACATACCTTTTTCTTTTCAATGAAATCTGAATTGACAGCTTTCCTACTCACAATTTCCACATGATCTGACTCATTGGCTAAACAACAATCAGACACTTCACTTCTTTGTTTAAGCTAGAAACCCAAGACAACTCTAATACACCTTGTGAAAGGTGAATAGAAAAAATAAATTAAAATGGAAAATACTCAATGTGCTGTGGCAATAATATATTTCATTAACCATTTTGTCCATATCAATAACATTACAAGAAACTCTATAAATAGCACATTGAGTATTGAGTATTGTCCAACCTAGCTCTGATTCATCTGTCACAGATGATGACAGGATTTTCTTACACTGGCTCTGATACCAAACTGAAGGGGGTGGATGGATTAGATCCACAATGATAAAAAAATACACACTATAGGTACTTATAGAAATTATAGAATCATTTCATTGCTTGATCACCAAAAACCTTTACATCGTGCCTCTCAGAAACATCTAAATTAGTCGACATAAGACAAATAGAATTTTCTAGAATTATCTTAACATAAATGTTTTGTAGAACCTAACCCTATCCAGCAATTTTAAAAATTCTCTATTATGTCTTTACATTTCATTTGAAAGAGAAATTACATTCCAACAAACAGAAGTAAGTAAATTGATTTTACTTGTTCTCAAATACCCCGAACATGACTAGTGAAATACTACTCTAATTTCCTAGAGAGATGTAGCAGACCTATGATGAAACTTATTAAGACTGTAGGTAAATAAAGAGGACAACAAACGCCCCGAACATGACTAGTGAAACACTATTCTAATTTCTTCGAGAGATGTAGCAGACCTATGATGAAACTTATTAAGACTGTAGGTAAATAAAGAGGTCAGTTGATTTTGCAATCTGGGTATAGCCAGATTGTTTTAATTCATCCGTGTAAACATCTTCTTTTTAGGGTTAGGGGATAAAAAATAAATATCCTAATTATACCTTGGTAGCGTCACTAGGGTTCTCTTTGTGCTTGTTGTCCTCTAACAATTTACATTGCTTATGTGCTATAGTTTGATGTCCTGTTGTTGTTACAATTGTTCGCTGTGTTTACAGTTTGTAAGAGCAATTTGATCTGCTCGCTTTGAAGCTATTTTGTCTTTCTATTTTCATGTATATTTCCTGCCAAGTAATATTCATAGAAGAGAAGATAACCCATACAAAATCACTCCGATCTCTAGATCTAAAGCTTCAAATTCTTCCAAAATAGATTCCAACGAAACTAAACAATAAAGGTCCATCGAATATATATAACACGTTAAATTATTGACATGAGAATATATGTTGAAAAGGGGTGCAGGGATCTGAATAAGAAGTACCTGGTAGTAGCATATTCAAAGACCTTTCCAGTGTTGGAGAAGATAAGAAGAGCCACCTCTGCGTCACAGAGCACCGACAGCTCGCAAGCCTTCTTCAACAACCCATTTTTCCTCTTGCAGAAAGTAACTTGTCTGTTGATTCTATTCTCTATCTTCTTCAGCAGAACCTTCCCTCTCCCCATGGACGCCTCTACCAATCCTCTTGCAGTCAAATCCGAACTAATACAGAAAACCCATGAAAATCATGTAACTACTAAAACAATCAAGAGTGGTTCCTTCGTAGAAATTCTTATCAATAGTAGATCTGAAAAGTCTGAGTAAACAGTGTTTTTGTGCCTCGAGTGCGCTTAAAGAGATTCTAATAATGGCAAGAGACTTTGCAGGCCGTTCATTAATCTAGGAGTTACCAAAAAATTGAAGGAGAAAATCCATATTTTGAATAAAACAAGTGGAGATGGCGTATGAGAAGTTGACATGTCTGGCAGCCCATGTGAATACATGCTCCACATTTGAAAACATTTCCCTAGTCATTTTTTTATTGTGAAAAGCCACCAATGATTAGAATACCATTTTCGTTCACATGACGCCCCCAGATAAACCTCCCCTACATGATTTATTAGACAATTGATTAAAATTTTGTCCATATATAAATATATTTCTTGAAGACAAATAGTATTTCTTCGACCCACGTTAAACTCTTTAAAGGTCTTTTCAATTAATTTGTCCTCAGAAAGTGATCTGATGCAAGAGCACGCTGTCATTTTGTATGTAAGAAAGATAGTTTCATCCTGCTTTCTATAACTAGAGATTTTATAAATTTCGTAGATGACTGCCATCTGTTTCGGAGTGGTTGGCACATCTACATATAAACTATTATTTTTAAGCTCGCTTTTAATATTCCAACGAGAATCATGTTCTATCGTCTCATTGTGGTTTACAGCTACTCGTGATGCTCACTTTAGAGTGCATTCCAAGAGAAAAGAGGGAACCAAAAACAGTCTAGGCAGACATTTCCAAATTGATTATTATTACTTTAATGTGTGGCGAGCCTTAACAAGCAAAAACTATGTTCTAGGTGAAGCGTGAAGAGAAGATTGATTCTCCCAACCTTACAATTATAGCAATTATGAAGGTATGTTAACATTAGTATTTTATGCAGACGTGGAAGCCAACAGCAGAATTGTTCAACACACCGTCCTCAATAAATTATACTAGTGTCAAGATTTTGGAGAATCTGAGGACGATTGAGGGAGATTGTATATGCTTTATATAACCATTCGATGCTTTTAAAATATAATTTTGATAAAGCCTTATTGTCAAATTGGGTAGTTTGACTATGTTTTAAAATTTCTGATATGGATTTTGAGTTAAAATTTAGTTTTGTGGTTTTGTATTTATTGTTTGGTCTTTTCATCCATTACTATTACTAATCTAGATGTTCTTTTTATTATTTTTAAATGATCTTTAGTTTTATTAATCTAATAGTTGTTGACAGTGTTGAAGTTTTTGACAAAGTATGAAGCTAACTTCATTATCAAAATAGTCTAAGAACTTTGTTTCCAATAAAAAGATGAGATGTGTCTTTAGAAAAAAAATTAATCTTGTTTCTTGAATTCTTAAATTTATTTTGATCATTGGTGTTTTGAAAGAGTGCTCATAGATTGTGTGACCAACACCTGTTTCCTACAAAGGGATCAATTTGAGGCTGTTGCATTGTTGTAAAGTTTAATTTTGTTCTATAATTTTTTTACTTTCAATCATTAAGTTCTTGTTAGAGTAAATAGCAATATATTCTTATTTAATGACTCTAAGAAGGGTTCTTCCCCGGCTAAGGAGATAGATTAAACTCTTCTGAATTTTTTAAACCCCTTTTCCCTAGTTTACATTATGTACCCACCCTCCCCCATTGTGGAATTAAGCTACTTAGGAGACCCTCAAGTGTCTATTGAACCCTTGCCTAGCCTAGTTTCAAAAAAAGAGGATTGTGCCATTGATTTGGATTATTACTCTGAATTCTATTGAGATAACCTTTTGTCATAATAGGTTGAAAGTGGCCAATAGGTGGCTCCTTTTGGAGCTACACATTGCATGTAGGGAGATCAATAGGCTAGAAGCCATTGGAGACACAAAGTAGAAATCAATTGACTCAACGTTAGGCCACTATGATGAAGTGTGTTAGAATGTGGGCAGGGAATTGGGACACAAGCTTAAAAACTAGAAATAATGGTAGAACACGTAGAGGATATCAAGAACAAAGTTCTCTAGGAGGAAGAGAGATAAAATGTAGAAGGCTAGGGTGTCCATAAAGAAAAAATAGGATCAACTTTTGGAACAAAATAATAATTTTGTCTCTCAAAACAATTTCATTCAAGCCAAGTTGGAGAACATTGGTAGTCTAAATGCCCAACTGGAGAAGAAACTTGCAAAGAGAAAGCACAAGGAGGAGACTCCAAAAAAGGAGGAAGACATTCTTCAAGCCTCTTAGGGGCTGATGAGACTAGGACTTTCTATTCTTGCAAGCTTTCCTTACTAGATCAATTCAAGGAGCTGCAAAGATGATGGGCTAGGCCATGTTCAATTGCCTTTAGATAGTGCATGTTGTGCCCCTATTTGTGTGCTAGTTCATGATGGTGTTGGTTGTAGGTTTGGTTGTTGGGTGTGGTGTGATAAGTAGATGTTCATTTTGTTTTCTAGGTTTTTGTTGGTAGCGGCTTAAGCATTTCTCAGTGGGGGTTAGGGTCCCAGCCTAGTTAGCGATTTTAAGTTTTAGTTTTTTCTTGGTTGTAGCTATTTTGTTCTAGTTTAGGTGTTTTCTAGTAGGTGTCACTTCTTGTGACCTTATTTCTATTTTCTAAGGGCTTGGTCATATTTTGATGTAATGGGCCTTTCTTGCATTACTAACAATCAACCTCATTCCTAAAACTTGGCGTCCTATATCCTTCATGAGGGTTTGGTTTTGCTATTAATGGTGCATACTAAGTCTTTGTATATGTTGAAAAATCCTCCTCCATAGACATGCACTATGTTCAAATAGAAGGATAAAGATCTCATTGAGGATAAAGGTGTGATTAAAAAGGAGAAAGAGAGGGCTTTTATGCTCAAATATTGGATCATCCTCAATAACTATATAATTAATACGTCCAATGAAATTATTAATAAGATTATATAAAAGAAAGATAATATGGTAAAAATTCTCTAGGGGTTGGTTCCCCTATTATTGTTCATTTAGCTTGTTACTGTCTTGTTATTGTCTTACTAATTATCATTGTTTGTTTTTTTAGTTGGTTTTTTTTCATGTTTAGGGTTTAGTCTACCTTCAAAACTAGTTTTCTTTTAATAAAAAATCATATAAATTTATTGTCAAATTGTTAGATCAATATTACTTTTGTTTTTATGTTTATCTAGTTTTAATAATTGTCATAGGTGGTTTTATCTATGCTTTCTATGCTATAAATATTGGGTGAGACGTTACTTGCCCATGAAATATAAATTGAGAAACTACATATAAAGAATGCACTATTGATAAAAGAGAACATATATGAGATTTTGAATGTTTATCTCCTAAGACCCATTAATACTATTGAGTGGATTTTTCTTCTTCCCTTGATTATAAAATATAAAATAGTCATGTCCATATACACATCTTTTAGCTACTAAAAAAATGTTTACCTAAAAATGTCATTCCATTCTAAAAATTGTCATAATAATAGATCTTAGAAATGGGCACAGAAAGCTCTCCCCCATGGATAATTTATTTAATATGATTATACGAAGATAGTATGAGAGGAACAGAGTGAAAAAAAAAACTTTAATAGAATATTTTTCATTTTAGCTTACAAAATATAAGAGAAATGTTCAATGCATGGGGTAACTAAGAGTGGCGAGTGGGAGGAATTTGTTTTCAATAAAACCTACAGATTCTCTCAGTAAATGAGATCCAAAGAAAAAAACCTTATCTCCAATATATTAGCCATAGAAATATATAACATAAAAGAGCATAGAAAGCATTTTATATAATGAACACTAGATTTATGTGGAAATTCTTATTAAGGGGAAAAATGGAGAAGAGAAAGTTACAAATATATGCAAACCTACTAGGATGACACTAATTAAGCTGAGTTTTAAAAGTAAATATTCATTATAAACTTAATGATAAGGGGATCATTTCTCTTATATAGAATGCTTCTTATAAAAGGGGTCACTACCCAAGTCAAGAAGGATAAGGAGAATAAATCAATAAATCATGTTAAAGTATAGTAAAATCAAATTGTTTTTTTATACCTTTGACTCACTACTTATAATAGCTAATGCTAGTACTTCCCCATTACTCTGCACCACACTTCTTATTACTTTACATACTATTGGCATTAAGTTATTATTGCCATTAGTGACAACACTTATCTATATTAGCATAGCTACTGAGCTCAACACTTAGCTTCCTACACTCACCTAGCATTCTAGTGTTAACCAAGCTTTGAAGTGTTCTGTAGTTTACACTAAGCAGAACAGTGGCTACCGAGTGAATACAGGCAATGTGAAGACCAACAATGTCTACTATACCTCATAGTGTCTATCGAATACTAAGTTTGTGTCATGGAAATTCAGTGTAAACTGAGCATTGGAAGAAGTAGTGTTTACTGAGTGAAGCAAGGTAAACTTAGTGTGTAGTATCTACCAAGTGACACTACATCTATCGAGTCACCAGTGATCATCGAGTTCAAAACTACATCGAGTGATCAATATGGACTAAGCTTTCACTTCTACTAAGTGCATTACAATGATGTGTAATATAGTGGATTCCGAGTATCAAAAGGTCACTATGTCAATTCAGAGAAATTGAGTTATTTACTATTGGGCTGACTTTGTAATGTGTTTTTCAATTGTATTTTGGCCAACGTTGTAGTTTTGTAAATTGGAAAGGTATATATGTAAGATGCATTGTAAGATATCATTGTATTGAAGTACTATGAATTTTTTTTTAAAGAAGTACATGCAAAGGATTATTAGAGGAGTTTAAGGAATGCAGCAAGGTCAATATGAGCAGAAAAGTCATATCTATCACATAAAGTGATCAGTGCATAAAGGATCTTATCAGCAATTAGTTGTAAATAGATCCATTGCTTCATCCTAATAGGTGAATTAGTTTCTAAATACTTTAACAAGGTAGACTTAATAGTCTTTGTATAAATCTCTTAACTACATACATACTTCATTGTATGTTTGTAATTCCTCTAACAAGGTGGACCTAGCAGTCCTTTTTGCTCCTAATAGGGTAGATCACCGAAAGTGGTCAATGTAAGCCTTAACAGGCCAACTTTGTGCTGCAGTGGTGAAGTTTTATGGGCACCATCCCCACCCCAATTTTATTTTCTATTTGGAAGGTTTCTGGGTCACCAAAACATTGTGTTCTTTTGTGTGATGAATGTTTTATCTTTCAGTACTAATGTATGCAATAGTATGGATGGATTTGTGGTGAATTTAAAGAAAAGTTTTCAAGTTATTGATTCACCCCTCCCCTCTTAGTAACTTATCAAATCTTGAATATTTCCAACAATTGGTATCAAAGTTCTATGGTTCTCAGGATAAAGTTTGACAGATTGAGAAAAGATCAAGGCAATTGAAATATTTAGACTTGATGTAAAGCTATTGAGAATGAGAAGCTAGATCTAGAAATGGCCATAACTCAACTCCAGGAAGCAAAGGAGCATCTTTCCCAATCCCTAAAAAGAAGAAAGGAACTTGCAAGACAAATGAATGACCGTGAGTATGTTGAAGGAAAGATTGAAGACCTTTTCCCATCAAGAAGTTTAGATGAAGCAAATGAGGCAATCAGAGAAGTCCTAGCAAAGAATGGCTCTCTGCAAGAAGAGGTAAAAAAATTGAAAAGAGAACAAGAAGTTCATTCAATAAGAATGTGTGAAATCTTGGAACAAAGGAATAAGGCAAGTGAAGACTTGAAGGCAAGGAGTAATGCAAATCAAAATCAATCCCTTTAGCAGGAAAGTCTTATCAATTAGCTCTCCAATGCTAATGAAGAAATCATGAATCTGAGATCTAAAAATGAAAAGGAATGATCTAATCACTGAAAGACAAATCAATGAAAGATTGAAAGCTGATCTAATCTCTAAAAAGCAACTCAATGAAAGGATGATGAAATTGTAAGCAAACATGGATCAATTGAATCAACAAAGTGAACAGAATCTTCATAGGCAAAAGGTAAAGTAGGACTTGGTTACAAAGAAGAAGGTGAATCTTCCAAACAAGGTGCCCATAGAAAGACCTACTTGCAATCATTGTGGTAAGTTAGGTCATACATCAAACAAATGTTGGAGTAATGGAAAGGAAAAATTCAATGGAAAATGCTACAATTGCAGTAAACATGGTCATAAAGCTAATGAATGCAAGGAGAAACCAAAATTTGAAGGTAAATGTCACAAATGCAAGAAACAAGGTCATAAGGCATCTGAATGTAGATCTAAACCTTTCAATCCAACTAAACAACTTGTAAAGAGAATATTTGGATGGGACTACAATACTTGGTGTAGATGTCATTATTGTGGAGAATATGGACACACTAGCATAAATTGTCTAAGGAATCACCTAAGAAAGAAGGATACTACTATAAGGTGTTACACATGCACTGAACTTGATCATATAGCTAAAAACTGCATGAATATAAGCAAAGTTAAAGATGAAAAGAAAGCAAGGGCTGAAAACATAAGGAAACAAATGAAGCAGCAATGAATTCCTAAATCTACTAAGGATACAAGCTCAAATCATGGAAGTGAAGTCACTCAAGAAGTGGGTGACTCCATCCTCTCAAACTAAATTCCTAAGAATGTGTTGGATCTATACTTAGCAAGAAAATCATAAGTAGTTCCAACAAATATGAAGAATGAACATGATCTAATCAGTATTCCAGATACACAAGGATCACAAAAAGGTTATTTTGCCAAGTTACATCAAAATCCATAGAGGAAAGTTGGTTGAAGACCTTACCAAGCGAGGTCAAGAGTAAAGGAAATTTGATTTGTTTGTCGAGTTGATAGACTTACTGAGTTAGGTTAGTGGATGACAGTCTATCACACACTATGTCATTATGGTGCCAAACATTTATGAAAATTTGTCAACAAAAGGGGCAATTTTGACTTCATTTGTTTTACCACATTCACAACATTTGAAGAGCAAAGTGATTTGAAAGAGCATTATAGTGTTTTTGAGCAATTTAGTAATGAGACCTTCAAAAATTCTATCATCTACCAAGCAGCAATGGTATCTACTAGTGGAAGTAGTACTAAACCAAAGAAGGGTTTCAAAATGCTAGTTAAGGGCATGAAATGGAAAGCACCAAACTTCAAGCTCATTCTGGCTGTTGTTGAATCACTTGATCCTTACAGTACCTCGTTGCAAATCAAATCAAAGGTACTCCTGATTAACAACATAAGAACTTATTTTAAATGCATTGTTCAAGAATTAGGGATACTAGAAATGGATAATGCCCTAGCTAAAATGTGTGTTGATAGAGTTTTGAAGCTTGTGCAAAAGCATTTGGAAATGAAAGGATTAACTCATATCCCTCACTTGCCGCAAAATTTCCAAGTAAAATGGATAAGGTACATATCGAGTCAGTTCCACAATCGACAATTATGGTTGGAGAAACCCATTCTGATTACAAAGAAGATGATACACAAGGTTACAAATCTGCCAATGCTAAGCAAAGCTAAGACAACCAAAACCCTAGGTCAAGAGGAATTGCAAAAGAAAACCCTAGCTGAGTGGGATGATAAAGGTTTGAAAATAAATAATGTCACTGACATAGAGCTTAGGTTTGGCATCCACATCATTGCACATAAGATCTATAGCTTGAGTCAATTGAATAGTGTTCCTTGTGAGGTAGTTGACCTAGCATACAAGGTTGTAAAGAAGAACCTTGAATATGATTTGTCAGATGTGTTGCTGAAGAAAATGAACAAAAACATTGAAAGTGTGAAGACTTCCAAGAACAATCCCTTCAACTTTGGTTCATTTCTTACTTTCTTATTCTTTTATGTTCAAAAATTATTTCCATCTAAGGGCACAGTTGTGTGGATGAAAGATACCCCTATTTTTTTTTTTCAGATAAATGAATTTATTGAAGAAATGGGTGAAAATTTTGAAAGGGTGTTGGATAAATATTTTGAGGTGTTCAAGGAGAAAATGAACAATAGATTCTAAATCTCACCCAAGGTTGTGGAAGACTACAAGGATGATACATGTTTCATGGTGGACTATGACAGAGTGTATATTCAAGCAGTCATACCAAGAGTGGCATGGGTAAAACCATTTCCTCATGAAATTAACATTGATGAAGCTAGACACATCATTGAGGCATTAGTAAATGAGCCAGCCAATCCTAATCTTCCTACATTTGGCACATATGAGGAAGCCGAGAAGAGGATAGAGCTTAGTATTAGGATTCCTCAAGCTCTCAGTAGAGGCAAGAAGAGAGTTGCTAAATTAAAGATAGATGAAGGTCCTCTAATGCTTATTGAGGGCAAGGGTGAGGATGAAGAGAAGGAATCTAAAGAAGAGGAGGAATCAGAGAAAGAGGAACCAGCAAGGAAGAAAGGTAAAGTGATTATCACCAAACCTTAGAAGCAAGCAACTGTAGTGTTCACCAGGAGAACTAGGAAAGGTAAAAGTGAACTAGTATTTATCCACCCTACACCTACATTTGAGTTGGAGCAAGAATTTGCAACTTCAAAGTTCTCAAATATGAGACTTGGACTCCAGCTGAGCAAAAATAGATTGAGGACTTGGTTATGGAAAAGATGGGTATTTGGGAATACTCCCCTACACAAATGCAACCTCAAATCCATGCAGATCTTTTTGCTAAAATTAAAGTCAGATGGGAGAGCATGGTGTAAATTGTAAAGGACATCTTTGAACAATAGCTGAGACAGTTGGTACCAAATTCGATTGATGTAGAAGTGAAGAAGACAATAAAAGAGCATGAAGATAGAATGATTCTGAAGCTTAACACATGCTTCATATTAATGAAGAATATAAAATCAGTGGATAAGCATGTCTTAGACATTTGGAGAGATATATATCATCTCAACAAGCCATCAAAAGAAAGGGTAAAAGCACAAACCTGTGTCACCTTTTATAAAGAAAAGTGATATCAGAATGTGACAGTTCAACATTAATGACAAAAAAAATGGTATTTGCGTTTAAAATATGAAGATGATGTAAACTGATAAAATGTGTAGAATTGTATGAATTTTATGCCTATAATTTTTATTATTTTTTTGACTAAGAATTTATTCATTTTATTTTATTTTGAAGCCCCTTTTTTAACTGTAAAAAATATAGGATGTAGTTCCCGTCAAACAAGTATGTGCAAATCATCTTTTTTTGTTATGATTTGAAAATATTTTATAGATGACATGTATAGCTAGTGCACAAAAAAAGAAATAATTATTTTTGATGTATATTTTCTTTGTTATAAGTACTCAAGTTCGACCTTGTCAGAATCCAATAGTTTTTTCCTCCCGTCAAAACTTCCCTATCAAATCTATACCTTCTTGAAAAAAATTACATATTCATGAATAAGATTCTCTCCTCTAGTGACAAATATATATTTTTTATTTTTTTGATATGATTTACTATTTTTTTTCATTTTTTGAGAGAGCATCTTTTGAAATGTTGAAATATCGACTTATAATATTTTTAGATTATAGCATATTATAACTAATCAAAACACTCAAAACTTTATATAATGATGATATTGAATCTGAAATCTATAAAAGGGTATTTTTAGTTTTTTTTTTAAAATTGAGTTTTGATAGAGAAATGAGATTTGACCAAAATAGGTTTTTGTATCACAAACGGTGACATAGATCTATGCTTTTACCCGAAACTATTGAAATTAAAGATGATGACAACAGTGACAATGATGATGATGATGAAAATACTCCTTCAATCACAGTTACAATAGGAGAATTGCATGCTTTAATGGAGGAGAAGGAAGAAGAAGAAAATAAGGAATAAGCAGAAGAGGAAGAAAAGGATGAAGATGATGTGGTCAGAATAGTAGCCAAAGCAATTGCATCTCTTTTCACACTTCACCAAATACTGTCACATCTGTGGAGATAGCTTCTACTAGTGAGATTGTGAGCACAATAGTAACATCAATTGCTCAATCTTCACCAGCCACCTCCCAACTGCAAATATTTTCAATGGAAGTGTCAAGCACTTCATCTACTGAGCTGACTATTGCTTCTTTAGCTACCAAGTTAGCTCCCTCTGCTCCTACATCATAAGTAAGTGCAATAGTGACTTCTACAATTTTGTCTTCATCTATTCTAGTTAACTGTATAGTTTTGTTTTCATCAGTATTATCTACATCCACTTCGATTTTAGTTAGTTTAGATATTTCTATGGGTATTCTACCAAGTGTGGCACCATTTTTGGGAAGTGTTTCAGTTTTTGATTTGGTTAGTACTCCTATTGGTATTCAATCCTGAAGTCCTATCCCATTTTTCACTACTAGTCCTTTTATATCCAATATCGTTTCTATTCCAAAGGTCAAACTAGTAATTATAGAAGTAGAACAAAGGCAACCATTGAAAATTTTGATCATTGGAAAGGAAATTGAAGAAGACATTGACTTACAAAAAGAGATAGAAATACCTAAGATTGACTTTGACACTACTACTATTGAAGAGATGAGGTCAGAAAGTCAACTCATAGAGAAGAAGCTAGGCAGAAGAAATTAAGGTTTGAAAGGGATAAGGAGTATAGAATAATTGAGAATGCCAAGAATATAATTATAGAAGCTATAGGTGTTGAAGTGGATTCCACTCAACACATTTTAATTCAGTTAGAAGAGGCTATACAAAAATATAATGAGGACTCTTCTGAACAAGAGAAACTAATTGAAAAGGCTGAAAGAAAGTTTGATGACAAGGTGCTAGAGCATATTGCTTAGTAGATTGCAATCAAACAAGTTGAGTTGTCCACATTTTTTGGGTAATTTTGAAAATTCTTTTTATAGTGCAGCATCACTTTTTGCCAAACTTTGTGATGTCTCTAGTTTTACTAAAGAAATAAAGGAGAAGATAAATAAGATTGATGTTGATATGTAATCAAGTGCATCAAATTTGCAGACTGACCCCTCCTCTAGCCCCTCTCATCACACCAAGGTGAAATATTTGGTAGACGTACATGCAAAAATTCTAAGAGAAGAAGAAAGAATAAGAGCAAACTTGATTGATATTTAGAACATGGTCTTACCAATAAGTAATACAATGCAAAAACATATTGCTCATTGCAAAACATTGGTCCAGGATCAGAATTTCTCAGTGGCTGATCACATGATCAAATTATTAGCAGAAGTTAAGATCGCCCTCTCTACCTGCCAAATTTTGCAAGAGAATTGGGATAACTCATTCGCCCTCATTCTCAAGGTACATCAAGAATTTCTATCTCATTTTGGTGTAACTATATAAATAGTATATGTAGCCCTTTGGCATTACTATCAAAAAGGAGGAGAGATATCAGTATAAGAAAAAATGGGGAAACACTATATATAAGAAGAGATATTAGTATAAGTGAAAGGGGCAGATAGCACTCAATAGAGTCAGCATGTATGTGTGTATAGCTATGTACATATGTATCTTTGTATATAAATTATTTGCCATCAAGGAGATATATGTAGGAATGTATATGCAACAGCTTTACAAAGATCAATTTTGAAAAACCAAAATTCAGTGAGTTAGATTATGTACATATGTTTTGGCTTATAAGTTTTTTTGTCACTAATTCCAAAGGGGGAGATTGTTGGCATTAAGTTATTATTTCCATTAGTGACAACAGTTATCTATATCAGCATAGCTACTAAGCTCAGCACTTAGTTTCCTACACTCACTAAACATTCTAGTGTTAACCAAGCTTCAAAATGTTCAACAGTTTACACCAAGCAAAACAGTGGCTACTAAGTCAATATAGGCAATCTGAAGACTAGTAGTGTCTACCGTGCTTCATAGTGTCTACTGAGTAGTAAGTTTGCATCATGGAATTTTAGTGTAAATCGAGTGTTGGAAGAAGTACTATTTACCGAGTGAAGCAAGGTAAACTTAGCATGTAGTATCTACTGAGTGACACGACATCTATCGAGTCACTAGTGGTGATCAAGTTTAGAACTACATCAAGCGATCAGTATGGATTGAGCCTTCACTTCTACTGAGTGCATGATGATGCCATGTAATGCAATGGACATTGAGCATCAAAAGATCACTGAGTTAGTTCAAAGAACCTAAGTTATTTACTATTGTGCCAACTTTGTAATGTGTTGTTCACTTGTATTTTTTCCCACCTAGCAGTTTTGTAAATTAGAAAGGTATATATGTAAGATGCATTCTAAGATATCATTTTATTGAAGTACTATGTAGTATTTTTTTTAAAGAAATGCATGCGAAGGATTATTAGTAGCAGTTTAAGGAATGCAGCAAGGTCAATACAGGAGCAAAAAATTCATATCTATCACATAAGATGATTAGAGCATAAAGAATCTTATTAGCAATCAATTGTAAGAAGGCACATTGCTTCACCCTAACAAGTGAATCAGTTTCTAAATCCTCTAATAAGGTAGACTTAATAGTCTTTGTATAAATCTCTTAACTAAGTACATACTTCATCGTATGTTTGTAAATCCTCTAACAAGGTGGACCTAGCAATCCTTTGTGCTTCTAATAGGGTAGATCACTAGAAGTGGTCAATGTAATCCTTAACAAGCCAACTTTATGCTATAGTAGTGATGTTTTGTGGGTACCATCCCCACCCTAGTTTTACTTTCTATTTGGAAGGTTTCCGGGTCACCAAAATATTGTGTTCTTTTGTGTGATGAATGTTTTATCTTTCAGTACTAATGTATGTAGTAGTATAGATGGATTTGTGGTGAATTTAAAGAAAATTTTTGAAGTTACTAATTCACCCCTCCCCTCTCAATAACTTATCAAATCTTGAATATTTCCAAAACATACACCAAGAGAGAAATCCTCTTTCAAACATTCTTTATCAAAATCTTAGAATAAAGAGATCAAAATTTTAGAGATACCACATAAAAATTCGATAATTTTTCCATTATATCAAGGAGGATATATACAAAAGTTTTTTTGAATAAGTTTCATGGTTTTAGAATAACCATTCAAAAAATCAATGTAATATGGTAAAACCAAAATGCCCCATGGCATTACATTGATCTTAACTACATAAAAAAACCTTACCTTAGGGAGCCCACCTTAAGGCTTAAATAGAAAAACACTTAGCATTTGTACCAGTGAAATTCCTATGGGAGAGTATATTAGCATTCTACAAGACCTGATTTATTGGTTATGCGTTGCATTCATGAAAAAAGTTGGTAATTGATGTCAACATATTTGTTATTCTATAAAGAATGACTAAGGTATAAAGGAAGAAGTGTTTAGCATGGTTTGAGGATTGAAGATCAACTTATCCACTTTTGAGGATATGTTCATTAGTATGTCTAGTTTCTACAACTATGAGTGCATATAGAAATATGAATACTAGTTCAAATTATGGGGATTTTATTGAAGGAAAATTTATACAACATTTTTTGGAAAGTGGGTACTTTAGTTTTGATTCTATATGTGAATTGAGATAGATTTTGAAGAATATTTGGCTATGATATTATTTTCCATATATGTTTCTATCTTTTGGCTTACACTAGTTTTACAACTAAGGGTATCCTTGTTACTACTACTTTATTTGTAACTCTATAGTTTCTAAACTTTCTCATGACGATAAAAAATAAGTATAAAAATGTAATACTTCTTGTGATGAAGTTGGAAAATAATTAAATTCATCTTTAGGCTTATTTTTTTTTAATATTAGATTGGTTTTGACAAATGAGTGTCAACACACTTAGGTGATTTACTTAGTTTATGCTGAATAATTAGTACATGCCAAGCACAACATGTATCTATTAGACCATGTCAAGTCATAGTGAGTGATGAGCCACTCATGTGTCGAGTCACTCAAGTGCTAAGAAAATAGTGTATGCCGAGTGATTCAGGACCTGAGTAAGTAGTTGATACCAAGCATTACAGATGCCAAGTCATAGTATAAAGATTACTGCATGTCGAGCATCAAAGACTTCAGATGCCAAGTGAAATAGTTTTGACAATTTTTTTTGTAAAGGTACAAACAACTATGTAAACTATTTTTGAGTAGACTTAAGGATGAATTTGTTGGTTTAAAGAATAATTTTGACAGCTGAGTGTCAATTCACTTAACCAATTTTCACTATACATGCCAAGCAAAGAGTAAGTGCCAAGTGATATCAAGTGCCGAGTGATATCAAGTGCCGAGTGATATCAAGTGCTGCGTGATATCAAGTGTCGAGTAATATCAAGTTTTGAGTAACATAAGGTGCCAAGTGATACAATTTTATTTAGGTGCCGAGCTATCTAGGGAACAACATGTGCCAAGCATCAAAAATGCTTCATGAGCCGAGTAACTCAGAATATCAGCATAAGAGTTTGTAATTGCACAAACTATGATGTAAACCATCTTTGTAGCCAACACAAGGTAAATCTTGAAAGATCTAGAGATAAGAATGACTCTTTTACACTTCTTATGCAATCTGCATGCAGCCAATTGGAAAATTGGAAAGACATGCAACCAATCAGCAAAAAGAAAAGTATTGAGCAAGAAATTGAGATTCAATATGGATCGTGGATCCATGTATAACCCTAAGTCTTTAAAGTCTTTTTAAGGAAGATGAAAGTTTCATTTTAATGGGGATGAGAGAAGGAGAATAGTGTTAAGGGAAAAAAATAATGGAATTCAGTGAAAGGAGACATAGAGATTAAGAGCAACAATTCAGTATTCAGTTGATCAGAACAAAGCAAAGGAGATGAACAAAAATCAGATCTCAGAGGATCAAAATCAGAGAGAGAGCCAGAATAAGTGCCTACATTCAGTAATCAAGGATTGCAAACTATCAGGTTTATAATACCTAATACTCTTTTACCATTGTATTAGAAAGGAAATCCTATGTAGATAGGTTGGCTTAATAGCTATTTGTAGATCCTTATCAAAAGGTGATTAAATCTTTTAACAGGGTGACACTTCATGTTAAGTGTTTGTAAATCCTTTAACCAAGTCACTATTGACATAGTGTAACGCCTTTAACAGGGCAGGCCTTTAATAGGGTAGACCATCAGAAGTGGTTGAACAATATTACTGCAGTGATTTTTGTGGGTATCATCCCCACCCCAGTTTTACCTTCTTATTTCTAGAGGGTTTCTAGGTTACCAAATTCCAGTATTATGTGTTGTTGATGCATGTATTAGTTTCATGTTTATTTGATGTGTTTACATGCATGCAATTTACTTTTAGTTAAAAGTATTCTTTCCATATTTGAATATTCCAACAATTGGTATCAGAGCAGATTAGGTTCTCACAAGAAAAAGCCTAACAGCTTGGAGGAAAAGATCTAAAGATGGAAGTTTTCAAACTCGAAAAGATCATTGAAAACTAGGTGATAGATGTGCAACTTGCTCTGCATAGCTTGGGGGAAGCTAGAGATAAGTTGAGAAATTCCTTGAAAAGAAGGAAGGATTTAGCCATAGCTGAAAATGAGATAAATTACAAGGAGATTGATACCAAAAATATATTTTCCAATGGAGATACTAAAGAGTTTGATGCAGTAATTGCAGAACTGATGGAGAAAAATAAAGTTCAAGTAGATGAAATAAGATCTCTCAAGATGGAACATGAATCATATGCCATAATGTTGTGTGAAATCAATGAACAAAAGAAAAGAGCAGTTGAAGATAAAGTCATGATGGAAAATGACAAAAGAAATCTTGCAAACAGACTTGAAGAAAAATGTACTGAATTGACAAGGATCTCAAACATGTAGATGGATACACTTGCCCAAATGATGAACCTTCATCATGAACTCAATGTGAAAGACATTGAGATCTCTAGACTAAAGATGAAGAATGAAAAATTACAGATTGACTTGAGAAGAGAAAAGGAAATTTTAGAAAGCATCAAAAAATCCAATGAAGCCATCAAGTATTTTGAGAAATTACTGAAATCCCCAAGATCAACCCATGATACATCAGGACTTGGATACAATAGCACTGAAGTTGGAGAATCATCAAAGAGTGCTGAACAAAGAAGTGACAAAGGTAAAAATGTCAAACCTACATGTCATTTCTGTGGAAAGAAAGGACATACATCTAATGTATGTAGAAGCAAGAATGCCCATCAGCATGATAAGCCTAAGAGTGTAAACTATTGTCATAAGTGCAAGAAGCAAGGTCATCAAGCACATGAATGTAGAACCAAGACTATTAAGACATCAAGATTTGAGGGTCACTATCATAATTGCAAAAAATATGGGCATAAAGCTTTTGAATGCAGATCAAAGCCTATGTGGACATCAAATCAACCAGCAAAGACATCAAACCATGAAAATCACTACTATTAGGAGTACAAAACCAGGTACAGTTGTCACTATTGTCAAGAATATGGACATATACCCCAGAATTGCATAAGAACACATTTCAGGGGGAACTATAAAAGATGGTTGAGTCAAACCACATGTTTCAGTTGCTTAAAAACTGGTCATGTTAGTAGGAATTGCCCAACAAGGTCAAAAGCACCAAGTTCTGAGTACAACAATGGAAAGGCAAAGATAGATGTTGAACACATCAGAAGTGAGATGAATAAGACATAGAAGAAGAAAACTTCAAAGAAGACTACTGCCGAGCCAAAGAAGAAAAGAAAATTTGTTGCCTAGCCTCAAATAGATGAAGAGAAGACCGAGTCAGAGGACAACAACCAATTTCAAGTGGTAAGGCACAAACCTCAGACTACGATTGATAAATTATGCAGAAAGATTAAGAATGATGATTTGAAAGGTTTAAAGAACCTAAATTTTTCTAAGCTCACCAAGGAAGAACAAAATAAATTAGAGGAATTAGTGCATGCTACGATGGCTGAGTATAAGCACACACCTCTAGAATTAGATGAATCAATACCTAAAGAATTGTACAAAATTGTAGAGGATAAATGGTATTTTTGTTTACAAATGGAGAGGGAGATAAGGGAATCAACATTAGCAAGATTTTTGCCTGATTTGACTAAGGATCAAGTAAAAAATGTAGTTAAGAGGCATAACAATAGATTCACTCCCAAACATAGAGCTTTCAGTATTTTGCAGAACAAAATTGAGGATGTAGTTACAAAATCCACAAGATTGTGGAAGATAGTTTACAAGAAATAGAAGATGTATACAATGAAGAAGATAAGGCAGAGGCAAGTGCCAAGAAAAAGGAGATGAAGGTATTAGGAAACAAGGAAAAAGAAAGGAACAAGTGGAGAAGAAGGTTGAAGAAGAAAAGGAAGAAAAGGGACATATAGAGGAGAAAGAGGAAGAGAAAGATACAATTGTACCACAAGATCAAAGTGTGCAAGACACATAGCTATCCCCTCCTAGTCCTCCACATGCCATCATCACACCTGCAGAGATTGATAAAATCAAGGATATTACAGACACTTCTGATCCAAACATCAATCCATTAACTATAGAGGATTTAGAAATCCTTGACCAATCAACACTAGTAGCAAAATTATGTTCAAATCCTTTATTGGTCAGTGTTGATGAATTGCAGAATCTAGTAGTTAAAACAAAGGTAGTCAAGGTGAAAACACAAGAACCACCTTCAACCATACAACCTACTAGTATTCCATTCCTTCCTCCACCACCTCCACCAAGTGTAGTCACTGATACACTTCAGATGCCAAGTATAGCACTAGGGGAAGTCAAAGAAATATCTGAATAGCCAGCAAGTTCAACCCCACCTAGTGATCACCAAAAGGATAAACTAGCTGAAGAAAAAGATTAGAAAAGTAAGAAGGAGGAGTCTGCAATACAAACATTGGTTGCATTACCCAAATATGGTACTCCAACATAGACTCTTCAGAAGCTGAGCACTGATAGGTTACCATTGCAAATCAGGACACTAGACTTGAGCTTATCAAAGGCAGTCAAGAAACTTCACTATGGAGTTCCTAAGCTTGATGAAGAAATAAAGATTCCATATTATGAATCTGGCACTCTCACTGAAGAGAAGATCAATGAAATTCAGAGTGCATTGGATAGAAGAAGGAGACAAGAAGCATTAAGAAGAGAACACAAGCACAAGCATACCTTAAATGAAATCAAAGACATATTCACAGAAGCTAAAGTTCTACTTACAGTCTCTAGATGAGTCAAGGCCAATTATAGAGAAACTATTTGATATAGTTGACCAAGTGACTAGTGAAGACCAGGAAACAAACACCAAATTACTGGAATGGTTAGGAAGAAAATTCCAAGGCAAGGTAAATAAGAAAATATTTGGTGATATAGCACTATGACAAATGGAGTTGGCTAAGAAAATTGAAATAGTCAAAACTGTACTTGGAAACATATTTTCTGTGTACAACAAGTTGTGTGATTTTTCCATATTCACATACGACACTAGCTAGAAAATACTTAGCTTGGAGAGAAATATGAAGATTTCTAGTATGCAACTCCCTACAAATCCAGCTCAGAGTGAGAAGCATTTTGCCCAATCACTTCACACACAAAGAGAGTTAGTTGTCTTAGTAGCAGAGGAGGCAACCACCAAAGCCAAATTGATGCAAATTCAATCATCTATCACTCCTCATTTGGAAATACTTCACAAGGAGCAGATAAATGCAGAGACAGTTCTCAAAAAAGACCCCAATCTTTCTACATCTGATGGACTTGTACACCTAGTAGCAGAGATTGCCATCCAACATAAGTCATTGGATGTTACACTAGCAAATTGGGATGCAGCTCTGAAGGTACTCCTTGAAGTAAACAATACATTTTTGGCCAAGTATGGAATTTCCCTATAGAGCCCTTGATATAAGTGTCAAAAAGGGGGAGAATACGTATGGGGGAGTTAAGTAGAAATTAAGTATGGGGGAGTTCAATACATAATGAAATAGGTAAGTATGATAAAAGGGGGAGATAGAGAATTTTGGGAGAATTTTGACAAATTTTTATATAACATATTGGTTAGAATGTAGAAACAAGATAGAAGTCATTGAGTGTACAAGGCATAATCAACTCACAGGGAGTCATAAGGTATATTGTTATTTGTTCCTAAATTTTTTGAAGCAAATAAGAAGATGCACGAAATAATGTCAAGATCACAAGATCTTAGTTAAGTGTTTTTGCCACTCATGTCAAAGGGGGAGATTGTTGGTTTAAAGAATAATTTTGATAGTTGAGTGTCAATACACTTAACCATTTTTCACTATATATGCCAAGCAAAGAGTAAGTGCCGAGTGATATCAAGTGCCGAGTGATATCAAGTGCTGAGTAATATCAAGTACCAAGTAATATCAAGTGCTGAGTAACATAAGGTGCTGAGTGATGTAGTTTTGTTTAGGTGTGGAGCTATCCAGGAAATAGCATGTGTCGAGCATCAGTAATACCTCATGAGCTGAGTAACTTAGAATATCAGCATAAGAGTTTGTAATTGCACAAACTATGATGTAAACTGTCTTTGTAGCTGACACAAGGTAAATCTTGAAAGATCTAGAAATAAGAACGAATCTTTTACACTTCCTATGCAATCTGCATGCAACCAATTGGAAAATTGGAAAGGCATGCAACCAATCAGCAAAAAGGGAAGTATTGAGCGAAAAATTGAGATTCAATATGGATCATAGATCCATATCTAACCCTAAGTCTTTGAAGTCTTTTTAAGGAAGATGAAAGTTTCATTTTAATGGGGATGAGAGAAGGAGAATAGTGTTAAGGGGAAAACATATTGGAATTTAGTGAAAGGAGACATAGAGAGTAAGAGCAGCAATTCAGTATTTAGTTGATCAAAACAAACCAAAGGAGACGAACAAAAATTAGATCTTAGAGGATCAAAATCAGAGAGAGATCCAGAACAAGTGCCTACATTCAAAAATCAAGGATTGCAAACTATCAGGTTTATAATACCTAATACTCTTTTACCATTGTATTAGAAAGGAAATCCAATGTAGATAGGTTGGCTTAACAGCTATTTGTAGATCCTTATCAAAAGGTGATTAAATCCTTTAATAGGGTGACACTTCATGTTAAGTGTTTGTAAATCCTTTAACCAAGTCACTATTGACACAGTGTAAAGCCTTTCACAGGGCAGGCCTCTAATAGGGTAGATCATCAGAAGTGGTTGAACAATATTACTGCAGTGATTTTTGTGGGTATCATCCCAACCCCAGTTTTACCGTCTTATTTCTGGAGGGTTTTTGGGTTACCAAATTCTAATATTATGTGTTGTTGATGCATGTATTAGTTTCATGTTTATTTGATGTGTTTACATGCATGCAATTTACTTTCAGTTAAAAGTTTTATTGCTTAAAGTGTAATACTTCTGATTCACCCCCCCGCCCCCCCCTCTCATAAGTATTCTTTCCATATTTGAATATTATATCAGAATTATAATATTTTGGAGATAAGGGAAAATCTCTAGTTGGATTCCCTTTGCAATTACATGCAACCAATCAAAAAATGGATGTATCTTAGCTATAGATTCATACCTAATCCTAAGTCACTAAAGTCTTCTTAAGGAGGAAAAACCCTAAAATTTATATGAATGTTGAAGGAGTGAAGAGAATAGTTTGCATAAAAAATAAGAGCATTCATGGTGGATTAGAGTTATGAAGTGAGATTACATTACAGAATTAGTTAAAGTAGAATAGAGGAAAGAAAATGATACATCAAAGAGACATCTAATCAGGAAGGATCAAAAAGACATTAGTTTAGAGGTGATATATTATCAAGCAAGCACATGCTAACTGCAGGATCAATGCTGAGAAATTTTAACAAGTGATTTCAATTAAAATCTCTTAATAGAGTAGTCTTAATAGGTAGTATGAACTCCTCTAATAGGGTGCTTACTTAATTGTAAGTTAAACTGCTTTAACCATGCACACTTCTAATAAGGTGTTGAATTCCTCTAAAAAAGTTAGACTGACCAGTCTTTGTAAGCCTTTAACAGGGTAGACTTTTCATAGGGTAGATCATGTTTCATGATCAAAATATTATAACCTTCATTGGCTACACTTATTATTTTAGTAGTGAAGATTTGTGGGTGTCATCCCCACCCCAATTTTACCTTCTCATTGCAGAATTTTTGAGTAATCATATCTGGTGTCATATGCGCGTGATTGCTTATATATTTACATGTTCTAGATGTACATGCTTTACATGTTATTTCAATTTATTTGTTAAAGTATGAGATGGATGCATGATGAAAGTTTTATGGGTCCAAGTTTAAATTACTGATTCACCCCTTCCTCAGAAGTTTACCTTTCCTATTGTAATTCCAACAATATATTTATCTTTAAATAGTTGATTTAGTTATTATGTTTTCAATTTGGTCCTCTAAATGGAGGTAATAAAAATAGTGCATTTTTTATTAACCAATTATTGAATTGAATGAAAACAAACTTATTGAATTGCATGACATTGAATATCAATAAGTTTAGATTTGGAATAGATTGGATTCTTAAGTAAGTTTTTTTATTTAAGTAGGATTATTATTTATTTATTTAGATTCTTAAGTAGGATTCTTAAGTTTATTCCTAGAATCACATTGAATGTATTCCAGTACCAATTTCTAAGACCATGCAAACATAGACAAACTAAAAGAACCCCTAAATAAAAAACAATCACCTCTGTCACACCACTAGGTGCTTCTAGATTATCCTCTTGGTGAGTTTGGAGATCTTGTCATTGTTAGGAATGACTCAAACTATACAATCCTCACAATATGGTGAGAAAACCTTGGGTGCACCAAATGATGAAGGAAGATTACTAAGATGAAGGGAGATTCCTAAGATGAAGGGAGTATCCCAAGGTGAAGGGAATGTATCAAGGTCAAGAAATATTCCTAAGGAAAAGGGAGTGTTCTGAGGTGATGGGAATGTCTCGATCAGGCAAAGAAAGATTCCCCATGACAAGAAATATTCTCAAGGCGAATGGAGTGTCCTAAGGAAAAGGGAATTGCTTTAGGTAAAGAAAGATTGATGCAGAGAAAAAAACAAAGAAAACAATCAATGGGATACATTTTGATGCCTTCAAGATACATTAAATAAATTCCATTGTTATAGACACTCATGAGGCAAAACATAGCACTTTTCATCACAAGTTTACCAGTACTTCACCATTTCCATTGTCTAATTTCTATTCTATAGAATATCATACATAAATTTTGTTTCTAATAGTTTCTTGAAAAACCCTTTGGAGGAATTTAAAAAATATATGTATATTAAAACATATCTTAATATGAGGTCAATCCAATTAAAATATTACATGTTATGGTCTCTGTACTGAGACCCATTTTTATTTTCATAAACCAATAACAAAACTTGTAACCCTACCTAGGGAGTCCAATATCTTTCACATTATAAAATAAAATAATCCAAAAAATATTTCATAATAAGAATTACTAAATCTAGATTCCAAAAATGTAATAAATTGAAGCTTCTAGTCCATAAATCATTACATGCATGCAAATCTATGGCTGCAACTCCATTGAAGATATTAAAAAAACTAGTTTTCACTAAGAAATGTATAACTTTCACAAATCTTAATGAAAATGACTCTTATGAAATAGGAAAAAAAAAAGATTCCAATATATTTCAAATTAATCTATTTATATCTCATAACTATTCCACATGTACCATTACCAAGTGATTCAACACGATTACTATCAGGAAATCTCAAATCTACAAACAAGAACTTTTACCAAAATGTTCATAACTTATTCATTTATTTAGTTAATCACTCCAAAATAAAACCAGAAGAAGTTTTATTCATTATAATAACCAAATATACATATTATAAATGGTTTTAAATCTATACATGGTTGTACAAGACTTGGAAGAAACACAAAACTAAAAAACCAATCAAAACAACAACATAGAATCACTCCAAATTTGTTTCAAATGTAATTATTTCCTTCTCTTCTTTATTTGGGTTGAACATACATAAGATTTTATAGGATCATTGGTGGTGTTCAACTTCCCAACCAAATTTTTACTTTCTATTAACCCTTTCTGCACTTTTGGCAATATGATAACTTATAGTTTTGCACTTTCTTGACAACTTTACACTTATTTCCTTTAGGCATTACCATTGATTCCATTACATGAAATATCACATAAAAATATATGGAATTACATTAAATAATTAAAATATTTCTTGGGATCATCTCCAATATCTTTACTAAGACTAGGTGCTCCTGCACTAAGGATTCCTGAGGTGAAGGAAGAGTCCCAAGGCAAATGGAGTGTCTTGAGATAAAGGGTAATATCATTGGAGGAATTCGTGTCACCAAAGGCATCTACATAACCAGAGGCATTCGTGTCACCAAAGGGGTTAGTACCAAAGAAGGCATCTACATGATTAAAGGTTTTTGAGTGATTCAAGGCCTTCGAGTGACCAAAGACATTTGACGACAGAAGGAGTGAGCATTGAATAGAAGATGAAAATTGGATGGATGAGTTCCAAGGCTTCTAGTAATCATTTTTTCTGTGATATTTAGTGCATGAAAATATTAATTGTAGAGTCTATGAATGTTTATGAGATTCATTAGGAATGGTATAGGTTGATAGTGTGAAATTCAAGGTGATTGTAAGGAAATTATGATCCTATGTGATGCAGGAGCATCATGGGTGTAAGAGCAATCTTGCATCACCCCAATTTTTTTTTTGTATTTTAGTCTTTTCTATTTTAATAAGGACTAGTAGATAGGGTGGTTACTATTTATGAGAACTTTCTACTTTTAGTAAGTTTTTTATATGAGCTCAAAATTTTCTCATTTTCTATAGGAAGGTTCATTTTAGAGTTGTAAGCCTACCATAAAAATCTCATTGCTCAAGCATAAGTATTAGAGAAGTTATTGCAGATTTTTAGTGGAACAATTTGTAGAAAAATCTTCAGGCTCACTACTGGAGGCCTTAGAGTGCCAAAATGAGGATTGAAAACTTGATAGAAGGGTGCTGAAATTTTCAAAAAGTGGTTATAATAGCCAATCAGAGCAACAACTTGTGAGTTATGGCCTCTCAAAGATGGACTACCCAAAATATCTAAAATAATTGTCAAAGATGTATTTGTTGACTCTATATGTATTGTTAGGGTCTGCTATCCCTAGGTATTAAGTTTCATGGTCTAGAGCCTTCCCAAGTGGCATAAAATTGCCTATTTAAGAAAGTAATGTAGGGGGTTTGGAGAGTCATAACTTTTGACTTGAATCTAGGTTTTCTTAGATTTTTTTGGATTTTTTCAAAATCTATTGTTGAGGTGGATTCCAACTTAGCCAACTCTTTTGGGGTCATTTTGACTATTTTTTCGAGAGCCAGAAATTCCATTTTGACCTCCAAATTTCATTTTAAAAATATCTTAGGTGTTTTATGTTTTTTTTGCTTTGTAATAACTTTGAAATTTCTTTCTAAATTTTGGAGATTAGTTGGCAATTCATCTTGCCTTAGTTGGGGTCTTTTGCTAGGAAAAATTAGGATTCATAGGATGAGTTTTTAAAATTACCAAAAATGGAAATTTTCATTTTTCCCAAAAATTTGCCAATTATGGTAATTTTTGGAATTGTAATATGTGAGTGTTTGTTTTCAATGTAGGGTAAGGTAGAGTTGTAGAATTTTTGAATGAAGAGCTATCTTATTCTGAAATAGTTGTTTTGTGTCAAACTCAAATTTATTCTCTAATGATATTGGGGATACATCATTTGGTATCAGAGCAATATGATGGCTAGGGAGGAAGAGGAAGAGGAAGAAGAGGCATCACAGTGATGCAAAGATTGGAACTAGATATGCAAAGGGAAATTGAATGACTCAATGAGAGACTAGATAACCAAGGAATACAAAGAGGAAATGAGACTGATGAAGAGAGAGAAAATGAAGATGAGAGACTAGAAGAAATGAGCTATGAAGAAAGAGTTCTTAGGGATTTAGAAGGGAGGAGTGAAGTAATAAAAATTGATGTTTCAAATTATGTTGGTAGTCTTAAGCTAGAATAACTAATAGATTGGCTGAATGAGATGGGGAATTTTTTTGAATGGAAGCCAATGATAGAAGAAAAGAAGACGAAGTTTGCATGCACAAAACTAAAAGGACATGCAATGATATGGTGGGATCACCTCCAAAAGGAATGAGTTAGAAATGGAAAGGAGAAGATTAAGGCAAGGATCAAGAGGGAGAAAAAGCTGAGAGAAAAATTCTTACCCATGGATTATTCACAAACCCTCTTTCGTAGATTCTAGAATTTGAAGCAAAACTTGTCTTTCTTGCAAGACTATACAAATGAGTTCTAAAAGCTATCCATGCGCATGGAGCATTAAGAAAATAATGAGCAGATGGCTGCTAGATATTTTAATGTCTTGAAATTCTCTATTCAAGATGAACTAAGCATGCATTGTGTTAATAGTATGGAGGAAGCCTACCAACTAGCTCTGAAGGCTAAAGAGAAGCAGAATAGGCAATATAACTAGAGGAATAGAGGTGGTTGAAGGGGTACATCAACTCCATTTTTGGGAGGTTTTAGTGGCTAGGGAGAGAGTTTTCAAGGCTCTAAAAAAATTATAGATACTAGGCTAGATCCTCTGAATCAAGAAAGAGGAACAGGGTTTCAACAAGGTCGAGGCTATGGAAGTTGAAGAGGCTAGGAAAGCTAGAGAAGGCCTTTTACTTGTTTTAGGTGTAGAGAAGAAGGCCACAGGGCTTTTGGGTGTTCCAATTTCAACATGCAAGATAGAAATCAAGGAGGGCCATCCAGAGTGAACCTAGCCTAGGATAAATATGAATTTGAACAAGAAGTACCTCTAGATATGGGAGAATGTCCTATGATGAGAAGGACAATGATTATTCCAGCCAAGGAAGATGTAGAGGAGAAGAGCACTGATCATTCATGGCTCAGGACCAACATATTTTGGACAAGGTGTACCTTAGGAGGAAAGGTATGTCAAGTAATTTTAGATGGAGGTAGTTGTAAGAATATGGTTTCTAAAGAAATGGTAGATAAACTAAATCTTTAGTGTGAAAAGTACCCTTGTCCTTATCAGATTGCATGGTTTAAAAAGGGAAGTGAAGTCACAATAGATAAGAGATGTCTTGTTAAATTTTCCATAGGAAAGGTCTACAAGGTTGAGTTATGGTGTGATGTGATTCCAATCGATGCATTCCATGTCCTCTTGGGTCATCCTTGGCAATATGACCGAAAGGTTATTCATAATGGGGAAAAGAATACTTACACCTTTTGGAAGGATGGATCTAAGGTAGTCTTATTACCTCTGAAGGGTGATGGAAAAATTAAAAGTATGCTTTCTGAAAAGGAACTTTTCAGGGAGATGAAAGTAATCGGGTGTTGTTATGCATTGGTAGTACAAAAGGGGAAAGAGGAAGACTTGACTATACCACTAGAAGTAGCTGCAGTGTTGGAAGAATATTCAGCTGTCCTTCCAAAGGAGCTACCTAATGGACTTCCCCAAAAACAAGATATCCAACATGATATTGATCTTACTCTAGGATAAAATCTTCCCAATCAAGCAACATATAGAATGAGTCCCACCCACCATGCAGAATTGGACAACCAAGTGATCGAGCTCATACAAAAGACTTTAGTACATGAAAGCATGAGCTCGTGTGCTATCCTAGCATTATTAACTACAAAGAAAGATGGGATGTGGAGGATGTGCATAGATAGTCAAGCCATCAATAGAATAACCATTAGGTATTGTTTTCCTATCCCACATTTGGATGATATGCTGGATGTTCTTGGTAGAGTGAAGTATTTCTCTAAGATTGATCTATGAAGTGGGTACCATAAGATCCACATCCAAGAGGGGGGTGAGTGGAAAACAACTTTCAAAACTAGGGATGGTTTGTATGAATGGGAGGTTATGCCTTTTGATTTATCCAACACACCTAGTACTTTTATGAGGCTCATGAACACTGTGTTGCATCCCTACATTGGTAAGTTTGTAGTAGTTTATTTTTGATGATATACTAATTTTTAGTAAGGGAAGGGAAGAACATCTGGAAAACTTGAGGATAATATTGGGGGTATTGAGGAGAGAAAAGCTCTATGCTAATTTAAAGAAGTGTAGGTTCATGCAAGAAAGCTTGGTTTTTCTAGGATGTGTCATTTCTACAGATGTGTCAAGATGAATCTGGAGAAAGTTCAAGCCATTATTAACTGGCCTAGTCCATTTAGTATTGCTAAGGTGAGAAGTTTCCATGGCCTAGCTATTTTCTATAGAAAGTTCTATCATAATTTTAGAAACATTGTAGCACCTGTGATAGATTGCACTAAGGGTCGAGAGTTCTTATGGGCCAAAGAGGCTGAAGAGAGTTTCCAATACTTAAAGAAGAAGGTCACTGAAGCTCCAGTACTAGCACTACCAGATTCTAACAATGTTTTTGAAGTGGACTATGATGAATCACATGTGGGCATTGGTGTTGTACTTAGCCAAGAAGGTAAACCCTTTGCTTTTTTTAGTGAAAAATTGAATGATGTGCTAAAGATATATTGTACATATGATATAGAATTCTATGCAATTGTGCAAGCTTTGAGGAACTAGAAGAATTATCTACTACCCAAAGAATTTGTGGTGTTTACAGACCATATTGCTCCGAAATACTTGAACACACAAAAGAAATTGAACACTAGACATGCAAAGTGGGTCTCTTTCCTACAAGGGTATACCTTTGTTCTAAAGCATAAATCAAGGAAATAAAATCAAGTTGCAGATGCCTTAAGTAGGTGAGTTGTTCTTCTAAATATCATGGAAACAGAGGTGGTTGGCTTTGATGCAATCACAGACATGTATGAGTCTGATAGTCTGATATTGACTTTTGGGAAATTGTTGATTAGATAAAGAAAGATGGGATGCGGAGGATGTGTATAGATAGTCAAGCCATCGATAGAATAACCATTAGGTATTGTTTTCCTATCCCACATTTGGATGATATGATGGATGTTCTTGGTAGAGTGAAGTATTTCTCTAAGATTGATCTATGAAGTGGGTACCATAAGATCCACATCCAAGAGGGGGGTGAGTGGAAAACAACTTTCAAAACTAGGGATGGTTTGTATGAATGGGAGGTTATGCCTTTTGATTTATCCAACACACCTAGTACTTTTATGAGGCTCATGAACACTGTGTTGCATCCCTACATTGGTAAGTTTGTAGTAGTTTATTTTTGATGATATACTAATTTTTAGTAAGGGAAGGGAAGAACATCTGGAAAACTTGAGGATAATATTGGGGGTATTGAGGAGAGAAAAGCTCTATGCTAATTTAAAGAAGTGTAGGTTCATGCAAGAAAGCTTGGTTTTTCTAGGATGTGTCATTTCTACAGATGTGTCAAGATGAATCCAGAGAAAGTTCAAGCCATTATTAAGTGGCCTATTCCATTTAGTATCGCTAAGGTGAGAAGTTTCCATGGCTTGGCTATTTTTTATAGAAAGTTCTGTCATAATTTTAGAAACATTGTAGCACCTGTGATAGATTGCACTAAGGGTCGAGAGTTCTTATGGGCCAAAGAGGCTGAAGAGAGTTTCCAATACTTAAAGAAGAAGGTCACTGAAGCTCCAGTACTAGCACTACCAGATTCTAACAAGGTGTTTGAAGTGGACTATGATGAATCACATGTGGGCATTGGTGCTGTACTTAGCCAAGAAGGTAAACCCTTTGCTTTTTTTAGTGAAAAATTGAATGATGTGCTAAAGATATATTGTACATATGATATAGAATTCTATGCAATTGTGCAAGCTTTGAGGAACTAGAAGAATTATCTACTACCCAAAGAATTTTTGGTGTTTATAGACCATATTGCTCTGAAATACTTGAACACACAAAAGAAATTGAACACTAGACATGCAAAGTGGGTCTCTTTCCTACAAGGGTATACCTTTGTTCTAAAGCATAAATCAAGGAAATAAAATCAAGTTGCAGATGCTTTAAGTAGGTGAGTTGTTCTTCTAAATATCATGGAAACAGAGGTGGTTGGCTTTGATGCAATCAAAGACATGTATGAGTCTGATAGTCTGATATTGACTTTTGGGAAATTGTTGATCAGATGAAGAATCTAGTACCTAGACATGCAGACACTATTCAAGGTGATTATCTAATGCAAGATGGTTACTTATTCAAGGGAAAGCATCTATATTTTCCAATAGGTTGAATGTGAGAAAATATTATTTTATAGTAGTGGTATGGCTCGGCATTTCAAGAAGGATAAGACAATAGCTTTGGTGGCAAATAAGTACTATTGGCCAAAGATGAAGCGAGATATCATTAGGTTTGTGAAGAGGTGTCAAGTTTATCAAGTAGCCAAAGGGCACTCCCAGAAAACTCGATTATACATGCCATTACCAGTACCTATTAGACTATGGATAGATTCAAGTATGGATTTTGTATTGGGATTGCCACATACACAATGAGGTAATGACTCTATTTTGGTAGTTGTGGATAGATTCTCAAAACTAGTTCATTTCATTGCTTGTAAGAAAACTAGCAATGCTACTAGGGTGGCCGAGTTATTTTTTTTCTAATATAGTCAGATTGCATGGGGTTCCAAAAATAATCACCTCTGACCAAGATACTAAGTTCTTGAGTCATTTTTGGCAGACGTTATGGAAGAAAATGGCAACAAAATTACAGTTTAGTAGTGCTTACCATCCACAAATAGATGGACAAATAGAAGTTGTCAATCATAGTTTGGGTAATCTGTTGTGATGTATTGTTGGAGTGAAGCCCAAATAATGGGATTTGGCATTGCCTCAAGCAAAATTTTCTTATAATAGCTCAGTGAATAGGTCAACTAGTAACTCACCATTTCAAGTTGTTTATGGACATAACGCTCAGGGTGTTCTTGATTTGGTGTAGCTTCCTTTGGGTGATAGATTCATTGATGATGGAGAAGCTTTTGCAAAGTAGCTCCACCAATTGCAAGAAAATGTAAGACAAAAGTTGTGGGATAGAAATGAGTGGTACAAAGCTTCTACAGATGCTACTCAAAGGTATCAAGTTTTTAATGTGGAGGATCTAGTGATGGTTTACCTTAGAAAGGAGAGGTTTCCTACTGGGACTTATCATAAACTGAAATATAAGAAAATTGGCCCCTACAAGATTTTGAAGAAGATTAATGATAATGCATATGAGGTAGAGCTCCCAAGTGGTCTTGATATATCTCTTGTGTTTAATATTTCTGATTTGTATACTTTCCATGGTGATGATACTTTTGTTGAAAAAGAGGATGAGGTAGATTGGAGACACACCATACCCATCAAAGAGAGAGAAAAGGTTGCACAAATTCTGGAAAAGAAGACTATTCAGACTCATTATGGTGACTACAACAGATATCTCGTGCAGTGGGAAGGGTTTCCACTGATAGATAGCACATGGATTACAGAATGGGAGTTGCAAAAGCTGGATGAGCCTAAAAGGAAATAGTTTGAGGACCAGAACTCATAGGAGATTTGTTCTTTTCAAGTAGGGGAGAATGATGTAGGGGGTTCAGAGAGTCATAACTTTTGACTCGAATCTGGGTTTTCTTAGATTTTTCTGGGTTTTTTTCAAATTCTATTATTGAGGTGGATTCTAACATAGCTAGCTCTGTTAGGGTCATCTTGATTTTTTTTTTGAGAGCCAAAAATTCCATTTTGACCTACAAATTTCATTTTAAAAATATCTTAAGTGTTTTTTGGTTTTTCTGCTTTGTAATAACTTCAAAATTTCTTTCTAAATTTTAGAGATTTGTTGGAAATTCATCTTGCCTTAGTTGGAGGCTTTTCCTAGGAAAAACCATGATTCATAGGATGAGTTTTAAAAATTACCAAAATGGAAATTTCTATTTTTCTTAAAAATTTGCCAAATATGGTAATTTTTAGAATTGTAATATGTAGGTGTTTGTTTTCATTTTAGGGCAAGGTAGAGATGCAAATTTTTTGAATGAAGAGTTATATTATTCTAAAATAGTTGTTGTATCAAACTCAAATTTATTCTCTAATGATATTGGATTTACATTTGAAAGACCCAAACATTGCCTGAGATAGCTTTGGGTGATAGTTCACAACTTGTCTTGCAAATTATTTTATTGCAAGCACCCATGGGGGTTAGCATATTGTACTTATGAATTCTATAATTTTGCACTTGCAGCAAAAATAAGAAGTCCATATCTATTCTCATATTTTCTATTGGCCCTTTATTTCTATTATGAGTTTATGGTTTTAAGCGGAGCACCCTACATCAAGTAGTATCAAATCTAGAGTTCTTGGGTGTGTGGATAGATCATTATTTGTGAGGCAGTTTTCACTACGACTGTGGATTGGGTTTAATGTGTAGATAGATTATGTATTGTGAGGTAGTTTGCACTAGGTTTTAACAGAGCTGTGAAAATGCCTCCACAAAGAGATCATGGTGGAAGAGTCGTAGGAGTTACACCTAATTTTTTCAAGCCCTCTGAAGGAAAATCCAAGTATTGGAAGAAAAAATGTGAAGAGGAATAAATCTTCCTATGAGAGATGAAAGTGAGAAGGAGGACAAAGTAGAAGAAAATGCCAGAGCAGAGGTAGTTCTAAACCTAGAGAAAGAGAGGCTTTTTCGGGCCATCTCCAAGATTTGAAAAAGACCTAAGTTTGAGGTTCCCACATTTTGAAGAAATCGTAACCCAGAAGAGCTGATTGATTAGCTCAATGAACTTAAGGAGTACTTTGAGTATGAAGGTATTGGAGATCTATTATAAGAAGTCCATATTTTTTCTCAAATTTTCTATTGTTCCTTTGTTTCTATTATGAGATTATGGTTTTAAGGGGAGCACCCTACATCAAGTAGAATCAAAGCTAGAGTTCTTGAGTGTGTGGATAGATCACTAATTGTGAGGTAATTTGCACTAGGACTATGGATTGGGCTAAGTGTGGAGATAGATTGTCAATTGTGAGGCAATTTTCACTAGGTTTCAATGGAGGTGTGAAAATGCCTCCATAAAGAGATCATGGTGGAAGAGTCGTAGGAGTTACACCTAATTTTTTCAAGCCCTCTAAGGGAAAATCCAACTATTGGAAGAAAAAATGTGAAGAGGAATAAATATTCCTATGAGAGATGAAAGTGAGAATGAGGGAAAAGTAGAAGAAAATGCCAGAGCAAAGCCAGTTCTAAACTTGGAGGAAGAGAGGCTTTTTCAAGCCATCTCCAAGATTTGAAAAGGATCTAAGTTTGAGGTTCCCACATTTTCAAGAAATCTTAACCCAGAAGAGCTGATTGATTCGATCAATGAACTTGAGGAGTACTTTGAGTATGAAGATAATGAAGATCTTGATAGGGTCAAGTTTACAAAGGAAAAACTAAATGAACATGCAAAGATCTGGTGGCAAGAGGTTTAGTTGGAGTGAAATAGAAAAGTGAAGGACAAAATCACAAGATGGGATTGAATGATAGGTAAAATGAAGTGACAATTCATTCCTATTGATTATGAGCTTGATCTATTGAAGAAGATTTTAGGAATGAAGCAAGCAAGAAAATCTATTCTAGAGTATATTGAAGAGTTCTACCGAGTTCTCATTAGAACCAACCATGTAGAAGCTGATAAGGAGAAAGTTGCTCATTATGGTAATGGGTTAAGGCCAAGAATTTAAGATGAGTTGAGTCTAGTTTGAATGAATAGTACTAAGGAGACATAATAGTTTTCCTTAAGAGTTGAGGAGAAATTGAGCAAGAAGTTTGACAATAAGAATAGTGGAAGAGATCATAGTGGAAGATCTAGTGGATGATATTATGGTGGTCATAATAATGATGAAAAGAAAAATGATGAAGTTGGAAGTACTAATCAGACCCAAAGGAGAAATAATTCCAATCATTTCCAAGATCAAAACAATAGAGATTAGAGAGGAAAAGGTAGAGGACAAGAAAGAGGATGCTTCTGTGGGAAATGTTTTCATTGTGGAGAAGAAGGGCATAGAGCATTTGAATGTACCAAATGCCAAGGAATGATAGATCAAAGAATTAAAGGCCTAACTAGAGTTGCACATGTTGATGAAGATGCTAGATCCTCACATTCTAAAGATGCTGAAAGAGGAGAAGTCCTAGTTAATAGAAGAGTCATGATGAGTGGTGAGAATGAACCTGATCAAAGAAGGAGTTTTTTTTGCACAAAGTGCAGATGTGAGGATAACTATTGTGATATGATCATTGATGGTGGTAGTACTAACAATATGGTGTCAGAAATGATGGTCACCAAGTTGAAGCTAAAGAGATAGAAACATTTGCATCCATACTGTTATGGTCAATGAGAAGTGCTCAATGAAGTTCAAGATTAGAAGCTACCAAGATGAGCTACTATGTGATATCATACCTATGGAAATATATCATGTGTTGCTAGGTAGGCCATGGTAGTTTGACATGCATGTTGTACACAATGGGCAAGCAAATACATACACTCTAAGGATGGAGTGAAACATAAGTTGAAACTATTAAGGATAAAGAAGAAAAGGTATGTAGTACTACCAGACTATGTTTTGTTGATGCAAAAGAGTTTCTCAAAGGTATGAAGCATGAGGATGTGTGTTTTTCTATAATTCAAAAGGATAGTAAAGAAGAAGTATAGGAGGTACCTACAGAAGTTGTAGATATGTTGGGAGAATTTTCCAATATTATATCAGATAATGTACCTAATGGATTGCCCCCAACAAGGAAGATTTGTCACCAGATGGATTTGGTTCTAGGAGCTAGTTTGCCAAACAAAGTAGTTCACAAAATGACACCAACAAAAAGTGAAGAGTTGAACATGCAAGTTCATGAGTTGTTGCAGAAGGGGTTGATTTGAGACTGTTTGAGTCAATGTGCTATACCAACAGTATCAGCACCAAAGAAGAATGGAGAATGGAGGATGTGCATAGATTCTCATACTATTAGCAACATCACAATAAAGTATATATTTCCATTTCCAAGGATGGATTACATTATGGACTATTTGAGTGTAGTAAGTATTTCAAAAAGATAGATCTCAAGAGTGGATACCATCAGATTCATATTAGAGAATGTGATGAGTGGAAGACTACTTTCAAGATAAGAGAAGGATTGTTCGAGTGGTTAGTCATGCTTTTTGGGCTAACCAATACACCGAGCACTTTCATGAGGCTCATCAATGAGGTACTAAAGGAGTTTTTGGGTAAGTTTGTCATTGTTTACCTAGATGATATATTGATCTTTAATAAGACATTAGAGGAGCATTTGATTCATATTCACAAGGTATTTGATAAGTTGAGAGAAGAAAAGCTGTTGATAAATCTGAAGAAGTGCAATTTTGTAAATAAAGAGTTGGTGTACTTGGGATTTGTAGTCTCAGGAGAAGGTTTTTAAATGGACCCAAAAAATGTGAAGGCTATCATTAAATGGCCTACTCTAGGAAGTGTGACAAAGCTAAAACCTTTTCATGGATTGGCTACATTTTACAAAAAGTTCTTAGAAGTTCTAATAATATTTGTAGACCCTGGACTAAAACAATGAGAGGGGATAAAAAAGAGTTTAAGTAGACTGTAGGAGTAGGTAAGAGCTTAAATCTATTGAAACAAAAACTAACTAAGTAGCCTATTTTAGCACTTCCTAATTTTAACAAAATGTTTCAAGTAGACTATGACACTAGTGGTGCTACAATAGAGGCTATTTTTAGCCAAGAAGGTAGACATGTTGCCTATTTCAGTGAGAAGTTGATTGATACAAAAGGAAATTATTCTACTTATCATCAGGAATCTTTTTTATAGTTCAAGCATTGAAGTCATAGAGACACTATATTCTTCCTAAGTAGTTTGTTTTGTATATTGATCATCAAGCTTTGCAATATTTGAATAGTCAAGGAAAATTGAACCTAAGGCATTTAAGGTGGGTTGAGTTTTTGTAGAGTTATACATTTTTTTCAAAACACATGAGTGAGAAGTCTAACAAAGTTGTAAATGCTCTTAGTAGAAGACAAATTTTGCTAACATAAATGTAGATAGAGGTGGTTGGGTTCAAGGAACTCAATACATTGTATCCAGATGATCCTGATTTTGGTGAACAATGGAAGGCTTGTACAAAACCTATTACACTTAACATGACAAAGTGGTTGGATTTCATGATACAAGATAATATGTTATTCAAAATAAACCATTTGTTCATTCTAGAATTTCAATGAGAGAGAATCAAATCAAGGAGAAGCATAGTGGGGGATTGGCCAGACATTTTGGCAGAGATAAAACCATAGCTTTGGATGTTGAAAATTAGTACTGGCCATAGTTCCAGCAAGATGTGATGAAGTTTGTACAAAGTTGTATAGTATGTCAGATGGCGAAAGGAGTGAAGTTGAACACAAGGTTGTATCAACCATTACCTATACCAAAGAACCTATGGGAGGATATCAGCATGGATTTTATTCTTTCATTATCAAGGACAATGTGTGGGCATGATTCTATTTTTGTGGTGGTTGATAGGTTTTCAAAGATGGCTTATTTTATTCTTTGCAAGAAGACTAGTGATGTTGTTCACATAGCATAATTATTTTTCAGAGAAGTGGTGTGACTACATGGCCTAGAAAAGTGTATAGTCTTAGGTCAAGATATGAAATTTTTTAGGTATTTATGGCACACATTGTGGAAGAAGCTAATGATAGATTTGAAGTTTAGTTCATCACATCATCCACAGACTGATGGACAAACATAAGTTGTGAATCATAGTTTGGGAAACATGCTGAGATGTTTGGTTGGAGACAAGCCAAAAGGATGGTATCTAATTTTACCAAATATAATAATTCTATCAACAAGAGTACTGGTAAATCACCATTCTAGATTGTATATGAGGGTAGTCTTAGAAATGCTTCCAAATTGAGGCAGTTGGACAAATGAGAGATAAGTAGTGCTGAAGTAGAAGATTTTGTTGAACATTTGAAGAACATCCATGAGGATGAATACACAATATAAGGCTAAGGCATATGTGAAAAGGAGGTATAAGGAATTTCAAATTGGAGATGAATTCATGGTTCATTTGAGGAAGGAGCGTTTTCCAGTGAGTACATATAATAAGATGAAGATGAAAAAGTTTGGCCCATATAGGATACTAAAATGGCATGATTCTAAAAATGCCTATAAGTCAAGTTGCTTGCTAAATTGAATATTTCACCAATATTTAATATTTGAGATTTTATAGAGTACTATGAAGGAGGTTATGGAAATGAAGTTGCAAAAGTGTAGTTGAGTATTCTAGCAACTAGTTTGGCTACAAAGGAGATTGAGGAGATACTAGACAACCATTTTAGCAAAATACAAGGAACAAAACTTATGAGGAATACTTGGTCAAATGGAAAGGGAGGCTAGTAGAGGATTCATCATGGATAGCCAAGGAGGAGGTTAACCATCTTGGTTTTCCTCTGCACACTTGAGATGTGCAGGTGTCACTTCTAAAATTACCCCAAGTGTCTGATGTAGGAGCATCTTGGGTGTAAGTGCAATCTTGCATCACCCCAAAAAAATTTTGTATTTCATTATTTTCCATTTTAATGAGGACTAGTAGACAGGGTGGTTACTATTTATGGAAAATTTCTATTTTTAGTAAGTTTACATTATGAGCTTGGAATGTTCTCATTTTTTATAGGAAGGTTCATTTTAGAGTTGTAAGTCTACCATAAAAATCTCGTTGCCCAAGAATAAGTATTAGAGAAGTTATTATAGATTTTTGATGGTAAAATTTGCAGAAAAATCTTCAAGCTCACTATTAGAGGCCTTAGAGTGTCTGGATGAGGTCCAAAAACTTAATGGAAGGGCGCTAGCACAATTTTGAGCCTATAGATTTGGAGCTAGCATTTTTGAAAAGTTGTTATAAGAAATAGTTCGTGAGTTATGGCCTTTCAAAGTTACGATACCTAAAATATCTAAAATAATTGTCAAAGATGTATTTGGCTGACTCTATATGTATTATTAGTGTCTCTTGGACATAGGTATTAAGTTTCAATGTCTAGGACCTTCCCAGAGGCATAAAATTACCTATTCAAGAAAAGCCCAAACATTGTCTAGGACAACTCTAGGTGATAGTTTGTAGTTTGTCTTGCAAATTATTGTATTGAAGGTGCCCATAGGGGTTAGAATATTGTACTTATGAATTTTATAATTTTTCATTTGTAGTTCAAATAAAAAGTCCATATTTGTTCTCACATTTTTTGTTGTTTCTTTATTTTTGTTATGAGTTCATGGTTTTATGGGGAGTGCCCTACATCACTATGAGCCTATCCAAAAACTAGAGTTTTTTGTTTGTAAATTATTTATTGTAATATAAAGTTTCTCTAGGTTTTTTGGGTGATGGGTTTTCTTGAAAGGATTTACCACATTAAATCTAGTGTCCTTTGTTTATCTTGTGTGCATTGCATTTTTTACGTTCTTTATTTTGTGTTGCATCTCAATGTTGATGAAAAAGTTGTGAAATATTCCTTATTTATCTTCTACAATAATATTAGGAAGACATTTCCAAACATTTCTTTCCTAACAAGTGGTATTTGCTATGGTCCCACAACACACGCCCCATTTTCAAACAAAAAATTGAGAGTCCCTAATTTCAAAATTCTCTATGAAGCATCTGGTCAGCCTTGGTTATTTAGGACCCTTCACTAGGTCTAGTTCAAACCCTAATTCTCAATTAGGCATTCTTGAGCATGAGTGCGAGGCTAGAAAACAAAAATTGAGGGGGAGATGTTCATCTCTAAGTTAGGCACACACCTTTGGATGTCCCTAACCTTTGTAGTTGCACTAGTGCACTCCTCCCTCCAACAAACTTCTAATGTAAAGACATGACAATAAGGTGCACACATGTTCACCTTCAAGGGATGTGCATGTGTGCACCTCCAAAAAACATAAAGAACTTAGAAAACTTTTTAAAAAAGTACACCACTCTTCTTCATCGACACAATGCATGATGTAGATGGGTGTAGTTACACACATGTGCACCTATCCAAGGTGCATATGTGCACTAGTGTACAACTAAAGACTTTTCCAAACAAAGAGCAACAAGGAGTGTGTTGGAGTTTTTAAAACTACTGAACAACAAAATGCTCAATACCAAAATGATATTAATCACACAACCTAAGGATTAGCCAATTCCTATTAACCATTATATGTTCAACCCATTTGGACTCAACTTCAAAAAAACCAAGGGTGGCTTTCTACTCTTTAGGCTCTATAAAACTAGGGTGGGTATACCCAGGGATGATTCAAGATTGGAAAACACTATAAGAGAACTATTTTAGTTTCATTGTGATTCTCATCTCAAATCCTCAACTACATGCATAATTCTGACATTTTGATAATCAAATCCCATATAACAGATTTGGCCATAATTCTTCTATAGATTTGTAGTGTTCTCAGCAATAGTGGCTAATTGAAGCTAAAACATTCCATGCAAACAAGTATCGACCAACTTTTAAGATCTTCAGGAAATAAAAGTAAATTTGATTATAATTCTACATTTGAAAACTATTTATGACATATTTCTCTTCCAACTAAATCAACTTGACCAGTGCCTAATCCATTAGGGCTCAGAGTCTACTACAAATCCATAGATCTAGTTTTTTGCCTTAGAAAAAACATTATCAACAATTCTTATCCGAATTTATCATTCTAAGAATCCTTCCTATTACTGCAACAACCTTATCAAATTCATCAAAGCTTTTACTTTATCCATTGCACTAATAGCAGTAATGAATATATATACAACCTAAATGGATTGCATTCAGTTGCACAAGATTTTACTCATACAATATCAAGATAACTAAGTAATCAAAGGGAGACAAAATTTAGAAAGAATTGATACAGGGACAACTCATAATTTGTATTCATTTTCTTTGAAAATTGTATACATTTGGAGTAAACTCAGAATGACCTTAGGAAAAAACAAAGAGATCATTCTATATTAGTGTATTGTCAAGAACTAACAGAGAAAATACATCATAAAATCTTTTCAAATATTGGACCGAAAAAAAACTAAGTTCACCACCTAGAGCATTAGAAATTAGACCCTTCTCTAGCCCTGGAATCTCACTTATATAATGTGAGATGCAACAAGCTATAGGCTAAGAGAAATTGACAAGTGTCCTTTATAAGAGATAATTACATACACCTATCACAAAATGAATAAAATATGGATAACAAAAGATACCTAGATCAAACATTCCTTTTGGTGGGTCCACTTCTATCACATTCTCTTTTATTGTTGATTTGGCTGCTATTCTTATCCATCTTTGTATGCAACTACCAAGCTAACCAATGATGAAGTTTTTTTTAATGATTACAAGTTAGTCTCCACCTATGGGTTTTCACCATCTTTATTTGTTATGGTGGGAATAACTTCTGCTTTTCCCTCTTCTTTGGGTGTATTAGTGTCTTGTGGGCTCGAGTCTGCAGCTAAAAGTGACTAAGCATTCTTGTGTAGTGATGGTGTAAATGATTTGGATCTCATTACGCTACACCTCATCATTGTCAGTTTCTACTTCCTCAAACTATTCATAAGGAGCTATTTCTACCATCCACTTGTCAAATAGTGTGTCATCTAGCCAATTGATTTGAAAAATATCTCTCTACCTCTTGAGCACATACTCAGTAACAAAATTTTGTTTCAAAGAATCAAAGACTATTTGGGCTTTCACTATTTCTTCAGTTGTTGTGGCCCACCAAACATGCCCTGTTCCATTGATAACTTGATTCATTATTAAACAAAATAAATCACCAAGCTCCTTAGCCCATTCATCTTTTCTTTTCAAATTATTCTTCTTATCTAGGGCATAAGGAAATAAACTAAACTTTTCGCTCTTGTACTTATTCAAGTAGCCAACTATTATTCTTTGCAAATGAATTCTCTTATTGTCAAAGTTAGTAAGATTAGAAGAAATATCAAAAGTTTTCTCAATTTGATCACAGGAAACTTCAATAATAGAAAAACAAAAAAATGTCACCTCTTTCCTCCTTCTTACCCACTTATTTACAATAGGCTTCAAAGTCTCATTAATAGCTTTCATTTCATCCAAGATACTGATCACCCAAGCCAACTAATCATAAACTAGTGGCCATTCAACTTTGTCCCCAAAATATGTAAGATCCTTTCTTAAGTTTTCCTCATATTTCACATTCAACTCCACATGTAAGGCCCACAATTTATTCTTTTCTTCTTCAAAGTCCTTAGCAGTATAATATTTTGGCCTTTGGGGTGTATCTAGTACTTCTATGAAGGGAGTGGATTTAAAAGGTTCAATTGGGGGGTGAGGGTATGTTATTCTTGGTCTTGTGGACCTCTGCATTAGCTTGCTCTCAAGCTCAATTCTCTTCTTTACCTCTTTATTGTAGGCATCCACAACTACCTCATACTTACTCTGGAACTCAATCATTTCTTTTTCCTCCCTCTTTGTATTAGCCAAGGAAAATTTAGAGTAATCTACATTCATGTGGGCTGCCTATACATCTAAGGTATCAACAACTCTCCTCATAATGATATTCCCTGTTAGTCCTGAATCATCAGGCTATGATGGAGCAGCCCTGTATCCTCTCCTCAATGACCACATTACAAGAGCATCTTGTTTGTTACTAAATTTAGTTCCCAAGAACTCTTTTTTATTTGGATCCTACAATCGCAAATTATTTGAAACAGAATTGAAAATCAAGGCATCAACAATGTCCCAATTGGGAAATAATAAATTTTTTGCAGCCTTTACCATCTGCCTCCCTTCCTTAGGGGTTATATTTTGGAACTTTTGAATCATTTTTTCCTTTATTTGATTTTGAATGGAGGCTTCATCCATTTATGGATGCTTTGCTTTCACATTCTTACATCTTTTCTCAAAATTTTGCATGTTTTCCCTCCAAGAAAACTGACAAAAAGCCCTAGACTTTACAAAATTGTCATCAGAAAAAAATTGCTGAATGGCTTGTTCCAAAATTGGATCCAACTTCCTTCCCCTAAAATCTTCTACAGTCAACACAAAACTTGGCATAGGAGGCTCCTGAGGGTTCCCTTCATCAATCTCTGCTTGGGTAACACAAACTCCCCCTTGTGATCGAATTTGTTCAAGTTGCTCATCAGTGAGCCGCTCCTCCTCAATTCTCATAGGAGTTTGGTAAGGTGAGTAACCCTCATCTTGAGGTTCCTCTTCCCTTATTATCTTTCTCCTCTTAGGAGAAGGTTTACGAGGAATTTCTTTAAAATAAACACTAGTAGATTCAACTATCTATTTTCCTTTATTTGCCATGAGCGTTTGATCATGAGTGATAGTATATCCTAGCTTCCTTTGAACAATTAATGGACCTATCCCCACATTGGAAGTGAAGCCCAATCTCCTCATTATTTCCTTGGCATTACCTGGAAAAGAATTAATGAAATATTGCTTATTCTCATTCATTACCTCCATTATTTTAGAGAATGTATTCATAAGCTTATTCAATTTATCTGTAGTAGTTATAACATTACTTAGAGGACTATAATATTCATCAAAATAATTAATAAAATTGAAAATTTTTGAATAAAATATCCACTTTTATTTCTTTGTCTCTTGCTCCTATAAAGAGTACTCATTCCTTATTATATATTTAGGAAAATAAAATTCATGCTCAATGGGACAAAGCTTGATCCTATGCCTAAGAGCCAAATTAAAGAAACCCTTTGCATCACAAAAATGAGGGTGAGATACAACCATCTTATATTGATCCAAAAATTTGTAAAGGGAAACCCATCCTTCCTTGGTTATCAGAAACTGGTGGGCTATTGTGCAAGTGGGAAAAATTGATCCCGTCCCCCTTTTGTGTAAAAAAGCTTCTTCTACTCCTCCAAACTACCACAAGAATATAGCTACTCCTACTTTTAGGGGCACTTGATAAGGGAGTACACGGGGTGTCCCTTTGAATCCATAAACTCTAATAATAGTTGAAACTGAATATGGGATAATGTACCCACAATTATGTGAAACTTTCAAGTTGTGGGGTTTATCCATAGGCCTAATAAGGTGAATTAGTGCCTTATGGATCCTGGGATTGTCTCTTAATATTATGCACCTCAATTTGGAGGTCAAGTACTTGTCAAATCTAACAAAGCTAGCATTTTCTACTTCCCCAGTCATATCTCCACTCCCTAACTGAACTGGCAATGCTTCCCCTTCTTGTTCTCTATTTAAAACCATTTCTTCACCAAAGTATCTAACCCCCTTAAACAGAAACATGTGCATCAGTAGAGAGTAATGGCCCCAAACCTTCTCCACCTTGCCCTTAGCAATCCCAACCAATCCACTATGAATCTCATTGGCCAAGTAAGAACCAAAATCAAGAATTATTTCCACATTGAAAGATGAGATTTGAGTAATCATATGCATGAAACTCATAGGGATAAAATCTTCTTCACCCTCTCCAAAAACTCTCTACAGGGTCCTATATATCTCTATTGCCCTAGCATTGAATCATGTTTTGTTGAAAGGTTCTTTAGAGGATGAGGTTATTACTGGTAGGGTTCCAATTCTACCAATGTGGGCCCTTAGTGCACCTTGTCTAACTATGTCCTTCTTAGACATATATTCTATTTCTAAATCTGTCAAATTAATGGGCACATGATACCTAGTGAGAGGTTCCAAATGAAAAACTTCCCTAATCTCTTCTGGACTAATGGTGATTAAAATTTCACCATCTAATCTTCTCACTACCCTAGTGGCTTGATCGTAATTCTTTGCCATGACTTCAAGGAGATCATAATCCAAAAAATCACTACGGACCACTATTTTTCCTAGGTTAAAATTGCATATATTGGGATGTGGGGCAAACAGTTTCCTCTCTAGAAACCATTTCTTGAACAAAATTAAACCAGTTTGTGAGGTATGAGCATCCTAGACCCAATTACCCTTATCAAACAATCCATCTGCTATCCTCAACCTAGGGTTTAATGAAGTTAACTTCTTAACTTGTACTATCTCAATAGTAGACTCAAGAAGTAACTCAAGAAAATCATCATGTACATTTCTATCCAAATAATTTTCCTGACCTAGAAATCCCTTCTTCGGAGGCATCTTGGATTATTCTTTGCACAACTAAAAAAATTATAGAGATGATAGTGTAACTACTTAGTTGAATTTCGATCTCGTTCTCTTTGAGTTTCTGTAGTATCTACATGAACCAGTTGCTTCACAATCTTTCCAAATTCAACAAAATCTTCTTAGTAATTACTTCTGCTCAGAAATGCTTGAAATCTTTGTTCACATAAGGTGGAACTGAGAAATTATCTTGTATTATACTCTATTTTTCCTCACATGTGAAGCTTTCATGTCTAATTAATACACAGAGTGGCACCACCTTCTATATTTAAATCTATGCCATCGATCTTTAAAAATCCTACAATGAAGGGATGAAGAGAAAGACAACTTGATGTTCCACTTGACAAATTGGCTAGTCAATCCAATGAAAATTGACCTCGTACATAGCTCCTTCCTTGATGGCATTTCTGTCTAGACCCACTGGTGACTGAGGACATGTGTCAATAGGTCGCTACTTCACTATACGTAAAGAACGAGCACCTTCCCATAGTGAAGCATCAACAACCATTGATTCGATCTTGATCTTGTGGATGACACATTACTGCATTTCTTAGAAGAACAGTGGTAGGCCTTTATTCACTATCTCGTTATACATATCCTTCGAGAAACTCTTCATGGTGATATAGTCACGGCCATGGATCTAAGATCAAATCAAAGGTAAAGAAACTGCACAAATTACCCTGAAGAGTGGTGGGTCCCATACTTACTATGTCACATAGAGTAAACAACTTGCAACTTTCCATAGTGAGATAGCGAGGATTGTTGATTCAAGTTTGATCTGATGGTCAAAATCCCTTATATGCTTTATAAATGAGTGGTGGGTCCAAGGCACTGATGATGTAGGAAATTTTGCACTACTAGCAACAAGAAAAACCTTTCTTTAATCTTAGTCATCTTTCCACGTTGCTTGAGGTCCCACCATGTGTTTATTTCATGGCACCTTGCTATGTCGCTAATGGCAAGATGCCAAAAATTCTTGATAGTGAGGTAAGGAGCTTCGATGATTTAACAAAACTTGATGCCAAAAGAATAAAAACCAATCAAATCACCATCACCTTTACTAACTACTTCTGACAATAGCAGTTATTACTCACCATCCCACTTGTAAAAATCATGGTGATAGGGAAACTTGAAGGTCACCGTGTTTTTTGACTTACCGACTACTCGCTACTTCGCTAATGAAGAAATGCTTATTTTTCCAATAGCGAGATAGTGAGACATCTGAAAAAAACACATTTCAGCGTCATTTTCTAGCTACTTTTTATTGGGCTCCTTTTCTTCCCTGATGGTACTAACAAGGTGCATGTGACTAAAAATTTGGCCATAACACAAATGCCCAACCATTGTCCCTTCATTTTATGGTCCCGTTCTTTTAAAATTTTTGATGCTCGCTACTTCGCTATGCATAAAAGGTGCACATCTTTCTATAGCGAGATAGCGATAACTGTCAATTTTTCCAAATTGGATGGTGATGAATCATGAGAGAAAGACTATCTCGAGGGTGTGGAAAATAGAATATTTGCCAAAGTTCCCCCCTTTTTGAAAAAGGATTTCATGTCCTATAGATTTATTTTTAAATAAGGAATGAGACATAGCGTTTTAAGAATTACTTTCAAAAGAAACAAATGGATGATTAAACTAGAAACCCTATCCACAACTAATGGATTCCAATCTTATTTTTGTACCCAGAGAAAGGAAATTTTGTCATGAAAAAAATCATACCAATAGTGGCTCTATCTGGGGACATTAAATTCTCTGGATTCAAATGAGGGCTCAAAAAAATATGGAAGAAGCAGACCAACCGACCTCCCTACAAACTAACCACTACAAAGAGAATGATACACACAAGAAAACTATGCATAGGAAACTATACAGAGACAAAAGGATTTACACACATACATAAAAACCCTAAACTACTACTCATGGAAAAATAAGTATTTCAAAAGAAATACCTTTTCAAGAACTATCCATGAATTGGCAGTTGAAGAATGTTTCTTGATAAATATTTAAGAATATAGGAGTACTCTCCCCATGAATTTTCAACTAGATAAGGACCTAACTAGATAGGATCAAATTTGTCATGTTTTTCTTTATTGTCAATTTTGGCATTCCACATTAAGACTAGATCTCAATCTTCAAACTTTCTACTTACTGTCCTTTTATCATAGAGTGTCTTAACTTGTAGTTGCAACCTTTCGTTCTTGAGAGATGCTTCTCTTCTAGTCTCTGTGAATCCTACAAGCTCATCTAGCCTTTCTTGCATGCCATCGGTAATATCTTCATCATATAACTAAATGTAATTGTAGAGTCCTACCAAGTTATTTTGAGGCATCCTGGCTTGAATTCCATATACCAGATCAAATGGTGCCACACCAATAGCCCTTTTAATAGTCACCCTATTAGCCATATGGCTAATTGCAATTTAGAATCCTAGGCTTTCTTATTATCATCCAATGTCCTTTTTATTATTTTCAAAAAAAATTTATTTATGGATTCAGCTTGTCCATTCCCTTGTAGATGATATGGGGAAGATGTTGATCTAGTAACTCCATATTTGTCACAAAATTTCTTGAATTCTTCAGATCTAAAACACATTGCGTTATCTGTTACAATCTTCTAAGGGCAACCAAATCTAGAAATAATGTTATTTAGCAAGAAATTGTTGACAACTTTACTTGTTGCATTTCTTGTGGGGATAGCCTCTACCCACTTTTTGAAGTAGTCAATAGAAATTAGAATCCAGGAATAGCCATTGCTAGATTTGGGAGAGACTTCACCTCTGAAATCCATACCCCATTGTTGAAAAGGTGCTTGAACCTCAACTAGCTTTAATGGAGTATTACCTAAGAATCTCAATTTCCCAGTAAATCTTTGGCAAGCATCAAATTTCCTAATCATGATTTGGGAATCCTTGAAAACAGAGGGCCAAAAAAATATAGCTCTCATCACCTTATGTGCCATGGTCTTGGCCATATAGTGTCCTCCACAAACTCCAACATGCATTTCGTTTAAGACTTCTTTTTCCTTTTCTTGATCAATACATTTTAGTAACACTCCCTCAAAATTTTTCCACCATAGATTGCCATTGACAATTATATATCTGATGGCTTGTAATTTAGTAATCCTCTTTTCATTTTCAACCAAATGGGAAGGAGCTTCCATGTGTTGAAGATAATAGATAACATTAACATACCAATCACAATGATCCATGTCACATAAGTCAAATCTAAGGTCATGAACTACCACATTTATCTAATTGGCATCCAAATTAGATTTAGCCATGAGTTTAGCTATACCTTGACCTCTTACCAACTTAGTTATTTGTATTTCAATATCAAATTCTTGGATTGTGTTGATCCATCTACATCTTCTCCCTAAAACCTCTTGCTGAGAAAATTTCTTTGACAGTAGCACTAGGCACAAATGCAATGACAATACCACCTATTAGGTAACATCTAAAAGCCTTAACAACCTTTACTAAAGAATATGCCTATTTTTCACTTATCTCATATTTCAATTTAGTAGGCTGCAGTGACTTACTGAAAAAGGCAATGGGTTGTTCATATCCTTCCTCATTTTTCTGCAATAAGACTATGGCTATAGTGTGAAATGATGCAAAGAAAAAATGTGCATAGGCTTTGTGTAATGTGAGGTTTTGAGGATTGGAGCATTTTTTATTCAATTTTAATATCTTGGAATTCTTGTGAAGGCTCACCATTCCAATCTATGGTAGCTCCTTTCTTGAGCATGTTTGAGATAGGTCTACTAAACTCAGAAAAGTTGGTAACAAACCTTCTCAAAAAATTAACTTGGCCAAAGAAAGATTGAATTCCTTTTACATTCTTTAGCAATGGGACTTTATCAATAGCTACTACCTTCTCATGATCTATCTTCACCCCATCCTTAGACACTATATGCCCTAGTAGCCTACCTCTTGTCACCCCAAATGTAGATTTCTTTGGGTTCAATGATACTCCATATTACAAGGCTTTAATAAAAAAATTATCCAAATGCCTACAGTGATGTTCAGCCTTTTTAGAATAATATGTGAGGTTATCTTGGTATACAACCATAAATTTGTTGATATAATCATGAAATTCCAAATCCATGGCTCTTTGGAAATTAGCTCCTACATTGATCAAGCCAAATGGAATCCTTACATATACATAGGTTCCCTATGGGGTTGTGAAGGCTATCTTAAATTGTTCCTTTTCCTTTACCAGCACTTGGTTGTACCTAGATAAACCATCCATCATAGACATTAGCTCAGAACTAGTTACTTGCTACAACATGGCTTCATATTTGGTAATCCATAATTATCCTTCAAGTATGCAATATTCAAATTTTTGAAATCCACACATAATCTTTTATCTCCATTTTTCTTTCTGATAGGCACCAAATTTGAAACTCAAGTGGAATGTCTAATTAGTTTGATTATCCTGCCATCTCTTAACTTCATCAACTCTTGCATTTTGGGAGCTAGGGTAGGGTTTACTAGCCTCTATTTTTGTCTAAAAGGTTTTACATTATCCTTTAGTGGTATGACATGTTGGAACAAATATTCCCTATATGCTTTAATGTCATCGTATGACCATGCAAAACAATGTCTATATTTCCTAAGCAAGTCAATCAATGGTTTTCTAATTTTAGCAGGTAGATTCTAGCCATATAAACTTTCTTGGGAGCTTCATCAATACCAAGGTTTATCTCTTCTAATTCTTGAGGCTTAGGGTCCTTAAATCTTGGTTTTAATCTATCCTAGTTATCAAAAATATTTTCTACAACCACTAAGCCTTTTGGAATCTTGTTGGTCTTCAACTGCATAATCTCCTAGCCAAAAATGGTTTCCTTACCATCTAAAGTTTCAATTAAATCATTGCAATCCATTTCTTGACCATGGTATATGTCTTCATTTAAAAAAAAAATTACAATGTATTTGTCATCTTCAAAGACTTGGCAATTTTCAATATTGTGAGGTATCAAAGGTTTGCTCTATATTTCAATATTAGAAATTCTTGCAAATGATATATCCTTAGGTTTGATTGCTACATTTGCTAATAAATCAGCCATCTTATTTTGAGTTCTATCCCTCTGTGATATACCAAATGCTTCAAAGAATTCAATTTGATCCCACACAACATTTCTATACTATTTTAGCCTTGTGTTCTTAGAAGCATATGTTCCCCTTACTTGTGAGATAATCAATTCTAAATCACCTATAACATGTAACTTCTTGATCCCATGATGTGTAGCCACCTCTAGTCCTAACAGAAAGGCTTCATACTTAGCTATATTGTTGGTGCATGAGAAGATTAAGGTAAAAGAGTATCCAGTCCTAACAGAAAGGCTTCATACTTAGCTATATTATTGGGGCATGAGAAGATTAAGGTAAAAGAGTATCCAAAAGTTTTTTTCTCAAGAGATTCAAAAACTACCCCTGCCCTCGCACCTTCTTTAGAACTAGGCCCATCAAAGAACATTGTCCATAACTTTGGTGAATTCATACAACACTCAACTTCATGTTCAATTACAACAGGAAAATTCTCAACCTCTTGGATAATCAATTCAGCTATGAATGAATTCACACTAGTGTCTAAAAAGCAAGTAGCATATTTTTCAATTTCTTCACCCAAGATGTGACTAACCCTTGGCCCTCTGTGTACTTTCATAGCCTTATCACCAATGTGAAAGTTTCATAAGTTAAGTCGCATTTTAGGCTACCTCCCATAACAGCACTCCATTTTCTAGAAAGCAACATTCCATAGTGCGGAGGTATATCTACTACAAGGACTGACATGGTTAGCTCTACCTTAGGATATGTAGCTAGTTTAAATGGTAAAGCATTTATAGTACCTATGACTGGGACTTCCCTAACATCCAAACCTTTGAATATGCCCTACTTAGTATCTACTTTAAACCCTAAGGCTTCCATTATTTTGAAAGGCATTATGGTGTTAGAGGCTCCTGAGTCTATCATGCAATTATTTAAGGTCCTCCCTTTTATAATTAGACTGAGAAAGAATGGGTCAATATCTTCTATGTATGCTACTGTTGAGTCATCCAAAAACATTTGAGGAATTTGGGACATAATACCACTATCCTCTATTACTAAGGGAATTTGTTTAGTAACACTTTGTTATACTTTTTTATTGCTAGTTCCTATCCCTCCCAACCATGACAAGGCTTTATTCTTATATTCTTCAATTCTAAAGAGTTTAGAAAAAGGTACCTTAACAATGATTTGGGACAACATGGATATCCTATCAATTGGCTCAAACATAGTAGGTTTAACAATCATAACTCGAATAGGAGCCTTCTGAGTAGTAGGGATTACAATTTTCTTGGAATTATCAGATCTTGATCCCTTCTCTTGCACAATGTCTTTCGATGTCTCATTAGCTTGGAATTGCATTTTCTTCTTAGGTTCCCCCTTCTTAGTTTTAATATCTTTAGCCTTGACTATCTCTATACTAGCCTTCTTATCTTCATCTTTCATCTTATGTGTGATATCTCTTATAAATATACTAGAAGGCTTTCTAGTTTCATTATTAACTATCCTATTTCTCAAATTATAGTTACTGTGCACTTGGGAAATCATTTCTGCAGTGATCCTATCAATTTCTTCTTTGGAAGGCATTCTTAAACTTACATGACCCACTTTGGAAGATGTAACACATACTTGATCTTCGTCATAGCTTTCATTGTCTGGAAAAACTTGTTGATGATGTAATTGATAGGCAATTTTCTTATTCTCCAGATCACTTTCCATTTCTTCTAAATTAGAATCAACATAGTCACTACACATGCTTACCATATTACAACTTACATCATCATGACTCTTTTCTTTTTCATCCTCCTTAGTTAGTAGACTATGATCAGAAACAAATGATTGAGCAACCACACAATATTCTGTTGAATGGGGTGATTGAAAAATAATGCACCATGGGACATTGTCATTCATATTTACTGAACTTCTTTGCAGAGGGTCTGGTGTACCCTTATCCTTTACATTTTGATTCTAGTTAGGGATTGGCTTGCCATCCTTCCATTGGGTAGTATAAGGGTAATTCTACATTCTAAGCTATCTATTGAAGTTGCTATTATTCATAGGGGTTTTCTTAGCAATATTTGGCTTATTGAAACCAATTGGATTCATCTTTTTAAGAAATTCCAATACCTGGCATATTGTAGGTTCTTCTAGCTTTTTTCCTATAGGAGTTTATCACCCTCTCTTCTATTACTATTCTTGGGATTAAAAAGCTTTGGATCATCCCTCCTACCTAGTTTTCTAGATACCTTCCTATTATTCTCTATATTTACTACAACTTTATAGGCATCCCTTAAAGTTTTGGGATCCTTATCCCTCAATTGATAAGCCATTTTTCTATCAAAAGCATTGAAATATGTTGTGAGACAAACATCCTCATTCAACCTCATAAATTGAAATAGTTTGTACATGCCTTTATAGAATCTTACAATGAAGTCAAATGTGGACTCATTAGGTTTCTTCTTGATATTGTTTAATTCATTTCACATGAATCCAACATTAGTGCTATCTCCATATTGTTCTTTGAATAACTTCTCCAAATCACTCCATGAGCTAATACTATCATTAGGTAGCCTATTGAACCAATCCCTTGCATTCTCAGTTAGTGAATGAACAAACAACTTCATGACCACATCTTCATGCTCAACTTCATAATCATTTAATATATCTATGAAAATTCTCAATTTTTCTTCACTAGTAACAACATTATTTCCAAAAAACTTAACCATTATGTCTCTTAAATCAAACAATATGGGATGTGGAGCACTAGGAATACCAGCAAATGATAGTTGTCTATACTTTTCTAGGTATATAGGTTTCTTCTAGAAACCAAGAACATTTGAGGTACTCGCTATGTTAGCTTGGTTTAGAGGAGCAGCTTGGGATTGTTGAGGTTGGACAACAGGGACTTGAGTATAAGTGGTGGATGATGAGGCAAGAGTAGACTAAGATATTCCTTGCATTGAAACTATTGGTCCAGAGGGAGGTATAGAAGTTGAAGCTGGCAGGGATAAATTTTTCCATAAGGATAATGCAGAATTAGTCTTAATAAATTGAAATTTTCTCCTAGTTTCTATAGCTTGAGCTTCATTCTCCACCTTCTCAAGATCTTTCGCAAGATCTTCCTTTTCTTTCCTAGCCTTTTCCAAGTCTAAATCTAACTTTGACATAGAATGTTTTGTGGGTTTTCTTGGTTGAGCTTGAGGTTCATTTATCTAGACTCCTATAACTTTACCCTTTCCTTTGTTTGCAACTTTCACAATGGGTTCTACAGGATTTACTTGGATAGGTTTATAATCTTAGACTTGAGCAATAACTGGTTCTTGCTTTTGATTCAGGCATTTTTCTTGTTCTTGAACTTTAGCTCTCATACTATCCACGTCTCCAAATACATCAGTGTGTAGAGTTGTGGTATTCTCTTCTAATCTTTTGTTCTATTATTTCAAGGTAGCCATCCTTCTTAGTAAAGCATCTCTTTCTATTATGGCATCCAAGGTGGCTTGCTCCTTCTCTTTTTCAAGATGAATGTGCTTAGCTTCTTCTTCAACAACCTATTCTTTTAGAAACCCTTATCTCTGACTGTACCTTTGCAGGATCTATAGAAGTAGCTTTTGAATCAGTAGGGTCATCTAGATCTATAAGATTTGGTTCTTTATATGGCACTATTTTAGGATGAGAGTGATCTCCAAAAGAACTTTTGAGTCCTAACCTATGATGCATTTTTGCTATAAGATCCAGTCTAGGGGATATATTCCCTACTAGTGATATATCTTTATCTTGATATGCTCTATCATCTAGTACAACGGTAGTACATAACCCTTCTAAGAGTCTTGTGGTTTCTGATTCAGAGCTGAGTGAAGAAGATTCTCTCCCTATCACTGGTTCATCAGGATGAGCTCTTCCGTAAGCTCTTGTGTTTTTTCTTTTGTTAGCCATTTTATTAAATAAGCATTGGCTTCAAAACCTTGACTGTGTCACCACCCTTCTTTTTGGGAAAATAAAAAATTACAATTACTCTTGACTTTAAGGAAAAACACAAGTAGAAATAGAAATATCTAATACACATGGACCAAGCACTAATATTGTATGACTGCAACTCTTTCTTGTTAGATAAGAAACCTAGAGAAACTAGATACATCAGTGTGTCACTGTGGTGGCTATTTTTTCTTTAAATTCTCAAGGTTTTTCATTAAAATGTCCCCTTATGACCATGGGAAAATCTTAGATAATTGAACACACACGTACACAACATAAACAAAGAAATTGTAGTACTTTTCACAGATGTGTTGGACAACTCCCTAGTATAGTCGTCATTTTGTTGGAGTTTTTAAAACTACTAAACAACAAAATCCTCAATACCAAAATGATATTACTCACACAACCTAAGGATTAGCCAATTCCTATTAACAATTATATTTGTAACCCATTTGGACCCAACTTCAAATAAACTAAGGGTAGGCTCTGCAAAACTAGGGTGGGTATACCCAGGGATGATTCAAGATTGGAAAATACTATTAGAGAACTACTTTAGTTTCATTCTGATTCTCATCTCAAATCCTCAACTACATGCATAATTTTGACATTTTGATAATCACATCCCATATAAATGATCTAGCCATAATTCTTCAATAGATTTGTATGTGTTCTCTACAATAGTGGCTAACTGAAGCTAAGACATTCCATGCAAACAAGTATCAACCAACTTCGAAGATCTTTAGGAAATAAAAGTAAATTTGATTATAATTCTACATTTGAAAACTATTTATGACATATTTCTCTTCCAACTAAATCAACTTGACCAGTGCCTAATCCATTAGGGCTCAGAGTCTACTACAAATCCATAGATCTAATTTTTTGTCTTACAAGAAACATTATCAACAATTCTTATCATAATTTATCATTCTAAGCATCCTTCCTATTACTGTAGGAACCTTATCAAATTCATCAAAGCTTTTACTTAATCCATTGCACTAATAGTAGTGATGAATAGATATAAAACCTAAATGGATTGCATTCAATTGCATAAGCTTTTACTCATACAATATAAAGATAACTAAGTAACTAAAAGGAGACAAAATTTAGAAAGAATTGATATGGAGCCAACTCATAATTTGTATTCATTTTCTTTGAAAATTGTATACATTTCTAGTAAACTCAGAATGACCTTAGGAAAAAACATAGAGATCATTCTATATTAATGTATTCTAAGGAACTAAAAGAGAAAATACATCATAAAACCTTTTCAAACATTGGACCAAAAATAAACTAAGCATACCACCTAGAGCATTAGAAATCAGACCCTTCTCTAGCCCTAGAATCTCACTTATATAATGTGAGATGCAGCAAGCTACAGGCTAAGAGAAATTGACAGGTGTCCTTTACAAGAGATAATTACATACATCTATCACAAAATGAAAAAAATATAGATAACAAAAGATGCCTAGATCAAACATTCCTTTTGGTGGGTCTGCTTCTATCACATTCTCTATTATTGTCGATTTGGCTACTATTCTGATTCCTCTTTGTATGCAACTGCCAAGCTAACCAACGATGAATTTTTTTCTAATGATTGCAAGTTAGTCTCCACCTGTGAGTTTTCACCATCTTTATCTTGTATGGTGGGAATGACTTCTACTTTTTCCTCTTCTTTGGTTGTATCAGTGTCCTGCAGGCCCGGGTCTACAACTTAAAGTGACTAAGCATTCTTATCTTCTTCTCCCTATTGGCCTTGTGTAGTGATGGTGTCAATGATTTGGATCTCCTCATCCTACACCTCATCACTATTAGTTTCTACTTCCTTAAACTATTCATTAAGAGCTATTTCTACCATCCACTTGTCAAATAGTGTGTTATCTAGCCAATTGAATTGCAAAATATCTCTCTTCCTCTTGAGCACATACTCAGCCTCATTATCAATAGTAACAAAATTTTGTTTAAAAGAATCAAAGAATATTTGGGCTTTCACTATTTCTTTAGTTGTTGTGTCCCACCACGCATGCCATGTTTCATTGATAACTTGATTCATTCTTAAACAAAATAAATCATCAAGCTCCTTAGCCCATTCATCTTTTCTTTTCAAATTATTCTTCTTATCTAGGGCACAAGGAAATAAACTAAACTTTTGGCTCTTGTACTTATCCAAGTAGCCAACTACTATTCTTTGCAAATGAATTCTCTTATTGTCAAAGTCAGTAAGATTAGAAACATTATCAAAAGTTTTCTCAATTTGACCACAGGAAACTTTTATAATAAAAAAACAAAAAAATGTCGCCTCTTTACTCCTCCTTACACACTTCAAAGCTTCATCACTAGGTTTCATTTCATCCCAGATACTGATCACTCGAGCCAACTGATCATCAACTAGTGGCCATTCAATTTCATCCCCCAAATCTGTAAGAGCCTTTCTTAATTTTTCCTCATATTTCACATTCAATTCCACATGTAAGGCCCACAATTTATTCTTTTCTTCTTCAAAGTCCTTTGTAGAATAATATTCTGGCCTATGGCGTGTATCTGGTGTAGACACCTAAAAAACCTTTAGAAAATAAAGTATTTTTATTTTCTAAAAAAGTCCTTGATGACATCATCATTTATTAATTAATTAATTATTTAATTAATTAATTTATTTTCATGCCATTAAATTCCTTTATCTTAATTAAAAATATTTAATTAAGGAATCTCTCCCAAAAATGTTTAAATCTTATTTAAACATTATTTCCTTATTTATTAATTATTTAATTAATAAATTGACCAAAAAACCCAAAATAAATAAAAAAATTATTTTTTGCCCGAAACTTGGCCAATTTCCTTAAGACCACTAACCTCTTCCAAAATCTTCTAATCCTTCTTTAATTTTAATTAAAGGCTAATCCCATCATTTGCTACCCCTAATCCCAACTTAAAATATTTAATTAAGATTAAATATTAATCCTTATGTTTATTAAAAAAGTTTTAATAAATATCTCCTCAACCCAAACCCTTGAAATAAATAAAACTTTATTTATTTCCTAAAAATCTAATTTATCCTCATCCTAAGAAGTTCTAGACTCTTCTAGAAAGTCTTCATCCTCATCCTAGGAAATTCTAGACTATTCTAGAAAGTCTTTATCCTCATCCAAAGTCTAGACTCTTCTAGAAGATGTCTTTAAACCTAATCCTAATCCCCTCCTAACCTTGTCACATTCCCTAAACATGGGTTAAGACTTACTAACCCAAGCCAAAGTTAACAAATATCTCCTCCTTCACCCACCCTCATTAAATGCCATCCACTTGCCTGTCCCTAAGCTAATCCTAAATTATCCTAATCCATCCTCTAATCATTTGCACAAGCCTAAGCAAGCTTAAAACCTTCCTAATCAAGTCCAAGTCGAAATTTCTCTCATCACCCTCAAAATATCTCAACCATAAAACTTTATGAAGTCCACTAGGCCATAAATGACTCTTCCAAGCACTTTTATTGTTCTTACAAGTCATTATGAGGCTCTTTATGAAGATTTTATCCCTTGAGCCTCCTTTGTTGACTCATGCTTCCCCTTTCCTCCATCCTCTCACCATGTGACATGTGTCACTCCTTGATTGGCTATAAGGAAGCACAATCCATGTGCTCTCCTCTCATGCAATCTAAGCCCTCCATGAGCTTTTTCCCATCCTTGCATCCTAGCCCTTGATCACTCAAGCCCTTTGCCTATTTAAGGAATCCTCTCCCAAGCCATTTTAACACAATCCATGAAGTAAAGTTATAATGCTATTTTGAGAGCCAAATCCATACTAAAGCCATCTATCCACACCAAAAATCCACAATCATCCATTGAAGCCTTTGGAAGCATATTGAGCATACATCCTATCCATTTAGATAAAGCTACTCAACAAGAGAGCTTCTTATTGAGAGAGTCCATTAATGGCTCATATTCTAAATTGAGAGCTCATCTTAGTCTATCTTGAAGTTTATGAATTTTGTTTAGTTTGTAGAAGCTTTATTTAAATTTGGTTTCTATTAGCATACTAACATTGCTCATGTACATTTTGGCACGCTCGGTGGGACCCTGCATGGGTCATCTTCATTAGCTTTTTTAGTCAAATTTTGTATGTCATTTGCTGATTTTGGCTAATTTTGCTTGTTTTTGTGATTGGTAGGATTGTATAAATTGGTTTTGTAGGTCCACATGAGCATGAAGAAGACAAAGGAACTCATAGTCTATCTCATAGTATTTGCAGATTTTTCAAGCTTATAGGTGGAGAAAGCACTTGGAATTCTTCTTCCTCTTCTTGTCTATATTATTATTATTCCATCTACTTCTTCTTCTTCTTCTTGTGGGAGATCTTGGCCATTTTTTTTTAAGGAAGCAAAATCATACACACTTCTTTTTAGTGCTTAAAATGAACTCCCAAAACATACTTAAATCCATTAAAAAATTAAAAATTTGCAAAAAAGAAAAAATCTTTTAACAAGTGAAACTAAACCAATCTAATCATTTGCATCCTTGCAACATCAAGGTTTTAGATGCATTCATGCAAAGTTAGGAACACTTCATTTTTGGGAATTTAAAAAGAACTTCAAGTTTCCATTTCAAAAGGTTCAAAATCAACACTAAGTGCACACTAAAATCTAAATCAAACTCAATGCATCAATCAAGGATAAAATGAACCTCATTTGCAAATATGTTAATGTTCTTTTAAAAATCTCATGAAAACTAAGAGTCCTAAATGGTTGCCAAAATTGTCCTAAAAAGCTTTGTTATTTGTTCCAAACAAATGTCTTGTTGCAAAATCTTGAATGTTTCTTAGGTTTTTCATGCATCAAAACAATCTAGGAATATCATTTTTGGGCTTAAAACATGCAAACTAGAACACAAAATCTTGAATGAAAAGCAAAATCCAAAGAGTCATTTTCACTTTTGAGTTCAAAACAATCTTGAATGATCTAAGGTTAAAACAAAGCGCTTCAAAGTTCTTAAAACAACACACAAAATCTCAATCTTGAATGCTCAAAGGAAAAAACTTTAATGTTTAATCACTTGTCTTTGAATGGATGTTGCTAAAATCACTCTTGAGTGCCATGGATTAAAATCAAAGTTTGTTCTTTTTATGGATGCATGATTAAAACAACAAATCCAATCTAGAATGCCATAGATCAAATAATAATCTTTTGGAGCATAAAAAGAATCTACATTTTTGTAATCTTTTAAGTTATAAAAACAAATAAAAATGCTTTGAGTGAGTTTGTCATTGGACTCACCCTCTTTAATCACCCATCAATTTAACCATTGGTTGCAATCTCAGTGCCATCTATGGGGATGGGTCCACCTAAGAGGGTGTTAAGTGCTCCACGCAAATCAAACTCCACTCACTTGGGTTTTTAGTAGTTTTTCTAAGTTAGAGAATTCCTTGAATGCGCATTAATCTTGCTCACACTTCATTTGGGCATAAAAATTGGACAAATCTTGACGTGGAGGGCCTCCGGGAGCATGCTTGAAATCGAATCTCACACACCTTTGTTTTGGGCTTAAAATAAACTCACACTCAATCTTGAATGCCTTAAAGAAAAATCAATCGATACTTGACGTGGAGGGCCTCCGGGCGCATGGGTTTACCTTCTTGTTGACCCTAACTCTTCTTCTTGTTCGCATTCTTCGATCGATTTTATTTTTGTTGATGCTTCAAAGTTGGAATAAACATTGTATCTTAAACATGAGTGCTTGCCAAGTCTAGATTGAAAAACTTAAGCGTCAGTTGGTAAAAGAACAAGCGTGTTTTTTAGCCCAAGATCATCCAAGTCTTCTCTCCCCTTGTCGTCTTTCAAGGCCATCTTGGGTGCATAAGATTAGGATCAAAAATCTTGTATTAGCTTTTAGGAGGCCTACTTGGGGATTTCATCACCCCTTGGGATGACCTCAACTCCAGCGTTCTGACGGAGTATAAAGATCGGGAGGTGAATCCAAAGACACCTCTCTTGGGATCAAAATTTTGTCACTCGGGCTAAGCCTCAAGGAACTTTATACCCTTGAGAAGTGAAAGAGGAGAAGTGGGTTACTGCTCCTCTCGGCTGTGTGACATCTTTTTGGTTTCATCTACGGATTTGGGCCTCACGTACCTTGCGTATATCGAGGACTCCCTAGCTAAACCAAATTTCATTCTTGTAGAAAGCTTCCTAGGATGTTGGTGTATTTGATGTGCTTGCTCAAAACTTTTGTCTACTTGTTTGTTCATAGCTTTTGAATGAATGTTTGCCAATTTTGGTTGAAATCCCAGAAAAGTAGAAATCTCCCAGCTCAAGGCATACTTAGCGCAGTCACTGCCTTATCAGAAAATCATCCAAGCTCCCCCGTTGCAACCAAATCTATCTAGTTCTTTGCCTTAGAACAATCCCAAATCCAAAGTCCATCCAAATCATCCCCCCAGCCAGCTAGCAACCCAATCCAAAATCACCCAAGCCTTTAAAGAGTTGTTGTCACTTTGCTAGATTTTGCTATCCAATCAATCCTACCAATCAACCAATCTCACCAAGGTTATCCCTTTGACAGAGCATTGTCTAGGGTAATCCAACTTTGTCACTTGTATCCCTCATCACCTTGAGCTAAAGGTTGGGATCCACAAGTGGTCAATCTCGTGTCATGCCATAGGATCACTAGTCTATCCTTAAGTTGACACAATCACCATGAATCCTGCACATAGGAAAGAAAAACTCTCACTTTTTGATAGCATACCCTTGAAGTCTTCCACCCACAAGAAAGCCAAAAGTCTCTAGCCAATCCTCCTTAGGTCTATCATACAACTTTGACTCTCCCTAGGAAATCTTTCATCAGCCAATCCAAAATCTGTGCTTAATCCAAATCCAACCATGAGCTTCCGTGTTCATCCATATGCAAGACCCCATCCCCATCAAACTCATCATCAAAGCATGAAGTACCAATCCTATCATGATGTGTTTGGTCGCATTGTCCTTGCTCCTGCCACCTCCTATTCCAATTATGATGAAAATCTTGTTGACTATGATGGGTATATTGAAAGCCTTAGAAAAATTCCCCCAAGAATCCCCCAAAATCCAAGAGTTATTCCAAACTATCTAGTCATGCCATCCGATATTCCAGCTTCCCCTCCATCACCCCATCAACCAAGCTTCGAATCTTCCACCCACATCACACTAGCTATTCCTGTCAATCCACCTCCACCTTCGACACATGAGTCTCCAAGGAATCTCCTAGAGGAAATACAAGAAAAGTCGCCTCCAACATTCGATAAGCCATGTCATCTAATTGAACCATGTGAAGTAGCCAGTGATGAAGATTCCCCATCTATAATATCACCTCCATCTCCCATAGCTATCATCCCCATACCATCCATCAAATTGCTTAAAATCCTTCCACTTCCCACAAGCATCAAAATCCCACCACCTATCAAATCCCTCCAAATCCTATCCACATCGCCTCTAAGAATTTCCCAAATCTCTCGTAATGACCCTTATGCATCCATCTTCTACTCACCCATCTCCACTACTGAATCTCCCATCTATCCATCCACTGCCTTTGAAGAATCCAGCCCTTCACCTCCTATCGCACCATCCACTCCAAACCAATCCTATCAAGATCCTGCCCAAAAGCATGTTGACATCCCCCAAAGCATAAATGAAGATATCATCGTACCATGTCTTCCATCCATAGTGCAGTCACCATCTCCTCAATCTCCAAAACCTCAAGCCATATCTCCTCCACTACAAGATATCTTGTCATCCCACCAGCTACATCAAGATCCTATCCTTCCATCTCCCCCGCTCCATGCTTCCATCTTACCACCTATCCAAGCTATTCCACCATCTATAATCTACCCTCTTGGTTCACTTACATTCATCCATGGTGGCCCTCTCTCAGCAAAAGAATTAAGAACAGTATCTCCCCATTGCAATACACCTAATAAATCACTTCTACCATTTTCTGCAAGCAAAAAGTTTCCTCAGCTTGTTCAAATGCTCAATCGATGGCATTATCAAGGTCAAGGTTTAGGACCACAAGAGCAAGGAATCAAAGAGCCTATTATTGCACAAAAAAATCTAGGATTTCATGGTCTTGGATATGTATCCAAAGGCTCACCATCTAAAGGTGTTGGTACACCACACCCCCAAACCAAGCCTATCTCCAAGCCCACCATGCCAGCCTCCCATCACTCCTTCAAGAAATCTTATGCCATCCCCCCTCCACCATCTTTGCAACCCAAAAAAACCTACCATATCCCCCCTTCATCTGCTAAATCCATTTTGGGTCCCTATGTCCCAAAATCTACCATCCTCCATCCTCCTATCAGCCATCATAAAAATCCTATTCCATCCATTTCTATGCAAGATCAACAAAGGCACATATCAGGGCACATCATCCATCATCATCCCCCTACATGCTCTTTCATATCGTCTCCATCTCACAAAGCTTCTCTTAACCATCTTCCCAAAGCTTACTACAGCAATGTGAATGCCAACTTCAAAATGCATAAAGCTAAAAATCCACATCCTAGGCAATCATATGTCTATTCTAAAAGACATACTCCAAAAAGGCAAAATCCAATCAAAGAATGCAAAACAATGCAAAAGCCTACGAACAGAAAATCCAAAACCATGTGGATCCCCAGGAAAAAAGTTGAAACTCAATGCATAATGGCATCCACCATTGCTAATCCTCCATCTAGTGACTCATGTCCCCCATCTCCTAACTCCATCTTGGGTGCCTATATCCCCAAGCACGCTTCCACAAATCCTCCATCACACCCGCATCTACCATCTATCCCCCATATGCTCTTTTCACACCCATTCCAACATGTGCCAATGTTGCTCTTGCAAGCATCCCCATCTCATGCTCCTTTCCAAAATTTTCATCCCTCCATCTCCTACCATCAATCCCATCTAATCCGATCTATTGCATAAATCACACATCCGGTGTACCAATAGCTAGCAACAAAATTGAACATTCCAACAGCCAGTGAAAAATCCCAAAAAAGACAAAATAGTTGAAGAAAGCCAAAATCATTCCAGCTAAGTCCAAAGTCAAAAAGTCAAAAAAGAAAAGAAAAATAAAGCATCCACTGGTGAAAACTTGGCAATTCAAGCACCTTGGACAAGTACCATGATGAAAACTTGGCAAACAAGCATCATGCGTAATCCTGCCATCCCCAGCTTAGCCTATCACCCTCATGCTTTTGGTCATCTCTTGACATCCAAATCCATCTTCCAATCTATCCACCTGTCCTCCACCCTCCATCTTCCATCTCACACCATCAACTTATCTCCTGCAGCTTCAGCCAACCATCCCAGCTATCATCCATCTCCCTAGCCCCTTCAACGTTTTCCATCCTAGCTTCAATCCTATCACATCCATCATAAGACCTCCTTCCCCATGTTATCTTCTGATTGGGGGCACTATATTCCTTGGAGATCTTGTCTTGTCCATCCTCCCTTGTCATTGGTATCTAGCTCTAGGCTATCCTCATGCAAACCCAATGTCATCTCTTTATATCCATCATAATCCTAGCTATCTACCATCCTATCCAGCCATCTCATCCTGCTCCTCTAGCTATCCTTGGTCACAAAATCTCTCATCATCATTGGATGCATCTTGCCAAATCCATATCTTTTGCTATCACCCCACCCTTTGCTTTCGCATCTTGCACAACATCGAACCATCCTGCTATCCTATCATCCTGAGCTTTTGCCTGCTTGTAACTATCTTGGTCCGTTAGCTTGTACCATATCATGATTAGCTCACTTGTAAATATCTTGGTCTGTTAGCTTGTACATCCTCTTTAGCTTAGTACCATTGTATCTATCTAGCTTTTGTGTCAGTTCCTCCTTGATCAGCATCTTGCACACATCGCACAACCCTTGGTTAGCTATTCCAATGCATCCTTTAGCTAGATCTCCTATCACCAAAGTGCTATCCTTCTTAGTTCAGCTTGCCAGACGCATCACCCATCCAGATCCATCAGCTTAGGTGCTCTCCAATAGATCCTTGTAGGATATAGCTTTCCTCATGTCTGATCTTGGTCCGTTAGTACCTCGTCCTACCCATCTCATTGGCAAACGGTTCTCTTTTGGATTTTTGCTTTTTTTTGATTTGAAATCTTCCCTTTTGGATCTTGAAATATCTTTTCCAAGCAATCTCCTTGTTCCCTCCTCAAGGTTTCCATGATCTTCCATATCATGGTATACTGTGAATGGGGAAATCAGAGCGTAAGGTCTTGATCATGTCTTTTGCTTGTTTTCTTTTTTGCTTGTGGGTTACCCAATGTTGTTTCCACACTACTTCCTCTGGGATTCATGTGTGATACTGGGGCAATCCTTGCGTGTTTGTTTTGAGTTAGTTCATCAGTCCTCTGGACAGTTGGTGAAAAGGCCTTGATGTTCTTGGTAACCTTGGCAATTAACCAATAGTCCTATAGCAAATCTAGTGCTCAGCTACATGGTGGTACTTCTCTTTGAAGTATCCCCCCCCTGCTCAAAAAGCTTCAATGGTTTTCCTTCATCTCCATTATCCCCCATCCATATCCAGCATCTGTCTCTCCTACCCCAGCTTATGCATCAGTATCTCTTTGAATCACTCCTCACCTTTAGCTTTAGGGATCCACAATCCTAGTCTTAGGGATCCACCAATCCAAATTAATCCACCAAGCCTCATCTTTCGAGATCCACAATCCTAGTCCTAGGGATCTCTGAAACCCATCTTCTGCCAATCTGACTATTTGAAATCCTGTTGCATCAGCTTTTTTAATCCCCTCATCCATCTCCACATCCTGGATTCCTTTTATAGCACTCCACTCCTTCATCCTCTGCAATCCCTGAGATCTTAAGCTTTCTTCCTCTTGTGCCTCTGATTCTCCCTTTATCATTCTCCCGTAGTGAGAGTTTGAGCTAACCAAACCTCTTCTCTTAAGCAAATATGAGTCTTCTTGCTCATCTCGAATTCTTGTACTTTTCAAGAAGTCGTCGAGCCTCGCTTTCTCTCCCCACCACCTTCTTGAGGGGGCATCTCACAGTCCATTCTCTCCTCTTTTGCTCTAGCCTTGGGCATCTTATTTTCTTATCTTTGATGCCATGCCACTTGCGACATCACATCAAAGAGGGGAAAAATTTAGACACCTAAAAAACCTTTAGAAAATAAAGTATTTTTATTTTCTAAAAAAGTCCTTGATGACATCATCATTTATTAATTAATTAATTTATTTTTATGCCATTAAATTCCTTTATCTTAATTAAAAATATTTAATTAAGGAATCTCTCCCAAAAATGTTTAAATCTTATTTAAACATTATTTCCTTATTTATTAATTATTTAATTAATAAATTGACCAAAAAACCCAAAATAAATTAAAAAATTATTTTTTGCCCAAAACTTGGCCAATTTCCTTAAGACCACTAACCTCTTCCAAAATCTTCTAATCCTTCTTTAATTTTAATTAAAGGCTAATCCCATCATTTGCTACCCCTAATCCCAACTCAAAATATTTAATTAAGATTAAATATTAATCCTTATGTTTATTAAAAAAGTTTTAATAAATATCTCCTCAACCCAAACCCTTGAAATAAATAAAACTTTATTTATTTCCTAAAAATCTAATTTATCCTCATCCTATGAAGTTCTAGACTCTTCTAGAAAGTCTTCATCCTCATCCTAGGAAATTCTAGACTATTCTAGAAAGTCTTTATCCTCATCCAAAGTCTAGACTCTTCTAGAAGATGTCTTTAAACCTAATCCTAATCCCCTCCTAACCTTGTCACATTCCCTAAACATGGGTTAAGACTTACTAACCCAAGCCAAAGTTAACAAATATCTCCTCCTTCACCCACCCTCATTAAATGCCATCCACTTTCCTATCCCTAAGCTAATCCTAAACCATCCTAATCCATCCTCTAATCATTTTCACAAGCCTAAGCAAGCTTAAAACCTTCCTAATCAAGTCCAAGTCGAAATTGCTCTCATCACCCTCAAAATATCTCAACCATAAAACTTTATGAAGTCCACTAGGCCATAAATGACTCTTCCAAGCACTTTTATTGTTCTTACAAGTCATTATGAGGCTCTTTATGAAGATTTTATCCCTTGAGCCTCCTTTGTTGACTCATCCTTCCCCTTTCCTCCATCCTCTCACCATGTGACATGTGTCACTCCTTGATTGGCTATAAGGAAGCACAATCCATGTGCTCTCCTCTCATGCAATCTAAGCCCTCCATGAGCTTTTTCCCATCCTTGCATCCTAGCCCTTGATCCCTCAAGCCCTTTGCCTATTTAAGGAATCCTCTCCCAAGCCATTTTAACACAATCCATGAAGTAAAGTTATAATGCTATTTTGAGAGCCAAATCCATACTAAAGCCATCTATCCACACCAAAAATCCACAATCATCCATTGAAGCCTTTGGAAGCATATTGAGCATACATCCTATCCATTTAGATAAAGCTACTCAACAAGAGAGCTTCTTATTGAGAGAGTCCATTAATGGCTCATATTCTCAATTGAGAGCTCATCTTAGTCTATATTGAAGTTTATGAATTATGTTTAGTTTGTAGAAGCTTTATTTAAATTTGGTTTCTATTAGCATACTAACATTGCTCATGTACATCTGGTACTTCTATGAAGGAAGTGGATTTAAAAGGTTCAATTGGTAGGCAAGGGTATGTTATTCTTGGTCTTGTTGACCTCCCCATTAGATTATTCTAAAGATCAATTCTCTTCTTTATGTCTTATTGTAGGCATCCACAACTACCTTATACTTGCTCTACAACTCAATTATTTCTTTTTTCTCCCTTTTTGCAGTAGCCAAGGAAAATTTAGAGTAATCTACATTCATGTGGGCTGCCTATACATGTGAGGTATCAACAACTCTCCTCACAATGATATTCCTTGTTAGTCCTAAATCATTAGGCTCTGATGGAGCAGCCCTAGATCCTCTTCTCAATGACCACATGACAAGAGCAGCTTGGTCATTACTAAATGTAGTTCCCAAGAACTCTTTTTTATTTGGATGTTGCAATCCCAAATTATTTGAAATAGAATTGAAAATCAAGCCATCAACAATGTCCCAATTGGACAATAATAAAATATTTTTAGCCTTTACCATCTGTCTCCTTTCCATAGGGGTTACATTTTGGAACTCTTGAATCATTTTTTCCTTTATTTTTTTTTGAATGGATGCTTCATCCATTTTTGGATGCTCTGCTTTCACATTCTTACATCTTTCCTCAAAATTGTGCATGTTTGCCCTCCAAGAAAACTGATAGAAAGCCCTAGACTTTACAAAACTGTCATCAGACAAAAATTGTTGACTGGCTTATTCCAAAATTGGATCCAATTCCCTTCCCCTAAAATCTGCTATAGTCAACTCAAAACTTGCAATAGGAGGCTCTTGGGGGTTCTCTTCATCAATCTCTAGTTGGGTAACAAAAACTCCCCCTTGTGATTCAATTTGTTCAATTTTCTCATTAGTGAGCCACTCCTCGTCAATTCTAATTGGGGTTTGGGAAGGTGAGTAACCCTCATCTTGAGGTTCCTCTTCCCTTATTATATTTCCCCTCTTAGGAGAAGGTTTAGGAGGCTTTTTTCAAAAATGACACTAGTAGATTCAACTATCTATTTTCCTTTATTCACCATGGGCCTTTGATCATGAATGATAGTATATCCTAGCTTCCTTTGAACAATTAATGGACCTATCCCTATATTGGGAGTGAAACCCAATCTCCTCATTATTTCCTTGGCCTTACCGAGAAAAGAATTAATTAAATATTACTTTTTCTCATTCATTACCTCCATTATTTCAAAGAATGTATTCATAAGCTTATTCACTTTATCTGCAGTAGTTACAACATTACTTAGAGGACCGTAATCTTCATCAAAAAAATTAATAAAATTCAAAACTTTTTAGTAGACTCCCCACTTTTTTTGCTTTGTCTCTTGTTCCTACAAAGAGTACTCATTCCTTATTACATCTTCAGGGAAATAAAATTCATGCTCAATGGGATGAAGCTTGATCCTATGCCTAAGAGACAAATTAAAAAAAACCATCTGCATGAGAAAAATTGAGGGTGAGACACAACCATCTTATATTGATCCAAAAATTTGTAAAGTGAAACCCATCCTTCCTTGGTTATCACAAACTGGTGGGCTACTGTGCAAGTGGGAAAAATTGATACTGTCTCCCTTTTGTGCAAAAAGGCTTCTTCTACTCCTCCCAACTGCCACAAGAATTTAGCTCCTCCTATTTTTACGGGCACTTGGTAAGGTAGTACATGGAGTGTCCCTTTAAATCCATAAACTCTGATAACAATTGAAATTGAATATGGGATAATGTCTCCCCAATTATGTGAAACTTTCAAATTGTGTGGTTTATCCATAGGCCTAATAAGGTGCATTAGTGCCTTAGGGATCCTGGGATTGTCTCTTAGTATGAGGTACCTCAATTTGGAGGTGAAGTACCCATCAAATCTAACAAAGCTAGCATTTTCTACTTACCCATTCATATCTACACTCCATAACTGAACTAGCAATGCTTCCCCTTCTTGTTCTCTATTTAAAATCATTTCTTTACCAAAGTATGTAACCCCCTTAAATAGAAACATGTGCATTGGCAGAGAGTAATGGCCCCAAACCTTCTCCACCTTGCCCTTAGCAATCCCAAGCAATACACTATGAATCTCATCAGCCATGTAAGAAGAAAAATCAAGAATTATTTCCACACTAAAAGAGGAGAATTAAGTAATCATATACATGAAACTCACAGGGATAAAATATTCTTCACCCTCTCCAAAAACTCTAATAGGGTCCTATATATCTCTACTACCCTGACATTGAAGCATGTTTTTTTGAAAGGTTCTTTAGGGGATGATGTTAATGCTAGTAGGGTTCCAATTGTGCCAATGTGGGCTTTCAGTGCACCTTGTCTAACTATGTCCTTCTTAGACATGTATTCTTTTTCTAAGTCTATCAAATTAATGGGCACATGATACCTAGTTTCAAATGAAAAACTTCCCTAATCTCTTCTAGACTGATGGTGATTAAAATTTTACCATCTACTCTTCTCACTACCCTAGTGGCTTGATCATAATTCTTTTCCATGGCTTCAAGGAGATCATAATCCATAAAAACATTGGGGACCACTATCTTTCCTAGGTTGAAATTCCATATATTGGTATGTGGGGCAAATAGTTTCCTCTCTGCAAACCATTTCTTGAACAAACTTAAACTAATTTGTGAGGTATGAGCATCTTGGACCCAATTAACCTTATCAAACAATCCATCTACTATCCTCAATATGGTTTAATGAACTTAGCTTCTTAACTTGTACTGTCTCAACAGTAGACTCAGGAAGTAACTCAAGCAAATCATCATGTACATTTCTATCCAAATAATTTTCCTAACTTGAAAATCCCTTCTTCGGAGGCATCTTGGATTATGCCTTGCGGAACTAAAAAACTTATAGAGATGATAGTGTAACTACTTACTTGAATTATGCTCTCATTCTCTTTGTGTTTCTACAATTTCTATGCAAACCAGTTGCTTCACAATCTTGCCAAATTCAACACAATCTTCTTAGTAATTACTTATGCTCAAAAAGGCTTGAAATCTTTGTTTGCATGAGGTGAAACTGATAAAATCTCATGTATTATACTCTATTTTTCCTCACACGTGAATCTTTCATGTCAAATTAATACACAGTATGGCACCACTTTCAGCATTTAAATCTATGTCGTTGATCTTTAAAAATCCTACGATGAACGGATGTAGAGAAAGACAACTTGGCATTCCACTTGACAAATTGGCCAGTCAATCCAATAAAAACTGACCACATACATAGCTCCTTCCTTGATGGCATTTGCATCTAGACCCACTGGTGACTGAGGTAACATGTCGATAGGTCACTACTTTGCTATACATAAAGAATGAGCACCTTTCCATAGTGAAGTAGTGACAGCCATTGATTTGATCTTTGATCTTGTGGATGACACATTACTGCATTTCTTAGAAGCATAGTGGTGTGCCCTTATTCACTACATCGCTATACATATCCTTCAAGAAACTCATCATGGTGATATAGTGATGACTGTTGATCTTAGATCAAATCAAAGGTAAAGAAACTGCACAAATTACCTCAAAGAGTGGTGGGTCCCATACTCTCTATGTTGCATAGAGTAAACAACTTGCAACTTTCCATAGCGAGATAGTGAGGATTGTTGATTCAATTTTGATCCGACAATCATAACCCTTTATATGCTTTATAAATGAGTGGTGGGTCTAAGGCACTGATGATGCAGGAAATTTTGCACTGCCGACAACCAGCGAAACCTTTCTTTAATCTTAGTCATCTTTCCATGTTGCTTGAGGTCTCACCATGTGTTCATTTCATGGCACCTTGCTATGTAACTAATGATGAGATGCCAAAAATTTCTAATAGTGAGGTAATAAGCTCTGATGATTTAACAAAACTCGGTGCCAGAAGAATAAAAACCAATCAAATCACCATTGCCTTTACTAACTACAACTAACAATAATAGTTATTACTCACCATGCCACTTGGACGAATCATGATTATCAAGAAACTTGAAGGTCACTGTGTTTTTTGGCTTACCGACTACTTGCTACTTCGCTAATAGTGAAATGCTTATTTTTGTGATAGCGAGATAGCGAGGCATTGGAATAAACCACATTCTAACATTTTTTTCTAGTTACTTTTTACTGGGCCCCTTTTCCTGCCTGATGGTACTAACAAGGTGCACATGACTAAAAATTTGGTCATAACACAAATCCCAAACTATTGTCCCTTCATTTTACAATCTCATTCTTTTAAAATTTTTGATGCTCGCTACTTCGCTATGCATAAAAGGTGCACATCTTTCTATAGCGAGATAGTGATAACTGTAGATTTTTCCAAATTGGATGGTGAGGAATCATGAGAGAAAGACTATGTTGAGGGCATGAAAAAGAGAATATTTTCCAAAGTTCCCCCCTTTTTTTAAAAGGATTTTGTGCCTTATAGATTTTTTTCAAAAAGGAATGAGACATAGGGTTTTAACAAGTACTTTCAAAAGCTAACAAATGGATGATTAAACTAGAAACCCTATCCACCACTAATGGATTCCAATCTAATTTTTGTACCTGGAGAAAGAAAATTTTGTCATGCAAAAAATCATACCAATAGTGATGGGGAGGATCTTGAACAAGGTTCTAGCCTCAACTACTAGAACTCACTTTTGGCTTTCTCCTAGCCTCTTAGGGTATTTATCCTATACCCTACTCCAAGGGAATCTTCTCTCTATTCCCTTATTACACTAATCCTCACCAATCAACTCAAAACTCTATTTCACCATGGGGTCTCCCTAGTGCTCTCATTGCACCGTTCTTGACAACTGGCTTCCAGGAGTGCATTCTTGGCTATATTGAATTCCAAGGCTTGTATTAGGTCTCATTCAATAGTTTTTAGGATCACTAAGTGAATTGGAGTATTGGGTTTCCAATCGATTTTGTTGGAGTTGAGGAAAGCCAACTCCGAAGACGCCAAGATCACCTGCATGCGAACCTGTCAAAGAGAAGCCATAGAAGGGGAAAAGCATGGAGCACGGGCAAAAACCCTAAACGGACATGAGAGCCAAAAATGCAAACACAATAAGAAATGTATTTATAATAAGAAAATGGCTTTCGATGTTGTTATACAATGAGAGGAGAGCTCGAATATAAAGAGCTCATGGAAGCTTGTAGAACAAGCTAGAAGATAAGTGTGACAACTAGAAGGGAACAAACTCCCGTGTTGTCACCAACATGCATTAAATACGAAATATTAAATAAATGCATGACCTAAGTAAACTTAAGCAATAGAATAAATAATTAAATATTAATTATTTACTCTAACACCCCCCCTTAAGTGCAACTTAGGGAAATGCCTTAAGCTCACAAAGCTAAGATGAAATGCATAATGGGTCCCGGCAACGAGGCCATTTTAGGTACCCAAGTACAATGCAAGAAGAATGAAACCTCTGTAAACGGGGAAAGAGAGAAAACCACATGGGAAAAACCCTCCCCTAAAAAGAGGTAAGAACCCAGTGAAGAGCTGAAGAAGTCTCCAACTAGGGAAAATGTTCCCTAAAACAGGAACAAAGAAGTGATCATGAACAAGCAGCATCACTGAAGCATGAAGAAGTCGCAAATCTGTCAAACTGCTGATCTGAAGAAACCTCCATGGAAGAAGAAGGCACGAACCGAGCATGTCTATATGGTAGATGATCCATCTCACCGAAATGCATAGGTAGCCAGCCACTGCAATCGCCTTGTATGTAGGATCAACCACTGAATACATAGTTCATACTATCGAACCATCGAACCATGGATGCATTAGAACACAGCATAATCCCCCCTTAATGCAGACGGGGTGTGATGACAGGCAACTGAGAAGGTGAGCCAAAATCTTCTGCAAATGAACCAAGAATGAGGAGAGAGGAAAAGAAGTACAGACACCGATAAAGACACGGTCTAACTGACTCTGCATGGGCTAATGTTGTGGAAGGGACACTCACTTGACAAAGGGAGAATGCCTAAAACAGCAAACAAATAATCCCCCCCATGGTGCTTTATGAAATAGTGCAAGTACACCTGACTCAAAACAACGTTCATGACTCCCAGAAATACAAAAGTGACAATTTATCTCAGTGCGAAATAAAAAAGTGCTTCAAAAAGATAGCTACAATGATCAGAACTGAAAAAGAGCTGAACCAAAAGAAAGTACAGCCGAAAATAAAGCAAACCATGCCAGGAAAACGATCCTCGGCCCTAAAACACTCAAAATATCAACCATAGAGAAAAAATGCCAAAACTATGACAGAAAGAGAAGAGGCCAAAAGTGAGGAAAAAAGATGACAGTTCTGAAAAGATGAGAAAACCAGCTTTCCAAAAATATAAAGTTTTCCAAAAACAGACATGGGACGCAAAAGATATGCATGCCGGAGTCAAAAATAGGACTTCGGACTTTAACAGAAAAAACAGGCAATAAAAAAGCATCAAAAACAAAAAATACCTGCACCAAAATCTCCGTCTCGGAACCAGCTTTCCGGCGCTTCTTTCGGATCGGAAAAATACCTCCGTATGCAAGAGTTATGGCCAAAAAACCACAAGTAGGTCCAAAAGCAATCGGGAGAGGTGCATGCAAGGGCTGATGCAGTGCTGACGTCAGCAATTCACGCGATTAAATTTGACGGCCAGTCAGTCGTCGCAGCAAAAAAGAGAGCCACGTGGCATAGCCACGTGGCAGTGATGACGTGGCAGGGGTGACGTGGCGGGTCCACGTGGCAAGGTGCCACGTGGCGCCCATGCCACGTGTCACCCCCGCAGTGGCCTGCTCGGCTGACGGTGCTGCAGAGTGGCCGGCTGAGCTGTCGGCGGGTGGAGGCGGAGCACGGGCGGAGGAGCTGGGAGGAGCCGCCGGCTGAGGTGGCCACAGGACGGCGGGCTGGAGAGGCGCCGCCGGTGGAGGGCGGCGGCCAGGAGGCGGCCGGGCCGCGGTGGTTCGCGGGCGGCGCTGCCTGCTGCGGCCGCTGCGAGCGGCGCGCAGGTGGCGCGGTGGCGGCCCCGCGGTGGTGCGGCGGCGGCGGCCGAGATATGTATTTTTTTAAAAAAATTTTACGCCCTGCGTCTGTACGATCCGTACGGCAGCGAACCCGGGATCCTCAAAAAATTGCCAAAATTGCCCTGTCTCCAAAAATGACAAGTTTTATATGAATCCTGACTGCAAACGGCCTTCCGGATCCAATGGTGATGTCCGTTTGGGCTGAAAGTGCTCCGAAAATTTGCTGATCCCCTGATTTGAAGAAAAAATGCACAAACAAACTAGGGTTTGTGACTTCAAATCACGGCTTCAAAATTTCTTTAACGAAGCAACAGCAGGAAGGCTCTGATACCATGTTGGAGTTGAGGAAAGCCAACTCCGAAGACGCCAAGATCACCTGCATGCGAACCTGTCAAAGAGAAGCCATAGAAGGGGAAAAGCATGGAGCACGGGCAAAAACCCTAAACGGACATGAGAGCCAAAAATGCAAACACAATAAGAAATGTATTTATAATAAGAAAATGGCTTTCGATGTTGTTATACAATGAGAGGAGAGCTCGAATATAAAGAGCTCATGGAAGCTTGTAGAACAAGCTAGAAGATAAGTGTGACAACTAGAAGGGAACAAACTCCCGTGTTGTCACCAACATGCATTAAATACGAAATATTAAATAAATGCATGACCTAAGTAAACTTAAGCAATAGAATACATAATTAAATATTAATTATTTACTCTAACAGATTTGAAGATTGCATAGTTAAGAGGGCTACCAAGACTAATAACAAAATTAGGCCTCCAAAACTGATTTTTGGCTTATATCTCCTCAAACCCTTAAGAAGTACTCAAAAAAATTTATGATTTGGATACCCTTTTGGCTCCCCTTGAATAATTTTCAGGTCTGCAACACCCAAGTCATCCGTACAAGGGATTTCCAAAAATATGTCTATTTACAAGGGTTTCTTGTTTGTATGAACAGGAATATAGAGAGTTCTTCCTTCCACCACTCAAATGGACTCTAAATGACTGAACTCCTGGAATTAACTTCCTTCACTCACCACTCTTTCCTTCCATGAATTTTTATTGCACCCAACACCCCATTCTATGCCCCTTTCAAACACTTATTTGCTGATTTCATTGCCTAGTCGGGTATGCAAACTTGCCTAGGGCCTCTTGGAAAAAACAAAAAACCTCTGCAAAACAAGACAAAAATACATATTTACATTGTTTATACAGTCTAGTACTTGATTCCAAAAGGCCATCATGGTTCCACCATTGGAATTCAAGTTATAGAGATTTCTTTGCTGATTGTTGTGTACAGACCAGCGAACTGGCAACTTTAAAAAGATTTTTCAAACTAGTAATGAAACTGATCAAAAAAACTTCTAATCTTAACCAAAGCATCTAAATTCCATACACTATAAAATCACATGAAAACAGCAACCCTATCAATCCATTAAAGGTGTGGATGAAGGGTGAAATCAGAAAACTGTCATCAAAATGCTCAGTTTTCTCTTCATTCCAATGCCAAAATTCGTACAAAAGCATATGCCAAACCTCAAACTAACTTGGATTGGTCTTAAATACCTCTTACCCATGTGAATCAACAGATCCCATAGGTTTCCAACTGATTCATGAAGCCCTTATAAAGTTTTAGCACTTTTTGTCAATGTTGTCAAGCAACTTTGCAAAGTTGCAAAGTTGCCAAGTGCAACTTTTGCACTGTTGTGCATTTAATGGCTCCATGACCTCAAAAATGGTTAAATGAACCTATTTCCATGTAATTACAACTTTTAACATATTTTCCATGTTTCCCATCCTCCTGGGGTCTTGGTTAGTGTTTGACCATTCTAGGCTCTAACAAGCAATTTAAGCAATTTTGCCAACATAGAAGCAACTTGGAAAATCAAACACAACAAAAACCTATTTACAAACACAACTCACACACTTGGGCCTTTATCCCATAGCCCTTATTCATGTGGTCTACCCAAGACCACTACAAGCCAAAAACAATTTAGGAAACTTGGCATATTTCCTAGGTGCTCCTGCACCATTCTCCCCCTATGACAAAAAAAAAACTTAAGGTGGGTCAGTATTCAAGAGATCTTGACTGATACCTCTCTTTTTGAATTCATGTTCAGCTACCCATGTCGCTTCAGATTCAGGCTGGTTCTTCCATTTTACTAAATGCTCCATATAGATTCCATGCTTAGTCTTCTTCTTTACTCTTGAATCTAGAACTTTTTCAGCTTGAGGCTTGGTTTGGAGAGGAATACTGATTTCTGGAATATTCTTATCTACCTCTATGATGTGTTCCTCTTCCATGACATTAGGACCCTTGTATTTAACCAAATCTTGAATGTTGAAGATGGGAGAGATGGCTAGATTGTTTGGCAACTCAATCTTGTAGGCATTTGGGCCATACTTAGCTAGAACCTTACAAGGCCCTATCCTCCTCATTTGAAGCTTGCTTGGAACACCTTTTTGAAGTCTAGCCTTGTTCAAGTTTACCATCACCAAATCTCCTACTTCAAATTGTAAATCTCTCCTCCTTTCATCTACTTTAGTCTTTAACCTTTGAGTAGCCTCTATCAAGGACTTCTTGACCTGCTCATGTACCTCTCTCATGGACTGGGAAAAATCATCTGCATGTCCACTAATCTCTTCTTGATTCTTTAATTCTCGTAGCTCACAAACTCCTCTTGGGTGATAACCATAAACAACTTGAAAAGGGCTCTTACCGGTAGTTCTATTTGTGTTATCATTGTAGGCAAACTCAGCTTGTGGTAGGACTTGATCCCACACTTGGCCATACTCCTTTGTTAAACACCTTAGAAGGTTTCCAAGCACCCTATTAATTACCTCAGTTTGACCATCATTTTGGGGATGGTAAGTTGAACTATGTGCCTAGTTAGTACCTAGCCTTCTCCACAAGGTCTTCCAAAAGTGCCCCATGAATTTAACATCTCTATCTGAAACTATATTGATTGGTAAGCCATGAATCCTTACAACTTCTTTGAAAAATAAGTGAGCAATATAGCTAGCATCATGAGTAGTCTTACAAGGAATAAAGTGACTCATTTTGCTAAATCTGTCCACAACTACAAACACACTATCCAAACCTGATGTTGTTCTTGGTAAGCCCACTATGAAGTCCATGCTGATGCATTCCCATGGCCTATTTGGAATGGGTAAGGGCTGGTACAATCCTGCATTTGTAGAAGTTCCCTTGGCCTTTTGACAAATCATGCATTGTTCAACATACTTCCGGATATCTCTTTGCATCCTAGGCCAATAGTAGAATCTTTCCACCAACTCCAATGTTTTGTTCAAACCAAAGTGTCCACTAAGGCTTCCATTATGCTTCTCTTGGGTCATATTTTCTCTCATTGATCCTCTAGGCACACATAATTGATTTCCCCTAAACAACAACCCATTTTGCAAAGTGTAATCAGCAAACTTGCTATGAAAATGATTGTTAAACTTTACACATACCTTGTAGGCCTCTGAGAAGTCTTCATCATCAGCATATAGGTCTTTGAAACCTTCAACTCCAATACTCTCTAACTGTATTTCTTGGATAGTAAGTAGCCTTCTACTTAATGCATCAGCTACTTTATTTATCTACCCTTTCTTGTGCTTGATGGTGAATGTGTAGGATTGTAGGAACTCCATCCATTTGATGTGTCTTAGGCTCAACTTCTGTTGAGTGTTGATGTAACTCAATGCTTGGTTATCAGTGTATACAACAAACTCTTTAGGTAAAAGATAGTGCCTCCACTTCCTAAGTGCTTGCACCAATGCATACAATTCTAAGTCATAGGATGAGTACCTAGATTTGGATTCATTTAGCCTTTCACTAAAGAATGCTACTGGCCTTCCTTCTTGGCTTAATACAGCCCCAACAACAATATTACTTGCATCACATTCTACAATGAACAACTTGTCAAAACTAGGTAAAACCAAAATGGGTTTAGTAGCTACCTCTTTCTTCAACCTTTCAAACCCTTCATTGGCTTCTTTGGTCCACAAGAACTTAGTTTTTAGTCCTCCCTTGATGGTGTCTAATACTGGTGCACATATCTCACTAAAACCCCTTATAAAATTCCTGTAGAATTGTGCCAAACCATGGAAACTTCTTACTGCAGCCCCTGTTTTAGGTGTAGGCCAGTTTAGAATGGTTTCTATTTTACTTTCATCCATCTTCAAGTTACCTTGTGAAACTAAAAAACCAAGGTAAACCAACTCTTGTTTCAAGAACTCGCTTTTCTCAAGATTAATGGTCAATTTTTCTTCTTGTAACTTCTTTAAAACAATTGCCAAATGCTTCATGTGTTCTTCTTTAGTCTTGCTGAAAATGAGAATATCATCAAGATAAACCACTACAAAAATGCCTATGTAGTCCTTCAACACTTCATTCATTAGCCTCATGAATGTACTAGGTGCATTAGAGAGGCCAAATGGCATTACTAGCCATTCATAAAGTCCTTCTGTAGTTTTGAAGGCTGTTTTCCATTCATCACCCTCCTTCATTCTGATTTGATGATAGCCACTCTTGAGATCTATCTTGGAGAAATACTTAGCACCCCCCAAACAATCCATTAGATCTTCTATTCTAGGAATAGGAAACCTATATCTAATTGTTATCCTATTTATGGCTCTAGAATCAGTGCACATTCTCCACTTACCTCCTTTCTTTGGTGCCAAAACAATCGGTACAGCACATGGGCTAATACTCTTCCGAATGAGACCTTGGTCAAGTAGCTCTTGTACTTGTCTTGCAATTTCTTTATTCTGATCTGGAGTCATCTTGTAAGCAGCCTTGTTGGGCAATGAGGATCCAGGAACAAAGTCTATTTGATGACTAATAGATCTTTGTGGAGGGAGTGTGGCAAGTTCTCCATCACTTATGATGTCTTTGAACTGATCCAATAGTTCTTTTACCTCTCTTGGCAATGGTGTTTGTTTGACAGCATCTTTCTCCTTTGGTTTCACAACTATGGCAAACCCAACTTCATTGTTCTCCTTGAAATCATGTAAGGATTATTTTCCACTCATGAGTAGAACACGCTGATCTGTTGCTGCATCTATGCCTTCCTCAACAAGTGATTGGATTGTGTATGTCACTCCTCCTTTCTTGAATGTATACAAGTTCTTCTTCCCATGATAGACAGCATCCCTATCATATTGCCATGGTCTACCCAAGAGTAGACGACAAGCATCCATGGGCAACACATCACAAAGAATTTTGTCTTGATATCCTCCAATTGAAAAATGCACCCAAACTTGTTCATTTACCAACACATTCTGCCCTTTATTCAGCCATGTGACTCTATATGGATGATCATGAGGAATCTTTTTTAGCTTGAGCTTTTGGATAGCCTCTTCAGAGATGATATTATCAGTTGATCCTGAGTCAACAATAACTTTGCAAACCTTACCAAGTATCTTGCATTTTATTCTAAAAAGTGCCCTTCTTTGTTTAGGCTCTTCTTTGCTAGGCTCCTTGATCAAAAATCTTCTAAACATCAGATTTTCTCCCTTCTTAGAATCAAGATTCACTTCTAAAGTTATATTGTTGCTGCATTCTTCTTGAACATATGTTATCTTCTTATCCCCTTGGGAAGATGATGCCTTCTTAGGACATCTATAGGCTGGATGACCAAGTTGTCCACAATGGTAACATTTCATGTTTGCAAAATGTGAACCCCTGCTGAAATTGTTTGATCTGCCTCTAGCTCCACCACCAAATCCTCTTCCTCTAGTGAAATTACCTCTTCCACTTGTTTCCCCACTTTGCTCAATCAACTTGGAGTCTCCTGTGGCCTTGGGTTCATTGCTTCTTCCCCCATAACCACCTCTATGTCCTCTAGAGTCTCTCCCTCTTCCTCTACCATTAGAGTTAGAGTCTTGTTTCCTTCTATTCTTATCTTCCACTTTGAGTGCCAATTGAAAACACTTATGAACAGTAGTAGGAGTCCAAAGGCTGATCTCCTCTTGAATACTCCATTTCAAACCACCTAAATATCTAGCCACCTTGATGCTCTCCTCCTCTTGGACCTTGGATCTCAAGCAAAGTTTTTGAAACTCTTCAGTATAGGAGGCCAGATCCAAATCTTTTTTCTTCAAGCTTTGTCTCTTCTTGTGTAGCTGGATTTCATAGTCTTCAGGCAAATAGTTATCTCTGATTTTTGCCACCATAGCTTTCCAATTAGAGATAGGTTTCTTGCCTTCTCTTTCCCTCTCTTCTTGAATGAACTTCCACCATGTTAGGGCTGGTCCCCTTAATCTTGCTTTGGCAACCTTCACCTTTTGTGCCTCTGATACGCCTTCACATTCAAAATGGTTCTCCATCCCTTCAATCCATTCCATGACCAACTCTGAATTCATCTTACCAGTAAATAGGGGTATCCCCTCAAGAGATTTGCCACCCAATGCCTTGATGGCTTTAAGGAAAGGTTCCTCTTGTAATGGAGGATCAGGTTCAGGTACATAGTCCTCTTCATTCTCTTCCTTTCCCTTTTCTTCATTAATTTCCAACTTCTCTTTCATTTTTCCAGCTGTCTCTACCACTTCATCAAGCTTATCTTTCATAGCTTCTAAGGCTTCCTCAAGGAGCCTATTTTTCTCCCTTTTTTCTGTCACTTCCTTTGCCAACTCAGCATTTTTTACCATGGTGGTTTCTCCCACTGACTCACTTCCAAAATAAGACATACACAATGTCTTGTCCCAAACCTTTCAAGGCTCTGATACCAATTTGATGGGGAGGATCTTGAACAAGGTTCTAGCCTCAACTACTAGAACTCACTTTTGGCTTTCTCCTAGCCTCTTAGGGTATTTATCCTATACCCTACTCCAAGGGAATCTTCTCTCTATTCCCTTATTACACTAATCCTCACCAATCAACTCAAAACTCTATTTCACCATGGGGTCTCGCTAGTGCTCTCATTGCACCGTTCTTGACAACTGGCTTCCAGGAGTGCATTCTTGGCTATATTTAATTCCAAGGCTTGTATTAGGTCTCATTCAATAGTTTTTAGGATCACTAAGTGAATTGGAGTATTGGGTTTCCAATCGATTTGAAGATTGCATAGTTAAGAGGGCTACCAAGACTAATAACAAAATTAGGCCTCCAAAACTGATTTTTGGCTTATATCTCCTCAAAACCTTAAGAAGTACTCAAACAAATTTATGATTTGGATACCCTTTTGGCTCCCCTTGAAGATTTTTTAGGTCTGCAACACCCAGGTCATCCGTACAAGGGATTTCCAAAAATATGTCTATTTACAAGGGTTTCTTGTTTGTATGAACAGGAATATAGAGAGTTCTTCCTTCCACCACTCAAATGGACTCTAAATGACTGAAATCCTAGAATTAACTTCCTTCACTCACCACTCTTTCCTTCCATGAATTTTTATTGCACCCAACACCCCATTCTATGCCCCTTTCAAACACTTATTTGCTGATTTCATTGCCTAGCCGGGTATGCAAACTCGCCTAGGGCTTCTTGGAAAAAACAACAAACCTCTGCAAAACAAGACAAAAATACATATTTACATTGTTTATACAGTATAGTACTTGATTCCACAAGGCCATCATGGTTCCACCATTGGAATTCAAGTTATAGAGATTTCTTTGCTGATTACTGTGTACAGACTAGCGAACTGGCAACTTTAAAAAGATTTTTCAAACTAGTAATGAAACTGATCAAAAAAACTCCTAATCTTTACCAAAGCATCTACATTCCATACACTATAAAATCACATGAAAACAGCAACCCTATCAATCCATTAAAGGTGTGTATGAAGGGTGAAATCAGAAAACTGTCATCAAAATGCTCAGTTTTCTCTTCATTCCAATGCCAAAATTCGTACAAAAGCATATGCCAAATCTCAAACTAACTTGGATTGGTCTTAAATACCTCTTACCCACGTGAATCAACAGATCCCATAGGTTTCCAACTGATTCTTGAAGCCCTTATAAAGTTTTAGCACTTTTTGTCAATGTTGTCAAGCAACTTTGCAAAGTTGCAAAGTTGCCAAGTGCAACTTTTGCACTATTGTGCATTTAATGGCTCCATGACCTCAAAAATGGTTAAATGAACCTATTTCCATGTAATTACAACTTTTAACATATTTTCCATGTTTCCCATCCTCCTGGGGTCTTGGTCAGTGTTTGACCATTCTAGGCTCTAACAAGCAATTTAAGCAATTTTGCCAACATAGAAGCAACTTGGAAACTCAAACACAACAAAAACCTATTTACAAACACAACTCACACACTTGGGCCTTTATCCCATAGCCCTTATTCATGTGGTCTATCCAAGACCACTACAAGCCAAAAACGATTTAGGAAACTTGGCATATTTCCTAGGTGCTCCTGCACCAAATAGAGTGCACCTTTCGCACCTACAAAGGAGAATTGCTATGCAAAAACAAATATTTGGGGTTAATTTTAATGGTTTTATCAATTTTAATTGGTGTTGACCTATTTTTTTGTTATTCTAAGTCCTATAGAGTCCTACTTTGAATTTTTTAATATAAGATGACTAACTTTTGCATCTTTTGTGTAGATAAATTATCACCATCATCATCTTTAGTGGATGAGAAAATGGCACCCAATATAATTGCATTCAAATACAAAGGAGTAACTAAGAAATCTAGATTCCAAGACAAACACATAGAAATCTAAGATACTAAACTAGGTCACATCAACTAGAATGCCTTTCTAACAATATGCAACAAACCAAAGGAGAGAACTATGTCCCAGCGGTAATGGATTCTTTGTATAATAGGGAAAAATTCCATTATAAGACAATTATGTACAAAATATTAGCTCTTGAGGAAAATGATGACATAGGTTATCGGGTTAGACATGTGGTCAAGCTAACAAGGGAATAGATCTAGGCCATACCTCTACAAACTATAACTAGACCTCAGAAAGGAAAAGTTGGTAAGGTTACCATAGAAACCTATCCCACTCAATCACTATTGAGGTTGTAAATGGTGTATAAACATGAGCACAAGGTTGAGTATTTTAACACAAACAAGGATAAAGGAAAGAGGAAAAGGTAAGCCCCTATGACGAGGAAACCAATAACACAAGTTGAGCTAGAATAGGATCAAAGGAAAGCTAAACCATAGCCAACTAACCAACTTTAAGCTGAGAAAAGGAAAACACAAGAGCCACAATCAAAGTATTAAGAGGAAGAATTGACAAAGGAACAAGGGATCCCACCATTGAGAACTTTAGAGGAAGAAGCTACCCCTTTAGTGCCAAAGAGAGAAATAAAGAAAATGACTATGGTTAGAGTCAAAAAGATGAGATTGTAGAAGAAAAATAATACCTCTTCACAGGTTCTAGAGACCATCCCTAAAGTAGATGATGAGGAATAAGGGGAAAAAATATATGTTTTCCCTTTAAGTTAGAGAACCCACTCAACCAAAGCAATAGAGAAAGAGAGAAGGGGAAGCTCTACTCAGACACCTCCATCTAGTCCAAGAGAGCCTATCCAAGTAGAAATTTTAGAGGATGAACAATAGAAGTGGTTAGCAAAGATGGAGGTTGAAGGGCCAGATGTCAAGTTGACCTCTCAAAATTTTATTTTATGATAATTGGTATTAAGATGGTTAGTGAGAAGATAAGAGATACTCCCATGAGTGAGCAATTAGGAGAGGATTGGAATCAATTTCCTCCCCTTTCTCAAGGACCTCTAGGCATTCCATCACCACCATCATAGGCTACATACACTATTTTACATAAAGGGTCAGTATCTCCACTTCCTTTGATAATACAACCTAAACTAGAAAGTTAGGAAATAGAGAAAGGAATGCCAATATCTTCATGATGATTAAGTATCTAAAGAGAGAAAAATAAAAGAAACTCAGAAAAATCCCAGGCCAAATATAGAGGCTAAATCCTTAGCCCAAAAATTAATAGAGATTCCTTTTTGAAGATCCTCCTCAACACGAGAAGACTTTGGGGGGGAGTAATAAGGGAAAGGAGCTTTATTTAGGACTAAAATCTTTAGCCAAGTACATGTCACCTACGAGGACCATGCCATCATGGTTGAAGAGGGAAATCATGTTTCAACAGAAGTAGTTGTAGATGAGAGAAGAGGATGGAATGAAGAAATTGATCAAAGCAATAAAGAGGCCTCAACCACCTAATTGTGATGCTAGAATGGTTTCATTCATCATGAAGAATAAAGATTGGGAGCATCTTGTTCATATCACCAATCCTCCTCCTCATGGTGAAACTAAAAAACTAACTCCTAAAGACTACCAAATGAAGGTGGTCATGTTGGGATAGCCCAAGGTGGATATAACCATAGTGTCAATTATTACAAGTTTGAAGAAATTATTTCAACACATGGATTAGGATGAATCAAAATTTATAACACTATAAAAGAAAATTGAGCTACTCATAGGCTACTTGAATGAAGTAGTTGGACCAATTGGCATGGAGAATCCAAAGATTAGTCTTGGAGGTGCACTAGGAAGGAAACGAGTAAGGCTACAAATGGACTCATATTTGGAAGCATGTCAATAATGACATAATAGTTTTGAGGAAAGAGGAGTGTAGATAATACAAGGTAATTTGAACCTATTGCACAACATGAAGTCAAATGTTGACAAGTTTATTTCATTGAAAACCAAGATCTTGGGCTGATGGATGAAGTATGTACCTAGGTGAATGATTTACAAGCACTCATAAAAATAAAGAGTCAAAGGTACCATATGCTAATGGAGGTACATGCTATAGAGGAGCTCAATAAGGTCCATGACCAGATAGAAAAGATATCTATGAGTAATAAAATAATGGAGGGATTACATGAGGTAATCAAGGAGATAAAAAATAAATCTCAAGAGAAATTTTTGGAAGTGGAAATGTACTATAACTCCACTAGCCTTGAGATTCTTGAGGATGAATCAATGACTGGGTCTTTTGCACTACCATTAGTAGTCCAACAATTTAGAGGATCTTTCAAACATGCTTCATTAGAAAATGATATAAGACAAGCATTCAAAACCAAAGAAGCATTATTTGAACTAGACATCAAGCTTGAAGATTTTGTTGAAATGAGAAAAGAAGTTAGCAACTACCAAGAGTTAGTAAAGAATAAGAATCATGAATTATATTTACTAGAAGCTAGTGAAGTGGTAGAAATAATACAAAAATTCAAGAATAAGCATCTAGACATCATTTTGGTGTAAAGGGGAAGAAAACCCAGATGCTCAAAATTCAGTTTTGACAGAATATTTTTTGGTTTTTTGGAACCTGACACTAAGGTACTTGGGTGTGTAGTTACAAAGGTGCATTGACAGTTTTGAAGAAGCAGTAGTGCACCAATAATTAATTGCCAATTCTTATTTTAGACCATTCCATGCACTAGAATCGCATTTTGATGGCAGTTCAACTCCTAGAAACATCTAAAGAAGGCCAAGCTTCTGTTTCTAGAGCTCCTAGAGACATTTAGATCGTCTCATAGCTTCTATCTTCTTATATTCTTATTATTTCATTCTTTTGTGTCATATAAAGGCACATACACCCATTAATGGATATTAACAAGGGTGGAGACCTACTTAGCACCATTAAGGGAGTTAGTTTGTATATAATTAGATTTATTTGATTAGTTTTTAGTATAAGTTTGCATTTAAAGAGCTCTCAACCCTAACACAAAAGGAGGAGATGATTTATTATAAACATAGGGATGTAATATGCACTCTAGGCCATTATTTTGATTCAATAATATATGCTATTGGTGCTCTAATTTTTGAGTGTAGCTACTCTTGTTAGAGTGTGTTATTTATTGTGAATGCATGTTCACATGAATCATAATGGAGGCAATGGTTTTATTGTGTTGTTATGAATGTGTGATATTTTAGTTCTGGTGTTTTCCTTGTGTTGGTTCCACTACTATGAAAAATTGGAGAAAGGATCATCTTTGTCCTTGCATAGAATTTAGTCTCGTGTGAGTATACTTTTCGTGGCTTCACAAATTGATGAAATGTGAAATATCTTTTACTTATTATTGGAGTTTTCATCAATGGTTGCATCACAAGAGTTGAGGAAGCAATGCTCCTTATTTCATTGGTTTCCTACCTCATCCTTTTGATAATTTAATGTGTAGATGTGTTGTTACTTTGGCTTATGTCTATTACAAATTTCTATTTAAATTATTTTCTTTAATCTCTCATTACTCTATCACTACATTTTCTTTTCAAACATTTGGATCAAAATAGGAATTCATATAGTTACATTGATAGATTGCATTTATCATAAAATAGAAAATAAAATAAAAACATATATCTTTTGTGGTTATATTTCAAGCAACAATAGATTGTGTAGTGTTTACCAAAAAACAAAAAACCACTCTTCATAGTATATGTGAGAATTCTCTTTGCATCCATAAATGGCCAGTGCAACCTATATCTTGTGTAGGAATTCATTAACCTATCATTTTGATTATTACTATACCATTCATTGTATCTAGCCAAATCAACTCCCTGCATCCTTTTATGATAATAATCAATGTTCAGAGTAATTGAAACCACAATGTAAATGAGTAAACAATTGTGCTAAAAAATTCCTTTATGAAACATCCTCTTCGCATGCCCATGTAGAGAAAAGAAGGCCTGCCACCTACTTTGATTATTCATATGTTGGTTATAAAGGTGCACTTCTTTTCCATCACAACTTGAGTTGATGATATGAACAATCTGATGTCATCCTATTCCACAAGGTGTGTGACATTGTGGCCAAATTTAGGAAGCCCATCCGCCACACCATTTCCTTCACAATATATGTGGGAAAAATGGATTCCTTGGAAATCTTCTATCAACCTTTAGATTTCATCAATTTTAACTTTAATTGACTAGTTTATTTTTTCTTCACCCTTAGTAGCTTTAATTATTCACATTGAGTCTCCCTCAATAGCCAGCTTATTAACACCCTAATATCTCACAACTCTTAGCCCCCAAAGTAGTGCCAATGCGTTAGCTTCATTGATAGATCTTCTTCCATAGTTACCTCTATAGGAAACAACCATATTTCCCATACTGTTATGAAGGATACCTCTCATGGTGGTGCTACCCATCATAGCCAAACCATCAAAGTTTAGCTTGATCCATAAGTAAGGCTGTGATGCCATACCATCTTCCTTCTAGCCAAAACTTTGGAATTGTCAAATTGAGCTAGTATTGGGGCAGCAGGGCCAGCATTCCAAGATGAAGCCCATTTCATCTCTAGTTCACCTAGGGGTTTAGGGGGCTTCAACCACAAAATCCCACTACATTCTTTTAGAATCCTGATAGTAAGCTAGGCCACCCCCTAGCTAATTGTGGCTTGGTCCTTGAAAAATATTGTTGTTCCCATCTTTCTAGATATTCCATTAAATGTATGGGGGGAGAATCTCCCATAAGTTTTTGAAGTATGGCTGGTTAGTCATGTTGGACTAATCACTAATGTTCCCTTTCAGGATTTGTGACATGGCCTAACCACCTCCTATGTTCTATAAGTCTAGTGGTTGTATCAAGATTTAATGGGTTGATCTTTTGGTGCAATGATAACTCTAGCTTGTAACAAGTGGTATCAGAGCTTGGTCACAGGTTCAAATCTCCTCGGGTAACACTGATACGGGATTGTTGGGCTAACTGCCAACATTCTCCTTCAAGAGTCATGACATGGATTAACTATCTCTTATGTTCTATAAGTCTAGTGGTTGTATCAGGCATCAACAGGTCAATATTATGGTGCAACGACAACTCTAGCTTGTAACAAGCCAGGCCGTCTAAGTGAATGAATTGTTTCATATCTCTATCTAGACACAACTAAACCTCCCATAAAGAAAAGACCTCCCACCAAACCTCTGTGGAAAAGGGGTATTGAATAATAAAGTGATTAATAGATTCAACTTCATGAAGATATAAAATATAACAATTAGCAAGTTGGAACCCTCTACACTAGAGGTTCTCAATAGTGAGTGTTGGTGTTTTAAAACTACTAAGCAACAAAATGCTTAATACCAAGATGAAAATACTCACACAATCTAAAGACTAGCCAATTATTATTAACAATTATATGTGCAAACCATTTGGGCCCAACTTCAACAAAACCAAGGGTGGTTTTCTACTCTTCAGGCTCTGCAAAACTAGGGTGGGTATACCCAGGGATGATTCAAGACTAGGAAACACTATATGAGTATTATTTTAGTTTCATTTTGAATCTCATCTCGAATCCTCAAATACATGCATAATTCATGAAAATTTGCTAAACATGTCCCATATAACAGATTTGGCTAAAATTCTTCTATAGGTCTGCAGATGTTCTCAACAATAGTGGTTAACTGAAGCTAAAACATTCCATGCAAACAAGTACAGGCCAACTTTGAAAATCTTCAAGAAATAAAAGTAAGATTGATTATAATTCTGCATTTAAAAACTATTTATGATAAATCTCTCTTTCAACTAAATCAACTTGACCAGTGCCTAATCCATTGGGCTTCAGAGTCTATAGGAAATTTTTAGATCTAATTTGTTTTCTTATAACAAATTTTATCAATAGTTCTTATCAAAATTCATCATTCAAAAACCCTTTCCCCTACTACAAAAATCTTATCAAATTCATCAAAGCTTTTACTTAATCCATTGAATTAACATCAGTGATAAACAAATATAAAACCTAACTGGATTGCGTTCAATTGCACAAGCCTTTACTTATACAATATCAAGATAACCAAGTAATCAAAAGGAGACAAGATTCAAAAAGAATTGACATGGGAATAGTTCATAATTTCTATTCATTTTCTTTGAAAATTGTATACATTTACAGTAAACTCAGAATTACCTTTTGAAGAAACACATAGATCATTCTATTATTCACATATTCTTAGGAACTAATAGAGAAAATACATCACAAACTTGCTCCAAAATAATGGACCAAAAAGAGACTAAGTATATCACTTAGAAAAATAGAATTCAGACCCTCACATTGCCTTGAAAACTCACTCATATATGTGTGAGTTGCAACAAGCAAAGGGAAAATGTGACTGCCGGGTGTCCCTTACAAGAGGAAGATGCATACATTTATCAAGAAAATGATTAACAAGAAGTTATGCAAATCGTATATTATCTTGCGGGCTTCTATCTATCACATCATTTTGTTGATTTAGCTCCAACTGTGATTTTATCGTATATGTAACTGCTAAGTTTGCCCATGAAAAAATCTACTCTTATGATTGGAAACTCACTTGAACCCGTGGGTTTTACCATCATTACAGTACTGGGAGAAACACCCTTACTTTCCACTAATACAACTTTTTAAGATAATGGTATTAACCCTTAAGAAATAGCATTTGAGCATCGAAGCAATGTGGCTCTCAAATATAACAAAATGAGCAGTATTTGCTTAGCCAACAACATCTGCATCCAAAACCAGCTTTCAACCAAAAATTTTCACCTACTGACATAAAAAGATGTGCACTAACAAAAAGTAAGAGGGACTATTTGCATGAAACACATGGGTATAAAATCTTCTCCACCCTTTTCAAAAACTCTGCACAAGGTCCTACATATTTCTGCTGTCCTGGAATTGAAGTGTACCATCTTGAAAAATTCCTTAGAGAAAGGTCTTACTGCTGACAGGTCTTTTATTTTATCAAGTTCACTCCTTACTCCCTTCATTACCTTAGCAGCTTGATCACAACCCATAGAAACACCTGGGATGACTAGTCTTCCTCGATCAAAATTCCATATACTGACATATGAGACAAATAACTTCCTCTTTGTAAACCATCTTTCAAACAAACTTAAACCAATTCAAGAGGAAGAAACACTAGGGATCCAATTATTCTTGTTAGGTAATCCCTCTGCTATCCACAATCTAAGAATTAGTGAATTCTTTAGAGCCTTTTTCGCTACACCATGTAAGACTACAACACTTCAGAGACTATAGTAAAATACACACTTGGAAATCTCTTATCTATAGTTCTTTTATGTTGTTTGGCACTTGTGCCAAAATCTACACAATCCTCTTAGTAAATGATCCTATTCAAAAGAAAAACCCCAAATCTTTATTCACATAAGGTGCTACTGAGAAAATCTACTAAGTTACACTTTGTTTTTTCTTTCACACGCGAAACTTTTTACATCTCATTAATATGCAAACTACCACCACCTTCAGTATTTAAACCTACAGTTTCAATCTTTAAAAATCATACGATCATGGGGTGTAGAGAAAGACAACATGGCATTCCACTTGACAAGTTGACCAATCAATCCAATAAAAACTAACCACGTATAAAATGCCTTCCTTGATGTCATTCCCAGCTGGACCCATTGGTGACTGAATAATCAGCCAGGTGTTCATGACTGAATAATTGGCTAGGTTTTCATGACTAAATAATTGGCTAGAAAACAAATCTTCGACTTCCATGTTTTCATTTCGTAGTCTTGTTTTATAACTTTCTAGAACTCGCTACATCGCTATACATAAAAAGTGCCCATGTTTTCATAGCAAGGTGACGACAATGGTGGATCTATTTAGATCAGATGGTTGGGGAGTCTAAGAAGAAATGTAGCTCAGGGCGTGAAAGCTATAGAAGGAACAAAATATTTGCTTGATTTGAAAATGTAGACATTTCGCACCACAAAAATTATGAATGGAATGAAACGTAGGGTTTTCACAAAAAAATTTAAAGGCTTGATAGAAGGATGACTTAGCTAGGAACTCTACTCACCATTAATGGAGACAATCTGAATTTTCTATATCTAGACAAAGGATTTCGATCATATGCAAATTCAGAGCAACAGTGGCTTTGTCTGGGGACATTAAATCCTATGGATTCAAGTGAGGGCTCAAAATTTCTAAGAGAAGTAGACCACACACCTTAAAAAAAAAAATTCTGTTGGACAACTTTACCAAAAGCCAGAAGCTACCACTAAGATTATGTATAAACGATGGTCCTGGGCCACCAAAATTCAACAAAATTGTTTACCTCTTTCATACACCTGATTTTCATTTGAACATGCATGAGGTAAACTAAAAGGATATCTTTTTATCAATTTCACCAATCAGATTAGCATGATGAATCAACTCTCTTGGTGAAACTAAAACTAAAACTTCACCTTCATAATGCATATAAAAACTAAATTCACTTTCAACCTATTGCTCATTATAGAGGTTCTGATCAGCATTCTCAAACATATCAGACTAAAAATCCTCTTCATTTAATGACTTATGGATGCTATTAATATAGAATATGAAAGTTTCATATTCAACTTGAGGAAGAGTATCACTCAAACTTTCAAATTGTGTATCCTTGTGCATATCTGGATGGTACTCTAAAGAACAATCTGACTGGTACTCACACATGTCATCAATGTCAGAAACTAAAAATAATCTATGATCTTCAAATGATTCTTTGAGATCAGCAAGTGGGTTAGTCATCTCATTAGAATATTTATCATAAAATTCATTACAAGGTGCATGCTGATTTTCAAAAACACCTTCATCAAACACCTTGTTATCAATTTCATCAGGTGGAATCTCATCAATACTTTCAACATCATATATAGAAGAAGAAACATCTGATCTCTCACAATAGTAAGATAATCTATGATCATTAAACTCATTCTCAGCTGAATTTGAGCTTTCCATGTCTTCTTCAAACAAAGGATTGATAACTCCATGTAGTGATCCTTGTTGAACCTCTTGACAAAACATGGGCTGATTATCATCAGGATTTTCATTATATAAAGCATTAGTGTATACTTTAAATTCACCACCCATTTTGTCTTCATGGGAACTTTCAGCATGTGAAGAAAAATTAGAATCATCACCCGAAGAAAAACCATTAACTCCATCAACAAAGCATGTAAAATATGAATCAATATTATTTGCATAGTCTCCATCAAGGTTATTTAGATGTCTAGTAAACAAATTATCATTTATCTCACCAATAGGTGCACATGCATTAACCTTGGGATCATTCATATACTGATCATCATTGCATTCATTCTCAAGACATTCATCTACACAATTAGGTAATCCATTCCTATACACAACCTCTTTATCCTCATATTGTGTAGACAAATCTTCATAGCTTTCAACATCTAGCTGACTTGTATAACTCTGAACTAGAAACTCATTTTCAGATTTAGAAATAGAACTCATACCTTTAGTGACATAAGAATACTCACTTTTGTCATTGCTCTCTTCTTCCCAATTTGCATCTGATTCACATGAGGACAAAAATATACTAGCATTGTCCTCTTCTTGACTTGAATGACCATTCTCGTCATTGTCTTCACATGATGCCTCTTGATAATACATTGGATCATCAACTTTATGATCATCATTTGAAATATGACTTTTAGCTTCATCATATTCACATTGATATGACTGCCTTTCAAATTCAGATTTAATAAAATTTTCAACATGATGTAATCTCTCAATAAGATAATTCATTTCTTGCCTATTTAACACGATCAAGTGAATCTATATTACCATCTACTGCTGAAACATTATAAACATGTGAACTCTGTTCCTCTGACTGTGACTGAGATAAGTGTGATTCATATTCTTCATTTTGTATTACCTTTCTATGGCATGTCGAGTCAACAACATCAAACTCATGATCATTGAGACAAGTCTCTGCTTCCTCACTTGCACAAAACTAAGATCTAGGTCCAGCAACTTCATTAGCAACAGAATCATGTATACAATCAACATTATAAGAACTTTCTAATGTAACTAATTCTTGATCTACAATATCAACACATTGTTGAACCATATCAAAGTTTGAGATACATCCTACTGTTGTAGCATCATGAACATGTGTGTCATCATTTGTAACCAAGCTAACCTTACTTATACATATATTCTGATTTGAATTTTCCACTTGATTAAAACCTACAACAAGGGTATTGATATGGTTATTCGAAATTGAAGCATCAACACCACATTCATCCTTTCTATCAAATACATTATACCAGATGTCATACATAGAAAAATGACCTCTAGTAAATCCATACCTCAAATTATTTTCAATATCCCTAGCGGTCACAAAAGCCTGATATATTGTTTGTGGTTCTTTATCCCTTAGTAGATAATTCATTTTCTTGTCAAATGCATCAAAATACACTGCTAAACACATTTGATCATCAAGTCTATAATTCTCAAGGATTTGATTCAAAACTCTTGCAAATATGATGTTAAATTGAGAGACAAGTTCATCACTCAAAATATGAATCTTCAAGAACTTGTCATATGAATTAGATATGCTTACCCTTTCTCCAAATTGCTCCATGAAGACAACATGCAATTCACCCCAAGATGAAATAGAACATGCTGGTAGGAAAGAAAACCGGTCTCTAGCATCATCTTCCAAGGTTTGAACAAATAACTTCATGTGCATGTCCTCATGAGCAATCTCATAGCCACCCATCAAATCAGCAAACAACTCAATATGATGACTAGCTGAAACAAGATGGTTCCCATTAAAATTAGGCAAAATTTTCCTAACATCACTAGGAATGACATTCGAGAAACCATGAATACCATTAAAACTTAATGACATATACTGCTTGGTAGAAATGAATCGAGGAACTTCACTAACAGGCTACATAGTTGATGAAATGAATCTTAACATCCTTTAAACTTAAAGCTCAATCACCGAGATTACTTTTAGTAGTCATTAATTGCAGCATATCTATACCCTTCTACCAATCTCAACTTCAAACACACTTCAAAAACTTAAAAAACAACCGACTGAAACTTGATCTAATGAAGTGTATAAAACCTTAAAACTATTCTCCTCTTCTTAGTGCTAAAACTTCACTTGACGGAGAACACATATGTAAAACTTACTTTCTTTCATGACAAGAAAAACATCATTAAAATGAAATACCTCAAGTGTTGCTACATGAAACCACTGATCTATTGATTGGCCTGGTGTTGATCTCAATTCCTCACACCACTGATCATATCCTTTGTAGAGTCGCCATCTCCTTGAGGAGAACTAAATGAAATCATAGCTATGATTCATTTTTATCATTCCAAAATCTTATGACAACAGATCAAACAACACTTTGAAACTTATTGGTCAGAAACTTATAAAGATCTCTCTTCTTGCTTAAAACTTAACACAACTTTCAGATCTACCTATTTCAATTGAAAACTCTTGAAAACATTTATACATAACTGATCTACACTGGTACAGAGATCCTTTAGAGAGTTGTGACTCACATTTGTGAGAAAGATTTTAAAACATGATTCATAACATGACAGGTCTGAACTAGATTGTCAACTTGTAGAACTTTGCAAATCTTTAAATACTTAAAAGAGAGAAAACACTTTTAAAACAATTCCAACTTTGAATTACAATAGCACCTTGAAAAACAAGAACTGACTGAATTGATTGAAGATAAAACTTAGTAACAACAATCTGCATTCAATCCTTCAAAATTACTATTGCAAATGGATAAAACTTCACTAGGGTGCATAATTTGGAGTAAGAAAATTGGAAGAACATCAGAGAACTTACTGCTGAAACTTTTTAATGCACTTCTCCTACTATATTGAATCTCTTCTTTTCAAATTCTCAAGGTTTTCCTTAAATATGATTCAATATAGTTCCCAGCAGAGTCGCCATTTTGTTGGTGTTTTAAAACTACTAAGCAAAAAAATGCTTAATACCAAGATGACAATACTCACACAATCTAAAGACTAGCCAATTCTTATTAACAATTGCATGTGGAAAATATTTGGGCCCAATTTCAACAAAACCAAGGGTGGTTTTATACTCTTCAAGCTCTGCAAAACTAGGGTGTGTATACCCAGGGATGATTCAAGACCGGGAAACACTGTATGAGGATTATTTTAGTTTCATTTTGATTCTCATCTCAAACCCTCAAATAAATGCATAATTCATGACAAATTTCTAAACACATCCCATGTAACAGATTTGGCAAAAATTCTTCTATAGGTCCACAGATGTTCTCAGCAACAGTGGCTAATTGAAGCTAAAACATTCCATGCAAACAAGTACAGGCCAACTTTGAAAATCTTCAAGAAATAAAAGTAAGATTGATTATAATTCTGCATTTGAAAACCATTTATGATAAATCTCTCTTTCAACTGAATCAATTTGACCAATGCCTAATCCATTGGGCTTCAGAGTCTACAACAAATTCTTAGATCTAATTTGTTGCCTTACAACAAATTTTATCAATAGTTCTTATCAGAATTCATCATTCAAAAATCTTTTCCCCTACTATAGCAATCTTATCAAATTCATCAAAGCTTTTACTTAATCCATTGAATTAACAATAGTGATAAATAGATATACAATCTAACTGGATTGCATTCAATTGCACAAGCCTTTACTTATAATATATCAAGATAACAAAGTAATCAAAAGGAGACAAGATTCAGAAAGAACTAATATGGGGATAGTTCATAATTTGTATTTATTTTATTTGAAAATTGTATACATTTATAGTAAACTCAGAATGACCTTTTCAAGAAACACAGAGATCATTCTATTATTCACGTATTCTTAGGAACTAATAGAGAAAACACATTACAAACTTGCTCCAAAATAATGGACCAAAAATAGACTAAGTATATCACTTAGAAAAATAGAATTTGGACCCTCACATTGCCTTAAAAACTCACTCATATATGCGTGAGTTGCAATAAGCAAAGAGAAAATGTGACTGACAGGTGTCCCTCACAAGAGGAAGATGCATACAACTGTCAAGAAAGTGATTAACATGAAGTTATCCAAATCATAGATTCTCTTGCGGGCTTCTGTCTATCATATCCTTTTTCTGATTTAGCTCCAACTGTGATTTTGTCATATATTTAACTGCTAAGTTTTCCCATGACAAAATCTACTCTAATGATTGCAAACTGATTTGAACCTGTGGGTTTTACCATCATTATGGTACTAGGAGAAAAACCCTTACTTCCCACTCTTCGCTGATTAATAAAAAGTCCTTAAGATAATGGGATTAACCCTTAAGAAACAACATTCGAGCATGGAAGGAATGTGGCTATCAAATATAACAAAATGAGTAGTTTCTACTTAGCCAACCACATCTGCATCCAAAACTAGCTTTCAACCAAAATTTGTCACGTACTGACACAAAAAGATGTTCACTAACAAAAATTTAGAAGGAATATTCGCATGAAACCCATGTGTATAAAATCTTCTCCACCCTTTCAAAAAACTCCGCACAGGGTCCTACATATTTCTGCTGCTCTAGCATTGAAGTGTGCCATCTTGAAAAATTCCTTAGAGAAAGGTTTTACTGTTGATAGGTTTTTTATTTTATCAAGTTCACTCTTTACTCCCCTCGTTACCTTAGTAGCTTGATCACAACCCATAGAAACACCTAGGATTACTAGTCTTCCTTGATCAAAATTCGATATACTGACATATGAGACAAACAACTTCCTCTCTGTAAACCATCTTTCAAACAAACTTAAACCAATTCAAGAGGAAGAAACACTAGGGATCCAATTATCCTTGTTAGATAATCCCTCTGCTATCCACAATCTAAAAATTAGTGAATTCTTTAGAGCCATTTCTGCTACATCATGCAAGGCTAAAACACTTCAGGGACTATAGTAAAATACACACTTGGAAATCTCTTATCTGTAGTTCTTTTATGTTGTTTGGCACTCGTGCCAAAATCTACATAATCCTCTTAGTAAATGATCCTATCTAGAAAAGACCTCAAAATCTTTATTCGCATAAGGTGCTACTAAGAAAATCTTATAATTTACACTCTATTTTTTTTTTCACACGTGAAACTTTTCACATCTCATTAATATGCAGAGTACCACCACCTTTAGTATTTAAACCTACACTGTTGATCTTTAAAAATCATATGATCATAGGGTACAGAGAAGGACAACTTGGTGTTCCACTTGACAAGTTGACCAATCAATCCAATAAAAACTAACCATGTATACATTGCCTTCCTTGATGGCATTCCCACCTAGACCTATTGGTGAGTGAGGAAACGTGTCACCATGTCGCTACTTCACGATGCATATCCTTCGAGCAACTCTTGATAATGAGATAGTGATGGCCATCAATCTGAAATCAAATCAAAGGTAAAGAAACTGTACAATGTATTTTGAAGGAGTGGTGGGTCCCATACTCGCTATGTCACATAGACTAAACATCATGCAATTTTCTATAGCGAGATGGTGAGGATCATTGATTGTAACTTGATCTAATGATTGGGATCTCTTAAATGCTTTATGGGTCTGAGGCACTATTGACGTAGGAGAATATGCACCGCTAGCAATCAACAAAACTTTACTTTGATCCTGGCCAGTCTTGCATGTTGCCTCGGGCCCCACCGGCTATTGATTTTTATGGTGCCTCACTACTACGCTAACGGCAAAATATCAACTTTTTTCGATAGCAAGGTAGTGAGCTCCGACAACTTTAGTAAATCTTGGTGCTGTGAAATACAAGGACCCATCAAATCATTATTTCTCCTACCAACTACTTCTGACAATAGTAGTTATTGCTTGTCATGCCACTTGGTCAAACCATGGTTACTGATGATTTTCCAGGCCAACGTGTTTTGAATTCATGGCACCTCGCTACTTCGCTAACAATAAGATGACCAAGTTTTTGAATAGCAAGGTAGTGAGACATTAGAAAAAACATCATTTTGGCACTGAATTTTGACTGCTTCCATTGGGTGACCCCTTTTCTTGTTCTGACAGTACTTGATAGGTGTTTGTGACTGAATAATCAGCCAGAAAAAAAATCTCTAACTATTGTGTTTTCATTTCGTGGTCCCATTTTATAACTTTTTGGCACTCACTACCTTGCTATACATAAAAACTGCCCATGTTTGCATAGTGAGGTGACGACAAGGGTGGATCTATTTAGATCGGACTGTTGGGGAGTCTGAGAGGAAAAGTAGCTCAAGGCGCAGAAGATATCAAGGGAATAGAATATTTGCCCGATTTGAAAATTCAGACATTTCGCACCCAAAAAATTATGAATGGAGTGAAACATAGTATTTTCACAAATTTTTTTAAAGGCTTAACAGAAGGATGACTTAGCTAGGAACCCTACTGGAACCCTACTCACCATTAATGGAGACAATTTGAATTTTCTATATTTGGACAAAGGATTTCTATCATATGAAAATTCAAACCAACAGTGAGAATCAACCCATGCAAGCCCATACACCAAAAGAAGTTAATCTTAGGTAGGATCTAAGGGTGCTAGACATTGCACCAATCAGCTTGTGCCCTCTTTCCCCCTATAGGAAAATGAGGTAAGAAAACTGAAATGTGAACTCCTCGATTGTGTGAGTTTCCAAACTAAGGAGTCCTCCACAAAGGTGAAAGGAATCTTGTAGTTGTATAGGAGGTCCTGCAGCTCATGGGCAAGGCCCAACTCCCTAGACTCAAGATTTTGGAAGGTAATCCATTTTCTATTAGGGGTGATAAAGATTCTAATGTTGCAGAAGGATCTTTTAACATTTGTTTGAAGTACTATTTGGCAATGTTAATCATCATGTGCTAGAGATGTTGACATCCTAAGGGCTTTATAGAGTCTTTGATAAATGTCTAGATTATGTTTTCATTTCACCTGTTATGAAATATTTAAATGGAGCATGTAATCTCTCTAGTTGAGATTGTTTAGATTATGTTTTGATGATTACATTACTAAAGGCATCGTTGGAATTTTGACATGTTGATAGTGGTTCAAGTTGCTTTATATTGAGTATATTGATCATTTTCTTGATATGTCATGACATTGCGATATTGGATTTGGAGTTGGCATAGATTAATTAGTTACATGTGGCGATGTTGTTTAATAGATTCATATTAGAGAAAATTTACTTGTACAATAGGAGCTTTTCAGTGTATATGTAGCAAATTGGCTTTGAGGCTTGAGACTATAGTTATAGGTTGTATATGTTGTTTCTTTTAAATTGATTTTGTATACCTTGGAGGTATCAAAGTGAGAAAAAATATATTTGAATGACACATGTGGTTGTGTTAAATACCTCTTTGGATATGAGTATGTCCTCGTCAAGCGAAAGATTATTAGGAATGACTCAGATTGTACAATGATCATAGTATGATAAGAAACATTTGATTGCATAGTATGGTGAAGGAAGATTCTTGAGGTGAAGGGAGTTTCTTGAGGCAAACAAAATGTCTCATGGTAAAGAAAGATTCATGACGTGAAGAAAGATTCCCTAGGTGAAGGGAGTGTCCCAAGGTGAAGGGAATGTCTCAAGGAAAAAGAAAGATTCATAAGACAAAGGGAGTGTCCCAAAGTAAAGGGAATATCTTAAGTTAAGGAAGATTCTTGAAGAAAAGGGAGTATCTTAAGATGAAGAGAATTTCACTAAAGAAATCTACATCACTAAAGGTGTTTGCATCACCAAAGTAATCCATGTCACCAAAGCTATTTCTATCAGTATAGAAATCTATGTGACCAATGGTGTTCAGGGGAGTAAAGGCATTCGAGTGACCGAAGATATCTAATACATAAAGGAGTGACCATTGGATGCATTATTGACTATTGGATGTATGAGTTCCAAGGATGCTAGTAACCAATATGTTCTCTAACAATTAATGCACCAGATTTCATAATGAATTTTAGAGTGCATAAATGTCTATGAGATTTGTTAGGAATGGTATGGGTTGAAAGTGTGTAATTCAGGTTGATTGTAAAGACAATTTGAGCCTATGATTCTATCATAAAACTATAGTTTTTTGTATGTAAAATTTTTATTGTAATATAAAGTTTCTAGGCAGTTTTTGGGTGGTGGGTTTTTCTTGAAAGGGTTTCCCATGTTAAATCTGGTGTCCTTTGTTTATCTTGTGTGCATTATATTTTCTATGTTCTTGTTTTTCCTATGCATCTCAATGTTGATAAAGTAGCTATGAAATCTTTCTTATTTTCCCTATAAATTTACATTAGGAAGACATTTCTACCCATTTATTTCCTAAGAGTCTGGTGATTTTTGCATGGTAAATCTTTCAACATCTTGCTGCATATGTTTCTTCTCCTCTACTCTTCAGTCATTTCTTATTTTCTCTAATTATTTTGTTGAACTTGAGGTGGCTCTATTCTACTCCTTGTTCTTTTGTGCCTTTAGTTTATGTAGGGTAGATTCAGTTGTAGGGCTTTCTCTTCCCTCATATCATTTTTCTTTTTCTTTTTGATGGTCTTCCTTGGTTTGTTATCTCCCTACAAGACTTCTATTAAGGTAGCATATTTCTCTATGGTGGTGAGATGTAATCTTGTTTCTTTGTGGTAGATGTGGTATTCTTTCTAGTAATCTTTTGAGGTCTAAGCTCCTATTAAGGTGGAGGCACATCCTTTGGAGGTGGGTTTGTTTTGGAAGAAAATTTATGTGTTTGTGGGTGCTCTTCCTTACATAGATGTTCGGTGGAAACTTCATTTCTGGCTACATACCTTCCATTAGAATACTATTCACTCTTACTCCACTTGGGAGTGACTTTACTCTCTTTATAGTTGTTGGGTTCTACATAATTCCTTCTTGTTGTTTTTAGTCTTTTTTGTTCAGTTATGGAAGTTTTCTATTTCTTTTGATGTTTCTCAAGCTATAGTTTCTTCTACTAGTTTCCTTTTTATTTTCTCTTCCTTTACCCACCTTTCTCACTAGCAAGGGGTTTTCTCTGGTATCTAGTTTGGGATTCCTCCTAAACTCTTTATTTTTAAATATGTTATATTTTAGGTGTTGGACCTTGGTTTGGCTGTGGCTCTATTCAAAAACTATTTGAATTAATCTCTTGTGATTTCCTTTCTATATCCTTTTAGAATTGATGTTACTTTTATGATGATGCTAGTTCTTTCCATTGTATGAGTTCAAGCCCTATCCCACTTTACTTAATCAAATCATTCTGACATTTAAACAATGAAACATAAAACAATTTAATATAATTATATTAAACCAACATTTAAACTATAAGGCATCTTAATCACAACATTACATGAATGACTCAAGCTTGATAGTCATATCTATTCACTATTTGTTTGTAAACTATTGCTTCATTAGTCTTCAATAAACTACATAAATTTCTAAATAAGGAAACAAAATTTTGTGCAAGCAAACGACAACATAATGCTTATATTGAACGGAATCAAAAGATATGGTTTGCTTCTTTCTCCTATAAATCCCTGTCGTATCTTTTAGCAAGGAAACACAAAGTGGACTCCCGAGAATGTCATTTTATTTTAAAACATATCCACTATACCATTATATGTAGTGCACATTATATGTCGTTTTATTGATTTTTGCTATAATAAGAAATATGTTTTCCTCACAGCTTCGAAGTTGACAAGAAGAAAGTAGTTTTCTAGTGAAACAAAAAGAAAAAACCCACATATAGGGTCAATGAAAACATAAACCTTTCTTCGTACACCCTCATAGCATAAATAACTTTCCTAGAATGCTCAGATACTCCTTAATTTATGGAAAACTGTCATCTATTATGATTTGTAGTAATTTAAACGCTTGCCTCAAATGCCTGTTCGGCTAATGTCTCTTAAAAGCCTGTAAAAACTTGTTTGGCACTCGTTCACGGCAGAAGATATGAATTCCAATCTTTAGTAGATACCTTTAAGCTGGGTCAGCCCCTTATCGTGGGCGTTTTCTAATATATCAAAAATATTTTTTCTAAATTTTGTAACTAATGGTGATAGAACATACAAAATTTAAAAACATATAATGTCAATCCTACTCATTATTTTCAAAAGATGTGAAAGTAAGATTACAATCTATTGGTAAACAAATTTGTCACTGTGATAATTATTTTAAAAATAGACCCTGTTCACCATGTGAACATTGATAATTGTGCCCACAATTGAAGAGATTGAAATTGATCATTACTAGATTAAAATCTTTCTTTGCATTTGATAGGGGCAGCTTCCTTATATGATGAGTGTATTTGATTTTTCAACATAAATGGATTAAATCTTAAAGGGTTAAAGGCAAAGCTAATGATGACTAATGCACCAAACAACTTCACATCTTTCTTGAATAACTTTAACCACTAATAAGAATGATCAAGAACTATGCTTGAAGGCTAGCATTAGCTCATTGATGATTCGATCGTTCACTAACATCTACACCATACCATGAAAACATTAATTACAACTAGAATCAACACCCAAATAGTTAAGACTTTGAAGAAAAGAGAATACAAAATGCATGTTCCTTTATTTCCTTGCATGAAGAATATAAGAAGAAACTAATTACAAAGACAAACTCTTTGCATACTTTCCAAAAATTGTCTTATCATAAAAAACACAAGTGTTTCCTTATTCCAAATTCTAAAAAGTCCTCTATTACATTAAGATTTGTGAATTTATAGCTATTATAGAATAACCAACCTTTCAAGTTCATAACTACCTAAAAAGTTAGGATTTGGACATTGAAAATGCATTTCACAACCAATTCAAAGCTTTTACGAAGTCGAAGCACAACATCCTAACTTTGGTTACAATAAGTGACACATGTCACTTCTCACCACAATTAAAGACCGAAATGCTGACCTCCTTGAGTTAGCTTTCCATCTTCATCTTCTTTGTTTATCACCACTTCACCAACACTGTACATGCATTTTTTTATAGCAATTTTGGATTCTTTTGACAATACGATCTTACCAATTCCACTGACCTATGCCTTTATCACTTCCATATATCATTAGGCTCCATCCATATTCTTTGTTTTTTTTTTCAAAGGTTTTGAAAACTACGTGTGTTTTACACATAGCAGAGGCATTTTCCCAAAAATGTCATTGTCATTGTTTGTGCACCAAGGTTTGAATATGGGAATTGCATCAAATAGCTCACTCCATTGCCTTTCTCAGTACATATCCTCTTATCACTATAGTTCCTTTAATAGATTAGAGACATCCCCATTCATGGCATGAACATATGATCAATTACTCAATATTTACTTTTGAGTCTCTCATATTTGAGTTCAATACTATGTTCCATATTGAGTTGTGTGGATTTTGTGGAATGGTCTACAAGTCTAATAGTTTTCGCATACTCATGCTTTAACTATGTTACACTCAATTCATGAAATGATATTTTATTCATCCCTAAAACCACTCTCTTCTACACATTATAACTAAGATATTAGGTCAATATCTTGATGCGCCTCTTCATCTACTATTGGAAAATGATTTGGCATAGGTTCTACATTGTACATGCATGTCCATTTGAATGGCACTACAATCTCACCTTGGGATGTTCACTCAAATAGTTAAAGTGCATAGTTCATGGTCAAGATGAGAATAGAAAACACAAATCAAACAACTCTTGTGAAGGTCGTGGATGGGTGAGGAGTAGTAGACACTTGGTCAAGAAGATTACATGGTACTTGTTATCACCTTCTCCAAAATTTGTGTGTTGCAGTCTTCACCTTCAAAGTATCTTCCTGACATGAAAATGATTTTTAGCTTCTTTATGACTTGATAAACTTACTTAGGATCACCAAGACCTTATGCTATTAGACATGTCTTTAGAATTTTCCTCAATAGTTAAGGAAAAGTGTCAATGTCCAATTGTATCTAGTCATTATTTCTAGAATGTTATGTACTCGTAGCTTTCCTAAAATAGTTGACATGCCACATATGAATTACCTATTCATCATGTATTGTACGAGTCTACCACTTGGTACACTAAACCTTCATCAGACATTCTATCACATAATTGGATGCTATCTCTTCTACAATGTCATTCTATTGTGAATTGTGAATCTCAAGGGTCGAGCTTGGTGTTCGTAGAAGCCATCGAACAATAATGATTATTCTAGAATCTCATAGGTAATTTTGAATTCTATCTCCATGAATCACCTATAAGTGTCAAATAGATTCTAGGCCTCTTTCATGACTTTCTATTTTGTATGGGTGAGATTTCATCAAGCAATTACCATTTCCATCAATTGGGGAGTTGAAGAATTCAGTTAAATAGTTCACATGCTTGTGGATATGCATATCTATATCATGCACTATTACCCACAATAGCTACTTGGTGATTCATATGGTCTATTCATAACAACCTATGATGCATATCAATTGGTTGATGATCTCATACTGGTGGCCTGAGTTGTCACTTGAAAATCATCTATGGTTTCAAGTGATCATTCACTTTGAATATGGTTTGTACACTCTTGAATATTTTTTACACACGTATGCCCATTATGAAACATGAGTTTCATTGAATTATCTCCTTGTTTCTTGGACTCTTATCTCCCATGCCATGTCACAACATGGATTCTATAATTTCCAAATATGTCATTGGAGGAGTATATTGGTTGGAAAGAGGATGCAAGGAATGAACCAAATAGATCCACATGCATGGGGAAGGAATTTTGTCAAACAAGTGCCTTGCCTCCTTGGAATATCATTTTTTCTACTTATTACCATTCCCCCTTCATATAGATTTATGAAGATAGGTATTTCATGGCTTATAACATAACCATACAATATCAAAAAAATTCTTTCTATGGTTTGATAATCTAGAGCTAGGTTTTTATCAACACTTAATAACACTCATATGTTCTTTAACATTGCCATGATATCTTATCAAACAATGAGAAATCTAGTCTTAAATAGACGATAACTCCATTATCTTTACTATGCTATTGAATAGGGTGGACACCAATTTCAAATCATCCCAACCTACCAAGATTAGATTTAGTTTGGCATGAATTGCACACATATTCCTTTTCCTTTTGCATTATCAAACTAGGCTCGCCAACACTTGTCCCTTTGAATTGAATAGAAGCATATCTTTCCCATGTCTCTATCATCTCTTCTATTGCCTCTCATTCCCAATAGGTGGTTACTTGAAATTTAGAGTTCATGTTCAACAGTTTTTCTTAGGACTAGGGAAAAAGTTTTAGTATGTAGAGAGAGGTAGTCCTAGTACAAGGAGAGAGAAAAGGTACAAGGGGAAAGAAATTTTTTAGTACATAGTGAGAGAAAAACACATCCTTATCCTATTCCTCACTTAGAAACTAAACTTCCTTTTAAACCCTCTTAGGCATTTATCAAGGTAATACAACCTTATTCTTATTTTGGTTTGTTATAAAAATTTTATGGTAGTGATTTAAAGGTGAATACTTTTGTTAGTTTATATTAAAAAATCTTCTATCTAACATTGAATGAAAAAGGGAGGTTATCTCTATGAATAGTAAAATGAGGCATACTTTCACACCACATTGAGCATTAGGAATTGATGGATTTTTTCCATTGATTTTCCTTTTAATTGTTGACAAAGTGTAGCCAAAAATAAAACAAGTGCTTACGTGTACTTGCCCTTTTGTAAATTGTAATAAGAGTAGAAATTTTAGACACTGAATGGTAATTTCAAAACTCATAAAATTTGTTTTCCATTTCATTTAATTAATTTGATATTAATTTAAATGAATTTTAAAACAATAAATATGATTATGTTTAAATAAATATTACAAAAATCATTTTAAAGTTTAAAAAGGTGTGAAACTAGAGTTATATATAATTTTCTTTAAAAAAATCAACATAATTAATGTTTTAAAATTTAGATTTTCTTTGGTTTTTTGTAGTTTGCCTTAGTAGAACAAAGTAATATTTACATCATAATTATATGAATGGTCATAGATTATGAAATAAGTTTGAGTAACTTGAAATAAATTATTACATAAATAATAATTTAAAGTTCTACGAAAAAAATGATTTGTGAAGAAATAAAATACAAACTCTTTCTTATTGAGTAAACTTGATTAAAGAAATAAAGATAGTTCACAATTATTTTTTTAAAGTAGTATAATACCATTGGGGATTTAAAAATATATTTTGTTTAAAAAAACAATGATATCATTTATTTAAAATTCTTAATTATATTTCATATTCATTCTACTAATGACTCTCTTCAAGACACAAATTATATATTGAATTATAATTGACATATTTAGATTTTGAAAATATTGCAACTAGAATTATTAAATATCTCTATCTACAATAACTAATTTCACATAATACTAATGTATGAAAATTCTCTAGGCTCCTATTAAAGCAACTCAATTATTTTTCTTTATAAATTATATTAATTTTATGAAAACTAAAATTATTTGAAACCAAAACATTTGGAAAAATGAAATTAGTGGTATATTTTCTAGACATACAAAGAAAATTTTATAATGTTTGGATAATATTATTTTTAAAATTGTAATAAATAGTTCACGTAATGGAAAAATATTTTTAAAGCTATATGCTAGAATGTTTTAAATTTTTAATTTAGAAATAGTGAATAGTTCTTTTGTTTATTTGTAGCAAAAACTTTACCCAAGAAATATGGAGATGGAGAACGAGGAAAAAGGGCTCCTATAACACAAATCAATTCATCCAATCATAGAATTTGTACATTATTTAAAAGTCATAAATAAATTATAAAACTTTAGACATATTTTGATGATCTAAAAATAATTATTCGTCACTTCAATAGTACATAGCGTACGACAAGTAAGTAACACCATAGCAATTAGGATAAAAAGTTAGTTTTAAATATATTAAAATTATATATTTATCTGATGTATCATACAATTTCAATAAATGTAGAAATAATATAAATATTTAATAAAATACATTCTAAAACATGTATTATGGTAATGTAAAAATTTTCTTTATAAATTAAACTTTGAATAACTAATAAAGAATCAACATTGTTAGAGTTTTAGGTGACTCTACAACACCCACAAGATCAAATGAAAGACCAAGATAACTTCCACATGAGATTGGCAAGACAATTCCATGAAGATGAAAGAATTCTACTATTGATAATGGACTTAATTGACATCCAATGGATTGATTTGGAATGTACATAATAGGCCTCCTTATATAGGAGAGCTGATAAAAGATAATGATAAGGACAAGATAAGCTATCACCCACACAAGGTGGAATCACATGTCCCTGAAAGGTGGATCATCCTCCATTATGCAATGAAGTATGTGTGATGATGAGGACAATAATATGATATATACACTAAAGGTGGAATAAGATAACAACTATGATGACCCAAAGTGGAATTCTCCTACACCATGTGTTTAATTGACGTGCAAACTCCCAAGCATCTCAATCACAAATTACTATGCAATGCATTATCCTAAGTAAGTTTAAGTGTAATTAGTGAATATTTTATTACACCAACACCCCCCCCCCCCCCCCCACCCCTTAAGTGAAACTTAGGGGAATTCACTTAAACTCACAATGGAAGATGGTTTCTGGCTACTAGGCCATTTTAGGTACCCATGGACAATATGGAATGCAATAGATGAAATGTAATCTCTCATAAAGTGGAGAAAGAGAGAAAACCTCATAGGAAATTCCTCCTCCAAAAAGAGATGAAAACAAGATGCATGGACAGATGGAGTACTCAAGACCCTCCAGAAAGGAAATAAGGAGACATGATATCCCCCCCATAATTAAGAAGCTCCAATGTAGATGAAGAGCACCTATAAGAAAAATATAATCCAATGCCTACAAGAAACATGTCTCTCCTTAGGAAGAGATAAATATATCAAAAGATGAAGAAGCCATTGCATGTAAAAAGTGAGGAAGGAGGAAGAAGGTCTCCATATATGCATCTTTGAATACTAAATAGGTGTCTCCAAGTTCAAAGATTCTATCACACCATCAAGTTGACCTATGAGATGTGAAAAACCAAGAGAACATGAAGAGTTGATAAATGCAATCTCCAAAGAACATGAAGAAGTATCTCTAAGAGAAACCCCATCATATGTATTAACAAAATCTACATTATGAGACTCATCTGAAAGAGCATCTAGGAATTCATTCCACACTACAAGATTTGAAGTATAAAGATCATCCTACTAAATAGTAGAGGTCATGTCTAAAGAGGCAGGAGGTGGAGGAGTAGGAAGTTCAACACTTGTCTCAAGAACAAAATGATTCAAGTGTCCAATGTTCTCCTCACATGAATTATTCACATTTGATAAAAGGTTAGGTACATAATGAATATCATCATCAGTATCAACAAAAGGTACAAAAGAATACAATCGTGATGTATGATCAATAATTCCCATAGCTATGACATCTCTAGTCTCCATGTCCCTAATATAGACATAGTCAGGAGTGAATTAAATAGTTTTACCTTGTGCCCCATGAGTAATTTGGTAAATTGAAAGGATATTAGTGGTCAAGGATGGTACATAGAGAACATCATTAAATGTACCCTATCCTGTAGGAATAGAACAATTCCCACAAACTTTCATGTATGTATTATTATCCATTAATATAGGTGGAGAATTACAATGCTCAATAGAAGAAAACATATTCATAGAAGATGCCATATGATGTCATGCACCTGAATCAAGGAGCCATTTACCTTGGTCAGGATGTGTGGAAGTAATGAGTACTTGTCCTTTGCCTCTAGATGATGATTTAGATGTAGTAGCCATTTCATATTGAGAAGAATAAGACATTGATGAGAGAAACTAAATATTGTTCTTTTGAAGAATGTGAGTGAGCTCATCAATCTTCTTATGGAAAAATTTATGCTCATCATGTCCTAAATTTTTGCAAGCACATTTATCTCTCTTTCATCTAGATGTTTCTTCTCTTGAAGAGGAATTTGATTCAATATTAAGTTGTGAAGAAGTTTCATCACCTTTTTCATGTTTCTTAGGATCCTTGTGTTGTTTTTTACCCTTTCCTTTGGCATCCTTTGGAGAGGAGTCATTTGCAACCAATTCTTGATACTTTGAAGGAGCTTCAATTGACCCATGTGTGCTAACTGTGCTTGCTCCCTTGTGAGCTGAGCTACAAATTCATCAAGAGAAGGCATTTTTTATGCATTACCAAGAGCATCCATTGTAGCATAGAATGTAGAAACAAAGATTAAATATTTAGGACCTAGCTTGGAAAGAATAGATAATATCAATTGCTCATCATCTTTAGTAATACCATAATTAGAAAGCTCCAATCTAATGGAATTGAACTTAGAAAAAAAGTCTTGAATATTGTCAAAATCACATGGACTCAGACCTATAAGCTCATTCTCCAATTTGAATTTTCTTATTCTATCAAGTTTACCAAAGATTCATTCCAATGTAGTTCAAGCATCATGAGGATGTGTGTACGATGCAATATGATATATAAAATAATTGGAGATGGTAGATCTAATAGAGCCAAGTGATTTATCCCTTCTATCAAACCATTTCCTTCTTTCTACAACACTTGTAGCTAGTTCTAGATTGTACCCAAGAATCACTCTAAGCAATCCAATACTCATCAACTAATTAGAAACTTTTTGTTTCTATTCATGATAGTTATATGGAGTGAGTACTGGAACTTTTAAAAAATCCATAGTGAAATCAAATGATGATTGAAACCAACAGATAACTTCTTCAAATTATTGATTCAATTAAGAAAATTCTGATCGAAGTATTCACCAAATACAAATATGATATGTCCACTCCAAATCATGGAAATCTGATTATAGATCTAGAAAGTAGAGAAAAGATCATGCACATTCAAAAAAATTGTACTTGAAAATGTTACCAGATGTGCCCAAACAAAGCCTTGAAAGTTACAAAAAATAGGATTTGTGATTTTTTGAAAAATTCAGTGACAGAGATTCAAAATCACCTACACCACTATGTAGATTGTGAAATTCTACCCCAAAACAAAAAAAAAAAAATTACTTGGTTAAAGGAGTCTGTATGAGGAAGATATTGTTTTTTGAAAATTGCCTCTAAATTTATTTTTTTCTAAATCGACGCTATCGTACCTTCAAAAATTAGCATTAGATGTCTGATTTGGATGAAACAAAATTTGATTTAGAGGTTTTTGGACCTCCTCTATATGATGCCAAACCTCTAATTTGTACCAGGAAGCTCCAATTTTCACCTGCTATAGAAGGTCACAAAATAGGACTCCTGAAATCTCCTCTAAATTTTGATGTCCAAATTGCTAAATGTTGCACCAACAATAGGTTAAGCCAAGATTGCGCTTCTTGGGAAGAAATCTTCACACCATGGGAGCTCTGATACCACGTTAGAGTTTTAGGTGACTCTACAACAACCCTAGGACCAAATGAAAGACCAAGATAACTTCCACAAGAGATTGGCAAGACAATTGCATGAAGATGAAAAAATGCTATTATTAATAACGAACTTGATTGGCATCCAATGGATTGATTTGAAATGTACATAATAGGCTTCATTTTATTGGAGAGGCGATAAGAGATGATGATAAGGAGAAGATAAGCTATCACGCACACAAGGTGGAATCACATGTCCACGAAAAGTGGACCATCCTCCATTATGCAATGAAGTATATGTGATGATGAGGATGATAATGTGATATATGCACTAAATGTGGAATGAGATAACAACTATGACCACCCAGAGTGAAAAATTCGCCTACACCATGTGTTTATTTGAGGTGCAAACTTTTAACTGTCTCAATCACAAACTACTATGCAATGCTTATCCTAAATTAGTTTAAGTAAGTTTAATTAGTAAATATTTAATTACACCAACAAACATCATTATTATTGATGTTAATTTATAATAATAATAAATTAACAACTTTTAATTTAAAAAATATTAGTATATTTTATATTATTTTTTATTGTATCTTAAACATCAAACTATAGATACAACCAAAAATCCATATGATAAAGTAAAATTATCTATAACATAAAATTGTACAACCTTCAACAATCTTTGTATTCTCCAACCTATCATACTATTTAAAGAACTAGCTTATATATACCTCTATATATATTACGCCAAGAGTAATCGTTCTCGAGGCGCCTATTTTTATTTAATCCCAAAGTTATTTTAATCGAAGTTGGGATTTATGAAAATAAAAATAGGTGCCTCGAGAACAATTACTATCCGCGTAATATATATAGAGGTATATATAAGCTAGTGGCAGTCGCGATGCAATAGGAAAAATATTTACTTTTTATTTTTTTATTTTGATAAGGTTACTATAAAATTGTTAAATAATTAGAGTTAGGGTTAAGTTTAGAATTAGAGTTAGAATTAGGATTAGGGTTAGGGTTAGAATTAAGGTTACAAATATAGTTAGGATTAGAACTAGAGTTAGGGTTAGGGTAAGGGTAAGAATTAGGGCGAGGGTTAGAATTAGTGTTACAAATACAGTTAGGGTTAGGGTTATAAAAACACTTAGGGTTATAGTTATAGTTAGAGTTAGGGTTAGGGTTATATTTAGGGTTAGAAATAATGTTAGGGTTAGAATTATGGTTAGAGTTAGGGTTAGGATTAGTGTTAGGGTTATGGTTAGCATTAAGGCTAGGGTTACAATTAGAGTTAGAGTTAAAATTAGAGGTAGTGATAGTGTTAGTGTTACTATAAGAGTTAGAGTTAGAGCTAGATTTAGGGTTAGAATTGGGGACAATATTAGGGTTAGGGTTAGAATTAGAGTTAGAGTTAAAGTTAGAGATAAAATTGGAGTTAGGGTTAGGGTTAGAGTTACCTAGTTAGATTTAGGGTTAGGATTATAGTTAGGGTTGGGATTAGGATTTAATTAGGGTTAGGGTTGGAGTTAGAGTTATATATATTGTTAAGGTTAGGATTAGGGGTAGGTTTAGAGTTAGAGTCAGGTTTAGGGTTAATGTTAGGGTTAGGGGTACAATTAGAGTTAGAGTTAGAGGTATAGTTAGGGTTAGAAATATGGATAGGGTTAGAATTAGAGATAAAGTTAGAGTTAGAGTTAGGGTAAGAGATAGAGATAGATTTAGGGTTAGAACTAGGGTTAGGATTATAATGAGCATTCGAGTTAGAGTTAGAGTTAGGGTTAGAATTAGTGTTAAGGTTAGGGTTAGGGTTAGGGTGAGAATTAGAGTTATTGTTAGAGTTAGAGTTAGAGTTAGGATTAGAGTCATAGTTAGGGTTAACATTAGGTTAGATATAGGGCTAGAATTGGGATTAGGGTTAGAATTAGCATTAGAGTTAGGGATATATAGGTTAGGGTTAGGGGTAGAATTAGTGCTACAGTTAGAGTTAGAATTAGAGTTAGAAGAAGGGTGAGATAAGAGTTAGGGTCAGAATTAGGGTTAAGGTTAGCACAAGGGTTACAATTAGAGTTAGGGTTGGCATTAGGGTTAGGGTTATAATTAATGTTAGTGTTAGAATTAGGGATAGAATTGAGGCTAGGGTTAGGGTTAGGGTTAGAATTAGAGTTAGAGTTAAGGATCAAGTTAGAGTTATAATTAAAATTGGAGATAGAGTTGGAGTTAGGGTTAGATTTAGGGTTAGAGTTAGGGTTAGAATTAGGGTTGGGGTTAGGATTAGAATTAGTGTTAGGGTTAGAGTTAAATATAGTGTTAGGGTTAGGATTAGCATTATATATAGTGTTAGGGTTAGGATGAGGGGTAGGGTTGGGGTTAGGGTTGGGGTTAGGGGTACAATTAGAGTTAGAGTTATAATCATAGTTAGGGTTAGAGTTAGAGTTAGTGTTAGGGTTAGAATTAGGGGTAGGGTTAGGGCTAGAGATAGAGTTGGAGTTAGAGTTAGGGTTAGAGTTTGAATATGGGTTAAAATTAGGGTTCGGTTTAGGGTTAGAATTAGCATTAGAGTTAGAATAATAGTTAGGATTAGGGTTATAGTAAGGCTTAGGGTTAGGGTTTGAATTAGGTATAGAGTTAGGGTTATAAAGAGTTAAGGTTAGGGTCAAGGGTAGAATTAGACTTAGAGTTGGGGTTAGGGTTAGATTTAGAGTCAGAGTTAGAGTTAGAGTTAGGATTTGTGTTATTATTGTGGTTAAGATTATTTCTAGGTTATTAATCATATTATAGTTGATGTTAGTGCTATTATTATAGTTTATCTTAGTGTCAGGTTATGTTAGGGTTATTGTCAGGTTAAATTTTTATGTGGCTTAGTTCTATTATAGTGCCCATGATTGGTGCTATTGTGATACAAGTTATTAATCCTTTTAATAATGTCATCCCTCCCTCTCCCATCCTCTCTCTCTCCCTCTCTCTCCCCCTCCCTCCCTCTCTCTCTCCCTACTCTCTAACTACACCTAGTAATATCTCCCCCTGTCTAAATACACCCTCTAATCTATCTTTGTCTCTAGTCTCTATATACACCCCCTAATCCCTCTCTATAATCTCTAGATACACCCCCTTATCTCTCTCATTGTTCAAACAATGATCATGAAAGACTTCTTTCATCATTGAGGGAAACCCATCCACTTTTGTAGATGTGTCACATATGAATTTTTATGCATCTTTCATATGCATTACTTCTATTTCCCTAACATAGTCAATTGGAAATATTGCATTCTCCATAACTTTAATTATAATTGTGCACATCTCTTTAATTATTTGTAGGCATTTGTCAAACTCGGTCTCAAAGAAATCATTTGAGGTTATTGAAGTAGTCAGGCTAGTATTAAATAATGTTTGATTCTTTGTTCGAGGCATCCATAACTCAAATAGTAACCTGTCAACTTATAAACAAACATCAACATATAGAAATTATCAGAATAAAAAAGTATTCATAATTAACAAAAATTCTTTCAAAAGAATAATTTTTAAAATAACATAAATAAAAATCAAAACTATTTCAAATGAAATAGTTAGATTGTAGTGCTTGAAATATGGTGGTATTGTCTTCCACTTTTCAAACATTACAAACATAAATATTAATAAAAATATATATATATACTATGAAAAATATTTAAATAAAATATATATACTATGAAATAATAATAAAATATAAATTAAGTATATGATTTGTTTATTTTAAATTAATCATTAAATTTAATAAAATACAAATTTTATTGATAAGGTGACCTTGCCAATCCACATTAATGATAAAATTTAATTATGAAACATGAAAAACATAAATATTTTGAAACATGCAAATATAAAACTATTATAAAGCATACAAATCTAAAACATAAAAACCAAAAATATTTTGAAATATGAAAATCTAAAACTAATATGAAACATGCAAATATTATTCTAAATTAAAACATGCACATTAAAAATGTGCAAATGAAATGTATTATCAAATATCTAAATTAAATAGATTTTGATTCAATTTGAATTCTAAATCTAAATCAACCATGCAAGGCTAAATTATAACTAATTTTGAAATTAAATCTACATTTAAATCTAAATACATAACTAAATCTAGATCTAAATGCAAAACTAAATTGAAAATAGAAATCTCACATCCAAAAAATTACTCCAAAACTTTAATCTACTCCTCTTCGAAAACTCTAATCCACTCTAATAATCTCCACCTCTTCCTCCCTATAAAACCACAAAATGAAAATGAAATGTGGAGCATTTGTTTTATAACCCATGAGATACTCCTTATATCCCCCAATAGATGCCTTTTGACATTCCACAAATTTGTTTCAAATTCTCCCACTCCCCACGGAAAAAAGCATGAATGTGCATGCAAATATAAAGCTATTATGAAACATTCAAATCTAAAACATGCAAACTAAAACTATTTTAAAATATGCAAATCTAAAACTAATTTGAAACATGCACTTTTAAAATATGCAGATGAAAAGTATTATAAAATATATAACTCAAAAGATTTTGAATGCAAATCTAAATCAAAATCAAACATGCAAGATTAAACTATTAAATGTAAGTGTAAACAATTTCAAATATAATTCTAGAAATCTAAATTGAACTAATTGAAATTGAAATCTAAATCAAAGTAGTATATTATAACTAATTTTGAATTTGAATCTACGTCTACATCTAAATCTAAATAGAAAATAGAAATCTCACCAGCAAAAAAATAACTCTAAAACTTCAATCTATTCCTGTTCAAAAACTCCAATCTAATCCTCCAATAATCTCCACATCTTCCTTCCTGCAAAAACATAAAATGAAAATAAAATGAGGAGCCTTTGTTTTATAGCTTGTGAGAGACTCCTCATCCCCCCAACTGACATCTCTTCACATTTCAAGAATTTATTTCAAATTCCTCCACTCCCTACATAAATAAAGCATCAATTTGCATGCAATATTATATTTAACAAAAAAATAAATCATATTGAAATTGTTTTGCCTCTATTTTTTCAGGTCCCATTTTTTAGGGGCATATTTTTTGGGGCCTATTTTTTTGGGTCCTATTTTTTCGGGCCTTATTTTTTCGAGCCTTTTATTTTGGCTAGCTATTATTTCGGGAGTATTTTTTATTTTATGGTTTAATAATTTAATATTTAATTTAGAAATTTGTAACTCTTGTCTTTTCTTTTTTATTGGCAAAGAATCTTAGCATATTCTTGTGCTGGGCATTTGTGCTGCCATTGTATAGAATGCCTCTCAGTGTAATAAAAAATAAAACATTGGAGCTCATAAAATTCTCCACCACAATATTGTGTCAGCAAGGTGTGTGAAATCGGAGGAAAATCGATGGGGAAAAGACAAGGAAAAACAGGCGAATATCAAGAAAAGAGAGAGATTTCTCGCAAAGAACGTCTTGGTAAACTCTCATGTGACATCGTGCTACTACAAGTAAATGAAATGTAATGATGTGTAGGGCGTAAAATTCATCATTTTTTTTGCAAACGTTCGATGGGTGTATTCCAAGTTGCAAATTGTACTGCCGGTGGTCTTTGCCTTTTATGGAAATCCAATGCAATATGCTGCCGGTTAAAGTTTGTTGGCTTGGTGGGTACAATGTTGATCTCCCCTAAAGGAATTCTTTCTGGATGCATGTTGGCCATTGCCTGGCTGTCTGTTTATGCTTTAAGTTTTCTTTAATATGGAATTCTTGTTCATCTAGCCTGTGATGCTTCATTTAGCTATATGAAACACAGTGCTAATGATTATTCTGGTTTTCTTGTAAGAACAAACTTTTTCTGCTGGAAGTCCTCTAGATCACCTTACTGAACCAGACTTGTATATTTTTTTTAAAAATAATATTTAACTTCTGACTTCAATCTTTTATCCATCAAAATAACAAATCTATATCCTTATCCAGCGTATTACAAATTTACTATTTTAAAGAGTTCTTGACTTCTAAAAACAATTCAGTTCATAAAATTTCTAGAAGAATTCTTCTATGAAAAATTTATTTTCAAATAATATTGTTAACTTCTAATATTTCTATTTCTGCACAATTATTTTGGTAATTTTAATTTCTACTAATATTATTAACTTTTAATTTTTTATTTCTACATAATTATTTTGACAATTTTAATTTATTGTTATAATGGTTGAAAATATTTTTAGCAAATGTATTATGCATTTTTCCAACTGACCTTTCAAAGGAAGTATTGACAATATTATCTTATTTGACACTTATATGACAAGGATAAAATTTTATTAGACAATATAAATTATAGAAATAACTATCAATATTACATTTGATTTTATTAATATAAAACTTCTTATGATTTATATTCTATTATCAAAGTTTTCAGATTGTATGTATAATTATCTAACATTTTTTCAATAAATTGTAACATAAATATTTTAGATTTAGAAACATGTGGACCTAAGAGCATCATATTTTTCACATCATCTTAAGAACGTATTTTAGATTTTTTCTTTCTTTTAAAGAAAAAATGATTGTAAATAGAATTGATATATGTTTTTAGAAGAGAAAGAAGAAGGCACATTTTGACCTATATATTGATAAGTATTATATTCTCTATTTGTTCATTTATTAACTCCTTAAATAATTTGATTTCTTTTTATATTGGTGACATTATTAAAACGTTATTAATTGAATACTTCATCTCTAGGTCCACCAAATAGAATAGAGGACATGCTTGGAATCTAGAAAAAAATATTATTTTTTTGGGAGAACATTGAAACTCATATGTAAAGGCATATATATTTTAAATAGTTTTTAATTGGCATGTTCACACCAATCTATTTATTTATTTATGGAATGGGGAAGTCCCAATAGGTCAATCTAATTGCTTGGTTTTAACTTGCATAAAGGAAAGTAATTAAACCTATTATGAAGTATGGAATGATTATTGTGTGTGCAAGATTTCATGATGGATATCAAAGAAGAGATTAAGATGCTTTAGTCAGAGGTTTGAGTGGGCATCTATTATTATTCCCAACTCATATTCCATAAAATTTACAAATATTGGAAGAAGACTTCAACTTTCACATCTCAAACAATGAGTATTCTTCAAATTGGATTTAACCATCTCTAGTTGGGAAGTGTGCTCTTGTACTAAGCCTTTTAATCTCATCAAACCCTAACTAGGTTAGAACATTTTAATCATTTAAAAGGGACTAATCCTTGAAAAAATATAGATGTAAGGTTTTTCTCTTAATAGTAGTTTCCTTTAAAATAAAAACTGTAGTGTCATGGTTTTGGATTTTATCTTGCAACTATGAATTGTTATATTGATGTGGTTGGTATTTCTTTTAACAAGTTTGAAGTGACATAGAGTAATTGCACACAACTTATTCAATCTCCACTCCCCAAGTTGTGTGATGTGGATTGTAATAACTATCATTATGTTTCTCAATACTCACAACTATTAAGCATATGAAATATTTCTTTTAATTTTCACATAATTCTATCTTTTGAATTTTAAAAATTCATTAATCCCTCCACATTAAAAATAAAGAATTACAATCATAGAGATCCCTAATTTCAAGAAATGGGAGTAATTGATTAATATAAAATTGATTAATCATGCAAGTTAGGAGAAATAGGACAATTAGTATGACTAAATGACTAAGACATAGGAATAAATGATAGGTTATTTACTCCTAAGGGACAAATTAGTAGATGAATGGGTAAACTGACAAGTTTAATTCAAGGGTAACCAAATTAAATGATCTCAATACAAAGTTTTATTGATTGTGCCGAGTTTCAAATATATTTGAAACATTATTGATTAATTTAATAAAAAACCTAAATTGGTTTGAAAAAAAAGGCGATGATGTGTATGCTTGATGGTCTATGGCATTAAAATAGCATTGATAAATTCTGTTAACACTACCAAATTGTTGCCAAATTTGGCCATGCTATCGTGAGATTAGTTGAATGGGAGGACATCAGGTTGTTGCCATTATTAATGCAAGTTTTGATGGAAAGGGTGTGCACGTTCAATAATGCCATATGAATAATCAAAATAGGTGGTAGGCATTCATTTTTCCACATGGGCGTGAGGACAAGGTGCTCCATAAAGATATTATTTGGAAAGATTGTATGAGGATATCCATTAATATTTTGACTGTCATAAGTATTGATTACTACCAAAAAAGGATGCAAAGGGTGGATTTAGCGAGATATAGAGAACAATCTACTAATGATTAAAATGACAAGTTGTTGAATTATCACACAAACTATAGCTAGCAATGACCATTTACAAATGGAAAGAGATTGCTTACACATGTTGCAGAGGGTGGATTTTTGTTTTTTGGGAAACTTGTGGAGTTATGATGGTTATGCACTGTCTTTTTATTTTAATCAGTGATGCTTTTCATTTCATATTTGGTAACTGCCAAAGCTGCAACAAGGCTATGTCATTTGAAGAATTGGTGGTTGAATTGGGAGATGACATGGACACTAGTGATTGGATTGAACCAGTGGGTGTAGAGGAATGTATCTGTAGTAGCAAGGCGGTGATGGTTTACTTGTAGGAGGGTGACCTCTTACAGTATATGGAGGATATGATGAAGTATGATGAAAATGTCTTGATGCAGTTCTTCCAGATTCGAAAGGACAAAAAAGTGAATATCAATGGAATGGGATTTAAAATCTCAGAGGAAACCATTCTAAGGCTTGGAGAAATTTACTATGGAAGGAAAGAACTAGTAGAGGTAGGTAAAGGTTAATGAGGAAGCCAATTTACAGATCTTCAAATTCAAGGAGGAACCAATGCGAATTTGTGGAGGGTTTTCAAGGGAAGCCCTTCCTAAGCCTTGGGACACCATCTGCTATGCAATTTTGTGGTATATCACCCTGGAGGACCACTTTCAGGTACTCTATTATTACCACTTCTTGTTTTGAATCATTTTAGGAATCTAGACCATATTAACTTCCCATTTTTGTTATTGCATTCATTGGAAGATTGTATTTATAAGGCTAGGAGGAAACATGAGGAGGGTAAAAAATTCAACCTTGTCCATTAGGGGCTTATAAACAAACTATATATCCAACATCTAGCCCAAAACTCACTGCTCTTGGTTAACCCTCTAGCCTTTATCACCCCCAAGTCTTCATGGACCCTAGCCCTAACCCTAGTAGCCCTGAGGTCAAAATTGACCCTGAGGTTAAAGTTAGCCTCATAAAGTTGGATTTAGATGCTAGGAAGGATATACAGAATGCCAAGAGAACTAGTCAATCACTATATTTTGGAAAAATTGAAGTCTCCCCAAATCATGATTCCACCTCCAATTCTTCCAAAAGTGATGTGAAACCTGTCAGAAAGAAGAGACTGCCTTAAGACAAAAAGCTTATCCCCAACCCTCTTAGCCCTTCCCATATCCTTGACACTCTTGTGGCTACCCTAACTATAAGTAAGGGTGGGGGGGAGAGAAGATATCAAATTCCCAAGGAAAGAAATCACCAAAGATGCTAAGAAGAAAGGAAAGCATAGGCACTAGCAATATTGGAAATTCTAGAGCAATTTATGAGGAACCTAGTAGATAATGAAATTGGTATCTATCAGAGATTTTAAACTTTGGTTGAGTTTTCCACCAAGGACATGCACTTTGCAGCCACAACCCTCTACTTTTTGCAGGTGTATAAAGAGGAGAAGGACCTGGGAAAAGCTACCAAGACAACCCAATCCATCTATGGGTTTCTAGGGGAGGACTAGCTAAAGACCATTCTGGACAAACTAGTTAAGGTGAAGGGGATGGATGTGGATAAGGACATACCTGAGGAAAAAAAGGAGGACAAACATGGGTAGGAAGAGGGTAGCTAGCCTTAGATCTAGTGTTTATTTTTGTTGTTTTTATGCTCATACCTATGAACTTACTACCCCACAGGGTTTTACTTTTAATTCTTATGCTAATTAATAGGACTAATAGAAGTGATTATAATAGGTGTTTCTAGTCTATTTTATAGTGTTTTTGCAATATTAGTTTAAGGACTAATGGTATTGTTAATTATGCTATGGTTATATCTTATTTTTTGAGGTTTAAAGTTGGCATATGGTAGATGACTGGGAGGTAACCTCTAGTTGATTCTTCAGCCATTTTATACTTTGGGGTCAGGCCCCCATCTCCTTGGTTGCTATCTAATACTTCAAAAACACTACCAAATTAATTTTGTTAAGATTAAGTTGGCTTGATCTTGTACTAAGGGACTCAATTATGGAGGCAATCATATCAATGATAAATTAAGTTAATTTGATAAAGTTTTACTAGGTCTAAAAGGAATCAATAATATCAAGAATTGATTTGAAAATATTTGATGAAGATTTGAAATGAGTGTGATAATTCTTATAAATATCTAACAAGATATGGTTAGGCATTGAGGGAATTGATGGGTTTTTAGAGTTGGTTGTAAATGACTAGAGAGTCATTTGAAAGGATAATAATTATTTTCAAATTTGTTAGGGTTGATTGGAAAATAATTTTAAATGTTTTTCTTGAATGGATTCAAAATGATCAATAATCAGTTCAAGATTATTTGAATTTATTTGAAAGGTGTTTGAATGATAACCAAGTTGGCCAAAACAATTGAAAGTTGTGATGAAAGAATTGAGAGATTTTAGTGCATGTTATTGATAAATTTATATACATGAACCATTTGTGAAAAATTAAAGTCCAAACACAAATGAGAGGGGGTGCAAGGGTGTCAACCAGTTCTTAAAATTAAACTTAAATAAAAACTTATTAATCTCAAATCCAATAATTAAAATAACAATACAAAACAAGAGAGAACTATATGTATCTATTATAAATCAAGACTCCACCTACTAAGCGATGTTGTGCCAAGTTATCCTTTTGGAAGATTCAAGCACTCTTAGGTTGCGGGTGACCTTGTGATGAGAAAAAATCTCATGGCGTAGTGTCAGTTTCTCATGATGAACCATATAAAATTTAATATGGATAGGAAAAGGATTAGAATTATATTCCTATAAAACTAAAACTAAAACTTATTCTCTATTAAAATGAAAATTTCATAATAATCATTTTAGATTAGGAAAAGAACTATTTCCCTTTCATTATACATCAGATTCATTTCAAAATTTTAGCTTGCAAATACTTCCTTGTACCTGTATGAGGGTTTTTTATTTTGACACCAAGGCTACCCAGATTTTATGTAAATATATTCTCCTCATTTGTATTAATAGCCCCTGTAACTTGTCATTTAATGAACTTGAAACTAATACTATGTTAAATTTTTATTGAGTTTCCACAATCTATTTTTAATAGCATGATCTATTTCTGGATTTGATTGTGTATATAATTTTTAGCATCAACATTTCAGATCACCATTTGTGATGCATCATCCAGATGTGAGAATTCAAAAATAGATTGGTAAACATATATTACAAATCTATTCTTGCATTCTCTCATCCTGATGATGGATCATAGAGTGTGATCCGAAATGTTGATGCTAAAAAATATATACACAATCGAATCCACAAATAGATATTATTACTACTATGTTTATTCTCATGATGACCATGTTATTGATATACCCTTTTTGAACATGATTGAAACACCTAATGATGTCTTACATATCTAATTTCTTGATCACATTATAAATTTTTGTCTATGAGATATTGAATTTGTCTTGTCTCTCTAAATGTTTGCATTCTAGCAACCTATGCTGCAACTTTTTTTCTTTATAGGATACTTCTAGCTTATCAGCATATTTTTATTTCTATGTAGAAATTGCATCAACATATAAAAAATGTCTTCTTAATTTTACTATTTTAATCCTCTCTTATTTATGCATTTAAAATGTAACTCTCAATATTCTTATTTAATTTTCAAACTTATAAACAATAAATATAATAATTATACATATTTAACTAGATATGTTAACTAGGGAAAACCTTAATTAGAGGGAAAACCCTAGTGGGAATGATACCAACAAGATGATGTACTAATATAAAAGTTTCTTGTGAAAGGATAGACCCTATTAAGAGCCTTTGAATCCCTGTTAGGAGATTCAAACCCTATTAGGCACTATGCCAACCCTATTAAAAGTCAAAAGGAGGACAACCAAATCCAATGTCCAAATAGCCTCAAAAAAAGTCTTCACTAGGAAATATTGTGATTAATAATATCCAATCTTTTTTAATTGACTAAAAAGAAACCCATTTAGCAATTCAGTTCCTTTGAAGCTCATAGTACATTGATCCACATTGATCTCTACTCTGATAAAAAAAATACTTGCTTTAAAGTTCACGCAATGATCTCATTGATTTGAAAACCATACTCTACCACAAGAAAATATCATTTCCTTTATACCTAGTGATAAAGAATAAGTATTTATTTAGCCATTAGGCTCTCCCAATTCACAATAATAGTGTAAGAAAATCTTAAGATATACAATACATGTTACATTATCATATTACACCCTTTTGAACAAGATTATAAGAAAATTGTCAGCTCATAGCCTTCATAATTTTTTATAGGATGAACATCTGATCATTCCCTCTTAGCCAAGGCTTCTATGTCAACCTTTGTCTCAATGTACTTAAGCTAATTTCATCCCTTTGAGGAGATAGAATTTAAAAATAAATTATCAGCTTTCCATAAATGTTGTATGAAAGATTTCTTGACTAAAATCCACATAACTCAAAAAATTCTTCATATTTACATACATGCTCATAGTTTTAGCATCTAGAGAGAATGATAAACATATTATTAAGTGTACATAATCTGATCCTTAATCATTGACATGTGCTAAAAATATCTTTCTTTATAACTTTTCTAGTCTTCATAGAATAAAAAGCATGTTGACATTAGTGATAAACATTATCATGAATGCAACACATTAGCTTTGAATTATGTCTCCAGTATTTCTAATACACTCCCCCATAAGAATATCATGAGTATTCATGCTAAAAAAACTTACTCTTTGGCATTGATGGTAACATAGATGAAAAACATCTAATTTTCATGAATACCAAATAGACCTCTTCCTCATCTACCTTTACTCCCCCACTCATGTTTCTCATAAATGTAAACATACATCTTACCCTTAGATAGTATATTCTTTCTTTATAATATATCATATCGAATAACTAACATGTACAAGGAAGGTGTTAATCTCCCATATCTCCAAATATTCTTCAACCAACACTCTCCACAAAAAAAATGCCACTCTCCTTCAAAGAATGTTTTTCATGTTCATGTATCTCCCCCATTGATATCAATCAAAAAGGTAACACTATGTAATTTCTTTAAGTTCAATCATTTCCAAAATAATCTATTCAAGCTCCAATGTCCAAGGAAACTATTTAATACCAATACTAAGAGTCCTTGATGAATCAACTAAAAAGCATATGCACCTCCATAACAGAAAAATCAAGCATTCAGTCAAGATAAAAATAGTGTTATGCTACACATTGGACTGATGCAATCTTTGCATCAACTATTCAAAATTAGATTGGGGCATAACCCCAAGCATACCTCTCAAGTAGTTAAATATGATCTTAGATACAAGTTTTGTGAATATATCTACTATCTACTCCTTTTTGCTAACATATTCCAATCTGATTTCTTTCTCTACACCATTCTCTCTCTCAAAAAGTGATTCTTTATAGATATAGGCTTTTTATTTGAATGTAGAATTGGATTCTCTAACTTAATTAGTGTACTTGTATTATCACAATGTATGATAATAGGTTTAGTAAATTCTATTGCAATATCCTTCAACATTTGCTTCATTCAAACAATTTGATTGTAGTTATTTGTTGTTGCTACATATTCTGCTTATGTTGCACTCTATGAAGTGCAATTCTATTTCTTGCTTAACCAGGAAACCAATCATCTTGCCAAAAAGAATGTGCCATCACTAGTGTTTTTTTCTTCCATCTACACTTCCTACCCAATCAGAACCAATGTATACACATAAAGTAAAATCATGTGATCTATCATGCCATCAACCATAAATTTCAAATATATGAAATTTCTTTTAACTACTGCATAGTGTCTCTCTTTAGGATATACCTGAAATGTCACCAAAATGCCAACTACATTAGCTCTATCAAGTCTAGTTTATGTCAAGTACTACAATCCACTGACCATATATCTGCATTTTTTTAGTTTAATAGTAGGAGATTTATCTTTACTAGATAGTTTACAACTAGATACCAAGGTGTTCCAACATTTTTGCAACTTTCCAATCCAAATTTATTTAAAAAAACTTTAAGATACTTAGATTGTGATACAAAAATTCCATCTCTTCTCTATACAATCTATAATCCCTAGAATTATTTCATTTCTCAAATCATACTCATTTAAAATTCTTTCTTTATTTTTTCCCAAATATCTTACTTCATCATTACCTCCAAAAATAATGTCATCCACAAATCCCAAACTTGTCAAATATTTGTCCAATCTTGTATACTAAGATCCGGGTTCTTATTTCAAAAAATAAAATACCTTTTCAAATGTGAAAATCATAGATTCTTTATCTCTCAATGGATAACCATTATATAATTATTCAATGTATACCTCTTCTTCAAGTTCTCCATTAAGAAAAGTTGACTTGACATTCATTTGATAAATTGTAAATTTATTGTTAGCTATATATACTAGAAACATTTTTATTGCTTCTAATGTAGCAACATGTGCAAAATTTTCATCAAAGTCAATTCCTTCTTTTAAATGAATATACTTTACCTATCATTCTAGCTTTGTTTCTCACAACTTCACCTTGTCCATTAATTTTTTTTTTCTAAACACCCATTTAATTCCATCAAAATTATTATCTTTAGGTCTAGGAATCAATTCTCAAGTCTTGTTCTTCTCAATCTTCTTTAGTTATTCTTTCATAGATTTAATCTAATAATCATCTTTACAAGCTTCATCATCATTCTTAGGCTCAACTTGAAGAATCCAACACAATTATTCACTTGTCTTGTTCCTTGTTATAACTTCTTTATTCACACTTCCAATTATTTGTTTAGAGGGATGAATATTTGCCACATTTCTTTTAGGTGTAACATTTTCAATTTTGATTTCAGCTCTAGGTTCAAATCTAGGATATGCTCTCTATATTCTTCCTTCTAATATAATCTCCAAATCAATATCAATTTTATAAAATAGTTCATGCTAAAAATATATCTTGTTAGTTCTTTGATTATTCTCTTAATCATAATAATAGTCAAGTAGCATTTCTTGAATTCAAAAATTTTAGCAATTCTTACATTATCACATACAACATTAGTCTTTGATATTTGATTGAATCATTTGTATTATTTTCTTTTCAATGAATAACCAAGAAAAATTTCATCATCACTTCTTGAGTCAAACTTTCTAATGACATCACCTCTTTTAATAAAAAAATTACTTCCAAAGATTTTAAAGTAGTTCACACAGGGTGCACATCTAAACCAAAGTTCATAAGGTGACTTACTAGTGCATTTTCTAATTTGCATTGTATTCACAGTGTATATTATTGTGTTTACCACTTATCTCTAAAATAACCATGCTAAATTGATCTCAAACATCATTTATCTTACCGCCTCTATTACTAATTTGTTTATTCTCTCAACTGGTCTATTCTCCTATGGTGTCTTAGGGACTAAAAGCTGTCTCTTTATACCATAATCTTTATAAACATTGTCAAACTCATCTAAAATAAGTTCTCCTCCTCTATCAAATACCAATTATTTAATTTTTAGTCCTTATTGTTGAGAATAGATTGCGGAGGCTAATCAAAGAAGGAGATTGTTGAAGGAGGAAGATTGTTGAGAAGATACAAGTATAACAAATATGCTTCAATTATTGTTTTGTCACTGATGTCAAACCTAATATTGGATGGTGAGATAATTGCTTATAAGATTCAAGTACTATCACTTATTTGATCAATGAAGAGGATTTGATCAAAAGATGTAACAATATCACCTAGAGGAAAGGTTGAGTTATGATTATGTAAAGGAGTACAAGAATCAGTTAAGATAGTGATGACACGATGTATTGATAATCTAGTTAAGGTTACAAAGGCTAGTTGCACTATGAAAGTTTAGAAGAAAAAGTTACACAAAGTTTGTCTACCAAGCTTGACTGAGTGGATAGTAGGTACCAGAAAAAGCAAGTACAAGCCAAGTAGAAAATTAGTTGAAGCCAAGTAAATATTTATTCTAGTGTATGTCGAGTAGAAAAGTAGATGCCAAGTAAAGTTTAGTTGATTCTGAGCACTAGTAAACTTTAGTTCATGCCAAGTGATTTCATAATAGATGTTGAGCAATGTGGTATGTATTGAGCATCAAAAGAAAGATAATGCTGAGCTACTACATTATTCAAAAGATCATGAATTCAGTGGATATAAGCTGAAAAGTTTATTTTCTTGGATTATGTCAACTAGGTGGAAGATAAGGTTGATGAGCTAGTGGGACAAATTTAAAGGTAAACCATTTTTAGGTGAATTCAAATAGGATTCCAGGAGAAGTTTCTAAAAGAGATATGTAATGTGGGATAGATTTATTGTATCCCACCTAATCCATCCAAACCCTAAATTTTACAATGGAGAGTGAGTGACAAAAGTTCTTAATTTCCTACTTATAAGAATGGTTGGTCATGAAGCAAGGTTGTCATGTCTGAGAAACTAAGGAAGACAAGGAGTCAAGGGTTTTTCTTCATCAAGTAACCTAAGAGAAGAGTCTATAATGGCATGTTAAGCAAGAAGGCTTAAGGATATGAATGCTTGAATGGTGAACAAGCTATTAGAGCTGCAATATATGGAGGCCAAGAAGAACAGAGGACTAAAATTTGATCTATAATCTAGAAATAATATTGTAAGTTGTATTATATCAAAGATTTACTATTACTCTCTAAAAATTGTATTAGTCTAGGGTAAATCCTTTGGATTAAGGTTGACCTTACAGTCATTTATAAATCCTTTGACTAGGTGACATTCAAAGTGAATGGTCTAAAGTCCTCTAACAAGGCTCACTCCTATTAGGGTGATTGAAATCCTTTAACAGGTTCAGATTTAATAATGTCTATTGTAACCTTTAACAGGGTTAGTCTTTCAAAGGGCATCACTTCAGAATAGTGAAAAAGAGTATCATGTTACTAGTGGTTTTTTGCAAATTAAGTTTCCATGTAAATTATTGCGTCAAGTGTATTGATGAAAATGTTATGTTTCATGTTTACATTTCTACAAGTTGATTTCACACTAACCTACAAGTTTTAAATGATTTCATAATCTTATGGATTCATACATGATGAATAATGTTTTATGGGTTGACTAAGTTTGAAAGGTTTTATTTATACATTTGGATCTTGGACAACTAATCCACCTCCTATCAGTTATTCTAAAGTATTCCAACAATTAGTATTAGACCCATCTACTTACAAGGACTAGTTTGAAGGCAGTAGAAGGACAAAGATGAAGATGTCAAAAAGAGAAGTACCCAAGCTTAATAGAGATAAATTTCCCACATGAAAAAGTTTGATGAAGCTTCACCTTGGAGGGCTTGGAGGTCATGCACAATCTACCATTACCACTAAGCATGTTAATCCTGTTGGTGCCCCAACCTCTAAGGATATGAGAAAGAAGAAAGAACACAACTAGGCAATGCTAGAGATTGCCTCTACCCTAAGCTATACTAAATTTGATGATATCAAAGGTCTTGATAATGCAAAGAAAATGTGGGATACCCTAACCACTATCTATGGAGGAGATGCAAAAATTCTAAGAGCCAAAACTGAAAGTCTCAGAGGTAAGTTTGATGATATGAGAAGTGAAAATATTGCTTAGAATGTTGCAAGGATAAAAGAAGTTGTTAATGAAATAAGAGAAGCTACTGGTAAATGAATTGACAACACTATGCTAAGTAAAGTCTTCAAAACACTACTACCTACATATGCCATTAGAGTTTCTGCAATTCAAGAATTGAGATGTATACTAGAGAATAATCTATCACTTGAAGGTCTAGTAGGTACACTCACTACTTTTGAGATATCCAATTTTGATAATTACAAACCTCAAAGTATTGAATTTTCTTTCAAAGCTAAGGCATCACTAAGGGAACCTGAAGAGAAGAAAATGAAGAAAAGAAGAAGTATGTGTCCAGTGACAATGATATAAATGAGGAGGATGTAGAACAACTTGAAGCACTACTGGCAATAAGATTCCACAAAGTTAAAGGTAAGTTCAAAGGTAAATTACCTATCATTTGTTTCAATTGCAATGAGGTTGGTCATATTGCTGCTAGATGTCTAGAGAAGAAGAACTATAGAGGTGGTCACAAATATAAGAGAAGAAGAGATGAAGACAGCAGGAACTAGAGAAAAAAAGAGGCAAAAGGGTCATATTACATTGCTAAAGAGGAAACAAAGAATGATTTTCGTGAACATTATAATGAAGCGGTGTAATTTGTAATAAAGGATGAATATTATGAAGATGAGGAAACTACACTTGTAACTTGTGTGAACAAGAATGATATATAGATAATTAATAGTGGGTGTTCACATCATGCCTAGAGACAAAAGTAAGCTCATTATTTTGAATTGTTATGATGGAAATAGTGTAAGATTTGTTAATGGTGCACCATGTTTGATAAAAGAAAAAGGTTCTATCAAACTCATAGATAAGATTTTATGCAACAATGATTATTATGTTGAAGGACTTAACTATATCTCTTGAGTGTGTGACAATTGAATAATTTGGGATGCAAGGTTGAGTTTGACAACAAGATTGCTAAGATATATGGCACTAATGGGAAATTGATTGGAAAGGTTGATCAAACTAGAAGTAATCTATTCTATCTTGATATATTGGATGCTACTTGTCTTGTTGTAAAATTTGATGATGTGTGTCTATGGCATTAAAGGTCATGTCATGTCAATTTTGATAACCTAGTCAGTATCAATAACATGAGAAAACTTAGAGGTTTTCCTAAGTTGATGAAGCTTGATAAAGTAATGTGCAAACAATGTCAATTAGGAAAAATGACAAAGTCATGTTTTAAGAGTAAAACTTATACCTCTAAAGAAATACTATAGATTGTTCATACTGACTTGTGTGGTTTAATTGATGTGCAAATCTACAAAGGAGATAAGTACATTATGTCGTTTGTTGATGGTTATTCTAGGATGATGACAACTATGTTTTTGAAATAGAAATCTAATGCTTTCCAAATGTTTAAGTGGTACTTAGCAATAGTTGAGAAAGAAACAGGTAAAAGTCTAAAGTGTTTAAGAATGATCAGAGGAAGAAAATTCACATCAAATGAGTTCGAGATGTTCTGTAATGATAGAGGAATCAAAAGATGGACACCTGCCTCTAGAACACCTCCACAAAATGGAATAACTAATAGGAGGAACATATCTATAATGGATTGTGCTAGAACACTCATGATGGAGAAGAATTTTTCTTTGAAATACTAGAGGGAAGTTGTAAGTATAGTTGTATATACCTTGAATCATGTACAAGTCAAGAAAGGTACTCATTGAACAAATTTTAAACTATGACCTATGGATACTCACCGAATGTAAAATATTTTAAGGTATTTGGAAGAAAATGTTACATTGTTAAAGACTTTAGGAATGGTAAAGCTCATGCAAAAAGTGATGAAGTCATATTCCTAGGATATTCCACAAGAAGTAAAGTTTATAAGTGTTTGAATAATAACACTAATAAAGTTTTGGAAAGTGCAAACATTAACTCTGATGAATATACAAAGGTATATGAGGTTGAACCTATGAAAAAATCAAAAGAGTACAAATCATTTGTATACTTTTATGAAGGTATGCTTACTAAAGAAGATGTTTCAAATCAAGCTATAAACCAACATCAAGTTTTAGTGACTGCCAAGTCACACCCCATGAATGTCGAGTTGCATTTGGGAACCAAGTCACATTCAAATGCTGAGTTATAGAATGAAGTCAATAAACATTCTGATTCTAAGTTAATGTACATGAAAGAGATCTTGAGTTGCCTGATAGAGATGTACACATTGATTCTAAAGTTGAAAGACAAAATGAAGAAACAAGAGCTAGACGAAGATTGTCTAATTATATGAAGAGACATCATCTTGCTACTCAAATAATTGGAGATAAAGATGCTAGACCAATGAAAAGAAATAGATTGAGAAATGATACATGTTTGCTGAGCATGAAGGAACCCAAATTAGTGAGAGATGCATTAGAAGATGTAGAGTGGAGTAATGCCATGAAAGAAGAAATTGAACAAATATAGAAAAGCAAAACATGGAGTCTAATTCCTAGACTAGAAGACAAAATTATGACTGACACCAAATGGGTATTTAGAAAAAAGATAGATGAAAATGGTGTAGTCACAAGGAACAAAACAAGATTAGTTTGCAAGGGATATGCACAAGAATAAGGAATTGACTATGGAAAGATATTTGTCGTTGTTGCTAGATTGGAAGTGGTAAGAACTTTACTTACTTATTCCACATACAAAGGGTTCAAAGTTTGTCAAATGGATGTTAAATCCACATTTCTGAATGGTATATTAGAGGAAGAAGTTTACATAGAACAACCAAATGGTTTGGTTTATGTTAACTATAGGAACATGGTATGTAGACTACACAAGGCTCTTTATGGTTTGAGACAAGCACTAAGAGAATCTTATGAGATACTTCATAACTATCTTGTGAAGATTGGATTTGAAAGGATTGATGATAATAGCAATTTGTACATGAAGACAAAGAAAGGAAAAGGTATTTTATTATCTGAAAAATTTGTTGATGATATCATATTTGGAGGTCAATATACTTTATGTAAGGATTTTACAAATCAAATAAAGCAAAAATTTGAAATGTCTATGTTTGGAGAGATCATGTTCTTTGTGAGTTTGCAAGTATATTAGATGAAATATGGTATATACATCACTCGATCAAAGTATGTCACATAAATATTGAAAACTTTTTGATTGGAGGATTCTAAACCTATAAGTACACCTATGGTGACAAGATACACGTTGTCAAAGAATGATGATTCAAGTGAGGTAAATCAAACATTATGCAAGTCTATGATTGGCAAATTGCAATATGTAGTACATAATAGACTTGATATTACATTATCTATAGGTATAGTTGCAAGAATCTCTACTAATCCCAAGAAGAATCACTTGATGGTTGTAAAGAGAATAATGAGATATCTAAAAGGAACATAATATATTGGTCTATACTATAAGAATAATGAGAAATTTGAATTGAGAGCCTACATTGATGATAATTGAGCTGAAAACATTGCTTGTAGAAAGAGAACTTGTGGAGGAGCACTTTTCTTAGGCAAGAGGCTAGTCACATGGACTAGCAAGAATATTTTTTTTTGCTTTACAATCTAATATTGAAGCTGAATATGTTGTTGTTGTTGTAAATTGTACAAACATTGCATGGATCACATAGCTTCTCAAAGGAATGAAGGAAGAGATCATAGAACCAATGATACTTTATTATGATAATACAAGTGCTATCAATATATCAAAGAATCTAGTGATGTACACAAAGACTAAGCACATTACAATCAAGTATTATTACTTGAGAGAGTTAGTTCAAGATAAAGAGGTGAAGATGGAATATGTCAAAACAAAAGAGAAAATTGATGATATCTTCACAAAAGCATTACCTAAGGATGCTCATGAGTATCTAAGAGGTAAACTAGGGGTGATTCCCCTATCAAAGGCTATTTAAGTGACAAGAGGAGTGCCCTACATCAAACAAGTTGATGTTCACATGTTACACATTGATGCAATAGATCTTACTTTAGTAGTTTCCTAAAGTAATCAAAGAAATGAAACTTCAAATCAGTCACAAACAAGACGAAAAAGGGAGAAATTGAAGCAACTAAAAAAGGTTATATCTATTATGTTAAAGATGACAAGTCTTTGGCATTGATGTCAAAGAGGGAGAGTTTTATTGATCAAGAGAGATTGATTGAACAAGAGGGAGAGATTATATCAAAAGATTTTTGTCAAAGAGATGGAGAGTTTGATTGAACTTAGAGGGAGATAATTTTTGATGCTAATTATTTAGGGAGATAGTAATATGAAAGAAAGGTGGAGAAATCCTGACATCTACCTAGTAAGAGGGAGATATAGAGAGATGGAGTTATAAGAAAGAGTTTGTAACATATTCAAAAGATGGAAGTTACTGATAGAGGGAGAGATTTAAATATAAGTTTTCTTTTTGGTATTTTCTACTATTTTAACCTAGTTAGCTTTGTTGAACAAGGTGTTTTCCATCTAGCTGATTTGGTTGATCAGTTTAGTTTTCCATCAATGCAAAAGAGGGAGATTATTGAGAATATTTTGAAGAAGCTAATCAAACAATGAGATTTGTTAAAGAAGGAGATTGTTGAGAACATACAAGTATGAAAAATATGCTTCAATCATTTTTTTTTCACTATTGTAAAACCTAATATTTGATGGTGAGACAATTTCTTATAAGATTCAAGTACTATCACTTATTTGATTGATGAAGAGGATTTGATCAAAAGATGTAACAATAGCACCTAGAGGAAAGGTTGAGTTATGATTATGTAAAGGAGTACAAGATTTAGTCAAGACAATGATGAAATGATGTATTGATAATCTACTTAAGGTTACAAAGGTTGGTTAAACTAAGAAAGTTTAGAAGAACAAGTTACACAAAGTTTGTCTATCAAGCTAGACCAAGTGGATAGTAGGTGCCAAGTAAAGTTAGTGAAACCTAAACATTAAATTAGTTGGAGCTAAGTAAATACTTATTCTAGTGTATACTAAGTAGAATAGTAGATGCTGAGAAAAGTTTAGTTGATGCCAAGCACCAGTAAATTTTAGTTTGTGGCGAGTGACTTTACAATGGATGTCAAGCAATGCAGTATATGTTGAGCATCAGAAGCAAGATGATATTGAGCTGTTGCATTATTTAAAAGACCATGAATTTGATGGATCTAAGCTTACAAGTTTATTTTCTTAGATTGTGTGAACTAGGTGGAAGATAAGGTTGGTGAGTTGGTGGCACAAACTTCAAGGTAAATTATTTTTACAAAAATTCAAAGGGGATTCTAGGAGATGTTTTTAAAAGAGATATGAAACATGGTGTAGATTTATTGTATTTCACCTAATCCATCCAAACCCTAAATTAGATGGTGGAGAATGAGTGGAAAAAGATCTTAATTTCCCATCATAGGAATGTCTGGTCATGAAGCAAGGTTGTCATGTGTGAGAACCTAAGGAAGACAAGGAGTCAAGGGTTTTGCTTCATCAAGTGACTTAAGAGAAGAGTCTATAATGGAATGTTAAGGAAGAAGGCATTAGGATATGAATTCTTGAAGGGTGAACAAACTATCAGAGCTAAAATGTATGAAGGCCAACTAGAATGGAGGACTGAACAAAAATCTACAATCTAGAAATGAACTTGTAAGTTGTATCAGATCAAAGCCTTACTATTACTCTCTAACAATTGTGTCAGTTTAGGGCAAATCCCTTGGATTAAGGCTGACCTAAAAGTCATTTGTAAATCCTTTAACAAGTGAATGTTCTAAAGTCCTCTAACAAGGCTCACTCCTAACAGGGTGATTGAAAATCCTTTAATGTGGTTACGTTTAACAATGTGTATTGTGACATTTAATAGGGTTGGACTTTCACAAGGCATCACTTTAGAATAGTGAAAAAGAGTAGCATGTTACTAGTGGTTTTTCCCAAATTGGGTTTCCATGTAAATCATTGTGTCAAGTGTATTGATGAATCTATTATGTTTCATGGTTACATTTCTATAGGTTGATTTGATAGTAACCTACAAGTTTTAAGTGATTATATAATCTTATGGATGCATGCATGATGAATAATGTTTTACGGGTTAACTAAGATATGAAGTTTTTTATTTATACATCTGTACCTTGAATAAATGATTCACACCCCCACCCCCTTTGAGTTATTCTAAAATATTCCAACACTTACTAATTATCAACTCTACTCTTGAATATTTTTAATTTTTCAAAAGATTCAAATTTATCTGTAAGAAGAGTAACCCACATCATTGTAGTGAAATCACCAATAAGAAGCATGGAATAATTTTCACCATATAATCCTTCTGTTCTTGTAGGACTACATAAATCTATGTGCACGAGCTTCATTTTTTCTGAAGTAGTAAATGTCTTTCTTGGAAATGACCTTTTCTTCTTATATTCCAATATACATTATTTGCGCATCATGTTCATAGGATTCTCAATCTTAGGAAAATCTCTAACTGCAAATGTAGTGCTAACCTTCACAATGATATCAAAGTTAATATGAAAAATTCTACTATGCCATAACTAACTACCATCCACTTTATTAATTAAACATATCATTTAAGAAGGATTTAACATGAATATGTTAGCACTTATCCTCTACAAATACCAATCAATTAGCCATATTAATCCTTGATGATGAAAGTATTCTCTATGAAATTTAACTGACATCCCTTATCAACAAGCTATCCCACACTAAAAATATTATGTTTCAAACCATCTACAAGTAAAAAAGTCTTTAGTGTTAGTCTTTCCATCAAGTTTAATACATCATTTTGTTGTTATGTGAAATTTTGTGTTAATTTTAACTCTAACTACTCTTCCATCATAACTATTGGAGACTTGAAAACAAGAGGGCTTTTACTTAATGGAATAGAGCCATGTGGGCATCATTAGTAGATTCAAATTCCATGGGGGTGCTTACATTAGGATAAAATAGAAGACTTAAATTTTATAGCATTGTAGTGTGCATCCATGGGGATCATTTTGGTTGGAGGAAAGTTAAATTTCTCAATGAATAGTGGAATAGATGGATGACTCAATTAGAGCCAGTGAAGTGTTAGTGTGTTAGGAGGGGCATTATTTTTGTCTGAAAGGAGTCAATGTGTCTATAGGTCATAATAGAGTCTATGTTAGAAGCCATTAATTGACCAAGAGACCACTATGAGTTTGGTTAATTTTGGTTTGGATTTATTATCCTTGCATTACTGAAGATTTTATTTGGGAATTGTAACCTAGATAGGAACCTATTGAAGGATGATGGATTGGACCGTAATTTGAGTGTTAGTTGTAGAATGATAATATAGGGAATGACCAAATATATTATCCAACATTCATTAGGAAATTTCTTTAAGAATTATATTTATGTAGCCTTGTTCATACGTTAAGTATCAAATATATGATGTCATTTGACTAGAGGAAGGACTTTCACCAATATAGGGCCTAGGTAGATAAGAGTGGATAGTTTGATGCCAATAAGGAAAAGTTTTGAATCATTTTCTTAGATAAACATTGTGAAGGTGCACATGCGGTAACTTGTCACATTGTCATAATGAAAATAGTGGCCTACAAAATGCATTGTGAGTATGAAAAATGTATTGTATTGGTTGTTTGTAGTGCTTGATTAGGTTGTGTAGGACTCAGTGATGATGTGATGAGCTATCACTGAATGACCATGAGACACATATCATGTTTCTCTAGTAGGTAATCTAGCCAAAGGTGTAACATGTGATCATTTCACTTACAATGAAAAAGAGAATCTCTCAAAAGCCATTATGAGTGTGTAACCAAGTGAAAAGTGGTAGGAAGGTCCTATATTGATGATGATGTAGCATGCTAGGGTGGCATAATGATAGGATAGTGATACATATTGAGAAGAAAATAACAATTTTTCACATGCTAGTGAAAGAGGTGAATTAACTAAAAATTTGGAGGGTAATTCATGAAGTATTTAAAAAAAATATTAAATTTATTACTCAAGTGTTGACATGCATGGATAAAAACTTGGAAGGAATTAAATAAAGATAAAGACAAGTGGGTCCTACCTTGTATAAGAAGATAGTCTATTAGGTGAAAGGGTTTAAAATGAAAATTTCATTTGTTTCCATACACTTTAAAGGAAGATAACATGAAACACAAATGAGGGCCCACATCAAGTAAATCAGAATGTGGATATTTTATAGAAATAAAATGAAAGGCACCAGCCATTTCAGTTTTACCAGCTATGTTTTTACACATGAAGGGATATTATCCAACAAAGGGGGTTTTTCATAGAGGGGGTTAGTACTACAAATGTGTTCCAAACATATCAATATTATATATTTCTAGAAAGGGGAGAGAATGAACTATTCCATTTTGTAACCATAATGAGTACATATGTAACTAGGAAGGATATATTTTCAAGTTGGTTGAAATGGGGGTATTCTCAACAATCTATCATTGGCTTTTCTATGACATCTCTAAGAGGCCGGTTTGTTGCAAAGCTGTGAAGTGGGTCTTTTCCAAACTTAGAGGAGGTTCTTCCATTACTTCTATTTTTCTATTCCAACACTTTTAGTAGAAATTTGTTGTTTTCTTTCACACAAATTTTCTCACCATTTTGAGAGATATGTTCTCAAGTTTGTTATGGAAAATGATGAGATTTGATTCTTTAGTTTGGGAGGAAGAAGGAAAATATTTTCTTTGCTACAGATGGAGGAGATTCATGAAAGCATTTGGTATTATCAAATGAAATCTAACCCTCTTTAGCTTCCTATATCTTCTTCTTTTCTTCCATTGTAGAGGATTGGTTGCAATTGCTTGAGAAAGTTCTTAGCCTATGATTCTACATTTCTTTCAACATTTTCTTTTATTTAGTAGCATATTGTATTTTTCCTTGAATATATCTATTAATTTATGTTGATTCCTTGGTAGTATTTGAGTTCATTGAGTCATCTATGCATTGCAAATGAGGACTAATAGAGTTTTAATGAAAAGAATTTCAGATTTGGCTCTCTCCATTATTATAAACTAGTTTGTTTTTGGAATAAAATGAAGTAGAGTTTTCTTTCCTTTTTAGTATCTTGGTGTAGGATGCATATTCATATTTCATGCTTCAATCCAAGGGATTATCTATATTATTTTTAGAGATTATATATTTTATGGTATTATAGATGGATTTGATAAGTAGGCTATGTTTGAATTATTGATGTGAGGTGTTGCAAGAAATATTATATATATATATATTTTGGTTATTTTGCATGTTTGCATTACATTGTTATATTTCTTATGATTTTTTTCCCCAATGGATTAGACACTAATATTCACTAGGATATTTCATGTTATTATTGTTTCATATCTGACTGTTGCTCAAATTTCAAATATCAAATCATGTTTCCCTTATGTTAAACTTATTGTAAGTTATTTGCCAACTCCATCCTCCACATTTAAAAAGAAGATTATAAGGTTTCTAGCTTAGATTGTGTTTCTCTTTGATGTGTTGAAGTTGAATAATTGAGTTTCTTTCTTAATAGATTCTAGGAAGAGGTAAGTGTTAGAAAGTAAAGTCCACCAAGATAACTAGGGGTTGGGGGGTGTTGGGCATTCATTTTGAACAAGGTCAATGGTAGGAATCCATAGTGTAATCCCTCTCTTGAAAAGAAAATCTTTTTAAGGATCCACTCCAAGGTTCAGTGTTTGTCTTGTGACGTACCAAAATCTTCTCAGTAGAAGATAAATGTGAATGTTCATGAGGAGGACTTTTCTGGTTCCAAAAACTCTTTTACCTTGGAATAAAGTAAAATCTGTTCGCTGTCTCAAAATATCACACCAAAAGAACAATATTTTTGTATTTACTATTTTTCAATGAATGCAACTCTAACAATGTAGCTAGTATGAGGTCCTATTCTAATAGGGGGGGTTAGCAAAGAAAATAACAAAACTGAAAGCAAATAACTTGAAATTGAAATTCCTAAATGGACATAAGCTATAGAACACAACACACTGTGAGTTAAACCTTTGAAGAAATTGGTAGGAAACCAATGAAAATAGGATTAGTGCTTCCTAGAATCCATTGATGCAATCGGCAGTGAGAATCTTTAACAAATCAAATGATGTTTCACTCTTCATCAAATCGCAAGGCCACAAAAAGTGCATGCATGTGAGACAAAAAACTATGTAGACACAATTGAGTGATCTCTTCTCAAGCTCGTTACATCAATGAAATTCATATATCTATAGCAAACACCAGAACTAAAAGATCACAGAACCAAAAACAAAGCAATAAACCTTTGGCTCAATCACAATCTCACGAATAAAATCCACAAAACAATGACACATCCAGGAAAGAATAACTACACTCAAAATGCTAGCACCAAAAGCATAACTTTATTGCATAATAACGACAACAATTTTTACATTTTACAATGGGGTATTTTTAAGAAATTGTCTCCTCAATTGTGATAGATATATTAATGCAATAAAATACTTTTAAAATATTAAAACAAACTAAATATATACAAACTGGTAATCTAACTGGTGCTTAGAGGGACTCCATCCATATTTTATTCATTAATTGGATGCATGAGTCCTTTACATATCGAAAACAATGAAAGCATGAGAGATAAAGTAGGAGAAAACCATTAGTCAAAGTAGAATTGCATGGAGACACCAAAAATAGAAACTAGCCCTTCACTAGGTGTGTGTCGGTGTTAACTTGCCATCAGAATGTGCTCCCAATGCATGGAAAGTGATATTTTTGGAACTGGCAGTCAACTGTCGGTGCACCTCTGAATTGTGGAGCTACATAAAAATGCAGAGCTGTGGAGTTGTGGACCTACATAGCTGTGGACCTACAGAGCTACGGACTTGCGGACGTGTAGAGCTGTGGAGCTGTGTACCCGCAAAGCTCAATTCGCCAAAAATCAAAGTTCTCAATTTTGAAAATGGTTTCTGGGTTTTCCTCAAATGAGGTATTAGATCACTTTTTGTACATGGTCCATGCCCCTTTCTGATGATTTACACCCTCTTAATAGCCAATTACTTTCATCAAATTGCACTCCCTCCGCTTCTTCAATCAAAAATTTCAAGGCACTTGCATTGAATCTTGTTCCCAACAGCTACATAAGATGAGGAACCTGGTTTGCTTTGTGTCCAACCTTTGTATCTTTGACCTTTGTCTCCTCTCCACCTGTCCAATCCTTCTATTTTAGGGATTGGAATTAGATCTTTAGTTCTTCTTTCCAATGGTGTATGCAGTTCTGAATTTTGAGGCCCGAGTCAAAAGTTATGACCTCGACAAGTTGAGGATGCCATTTTTACCTACAAAAGAAGCAAACATTAGTCCGTAGAGTTAACAATGCATAGCAAAAACACACTAGCCATTCAAACAAAACTGGAGGTGAATCTTGAAATCTGGCTAAGTCTGAAATTTTGAAGCTTTGAAATTTGGCTAAGTCTGAAATCCTGAAGCCCTAAAATTTGGCTAAGTCTAAAATCTTGAAGCCTTGAAATTTGGCTAAGTCTGGATTTCTGAAGTCCTGAAATTTCCTAGAATCTTTACCTTATCTTCGGGAGGTCTAAAACCTATCACAAAAGATTCGTCACATATATTAAAATATATCTTAAGTATAAGTTGACGTATATTATACGTCAACTTATACTTAAACGATATATTTTAAACCCCCTTATGGCTACTTAGACAAAATTGGAGGTGAAAGGGCAGCTTAGCAAAGGCACATGGTGCTTTGGGAGCGCTCAGCATGAATAAGCATGAGGCACCTTGATCATGTGTGCATGCACATGTACAAAATGCATCAGAGAATGCACACACAAGGCACAACAGTGCGCGAACGCACATGCGTGCATGCGAGTACAGATGTGCACAACGCACAGGTGCACATGCACACGGGCATGAGCGCGTTGTGCACAGGCGCACATGCGGGAGGCTGCGAGCGCATTGTGCATAGGTGCACGAGCGCACGTGAGTGCTTTGTATGAGCGTTACATGAGAGTGATGGTGCACGACGCGCATCGCTTGAGCGTCGCAGGTGCGGGTGCATGGCACTTTTTTCAACTTTTGTTATTTTTATTTTTTATAAATTTATTTATTTATTTAAATTTTATTAATTTTTAAATTTTTTTAGTTTTGCAATTTTTCATTTTTTTGTGTTTTTTTCAATTTTTTGATTTTTTTGTGATTTTTTCAATTTTCCAATTTTTTTGCATTTTTTTTCATTTTTTTGTGATTTTTGGACTCAACTTTCAAACAAAAATTCTTCTCTTGACTCAAATAATGAGTCCAAGAGTCGATAAAAAATAGGGGGTCCCCATTCCTAGTGAGGAATGGGGTGTGTGTTGTGGACACCACAACAGGGGGAGGGGTGGGGCGTGTGAATCACTTATCTAATTAAAACAAATCGTATTAACCTTATTAAATCTTAATCATGTAACTGAAAAATGCAACAACAATAAGAAGATAACCATATACAATAACACTATATTGTTTATATAGAGAAACCCTTGATTAGAGGGAAAACCTTAGTGAGGATGGTACACATAAAATGTGTTGAAATCTAATTAAAAAGATCATTGTTGAAGAGAGATTATTGAAAGAGGGAGATTGTTGAAGAAGACTATGTGTTTCAATCATTTTTTTGTCACTTATGTAAAACCTGCTATCTATTGGTAACACCACTGCTTACAAGATTTAAGTACTATCAATTATTTAATTGATGAAGATAATTTGATCACTAACATGTAACAAAAGCACTTAGAGGAAAGGTTGAGCTATGATTATGTAATGAAGTACAAGGATTAGTTAAGATAGTAGTGACATGATGTATTGATAATCTACTTAAGGTTACAAATGTTGGCTATACTAAGATAGTTTAGAACAACAAGTTACAAAAAGTTTGTCTACCAAGCTTGATGGAGTGGATAGTAGGTGCTAAGAAAAGTTAGTGCAAGACAAGAAAAATGTCAGTTGGAGCTGAGTAAAAGAAAATTCTAGGGGATGTTGAGCAAGACATTTGATGCTAAGTAAAGTTTAGTCGATGTTGAGCATCAATAAACTTTACTTGATGCCAAGTGATTTTATAGTTGATGCTAAGCAACACAATATGTGTCAAGCATTAGAAGGTTGACAATTTTGAACTGCTACATTATTTTAAAGATGGAAGATTTGTTGAATCTGAGCCAACAAGTTTTTTTTCTTAAACATGTGAACTAGAAGGAAGATAACATTGATGAGCTAGTGGCACAAAAGTTGATGTAAACCATTTTTAGGTGAATTCAAATGGATTCTAGTAGAAGTTTCTAGAAGAGATACAAAATATGGGTCAAATACATTCTATCCCACCTAATCCATCTAAACCCTAAATTGTATGATGGAAAATGAGCGAGAAAATATCCTGATTTCCTACATATAGAAATGTCTGGTCATGAATAAAAGTTGTCAAGTGTGAGAACCTACAGAAGAGAAGGAGTTAAGGATTTTGCTTCATCAAATGACCCAAGAGAAGAGTTTGCATTGGCATGGTAAGCAAGAAGGCTTAAGGAGATGAATGCTTGAAGGGTGAACAAGCCATCAGAGCTATAAAGTATGAAGGACAAGAAGAATGGAGGGCTAAATAGAGATTTGTAATCTACAAGAGAAGTTGTAAGTTGTATTAGATAAGAGCTATACTATTACTCTCTAACAATTGTATCAGTCTAGGTTAAATCCTTTGGATTAAGGTTGACCTAATAGTCATTTATAAATCCTTTGATTGGGTGACACTCCAAGTGAATGGCCTAAAGTCCTCTAACAAGGCTCACTCCTAATAGGGTGATTGAAATCCCTTAACTGGATCACATTTAACAGTGTATATTGTAATCTTTAATAGGGTTGGCCTTTCACAGAGCATGACTTCAGAAGAGTGAAAAGGAGTAGCATGTTACTAGTAGTTTTTTCCAAATTTGGTTTCCACATAAATAATATTTTCAAGTTTGTTGATGAATCTATTATGCTTCATGCTTTACATTTTTGCAAGTTGATTTGACAATAACATACAAGTTTTAGTAATTGCATAATCTAGTAAGATGCAAGCATGGGTATGAATGTTTTATGGGTTTATTAAGTTGTGAAAGGTTTTATTTATACATATGGACCTTCGATAACTGATTCACCCCCCCTCTTAGTTATTCTAAACTATTCTAACAACTGTTATCAGAACCATATGCTTCAGAGGATTAGTTTCACGGTACTAGAAGCACAAATGCTGAGATGTTAAAAAGAATATTACCCAAGCTCAATAGAGTTAAATTTCCTATATGGAAAAGTTTGATGAAGCTACACCTTAGAGAACTTGGATATCATGCACAATCTACCATTTTAGTGCAACATGTTCATCCAGTTGGAGCCCTAACTACTAAAGATATGAAGAAGAAGAAAGAACACAATCAGACAATGTTGGAGATTGCCTCTGCCCTAAGCTATGCCAAATTTGATGATATCAAAGTTCTTGAGAGTGCAATAAAAATGTTGGATGCCCTAGCCACCATCTATCAAGGAGACAAAAATGTTCAAAAAACCAAATCTCAGAGTCTAAGAGGTAATTTTGATGATGTGAGAATGGAAGAAGGTGAAATGTTGCTCAATATGTTGCTAGAATAAAAGTTGTTAGTGCAATAAGAGTAGCTGCTAGTTAGACAGATGATGATACTATGTTAAGAAAATTCTTAAGAACATTACTACCTATTTATGCTATTAGAGTTTCTACAATTCAAGATTCGAGATGTATTCTAGGAAATGATCTAACTCTTGAAGCTCTAGCAGGTAGAATCACTACTTTTGAACTATCAAACTTTGATAATTACAAACTTGAGAGTCTTGAATCTATTTTCAAAGCTAAGTTATTGTTGAAGGACTCTAATGAGGTGAAGCAAAAGAAGAAGAAGAAGAAGAAGAAGAGAAAGATAAAATATGTGTCTAGTGATAGTGAAATGAATGAGGAGTATATTGAACAACTAGAAGCACTACTGGCAAAAAGATTTCATAGAGGTAAAGGTAAGTTCAAAGGTAAGTTACCCATTATTTTTTTTCAAGTGCAATGAAGTTGGGCATATTGATACAAGATGTACATAGAAGAAGAACTATAGATGTCATGACAGGTACAAGATCAAAAGAGAAGATGACAACAAAGATTACAAAGATAAAGGCAAGAAGTCATGCTATATTGCTCAAGAGAAAACTAGGGATGATTCTAAAGAACATGATTATGCAGTGGTGCATGTTGCAACGAATGATGAATCTAAGGAAGATGAGGTAACTACAATTGTAACTTGTGTGGAAAAAAATCATAGATGGATCATTGATAGTGGATGCTCACATCACATAACTGGAAACAAAATTAAGTTCATTACCTTAAATTTTTATGATGGAAATAGTGTAAGATTTGGTAATGATACACCATGTTTGATAAAAGGAAAAGGTTCTATCAAACTCACAGATAAGATTTCATGTGATAATGCTTACTATGTTGAAGGACTAAACTATAAATTGTTGAGTGTGTCACAATTGAACAATTTGGGATGCAAGGTTGAATTTGGAAACAAGACTGCTAAGATATATGATAGAAATGGGAAACTAATTAAAAAACATTTTTCATGTAAATTTTGATAACTTAGTTAGCATCAGTAACATGAAGAAATTTAGAGGTTTTCATAAGTTGAGGAAGCCTGAAAATGTAGTATGCAAACAATGTTAGCTAGGCAAAATGAGAAAGTCAAGATTTAAGAGTAAAGTTTATACCTCTAAAGAAATACTAGAGTTGTTCATACTGATTTGTGTGGACCAGTTGAAGTGAAAATCTACAAGGTAGATAAGTACATGATGCTATTTATCGATGATTATTCTAGGATGATGAAAACTATGTTTTTGAAATAAAAATTTGATGGTTTTCAAATGTTTAAGTGGTACATAGCAAGAGTTGAGAAAGAAAAAAGTAAGAGTCTAAATTGTTTAAGTACTGATAGAGGAAGAGAATTCACATCAAATGAGTTTGAGATATTCTATAATGATACAAGAATAAAAAGACAAATATCTACCCCTAGAACACCTCCACAAAATGGAATAGCTAAAAGGAGGAACACATCTATAATGGGTTGTGCTAGAATACTCATGATGGAGAACAATGTTGCTTTGAAATACTGGAGAGAAGCTTTAAGTACTGTTGTATATTCTTTAAATCATGTGCAAGTGAAGAAAGGTACTCATTGAATACCTTTCAAACTATGGTATGTACATCCACCCAATGTGAAATACTTTAAGGTATTTGGAAGTAAATGTTACATTAGATTAAAGATACTAGGAATGGTAAGCTTGATGCAAAAAGTGAAGAAGGTATATTCCTTGAATATTCCACAAGAAGAAAATCTTATAAGTGTTTGAATACTAACACTAACAAAATTGTGGAAAGTACAAATGTGAATTTTGATAAATATACAAAAGTAGATGAGGTTGAACCTATGAAAGAACTAGAAGAATAAAAACCCTTTCTATACTTTTATGAGGGTATGCTTGCTAAAGAAGATGTTGTAAATCAAGCTACAAACCAACAACAAGTTTCAGTGTTTGCTAAGTCACACCCTGTGAATGTTGAGTTGCATTTAAGAACCAAGCTACATTTAGATGTCGAGTTATAGAATGATGTGGATGCACATTCTAATTCTAAGATTAGTACATATGAAGGAGATGTTGAGATACCTGACAAAGACATACACAATGATTCTGAAGCTAGAAGTAAAAATGAAGAAACAAGAGTTGAGCCAATATTGTCCAAATATGTCAAAATACATCATCTTGCTAATCAAATCATTGAAAATAAAGATGCAAGGCCAATGAGAAGAAATATATTGAGAAGTGAATCATGTTTGCTAAGCATGAAAGAACCCAAAATAATGAAAGATGCACTAGAAGATGTTGATGAGTGCAAAACCATGGGAGAAGAGATTAAACAAATAGAGAAGAACAAAATGTGGAGTCTAATTCCTAGATTTGAAGAAAAAAATGTGATTGGCACTAAGCAAGTATTCAAAAACAAGCTAGATGAGAATGGTGAAGTCACAACAAATAAATGAAGATTAGTCTACAAAGGATATGCACAAGAAGAAGGAATTGACTATGAGGAGACATTTGCCCCTATTTCAAGAATGGAAGGAGTAAGAACTCTACTTGCTTATGTTGCATACAAAAGTTTCAAATTTTATCAAATGGATGTTAAATCTGCATTTCTAAATGACATATTAGAGGAAGAAGTTTACATAGAATATCCAGAAGGTTTTGTTGATGTTAACAATAAGAACATGGTATGTAGACTATACAAAGCTCTATATGGCTTGAAACAAGCACTAAGAGCATGGTATGAGAGATTTCATACTTATCTTGTGAAGATTGGATTTGAAAGGACTAATGATAGTAACAATGTGTACATAAAGATAGAGAAAGGAAAAGTTATATTGTTGTCTAAAATATTTGTTGATGATATCATATTTGGAGGTCAAGATGCTTTACATAAGGATTTTGCAAATCAGATGAAGCAAGAATTTGAAATGTCTATGTTTGGAGAGATCAATTTTTTTTGGGTTTGCAAGTATATTAGATGAAGTATGGTATATACATCACTCAATCAAAGTATGTCAAAGAAATATTGAAAACTTTAGGATTAGAGGATTCCAAACTAGTAAGTACACCTATGGTGACATGACATAAGTTGTCAAAGAATGATGATTCTACTAAGGTAAATCAAACATTATATAGGTCTATGATTGGAAAATTGCAATATGTAGTACATATAAGGCCTAATATTGCATTATTTGTAGGGATAGTTTCAATACTCTCTACTAATCCCAAGGAGAATCATTTAATTGCTATGAAGAGAATAATGAGATATCTGAAAGGAACAAAAGAGTTTGGCCTATAATATAAGAAGAATGAAAAGTTTGAATTGAAAGCCTACACTAATGTTAAAGGGTTTGGAAACATTGATGATAGAATGAGCACTAGTATAGGAGCATTTTTCTTAGGCAAGAGATTAGTTACATGGACTAGTAAGAAAAAAAGTTGTACCTCAAAATCTACTGCTAAAGTTGAATATGTTGTTACTACTATGAATTGTTAAAACATTGTCTAGATTAAATAGCTACTCAAAGGAATGAAGGAAGACATCACAGAACTAGTGATACTTTATTATGATAATAAAAGTGCTATCAATATATCAAAGAATCCTGTAATGCACACAAAAATAAAGCACATTGCAATCAAGTATCATTATTTGAGAGAGTTAGTTCAAGATAAAGAGGTGAATATGGAATATGTTAACTTAGGAAAAAATTGCTAGCATCTTCATAGAAATATTACTTAAGGATTCTTCTGAGTATCTAAGAGGTAAATTAGTGGTGCTACCCTTATCAAAAGCTATCTAAGTAACAAGAGGAGTTCCCTGCATCAAACAAGATGATCTTCATATGTTAAAAAATGATGAAGAGGATCTTACTTTAGGATCTAACTAAGGTTATCATAGAGCTAAAATTTCAAATCAGTCACAAGCAAGGGGACACCGGAAGAAGCTAGAGAAACTACAAAAGCTTATATCTGCATGTTTTAAAGGTGACAAGTTTTTGGTATATGTCTTTGGCATTGTTGTCAAAGAGGGAAAGATTTACTAATCAAAGAAAGAGATATCTACTAATCAAAAAGGGAGAAATTACATTAAACTAATCATTATTAGAGAATGTATATCAGAAAAAGATATCAAGAGATTGATTGTCAAAAAGCTAGAGAAAGTTACTGATCTTAGAGGGAGATAAGATAATTACTGATGTTGTTTATTAGAAGAGGACACATGTATGATGAAAGAGATAAAGAAGAATAAAATAAAGAGGAAAAATTATAATCTACCTAGTAAGAGGGAGATGCAAGAAGGAACTCTGAGTTTTGTAACCTAATCATAAGATGGCAGTTGTTGATAGAGGGAGAAATTTTGATACAAGATTTCTTTTTGGTATTGTCTTACTGTTTTAACCTATTCATTTTGGTTGAAGAAGATGTTCATCATTTGATTGACTTGGTTGATTAGTTTGGTTTGCCATCAATGCTAAAGAGGGAGATTGTTGAAATCTGATTGAAAGATCATTGTTGAAGAGAGATTATTGAAAGAGGGATATTGTTGAAGATGACCATGTGTTTCAATCATTTTTTTGTCACTGATGTCAAACTTGCTATTTTTTGGTAAGACAATTACTTATAAGATTCAAGTACTATCACTTAGTTGATTGATGAAGATGATTTGGTCAATAAGATGTAACAAAAGCACCTAGAGGAACGGTTGATTTATGATAATGTAATGAAGTACAAGGATAATTTATGATAGTGATGACATGATGTATTGATAATCTACTTAAGGTTACAAATGTTGGCTACACTAAGAAAGTTTAGAAGAAAAAGTTACACAAAGTTTGTCTACCAAGCTGGATTGAGTGGATAGGAGGTGCCAAGAAAAGTTAGTGCAAGCCTTGAGAAAAAAGTTAGTTGGAGTCGAGTAAAAGAAAATTCTTGTGAATTATAAGTAAGAAAATTGATGTCCAATAAAGTTTAGTTGATGCCAAGCATCAATAAACTTTAATTGATGCTAAGTGATATTATAGTTGATTTTGAGCAATGTAGTATATGTCAAGCACCAGAAGGTTTATAATGTCGAGCTACTGCATTATTTTAAAGATTGAAGATTAATTGAATATAAGCTGAAAAGTTTATATTCTTGAAACTTGTGAACTAGAAGGAAGATAAGCTTGATGAGAAGCTGGCATAGAACTTGATGTAAACTATTTTTAGGCACATTCAAATGGAGTATAGGAGAAGTTTCTCGAAAAGATACAAGATATGGGTTAGATACATTGTATCCTACCTAATCCATCTAAATCCTAAATTGGATGATGGAAAATGAGTGGAAAATATCCTAATTTCCTATATCTAGGAATGTTTGGTCATGAAGCAAAGTTTTTGTGTATGAGAACTTAAGGAAGAGAAGGAGTTAAGGGTTTTAGTTCATCAAGTGATAAAAGAGAAGAGTCTGCAATGGCATGTTAAGAAAGAATGCTCAAGGAGATGAATCCTTGAAGGGTGAACAAGTTTTTAGTGTTGCAAAGTATGAAGGCCAAGTAGAGTGGAGGACTAAATAGATATTTGTAATCTACAAGAGAAGTTTTAAGTTGTATCAGAACAAAACTCTACTATTACTCTCTAACAATTGTATCAGTCTAGGGTAAATCCTTTGGATTAAGGTTGACCTAACAATCATTTGTAAATCCTTTAACTAGGTGGCACTCCAAGTGAATGGCCTAAAGTCCTCTAACAAGGTTCACTTCTAACAGGATGATTAAAATCCCTTAACTAGGTCACATTTAATATTGTGTATTCTAACCTTTAATAGGGTTGGCCTTTCACATGGCATCACTTTAGAAGTGTGAAAAGGAGTAGCACGTTACTGATGGTTTTTCCCAAATCGAGTTTCCACATAAATCATTGTGTCAATTGGTTCAATGAATCTATTATATTTCTTGCTTTACATTTCTGCAAGTTGATTTGATAGTAACATACAAGTTTTAGTAATTGCATAATCTAGTAGGATGTAAGCATGGGTATGAATGTCTTCTGGGTTCACTAAGTTGTAAAATTTTTTATTTATACATCTAAACCTTGGATAACTAATTCACCCCCGCTCCCTCAGTTATTCTATAGTATTTCAACAAAATGATGTATTAATATATATGTTCCTTGTATGAGGATGGACCCTATTAATGGTCAACTAATTGCATTTAGTACATGTCAGTCCCTATTAGGAGTTGTACCAACCCTATTAGGAGCTTTCAAAGATAGAAGGATCCACTATCCAAATAGTTCCATGGTTAAGGCCACTGAACTCACCATCCAATTGGGCTTAATACTACCATTTTTAGAATAATACCAATAAACAACTTTCCACAAAAACTTATTTTCCAAATGCAATCTCTCTATGAAATCAATGTGCACTAATATTACCAAACACTTCTCTAGTGAAAATGCATTCAGTTTTAGGTTCATTGGATGTCATATTCAAGTTTTCATTTTAGCATTACACAAATTTCACTTACAACCACAACCACAACCACTTTGATCACACTCTACCACAAGGGAAAAAAATTTCCTATATACCAAGTCCTAAAACTAATTATTGAATTTTTCCTAAGGCTTTCCTAATTTATAATTATGATAGAGGACTACCTTAAGATATTACATTACATGTTACCTTACAATATTAAATCTTTTCACATTTACAATCAAACTATCAACTCACGAGCTTTATAACTCCTCTCTTGATGCTCATTGGTATGCATATATTTGACCATTGCATATTCATCATGTCTTCTACCTATCTAAAACCTCTCTTAACAAGATTCTATGTCTATTAGGAGATATAAACAAAATATCAATAACTAATGTACAACAACACTATGTGAATTGTCTTTAATAAGTTTGAAATACTTGTCAATTATCCTCCTATATCTATATATGGACTTAGAAACATCATTAGGATACTCTATAAAACATTTCCTCAACTATGCATAACCTCATCTCTAATCCTCAAACTTTGTGAGCTTAATTTCTCTATCTACTTCTTTATCAATTGCATAGAATAAGATGTATGCTAACATCATTGACAAACATTTCCATTGATATAACATACAATCACTATAAAAAATCTCCAACAATGCTAGAATATTCAATTATAGGAATACCATTAGAATTCATGCTAGCAGTAAGTGTGTAAAAAATATATGGAGTGAGAGAGTCCCTCCTATGTCTTGCAGGACCTCAAGTGGAGAAGGTTTGTATGAAACCTTGTTAGTCAGTCTATCACCATTTTTTGGTCTCATTATTGAACTTGGATAATTAGTAGGGTCTCATCTAGGGTGTGGTGATTGTTATTACATAGTGTAAATTTGGGTGTTTTTAGGATCCAATAGGTTAACGACAAACCAAAATTTTGGGATTTGATTTTACCATAGGAAAATTTTGCATATAATATTTTGATCAACATGACTACTAGTAAATAACCATTCTATATTGTATATGAGATTACTCCTAGAAATTATTTTGAATTAAGGAAATTGGATAAAGGAGAGATAACTAGTGCTAAGGATGAATATTTTATAGTTCAATTGAAGAACATTCATGAGGAGGTGAGGAGCCACATCACAATGATAAACACACAACATATGGTTAAGGTAGTTGAGAAAAAGAGACATATGGAGTTTCAAGTTGGACCTAAAGACATACTCTATTTGAGGAAGGAGGGATTTCCAGTAGCAACATATAAGAATATAAAAATGAGGATGTTTGGATCATGCATGATATTGAAAATACATAATTTTGGAAATGCTTACAAAGTACCAATACTAACACTTTTGAGTTGATAGATTATCGTGAAGGAGGTGATGATGATGAATTAAAAAAAGAATAGTTTAGTATTCTAGAAGGTACTTTAGCTACTTGGGAGATTGATGAGATAGTAGATAGTCATTTTTGTAGAAGTATAGAGAACAAAACTTATGAAGAATATCTAGTCAACTAAAAAGTGAGACTAGGAGGAGGATCTTTTGTATATAATAGTCTTGTATATAAAAGTACTCATAAATCACCATTCTTGATTATATATGTGGAAATACTCATAGAAATTCTTTTTCTTTGAGGAAGTTACATAAACGAGAGATAAGTAGTGTTGAGGCTAAGGATTTTGTAGAATATTTGAAGAACATCGATGAGAATAAAAGAAAGCATATTACCAAGATGAATAAATACTAAAAGTCTAAGGAAGAAGAGAAAATAAGGTATAAGTATCTCTAGGTTGTATATAAGGCCATGGTTCATTTAAGGAATGTGATATTTCTAGTAGGTACATATAACAAGTTAAAAATGAGATGTTTGGACCATGCAAAATACTAAAAAAACATGATTCAAGAAAGTCCTATGAAGTAGAATTGCCTATTGAAATGAATATTTTTCTAGTATTTATCATTTAAGATTTGAAATAGTATCATGTGTTACTATGAATAATGATGATACTACTTTGGGGGAGTATCCTATGCATTGGAGAGTATTGAAATGTTGTGTTCATAACTATGTTTGTCATTGATGTCAACATAGCAGTAAGTCTATGAAGACTGGAAAAATAGCAGAGAGATCATAGTTGTATAGATAAGGTTTTTCTTGTCTAGTGATGTGTAGTCATGCACATGTTTAGTAGAGTGTCATTATGATGTGGTTCAATGTGCAACATGTAAGTTAAAGATGTACAAAAGTTGTACTTGATTTACTAAGAGCAGTACAGAGACATAGTGCTTAGAAAGTAGTTTTTGATATTTGTATTGTATATTTCATCAGAGATATAATAAAGAGATGCACAATCAAATAGTGAAAGATGATAGTAAACTGATGACATCAGCAAATGCACAAGCCCTAGTATCGCATGTGTGAATTTTTGTATAGATAATGAGCTAAAAGTGTTGTTGCAATTATAATTAATTAATTATCTTATTATAAGTAGTTGGGAATGCCTCAACACTAACTCAAAGAATTATTTTGAAGATATAGTGATAGTGAAAAGATTGTCCTCCAAGAAAGTACATGCAAATATAACTCTAAATGCCCAAGTAAGAAGACTAATCAGCACTAACAGTTGGGTCACTTCACTATTGAAAGAGTGTAAGCACCCTCTAAATTTATCCAAGTAGAGATCCCCATATACAATTTAAAATAAATTTGTATATGGATGCTTTTAACCAAAAAGCATGAAAGGATTTCAAACATCTATCTATAAACACAAAGTAGATGCGAAAAACTAAGAAACTAAAAATAAAAGAATAGAAAATAACATCAGATGACACAAAGTTCACTTCCCCAAATGTTGCATTACAAAGAAAATTAAATCAAAGTATTTTCCATCCTTTAGAGAAAATGAGGAATTTAAGCTTTAGGAGATATCTTGAAATGATAACATAATCCAAAAATAGTGACAATGAAATGTATTTTAGAGAAAATTGAAAAAAACACAAAGATTGTGATCAGTGGAAGGAAAATGCATCATAATCAAAGTTTTGATACAATTATCCTCCAATATCCCTTCTCTGAATGTAAAAGACAACAAAGGTCCTCTTACACATTTACAATCAAAAATCACTATTTTAAAGGAAAACTGAAACTCTTTTCTTTAACATTATATTAACAAATCAAAATTTCTCCTATCTCTAACACACAATTCAAAAAAAAAACTCTGCCCTCTCTCTCTCTCTCTCAAGAAATGGAACAAATTTGAAATTTTTTCTCCCCCGATAGCACACGGTCTAGTCACCAGAAGAAAGAAAAGAATGGGACCCCTTCTATGTCTCTTTGATTACAATAAATAGCATTCTTGCTGACTTTTGTTATGTAACCAATTCTTCAAAATATTGCCCATTTAACTTATCTTATATCTCTTTCTTTCCTTCGATGAATTTATTTTTTACTTGATCTCTACACAGTTTATAACTTTTTAAAATGAACAACTTCAAAATATAACTCTCCAAATTTCAAAACAATCTAATTAAATTGGGACAAGTGGTACTTTGTTGGAGATGAAGTGTTGACAACATTTGTTACTGTCATTGACATTTTTGACAATTTTTCACTCAAAAACCCATAACTTTTGATCCATTATGAATTTGGACAATCCTTTTGAAGAGGATCTAGAGAAATAGTTTTTACAACATATATCCAAAATTTAGGTCAATAAAACAGTTGTGTTGTGAGATACAACCCCCACAATATGACTATTTTATTGTGCTCTTCATTTTGTCACTATCATTGCTGATCCGATGGTGTTGCACTCAAAATCTTGTAAATTTTGATTCATAAATAATCTGAAAAAAGGCTTTGGAGAGGATTTAGAAAACTATTTTTTTCCAGACATATCCAAAATTCAGCCCAATCCAAAGGTTGTATTGTTAGATATGATTCCCAAAATATGATCTTGTTTTTTTTTTGGCATCATTTTTTAGGTGTCGTGGATCATTTTGATAGTGCTGCATTAAATAATCAGTAAATTTCTATCCATCAAGAATATTTTCAAACTACTTGGAGGAGGTTTATATAACTAGTTTTCTTAAAATATATCTAAAAATGGGATTGATCCAGCAATTATATTGGGATTTATACCCCCTTCACTGAGACTAATATTCTGGGTTCCCACACATTCGTGATCATAGAAATTACAGCAGCTTCTTCCGACAATATTTGCAAATGCATGACTTCCACCTCCAAAGCCTTAGTCAATCCATCAAAAAATATGGACATGTACCTCCACATCCCTTAGTAACTAAGCATGTTTTGGATCCAACAAAGATTCATGGAGCTGCCATAATTTTCACCCTCACATGACATCATCTCTCAAATGTAGAAATCTCCATCTCTACAGATAGCATTCATTAGTGATTTATATTCATAGCCACATGCATCCATATGTATAATCCTTGTCAATAAAAATGATTTGACTTATCCTCTATTCATTATGCTCTGGAATCCCCATGTGGGGGTTATTTTTGTCACTTAGGTTTGCACCCTTGTCCAAAGCCTATGCATGAGGACAACCTAGTGAAACATGGAAACAACCTCCAAGCTATGGGACTTGAACTATGAGGTTGAGTCTTCAGAGAAGGCCAACTTCCTCTTACTATTAGGGTGCACCTAACTACTCTTAGAGGGGAAAAGGGAGAAGGAGAGCATGAAGCAAATCTACCTAATCTAATCTAAAGAGGAGATGCACTAAAATAGAGTGTTCAGACTAATCTCTACCCATATATGCACTATTGAACCAGAATGAAACTAAGGATATACACATTTAGACTTGCTTTAATAAAATAACCACATGAAAATCAAGATGATCAAGATGAATGATACAAGGAAAGAGAGATTCACTTATATACCATTCACAAGTCAACAGAGATACAGTCATGCAGATTACAGACTTTCACAAAACAATGGTGAAGGCAAAGAGTTCTTGCACTTTCATACCAATGGCTGAAGGAGATAAAATAGAGAATCATATAGTTCAAAAGCATAGGGGAATTTACACTAGAATTGCAGAGCAACAGTAGACAAAAGCCAGAGAAAAAGGTTCGCCTAATAAAATCTACAAAAGTTACCTTTATAGTTTAGGCATAACTGAGATCTTTTCCAGCTGAAGTGACTTCACGGCTACCTACCATTAAGTCATGTAGAGAACAATCAAGGGGAAATCTGATTTGCATGTAGATCTAGACACAATGATTTGGAATAGGGCCCTAAGAAGACCGAAATGGTGCCATAACTACATTCTAACCCAGTAGATGGATCAAAAGATGGTTGGTGGAGTGTTCTTCTTGTTCTGCATTCATTTCATGATAGTTGGAATCGATCATGAAGATCAGATCGTGCAACAAAACTGATTACCTTCATTTTTTGTTTGTGAATCAGCAGAGTCAGTGAGTCAACCTATTTCTGTAAGCAGGATGGACCACGTAGACCAACAACCTCTTTTTATTTTTCCACCTCGTGGAAGTCCTACATTGTTGACCATCTCTTCATCACTAATTGTGCCAATTTCTCCAACTCCAGCTATGACAGTTACACTAACTGCTAGTCATTGAGTGCAACGTTGGCCGAGCCCACAAGACATGTGTCACCAAGGCACTATGTCACTATGGTTAAAATTCTCATAGTTCTCCATAGCGAGATAGTGCCCATCATTGATCTTTCTTAATTTGACAATCGCGGAGACTCGTCGTGTTTTGCACTTTTCTTTTCAACTTCTGGGCCTGTGAAATGCTATTAGCACACCTGATATCTACCTGGCACAACCTGGCATCATCCTTGAGGTTCACGAGATAACATGAGCCCACATGACATGTGTCACTGAGGTGTTATGTCGCTAATGTATATAGTGTGCAACTTTCAATAGCGCAATGATGCCAACCGTCGATCTTCCTAAAATTTGACAATCATGAAGACTTGTCGTAATACTATGCTTGTTCTTAGTCAGGCCCATCATACTTGGTGCCATCTCAAAAACTGCACCACACTCGAATGACACCTAGAAATCCTTGGCACACATACCTTGGCAAGACTTGCCCCCCTGATCCATGTGGTGAAAGGGCACTATGTCACTATGGTTAAAATTTTCACAGTTCTCCATAGTGAGATAGCACTTGTCGTAGATCTGCCTTAGATCTATAGTGGTCCACAGAACTATACAACTACATCTCGAGCTGGCCGGATGGACCAATGAAAAAATGCCACCATATTATGACCCATCTGAAAACTACCACTGAGGATGAGATGTACTATCAATTTGGATAAGAGCGGGCCCATTATGTCATCTATGCCATGCATCACCGAGGCATTATGTCGCTATGGGTATCTATCGTGCAACTCTCAATAGAGACATGATGCCAACCGTGGACGACGCTCAAACTCTTTGTAGGACTGTATACCTGGTTAATTGGATGGGCCAATAAGATTTGCCTATGTACTCTGACCTATTTGACAACTACCATGGAAGACAAGACACCTGTTCATCTTGTAGCCCACAAGATGAAGATGGACCCACATGCCACATGTCACCGAGGTGCTATGTCACTAACGGTGAGAAGCTTGTATTTTTTGATAGCGCCATGGTGCCCATCATGGAACTAGCAAAATTTTGCAATAGAGAAACAATCAAGGAAAAGGGGACCCACCTGACACACGGTAGAAGGGTGCTATGTCACTAACGTATCCACTACATGGAACTTCCCATGGTGAGATAGTGCCAACCGTAGATATTCTTAAGATTTAATGATGGAAGATTTGCAGGCCGCAGAACATATTATCAGGTTTGATCGGGTATTTAAAATAATATTAACTCTGCACACTAGCCACTGACGGGTAAAACATTTGAAATTTGAATCTTGGCAGGGCGTAAAAATGATAACAGTTATGAATAACTATCTATTGATGTGGCTATTGGTAGACCCCATGTCCTTGCACAAATGAGTTCATCTTGACTCATCAGACTAATGCCTCAATTCCTCCCTATAGTCCATGATGGTGCTAGTTGTCTTCATACATTTCTCAAACTTGAGCATGAGTGAGTGTCTCCAGTACTAACCCATGCCCTCTCTTGAGAAACCTGATTTCACCTCTGTCAAATAGAACCAAAAGTATTTGGGTGCTTATGCACTTCCCACAATGCCATCTACAATGTGCATGCCCGATAATGATGATTTACTTGTTTTGTAGTAACATAAAGCAACTTAATTGCATGTAAAAGGATAGTTCTTAAAATTGAGACCATACTTTATTGGACATAAGACCAACTCTAAAATTTGGGGTCGATAATATAAGACACATGAGATGAAAACATTCAATCAAGTGATCGATCACCAACCTCAATCTGTATTCGATCATATAATTTGGATGGGATTCCCTTCCATATTAGATTACTAAGATATCAATCATATCTTTACATGGCCTCAATTTGAGACTTCAGAATCAAGGAAACTATGCATGAGAACTATGAATATAAACCTTTCTTACAAGTAAATCCATCAGACTAGATCTTCACAATCTTAATTTTCACTTTTTTACTTTCTTGAAATTGTTGAACTGATAGAACCTAAACTTGAATTATGAACTAGGATGGTATTTTGAACTTGAATCAAGAAATATGCATTTCAAACACTAAATTTTGAACTTTGCTTGAACTAAACCTACAAGATGCCCATATGAACCATTGAACTTCTTCAAATTTTTTTGACCTATCGAATCACTTCGAACCACTTTGAACCAAGTTTGAAGTATTTTAAAGAGGTTCAAAACCTAAAACTAAAAGTTTAAAATCTAGGTCCATATGTGTACTAATATATGGTATAAAGGAAAGATGATTTCCTTGTTTGTAATGCACAAAGAGTATTGTGATAATTGTATGAAGTGTGAAGTGTGAAAAGGAGTAGAGTTTTCAATGAATGCATGTAAGTGATCCAAGAGATTATTGAATATGAGATTTGTGGCCTAGTTACAAGATCAAAAGGACGAGAGGTCTAGTTGATAGGATAGAGGAAGAAAGCAATATTTATTTTTATTATTCTGCAATGAATAATGCATATATCATTTGGATAGTGGGTTCATTGGTCTTAAAATTGAAGTAGTTTGGGCAATGGGTCCAACTGTCTTCCACAATTCCTAACATGGTTGGTACAACTCCTAATAGGGTAGGAATCTCCTAATAAGGATTTAAAGTCTCCTAATAGGGACTCATATGTACTAAATATTTTAATAGACTCTTAACAAGCTCCATCCTCTAACAAGGAACTTTTATATTAGTATATCACCTTCTTGGTACCATCCCCATTGGGGTTTTCCCTCTGATCAAGGGTTTCCCTAGTTAATATATCTAGTGTTACTATGTATGACTATCTTGTTGTGGTTTCTAATTATATAACTCATATGGTTAAAATTTAATAAGGTTGATAATTGTGATATTAGTTAGATAACTAATTCATAGCTCCCCCCCCCCAGACTCACACACACACACACACACACACACACACACACACACACACACACACACACACACACACACACACACACACACACACACACACACACACACACCTCTTAGTTATATTTGTGGACTATATGTTCTAATAATTGGTATCAAAGTGTTAGGTCCTTGAAAGATAAACTTAACAACTTTGGGAGATAGATGGTGAATCTTTTCAAAAAGGATAGTCCTAGATTTGATAAGGTCAACTACAAAAATTGGAAGGAGAAGATGTAGACTCATCTATTACGCATGGGTCTAGGTTATTGTATCTTGATAATGATTGAAGACGATTGTTGAAGAAAGGCAACTTGAAGAATGTAGTGAAGCAAAGAGAGATATGTTCATGTGCAACATGAGAGCTAAAGAAGCTTTACTATCAGCTTTTATAGAGAATGAATATAGTCGGGTAAAATAATTTCAAACATCTCATGAGATTTGGAAAGCATTAGAATCTATTTTTGAAGCTACTACACATACAAAGAGAGTAAGATCAACGAACTAGATATGTACATCTCAAGATGCTAAAATGATGGAAGATGAATCTATAAGAAAAAATATTGGTAGGATATCAGAGATTCTCACAGAAATCAAGTCACATGATGCAACCAAGGAAGAAGATGAGGTTCTATGGAAAGTTTGAAAACTTTAACACCACCATTCAAGCAAGTTGTTCAGATGATTTAGCTATTAATACCTTACACTAAGGAGTTTACTAGGGAAACATTTCTTGGAAGATTGGAAGAAGCAAAAGTGGATCTGAGAAAATTAGGAGAATTGACAAGATTTGAGGCAATTTTTATTGCCTTGAATGTTTGACCAAGCCTATCTAGAAGCACAAACACACATGGAGATTTTTTTTCAAGCCAAAAAACTAGATCTGATGAAGTAAAGAAGATTGAGGAAGGTATAACACTTCTTGGGAGAAGAGAAAAAGATGGTAGGAATATATTCAAATGTTGGACATGTAATGAGTTTGGTCATTATGCATCTAAATGTCCTAAAAGATAGAAAAAGTATAACAGGAATTTTAAGCCTTGAAGAGATAAAAATCATTTGTATGCTAATGAAGATGAGGAATCTAATGAAAAAGGACAGAGTGAAAGTGATGATGAGCTATTTGTAGCTATTAAGGAAGATAATCCTAATAGACAAACAAGAAAAGAAAAGGCTCTATTTTCCCAAGTTGAAAAGAAATTTGATTGAATAATAGACAATGGTTGTTCACATCACATGATTGGTGATATGAATAAGTTTGTTAAATTCAAAAACTATAATGGAAGTATTTCTAGAGTTGGTAACAGTGCTTGACCTATCATATTACAGGAATTAAATCCATTACTTTAGATGGAAGAACTAACATTAATGATTTTCATTGTGTTGATAAATTGAAGAATAACTTATTGATTCCTAGATAGTTGGTGGATAAAGGGTATCAATTGCAATTCACATAAAAGACTTGCACTATCAAGGATAAGGATGGTAAGATGATTGGACCTAGAACTAGGTCTAGAGGTAGTGTATTTTAGTTGAATCCCAATGAAATGACTTGTTCGGTTGCTAAAGTGGATAACAATTGGTTATGGCATAGAATATTTTTTCATAGAAACTTTGATAATATTGCAAAGGTTAGTAACATCTTTGCAATTGGATATTTGCCTAAGTTAATTAAGCCTACTAATGTGGTTTGCAAAGAATGTATTTTGGCTAAACAAAAGAAGGTATATTTTCCTAGCAAGAATTTTACTACCACAAAGAAGCTAGAGATTTTTCACATATATTTGAGTGGTCCCTTGAGAAAAAGAGGAATCTATGGTGAAATTTATTTCATGATTTTTTTAGATGATTTCACTAAAATGATGCAGGTAGCATTTCTTAAAGAGAAGTCTGAAGGTTTTGAGAAGTTTGAGATATTTAAGAATATAGTAAGAATTAAGTTGGTGTTAAGATAAAGT